>OY728145.1:886103904-887482415 GCA_963277665.1 Viscum album | reverse complement strand
TCCATAAGGATTAAAGATTACCCAATCTATTATCTGTATGATATGATGCTCATGATGATACAATATATGATTTCACTCTTCATTTTGTGGGTTCTTTATTAACAACTAAAAATACTAAAAAAATTTAGAGTGGTGGAAGATAAAAAAAATAATTCATTCCTCAATCTCTAAATATTAATTTTTTAGTGTTAATAAAAATGGATCCATTAAAAGAATCTAGGGGAAGATGAAGAACATTTATAAAGGAAAAACAATACTGAAGAAAGAAATGTTTAAAATAAATACATTCAAGTATGATGATCATATAAGTAGAGATTTTGAATCTTTTATGTGTTATTTATGAGGGTTAATGACAATATAATCAGCACAATTATTTTTGGTGAGATTATACATATTTGGATATTATCAGAATAATTCTATGAATTATTTCAGAAAAATTTTAAACTAAGGTATCATATTTAGATGATTGAGATATTGAAACACTATCTATAGATTGTATATAGAAAATTACCATCACATATGTATTGATAAGATAAAAGTATATTAACTGTAAAGACCTAGAATATCTGTGAAATGTTTTTTCTTAAATTCATGTGATTTTTTTGAGTTCGCGAAAATTTACGGCGCTTGATTCTTAGGCCCAGTGTGCCCGGAATAAATTTCTGATATTTGTTCAGGTAAATTTAGTAAACCTGTGAGCAGGATTTTATAACTTTTGAACCGATCCTCAGAATTGAAATCTGAGGGCACCGTTGAACTTGCAGCATTGGTGATTGGTTAATGAGACCTTCACCGCAGTTTCATTCTGATGAAAATGAGAGTTAGTTTTGGGGTTTTTAAATAAAAAAAAGTGTTAAATTTATTTTTATTTGATGGTGGTAAAAAACTCTAAGAGGAGGTTACTGGTGGGGGCCTCCACACCATAACCACCCATGAGAGGTTATGGTGGTGGGACCCACCTTCACATTACCTCCCTTGGGAGGATATTATTTAGAGGGGACCACCTGAGCTTCTTAACCCCTTTAAACTGCCCATTAATTAATTGGACACCTCTCTCCATTTTAATTGAAACTCCTCACCTCCCCTAAATTTTGAATTTTGAACCTTTCCTTTCCATTAATTAAAAGAGTTGTCTCATTTAATTAAACAAAAGTATTTCTGTTGTTGTTCCATAAAAATAATAGAGAACATCCTCTATTATTATTGGCTAAGAGTTATTTTGGTGGAACCTTTGGGAGAGGAGGAAGAAATTGGAAGAACATTGAGGAACTAATTATCCCAACAAATAACATCTCTTCCACCAATGAAGAAAGACTGATATATCTACCTCTTCAATCGGGGCAAGAATTGGAAGCATCTGCCGCCCAAGAAGAACACTGATGACGTCATATATGACTACTCTTCTCCGAAATCTTCCTCTTCTGACGTTGATGAAACAATGCTGCATTTCTACGACTTCGTCAACGATCATCATCAAGAGAGGTAGGGGTTGATTTATGTATTATATTTTACCCTCTATTATTCTTCATTTTGTTTTTCTCCTTATTTCTGATTAATATCATTTTACGAGGAGGGATCGGACCGCACGAACACAATCTTAACCTCCCCCCTTTCTGTTGTTGTTCTCGTTGTGTTGATGGTGAAGGCGGAGCAACGACGGACGACATCCAGCAAACCATGAAGAAAACCAGTGGCACAAGGCCACCAAGCCACAAAGAGGGCGTGAAACCACCATGCCGCATGGAATAAGAGCTGTCGCTGGGGCGGGCCGCGGCGCCATCGCGTGGCGCGGAGGACAACAGAGGCCGCAGCCAGGGCAGGCCGCGGGGGAGGGACGCGACGCCGTCACGCCGTGCCGGTGAATAAGGGATGATGTGGCCAGGGCGGGCCATAGTGGAGGTGTGCAGCACCATCGCGCGATGTCGGTGGGGTGGAGCGGCTGGCCGCTCGGGCCAGCCGGGAGGAGTGGGACCCCGTCGGGTCCCGCGTGTGCTGGACCAGAGCCACCTGGTGCCAGTTACGGTCCCACCCGAATGGTTCAACTGTTCGGTTTCTAGGGGGCATGTGCCTCCCCCTTGGGCGCGACTAGGGTAGACCGGTGGGCCGCCTTCGGTCAGTCTGCCCTCGGCAGGGCCGCCCTTCGGTCGGGCCACCGTCGGCCGGGCTATCGTCGGCCGAGCCACCCTTGGGTCGAGCCACCCTTCGGACCAGGCCGCTCCCTCGTGTCATTCTTCTTCCTTGGACCGGATCAAACCCGTAGACCGTGTCATACCCCGGTCCGGACTGGGTCGGGCGGGGTCTCTCCGACTTGGTCGGACCGGACCCGGACCCGTTTGGCCAGTTTACACCTTCTTTGCCCCTATCATGGGATACATATGTCTGTTTGACGAACCACCTATGGTGACAGAATTCTTAGAGTGAGATGGTTATTTTTCGCATACCCCACATGAGGATTATACACAGTTGGAGTATGGTTGGGTTGGTTTGAACCTAAAAACCGAACGAGCCCCTCGAACAAAAATTCCAATAACTCACAGACAGGGTGTTCGATTGATGCACCATCTATTGTGTTGGAACCCTTATGACATGGAAGTCCTTTAGGTTACTCCTTTGTGGAGTTAAGTGGTGGTTGAGGTATGACCGATTTCTCAAGGAGAGTTTCAACAGAACTCGAGCACACTGGGTGCGAGGAATCCAGTTGCTGATACTGAGGCGGAGGTTGGAGACAGATCATATGGATGTTAGCGCTCAACGATCCTGTGCAGGTCAGCACATACCGATCTTGTGTGGGTCAGATCCTATGTGGGTCAGTGCTCATCAATCCTATGTGGGTCAGTGCATACAAATCAGGTGTGGGTAAGATATTGTGTGGGTAATTTTCGGAATTAGTATGTATCGATCCTGTGTGGATTAGAATTCACATGGTCAAAATAAGTGCCTCTTGAGAGAATAAGAAGATCTAGTTTCATGAATAATCATATGTAATTCTATACATCACTGAAATCCTGGTTTGAGCTGAGTCAATGTCTTTTGTGATTTCCTCATGATAAATGTGTTACTAAATAACTTTGGTATATGCATGGGAAAGTTCCTATGTATGGTTTATCTGTTGACTCCGTACTTTGTGGTTATCTTTGTTAGATTTTGTGAGACCATGAGTGTCTTGGGGTCCCTACATTGTATCGTTATACCCACCCCTACATGGGATATTCCATCAGCTCGTTGTGTTGGTTGCAGGAGACAGACAGCGCTGATCGGGGTAGAGAGTAACAGAACTCGATGGTACTCGGAGGTGGACCACTCAGCGAGGCGTACACAGAGTGGACGGACGGAATTGGGGTGATGAGGAGGTTAAATGTCCCCACATGTCTGGTGGGGATGAAGAAGGATGACCCAGTTTCTACTTTACTTCTTTTCTTCAATTGTACTAGAATTCCAATTGTATTGTACTTTACTATTGGGATTGTATTTCCGCCCCCTTTACTTTCAGCACACTCTTTTGTATACAGTTTTACGTAGTGTTTTACTTCCATTTGCGTACACTGTTGTGTTTGTATACTATAATAAAGGCAATGCCTTCCCAGTTTAAGGACTTACGCCTTTGGTGGTAGACGCCATCCCCTGGCCAATGGAAGGTGGGCTTGGGGTAGTCACGATACGGGCCCTAGGGGACAGGTCGTGACAAATTGGTATCAGAGGAGTCGATTGTACCGCATAACATAGGACTTTGATCTTTCTTTTCTGTGAAGAAATAATGTTAAAGATACTAATATTGGTTTTATGTTCAGGGATTCCAGTGTTGGTGCGGCGACTGACGTATCCGTACACTAGTACCCTGACTACTGATTTCCGTCTCAGTGAACGAAAACACTGATTGCATGTGTGTTTTCTAAATGTTTTCTTCAGTCATCCCAACCAGGTCAACTCACCAGGTATAGTCTTTTGACCTTGTCACATCTGTTTCTTCAAGGATGCATCCCCGCAGATGACCAGTTAGAGCCCCGAGAGTTATATTCTCTGACAGACCACCGAGCGACGAGGCCTTGGTGCGTGACCCCTTTCTAGTTGAGGCACCGGTGAAGGAACCAGCGGTACCACTTCCTATTGGGCCACCAATGCCACAAACCCCAGCAGTAGATGATGCACGCTGCTTGAGCATGTTGCATGAGTTCCAGCCCCAGATGCCACCTAGGTTCTGGGGAGAGATGAACCCATAGGTGTCTAAGGAATGGCTAAAGGCTGTATTTGGAGTTTTTAGGCTGGTACGGACACCAGTAGAACTCATGGCGATTCTTATTGTGAGTCTCCTTCAGGAAGCATCATGATGATGGTGGAGCTTGATGCTCCAGGTTCACGATGAGGCGACTTTACTCTAGAAGGACTTTGAGAGCCTGTTACGGGTAGAGTTAGTACCAGCCACCATTCATGCGGTACGGATACAGGAACTACTTCATCTATAGCAAGGCAGCATGACAGTAGCACAGTACTCAGGGAGGTTCAAAGACCTCTCTCGCTACTACATATATATGATGTGGGACCCATTCTTCAGTGTCGGACCTTCGAGCAGGTTCTATGACGAGAGATCAAGGCCTCGATGATCTCCTTCAGCATCCCGAGGTAGGCAGGGGTGTTAGAGAGAGCCCTCCTAGTGGAGAGTTTCCTTGCTGAGCAGTCACCAGCAGCAAGACCCACTACTAGTTGACATGTAGTGGAGTCTTCTGCAGCTGGCAGTAGACAGATGACATAGAGGTCCAAGAGGACCATACCCACAGGTGTTCGATGACATGACTCATGATCGGTTGTGCAGGGCACTCAGAGCAGAGACACTTCTGATAGAAGCAGACAGTGCTACTCATGTGGCGGGCAGGGTCACATGGCACGTGACTGTCTAACCCACCGTACAGATGATCAGAAGATAGTTGAGGGACCTCTGAGGTAGAGTCAGAGGTTTGATCGATGTGGTCTGTAGGGCACAGGCGACCATGGCATAAGAGCTAGTCGAGCAGCTGGCGGTGGAAGACGTTTCGAGGTGTTGCCACCACCACGACCATAAGGTCCACCCCAATCACAGGGAGCAGGTGGACAAGGGAGAGCTCAGCTTTAGGAAGCTGAGGAATATGACCATGGTGCTCCATAGATGATTCAAGGTATGATCTGTGTCTACACCACCTTAGCGGCAGTTCTTATAGACACAGGTGCCGGTCACTCTTTCAAAGCCACTACCCTTGTTTGGAAGTCGGAGATTCTGATGGAGTCGTTGGATCGATCCTTACAGCTAGAGACTCCTACATGAGCAGACTCAGTGATTATGAACTGGTGTCGGTAGTGTGAGATTACTCTAGGAGGCGAGAGCTTCAGCTGGGATCTCCTCGTAGCGGCGTCGAGGCCTTACGACGTCATCATGGATATGGAATGGTTATCTACAATCCATGCTCAGATTGACTGTATTAGGCCCAAAGTGCAGTGTGTCTACATGGATGGGACAAGGTTCACCTTCACCGACAAGAAGGGAACCCTTGTAGTGCAGGAGATACTTACTCGGAGGAGGGTGCAGTCGATCACATACCAATTGGCTTGGCATACCCTCGGAGTAGTTGATGTGGAGAGTCCGATTTACCCTGTAGTTGTGGACCAGTACACGTATGTTTTCCCTGATGATGTTCCAGGACTGCCTCCTCACAGAGAGGTAGAATTTTACATTGACATGTACCCTAGGATAGCACTGATATCTACTCCAGCATATCGGATGGCTCCCACTGAGCTTCGTGAGCTGCTGGTACAGCAAGATGACTTTTAGGGGAAGGGATTCATCTGACCTAGTGTTTCCCCCTGGGCAGCCCTGATTCTATTCACTAAGAAGTTGGATGAGATCTTGAGGATCTGAATCGACTACCATCACCTAAACGAGGTGACCGTAATGAACACGTACCCTCTCCCAAGGATTGACTAAATCTTTGATCAGCTGAAGGGAGCACGATGGTTCTCAAAGATAGACTTCATATCAGGCTGTCATCAGCTCATAGTTCTTGACGGGGATTTGTAGAAGATGATCTTCAGGTGTCGGTATGGCCATTATGAGATCTTAGTTATGCCCTTTGGCATACCTAACACTCCAGCAGTGTTCATGTGTCTCGTGACCAGGATCTTCTATCCATACCTCGATCTCTTTGTCGTGGTCTTCATCGACGCCATTGCGATCTACTCGACTACTGAGGAAGAGAATGACTACCATTTGTAGGTAGTACTGGACACACTCCATGTGCACCAGCTTTATGGTAATATCTCGAAGTGCTAGTTATGGATTCGAGAGGTTCATTTCTTGGGACATGTCATCTTAGAGGCTGGAGTTGTAGTAGATCCAACGAATATTGAGGTGGTACATTCTTGATAGACACCTTGGAGTGTGACGGAGGAACAGAGTTTCATGGGATTGGATGGATACTATCAAGGATTTGTTCCAGACTTCTCCAGATTTGTAGCACCACTATCATCCTTGACGAAGAAGAGGAAACCCTTTGTATGGTCGTAGAGATGCCAAAAATTATTACATAAGTAGAGGCAGAGGCTGACTAGTGCCCCCATCTTGAGGCTTCCAGAGGAGGGATATGGTATTTAGTCTACTACGACACATCAGGGACCGGACATGGGTGTGTCCTGATGTTAGACCGAGCAGTGATTTCTTATGGTTCTCAGAAGCTGAGACATCATGAGAAGAACTACGCTACCAATGACCTGGAGTTACGAGCAGTGGTTTTCTCCATGAAGATGTGGTGGCATTATTTGGTGGGAGAACCTTTTACAGTCTACTTTGATCACAAGAGTCTCAGGAATATCTTCTCTCAGAAGGACCTGAACCTGAGACAACGACGATGGCTTGAGTTCCTCTAGGACTATGACATCGATATAGTCTATACTCCTTGGAAGGGGAACATTGTTGCAGATGCGCTCAACAGGAGGGATTGTATACAACTTCTAGAAGAGGTGACAGAGCAGCTGGCTACCTTACATATATCCTTTGTCGATGGGGATGGAGCAACCTATCTACAGTCTCTCACAGTCACTCCTCCACTACTTCAGAGCGTTAGGGAGGCGCAACGTGGGGACGCTGACTGTGAGACACAACGTGCTCATATATCCATAGGACAGATATCTGATGGATTTTTGAAGGTGGGGAGCCCGTCCTTCTCTTCAGAGGACGTACCATGGTACCAGTTGCACTTCAGGAGAAAGTGTTGAGGGAGTTCCACACTTCCCCTTTAGTTGTACATCCAGGGGTGGTGAAGATGTACCAGGACTATCGACGACAGAACATATGGCCTGGTATAAAGACGATGGTAGTAGAGTTTTTCTCTCGGTGCCTCAATTGTAAGCAAGTGATGACAGAGCACTAGGTACCAGTAGGTTTGGTTCAACCCTCAGATATCCCAGTGTGGAAGTGGGATGAGATATCTATGGACTTCATGACTGTTCTTCGATGTACATCGAGGAGTCACGATTTGATATGGGTGACCATTGACCAACTCACCATGTCACCCCACTTCCTACCGATCAGAGAGTAAGGCTCAGTAGAGATATTGGGATGCCTCTATGTACAAGAGGTTGTTCATTTAAATGGAATACCTTTTTCTATTGTCTCTGAATAGGACACATTGTGTACTTCTCAACTATGGAAGGGTTTGCAAGAGGCTTTCGGGACATAGCTACGTCTGAGCACGGCCTTCCTTCCTCAAACAGATTACCAGACTGAGAGGACCATTTAGACTCTCAAGGAAATGCTCCATGATTATGTACTCAGCTTCGATCGCAGCTAGGAGGACCACTTATCTTTGGTGGAGTCTTCCTACAACAACAGATATCACTCCACCATCAGTATGGCACCCTTTGAGGCCGTGTATGTTTGACCTTGTAGATCGCTGTTGTGCTGGACGGACCCAGGGGAGTCAACAGTAGTGGGACAAGAGATGGTACACGCTACCACAGAGAAGGTGCAGATCATCCAGGGGCAGATGAAAACTGCACAGAGCAGACATAAGTCGTATGCTGACAAGAGAGGGAGACCTCTGGAGTTCAAGGATGGTGACCACGTCTTTCTACGGGTCTCACCTCAACGAGTTAAACAGATATTTGGCCGAGAGGGCAAGTTATCTCCGTGATTCATTGGACCTTTATAGGTCCTCAGTATAGTAGGCGAGGTGTCTTACCGCCTAGCTCTTCCACCTCAGTTGTATTGGGTGCACAACGTCTTCCACATATCTCAGCTGAGGAGGTACGTGTAGGACCCATCCCATATCATCGACCACAGGGAGATGGACATCGATGACAGAGTAAAATTCACGGAGGTTCTAGTGGAGATTGAGGTTCAAAAATATCGAGTCCTATGTGGACGGTCAATACCTCTGGTGCGCAGACGCTCGAAGCACGATAACCTCCAAGAGAGGATATGGGAGCGGGAGGCTCAGATGTGTGCTCAGTATCCCAATTTTTTCCCATAGTGTGAGTAGTATGTTACAGAGACGTAAATCCCTAAGGTGGGGAGAATGTAAAGGGCTGAAAAATCCATGAATTTTTTTCTTTAATTAAGGGAATTTTTACGATTCCGCGAAAATTTACGACACTTGATTCTGAGGCCTAGTGTGCCCGGAATCAATTTCTGATGTTTTGTTTGGGTATGTTCAGTAAACGTATGAGTGGGATTTTATACCATTTGAACCGGTGCTCGGAATTGAAATTTGAGGGAACCTTTGAACTCGCATCAACAATGATTTCATAATGAGACCATCACCGTAGTTGCGTTATAACAAGAATGAGAGTTAGTTTTTGGGGTTTTTAAATAAAAATAATGTGCTAACTTTATTTTTATTCAATGGTGCTTAAAACCTCTAAGAAGAGGTTAGTGGTGTCAGCCACCACACCATAACCTCCTAAGAGAGGCTATGGTGGTGGGGCTCACCCGCACATAACCTCCCTCGAGAGGATATTATTTAGTGGGGCCCACCTAAGTTTCTTAACACCTTTAGACTCCCCATTAATTAATTGGACACCTCTCTCCATTTTAATTGAAACTCCTCACCTCCCCTAAATTTAGAATTTTGAACATTTCCTTTCCATTAATTAAATGATTTGTTTCATTTAATTAAACACAAGTATTTTTTTTTTGTGCCACAAAAATAATAGAGAACTTCCTCTATTATTTTTGGAAGAGAATTCTTTTGGTGGAACCATTGGGAGAGGAGAAAGAAATTGGAAGAACTAGGAGGAAAAAATTATTTCAACGAAGAAAATCTCTTCCACCAATGAAGATTGAAAGACATCTATCTCTCTCTCTCTCTTCAACCGGGGCAAGAAGTCGAAGCACTCGCCGCCCACGAAGAATGATGATGATGTCATATTTGACTTGTGTTCTCAGAAATCTTCCTCTTCTGACGTTGACGAAACGACCCCACCTTTTCCCAAATTCATCAACGATCATCATCAAGCGAGGTTGGGGTTGATTTATGTATGTGATTTTACCAGTAGTTCTTCATTGTTTTGTTATGCTCCTAATTTCTTATTGATATCATTTTACGAGGAGGGCTCTAACTGCACGAACATGGTCCGTCCCTCCACCCTTATTGTTGTTGTTCTCTTTGTGTTGACGGTGGAGGCAGAGAAATAGAGGACGTCATCAAGATGACCGCGAAGAAAACTTGTGGCGCAAGGCCACCAGGTTGCCAAGAGGGAATGTCACTGCCGTGCCGTGCAGAAGAAGAGCCGCGGCCAGGGTGGGCCGCGGTCAGGGTGTCTCGCGGCGCCGTCACACCGTGCCAGCGATGTAGGGAATCTTCAGCCTGGGTGGGCCGCGATGGAGGGGCGCGACACCGTAACACTGCACAGATGGTGCGGAGCGGCTGGCCACTCGGGCCAGTTTGGAGGAGCGGGACCCCGTCAGGTCCCGTGTGTGCTGGATGGGCGCCTTCTGGTGCCGGTTTCGGTCCCACCCGAACGGTTCAACCGTTCGGGTGCCAGAGGGTACACACCTCCCCCCTGGTCGCAGCTAGGGTAGGCCGATGGGACGCCTTCGGCCGGGCCTCCTTCTGCAGGGCCACCCTCGTCTCGGTAACCGTCGGGCTGGACCACTTCCTCATATCGGATTGGACCCGTGGACTAGGTTGAACGCCGGTCCAGACCGGGTCGGGCTGGGTCACTCCGACTGGGTCAGACTGGACCTGGACCCATTTGGCCAGTTTACACCTTTTCCCCCCTATCTTGGGATACAGGTGTCCATTTGATGAACCAACTACAACGATGGAAGTCTTGGAGAGAGATGGTTCTTTTGGAATACCCCACTTGAGGTTTCGACACATTTGGAGTACGGTCGGGTTGGTTTGATCTTAAAAACTAACCGGGCCCCTAGAACGAAAATGTCAATAACTCACAGGCCGAGTGTCTGATTGACGCACCGTCTATAGTGTTGGAACCCTTACGACATGGCAGTCTGTTGGGTTAATCCTTTGTGGAGTTTAGTGGTGGTAGAGGTACGACCGATATCTCTAGGTTATATTCTATGTAACTTGATCACACCAGTTGTGATGAATCTAGTGGATGGTAGTTAGGCGAAGGTTGGAGACAGATCATACGGAGGTCAGCGCTCATCAATCCTATGTGGGTCAGCGCATACTGTTCCTTTGTGGTTTAGATCCTGTGTGGGTCATCACTCAGCGATCCTGTTTGGGTCAGCACATACTGATCCTGTGTCGGTCAGATCCTATGTGGTTCATTACAGGGGTGAGTTCCTATCGATCATGTGCGGGTCAGACTCTGTATGGTCAGAAGCAGTGCCTCTTGAAAGAATAATATGATCTAGCTTTGCAACTAATCATCTGTACTTCTATACTTCACTAAAATCCTAGTTTGAGCTGAGTCAACGACTTTTGTGATTTCCTCATGATTGATATGAGTTACTAAATAACATAGGTATATGTATGGGCATATATCTAAGTAAGGGTTATCGATTGACTCCATACTTTGTAGTTATCCTTGTTGGATTTTTTGAGACCTTGAGGGTCTCAGGGTCCCTACTGAGTATTGTTATACTCACCACTACACGGGTTACGCCCGCACCTCATTGTGATGGTTGCAGACGATGGAAAACGCTGATCGGGGCAGAGAGTGGCAGAACTAAATGGTACCCAGAGGTGGACCACTTGGCGAGATTTAAATGGAGCAGACAGATAGACTTGGGTGCTGGGGAGGCCATATGTACCAACCCTTCTAGTGGGAATGCCGTAGGACGACCCAATAACTGCTTTACTTCCTTTATTCAGTTGTACTAGCATTCAGTTTTATTGTACTTTACTATTGGGCTTGTATTTCTGGCCCCTTTGCATTCAAAACAATCATATGTAAACAGTTTTACTTAGTGTTTTACTTCTAGTTGTGTACTCTGTTATGTTTTTTTATTTTTATAAAGGCAATGCCTTCCCAGTTTAAGGACTTATGCCTTTGGTTCTAGATGCCATCCTTTGGTCAATGGAAGGCGGGCTTGGGGTAGTCAAGATACGGGCCCCGAGGGATGGGTCGTGACATTAGGAACAAGGAAATGGTTCCTCGAGAAATATCATTTGAAATTGTTAATCAAGAAAATTCTATGGAATTTTTCAATATAGCATTTAATAACTCCAAATCTAAAAATATGGTATCTAAATTTTTTATTAATTCATGTATTTGTTTTCTATAAAGGTTAAAATAGTTATAAGGATATATAATGTAATATTACAATTATAGTTGTTTTTATTTTAATTTATGAATTTCATATAATACCATCCAAGGAAAAAAAGAGATGAATATAGTGATAAAGAAGATTAAATATGAATAAGATCATTAAAGAAGAAGTATGAAAAATAAAACAATTCATAAAAAATTATATAAATATAACAACAGTATAATGTTTCCAAAATGTGTGCAAGAATATGGTATTGATGTAAAATATGAAATTAAAGTTATAATGTTTCTAAGAAGTTTCTTATTGAATAAAATAATTATTAGAATTTGAAAAGTTGTAAAAATATTGATTAAGAAGAAGAGGAATCCAAGATTGATTTTTTCTTACTTAAAAAATAATTAGAGTAATGTCTTTAAAATATTTGTAAACATGAAAAAGTGAATTGGATTCTATAAAAAATGATATATTAGAAAATAATCAAGAATAAACAATTGGAGAAAAGATCGTTTTGATAAATTAGATCAATAATACCTAAATGTTACATGATAAAGAGATAAACCTCAATATAGAGATTGGAGAAAATATAAAAGTGAAAGTGAAAAAAAATATTTTCTTCAATCGAAATATTTTTATGCTATGCATGGAATAACAAAATTCCAAAACTCTGTTCTAGAAATTGGTGAAAGTTATAAGAATCATAACCCTTATAATGATTAAAAAATATTATCACTAGAGGCTAAAAAATGATGAAAATGTTTAGAATATTAAGATATAAAATTTGAAAATGTATGTAAATAATATAAAGAGGAAGAATTTATGAAATTTCAATGGAATAAATGTCTAATGAAACAATTACTACAACTGGATTATCTGTTAAGGTTGAGAATATAACTACAAGAATAAGAATAGGTAATGTGTCTACGAAAACTATAGTTCACAATAAAGATTAATGTTTTATTGTTTGAATGTTGATTGCAAATTGGTATAAAGTTCTATAAAATATATAGGTTATAGATGTAAATATTATTTCAATGGAAAATGTTAGTATTGTGGAGCCTATAATGTCCCAATATTTCAATGTATATATATTTCCTTTACATTTATAACTTTATTCGAATGATCTAAAAGAAAAATTATAATAGGGTAATAAAATAATTTTTTCATAATTATAATATTATTATGTATGAATATATTATTTAATTTATTGAAATTCTTTTAATTAGAGAGGTTTCATAAAATAGTATAGAAAACTCCTAATAATTTAAACATGTTTGGAAAATATAAGTATCGTATCTATATATAGTGTATTTTAAATTAAATGAAAAATATATAATTTTTAAAAAATTATATCAATAAAATTATATTTATTATTGAAATTATAACATAAAAATTTACATAGTATAATTTTTTTGCATATTTGTTTTAAAATATAATTTTTGATGAAAATGATGTTTTTATAAAAATTATATTTTTTAAAAAATTTACGAAATTATAAAAATTACCTAATTGGGAATTGAATAATTTATATGATACAATAAAAAATTAAGTAAAATCATAACACATTTTAGAACAATATTTCAAATTTTAAACCACGTGGATATCTTTTATAGAAAAATAAATTGACGTTTCATTAATAAATAAAATGATTTCCTTTTTTTCATTTAATTAATAAATATTTTGTATCAAACATTTATGGGTTGATTTATATGCCACATAAGATTAATTTTATATATATATATTAATAGCATGAAAATAATTAACTTCGAAAAATATATATTACAGATACATTTTAATTTAAAAAACTCTTTTATTAAAAAACAATTTCCTGTAATATGTGTGTCTAATTAAAAATAATATTTTCTCATTTTTAGGAAATTTTTTATATTAAATTGAGAATATATATGGATTCATAAATTCAAAATTTGGGGGTTATTTTCCTCTTTTGTTATTAGTGATTAATTAATTTCCTTGATTAATAATTAGGTATGAGTAGTTGGTGTTTAATTTACTAATCCCAATTGTATTGACCTTTTGTAATACTAGATGACCCTTAGAACATCTTGAACCCATTTATTTTTATATAATTTCATAACCATATATATCACTTACCATACCACCCCAAACTCACCAAACATTTATGAAAATCCATTCATACCCCTGACATAACATTCCTTTACATGGAAGTATCCATTTTCATCACTTATAAAAGGAGACCACTTATACCCCCTTCATACTTGACCACATATTATAATTCCTTTTCAAAATCTCCAAAAATTACTTCTCATATATTTCACTTACACTACATCCATCATATATCCACCATATTATATCATAACTCTTATATGTTCAGTAAAACATTAAAGTGAAAGTTTAAACTCTCAACAAAGGTATCACATATTTCATTACCATTTTTATTATTCTTTATTTATTCTACATCCTCCATTATTTTATATAAATTTGATTATTATAACATAAACTTTAATGATATTATGTAATGTTATTATTATAATGGAAATGTCTTCTCCACCTTCCAAAAAAACTATATGAAAAATAAAAACAACGCCATTCGAATTTAAAGACTACCATATCAAGGCTCGATGTGTCCTCTTTTACAAAAACACCATTCAGTTTTGGTTTAAATGGGTTATAATGTATATATACAATATTAATGAAATTTTTCGGATTTTGAAATAATTAATCAGTTAAAATTATACTTTTATCATATTTTATGTAAAAACAATTATCGATCAGGGGTACGTGAAAATTGCCACCCTCCATGTTGTGGAACATTTTATTTTCCATTACAACCAACCAAGGATAAATATAAAAACAAATTTTGAGGTATAAAAATGATATCTAAAATACTCTTGACATTATATTGGTATTTAATCAGTTATTAAAATATTCCTAACCATAAGAAACATATTAATAGATTAATGTAAAAATTAACCAAATAACCTCAAATAAGGAGTATTATTGTATGAAATTTAATAAATAAGAATCCTATTTGATAAATAGACAATGGGACATTGTTGATATCTAAAAAATAATATTATTTAAATTTTTTATAAATATAATTTTAATATATGGGATGTTAAGTGAATGTAAAGAATTATTTTGTTCATAGTTATTGGATTCGTCTCAAAACTTTTTTCTTTAAGACTCATGTTCTTGTATGCACATAACTTATTTTAAAAGTACAATTAATGAAAATGTATATATTAATCATTTGTATCCTTATTCACCGTATTTTATTTTCAACATGAATATCTCCTTATATAATTGTGTTTTTATTAGAATTTTTTTAAGTCATATGGGATTATTTGTCATACTCCCTTCACTGAAACATATTTTACGTTTTTCACCAATTTACGTTTATATAATGAATATACTGCCCAATTAATATTTTAAAATTAAATATAGTTTTATTTATGGTAATTTAGATTCATTTTCACAACCTTCCTCCTTTATGGTTTTTGATCAAAATGGATCTCAATTTATATTTTCTCTCTCAATTCAAGCCATTTTTACAAGAGTTATAAAATCTCTTATATATTTTTATCACTGATGTCACATTTCCTACCATTATATTTTCAAATATTATATTACCATTTTATATGGGGATTTTAAATGTTTTCATTTGTATCCTCAAATTAAACAAAATATTCCAAAAATAATAATAATGTTGACTAGAATAACTCTAATACTTCCCAATGGATATTTTTTTCATGTACCTGTTTTAACTATAGAGAGTGAAACACTTAAGTCAAATAAGATTCATATCAAGTAAAATAATGGTTTTAATATACCTATTAAAAAAAATTGTTATCATTTTTATTATTTTGGTCTCATAAAATTTTTTTATTAAATATTTTATATTTTCAATGTAGATATTTTTCAAAAAGGTTTTCCTTTCAGGTTAATTTCATAATTGATTTAAAATAGTTTTATCATGTTTTTTAATGTTATTTTAAATTAAAATTACTTTCCATGATATATTTGACTAACACCCTGATATTTTAAAATAACATTGTGTTCGATAACATATACAACATGCATCATTGATCCTAAAAAAACCATTAAATAATGTTATTTAAATATTACCATAATAGCCTAGCCCATATATTGGTGGGTATAAATATAATTGACTAAATTATTAAATATATGTAAATAACCAACTGAAAGAAAATTTATTTATAAATTTTTAGGATATAAGAACTCAAATTCTAGTAAATTCGATTTATTCTTTAAAACTGTATTCTCTAAAGAAATGGATTGTATTGATTATTATGGGTTAGTATTTGAATTAATTTATCAAAATTCTAAAAAATTTATTATATAAAAATTATAAAAAAATTAATTACCATGTAAAAGAACAATATTTGATTGAAAATTGTAAATTTTCCTAAAAAGAATGATTTGCAGTGAATAGTGAAAATTTATATATTTAATTAAAAATGTTTTTTTCCTCAAATAGTTATAAGGTACTATTTTGTTTTAAATTATATTAAAAGGAAAAAATGTTCTATTATATTATTCATAAAATAGTAATGTTCTTTTATATAAAATGTAGAGTTGATTTTGGAGTAAAAACATTTTTATACTTGAAATCCATTATTTTAAAACATTGTTTTCATTTCATATTACATTATTATCTTATATTAATTTCATCCACTTATAGAGATTGAATCCTGAAAAATAGATTCCATATTTGGAACAAAGATATTAAAATATTCTAAATGTTAACTTTTTTAATTATTAAATATTAATTGTAACCACAGTATATTTTTACTTTCATAGTAAAGGTAGAATTTGTTAATTAGGGTTAAAACTAATATGGTAAGCTCACAAAATCATCCCAAAACATGACATTGTCCAATTGGATGAAAATAGTTATTCCTTTTCCATAAAATTGTATATTATATGTCCACTTCGTGCAATATTTCATTCATTATGACTTTTATATTATTTAATAATAGATAATATAAAAAATGTAACTCACTTTATTACAATATCATCGATTTTTTTTTACAAATAGATTAAAAGATGTTATATTGTCTTTTAAATGATATTTTTGAAAGATAAATTAATTTTAATTTTTAATTACATTTTTTTTAATTTTTAGTGATGAAATAAATTGATTAAATATTTATGCAATGTCGATACAATATATATTCAATTAATATGAAAATATAATAATGTATTCTAATAATTTTACGAGTTTGATAAATTTGATGTATTATTTTGTTCATGATTTTTTAGATATATATTAAAATCTTGATATATTTTTATATGTTATATTTTAATTCTATCTTTTTATTAATGTAGTTACATTATAAATATAAAATTAGTGTAAAAATTGAGATCCGTGAAATTTTATATTAAATAAAATATCATTACATTATTTTAAATTTTTAAACATAAATCTTTAACCATATGAATGTTATGTGGTTTAAAACTTTAATAATGATATATTAATTTTAATTTTTTCCTTTTATATAAATATTTGTGACCCTTAAGGGGTGGAAAACTATAATATTACGATAATTGTCAAAAAAACCATATAGTGTTAAAACTAAAAGATAATGGTGGAAACATAGATAAAATTTATCAAAAATTATTTTACTATAGGATTTACTCTATTAATCTTATTAAAATCTTGTCATACAAATTTTTTTCCATTTAGTCATGAAATATTATTTCTATTTATTTAATACATTAAGAAATTCCATGATTTCCACTTCCCTCACTTATAAAAGTAATCATGTTGTCTCTTTTCATAGAAATATATTGAAAATCATAGATCAATGAAAATATACCATATTCCATTATAAAATTCCATATAAATATTTTAGAGTTTATGTACTTCCTGACATACAAACTCTATATCCCTTAAGAATATAACAATGAGAAATCTACCAAAGAATATATAATTGTCTTTATAGACTCTTCCATTTTTATTTCTTCTTCTACATCATATAAATGTGTTTTACCCATTCCAAAATAATTACACCAAAATAATAAATATAGTTATATGTGACTATGATTATTGTAAAACCATATTCCATTTCTTATACATCCTACAAATATCGAAAACATCACTTATTCAAACATACAACATACCACCTCCAAGTAGAGGTGTAATTCATTTTTCAACACCACTTCACATGGATGATTATAAATATAGAACTAATTAATATATATAATTTTTAAGAAATAATATTTTCACATAAATTTTAATATCATTAATATCTTCGTATGTTCTAGTCCATTATAAAATTATTATGCCGCTTTGTTTGTACCAGTGGACTACCTCCCTCACAAAGCGTTGTGATCCATTTTTCATTTCCTCTTTCAATTTCTAGATATAAGGTTATATTTAATCAATATAAATATATATATATATTATCATATAATTATTATTCTATGAAATTCAATTATCACTTACCATTATTTTGATAAATCTACTGAAAAGTGAAAACAATGTTCATTCTTACGTATGACCTGCCATCTCCATAAACGATGTCATTTATTTTTCAATCTATATATTTTATAGATTATTATATAAATATATATATATTAATTATATATGGTATTTATTTCTTCAATAAAATTTCTTAGATGATGGAACCATGAGGTAAATGTAAGTGTTGGAAATACCGAATTGAAACAAAATTAATAATGACGTATTTAACATCAAAAAAAATTAAAATAGTAAAAACTTGTTAACAAATGGGAAATAAAATATAAAAATGGATCATATATGATATTATATATTTTTATATAGTTCATATATGTATTTTTATGAAATCTAAGTTTATTATTTGGGAACTTAAAATAACATATGAGGAAACATATAGAATAGGTATTTGATTTCATTTAATTTTCCATTCCGTAAGGCATATATTAATGTAATATGAATAATTTAGTAAATTTTGTGTATATATATACCTTTTAAGTGTGATATCATGAATCATTAAATATTGATGTTGATTTACATTACAATTCAAATAATTTCAACCAAGGGTATTTGACCAAAAAGTTTCCAAATGGTATGGAGTTTCTTAACTCAATTTCAATTCATTGAGTTATATATTTACTTCATTAAATAAGATACATAATTATTATGTTATCAAAATTACGTCTTAATTTATTATGGTTTATTTTTAATTTTTTTGTAGAATTATTTATGTCACACAAATTCACATCATTTATTAATTATCACTTCATTAATATTATATTGGTACATGACTTATTCTCAATTTAAACTCTTTTGAGGTATATATTTTATTTTTCACATATTTAATTTTATGTATTTTATTTATTTCCCATTTTTTGTTTTTAACATGAATATATATTTATTAATCATAATTAATTCTTTAGTTTATGTTTATTAATTCAATTGGTTACAGTTTTAACATTATAAAATAGGTAATAATTTATTGTACAAACTTATTTAGTGATTCATCTTATTTTCCTTGAATGAATCCTATAATATGTCAACTATAAACTCATATATTTTACTTTAATATATATTTATAAATAGTTTCTATATTTTATTCAAAAAATTTATTTATTTCACAAATGAATCATGAAAACAAATGTATAAAAGTAAATATGATATTTTTTATCTTTTGATCTGGTATATTTCTATATCATTTCCATGTTATTTATTATTATTTTATATAATCCCATTTTTATTTACTCAAATTACTTATAATGGAATTTTTATGATATTATTGACTATTTATAATGATTTAAAAGAATATCTATAATATTTTCAAAAGTGGTTATTTTTCTACATTATTTTAAAAAGGCTATAAATATATTTTTAACATGTAGTACATTAATGAATTATCCTTCCAAAATAATTTTCCTACATAATTTACCTTCTTATATATGATTTCAATGGTATTAAAAATAGAATTATTTTTGAAAAAATATTTGAAATATTATTTTATTATCTTTTACTGTTAAAATACTTTATTTTACTACAATATATATTTTAATTATGTTAATATTTAATATCTTGATTAATTTTATAGTAATTAAATTTCTCAGAAAAAAATAAATATATTGTTATCCTATTTGGTTCGAATTTTTTGTTCTATTAAAAATAAATATTTATTCTTTCATGTAAACGATTATTACATATACCATATATTATTTCCGTAAAGGTTATTTTACATTGAATTTTATTTAATTAATAGGGGAAATAATTATATATTAATTTATTCACACTATATAGATATTTATTAGTAAATAATATTGTACGTGTATTAAATTTATCATTTGATATACGTGGAGTGAAATAGACATACAGTTACAGGTGGGTCCTAGAATTACATATACCATGTATGAATTGATACATCTCATGACACAAAAGAGTTGGATAAATTAAATGGTTTTCTAGTGTATACATACAAATATTTCCAACAATCATGGAACGAGTCCTTAATGGTATAGATATCATTATTTCTGAGATCTTAATGTCCAAAATTTAGCATTTACGTCATTGATAATTTAGTTATAATTATCCACAAGATTACAGTCCTGATATTATTCATGGTTTCATTTTTTGGTCAAGTTGTTGATTAAATAGAATGTGTTTTATCTTATTTTTCAAGACATCAATATTATATCATATTTACATATGATAGAATCCATTGTACATAATCACTACTGAGAATTTTATCTCGACTATTATTTTCTTTTCCATTCTCCAGGATATCAAGAAGGATATTTTTAATAATATAATGGATACATGATTTTATTTTATGTTATGAATTTTTTACTTCTAATGTAATATGGGAATTATTTATGTATCAGGTTATTCATGATTACTAAATAATCAGTCCATCCAGATAAGATCCTTTATATATCTTACCAATGTAAAAAAAGCTAACCATCTGCTCTATGATTATTTATTCTAGGTTGTTACAGTTGTTATCAAATGAAATTTAGTAAAATACATGGGAAATAATTTTTGAAAAACACAAATTAAGGTATCTAACAATATGGAAGACTTTGACGACATGCCTATTTTTATTAAAAATAGTAAAATATCAGAAATGTAAAAATTACGTGGTATTAATTGAATAAATCCCTATCTAGATACTATAGTTGGATATCGCTTTGAAATATATTAAACTAGGATTAATAAAACTAAAAATAGTTGGTCTAAATTATCATGACCACCATTATGTTGTTTGTAGTTTTTTAAATTAATGCACACCTAGTTTGAAACTCTTGAGGGATACGAATGGTTTAATTCAAATATTTTGTATGAAACATTATGTTGAATGAGTTAATAGAACCTATGAACACATATTCTATTACATAGATATATGATATAAAACTATAGTGTATTAGTTTGATATGTGTATGGTGGATTATAATTTTAAAGGCACACATAGCTATTTGGTGGTTTAATGGGTTGATAGTTTAACATTATAAATAATTATTGTAAAAATATATGACATTACAACCCCTTGGACTAATATATGTTTTACTGATACATTTATTATATGAATAATGGATTTATATTTTTTGTACATGACAGTAATTTTATTACAAAAATTTATTGTTAATATGATCATTGATGTTAACATAATAATATCCAATCAAGAATATTTGATTTTGTGGAGAACATAAAATGTATAGAAAATCATAGTTAAAAATTTAGTTGATTATTAATTTTTTATTATATTCAATTTATTAATGGTAAGGTTATAGAGATTATAGTAATATAAAACCCATATTCAAGGATACAACCCATCACATCTAGAAAGGCCACAGGATTTGAACCGTGACCAAAGAGGAAAAAGTGCATATCATATACCATTGTCCCACATTGTGTCCTGGTTAGTATGATATTTTTTACTTAACATTTTTGGATGATTTAGATTATCTTTTTTACGAAACATATAAGAGGAAATCATTTTTATTTATTTTTATTTTAAGGGAAATAATGCTAACTCAACAAAAATATAATTGGGTTGAGGATTATATAACCTTTAGGTTTAATTTAAGGATATTTTGAAATAATGTTATTATATTTTTGGAAATGTACAATGATTTGTAGTAAATATCATTTGATGTTAAAAATTACAATAATCTAGAGGTTTTACGTATTAATGAATTATATTTATCCATATAGGATAACATGTACATAGAATTTTATTATGCTAAAATATTAATGGAATTGGGAATGAATTTCAATTTTATTATAGAAATTATAATCCAATATACATAAATTTTACTGCTTCAATCTTGAAAAATCAATCTTAAATTTTTGGTCTAAAAAATGAAGTAGAAATTAATAAAATTAAAAAAAGTATAATTTTATTCTTATGAAATTGAAATAAATTAATCTTTTATATTTTATTTTCTAATCTATCTCAAAAATTAGTAAAACCACGTATATAGAAATATATATTTTTAAATAACAAAATATATTAGATTACCTTCATATACAACAAATCAATAACATTCTCACCCATTGTAGATTTATGTTTTTGTTGTTAAATTCTCATGGATTATCAGGAAACCCAAATAAAAGATATTTTATGTAACTTGTATTGTTTCTAGTTTCTCTTTGGAATAGAAGTTTTATTATCTCTATGTACAATTTGTGTTTAAAAAAATTATTGATCATTTAATGAACAAGAATAAAATTAAGAAGGAGCAGTTTATTAATGTTGGGTATATTGTGAAACCTCATTATTTAAAAAGAATTCTATTTTCAATAGTGTATAAAATAAAAAACACTAAACTAAAAGGAACCATGAAATATTATTATTTAGATATGATCATTATAACATCATCATTAATATGTAATGTGCGAATAGGTTTAAAAACATTATGAAATATATATAAATAACCTACGCAATATAAATTTTTATTACCCATCTTAAATTAATAACTCCGGTATAATAAATATGAAAATATTTTTTTATAGTTATGGAAAACCCATATTCTATCTATTCTCCAATCTATAGAAAGTGAAAACATAACTCATGCTTAGGTACGACACACCGGCTCCATGTAGCGGTGTCATTCATTTTTCATTATCACATTAAAAGGATGGTTATGATAATTTAAATAATAAATATGTATTATATTTTTCACAAAATTATAATTATACAATTATAATAAAATTATACCGTCTCATATTCTAATCCATTATAAATTTATAACCTTACTCATGCTTACATGAGGACTACCACAACGATGAAGTGATATGATCTGTTTTTTGTTTTCGACTTACATGAATGACAATACGGATATATTTCATTAATATATATGATGTATATGATATAATAATGGTTTATTAAAGGAAAATTATTATTTAACATTATTTATTTCTATCAGATTAAAGATAAAATGATGTTCATGGGTTTGTCTGGTCTACCATCTCCATAAACAGTATATGTCATTTTTTATATTTATTTTTTATGGATGAATATAAATATAAATATATTAAAAATATATCATATTTATGTCTAGAATAATATTTTAGATATTATATAATAATTACCATGACATAGGGACCAAAACTACTAAAACCAAATATACCTAAAATTAAAGTAGTTAACACACAAAATAATGAAAATAATAATTAATTATTAGAATAAGAGTGATAAAATGATATAAATGGATCATATGTGATATTATATATATTTATATGGTTCTTTTATGAAATTATAAAAAATCTAAATGTATTATATATGAGGTTAATAGAACTTGTGTAGAAATTCAAAAACATGGAAAGAGATTTTGTCTGAATTTACACTCAGTGAGTCATATTTTAATGGTATACACTAAGTTTTTTTAAATGGTGTATATACATTACTTTTCAATTATATCTCATGAGATATTAATAATTCAATGTATTATAATTTTTAATTATAATAATTTCAATCAAATGGTAAATTTTTATAATGATTCCTTATTTTATTGGGTTTCTTAACTCCATTTCCATTCATTGAGTTAAAATGTTACATCATTTACCATGGTATTCTATGGAAATGTTTTAAATGAAATAAAATTTTATAAATCTTTATTTCTTTTTTTTTTGTCGATAGACATTTTCACCCATAAATTCATGAACCAACCCGGTTAGACCCTAGAATGCTCACTTGAGCTGATCTGTGGCAAGTCCCAAAAGGTGTTCCCAATCCCCACAAGAGGGAAACTTGTGTCAGGCATCAGTAGAGTGAACAAAGTGAATTATTTTCCCCATTAACAAATAGATAAACTAAACATCCTAATATATATAAAATCCCAACATCTTTAAGAAAAATACAGAAGTTAAAAAACTAAAAAAAACTATAGAGTGAACAAACTAAACCTGAAAAGTATAACTTCTCTAGGTGACCCCCAAGGTCACTCTCTAATACCAAACCCAATAATCACCCATGGAGATTTATAAAAAGAAGAAAACATGTCGCATAAGCTAATAATAATAAATAACTATATGTGTGAGTATTATAATTCAATAGGCTATCATGAATAATATATTCCCTTTTAAAATCCTTTTAAATAAAAGAAACATTAACCTCATATTTGAAATAAAATAAAAAATTAAACTTCTCCACAATTTTCACTTTAAAATAAAAACATTGCATATTTCCCCTTTTAATTCCAGATACAATTTCATTTCCATTAAACTAGGAGTATCATTTTAAATGGTAACATGTTTTTTTCATTTCAAAATTGAATAAGAGAGGATAAAACATTTTTACATTAAATTGTTTTTTATAATCATTTGGGAGCTAGCCCATTACTTTCCATGGAAGGTACCACACATGAGAGAACTAAAATTGTCATATAATAAGGGAAATGTAAATAAGCACACAAGAGTAACAAAGTAACACAAATCTCATTCATCACAATAAGTAACTAAGTTCCGAAAGACATGAGAGAACCTAGGAGATCTTGATTAATCAATAACATGCTAATACATTAGGACTATCCCCAAAATCATGGGTCCCACGATGAAATCAAAGAACCCTAAATAATCCAAAAAACCCTAATACGTGACAGTTTATGGGGATAATCACATGGTAATAAACCGATTTTATCAACCAACTATATGGCCCTAGCTAGTACATATTCTAACTAGTGCAGTGATGGTTCTCAAAAGATTCTATCACTATTCCAAGTTCACATGTCTCACTTATGAATAGATGATTTAACTAATGCTAGTACAAAATCTAATCACATAAACATATGTAATAACTCAACAACAGGCATCACCTGAGTCACTCTAAGGATATATATCATTCCATATAACAAATAAACCTCAATGGAATCCATACTAAGGCTCCTGTATTCTCAAAATGGATTTCAATTATTCCAAAGCGATAACATCCCACCCATTAAACATAAACACGGTAAGATAATCATCCATTAGAGGATTTTATAATAATTTTTTTACAAAATTTCTAAAAGTTCCGAATGGGCCTCAAACTTCTTTCATAAAACCCTCACATTTAGAATAAATAAAAAATCATTCCATAAGGTGAACTCACATCACATTCCATTTCACAAACATTTAAAACCTAATTCTTTTAAGTAATTCATACCACACTATCAATCATGTACCTAAGTGGTAAAGTCTCATGCTTAGCATACAAAAGACCCATGATCAATTGCATGTATGGAAAAAATTCCAAATCTATTGTTGGACCGTTATATCAGGGGGAACTATAGTAGTGGCTAACTATAGATGTGGTGACACTGTAGCTGTAGAGGTACTATTACAATGATGGTATTGTATCAAGTATAGTAGAAACCCAGGTACTATAGCATTACTATTCTCAAGAGGGCCCTTTGGGCCATAAAATATGGCTTTTATTCCCCTAGGACACTTGGATATGTTAGGGGTCTCCCCTATCCTGAAAGGGTGTATTTTCATTTTGTTAAAAATAAAATGAGGTTTCTGCCTCAACCATTTAAAAAATAATACAACATTTACAAGACAAATAGATTTTTATTAAAATTTTAAATATACCACAATCTATTTTCCTATGTAAAAATACTTTCACAAAACCAAATACACAATTCATTCAAATTAAATACAACTAAAACCCTTCCAAAAAACCCAACTCCTCATTTTATATGCCAAATATTTATTAACAAATTGAATCCAATTTTTATATACTGTGAATCAATCTCAAAATCCAATTGGTAATTTAATTGAACACTTGGGGTGTAATATTAAAAAAAGCTATACAATTTTAAAAAATAATGAAATCAACACTTTTCACATCAAACAATAAATCCAAGGATCGTAGATAATTATTTATCATTTAAAGGAAGGTGTGAAAATCATTAAACCAAGGAATCTTATATCACAAATTCACGTATATAGGGAAACCTACCTTACACTCACAGTGCTTCAATGATGAACAACTGAAATAACTCCTCAACAGTTTAAGGAGGAATGAACAACCAAGAGAGACCTTAAGAAAGAAAATACACCAATTTCGCACCACCCTAGTTATTTAATTCCTACAAAAATGGCCACTAGGGATATAGAAGAATGGTAATATGAAATAAAACCAAAGGAGAAGAAGATAGGATCCCCAACCATTCAAAACGTATGAAGATTCACCAAAGAAACAACTTTGAAATCCACTTTGAAGGGTTTAGATGAGCCAAGAAACCACCATGGGAGGCATTTTGGTAGTAGGGATCGAATAGAGGAGGCTAAAGAAATAATCCCTAATTAAAAATAAGGATAAAATCCCGTTATATTCTTTTATGAGTGAGTTAATCATTTTCTCACATGGTTTAACAAACTGTGCGCAAACCCTATGATTTCCCACTGTCTAGTGTTGCACGGGATGCACATTATGGCTATTTGGTTAGTTATACCATTGAAAAATAATGTGCCCCTCTACCCACATGCCTAATTGATTAAACAATCTATGCACCTTATATGTGTGACTTAGAAAAAATACACAAAAATTGAACTTTTCAAACCATATAGTCTAATTCATGGAGATAAACTATCCAACAAAAATACCCCATAAAAATGTGCCACTATGAGTGTTAGAAACTAATTTTCCAAGTGACCTCCTCTACATACCTTTGACCAAATCCAAGAATATGTCCATAAAACAACCCAAAACCTACAAAACAATAGATGTAAATTTGGGACACCTAGAAGTCATGAGAAAAACAAAGATCCAAAAGATAATCCCGAACAAAGGATAGAAACAGAAATCTGGGTGTGACAATTCTTCGCTTCATAAAACTTTCTTCCCCTAAAATCTACATTACATTCCCATTAGGTCATAAAATAATGAGGATTTACACATCCACATATTACAACATCTCAAACCAATGACATCCCAAACATATCCAAAAAACTACAACGTCGTTCCAAAATTAAATCAAGTATCTCAAACAATTTCCCAAAACAATGATGGGAAAACTCAAGATACGACCTCTACAATCATTTTTATAACAAATATATTGGAGATACACTAAAAATATAAACACATACCACATACTGAGGAACTCGAAGTTTAGATAGCCTCAGAATAAATTAAATTCCTCCCTACCAATCACTGGGAACCACATCGAATTATTAACATGGGAGGCCCGAATGGACTCCCTACCATAAGAGATGAACTAAAACCAACAAATATAAAACTAAAAACAAGCCAACACAGGGCCACCCAATCATGGTTATCAAGAAATAACCATAACATATAGAACACCCACTCCGAAAAAGAGAGTGAAAGAATTGATCCAAATATCTCTGCACCCCTGGTAGTTTCCAAACTATGTGAAAATATCCACTCTGAGACCTATGGATAGAGTTATATTGTTTGAGGCATCAGTTTTACAATTTTTAGGAGTGGGTAACCATATAATAAAACTCATTAAAGGAACTTCCACCTGAATAGAGATTCAGAATATGTCTATACATTACCCACTATGATTCAAATAAGAAACCAAAATACCTAAAAATAAAATACACACTTCCATTGAAAAAAGATGTTCTTAGAATTCTTATAACATTCTATCAAATTTAAAACAATAAAAATAAACCACCACCAATGCAACCTCCATAAAAAATGAACCCTTACAACTATAATGAAACAAATGACAATGAATAATTAAAAACATCTCCCAAAATCACATTACATCTATGAATTATCTCCATAACGCTTTCTAGAAACACCCCAAAAGTACTACTTCATGTGACCTATGCATCTACAATCATGGAAGGTCCATTGATAACATGGACATAATGGATTATTGTGAACTAGATTTTCAAACTAATAACACTTCAGGATCTCATTTCTAGAAGAGGCTGAAGAAAGATCATGGGGAATTTTGATTCCATGTCCAACACTAATAGCTTCAGGACACTTCGAAAAATCATTATCAGAACTCCCATAACCACTCATAGGACTTGAGGAAGGTCAACCATATCAAGTACACATGCTAACACAACTTCACTATGGAGATATCTCTTCTCCAATTCGAAAAATGTAGTTAGATTGATTTATGACCAATTCAACCATAGATAAGGATGAATCCAATAATCAAAAGTTCGAGCCTTTTTAGAATAATACACAACATACTCTGGATGGTAAGGAACTATTTCCAAAAAAATTGAAATATTCCAACACGGATCCATCACACTACTGAAAATAGAATATCTCCTAACAATTATCACCATTATTATTTTAGGTAAATAATGATTAATAAAAAATCATAGAAGAACTCCTAAGTAAGATCTTTACAGGTCTTGTTCCTAGACAATTTCTTCCACCACCTCCATGGAGAACCTTCAAGAATAAATGCGGCAAGATTCACGTTTAATGAGTCAAGAAATCCAACAGAATCTATGATCACTTCAATTTTGTTTCATCCAATCATCCTCTTTGAGTGGGTAGTATAGACCATTATAAATATGTGTATTTAACATCCAAAACTCAAGAACGAAATACATTGGTTGATCAACTATAATGAGTATTAATGGGAACCAGCCACATCCACACCATGATTTTCCATAAAATCTCTATGGGGGTGAACACTTGGTGACATGTAAACAATGAGATTTAGAAAAAACCAACTCATTAATAGGAGTTCTCAAACTAAAAACACCACAAAAATAATACTTATAAATCATAAAATGAAGCATCACACAAACACTAGTTTTCAAAAACATCATAGATTTCAATATCATTTTTTAATCAAAAAAAACTTAGTTGGTTTCACAGTAACCAATTGTATTATAAAGAGTCTCACTCACATACACATTCTCATGAAACCTCGACCCCCCATCAACCATGTCGTACTGAGCACTAATCAAAACTTCTATATATAACCATGAATGTGAGAACCCATGAGAATACCAAAGTCCACAAAAATCTTTCCATTCCAAATTTCACAAACCATTTCAAATTCTACCAACCACCACATAATAAAACATTTTCAACTTCCACATTTAAATCCATTTCTTCATTGTGAAAAATTAAATTCCTTGGATTTCCATCAAAAAACTAATTTCATCTCATAAAATTATTTTATTAAAACCCACTATTTTTCATTTGATACAAATTACAAAAAAAAACATCATCTTTCAAATAACTATTTTGTATAAACCCCAAGTATTGATTAAAAAATCCAATATCATCGTATCATTTCTATTTTACTCTTAGGGGGCAATTTATAAAAACATATTTTTATAAAGTCATACACAAGGATTATTTTGAAAATACTATTCCCATATTCTAAAATTCAACCATTACCAATAAAAATCTATTTTCATAGTTCCTTAAAAAGGGTTTTCAAAATAGTTTTCAGAATCAAAGAATACTCAAATAAACTCATTAGGGGGTAAATAGTGTCAATGAGTGACTTGACCATATGGTTGGTATCTATATTCCACACATTACACCATCACTGAGAGCCTTCAAGGACTACTATCTTGGCATAAAATGAATTTCCAGGCCCTGTCATCTCACAGAAAGAACTAGCCCAACTACATTTTCGTATCCCAAACACCAAATAAATCCACAAAGACCAATGACTAAAAAAGGATATCCTATAGGATATGAAGGATAATAATGAGAAAGGGTTCATAAAGAAATTATTGTTCCTACCTCTCAAGTTCCTCTTGTCCTAGACCATCTCCCTTGTAATCCCCAAGTATGAAAGGGAACTCTGAAAAACAAGGTCCCCAAAAGAGTCGGCCTCCTTTGAAATAGTTTTTTTCATTAAACAACAAATTTTGACCTCAAATTGGTCACCCATGATGATATGTTATAGGGTCTAAAGGGAATTCCAGATCCCCATGGGATGAAAATTAGTTCCAAGACTCAATAGAGTCAACAAGGGGATCGATTTATCCCAATAATAAATAGATAAACTGAATAGCCATATATATTCATACAACATTCTTACTGGACATCATTTATACAGAGCAACAAATAGAAAAAAAATTAAAAAACACTATACAACAAACAAAAAAAACCTGATGACTAAAACGTCTCCATGAGACCCCAAAGTACATCCTCTGATACCAAACCCTATCATCGCCCATAAAAATTGATACCAAGATGAAATCATGTAGTATAAGCTCAAAATAATAAATAACTATAGGGGTGGGTATAAAAAATCAGTATGTTATCTCAAATAATTCATTCCCAATGAATATCCTTAAAAATAAAAAACACACGAACCTAAAGATTGTAACACAATATAAAAATTAATATTTTCAACATTTTCACTTTAAAAACCAATCACAGTCCATTTCCTTTTTTGATTCCAAATAAATTTTTGTTTCTATTAATTTAGCATTAACATTTTAAATTAGAATGTTATGATTTCATTTCAAAATGGTATGAGAGAGTATAAAACATTTTTAATTTAAATCCTTTTCCATAAACAATTCCGAGACAATCCTTCAAATTTAAAGGAAGACACCACACATGATAGCACTACAATTGTTACCAAATAAAGGGAATAAAAATATGCACATAAAAGTAACTAGGTAACAATAATCTCATTCATCAGTGCTAGAAACTATGTGCCAATATATATGGGACAACCTAGAAGATCGTGATTAATCGAGAACATACCAATACAAGAGAACCATCCCCGTAAACATGTGTCGAGTAATGAAATCAAAGTGTCCTAAGTACTCCTGGCCACCCTAATCCGGGATAGACTGAGGGGAAAACCATACCTATTAACCAAATATATCCAACTATTATTTCCCATTAACTAGTGAATAATCTATCAAATGTAGTAATCATTCTCATAAAATTCACCCACTATGATAGGTTCATATGTCTCACTTATAAAGAGGGTTAGACAATAAATTCCATCAGATCTTCCAATCACATAAACATTCAGAATTACACAACAACAATCGTCACTCAATTCACTCCAAGGATAGATCGCATTCCATAGAACTAATAGATCTCAAAGGAGTCTATACTAAGGATCTCCCATTCTCATAATGAATTGAAGGGATCCCATATTTAGGAAATCCAACACATTAAATATAAACAATGAAAGTGAATAATCCAATGGAAGTATTCATTGTAAATGGTTTTACCTCTTTTACAAAAGTGCCAAAAAGGCCGAGACCTCCTTTCCCAAAAAACATGACTTTAAGAAGAAACAGTCCATGTTTACTAAAGGTTGAAATGCACCACTTTCCATTTCACAACAAAATTCAAAATAATTTGTTGAAATAATTTAGACCACATTTAAAACAAAATTCCATTTTTATTAAATTTCTAAACAATCCATAATCCATTGTCCAATATCAAACCACATTAAAAATATAAATAGAATATTTTTTAACTCAATCCCAATTGAAACACTTTCAAGAAAATCAAATCCATCATTTCACATGACACATATTTTATAAAAAATAAAAACAATTATTTGCATACCAAGAATCGCTCTTTAAAAACAAAGAAGATTTTTAGAATACACTTGGTGTGAAATATTTAACAAAAAAAGTTATATACCTTAAAATAATAAGGAAATCAGAACTTTCCACACAAGACATTCAATAAAAGACCATATATCATTATTCATCACATATGGAATGTGTAAAAAACATGAAGCCAACAAATATTAAATCATAAATACATGTTCAAAGGGAAACATACCTTAAACTCACGGTGCTTCAATGACGCACACGTGAAATCACTCCACAAGGGATCATGGAGGAATGAACATCTAAAAGGGACCTTATGAACAAAAAACAACCAATTTCACACCATCCAAGTTACTAAATTCATACAAACATGTTCACTAGGGTTATTTGACAAATGGAATTTTAAATAAACTCAAATGAAGAGAAGATAGAATCCATATCCGTTCAAAGTGGGTAAATATTCACTAAGAAACCACCTTGAAATCTATATAGATTGTCTTAGAGGAGCCGAAACCCACCATGGGAATCATTTTGGTCCTACGGTTTGAATGGGGGAGAAGAAAGGAAGAAAAATCAATTAAAATGAAGGGGAAATGCCCAAAATTCTCTTTCCTGAGTGGGTTGCACGGTTATATCACATTGTTTAACAAACCATGCACAAACTATCTTATTTCCCACTATATAGTTATACATGGGTTTCAGACTATGGCTGCATGGTTATTTAAACCATACGCAAACCATTAAACACTCATTGCACCTACCGGAATGATTGAACTAATTATGCGACATAACCATGGGACCAAGAAAATGGCTCAAAAACCACCCTTTCACCCATAAAGTCATATAACTCAAGTGGGTAAACCATTCCAAGAACACACACTATAAAATGGTTCAACTAGGAGTGTTATAAACTTATTTTCCAAGAGACCTCCTCTACATACCATTCACGCTAACCATGATCATGTCAAACAATCCCCAAAAACCTACAAAACATAAAATTTAAATATCCATAACTCAGTTCTCAGAATAAAAAAAAGAGAAAAAATATAATCTGAAATAATGGATGAAAAAATAATTCAACATATGGAAAATAATCACTTCACCAACAAATTCACACTTTAATGATATTACCTTTCTAACATATTTCATCTCATTTTCAATTACATTGTGACATGTTTGGTATTATGCACATATTTTTATTATATATAGTATATATTTCATTATTTTTGTATTTAACATGAATATATTTATTTATTCATGATTATTAGTGTTCCAATTCAATTAAATTATTTTAATTAGTAATTATTTAAATTTTACCAAATATGTCAAAAGGTATTTTACAGTCTTAGTTTAGGAATTTTCTTTTTTCATTAATAGAATCATATAATATATATAACATACACTCCGTCTATTTTCAAATACATTTATTATTTTAAGTATTTCTATATTTTATTTGAAATTTTCTTCTGTTTGGTTCTTTAGTCAATAAAATTATTGTTTTAAATAAATCCAATCATATTTCTCCTTTTATTGGGTAAATTTCCCATCCATATCAAAAAAATTCAAATTTTCTTATTAAAAGTACATTGTATTTAATCATTTGATTTACAAATGAAATTTTTTGTTATATTTTTTATATTAAATGGTTTAACCGTAATCTTTGTAATTTCATAAAAAATGTGTTGTTTTCAATATTCCTAAGAAAAATTCAGAAAAAATGAATAATATGGACTTAGCGGATTTTCCTTTCAGATTAACAATATTTCAACTTCATGTATTTATATAATAATTTAATAATTTGGAATATAAAAAAATTATGATAACATATTTTGAGTGGCTAACTTATATTTTCTTATATTAATAAAAATTCTTTATTTTACTCTAAAATATAATTTTCAATGGTAGTCTCTTATATCTGTATTAATTGTGTGTTTAAAATATTTATGTTGGAACATTCACTTTGTTGGGATCATATTTTATTGAATATTATATATATATTTTATATATATTTTATTTTTATCATGGACATGATTAATACAAAAATAGTGCACCATTGGTCATAGAGTTATTTAGAATTAAATTTATTTGAATGACTAAATAAATATTGATATTTTGTATTCTTTACCCAATAAATATATTATTAGATAAACTGTATCGTTCCTTAGTTAAATTGATCATTAGATATAAGAGGAATGCATTGTAAATGAAACTATGTGGGGGCCTATAATTATATATCCCCTTGATGCATCTACATTTCTCGGAATACCAATTAATGGGCCAAATTAAATAGGTTTCTAGTGAATACATGAGCATTGTTTAAACTTTCTTGGAATAAGGTCTTGATTGTATAGATATCCCAATATATAGAATCATGGAGTCCAAAATTTAGAATTTCCTTCATTGATATATAAAATATTTTTATCCATGAGCATACTACATTGATAATATCAATGTATTCATTTTGTGATTCAATTAACGGTTATATGGAATGCATTTTTAGTTATTTACTTTTATATATTTATTATTCCTTATTTAATCATTGTAGCTTCCATTATAATTATATCTTGTTGAGCATTTTACAACACCCTTTAAATGTTTTCATTTTCCCATGAAATGAAGAAGGATATTTTGAATTATATCAAGAAGAAAATAATGTTTTTATGATTTGAATTTTATATTTCCATTTTAACATGAAAATAAAATATATATAAATTTCAAAAATACTATTAATCTTATTAGTCATTTAGGTTAAGATTTGTTGTAGCTTATACCAATGTGATAATGTAACCATCAGATCTAGGCTATTGTAGTAGGGGTGTTTGAATGTATTATAAAAATATTTTTAATATTTTTCACATTGGTTGATTCTTTTAATGGAAAATATATTATATTTTTTATTTGAACATATATTTACAAATATGTTTTCTTTTTCTATAAAACATCCACCATAATTATTCATGTTTATAGAATAAAATACCTAGCTTTTTAAAAGAAAATTATTATTCTCAGGTTTTATTAAAAAAATCCCATTTAATTTTTTCTTTCAAAATAAAAAAGAAAATTATTATTTTCAATGCAATTTTGTTAATGATTCTATGAATTATCATCATCCATGATGTATTCTTGATGAACTTTTTTTTCAAAATAACAACATAGGTTTTTTATCATTACGGATTATTATACTATATTTGATATATAAGGTGTGGATTTTCACTGCTATTGTCTTTCATAATCATCCAAACATATTGGCCTACATTTATTCCAAACACATTACACTAGGAATGACCTATATTACATTACTCGAATAAGGGTGTTCACCTACATGATTGTTACATCAATTTGTTAGGAATTGTTTATAAAACAAATACTCATTTACTATATGGTGTAAATGAATTATACATAGTCATATTTGTTGAATGGTATTTACAAATAATTATGGTTAAATTAATTATATTCCTATTTATTTTACATTAGTTTATCATGTTCTTTTTAATAATTAATTCATTAATTCATGCTTAATTAACCACTATAAATAGAATCAAACCAAATTATATTCCCACATGTTTTAATGATATGTTTATTGAATCCATGTGTCACACATATATATGATTTTTGAAAATTGATGAGTGGTTCCAAAATTATATATCCCTATAACTCCTATGGTTGATATTTATACCTCATGAGATATCACAGAGGGTGGGTTGTGGGCCTTGCTAACTTTTTTGTATGGGAAGTTATCCTAGAAAACAATTTTATGTATATTGGGAAGGGATCCTTAAATTATGAATTCATTTTTATGTAGATTCCACTTTTACAATAATGTTATCATCTCATGTTATTACCATTATTTAATCCATGTTAATATGATATCATATCTTTATTCTATACTTCCATTTTTATTTTCATTCTAATTATGATATCATTTTATGAATCTTTTCTATCATGTTTTGATTTATTTATTTTTACCCATAAATTGAATTTGAGAGAATCCCTTCTATTGAATTTCAGTCCCGATTATATGATGTATTGAATTAGGTGTGCTTGGTTTAGTGAATAATCATACAGGCTGTATATTTTTGGATACACTGATGATTCAGTATGGAATAAATAGTTTCGTTGTTGTAAAAAATATCAATTGAGTGAGAAAAAAATGGGTTTTTTCAGTTAGCGATTCTTCCTAATTCTCTAAAACACTAAACTAAATGGTCCATAGTTTTTTATATTTTTGAAATCTATTTTAATCACATATGTGGTTCAATTATAATGTTGTATTTTATGTGTTCTCAACACCAGCTATGGGAGAATTAGTTCTGGGGTATTATAGTTGGTATTAGTTGAGTGTTTATATAACTTTAGATGTTATGTTGTTATGAGTTAAAGATGTTTTACGATTTAGGAAAGTAAATAGGGGTTTATAAGTCAAATATGATACTAATATTAATGTTATAGATAACCCTTTAGGTCTGAAGTGTTGAATATGTTTTGTTTTTTGTGGGCTATAATAAGAGGAATTTAGTGAACCCCCTATGTATAAGACTAAAAATTGAAGATATGTATGATTTTTTTGTAATGTATATATTTTAGGGTTTCCTTATAAATTAAATCATTGTTTGAATACTAGAAAGAGTATGTTATCTTAGAATAGATTCATCCTTGACTAACATCCCAAAGAATATTTCTTTTGGTATATCTTGATCGTCTTTATTTTTCATGATGAAAGGGACCAAATTGAAAACCTAGATATCCCATCTCATGGGATATTCCTAGGTTAATTAACATTATCTTTATATATCATTATGGTATATTTAAACATATTCTTTTAAGGATGTTAACTAGTTGTGTTATAGAACCTAATTGGAAGATGGACATGGATAATTCGAATTGATCATAATAAATTCATGTGTTATGTAATGTAATTTACTTTTGAGTTACTTATTCTATGTTCACAAATTTATAAGAATGTGTTAGACACAGTTTATCGAGTTTTAAATGAAGGTGTCATTGGAGATGATATATTTGGTTCTAGTTATCATATTTATATGATTTTTAAAATAATTTTTTTGGATATTATAACACCCTTTTTCAGTTTAGTAATTTTTTGAAAAATGGATCATGAAATTGATTATATTAATGTAATTTATCTATAAACAACTCAATATTATAATAAAAGATATTTTTATAATTCATATTAATGGTTATGAGTCTTGGTATATGTTTTTGGAATATGTGAATTTTCATATCGTACCTAAAATAGTCATATTGGTATCTCATAAATGAGTCCATATTGAGTTAGTATTAACAAATAAACATAGATATTTTCATTTTTTAGATTACTTAAAATAATTAAGGGTGTAATTTATATAAGGAGTGGAGAATGTAATGACCTATGATTTTTGTGTCATTATAATTTCTTTAAATTCGATAATATTAATCGCATGCACTAAAATTAATACAATGATACATTTATAAAATAATTTGGTCAACTTTAAGAATAATTATATATTAATATATGATATAATATATTGAAACTCTTTTAATTTGAATGTTTTTATGAAATTTTATTAAAAACCATAATGATTAACAACATCTGTGGAAAATAAAAGTGATTTATTCATATATTATGTATTTTAAATTAAAATATATTTATATAATATTATGAATTATTAATTACAATTTTATTTATTATTTATTTAAAAATTTTAAATTTATATAGAATAAATTATTGATCATTTTCAGTAAATATCAAATTTCAGTAAAAAAATTTGGGTTTTATGATTTTTTTAAGAATTTACAAATATATAATAATTTATGTTAATTTCAAAAAACCATATAAGTTATCAAATATGATATTTTTTAAAAATGTATGAATTTTAGAATATTATTTGAAGATAAAAAACCAATGGCCAACATTAGTTGAACTAAAATATATGTTGCATTAATAAATAAACATGTTTTTGGTCTTTTCATATAATTAATTAATATTTTGGTAAAATTAGTTTATGGATTTATTTTAATGTCACATAAAATTCATTTTTTATAATTAATCAGTTGCGTTTTCTAAAATCAGTAACAATAAAAATATATCCTATAGAAAAGTTTAATGTTGGAACATGCACTTTTATATGAAATAAGGTTTTTTGTGTTTTTTTATTTAATTTAAAAAAAAATTTACATTTTGTTAAATAAATTATAATACATTGAGGATAAATTTTTATTCATCACATCCAAATTTATTGGGAAGTTTCCTTTAAAATTTTTAATAATAAATTAATTACCATGATTAATATTTATTTATTAATAGTTATTGTTCAAATGACTAATCCAAATTGGCCAAACATTTCATGTTATCACATGAACTATTGACATTCTAGAAACCATTTTTAGATCATAAGGTATTAAATATCTATCTCAACAACCATAAAACACCTAAATCACCTAGATTTTCCACACATCCATTCTTATTCCATACTTGACATTCTTTTCCATGGAAAGTTCCCTTTTCATCACTTATAATTGGAGACCACATCAACACCTTACTCATAGAACCTCCCATTATAATAAATTATCCAAAAATATTATAATTATCACCAATATATTCCCCTTAACCAAACCCAATCATATGATCACTCTAATATAGCTTAACCCATTTATTTTCAATAAGACTTTCAAGAAAATGTTCAATTTATCAATGAAGGTATCATGTATTTTATAAGCTTTAATTATCATTCATTATTTCTTCAAAAAATTAATCTATTACATCTATTAGATATTTATAAAATAAATATTAATTTTATTATGGTATGTTTTAATACTAGTGGAATATCCCTTTTATTCCTTACTCTAAAACAATTAGAAAAAATGGCCCCAAGCGTATGTGCGAACTACCACATCTTTACACTATGTGTCCTATTATCATAACCTCATTGAATGGAATGTTCAAATTATTTTTAGTGAATAAATAATATTATTATAAGATAGTTTTGATTATTAAAGTATAATTAATTTTAAATTCTATCTCCCTCTTGTTCTATAGAAAATAAAATTATCACCTGTGGGTATGTGAAAATTACCATATCCATATAGCAACAATTATTTTCTCTTTACCACCAATTAGGGATGAATTTAAATGAATAAATTTTATATGTTTGAATTATATTTAAAGTGAAATTGATTTTATGAAGGCTATTAATATATTAGAAAAAATAGACTAAACCTTGCACAACATTCCAAGATATTATTATAAAAATTCACCAAACTACTTCTAGTAAGAACCAAAAGTGTAAAATGATATAATATATTGGAAAAATTTGATGATAAGTAAACCAAGTTAAATTAAGGATGGGAGAATATTGTTTTTAATATGGTTTTTAAAAATAATTAATTTTTATTATTATTAATGATCTATACTTGTACAGAAATAGTTTATATAAAGGTATGAATTTCATACAAAAAAATATCCTTCTTTGGGACACATGTTCACTTATGAAACAAATATTAGTTAAATTTTTAATATACTACTAATTGGATATTTTGTGTCATTTTTTATCTGTATACAAGTTATTTTAATGTCTAATTAATGTTATTATTAATTCAAGGGAATATATTAGAATGTTTTTTATCCGTAAGGTAATTTTATCTCACACTCCCTTAACTGTGACATATTTTAATTTATATATGAATTTAATATTACACAGTGTATATACTACCCAATTATTATGTTATCATGAAATAAATTTAACCGTGGTATTTTAAGTTTATTTTAATTCTCTTCATAATTTAGGGGTTTTTATTGAAATATTACTTCGGTTGTAGCGAGTCGACCCTCGTAAGACCAGTTTCGGTGTCTAGTACCATTACATTTTCATGATTATAAGAAAATATCGCCTTAAGGACTTATTAGTTTAGTTTCTTTGGTAAAACAGATACACACATGAGTATTTGTTTTCAAATGAATACACTAATTACATTATTTTTTTGATGTTAACATTATTCTCACTTATCATATCCTTTCATTTATTTTCGAGTACATTTATTGGATTATTGGGGAAATAAAAACATAATGGTGTTCTCAAATGATCAATAAGGGTTCTATATAGTTGGAAAAATAATTAATCAATCAAAATAATCAATATATAAAGGTAAATAACCTAACATGCATTCTAATTGATCAATAATATGATATAGTGTGCATAAAAATAGAAAGGTAAATAACTGAACACAAATTTTATTAAATCAATAAATTAAGAATTAAAATGAATCCATAAATAATTTAAATAAAAAATTTCACAAACTACAATAATAAATAAATTCACAACAAAGGTAATTATTTATTAATATAATTCATGTTTCCCAGGAAGATGATACCTTCACCGTCAATAATTATCCTCAATACAGTTGAAAATATATTGTGTGATAACCAACTTATCAAAGCCTAACCATCTGATTAATCCCATGAGACTACTGATACATCGAATAGATGTCACCAACCATCCCCAAACCATGTCTTAAATGTCTAAATGATTCCTCATATATTGAATAATTGATCTAATTCTTAAGAAATGTGCCTTATCAAATATCTGTATATATTAAAGGATGCATATATATCAATATGTCCCCAATTAATCAAATAAGTGTCAAATTGAACACCATATGTAATAATGTTATTAAATTTTGGAAATAATATTATCCATTTAAATAAAATATGTATATTTTATATAAATTTAATGTACAATAAAAATGATTATAAGGAAGTGATTATTTTAAGGGAATGTTAACAATCACTAAAGAAAGTGACATTGCAATGATAACATTTTCCGCTTGGTAATTTTCAAGAAAAATAAACTTAGATAAAATATATAGAATTTAAATACAAAATAACATGATTTATGAGTGAATCATGATATTAAATAAAAAATGTGTAATATATACACCAAATTAAAATGAATTGTTGTATAATAACAAACATGTCTTAGTAGAATGTAAATTGATGTGAAATCTCTTACCATGTATATCCTTTTGGGTGAACATCATTTAATGTATTATATAATGATATTAAGAATGTTATGAAATTATGAAAGAACCATAACAATATTTATAATATCATATATTATCTTCTTATAATATCTTATTACCAATTTCATTGTAATCATTCATTATTTTTATCATTTCAGGTGTTAACTGTCTTGTTTATTGAGTATGTTTAAATTGTTATTTTTATTCTTTGTAAATCTATCATGGTTTAATAATCTCAATGATTAAGAAATTATTTATTTATCATATATATTAATTATATTTTTTTTCTACTAATTCATAAATATTGGATATATAAAATGAAATTAACCGTTCAAGGGGACAGTAGGTCATGTGTAAGCATGAACACAACTTTTATCTCTTTTTCATTTTTAAAAAGTGATAAGTGTGTGTTTGTGTATGTATATTATAATTAAATTATTATATTTATCAAATATATGTAACATATTTTTATTAAAATCATCTTTAATACATTCGATGTATAGAGTAAATGAATCACATCGATTTTAGGGGGCGGTAGTCCACACGTCCACAAACGATGTTATCATGTTCCCACAAAATAGAAATATAGAAGGTATGTATTATGTAAGAATTAAAATAGGAAAAATACATTATCAATATCATATATATCTTATAAAAACTATAAATATAAAAATATAACCAACCATGAATGGTGGTAATGGTGAAACAAACGACATTAGATCGTGAGGCGATATCTCACCGTAATAATGAAATATGATTACATATCCTATTTTATTGTGGTGTGTGTAGGTGTAGGTATGAATATTTAAATTAAAAAATAAGTAAATTTAATATACTGATATTATTATCTAATTATGATATAAAAATAATTAAAGGGTGGAGAGGTAAATGAAATAGTGATCTTTGAAAAATGTTACAACTTATTTGGGTAACTCCTTTTGGTTTATACCAAAAGACATCATTGGTTTGATTTAGTCAAAAATAAGGAATTATAGTATTAAGGGAGTAAATTTATAATCCTATTTTTTGTGGATATATGATCCAAATTAATTTATAAATGTGAATTAGTTGAAGGGGGTGCCTTTTTATATTGGAAGAGAGTGTCATTCTTGTAAATATAAAAAGGAAAACACTATTAGGAGGTCTCCCTTACAAAATATACCTGCAAAAATGAACCAAATTAGATTCAAAGGAGTAAATGGTAAAACAATACATCGAAAGACTAGGTTTTGTACATTTTATATGTAATTTTGTCTCTTATGTTTGAGGTTTAGTCTCTTATAAATTGAGTTTTCTCTTATTCATTGCAATTAATTTTTATTGCTTTAACTGTTATTTTTGGTAAAAAACTAATTTTTACATTATAGATATTTTATTTTATTTTGAATCCAAATATTGAATCCATTTATATAAATTAAAATCATATAAGTGGAAGAAATTAATTTAAATTCAATCAAATAGATGAGATGTGAAATCAAGGATCGAAAGTAAATATGATCCATACATTAAAATGTTTTTATATCCAATATCAGTGTGAAATTTATTACAATGAAATAAATTGGATTAATATATTTATAATTGATCTTCTTAATCTTTTAAATAAATTAATAATTTTCTTAACCTTATAAATAAATTAGATGAAAAAGCAGTTTTAAATTAAAATTCAGTATTTTTCACTATTTATCAATGCATGAAATATTTCAGAAAAATACCAAAAAAGACTATAAGATAATTTTAAATTACCTATTTCAAAAATTATGATTATTTTCAAATAATATAATTTATAAAATGGGTAAAATTTAATTTTAAAATACGTATTATTTTTAAAGGCAGAAAAATCACCTGTATAAAAATATAGAATTTTTAAAAAATATTTTGTTTATTCTTATCCTATCCCAATCAAATCTATTTCATGAATGTAAAAAATATTTTATTTAAAATATAATATTTAAAATAAAATAATATTCTATAATAATAGTAATTAATTTAATTTATTAGGATAAAATACCTTTGTGAACATAAAATTTAAAAAAACTTTATATTAAATTAGTTTATATTTTCATTTCACATTAATTGGTAAACAATTTATAAATCATATTTTTTTAAAAAAAATATATATGTTTATATGTTTTTTATCCTATTTATAACCACTAACTTAATATCAAGATTATATCATATTATATTAATATTAAATATTAATATTTTTATAATATATTTTTGTTCGGTAAAACTCAGTCTTTTGTGTAACACAAGATATCTAAGAAATTCATTGTTGTGTGTAAATCAAGCTAACTCAGTGTCATGTTCCTTGAAAGCTATAAAATATATAGAACTTATTTTTAAATAGTAAATATATTGTAAAATCTTGGGATGTAATACTCCCTTCAACAATTGGTATAGCGTGTAATACACCCTATCAAATACAATATTATTACATTATAATTTTGGGTTGTTACATTCTCCACACCTAATTAAACTATGTCAACAAAATTTAATCATGGTCTCTTTAATTTAGGTGTTTTTATTTGAAAATTATATTTTTTTAAAAACTACATCGTAAAAGAGTTTATAAAATATCCTCTTAATAAGAGATAATGATAAGTACAAAGGTTACATGAAAGAACATAAAACTAGGTTTCTATATCGGATAACATTAATGGAATGTGAGAATATAGAATTGGAGTAAAACAATAAATAATTATAGATTTTCATTAGAGACATTGATAAAAAACAGGTTAATGATGAATAGAAAGTTGAGGGCCTTAAATTTATAAATCTATGATAATTTAAAATAATATCGGTTCAATTAGAATGAAGGTACTATGATAACATTTTTGTTTTGAGATCCTTTTTCCTCATGTTGAGTAATTCTTTTACTACCTAAGAATATATATAAACATATTTCATTGGTATATTTATATTTCATGAGAATAATTTCATAATTTTTTTCATTGATATATTTAATATTTTATCCCTTTACTCTAAGTGATTAATACTACAGAATGGTATTTTTAGGCTTAAATCAATAAAATTCACTTTTAATATATCATAAGATACATGAAAGGGTGAAATTTTGTAGGTACACGTCTAAATAGTTTCTAAAACAAATATGTTTGATACATTAATCTATAAAACCAAAAATTTATACTTATAGTTCATCATTAATATTTATTCGTCAAATATTTTTTCTAAAAGAAATGATACATTAACCAAGCTATCATGTAGGCTAGTGGTAGGTGTGAAACCCTTATCGTCCTTTGGTCATGGATTCAATCCCAATTTCCATTATGTATTTTATGGGTTACCAACAAAAATACAAGTTTTCCTTTTTTTAAACCATATAAATATAATTTTGAAAATATATAGAGTGGACATACTTGAACATTAATCATTAAATATTATTTAAACTAAATATTTAAATAAAAAACAATACATAAATACTTAATACATTTATTTCCATATAGGACATTTCATTGTGTATATTTTATCCTTTAGAAGAGGGAATTGTCATGGTTAATTCTCAGCTTCCCCATATTGACTATGTGAATTATAAGTGGATCCTTATGAAGTGTTTTATTTCCTTTCATTATACCCTTAATTTTTCCTAAAAAATTCATTTCATTTTTTCCTTATTTACCACACATAATAGATTTAACCATTCAATTGATAACCTTTCCTAGGTTTCTACATCCACATTTCGTAGATGATGTAAAATGATCCCTTTTTCCTCCATGGTCTCCACCACTAGATATCTTATAAATCATCATCCGTCTCTTATTTGGTGAGTCAAATAGTTGGTTAAGGTGTATGTTGTTCACCATATTTCAGGAAAACTAATTATTAGAGAATATGATATCTTTCACTCCCATAATCATCCAATATGTTTCTCATTTACACTACATTTTCCTTCATTTTAAATGTTAACATGATTCATTTATGTGACATCCATTAACTAAAACCAACAAGAATATTTTGAGGAATAATTATAATAGTAGAAAAAACATATAATCATTTTTATTATTTATATTACTTGATAGATTATTTGAAATCAATGACACATCAGGTTTAACCTAGGTCATTCATATTAATTATCTATTCAAATACTTCATAATGGCTTATAATGAAAATTGGAATTTTCATAAGCATATCTCCTAAGAGTGTTAAACCAAGTGTATAGTATGGATCATGTTCGTGCACTTGTTTACACTCGAGTCAGGCCTAATGCACCATTTTGGAGTTGTTACCCCAAGGTAAATCTATTCTAGAACCACATCCACATGTTGCATCCAGAAATGGATGTATTTCTATTAAGAAATAGAATATTTAGTTTTATTAATAAACCAGGTACATATATTAGTCTTGTATTAAAAATTAATAAACTAATTAAAACTTATTTTTATCAAGAATAACATTATTCTCACTTATCATATACTTATATATCATTTTTTGTACACTTCTTAGCTTCTAGGGAATTGAGACAAAATAAGGGTGAGCTCAAATTCTCAGTAAGGGTTATGTACATAAGAAACAATAATGAGTAAATTAGAATAATTAATATGGAAATAAAAAAACTAAACACTCATTCTATGTAATAAATATATTACGAGGGAGTGAATATTAAATATTACATGGTAAATAAATGAACTGACGTTCTATTAAATCAGTAAACCTAAAATGAAAATATTTCCATAGATAACATCAATGAAAAAATATAACTAATAATAATAATAAATTATTTCATAATAAATGAAATAATTAATTATTGAAATTCATGTTTAATGGGAACATGGTAACTTTATAGTCAAAATCATTCCTCAAGACAGATTAAAACATACAGGATGAAAAGCTACATAGCTTATGCTAGGTAATTAATTATCCCCATGAGACTATCAACACATTTAGTGAATTTCATTAAATATTCCTAAAATCATATCATGAATGCCCAACTAATTCACCAAATTTTGAATAATATATTTAATCTATAAAAAATGTGCCTTATCAAATATCTGTATTGAGTAAAGGATACAAATTTATCAATATTTTTTGAAGTAATTAAATAACAATCAATGTGAAAAACGTTTGTAAAAATGTTTTATGATTTTGGAAATAATATTATCCATTTTATTATATTGTCTATATTTATGAAATATTTAATGTACCTAAAATGATTATAAGTGATTATTTCAAGATAATGTTAACAATCACAAATGAATATGATATTCTAACGATAACTTTTACCACTTAGTAATTTTCATGTGAAACAAATATGGATGATATAGTTCAATGTGAAACTTAAAATACCATGAATTATGATTGAATTAATGATATTAAATGTTAATGTGTTGGTATATACAACAAAAAAGTGAATAGGTGTTTAATAAAAATAAGTATGAATGGAATGTATATTGAGACGAAACTCCCTACCATGGGATTCTGTTTTGGTGAAAACCATTTAAAATTAAGTATAACAGTTTTAAGAATGTTATCAACCTATTCCATAAAAATAATCATCTTTATAATATCATATATGATCATATTATAATATCTTATTACCTATTTATTAAAAATCTATCATTATTTTCATCATTTCATATATTTTTTATAATTTTTTTGAGTATGTTTTAAGATGTTATTTTTTGTCATATTTATTGGATAATTAGTCCATCATCACCAAGATTTAATATAAAATTTAACTATTATATATAAACATTATATATGTAATTATACTAATCAAGATGGTTTTTATATCCGATATTAAATACATCGTTCATGGAGACGGTAGGTCATGTGTATGCATGAATACTAATTCCAATTAAATTCCATTATATATATATATGTATGTATGAATATTTAAAATGGCATTGAATTGGAAGTAGCATGATAATTTTATGTTGGGGTTAGGGCTGAGCCAGATTGAAGTTTATAATTACTATCACACCCATACACTTGAAATAACATTATTTTTTTATTTTATCTGAACATTAATTTTATGTCGAGGTTAGGGCTGAGCCAGATTGAAATTTTTTCATTTTTTATGATAATGGAATATTTTGGCCTTGGCATCATCCAGCGCAAGGGCAGGGCATGGTCAAAGCTGAGTGGCTTCATTTAGGTCACCATGTGTCCTGCACTATGTTCGAGTCAAATAAATAAAAATAAAATGAATAATTAAATAAGGACAATGTGAAATAAGAGAAATAAAATGATGTTTAATAAATTATTTTACGATTAATAAGGGTAATTATTTTTATTATTATTATTGTTATTAATTTTTTAATTTTGTTATTATCATGAATATCATGAATATAAGAATTATTGATAATGTTTCAATTTATGATGATGATTATTATTATTATTATTATTATTATTATTATTATTATTATCTTTAATTACATTATGAGTTTTCTGTGTTAATTGTGGATAAAAGGAAAAAAGGAAACCAATTTTTTCCCTGGTCTATCTACATTGAGTCTCCCACTTCTCACCCAATGACCCTACCTAGCGTCACCCACACCACCTCTTACCCATTACACCACACCTCCCCTTCTTTCATCCTTGCTGATATCCTTCCCTGATTTGGTTCCCTCACACTGCCCAGCCCAACATCCCTGCACGCCACCCTCGCCCTTCTGGAGAATCCTTAGCTGGTGTGAAAACCCTTATTGGCATGACATTTTTCTGAAGTAACGCCTTAACAGCGGCCCCCTTCTCATGTGGCAGGCTCCCGGATCCCATTGTCACTCTACATCCTTCGTAGTAAGTGTGAAATAACCAGGTAACCTTCCTTCCTACTCTTTAGGATTTTCAGTTAGTTTTTATCTTGTTTGAGGTTCAATTTTCAGGGTTTTTGTCCATATTCTTGATTTATGGTCTATTTTTACTTTGTTTTGGTCTAATTGCTGATAAATTAATGTTTCTCATCATGTGATGATGTTTTTGAAACCCGATGTAGGTGGTTCTATAACTTAACATCATTAGATGAATTTAATATATCATTAGAGTTCTGGGAGGTGTTATTTAATTTGACTGTGTGGATCAAATGGGGTTTCAGAATGATTGGGATGTGTATTTGACTTTAAAATGGGTTTGAATGTTAATTTTGTGTGTTTTTAAGTGAGGACTTGTGTTATGCATGTGATATGTTTTATAAATTGATTAATTGTTTATTTAAGTGATGTTTGTAATGTGAAATCTGGTTGGAATGGTTTTTAGGGTTGTTTTGTAGGTGCATGATGTGTTTTTAGGGGCTTTTGAAGTGTGTTTATAATTAAATGGGGATTTTCAATGGAAAATGAATCTGTTGGGATTATTATCCATGTTGTGTGTTTCCTCTATTAAAAAATGGAATTTGAGAAACTATGCTAGTGGTGGAAAAGGTATTTCGGGTGATGTTTCTATTATTGCTTCGCTCAATTTCGTTTAATTTGGAGCCTTTGGAAGTTATTAGACTACCTTGCATTAGTTTTGGGTGTTTTGTTCAACATAGTGTGGGTTTTGGACATCAATGACAAAGACCACAATGTATATACATGGGTAAGCAAGTATATAGTTATAACCTCCTTGTGTATATTCCCCCATGGCGTGTGGAATATATACTTGGGTCAAATGGTAATATATATGTATATATATATGTGTGTGTGTGTGTGTGTGAAAAGGTTAATGTATGTTGGGGAAGGGATCTCTTGTTTCTATCGTCATGGGCTTTCTATCTTGACGTAGGTTCCCTGTGCCCTGACCATTAATTTGAGTTTCCTTATTTTCTTGGTATTCGATTAAAAATGAATTTACTTCTACTACGTGAAAATAATATTCCATATATATATATATATATATATATCTGTGTGTGTGTGTGTAAATGGTTCTGGTTATTTAAAGGTGTTTTCTTGAATGTTTTGAACGTGATGTGGGTATTTCCCAAGACGAGTGTTCTTTTTGCCAGTTTTTTTGTAATAGTGGAATGGAATGCTTGTTTTCCAATGAACATCCAAAGTGATATTCAAAATGTGTTTTTGTGTGAACTCAAGGTTAAAGGGAAGTTTTATTTTCTTAAAATTATTGCTTTATTTTTTTTAAGTACAGTTCTAATCTTGCATTAAATATGGTTCACCTCGGTTTTCTAGTTAATCTTTCAAACTATTTTGTAAACATAAATATGTTGGGTTATTTTGTTTCTAAAATGAAAAGTACTACTTGTAAGTTAATAATCTCGTTTAGAACATTAAAAATGTTTTATGAAAAAGAAAAACTACTCTTAAGGCTTTACCTCTTACTTATAAAATAATGTTTATGTTAAATGTAAGAATTGTTATATATGCCTAGTGAAGCGGCTTGTGCAATGATGTTTGTTTTTAGAAAAAAAGGTGATGTGCTTAAGGGGGGAGTTGTTGATGAAAATTATAATGTTTTTAGATAAATAATGTGAGTTTTGTGTTTCTCTTCATATTGATACAAATCACCACAACTTAAAATTGAGAACATGGGAAACCTAGGTATCATGGTGGGTGGACTAGGACATGTACGCTAGATGATATGGAGGATGTTCAACCCAGTTTCATCTTGCAGGACAGATGCTTACAACACTAATTTAACATAATGACGATTGATTGGAGACAACTAGGTTATGGGTGTGTTCCCTACTAGTGGCTTGTGTATGAGAACATAGTTCATTGTGGTTCCAATTCCATGTTTCACCATGGTATGAGGATCCTAGGTCCCTAACTAACACCGGATTCTTAAGGATTTACCATGGTGGTTGGGATATGATTTTCAATTCAGTTGTTTCATGCTTATCCCCCTATATTGTGAAAACCATATTTTTAATCTAAATTGGTATATATTAATTTTGAATTGTTAATGCATGATTGAAAACTATTTTGAAAACAAAGTGGAAGAGATATGTTTTTCTTGAAAATGAAATATTGTTACATGAATTTGAAAATAATGAAAAACATTATTTTATTATGTCCTATTTTCAAAATAGCTCATTTTGGATTTCTTTTTTAAGGTAAGGGAATATGGTTTTATTGTACTTTGGAATTATTATTGAGTATCATTGTTCTCACGCATAATATATCTTTTCATATTCAGAGTCTTGTTTTGTATCGTTATTATAGCGAGTGTGGTTAATGTTCTATGGGGACCCATGAGGTCACTTAAGGTATGTCTCATTACTTATTTTTTCCTTTGTTATCATTTCATTTAGGTTGTTGGTTCATGTTATAAACCATCAAATATGAAATGTTTTAAGGGTTTGTTGGTTGGGTAAATTAATTTTCTTTCCATTAAAGTAGTTAGTTGTTTTAGGTTTATTGTTTCAGGTAAATCATTCACATGTATAATTTTGATACCTAGGCACTTGTGCCAGCCCGTGGGGATCATGAATTCTTTTTGGGTCTCTCCACGGACCGGGTCAGGCACTGAGTCAGATGGATACCTCGATTTTTTCATGAAAAAATTGTATCAAATGATGTCATATCTGTTATGTCATGTTATATTAAGAAAAGACTGGGTTGACCGGAGTTATGGGTGTCAGAACTCAATGTTCTTATTATAAGTAAGGTGTCTGACCAGCAGACCTCATGGCATGACTCGAGTAAACAAGAGAATTTTACTTATTTATGAGTCATTGGTTCTTGTTGTTAATCTTGTTTGGGGGAAATTAAAAGGGATTATGGTCATTGGTCTCATCATGTTTGTAAGGCCTAAAAATCCATGTGGAGTCGATGACATTTCCCTAGTATGCTCTCTGTGATCGTTGAATGATTGGCGTATGGCTACCAACTATATATCCAAATCACCCACCAACAATAATTTCTTCTTACATAGTCTTATGACCCTTTGGGTTTAGGAAATAATTTTGAAAACCTTTGATTTAAAAATTATGAAATCTAGATTTTTAAGTGTATATGACATGATTTTTAAATTTGTGGAACATGTGTTTTCAGAACCGTTTTAAATGAGGTTTCAGAAATTTGGATTTTCATGAAATAGATTTTGGGAAATTTGATTTCGGATTATTATAATTGAAACATAATGGTTTACAAACAAGATGTTTTGGGAAACAAGAATAAATTTATGTTGGGTTCTGAAATTATCTTTTTAATAGAATTTCTTAAACCGATGAAAGGTGTTTTGGATGGGATAAAATGCTTGAAAATTGATGTTCATGGTTTGAAAATGGAAAATTTTTTGGTTGATTGTTGTTTTTCATAATTTTTTTTTCATTCAAAATGGGTTCAATTTTTGTGACTAGTGGTTTTGAAAAGATAATGTGTGGGTTGATTGTTGTTTTGTAAAAAGGAAAGAATATTGTTCTAACCTTGGGTACATTCATGGGTCACCATATTCACGGGATATATGTGGTAGGAGATTTGGATCCTCGATGGAATGAGAGCATGAATGTGCATGGTTCATGAGGTAACATTGATACTCCATTATTGTGTGGTGTGCCCTTTTTGCGTTTTGGGAATCATATACTTGGGTGTTTTGAGTTTTCAAAACTTTTATTATTTGGACGATGATCCATGATTGTGTTCAGTTGGTAAGATGATTTGAAGTATTGGTTAGTGTTCTTAATCAAGAAGTGTTTTGTGAGGCCATTTCAATAGTTTCCCCATTCAACAATGATTTCTCATGGTTTGTTTGACTAACATACTAGTTTTATTAGGTACATAGTTTTTCATCTTTGCTAGTGTACACCCCCATAATGAGTTAACATGTCATTGAAGTGAGACCTCGGGAAATTCATCGTCGGTCGGTCCAATAGTTGATCAAATTAATGAATCTCCATTTTTAGTGTTACATATAAGTCTATCCCTTTTTCCTTTTATGTTATGTGAATCCTATCGCTGCGGGATGGAAGTTGAAAGGGGAGTCGATGTTAGTTTTTCTCTCTTTGAGTGTTCAAAGTCATCGGGTATGATATTTGACATTGTTGTCTTTGATGGTCCCGCCTGGAAATGATGAAAGGAATTCCAATGGGGAAGGGTGAAGGAGATAAAGAGTTATTGGTGCTAACCAATGTATTGAATGAATTTGTTATGCTTTCATCCCTAGTTAGGGTCATGTTTGGTGATGCCTTGTAGCATCTGTCCTCTTTGATGTGCTTGGGTGGATTTTGTAAAACCCTCCTGGAATCCTTGTTCTCATAGGAGTGTGTCCACCTCTTGGGTAGTTATAATATTTGTGTTCAAAGGGGAGTCTTTTTCGTGCATGTTTACTTCTGAAGTTTCTTAGTTAAGGTGAGTAGTTGAAGCATGTGCATCATCAAAATCCTTGTTTGGGTGGATGTCCCATGAGGGAGTAGTTAGATGTCAGGGTGTGTGGTGTTTGTTGGTGTTCTCTTAGTGGAGGATTGGTTGCGTGTGGAACAAAAAGGAGATTCTTATTTAGGAGTCTTCAATGCCAGAATGTGAGGTAAGTGATTCTTCAAACATCAGGGCTCCAACGATATAACTCAAACCGATGTTAGTGCGTGGTCAGGAACCTCGAGAGTGTATGGGACCCCGACCTTATTTCTATAGTTTCTGTTGAAGGTAAAGGTTGTATACATCATTTCCTTTATCTATTCCATTCTGAATGTCTTTTTTGGGTGCATGGGATTTCCTGTGGATATGAGGAGACATGGTTGTCTCATTACCTTAAAGTCTTGATGGTTGTGAACCACCGGATGTAATCTATTTTAGTGTTTCTTATGGGTCCTATTTGGGTAAATCAGTCTAAATTTTGGTTAGTGCTCATCCAAGGATGTGAAGATTTTGTTTTTTCTTCATCTATGGTTTTGACACCATGGTAGTCGGTCCCTTCCCTCCCTACCCCTTTTGGTAGAGTGTTTGGTCAGTGTTGGGATGTATTTGAGTTCCTGCATTTCTGTTGGCTCTAATGGTGGTGAGACCCACTATGGGCCTCACTGAAATTTCTTGGAATAAATCGATTGTAGACTATTATTAATGGTAGGAAGTCCATTCAGGCCTACCTATATTGGTTATCTAGTTTTTTCTCAGGGGTTGGTTGGTTCGTAATTGTGTGGAGTCCATTCATGTATCCCAATGTTGATATTGTGGATATATTTCTAGAGATAGATCGGTGGTAGGTTTTGGGAGTGTTCTTTGGGTGTGGTTAGGTTTTACTTGTTCATTTTGGAGAAGTGTCGTGGTGCCCGTTTATAGTGGTTGAGGTTTTTTTGGTGTGATAGGTTGGATTACATGGATGTGAAAGCTCATTTCCTTGATCAATCAACTCATGATGTTTTAGCTTTTCGGGGAAATTATCAGGTAGTGGGGAGTCCATTTTGGGACTTTTGAGTCTATTTTTCACATTTTTTTTTGTTTTTTTCACTATTGTTTCTTCTCTTTAGAGTCATTGTCGGGAACCAAATTGAGTTGAGAGGGGGGGGGTACCGGTTCTCTTTTCTAAGTCTCGTTATGGATTTCATGGGTGAAAACCTTTTGGGTGGGGATAATTTTCACACCCGAACTTTTAAAATAACTTTAAATTTTTTTATTTTATCTGAATTTGAATTATCTGTAAAGGCTCTGGCTGAACCCGATAAATTTTTTGTGTTTTTTTGATAAAGGAATATTTTGGCCTTGGAATCGTCCACTGCATTGGTAGGGCACGGTCGAAGCTGCACGGCTTCACCTGTGTCACTCTGTGGCCTTCCCGATGTTCGAGTTAAATAAATAAAAATGAATTAAATAATAAATTAAGTATAATGTAAAATAATAGAAATAAATTTATGTTTAATAAATTATTTTAAAAATATTAGAAATGATAATGATAATATTTTTATTTTTATTTTTATTGTTAGTATTTTAATTAAGTTATTATCATTAACATCATTATTATCATTTTTATTGATAATGTTTTAACTTAATAATGTTGTTATTATTATTATTTTCTAAAACTACAATATCATTATTATGTTTTAATTAGGGTAAAAAGCAAAAAGGAAACCAATTTTTTCCATTTCCTCTATACCTTATGTCGCCCCCATATCCCCCTATAAACTTACATCTCGTCACCCCCATCCCCCCTGATACCCACTGCGCCTCAGTTCCCCTTCTACCCCATCACTGGCATCCCTCCCTACTCTGGCATCCTCACCCCACCCAACCAGCCAGCCCTACCCACCGCCCTCTCCCTTCAGGCGAAGCCTTAGCTAGTGTGAATCCCCATACCAACATAACCTTTTTCCGATAAAGCACCTTAATAGTGGCACCCTTCTTGTGTGGCAGCCTCCCCACTATATCTTCTCCTCATCCTTCACCACAAGTGGGAATCAACTAGGTAACATCCTTTCCTCCTCCTTAGGTATTTCAATTAGGTTTGATTTATGTTTATTTTATTAACATTGTTTTTTTTCAAAATTCTTGATTTTAGGTCCATTTAGAGTTTTATGAGGTCCAATTAGTGAGAAATTAATTTTTCTCACCATGTGTTACCGTTTTTAACATCCAAGGTATGTAGTTCTGTACCCTAACATCATTAGAATAATTTGATATGTTGTTTATGTTCATATATGAGTTCTATAGATTTATTATGGGGTGTGAATGGGTATTGAGAAGGGTTGGGATGTGAAATTTATTTTAAAAGGGGGTTTTAATGTGAAGTTTTTTATTTTGAAGTGATTCCATATGGTATTAATGTGAGAAGTTTTATAAATAGATAAATTATTAATTTAAGTGGTTTTTAGAATGTGAAACCTGGTTAGAAGGGGTTTTCGGGTTATATTGTAGCTGCGGGATGCGATTTTAAGGTTTTTTGGGGTGTTTGTATATTAAAATTTATATTTTAAATTGAAATGATTATTTTGAGCATATAATACTTGTTTTTTGTTTTGTTGTGTTATAAAAATGGTTTTTAAGAAACTATCCAAGTGGTGGTAACAAAATTTGTGGTGAGGTTTCTCTTTTTTCATTGTTCAATTTAGTTTTATTTGGATCCTTGTGTAGTTATTAGACTCCCTTACATCATTTTCCAGTGTTTTTTCATCGTGGTTTGGGTTTTTCTCATCATCGATAACGACCTATATATATATACATGGGTAAGAAAGTATATATGTATATCTTCCTTGCACATATTCTCTTACGGCGTAGGGAATATGTACTTGGGTCAATATATATATATATATATATATATGAAAATGTATATGTGTGTAGTTGAAGCGGTCTCGGGCATCCATAGTCACGAGTTGTATGTCCTGAGGTAGGTTCATCATTCCATAACCTTTAATTAGGATCTCAATAATTTCTTTATATAAAATAAAAAATGTTTTTTCTGCGTCTATAAGAATATAATATGTAATATATATATGTATATATATATGTAAATGATCGTGGTTCTTGAAAATTTATTTCATCGATGTTATGAACGTGGACCAGGTATTTCCAAATATTCATTGTCTTTCGGCATGTTTTGTAATAAATGGGGAATGAAATGCTTGTTTTCCAAAGAAGTTCAAAAGTGATTTCCAAAACGGGTTTTGGGGTGAACTCAAGTTAAAATGGTCATTTGATCTTCTTAAAAGGATTACTTCAATTTATTAAAGTATGGATTGACGCATGCATTAAATATATTCCACCTTGGTTGTCAAGTTATTCTTTAAAACTATTTTGGAATCATTAATATGTTGGGTGATTATATTTTTAGAATGAAAAGTACTCCTTGTAACTGATTAATCCCATTTTTCACTTCAAGAAATATTTATGAAAAAAGAAAACCCCCTTAAGGAATTCTCTATTTCTTTATATAAGGATTTGTATATTAAATGTATGAATTTTTATATGTTTATATTGAAGATACTTTTGCAATAATGTGTGTTTTCTAAATAAAGGGGATGCCTTTAAGGGGGGAGTTTGATAGTGAAAACTGGTATGTTTTTAGATAATTAATGTGAGCTATGTGTGTCTTTACTTATTGATAAAACACACAAAAACATGAAATGGAGCATATGGGAATCATGGGTATCTAAGTGGGTGGAGTAGTACTAGTATGAAAGCTGATACATAATTAGTTCGTCCCAGTTTCGTGTAGTAGGATTAACACTTACAACAATAACTAAAAAATGATGATTTATTGGAGGCCACTCGTTTATGTGTGTGTTCCCTACTAGTGGATCATGAATGATAATGTAGTTAATTGTGGTTCCTATTCCATGTATCACTGAGGTACAAAGATTTCACATCCCTAACTAACACTAACTTATGGGAGACTACCCATGATGCTTGAGATATGATTTTCAATTCATTTATTTCATTATTGTTCCCCTCTATTTTGAATACCATATTTTTAATCTAAATTAGTCTCCTTTATTTTTGAAATGTTAATACATGCTTATAATCAATTTTAAAGACAAAGTTGAATATAAATTTTTTCTTGAAAATGAAATCATGTTACCTGAATTTGAAAATATTGAAAAAAATTATTTTATAATATCCTATTTTCAAAATAGCATGTTTTGGGTATCTTTATAATGTTAAGGGCATATAGAGTTGTGGTATTTTTTCATTCCTATTTAGAATCTCGGAGCTCAAGCCTAATTTATCATTTTAGTTTTATATTCTAGTTATGGATCACCTGAGGTATGTCTTGTTACTTAGTTTTTTCCTTTATTGTCATTTCATTTGGGTTTTTTATTTATGTTATAATCCTTTAAATCTAAAATGTTGCAAGAGAATATTGGTTTTGTGAAATATATTTCTTTATGTTTTTATTGTTAGTTGTTTTATGTTTTTTGTTTTGGGTAAATCGTTCCCATCTATTTTTTTGATACCCAGGCATGTGTGCTTGCCCGTGGGGATCGGGAATGCCCTTCATGCCTTGCCGCAGAGCAGGTCGGGCACCGAGACGGAGCGCGACCCTGCATGGTTCGTGGCAATTAAAGTATCATATTTACTTGATTATTTTTTATATTTTTTATTCAAATCATCTATAATAATTTCCATTTTTATCATTAATTGATCACATCACATTGAGGAGGCGGTTGTCCATATATCAACTAACGATGTTATCGTGTTACCAAATAGTCGAAATCATGAAGGATTGTATTATATAAAAATTATAGAAGCATGAATAAATTATAAATATAATATATATCATCTAAAAACTAATACTAAATCATTATTTCACACCATTAAATTTATTAATGGATTAACGTGCGATATTGGTTCGCAAGGCGGTAGTTCACGGTACACCCGAATGATGATTTCATATCACATTTGATGGAAGTATGTCTGATTGTAGGTCATAAAAATGACATAAAACAAATTATTATTTTTAATATAATAATTTAATTATATAATAATTATATATAAATAATTTTATTGGTGGATAAGTAAATGAAAAATTGATTTTGAATAACATTACCTCTTCTTCGAGTAACTACTTTCAGAATATACAAAATGGAAACCTTGGTTGGAATTATTCACAAAGATAGGGTTATATGATGAGTGGAGGATTGTTAGGAGATTATTTTTGAATTTTAATTATATTCCAAATTAATTGATATGTGTGACTAAGTGGAAGGGTGATTTCCTTTTTATAGTGGATGATGAGTGGTATTCTTGTAAATATTTGAAGATAAACAATATTAGAATGTCTCCATTACATGATGTTCCTCAAATAATGAACCAAATTCAATACAATGGATAATAGTTTCTATATATGTCCATAAAATGTGTTTTATACATGTTTCTAGGTCATTTAGGCTCTTATGTTTAATGTATACCCCCTTGTTGAGCTTGTTTTTCACTTAAATCATTAATTAAATTTATTTATTTTTACTAATATTATTGGTCTAAAACTAAATTGAAATTACCAGTAATTTTATATCATGTATCTTATAAATATTTAATACATCTACCCAAGTTCATTTCATAGTAGTTTCATAAATTAAAATAAATCTAATCCCGCATACGGAAAGTGGAAGTTGGTTTTTAAAGTAAAAAAGTTTCAAACGTTTAGAATGTTTTCATATACAATATTTCTATGAAATTGATTCTTATAAATATAATTTGATTAATATATGTATTGTTTTTAAAATTTAAAATTAAAATAACAATTATATAGTTTAAGGTTGAAAATAAATTTTACAAAAAATCAGTTTTCATTTAAAATTCATTATTTTTAACTATTAATCATAAAATGAAATATTTCGAAAACAAATTACCCCTAATATAATTTTAAAATTATGATTTAAAAATTTATTTTGGTAAAAAAATAAAATATATAAAATTTATAAAATTGGTAAAATTCAGTTTTAATATAGGTTCACCATTAAAAGGTTTCAAAACTTCCTTTATAAAAATATATGTTTTATGATTAATATTGGGGTTTATCTTGTCTTATTCCTATAAAATTAATTAAATGAATGTATAAAATATTTGTTTGAATATATAATATATAAATTTAATTGACATGATTTAATATTAGTTTGTAAATTAATTTAATTGGATAAAACAACTTTGTAATAATAAAAATAAAAATATTTCTTTTATAACCAACTAGTTTATATTTTCATTTCTAATTAATTGTTTACAAATGAATTAATCATTTATTTATTTAAATCATATAATTTTATAAGATATTTAATACTATTAATAACCTCTGATTAAAATATTATTTATATCTTATTATACTAAATAATAATATTTTTTTAATATGTTATTTTTTAGCAAAACTCGGTCTTGCATATAATGTTAGCTATCAAAGAAAGACTTTCCTGCGTGTAATGAAATATAAATTTGTATTGAATGAATTGAAATATATAAAATATATTCAATTAATTTTTAAATATTAAATATTTGGTAATGTTTCTAGATGTTATATTCCGTTATACACATGGTATTTTGTGTCATACGCACTATCCAATACAATATTCTCACATTATAATTTCAGGGTGTTACACAGGTCATAATTGTTTTCTCAACTCAAGACCTGTTTTCCATGAGTCATGAAATCTATTCTTACAATTTTTATTCCACTTTTTTTTCATTCCATTATCTTTTAAAATTTTATATTTAATTTTCATCTAAGGATATTAATTATATTTATTAGTATGAATGGCATTTATTAAATTTTTCCATAAATAAAAGAATTTTGTTGATAATCATATCTTTTATAAATTCCAATTCGCATTTTCCCTTCATGTACATTATTTATCTATCAAAAGTGATATCTATAACCGGAATATTATTTATCTCAAGTGACCATCAATTTTCCCTTAACCATTTTTTGAATAATGTTTTTATTACCCTTTTTGATAAATGGGTTTAATAAATTGTTTTAAATTATTTCAACATTTTCCACAAGGATAGTTTTCAAAATTGGTTTTCATTTTAACTAATGTTATAATTTTTTTAAAAGTATTACATAATGAATTATTTAGTGTTATTTTAATTTACATTTTCTTTATTTAAAAATTATTCATCAGACGATCATTTTAACATTTTCTGCATTGGCCATTTTTGGATGGAAGGGGTATAGTTCACAAGTTTCTATGTGAACATATCATTCTATCAACACTATTGTAACTGAAGAATCTTATAATATACCTATTTATGTTTTTTTTATGAAAAGTTTTATTATTATGGATTAAATATTAATACATTAAAATTATAATAAAAACAATACAAATTTGTTTTCTGAAATCAATTTTCCTAATAATAAATAAAATTTCCTTCATCTATGTTGTATTCTTGATTACGGTTATTATTAAAATTATATCATCCACATTATATATACTTGAAAATTTTTATATTCTAATTTACTGGTATGGTATAAACCATCATTGATTTTATATTGTAAAATCATCCATTTATATAGGAATGATATAATTACAATTATATTCCTTTGTGAATTCCATATTGTTTACTTTATTTGAGGATGTTTACCTAGATTCATAATGCATTCATTTATCGGTGAAATTATTATCTCAATCATATTCTAATGTCATATTTTTTGTAATTAAAATATGCATGATCATTACTCATGAGTTATATTTCCCTAGAACGAGCCTTCAATTCTTTGAATAACCATTTATTATCAATTAGTTTATCATGTCATGTTGATTGATGAAATCATGAATCCGTATTTATAGAACCACTTGGAAATGATAAAATCCCAATTTTATTTCATTGGGTTTTTATAGGTTAATTGAAACTATGCGTTGTAGATTTATATGATTTTCATTATATGACTGGTGGTCTCAGAATCATATATCCCTCCAAGGCATTGGGAAATGTTTTCATCTCATGATATATAGTATTTTTGTACATTTTTCCTAGAAAACTATGTTTTGTGATATGTTAGACTATGAATATATGTTATGATATCAGGTAATGTATCCTTCACTTATGGTTTCATGTTTATTTAGTTTCTACATTTTAGTTAATTCTATTCTATAATGTTAATATCATTGTTTCATCATTGTTCATATAGTATAATCTCTTTATTCCCTAGTTTCATGCTTAAGACCGTTCCCATTGTGATATCATGCGAGGAATTATGTATCTCATGTAATAATTGATTATTATGTTTACCCATAGTGAGAATTTTATATATCCCCTTCTTATGTTTTATTTAGCCTAGGTTATGAAGAAATATATTATTTTTTCCACGTTTATATGTGAATATTGTGTATAGGATTGATGAGATAAATTTAAGATTCATTATGGATTAATTATATTCCATTTTTATTGAAAAAATGTCCATAAAATGAGAACGTCTGGGGTTTTATTAGTTTCTGAATCATCCTAATTCAATAAAACCCTATACTAAATGTTCATTGTTTTTTAAATGTCATAAATATATTGTAATCATAGTTTTATATCAAATCCCACATGTAAATTTATGTGTTTTCTATACTATATCTAGGAGTGTGGGATTATTGGTTCAATAGAGGCTATGGGAATACATAAAAAAAATTTATTGGTTCAATCACCGACCCTTTAAAGAATACATGAGGTACTAGAGTTTAATTGTTATAATGACTCAAACAACATAAATAATACAACATGAAAAATATATTTTGAAAATATAAAATAGATTTCAACCTTCTAAAAAAATTATGAATCGTGTGATCAGACTATAGTGTATGATTATATATATCTTGTTATGATACCGACACACGAAATATTGGATTCAAAATCTCAAATGTATCGTGTGATTGAAGAAAAAGGCACAAAGAAGGCATTAGTTATTAAAAATACTCTCAAGACCACAAAAGGAGAATGAACCTATAATATGAATAGTGAGTTTTCTTAACATATGATATACGATTTTATATTACTAATATATGTGAAAGATTACAAAAAATAATGTTAACTTTTGGATATGACGATTCATTAACATTAAAGGGAATTAGATAAACTATCATTATTAGAAAAATTGAAATAAATGATTTCTTTATTTTTTGATGGATTTAAAAAAAATTAGTATTTCAAATCTTTTTTATTAAGTAAAAAAAATTTCTTCATATGAGATTTTTTTTGTTAAAAGGATTAAAATTATGAATTTTTTAATAGGGTTAAAGCTAACCAAGGGTAATATATTTTTTGATTGGGATGTAAATATTTAATGATATATAAGAATGGTGGAAACAATGATTTATAGAATAAAAGTCTTGGTCCTATTTTTTATAGTTATATGGATAATATTATATATATATATAGAATGTATTTATTATTTTCTTAACGTAAAAAGAATATGATATTGGTATTGTTCAATAATAAACTAATGGAAGAACTTAGTTTCATTTCATAACTGGGATTAGATACATAAAACTCATCCTTTAGAGCATAATTATTTATAAATATGTGGGACTACGATAAATAAATCATCAATTCAATATAAGAACAATATTTATTCTATTACGGATTTCACACAAATAACATGTATTCTTTTTTTGAAATAGAAATTAGTGGGTATGAAAATAATTAAACCATTATAGATAATTTTCAAAAAGGAATGTAGATATTCCTCGAAAAATAATTTAACTTCTAATGGTGTTGAATATAAAAATAGTATGATTAAGGATTATCATGAAAATAATTGGATTCTTCCTAATCATAGGAAACCATACACAACACAAAAGAATGATGTTACAGAATGAATGAATAAATTATTAGTTGATATTTATTGAACCATGATAATTGAGAATGGTAATTATATATTCTTTAAGAGATAGAAAATTAAAACCTTATTTAACATTCAGAATTGTTTTATCTATATTCCAACATCTGATATGAATTCATATGATATATATTACAATGAATCCACTAGTTTGAAATACCTAAGGGTGTTCATCAGTACATGTACTATCAAATTTATTGTTGAGAATCATATAACGTTTTATCTAAGAGGTTTTAAGGGTATTTTCCAGGGATACCCTCAAAATAGTGGAGGATATAGCTATAATAATAAGGAAATTTGAAATATTGTTAAATATATATATGTGTGTGTGTATGTTTTGTAATACTATAATATAAAATTTTTATATATTACATTAGATAAAATGAGTGAACATGAATTGTTTCAATTTTTAAAATATGAAAATATATCTGATGAAAATAATGAAACCAAATTTCATATAGTTAATGATATTGATTCATCCATTTCATGCGATTAGGTACATGCTTTTCATCCCATACAAGGTTGATAATGAAAATGGATGTCAAAAATATCATTAGAGGTCCTGGGAAATAAGTATAATATAGAAAAACATTGAATATAGTTTCACATATCTCTTTGAATTATTAGGTTGAGATATGAAATGTTGATGAATATTTAGAGAATCCATGGTATATTATTCACACAAATTAAGGATTAAATCAGGTTGAGAAAATAATACATGGGAACCTGTACCCAAATAGGATGATAAAAATTGGACTCAAAAACAATGGGTTTCTTCAATATGTTGATTTAAAACAAAGAACAAATAAATCAAAAATAAAAATTAGTTTGTAAATGTTAGTCATGTTTTGAAGTACTGGAATTTTATTATACCTTTTACTAATTATAATGACTTGAATACATAAGAATCATTATTTATATTACATTTACAAAAAACATATATGATTTTCCTGATGGTTTCCTAGATAGTTTTTCTCGATGGAGAACATGATTATGGAATTTATATTGTGAAAATATTTGATTATTTCTTGTTAATAATTAATTATATGTGTGAAAATTTATCAAGTCTTTGAAAGGTTTGAAACAATCTTAGAGATCATGATATTCTGAACATGATATTTTCATGAAGAATATGAACTTTAGAAAATAAAAATTTGATAGCAGCCTATACAAAAGATAGAATAAAAAATGTTTCCCTCACTATGATTATTTATGTTAATGACATCTTATTAAAAAAGAATGATTGTCAAAAATCTAAAAGTTTTTCGGAAGAGATCATGCATTTATTTAAATTTTTATTATATGATAAATCAAATTCTTTATTTTCTTAATAATATCTCAAAAGAAATGGTACAATGTCTATTCTGAAGATAAGTAGACTAAAGATCTTATGAAAAACAATATTAGAAGATTCAAATCTTGTTTTAAAACCAATTTCATTTAAAATTAGGTTACAAAAATATTTTAATGGAAATAATAATTTTCCTAAAGAAATTAGAAACATGATTTGAATTAGGTCATATCTGAAATATTCAATTAAGGATTTTTTGTATCTTATTATAAATTTGTATACATATCAATGGTTACTAAAAGAGTCCCATGTTTTTATGGGAATAGTATTCTTAGATATATTAAAGGAAGAATTTATATCTTGTTGAAATAATACATCACATGAATGATGAATCTATTTAGTTATATATTTTAAAACTAGATAGTTTGTATCAGAGAAAGAAGATATAAATCTAATGAAGTACAACTTTTGGGAGATATATGTTTGTTTTGGAATATAAATAAGATATTACTTGTAACTCTTAGAAAATATAAATCTAAATAGATAGCTACCACTCAAGCTTCAATATAGTTAATATGGACAAAGCCACAAGTATCATATTATTGGTTGTTGTGATGTTTTTCCTTCTTTTGGGTTGTGATTGTCAATGTCCTATCAATCTCACCAAGAATACAATGCATCATTAAAAATATTCCAAAAATGACATTAATGACTATTTTGGAAGAATGTTTGGACATTAATAAAATAAATATATATTTTTACCTATAAGAGATAATGTAGAAAATAACATTACTAAAATATTATTGAAGGATGAATATCATAAGATAATGATAATAACATGCGTTCAAACTCACTCTCTTCAAGGATATGGGATGTGATGAAAATCCCCTCTCCAATATTTTCTTTATATGTGGTTTTCTATGTTGGATAAAATATATAGAAAATTTTCCATTAAAATTTTCTTTATTTATGTTTTGAGATCATATATTTAGAGACGTATTAAAATGTGGTATCATGTGGTCCAATTGTGTGAGAAATATTTTAAAATTGTTTTCTATTGGATGCATGGAATTCTTATTTATAGTTTGAAGATAATTTTATGATGATGAATTAAATCTATGAAGAAGTGTGGATTACTTTCTATTAACTAATTTATGCATATAATGGTACTATTTTTCAATGATTATTGTTTCCAACATAGGTTTCACTCAAATATGCATTGAATTGTTGTATATTGATCCATTTATTAGGTTTCATTGTTTCATTTATTTATATTCCTTCAATGAAAATAAGAATCCATGTGGTGTTGAGACCTTAAGGTGTTGGTATGTGTTTGAACAAAACGAATTCTAGGTGATTGGGTCAGAGATTGATGGTGATGTTGGATTTTATTATTATCACGTAAATTAGAAAGTAAAAAAAATAAAGAGTAATCATACATATGAAGCTTAGAAATGTTTCTATATATAATTTAATGGACATATAAGATTGTGTTAAATAAACAGATAAGGATAGAAAAATGAATATATGAGGTAAATATGAATGGACTTAGACAATTGGATGGAGAGAGGGACCAGCAATTTGACGGATTATAATCATTGTCACATATATAACAATTTATTAAAAAAATAAATAAAGTGATCATTTGTTGATCATCAAACTATCAAATATTATGGTTAATAATTTTTTTGATGAATATTGTTGAGGATATACAATGAAAATAAATATTTGAATATGTGCATTTCAAGATAGAGAATACTAGATAGATAGGACTTTTTGGAATATGATAGAGAATGTTGGGTGAACATCTTTAAGTTTATCATATAGAAGAAAAGTTTAAGAGATTATCAGAAATAGTATCTCAATGTCATCATATTGGGGAAACATTACCAAGAATATTTTTATGAGGAACTACTTTAATATAAATAGAAATTGATTTATAAATGATAGAAAACATATTTATGAGTCAATATATTTTGATTACCATATAAAAATAAAATTATTTATGAGTCTGTTGAGATTGGTTTCTAAATTATTGGACATAGGCTTATATATAAGGTCATCACATAGAAGATTCTATGTTATGTTCACTAGATAGATTCTTACGAAGTCCATTTGAAAATATATAAGAATTTATCATTCAATGTATTGAAAATTCATGACACCGAGTGTTAGGATTTAAATAGATTATGTTCATTTGAGATATAGATTGAAGAGTTATATAAGGTTATTTAACGATCCTTTCACTTTAAATAATATGACTTCGATGCTTACAAATAGAATAATCACGAAGTGAAAAATTATGATTTTAGTAAATTTTATGGATGTTTTTAATATATTGTTAATTACCTGATAAAAGAACGTTTATATGATGATTTTTGACACCTAAGTATGAATAGATTTGATATTGGTTAACAAATGAATTATTTGTGCAAGATATTCAATGTTTCAGAAAATCCTTTGAATTAGATGATCATGATATTACCTATATTTTTTAAGGAACAATTCTTATATAAAAGGGATATTGTGTTTTAAGAATTTTTTTTATATAGTGGGATTATTGAAGAATTTAGGTGATGACTGAAGAGATTCAGATAACCTTCTATCATACAAAAAATTGTTATACCATTGAAGTGAAGTATCAGATGGATGATAATAGATAAATTGAATCATTATAATGGTATCAGACCAAAATTTATTTGAATGAGTTACTACACATATTTTTATAAAATAAAAACAATTATATAGATATGTTATTTCTTATTGTTGTTCAGGAATGTGAAGTTGATGAAGAAGAACTTGCAGGAAGGATTTTTTAAATAATGTGCATGTAGTACCATGAAATCATATTCAAGCATGTTCATGATGGTTCCCTTTATTGGTGGAAAATATGGTTTATCATATTATATATGTGAGGAGAACATGAACTGTAAAATGAATATTGTTTTATATAGGTGGCATATATTACCTTCATATTTTGAAACATAAATGTATTATTTTCTAGTGATTTTTAGGTCTTATAAAATTTCCAAACCATTCCATGGACTAGACACTCTTATTATTGTAAATTATTTTCTTTTTTGGGTGTTATTTTTTTATTTTTTTCAGTATCAATTATCACTAACCATAGAGGAAGGTTTTTTCAAGATCATACAAAATTAAATGAGAAGGTCATTTACTCAACCCTCCTCCCCTCTCTGTGATCACACAAATCCTGACTAGTCCATTCATAGTTCACAACTAAAATAAAATTTCAAAAACATTTATATTATCATAATTTCGGTTATGTAACAATATAACTAAGTATATATACTATAAAGTCACACCCTATTATATTTTTTTTATAAAATAAATTTATTTCTATCCCAAATTTTTAATTATTGGGTTAGATAAAATTACCAGAAATATCAATTAACAACCATATCATGTCTTATCAAAAACATATTATATCATAGTAATAGTCACTAAACCTAGGATGGCAAAGTTGAGTCCCACAAAAATGATATCTTGAAAAATGTAATATATTTCATTGTAAAATCTTTAGGTGGCCAAAACACATATCATGACTAAAATATCAATCAAAGTAAGTCATAAATGTTTTATGCGATTTCTATATGTAAAAAGGATTCATGAATACATTATCCCTTACCACCCCTTGACAACATTGAATACCTAAAATTAAAAAAAAAATCAATATTAAAATTCAACATGTTTGGAAAAGTTACCACATAGTAATAGTTAATTAATAATAGCACCATCAAAGGTAATTTGGACATCCCTCACACATGTATTAACAACTCCTAGAAACAAGTTCAAAACCATGTTCTCACAAAATCTTGAAACATATATATATATATATATATATATGATATCTCTAATAGTAAGAAAAATGTAAAAAATTTCTAGTAGCACTTCATTGAATCTTTAATATTTTCCACCTCTATTATGAACAAATCTGTTCAAAACATACCTCATTCTTACCTCAACATGTGCCAGAGGAATCCAAATGGTCATGTGAGTTAATATACAACATGTGGGGAACTATATAATTATGTATGGATAGAGATTAAAAACATGTGAAAAAACTATAAGGAAATTTACGTTATATTAATATTAATATTAAATTGAAATTAGATATCCTAGATGAATCATATAGGAGCACTGAGAGGGGAAGTGTGGTGAATCAATGTACCAAATTCTATCAAGTTATCTATAACTTATATTATCCCCTCTAAAAATATGGACTTTTGACATGGTTAAAAGTAATGGATATGTGATGTGATCTCAACTCCAGCATGATATTAAATATTGTATAATAACATAAAAGGCACACAATGAGTTTACATGGTTTATCTCCTCCCTGAAAACATATTACTTCCATTTCCCAGATCATTTATAGTCATAGATTTTATTATCATAGTAAAATTATATTCATCACAGGTTACTAAAATTTGAAACACATCTTTGAGAAGAATATATAAAAAATATTATGTCAATAGTATTCGTTATATTAAAACCACCATTCCTTCAATAGAATTATTTATACTAGTACCATATGTATCACAATTTCTTTTTTTCAATCATTAAACTATACATCAACTGCTATGATATGATTAACAATGATTCATTAACATTGTAATTGTTATTCACTCAATGTCACTGTGATTTAGAAACATAGTGGATCTAAACCATTATGTGCCTCAATGTAATAAGATTGATAGAAGAATCTGAGTTTCCTTTTCTCTTGATTATCAAGATGATCTATTTTTGATGAGAACATGCATCCACAAACATGACTTCTCTTCCCATACATATTTCTTAATTTAAAAATGATAAATTATTTTTATTATAATTATTATCAAATGATCTCTTATTTTTTCGCTCCATTTGAACTCTACATATAATGTTGCATCACACTCAAGGATGTGAACTCTCTATCTCCTTTAATACACAAAAAAAGTTCACATTGGTTTTAGTATCATAATCTAACGTGAATTAATATTTCAAGCACTAGATATATATATATATATTAAAATATTTATCCTAAATAATATCAGTATTTCATTATATGAAAACTTTTTAAGATACCGAAATGAGATATCACCACCATTAAATTTATTTAACCTCATTTTAATTCTCATTGAAAAAATGAGTCATGATATTAGATAAAATTATCATTAAATAAATAATCTTGTAACAACAAAAAAATATTAAAGTTATCACCTATCACGTTCTATAAAACTATCACATCATTGTGACCACACAAATATTTGGTACCTTATCCAAACTGTTGAATGTACATGGTTGGTTCACAGATTCCTAAATAATGTGTCCATGTTGGGTAACATGAATTTAATTACCTAAAATTAGTTTCAAACATTTTATTAACCCCAAGAACCCTAAATTATATCCTATTATCCTAGAATATTGAACTTTTGTCCACCTTTTTTTGTTCTTAATGGTTCCCTTGGAGATGAAAGCTAGTTTTGATGAATTTACTTATGGTGGATCTCCCAAATAAATGGTATGTCTTCAAATTATCTCATTCTCTCTAGATATCATCATCTAATATATTCTAAAATGTAAAATACCCTATATACTATATGGATCTGTGACATATGATTTGTTTGATGAGTTATTGTTTAGATGTATTGATGAAAATAGATTTTATCTATGATTTAGAAGTTTTTTAGTAATGTTCATCATTTTTATCACCTACTTATAGGTATGTGGATTATGGATACTATCCACCTTTTTAAGAACATGAAGAATTATTTTTATTTGTGTTCTTTATAGGTCTATTAATGTAATTTTTTATGATTTCATGATGTAAACCACATTAATATTATCTGGGAAATAAGGTAAATTGAATAGATTTTGTAAAACAGATATTGTATGTGGTTTCAAATTTATATATTTCGTAATGATGGAATAATATTTGATGAAATTTATTAAATAAAATAATGATTTTATATATAACATATTGATTTGGGAACATGAAATACATGGTTTCAGGTGGTCATGTTTCATTTTACAAGGCCTTGTTGGTACTGACATTGTGCTCAGATCTTGAATGGAATGTAATGTGAGATTTACGACCAAGTGGTGTCATGGTGTTGGAAATATTAGTACTAATTATTATGGGTATTTTGATTTTTCATGCATGTTTGTTTGAGTGTATGGATATGGTTTTGGAATGACAAGTGATATTTATGTAAAATCTCCTCTACGTTAACTAAAATTGTTTTAAATTGGAAAATAGTTTTGATGTTACTATCATTGTTTTAAATTATTTTTTAACTATATGCCAATGATTTCTTGTCTTTATATAATTATTAGGGATGCCTCAGGGGTAATTACTAATCGGTATGACTACCAACCCCATACATTTGCACTTTGGTGAATATGGAAATATTATTCATCCTGATGTATACAACATAAAGGTCTTGTATTTCTCTAACATGGGAATTATGATGATGCTTACTCGAGTTAGTGTTTGTTATTAGATTTCATTTCTGAATTCATTAGAGTGATTCCACATCAGTGTTTCTATGTTGGGATCTCCTTTAGTTTTCTTGGTTAAATTTTTACATGTTTCCAATTCTATTATAATTTGTCAATTTTATTTGCTACTATATCAGTTCTATTTTTTATTTATTCATAATATTGTTAGTTTAGTTGATTGTATTTATACTTAATAGGTCATTGTGTTTAAAAGGGTGAAATGCTACCCCAATTTCATGGTAATACCTTACAATGTTTTCTATAATTTGGGGTCTTGTGGATACCACCAATTGATAATATAACCTCTAACCCAACTCGAATTTGTGGGGATGCTATAAAGTGTATCATTCTTGGTTGGTCATTCATCGTTGGAAAGTATAGGGATATAAGATATATTTTATCATGAAATATATATCATAAAAATTTGAATTTTACCTTTTTATACGAAACATAATCGTACCAGGGTAGTTTGGGTACACAAATTTTTCTAAGACACTAATAGGATTGTTTTCATATTATAATCATGGGTTTAGCTAATGAGTATAAAATGTCATGAATTATTAATAAAAACTATAACTAAAACATCATTATTCATAAATTTTTAATGATTTTTTGAAAAAAATTGGGGATCATCTATTTTCATGATTTCAAATATTCTTTTCCATTAGTTTTGTAGTTAGTGATGAAAAACATGTTTTTTTCTACCTATTGGTGATTGGAACTGAGATATCAAAATAGAAACCAGTACGAAGAGACAATATAGAATATGGTTGCACATAATCCACCAGTGAACTGACTGGTTCTTCAAAGCATTGAGAAAGCCTTTCAAACTAATGAAAAGGGAAATTGAAATTATAAACCAAGATAAAGTGATCATTTATTTTAGTTTTGGAATCAGATTCCAACAATATTTGGAGGGGATTAAAAACCTAATAAGATAGAGGTGTGGGTTAATTTATAGAAAATTATCATATATTTCCTTGCAACATTACATGATATAATGGTCGAGTGACAATATTACATGCTGGATGATATTTCAAACCAATTTTGGTAAATAAATTCCTGAGCTAAAGTAAACCTTATCCTTGATTAATTGGATATTGAAGAACTTTTTAAATAAAGTTATACCCCCACAACTTTGAGATATCCAAAAATATAGATTTATTTACCCTAAATAAAATAAATAATTTACTGATGGAATATGCACCTATGTTTATGAGAATAGTTCATTTTTTCAGAATTAGCTGCAAGGGAGTCCTTAAAAGAACGAATCATTAAGTATATAATATGAAAAAAATTATTATATGAGAGTTGTTTTCTATATTACTGATCATTTGAATATATTTAATAGAGATACAATGTAAGAAAGATATATAACTAGAAATATGTTTTGAGAACTATCATTTTTCTCAAGATGAATATGTGGAAGCTATAATGCCATAATGAAGTGGAAGAGGGATACCTACATATATAGTGGTGGAGAATCTCAGTGTCAAACCAATTTATCAATTAACATTCCTACATTACCCAATAAAATTCCATGATGTTTCCAATTTTATTCACTTGATCGTATCTAGTGATATTTTTAGTAACCATATTGAGTACGTCACAACATTAATAAGAGAGGAAATATCTGAGGTTCTTTTCATGACCTCAAAATTCAATTTTAGGAAATATGTCACATGTTTATTAGGATTAATACACTTCAATGGGACAAAAATGTTATGAAAGTTCAATTCCTTGGAAATTAATAATTCCTTGTTATTATAATAACACCATAGCTCCTCTCAAAATTCAAAAAAATCATGTAGGATATGAACAAGGGGATACTCTAAGATGTGGTATTGTGATGAGTAAATGATAATATAAGACCAAAAGGGCCCTTAAACTATATCTGGTACCATTATACTAGACTCATATATTATAAATTTTATGTTTCATACGGGTTCATCCATCAATTTTATTTTTTTTGTTGTTTCTAATAAAATATCGAGGAATATTGAGATTATTTCACATGTGATAAGTATCAATACCCCTCTCAAGAAAGGAGGAAGAAGGGGATTCAAATGTGTATCATTTTCTATGGAAATTGATAGATCCATGTATTATTGGTACATTCCTATATTGACATCAATTTCTCTGATTTGACCATGGAATGTATAAGTTAGTTTCTTTCAAGGCCCGTATTGATTATCATTCTCAATGAGAAAAAATCACATATTCTAATGGGGTGGTTCAAATTTTTAAATGTGATTGGGATTTCAATAATAAAAATATAGGGCCTTTACCACCAATGTTTTGAATAGTTTCTTATAAATGAGCAGTGATCTCTTTGGGGACTATTAAAATTATTGATAGTAGAAATTTTCCTACCATATAGTATCAATTTATTTACAAGATTTCACATTATTTAACATGTTTTTCACTTGAAATTCAAGATAAATTTTAAATTGATCTACTTTAGAAGAAAATATATATTTTACATCCGTCATATAAAATGAAACAAGTTGAATCGATAGAGTTAATGATCAAATTGGAAGAGTTGGAATGTAATGGGTTCATAAGGAAATATATGACATGTTGAGATACTCTAGTTCGTTATTTTCAAGATGGAAAATGGTTCACTATTACTCAATGTTGATTACCATTAGACGAATTAGGATATGATAAAATAATATATCCACTACCACATATTATGGAAATTTTACATCAATTAAATTGGGACCATTGGTTCTTCAGAATTGATCTATTCTCTGGGTATTACAAACTCTATATTACTATAGACGCCTAAGAAAGCTTAAGTGATTGAGAATGTTCCAAAACAAAAGAGTGAAGTCATATTCGGACCCGAAGGCCTGGTCTGGAGGGCCTGGATTTATTGCACAGAACAAAGGGTGAAGTGCACCAAAAAAAGTACCCCTGCGCAGAATGTTCCAGGATTCGCGAAGCGTCCCAGCGCTGGCATGAAGTAATTTCGCGCGCGTCCCCCGCATAGTTGGCCTTTCGTGCCGCCGCCTCCATCGCACAATTATTTCATGCAAAAATTAATTCTGCTCTGCCAGGTGCCTATAAATTGAAGGCGAACCCCTTCTTTTTCGAGGCCGATGTATTTGAACCACCTCTTGTACACGTAAGTGGCATTCTGCACGCATGAAATATGGCCTTCATGTATGGATTTTCTTTGCTCCAAGTCACCCCGGGATCCCCCTTCAAGTGAGATCTCCATGGCTTTGACTAAGGTCCAACCCTTTCAGGGTCATCCCCTTGCGCGCAACCTGTTCTGTGGTGTGCAATCCGTCCAAGCCATGCACAATCCTTTCTCTGCGCGTTCACCCCTTCCTTTGCACCCAATTCCTTTCTTTGCATGCAATTTCTTCAGTTACATGCAAACCTTTCAAGCCGTGTGTGAAACCTCATCCCCCTGTTCCATGCAAGAAACACAAATTTCATTCCAGACATGGGGATTTTCGTCCGAGGACCCTTTATTTTGTGCAATCCCCAAGGGTTGCACATGATCGTCAGGTCCCTTCACCTCAGTGCTCCCCGAGCACCCTCTAGCGTGAATGCCCGACACCCTCCTTCTAGGAGCCATTCGCAGGTGTCTCTTGAACTCTAGGAATCCGCATCGTGTATGGTTTTCCTATGCGACCTTCAAGGATCATACAAAGTAATTTCAAAGTCCCTTGGACAATCCTTCCCGTTGCATTGCTTCCCCTTATGCTTCTTCGCATAGGCACGCTAACGGCTATTTCTTCTTTGCATAGCCACGCTAACATGGACCCCTTTATTTTTTTCTCCGTGACAGCCCCTCAGTATGGCCTTTCCAATGACTTCCCTTCCACAAGGTGCAGAGGGGACCGGTTATGTAAGCCCTAGGGGTGCGAGGCTAGCCCACCTCGTCCGACCTGTAGGACGTTAAACTGTCAAGCACCTTGTCTTCAACACATGAAGTTAAACTGGGACCTGGCCCCATGCCTCGCACACAGGGTCCCCTAGCCTCGGCCATTATCCACACACACTGATCTCTACAGGGAAGGGATCACCCCTCACAGGGGATGATATCCTCCTTTATGGAGTGGTTTTTGTCCGCGGGGAAGGGCAGCCACCTTTGTGTAAGCCCCTAGCCTTCCTTGAAGGAGACAACACCCCTGCTCCTCTTCACTTCCTCGGTGCGAAGGCCAGTTGAGGGAATGATAGGGAATAGGGCCCCTCCTCTCTTCCAGGGTGCCAAATCCCTCTCTCGCTGCACTTTTTCGCCACCTGGGCCGGCATTCTAGAGTAAGTCCTGACACCATGGGCCGCTCAATGCATAAGCTCCTTCTCACTTCCCACGAACTCACCCTTCGTGACGTGATCGGCAGGTCTCTGTCACCTCCTATTTCTCAAACTGAGAATGACTCTCGTGATCTTAGAGTTAGCACCGACAATGAAACGCCTTGGGCTGCCTCAGAGTGTACACCCCAACCATCTCAAAAAATAGGGACTTTGATCCGTGCAAAGGCATGGTATGTAGGAAGCCTCCAGGAGGTTCAAGCCCCACCACCTTGGGCCGCCTCATAGTATAATCCCCAACGATCCCAAACTATAGGGACTTTGATCTGTGCTAAGGCATGGTACGTAGGAGGCCTCCATGAGGTTCAAGCCCAACCACCTTGGGCCTCCTCAGAGTGTAAGCCCCTACCATCCCGAACTACGGGGACTTTGATCCATGCTGAGGCATGGTACGTAGGAAGACTTCACGAGGTTTAAGTCCCACTACCATGGGCCGCCTCAGAGTGTAAGCCCCAACCATCCCGAACTACGAATACTTTGATATGTGCTAAGGCATGGTACTTAGGAAGCCTCTACGAGGCTCAATCCCCACCACCTTGGGCCTCCTCAGATTGTATGCCCCAACCATCCTGAACTACTAGGAATTTGATCTGTGCTAAGGCATTGTACGTTGGTAGCTGCAACGAGGTTCAAGCCCCACCACCTTGGGCCGCCTTAGAGTGTAAGCCCCAACCATCCCAAACTATAGGGACTTGGATCCATGCTAAGGCATGGTACATATGAAGCCTCCAAGAGGTTCAAGCCCCACCACCTTGGGTCATATCAGATCATAATCCCCAACCATCCCAAACTACGGGGACTTTGATCTATGCTATGGTATGGTACATAGAAAGCCTCCACAAGGTTCAATCCCCACCAACTTGGGCCGCCTTAGGGAGTAAACCCCAACCCTCCCAAACTATGGGGACTTTGATCCGTGCTAAGGCGTGGTACGTAGGAAGCCTCCCTGAGGTACAAGCCCCACCACCTTGGGCCACCTCAGAGTGTAAGCACCAACAATCCCGAACTACGAGGATTTTGATCCGTGATAAGGAATGGTACATAGGAAGCATCCATGAGGATCAAGCCCCATCACCTTGGGTCGTCTCAGAGTGTAATCCCCAACCATCCCAAACTATGAGGACTTTGATTTGTGCTAAGTCATGGTACGTAGGAAGACTCCACGAGGTTCAAGCCCCACCACCTTGGGCCGCCTCAGAGTGTAAGCCCCAGCCATCCCGAACTACAGAGACTTTGATCCGTGTGAAGGCATGGAATGTAGGAAGCCTCCACGAGGTTCAAGCCCCACCACCGTGGGATGTCTCAGAGCGTAAACCCCAACCATGCTGAATTACGGGGACATTGATCCATGCTAAGGCATGGTATGTGGGAAGACTCCACGAGGTTCAAGCCCCACCACCTTGGGCCCTCTCAGAGCGTAAGCCCCAACTATCCCGAACTATGGGGACTTTTATCCGTGCTAAGGCATGGTACGTAGGAAGCCTCCATGTGGTTCAGGCCCCAACACCTTGGGCTGCCTTAGAGTATATCCCCAACCATCTCGAACTACGGGGAATTTGATCCATGCTAAGGCATGGTACGTAGGAATCCTCCACGAGGTTCAAGCCCCACCACCTTAGGTCGTCTCAGAGTGTAAGCCCCAACCATCCCAAACTACATGGACTATGATCTTTGCTAAGGCATGGTACGTAGGAAGCCTCCACGAGGTTCAAGCCCCAACACCATGGGCCATATCAGAGCGTAATCCCCAACCATCCCGAATTACAAGGACTTTGATCCGTGATAAGGCATTATACGTAGGAAGCCTCCATAAGGTTCAGGCCCCACCACTTTGGGTTGACTCAGAGTGTAAGCTCCAATCCACCCGAACTACGAGGACATTGATCCATGCTAAGGCATGGTACAAAGGAAGCCTCCACGAGGTTCAATCCCCAACAAATTGGGCCATCTCAAAGCAAAATCCCCAACCATCCAGAACTACGGGGACTTTGGTTTGTGCTAATGCATGGTACATATGAATCCTCCATGAGGTTCAAGCCCTACCACCTTGGGCCACCTCAGAGAACAAGCCCCAATCTAGCTAGACCCTAGGTACCTCTTCATGTCAGTTCACTGACTCCAACTTTGGGCCGCCTCAGAGTGTAAGCCCCAAATTACACCATCCCTCTTGACATTAAACTGCATTCTATCCCAAACTATGATGACATTGATTCCCCGCCACAGGGATACGAAGGAGGCCTCCATGAAGCTCAATCCCATCACTCATATCTCATCCTAATCTCTCTCTCGAGTCCACATGTCTCAAAAAACTCATGCCCGAACTTGGAGGTTCCACTTCCTCTAGGTCCCATCTACGCTTCCATTCTCACGGGTCACCTCTTCAGGTGTCCCACCATATCATCAAACTAAGAGGAATTTGATTCCCTACCATGAGGATACGTATGAAGTCTTTTCGAGACCCAAGCCCAAAGCGACCATCCATCATGATTATTACCCGGGCCACCACATCTCAGTGAGATCATGCCACTCCACTCCTCATTCCCCTCTACAGTATTAGAAAATCCACCCATGTACTGGCCCCCAACATTGGGGTTCCCTCCAGGGGGTCCTTAAATCTTATCCACTCCATCAAGTGCTCTGATTAGTCTGATCTGTCTCCACTAGACATTAAACTTGCGGCATACCCTGTGTTAAACATGGGAAACTGAGGAAAACCTCAGATACATGTCTATGTAATATAATTCCCCACGTACAATGTGGGATTCCGTGGGCTTCCGTGCCCTGGAGAAGCCCTATAATAAGGGACAGAAGACAAACATGCCAATCCCTAGCATCAAGACATGCCAGTGATTCCCCAACATTACTACTCTCCTAATAGAAGGTTCCTGCCCTAACCGGACTCCTTGGAAGGTCCTAACAGAAGCAGCGTAATTAACTTGTGTCCATGAAGATATGGTGCCAGGAAGAGCTTCACGAAATATGTCTTAAATATATGAGGGAGACCCAGACTTGGTGACAAGATCTGAGGAGGAATCCTTAGAAGGAAGAACCGACACCCTATCATCCCGTTTTCATCAGGGAGCAGACATACATGAATAGAGATCAGATGTTGTCCGCCTTTGTAAAGTGGGAATGTGGGGTAACAGTAGTACGTACTCTACGTGACAGATTAGCGCTCCCTGGAAAAATCGTCTGAAACAGTTACAAAATAGGATATTCTGAATATAGAATTGAGGATTTGTTATGGTCATTATGAATATTTTTTCACAACCTTTGGACTTAAAAAAATCACCAATAGTTTTCATGGTATTTCTGAATCATTTCATTCTATATTACATAGACACTAATTTTTTGTATTTATAGATGAAATTATGGTTTATTCTCCAAATCATAGAGAATATAAAAAAAATTAGAGATTGTTTTTTGCTCATTTTGTGATATCATCATTTATATGATGTTTTATCAAATTTCAATTTCTAGATACTTGAATCCCACTTCCATATCCATGTAATTTCTTTGAAACAATTTTAGATATAACCTATAAAGATATATTCTTTTTTCTACTGAAAACCTCTAAATAATTTATTTGATATATGTATCTTTTATTTTCATAGCTGGTTACTTTATCTCAATGTTTGATAATTCTCAGAACTTGAATCACCTATGAAAACATTGATGTGAAGTGACATTCAATTATATTTTAGTGATTGTTATCAACAATCATTTACATAGTTTAAAGAAATGTTCAATTATTCACCAATAAATTTTTCTGAAATATAAGAAGAGTTATGAGGGTTATTATAAAGAAATTGTATTAGTTCATAGTTTTATATTTATTCAAGGATATCGTATTTTAGATTATGGATCATGAAATTTGTGAAATTTGGATAAGAATTATCATACCAAAAATTTGGAATTTTCGATGGTAGTATATGCCATGAAAATTTGGAATCATTATCTATTTGTTATGAAATACACTATATTCATTGAGAATACATGTTTGAAACTCATATTTTAGTAATGATATTTAAACAGAAGAAAAAATAAATACCTGAAATACCTCTAGATGTTTGACCAAGATATGGTTTATAGACTTGGTAAATTGAATTGTGTGGAATATTCTTTTTGATGGATGTCATATAATAAATTATCCAAAGATGTACTTGAATATTGGAAATTTTAGTTTGTGATAGTGGATATGCAATTGGAATTCACTATGGAAAATTAAATCATGGTTTTAATTTTAATTACCCTTATTCCTAACAAGGATTCACATGTTAATTATGTTCAAATAACTGATTCTGATTTTTTTTTAAAATAACATCAATACTAAATTGTGGGGTAACCATATATGGATAGAAATAATATGAAAACACATTATATATTTTTCATGATCCAATGGTTATTACATTTTCTATTAGATAAGAACTTCTTTTAAAATACCCCCACAAACAAAATTGTCACTTCAACATAGAATTTAGACAATTTATAAGGAATTATGAACTCATTTATTGTGGTTTGGTATAAAAAAGAATGTTGTAACTTATATCTCAATATTCTCACATTTAATCATGTTAATTATTAACACCGATGAACTGCAAGTATGATATAATATTTTACTATTCCTATTTGGAAAATGGTGTATGTAGATATGGATTTCGTCCAATCTGTACTATGAAAAATTCAAAAACATGATAACATATTGGTGATTTTGGACTATGAAAAAAGGCAACTCAATTCATCCATATTTTTTAATTAAATATAGTGAATGAAAATAAATAAATATGTATTTTTCAAATAATGAAGATGTATGAAATACTAGTTTTTACCATCTCTGATCATGTTCCTTGTTTTACCTCTCAGATAAGGAGATCATTAAAAAATTACTTTGGTACCATGTTGACCATGTGAACGAAGTATCATCATAAACTGGATGGATAATTAGAAAAATGATCCCAAAATTAAAACATGTGATTTAATATTATATTATTTTATTTCAGAAGCACATGGGAAGATTATATACCATTAGTGGTGTTCTCATACAATAATACTTATTAGGACTCAAATCATATGGAATATTTTGATGTACTGTATGGACATCTATGTCAGTATCCCCTTTTTTTGAGAAGATAAAAGAGAAACATCACTCATGGGAAATAACCTCTTTTAGAAGATTACTATGAAGATTATATTGATCATAAAATGGATATAAAAAGCTGTGATTCATGAAAAGTCTTATGTTGATTGATATCCTTTGACATTCTAATTTTATATGAGAGATCATTTGTTCTTGAAGTCACTCCATGAATAGGGACATTATATTTTAATTTGTAGGGAAATATGTATCCTTTATATACTAAACATTTTGAAATACTGTAATGAATTAGTGATTCAGATTATCGACTCACTATTCCACCATGATTCACCACCACACACCATTTACATCATATATCTTAGTTGAATAAGTATAATAATCATACTTATATGGTGATTCGATTGGACCAATTTGATCTGGTTCAGTTTCCACTATACTACATATTTTGATACATATTATGTAAATGAAATATAATGTTTTATAAGGAATTAGTATCTAATTATTACGATATGTATTGCAGTGTGGTCAAATTCAAGAAGATACCTGGTAACACGAACTCTTTATGTAAGCACATTATCCCAATATCATTTGAATCAACACTAATCTCAAACATTCTAACAATAGATAGGTTAATTTTTAGTATAATGTAACACCCCTGATTTCAAGACCATTAACTATCAATTATGAATTTTGGATGTTATATAATACTTGGGTTGAGTTTGTGGAATTTATTGTTAGTTTTGGAGTGTTTCTAATATTGAATGGTTAAAAAAATGTTATGGGAAACCATATAACATATCTAAGTAATTGTGTAAGAGGTTATTGGTAGGTCCATCATTAGAACATTGTTTTTCTATGTTGTGTGTGTTATAGAAGAAATAATGTGTGTTGAGCTTGTTAAAAAATCAAGTTTATCATATGGATTTTCAAACCGATTGATCCAACTATAAAATGGATTGGTTTAGAAAAAGTATCATGCACATAGTTGGTGCACTAATCACCATACTATGAATCATAACAATTCAATGTGTATTTAAATCATTGAAAAATATCATTTATCACAATTATTACCACAAAACATTCCTTTACATCCCACTTTGCGAGGATCAAAAACTCATCTCCTCCCATAATTATTCATGGTATTTCATTTCATTCCAAAAGATTGTTTTTATTAAACTATTTTCATTTAATCTTATGAATAAATGGTAAGTCGCTTTCTTATCTATTTCTATTTAAATAATTTTATATATACCCACTCAAAATGATAGATCTAATCGGTTATTGATACATCTATTAACTATGATTTTTTTGATGAGTTCATTGTTGGGTCTACTGATAAAAACAGATTTTTAACCCATAAAATAATTTCCTGAGATTAATTCTTTATTATCATATTCTATTGAAATGTATGTGGCTTCTCTCTCTTTTAAAAATATTCTATAACATGAAGTTATGGTCTTATAAATTGTTTTCCTCGATTTACAATGGAAATATTAGATAATTACATAGAGGAAAACCTACATGGTTTTGATATGATAAACAAGGGAAATTAAATGGATTTTTCAAAACCTCTTATGATTTATCATTTCAAATTTTTAAAAAATAATTCATCTAATATGTTCAGTGATTTTTTTAATGAAATGAATGATTTTATGTTGAATGTATTGATTAGTAAAATAGAATAAATGGATCTATGAGTTCATGTTATGGAATGTGAGGCTTGGCTAATATAAACATACTACATAGTACAATACTATAAAATAACATTGTATTTAAGACTAAATGATTTGTTTGAAATGTATGGATCATCACCTGATAGATTTGGGATTATCATTTTTATATCACGTGTGTGTGGGTGTATGGATGTGGTTTGCGTATTACTTATAGTATTTAAGGACAAACTTATCTTATTTTGATTTAACATTTTTTATTTCCATAGACATTTTATGTTCCTATATTTGTTATAAATTGTGTTTTAAATTATTAAATAATGTATTATTATACAATTGGGATGATTATTCACTTTTCTTTGGTAAATACTACAATTTAATATTACTCACCCCCAACATATTCACTTCGGTGAGTGTGCAGTTGTTGTTCATAATGAAATGAGTAGTGGAAGTATTCAACAATCTTATAGTGGGGTATCATGATGCCACTTCACTAGGATGGTGTTGGATCTTGGAGTTCTCTTATTGATTAATTTGATTGAATCCAAAGTAATGTTTCCATATTGGGAGGCCTATTAGTTTTCATTAAATTTTTTCAATAAACTGTAACTAGTAATCTGAAATTTATTTTTGATTGGTTCCCATTTCAGTTGTATTTCTTTACAAAACCATCATATAACAGTTTTGGTTTTTTTATTTTTTCTTAACATGTTTTTTTATTAAATATCGAATATCAAATTCCAATGTCTTGGTAAGTCATTGGATTCAATTTCAATATTTGTTTGTCTTGGGGATTCCCCCAAATGAAAGTATCTCCTCAAACCAAGCCCAAAATAATAGATTGGATTTTCATTTTATAGGCATTGAAAGATACATCTACCACATGATACACCTAGTAGATGGGTGTAAATTAAATTAAGGATAAATACTCTGGTCATATCATAGTGATCATGTACATTTCGTTTGATCATTAAATATAAACCATAAAGAATCAATCAAACTCATCATCAGATTTAAACACCCTAAGAACACTGTTTTTCTTATAATTTATTCATATATATATATAAATATGTATATAATATTATTTTATTTATCTTGTATTCATAATTACTTTATTAGTAATAAAAACAATATGCAGAAATTTATTTTTTTATAGACATACTAGATGTGGGTCCTTCTTGATTGTACAAACATGGTACACATTGATATGGAATGCATATATCATGATGAAATTGTGTATGTGGATCAAAATTAATAATTTCACCATGATTTTCATTAATAGTAAGCAAAATGAATATATTCTAGGATTTAAATTAATTAATTCATGTGTGTAGATCCTCAGGAATATCAATCATGTCCTGTTTTCCACATGGTTTACTTTATACGCAATGATCAGGATTTCATTAATCTTGAACCTCAAAATAAACTACCGTCTTCCCAAGGAATGTTTGTACACTATTAATAGAACATTCATTCTCATGAAATGGTGGATTATATTACTCATATAATCTCAATCATTAAATTATATTTGTGTACTAATAGTATCTCTTGACGTGTGGAACGTTTTTTTCAAGGAACATATGTGCTTCTTATTTCTCACTGAATGTACTATATTAGAATGAGTTACACCCATTATATTTTTATCTCATAATTATTGAATCTGATCCATATTTATGATATATGGATGATTTATCACTAAATCTAATTCACATATAATATTCTCACATATAAAATGTACATTCTCAACATGTGGAAGATCTATGTGTTCTACACAAACGTGTTGCATAGAATTATATATCAGCCTCATCTTTAACACTATCCTTATCAATGAAAAATTATAAATCATGGTTTTATTGATCATGAAAGGATTAGTGATGGTTGTATTGAGAGATCATCATAGCTATCTTTAAACTAGTCAAGATGGTTTCAATAAGGAAGATAATGATTTTTCTGATATTGAAAAACATAGATAAGATCATTCGAATGATTCATTTTCTCTACATGTTTTTAATGAACAATAAGAGTATATGAAAATTCACATCAAGCATAATATGTAACGAAAAAATCTTAATTATTTATAACAATAGTAAATCCATTTTTCTTGTAATTTGAGTAATCTGTTCCACTCCATGAGTTAACCACACACCACTATTGTTCCACAAAAATAGTTGGCACAACAACCCCTACTTGCAAACACTATAAACTATCAATGTATGTGATTTACTTCATAAAAAATTCTCTTAAATATATCCTAGAGGTATACATCAGGCTATATCATATGTGGTTGAGCACAACTCTTACATGTTTTATTGAAAAAACCCATTTACTTGTTAGGGTTCCTCTATATTTTTATTTAACCCTAATAAAAATATATAGTAAATTCTACTTATATGTAATATCCCTATTTTAATGGATGTATTTCCTTAGTTAAGTTTTGGTTTCATTATAGGGGTTTTTTTACAAAGAGTTTCCCTTATGATTGAGGTGCCTTAGGGGTATTCTGTATTTTTGGAATATGAAAGAATGCAAAAGTAGGCCAATTAGAGAAAGGTGCATGGTTGGCGCATAGATGGTGCATGATTAATTAAGAAATGAAAGGTGGGATGCCAAAATTGTGAAGTTTTGGATAATGGAATATTTCATGGTTGGTACACAGTTTTTAAAGCATGCAAGTCTCCCTAGGTATCCTATGACCAAAATTTCATTGGACTATGGCTTTCACAGAGTTTCGGCATAGTTCGACAACCCGTGTGGCTAAACCATGTTCCCTTGTAAAAGATAGAAATTTTTTAAAAATTTCAATTCATAATTATAAATACCCACCTAGTAGTTTCCCCCTTTATCCTCCCTTTAACCTTAGTTACAAACTAAAACCTCTCAAGCATCTAGGGGATCGATCTCCATCATTTCTATGCAATTTGGAGCGTTGTTGGTTGCAGATCAATGATTCGGGTAAGTATAATCGTCTCTTTTCATTAGCTTTTTATATTAAGAATTGTATCTTGGGATATCTTATTCCAATGTTCTAAAACAGTGTTATTCAAGTGGAATCTAGGTAGATGCATCAAGGGGTGTTTGAATCCATATCCAATGAATCGATTAAGAGTGTGTTTGTTAATGGATTTGAGGTAGGTGGTCTACAAGTTATATCGCATATTGGTTGTGTTGATTGTACATGATTGGTTACATAATTAGTAATACATTATTATTTATACTATATCTTTAGTGGAATTTAGTGAAATAGGTTTCTTAATGATGGAATTGAAACCCCTCATGATCTATATGGGATGTGTTGTGGCTGATTATAGTATTTTAGAGCCACCCATGAGGTGTTCCAACTTTATGGAACCTATGAATTCATATAGTCAAGTGTGGAATTGATGTATGATAATATAGACCCATTTTGATGATTTTAATACGTTTATTAGAATTATAAATGAAGATTGATTCTATTACTATATTTGAGAATGGCTTAAGGGGTTGTTTGGTATTGCATAGTAAATAATTAAATTGAGTAAATTGATATTGACTCAAAGGGCTGGTGAATTATATTAAAATAAAGAACAGGGAAAATACATATGAAAATTTTATTATATTTAGTTGATAATATTTCATGAATTTTTGAATATTCTGACTGATATGGGGAATTAAAATTTCTTCAAAAGTGATAATTTGAATTAGAAAATTGGATTTTGAATTGTACATAAATTTAAAAAGTGGGTTAATATATGGGAATTAGTGATATTCTTGATGAGATCAGGCATTAGTAATGTTAATTTGGCTAATCAATATCATGATTTATATGGTAAAGTTTCAATGGGTTATGGGATAATGTTTATTCCCAAGTTGATTGATGTGGATCATGATTGTTATTTGTATTTTTTGTGATACGGTACATGGTTGAAGGATATATACATATAAATCATGTGAACAAAGATTAATAGTGTGGGTTATTTAAAAAGGTTCTACACCTATTGGTCAAGTTGGGCTGAGGCCCTAAACTCCACCCCATAATGCACGTGTTAGGGAAGGGGATAGAGCTTTATTCCTCTAATGGTTACATTCCACTCATACTATGGTTTTGAGGTGATGATAATGTAGTTTGTGTGATGTTATTATCCCTAGTGAGATAGGGTCTTTCTTTATTCCCATATATATAGTGATGAATTCGGAAAACCCCTGTGTGAATGATGTAAATTCCCAACCCATAGAACACATGTTAATAATTAATTAAATGATAAAAATGATGCAAATAATGAAATTTGTAATAAGGTTAGAAATTACTGAAGTGAAATATTTTATCTAAAGGAATCCAAGATATTTTTTGGTTATTTTATATTTTCTTTCATTCTTTCATGCTCTATCTGCTAGAGTAGACATTTTATAGAAACTGTTTGTGGAGTATTACTGAGCTGTACTCACACCCTGCTCAGGCACCATTGGGTACCTAAGCATATTACATGCTTGCAGGTTAGGATAAGGAAAATGGAACTATTCTTGGGAGTTGATTTGGGATTGGGGAGTACATAGAGGAGGTTCTGTACTTTTAGTAAGGACAAGTTTTGGGATTTCTATTTCTGTCAATACGTTTTGTTTTTCTCAAATGGAACTTTTTAGAATGACATATTTCTCTATTGTTATTGTTTTTAACCTATTTGGGGAAGTGGTTTTCATGTTTGTTCCTTATTTATTACTTTTTCCACTATTCCTCTTATTTATCTATTGATACATACTCTAGTGCAGAGGGTATAGTTTTTCCACATGACTAATTAGACCCTCACTGCTAGTTAGAAACCTATGGGGTACATGGATGCATGATCTAGGTCATGTGGTGACACTACTCAAGGAACTGTTTAGTAGATCCCTGGTCTGGGATGTTACAAAGTGGTATTAGAGGAGGTATTTTTTTATATACCATTTGAGGATGGTAACATGATATTGGGAAATAGTCAGGCCTTGGTAATGAGCTCAATCTTGGGAGTAGCTAACCCGTGTACAAGGGACAACCCCTGTTTTTTGGGGTGGTAATTACTGCTATTAGTGTGTATTGTAAAATTTCATGATATATCGCCATTGGGTGATGCATTTCCTGTGTGATTAGACTATTTTATGATATTTTTCTCATGACCACGATGGCCCAAGATTTCATTTCATGAATCTTTATAGGAATGTATGCATTTACATGGCATGATTCGTGATTTGTACACACATGATTGATGTGTAGGGTAAAAAAGGTATAATTAATTACACATCCATGAAATTTTATTGAAAATGGTGCATAATGAATTTATGGAAATGATAAAAGGCAATAAAATTTTGAATATTAGTTAAATAATTGTGCCTAAAGTAAAACTTGTGACCATGGGAGTTAGACACCCTATGTTAGCCATGGCACGTGGTAGGGTTGGTTGAAGGTAGTGTTATGACTATGATAAAAACCATTTTGATATTTTATGTGAAATGGATGTCCGTGGATAGTGGAGATCCATATTTATGAAATATTTGATGGTTATATGTTATGTGTTCTAAATCTCGTGTTTGGGTTTGTAGATGAATGCCAAGACGATGTCGAGTGTCAGTAGGGCAACATGAGGATGTTACCAAGAATGATCATCCAATAATGGTGTAAGATAATTAGGTGATCTAGGATGGTAGAAAAGAGTAGTTCCATGAGAAACTTACTCACATTATCTAAATGATGGAATGGGACCCAAAGTGGGTCATACCAAGCATGTTTGAGCGGACCAGGGAGTTTCAACTATAGAACCCTCCAACCTTTACTAGAGAGGGTGTGATAGAGGTAGCCAAGTTCTAAATATATTCAATCTATGAAATTCTCATTCATATAGAGAATCTTGTTGAGAAGCGGGTCAAGCTGACGGATTATATGATGAAATTTCAGTAATATCATTTGTTGGATATCAAGGCGCAGACCGAGTAGGATGAAGAAATGTTATTGAATTATTTTGAGGATCTTTTCATTGATAATTTCTATCTATATACATTTAGGTAATAAAAGGCCATGAATTTTATCAGTTTGATACATGGGGAAATGTTAGTGATTGATTATTCTTGTCATATCCCTGATATGAAATGATCCATTCCATTTTTTTCAGGAGACAAGGTAGTTGTTTCAAAATGATTCTAGGATGGGATAAGACATGAGATCAGTTATCAAGTAAATATCTTATGCGAAAAAATTTTCAGAAGTAGTGGATCAATAAAATATCTTTGAAGGGAACCTGAAATGTTATTCATGTAGTGGACTTCTGGTTCCAGTTGGATAGGAGAGTGGTTCAACTTCCAAGGGAATAAAGAATCATTTTGGGAGTTCCCATCTGTTTGGAAGTGTGTAGTATAGTCAGAATAATGGATCAGACTCTTAGGTTGGTGATCTGGTGTTTTTCTATTATTGTCATCAGCTGGGGAACATGTGTTTTCAGTGTTCCCAACCACTAGTTGGGTGATGATCATACAGAAGAATGGGTCACATGCAAAGGTTCAGCAGGAACCCCCAAAAGTTGGACATGGATAAATCTTTGAGTTATGTAAGCATTGTGGACAAGGGCAATCCACCCAATACCAGATAAGAAGTTTCAATTCTATGGGTTATATTGGTCTAGGAGATCGATGTGGTACTCTGGGGTGACATAATCCATATTAGTAGTGGAGTACATTACCAGGAACTCAGGCCAGAGATCAGGGAAGAGGGGTAGGTCAGCTTCACATAGTTTTGTCTGCATTATAATGGGGATATTCTAGACCATCTGGGATTTGAGGTACGTTTCTTGTAGCTTCCACCCATTCTATTGTGTTATTTTACAAAGATTCCACATAGTTTTTCATTTCATCTCAGTTTTTGCTTATTTTGGGTTTAGCAGTGGAGCATTTGTGTGGGATTATATCGATTTGTTACTATATTGGTGGTTAAAATTGAGAATATCAGATTATGTAATGGTTGTGCTCTAGAGTTTAGTGGGTACCATTTTCTTGTGGGACCTTTTCAAACTTAATGTTATAGTTTTTTAACTAATTTTGGGAATGGATTTCCTGGTGACATATCAGGCCCAAATTGACTATTACAATCATAGGGTAACTTTGATGTCTCTTAATGGAGAAACATATGTCCATCATTGTATATGGGATTTTTGAATGAGCCTTGCAGGTCCAGTTTATCGTAAGATGGGTGAAATTGTGCCCCATGTGGCATGCCCTATGCTTGATGGTTGAGGGGTGGAGAAGGTTGTGTTTCCACATATTGTTCATTGGTTTTATAAGGATTTCCAAATGATTTCTTAGTTCTATCACCTTAGAGGGATGTGGTGTTCGCAATAGATTTTCCTCCTTGGGTGGAAGTAGTTTCCATTTCATCATACTGAATAGAACTGAGAAAAATCAAGGGACCTAAGGTTTATTTAGTGGAGTTGGGGCATAAAGGTTCGTCTGTCAAAGTATGTCACCTTGGGTATCTCCAGAGACAATTTCCAAGAATGTTGATATACTTGGGTGGTTATTTTTGATTGTAGAAGGTTGAATCATATGATAGTTAAAACTGATACCCTCTCCACAAGATCGATGATCTGTTTGACTAGCTGAGTGGTGATTTTGTGTTCTCTAAGAACCACATGAGATCAGGATATCATCAGTTGAGTGTGAGGCTTTATGACATATTGATGAAAATTTTCTATAGTAGGTACGAGTTGTATGTGTTTTTCTTGATGTCCTTCATGTTGACCAATGCACCAACCATGTTCATGGAATTACTAAACCGAATCTTTCACCCCTATATGGATTAGTTTGTTGTTTTCATAATCTATGAATTCTTGCTGTACTCTAAAACTAAATACTATCATGGAAAAATATTAACATTGTATTGAGTACACTATAGGAGCATTGGATTTATGCCAATATAACTAAATGTTAGTTATAATTTCATAATATATCTATGGAGGGGTTTTCTGGGAATCTAGAGAAATTTAAGGTTGTTTTGTCTTGGGAGAAACTCAATTATGTTATCGATGTTCAAGGTTTTTTGGGTTTTACTGGATATACCTAAAGGTTCATTAAAGAATTATCTATTTTGTGTGTTCCAATTTTAGTTTTGACCAAGAAAGGTATCGGGTTTCAGTGGCCTGAGGCTTGTAAGAATGCTTTTCATGGTTTAAATAAGGGGTTTATGACCACACCGATCATGATTCTAGATGATTTGGTAAGATGTACACTGTGTTTTCTGATGTGTCTGATGTCAGACCTAGAGAAGTGATAATGTAAGACGGTCACATAATAGATTATGGGTCATGAAATTTTTGGCCTCATGCATGTAATTACCCAACTATGATATTTATTTGGCTTGGGGGTGTATACTTTCTAAGGATAGAGACACTACTTGTTGGTAGAGTGGTTCATAATGTTTGATGACCATAAAAACATTAAGTATATCGTATATTAGCCTGAATCGAATATATGAACAAAAAAATATTGGGTTAATACATGATGTATTATGACTTTTAATTAGTTTACACACCAGGAAAAGGGAACAATGTTACAGATTCCTTTATTGGGAAGACTCGGAATCATATAGTCCAAGAATCCAACTCTGAGGGGAGATTTGTGGCCTTTTTTCTGAGATTCTCCTCGATGATCTGGATGGGAATAAGAATATGACCCTTTCACCCATAGTAGATGAATCTTCCTTTTTGAAATATTTCATGGAGAGTCATCTTGGGTATCTGGACTGTTTGTCTTTGAAATAATGTCTTAAAGGTGGGGAGTAACTATTGTGTTGGGTTATTGGTGTCAATGGGGTTCATTGTGTGTGTGGTCATGTTGTGGTGCCATCTGGTGTCCTAGATTATTTGATGTGTGTGTATCATGATTCAATGTGGGAAGTGTACCCATGTTTGACTATGATATATTGTGATCATTGTAGGCAGTGTTGGTGGTTGGGAATAATGAAAAATATTTGAGGATTCATAGCGTGATTCCCCACTTGTCAGTAGGTGAAGGCTGAGCATCAGCGCCCTGGTGGTTTATTATAGACTTTCACCATTTTATAAAGGAATTGAGATGATGTTATGACTTATCTTTTAGTGGTTATTATGAGGGTGGATCAGAATAATGACACAATTTGGGTAGTTTTATATCAGTTGACTAAAGTGGATCATTTCATATTAATCCAGGATACTTTCATCATTGACCAGTTGGGTGAGTTGTATGTTCAAGAGATAGTGTGGTATCATGGATTACTAAGAACTATAGTTTTAGTCCAGGATTATCATTTGACATCAGGATTCTGTAAATTATTACAGAAGTATCTTCATATCCATGTTTTATTTAGTATGGATTTACACCAACAGATGAATGTGACGTTAGAGAACACGATTCAAGATTTAGGGGACATGTTGAGAACTTATTTCCTTGATATATTTATTTTGTGGGAATTTTTTTTCACTTATTATGTTTTTATAAACAATAGTTTTCAAGATACGATTCATATGAAACCATTCAAGATGTATATGGGAGGCTATGCAGATCTGCATTGTGTTGGTTAGAGGTTGGGGAATTTGAGTTGTTAGGACTATATCTTGTGTAGGAGAAGTCATATATGATTCAGTTGATTCATAATTGTTTGTTTATGGCTCAAATTTGGAAGAAGTCATATGAATATTGGCATTGTAGACCTTTTGAGTGTATTGTATTTCATAGTGTGTTTCTTTGGGTTTATTGGAGATTGTGTCACCATCGAATTAGAAAATATGGCAATTTGGCACCTAGGTACCTGTGGCCATTTGATAATGTTAGGAGGATTAGGCTGGTGTCCTAATGATTGTCACTTCTGTAGTGATACAATGGTATGCATGATGTTAGTCATGTTTCCTAGCTTTGGATGTATCCTATTGATCAATCTCATGTGTTTAATTTTGAGGATGTTGAGCTTGAGGCTGATGTTTCCATTAAAGGGGATCTAGTTCATAATGTGGATCCTTGAAAGAATATTATATAAGGAAAGGATGGGCCCCATGTTATAGGTGTGTGGAAACATGGAAAGGTTCAAGAAAAAACTTTTCAGTGAGACTTGGATATGAGGGATCAATGGCTAGATATCTTCACCTTAGAAACATAGTGATTTTAGGGATCATAGCTCAAGAATAATTTGTTATAATGTGGGGAGACTGTAAGATCCTGATTTTCATGTATTTATGTCCTTAATTTTTATTTCAATCTATTGTTTTTAGTTAATGGTGTGATTCTCAAGAGTTTAAGGGACCTTTGGGGTGTTCTGGGGATTCAGAACATGAAACAAAGGAAAAATTTCCCAACATATGCAAGGCATGTGTTTGGCGTATATCTAGCACACGATTAGGTAAACTGTGTCAGTTGGGAGACCAATTTGTGAAATATTGGAAAAGGGTAGATTTTATAGTTGGTAGATTTTTTGAAAACTCTATGGTTGTCCCCAGTTAACTGTGTTATCCATATTTCCATGAATAGTGTCATGTGTATGGATTAGTCATGGTTCGGTAGCCAGTGTAGGTAAACTATGCGCCCATATAAAAGTTGTAAAATCTATAAAATTTCCACTTTGGGATTTTAAATATTCATCTAATTTTTCCTCCTCTTCTCAATCATCTAACCCTAGTTATGGAAAAAACCTACTACACTTCCAAGGGACCAATCTCCTTCATTTCTTGTCCATTTGGAATTCTATTGGTTATAGATCGAAGATCCAGGAAACCCTAATCCTCTACTTTACTATATTTTTACATTATGGGATATATATTAGGAGATCATCCTCCAAAGATATAAAACCATTTTTCCAGTTGAATCAATGTTGAGTCTTCAGTAGGTGTTTGAATTTGAATATAAGGAATCTATTAAGAGTATGTGCATCTGTAGATTCGAGTAGGTTGTCTACATGTTATATACCTCATAAGTTAGGTTGATTGTGTATGTTTGGTTACATTCTTGGTTATCCCTTGTTGTGTAATTTACACCATTCATGATATATAGTGAAAATGGCTTCTAAATGATGAACTTAAACTACTCACATTCTCCAAGGGATGTGTTAAGGTTGATTAAATCATTTTAGATCCACCCATAGGGCATGCCGAATTTATAGAACATAGGAATTGGTAGAGTCGTTTATTGAATTGATGTGTGATATCAATGATCCCTTGTTGAAATTGTTAATATGTTTAGATGAGTAAAAAATGGAATTTGTATAGTGTCACTAGATTTGATAATGGACCATGGGGTTGTTTGGAACGACCTAGTAAAGGGTTTTATTAAGTTAATTTATATTGAGTCAAAGAGATTATGAATTATGATTAAATCTCTTAGGTAGCTAGTAAATATGAAATATTGGACATGTTGAATTGATGCTGGAACATGAATTATTGAATATGATGAATGTGATGTGGCATAAAATTGAATTTAAAGTGTTAAATGTGAATATGAAAATTGGATTATGAAGTGTAATTGAAATGCATAATGGGTTAATATATGGTAATTAGTGATATGTTTGATGATATTAGGAATTCTAAATTGGAATGTTTTTAATCAACAATGTGATGTATATGGAAAAGTATCAATGTGTTGTGGCATAATATTTTTTACCATGTTGATGTATGTGCATTGTGATTGTTGTTTTTATTGGTTTTTATATGGTATGTGGTTGATGGATTGAAACATACAGTGAATGTTCACATGGATTTGTAGTGTGAGGTATTGAATGAGGTTCTACATCCATGGGTCGAGTTTGACTGAGGCTCTAAACTCCACCCCACAATGCATGGGATAGGGAAGGGGATATAGCTCTATTCCACTAACAGTTGCATTACACCTAAATTTAGGATTCACGGGGAGTATAATATAATTTTTTTGATGTTATTATCCTTAATGAGATATGGAGAAAAATTATTCCCTTATTCATATTGATGAATGCCTTAAACCCTTGGGTGATTGATGTAAATGCCTACCCCATGGAATATGTGTTAATAATGAATTAATGGATGATGATGTTGCAAATAATGAAAATGGTACTAAGGTTACTAATAACTTAAGTGAATTTTGTAAAAAATGTTACCCGAATTATCTTTATGTTATTTGATCATTTATTTATTTATTCATGCACTATCTACTACACTTGACATTTTGTAGGCACCATTGGTGGTGCCCTACTGAATTGTACTCAAAACCTATTCTAGAGCCATTGGATACCTTAGTAGATTTCATTCTTACAAGTTAGGATATAGGAAAATGTTATATTATTTGTAGTTGAGTTGGGCTTTCGGTGTTCATGGATGAGGTTCTAGACAAGGAGTTAGTACCATTTTGGGGATTCCCCTATTTTCCTTTAATTTGGGTTTTTTCAGTTGGCATTGTTTAATGTCACGTATTTCACTTTTGGTTTGGTTTGGACCCTGTTTTGGGGAAGGTTTTAGTTATGATGGTTCCTTAGTTTTTACATGTTATTTATAATATTTCATTTATTTATCTGTTGTTCCATACTCTAGTAGACAGGTTATAGTCTCCCCACATGACTTATTAGACCCTCACTACTAGTTTACAACACTAGGTGTATAGGGAGGCATGCTTGGGGTTATGTGGCTACCCAAATTAGAGAACTATTTTGTGGCTCCCATGTGAGAGAAATTAAATTATAATTCTAAGGAAATAACAACTATTATTATATTATTTAGTACAATAAAAATAATATACTTCTTTTAGGGATTATATTTAAATCTATTCATTCAATGGACAGATATTCATCATCATAATATTTATTATAATCTAAGATAACTATTGTTATACTAAATGTGTGTTATTTAAACATCATTAGATCATGTCATTATGTAATATCGCAATCTTAAAAGTGATTGGATATTAATATTTATATGCCTTGAACCTTTATGAATATGTTGATGAATGTGAATAATTTTTTCTTTTTTGATTTTTGAGATAAAATGATCTTCTCAAATATACATGTTTTGTACATCATATCATATTAATTAAAACATGTTTCTTTTTAACAATGAAATATTAGAAACCCTATAAATCATAGAAATGATATATTAGTTAATCATACAATGTATATGACAGAATACCTCATGTAGGCAAAAATAGATCATATCAGAGACATCATGGTTTCAAATAATGATTCCTAAAATGTGATATAATTCTCAATATTTTTGTATATATAGATTTTTCAAATAGACATTTCATGAAATAATACACCAACACACATATTATCAAAAAAATAAATTACAAGATAAATAACTCTCCATTTCTCACATCAACCAATACCCTTGTAATGATACTAAACAATAAGAGTAGAAATCTATGATTATGATACCAGAATTTTAAATTCATATTTATAAGTTATAGGATTATAGATTCGATGAAATTTTTATTGATAGGACAACATCGTTTTTCTCACATTAGAGGTATGCACTGCAAACGTTTTTCTTTATCATGGAGTTAATCATGTTCCATGATTGATAACATCTCACGATGTTTATATTTAATAGCCTCATTAACTCACCCATTCTCTTATTTTGATAAATACCCTAGATATTAGTATATAGATAATAAAATGGATTCATTATGGAATATTTCTATTTTTATTTACTAATAATAGTGAGACTAAGACATTTATGTCATATCAATGACACTTTTTTTGGAGATATAAATTATTTAATCTTATTTTCTTCTTCGCTCTTCATAGTTAGAATTAGATTATAGGATTGAGAAATTGAACTGGTTTTGTTATTTCCTACCATTTCCTTTCTCCTATCCTCTACAAAAAAAATACTATTTATTAATTTATAAATTATTTTTTCGCCTTTGAGTATGCTCATTCATTTATAGGGGATTTCTTGAAACCTTGATTTAATGGTTCTTTTATATTATTATTCATTTTCCAATATATGATTTCCATGTATTTAAGTTCCATGTAACATACATTCATTTACCTTCCATACCCAACTTCTTCATTTTTTGTTTATTATGTATCTTCTCATACTCTTCATAAGTAGTATAAATGACCACAACAATCTGGCAGTCATATTCCTTAATTAATTCATTTTTAAAATTGATCCACTAAATGTTGAGTTTCATGAATTTTTTAAAATAATACATAATGTGAATTCTTTTACAACAATAGAGTAATATCTTTTTTATGATGGGAAAAATATTTCACTCTTTATCTATGACTTCATAAGAGTTTCATTTATATTCATTTTTTCTTTTATATTTTTTGTATTGTTTTTTCCTTCTATGACTACTACTGTAAATATGGTGGTAAAATTATATTCATATTAATGCATGAATTATGTTGTGTGGGTATATAACATGATGCTTCATAATTGGTAACACCTCAATAGAAGTAATCAAAAATTTCATTATGATATCAAAATCCCTTTTTCATGAATAGATTGTAATTAATTTTTTATATGTTTTTATTTACTAAAGGAGTTATCTTTATTTCTCTTCTAATTTAGCATAAATTTAGACTAATATAACAATATCTGGTTGATATATCATGATACAATTTAATAGATTTTTTTAAATGTAAAATAGTGCTAAAAATGCCCAATAATTGATGTTATTTTATTTGGTTAACATTTTGTGAAGATTTCATTGCATGATATTTTTTATAATTAATAACCCAATAAACTTTTCTAGAGTAAGAATTAGACAATCCTACAAAATTTTTTGATATTGTAGTTGGATTATTAAAATCATTATGTACCCATATTTCTATATATTTCTTCTATAATATTTCACATCCAAATGATACATTATTAGAATAAAAATCCATGTTTGGTTTTTGGTTTACCTTTTTATATGATATTTAAGTGCATGCTTCATCGAATGATATCATGTTCTTCTTACCATTATTTTGATCCATTTAAAGTAATGGCTCTTAATAAATGAACAATTGGGAACATCATTATTACCATTAATTTGGGATGATTCATCTAGAATTTATATTTAATACCTTAATTTTATTTCATGTTCTAGAAATATCATATTGATATGATATTTTTCAACCTCAATATTGCATAACATGTCTTCAAATGAAATTATTATTTTCCCAATGTGATCCACATAATGTTTTACATGACTCTAGTAATGTGTTATCAAGGAATTTAATTTTTTATTTTATCTCTAACTATGCATATTTAATACCCAATAATGTATTATCTAATATCAATAGTGAATGGATAACTCATTAAAACAAAAAGTTACTTCTTATCTTAAAATTTTATTTGAAATGATTCTTATATTATTAAAATATACTAGTTTCAATGAGACACATAGTTTTCTTTGTCTTTAACGAAGTACTTATGAGAGTTGAGCCTTTTCAAGATACTTTCTAGTGAATCATACATTTCATAAACTTTCCCTTCTAGTTATTATTATTCCTAAAAAATATATATAATAAAATAATGTACATATGAAACGAATTATTTAGGAATATTTATAACATACATATGAATTTGAAAATACAAGTCTCCAATAGTCTTAGTAGACTCGTCTTATTTAAACACCACATAGAGGGAAATTGATTTTTCAAAATGATCTTTATCAACATGTTTTAGATAAGAGTTCTCTTCACCTTAATGTAACCTAAATTAGTCATCAACCCAAATTTTCTTTCGTAGACATTTTTATCAAAATATTAGTCTCTTTCAAATTCATGTTCTCTATATATTTTCCCAAAATATTACCTTCAGTTTTAGAATGGATGAAATCAATGTTAAGTAAATCAGGAACAAATAAATTATTAGGAATCCTAAACATCACATAGACCATTTTAAAAATTGAGAAAAATAATTAATAATTCTGATAAGAGGTATAAATATTCTATGCTACCGCTTATACAGTCCAGATGGATCATTTAGGAACATTTCGTGTGGTGCTGAATCAGCGAACCCAATTTTATAATGTTTTCTTTCAATTAAATCATATCCTATTAAAACATGAACATATACCACATATTGGACGAATATACATCTAATGTCCCCTAAAACACTCACTAATATGAAATTATGTACATCGAGTGAATGTAACATAAGGATATTATAGTGTTCATATCATCATGGAATGTGTACACCATTCTGTTATCATACCTTATCAAGTAAAAGTTTTTATTATCACTATTGAATTATAGTGATAATATTTTTCTGTTGTATTGGAACACTTTTTTGTAAGTAATAATAAAAAATCATGAGTGAATGTAATTATTTAAATGATAACTACATGTTCCCCATTATAAATTTTTATACAGGTACCACTAGAATTTCAATGATCTTATTTCCATCAATAAACAAGATTTCGTCTTAAAATTTATGATTCATAAAATTTAATTCATATTTTAATTTTTATTCACTCAATCACAGTGTAATTTAGATTGATATATAATCGAAATTGTCAAGTGTCTCAATGAAATTATTAGTATAGTATCAGTTTCATCAGTCTCTTCTCAAAATATTCAGGTTGATCTATTTGTCTAAGAAAAAATTAATTGAAAAACAAAATCGTCTTTCTATTTTATATGTCTACATCAATAGATGGTAGTTTATTATTCTTTGAATAATTTTTTTATGATTCAATTATTCTTTCTATCTATTATAAATTCAAAAAATATAGCATCATTTAACATTTCTATACCTCTCTCTATCCTTCAACGCACAACAAAATGATCACCAATGATTCAATATCGGGATCTCAAACTGCAATATTCTTCATCTTATATATATATATGAGGTTATTAGTGGAATAATTACCACTAAACAAACACACTCATGGGCCGGAAAGTTATGTCACATCCCCTCAAGAAATAACCTACCCATCAATCCCTTTAGTTCATATATAATCCCTAAAGAATAAATCAAACTCATCTTTCGATACAATAACATGAAGAACTATATATTTATTATCTTTCATGATGAAGGAAAAAAATTAACTTTTAACTAATATTTTATTAACCAAGAATTAAAAAATAATATTGAATTTTTAAAATATATTTGTCAAAATTCATCTCATCCAAAAATACCTTACATGGATCCTTGATCACAACGACTCGATATATATGAGAAGAGTAGTCATATATCATGTAGGAGCTCCTTACATGTATCATCCTTGTTTATTTCATCAAAATTTTAATTTATTGTATGAAAAATTAATATATTTCAGATATAACATCACAACTTCATGTATACAGGTCTACATGAATATCACACATTCACTATTTTTTCTCTACTATATAGTATGTATAATTATTGTGCCTAATTTGACACCAAACCTCTTGTTCGAATGCATTATTCCAATGGAATTTTTGTGCGTGATTCCTATATGGTATTTTTTCAATATATGATAGAAAACATTTCTCATGAAAGGTCATTATTTTGAGAAGGATCTTTAATTGTTAGTATCTCATCAAGTCTAGAATATCAGTGCCATATATGTTCTGTGATTACTATCACAAATATATGGTCCTAGGATAGCTCAAGTTACTCATGGAATATTTAATTATTGTACTCATATTATATCAACATAGATTATCCATTGATATCTACTTATAGAATCTCATTCACATATAAAAATATTCACACAATAATGGTTTGTTCTCATAATGTTGAATATCTTTGTGTTTTTTATGGTCTTGATGTAAATAATTACTTCTCATCCTCATCTTAAAACACACCATTTCCACAAGAATATTATAAATAATTATTTTATAAATTGTGTAAATTTTATTACATGTTTTTATGATTTATCATTACATGAAATTTAAAATTATCTGAGAGGCTTTCAATAGGGAATATAATTCAATTAGTGATATCAAACAATATGGATATAATAATTGGAAAGACACATGTTCTTTCCATGTCATTAAATCTTGAAAGCATTGAATAAAACTTGGAATTGCATATCATTAATATTAATGAACATATATATGAAATTATCCAATAAATACGAGTATCTAAATCAACATTGGGTGCCCCACTCACATCACCTCAATGTCAATCTATACAATGGAACCCTTGCAACTCCCTATATACTTAGTGCGTACTCCATGAATTTGATTTCATAGATCTACTGTACAATTTACTTCATGGTCTATCCATGCATTTTTAATCCCATGTGGTTGATTATAGCTCCATCATGTATGGTTGAGGTGTTTCCATGGATTACAATGGGATAGAAAATATTTTTACAACCACATAAAATTTGAGTATGTAAATTATTTTTCTAATTTTAACACCCCAAGATTTCATAGTGTGTTATATCTTCAAAATAATTCAATAACATGCACTACATGCAACACCGAGTTCAAGCGCACCATGACTTACCAAACAAGCCGTTCAAAAGAGGTTATGAATAGTATTAACTAAATTTTAAACTTTATATAATTTGTATAATTTTAGAATCCATATTATGAGTTTATTAGACATAATTTAAGAACAAATTCATTTTCAGTATTTCACTTTTACAAACTTTTAATAGTGAAAACTTTTTAAATCTAGTATTTTATACATTTATATATTCAATTTGACTAAATAAATATACGTTTTAGAATGGGGACATCAAAAATTTACAATGAAACATCCCAAGTTTCCACGGTACATTTCCCTTTCAATAATGCAACGACATGCATTGTACGCAACTTCGAGATTCTAACACACCATAACAAATCAAACTATCCGTTATTAATAGTAATACCTACCTTTTAAAATTTTAAAAATTGTATCTTTCGAAATGGAATTCATTTTTGGATTCGTAATACCGCAATTATCTTTGGGTGAAATTTTGGTACATTTCGGATAACTTTCATATTTTGATAAATAGTGAAAAGTACTAAATTTTAATTAAAAACAATTGTTTTAATCGAAATAATTAATAATGATAAATTATTAATTTGAGTGGTTTTAAAGTATATTTTGAATATATTTTTTCCATTTAATTCAATGTTAGTCATTGGATGTAATTTCACATTTAAACCAGACATAAACAAGTGTCAATCTTTTGATAGTTATTATCTCTTAAAAACACACTATTTGTTTTGATGACGGGAATTAATTTTTAAATTAATTAAAGCAACTGATGAGTTCTGAATTTGGTAAAATAGACATAATTTTTGAATTCATAATATCAAATATATATTAGGCCTAATTTTTGGTATTTTTCTGGAAACTTTCATTTTTTGATGAATAGTGAAACCACTAAGTGGTAGTTAAAAAAATTGATTTTTTCATAAAAATTAATTTTACCACTTCTATGAGGGGAATTTCAAATATCCGAGACACACAGTTAATATCAAGGAGTAAAATGTGGTTCAATGAGATTAAAATACTTTTTTTTGAATAGTAACTTTTTACTTTTATTTAACACGGTTAAAAGTAAATAGGGTAATTAAGGGTAAAAATGATATTAATATTACCCTAACACATGTCCTACTTCTATTGGACAAGTGTATCTTGACAAAAACCAATCTTATGAGTAAAATATTATCATTTAGGTACACTTGTATATGATTAGGACATTTATTAATATTTAATTAAAAGAAGAGTTAAAAGCGTTAAAATCATAGTTTATTTACTAAAACATTTTTAATATAACCTTATACATAAGATAAATTATATTGTAAAAATTAATTAGAAATCTAAACATATTTCCTACATAATTGTAGTTTATTTTTAATTTTTATAAATTAAATAACTTAATTTATTTATGACACAATGGTGATGCAGTAATGACCTAATTAATTGAAAATTAGAATAGTTTATATTATAAATACCCAAATAAATGAAATTTGAGACATTATATAAATAAAAATAATTTTAAAGGTTAATATGAAATGTTATATTTGATTTAATTAACTTTCTTCGAATTAATCATTCTTTTATGATTTTTACAAAAATCAATTATTGAATAGTGTCAAAGATGACATAAAAGAGTTTTTAAAATAAATATTATATTATCAATTGATATTAAATTTCTAAAAATCTAAGGTTCGGCCAAGAGACTTATAGCATGATACGTGTATCATTAATGGACCACTTGGGGGTTTCTTGGACATATATAGTAAGTTTATTAACCATATAATATAAAAATACAACGAGACATTGTAAAAGTGAATCTAAATAACTAAGAGCTAATACTTAAAGATAAGGTTAATATAATGACTCAAACCTATATAAATTTTATTGGTTGAGTGGTTTTAGACCCATACCCACCATAAACTTTAAATAATCCACTTTGGAGCCATTAGAAACCAAATATGTATTTATTATAAAATAATATTTCTAGCTTTTCCATAGGTGGCCTTCACCCCTCTTATAAAAGGGCACTCCCCCTTCTCATTAATTCACACCATCAAAGCATTTTGGCTCGGCCAAACCCTGACAAAATACTCTCTCAACTTCCCTCACTTCATCCTAGAGGCCTTCCTTTAGTCATAAAGACAACCTAAGAGCCCTTTTGATCAAATCAAAAGGATGAACCCGAAGAAGAGATAATGATTTCACTACCCTTTTCCAAGTTCCTTTCTTCTTCAACTTCTTCCTTCTTTGTTATTACCATTATAAAATAATTACTACAGTATATTATATATACTATGATGTTATTATAAATATTGTAGAACCATATTCAGTATTTTATCCATCCATTGAATATCATGTCACCATACCTGCATACGTACGACTTACCGTCTCCATGTCGTGGTGTAATTGTTATTCAATAAATTATTATTTGGATGGGTATAATAATGATGTGTAACTCATGTAAATAATAAATATAACATGATAATGATTCTGTATATATGATATAACATTCAATTATATATTATTTTAATATCAAAAGTATGATATTGTCGCTCGTGCGTACGTACGGACTACCGTCTCCATGAACGTGATGAGATTCATTCTCCATCATATCCATTCAAGTATAATTCTCATTTGATGATTAATAATAGTATCTATGGACTTGATATCATTCTGGATATGATTAAGATACAACCTATCCATGACAAACATATCTTACGTAACAAAACATTTAAAAGAAAATGCGTAAGTTGACACCCGAAACAACGATAATACTAAGATATTATTAACAAATCAATGTTAAAAGATCATATATGATATTATATTAATGTATATGATTCTTGTAGAATTTGATAACAATTATTTCACCATTATACAGTAGGTTAACCTACCCCTAACCAAGGAATATTACATGGTAAGGGTTTATTTTGCAATAACTTCATTATCCAAAGTTGTTTATACGTAATAATATACTGGAATTTTTTTATCATCCACATCCATGTTCCTTAAAAATGTATTTAAAAACAGTTTTACTATTTACTAGAAAATGGGTTCAATTCATTTATACCCTTATGTGTTTTGAATGGAATCTTTCCGTCATTTTCTGAACAAGTTACTTTTTATCCTTTTCGATAAATTTAAGGTAAGAATGACTTTTTAAACTTATACGGCGGTTGCGGTTGTTTTCCGCCGTTATAAAATCGATGAAGCTTCCCTTACAAGATTATAAGAATATTTTCAAAGTAATTGTTTTATTGTATAATTATGTGACTTTCAAATGATTTCAAAATGAATATTTTAAGAATTTGTGAAAGGTACTCTTTATCATGATCATAATTTTAAATGTTTTAAATATTTATCTTTGTAAATATTTTTAATTACTGTACATGTTTTCAAAATGAATTTAAGGATTTATTTATATGGACATGAATGTTTTGAAATGATATTTCTTGTCAAAATTTTCGAAGTGGTATGGGACACTTTGATTCAAAAATCCCTTTTAAATTACTTCCTTAATAAATGTGTGACTTTTAAATGATTTTAAAGAAAGAGATATTTCTCTCAAATAGTTTTGATTTCATCTATGTCAACATCCTTTGATGAATTTTAAGTTTATTTGAAGTTGATTTATTATGATACAAAACATCCATATTGTTTTGAATTTTTTGTGTTGTGTTTGACTGTGGATGTGTTATTCTTATACCATTCGTGGTTTATGGATGAAGTATTTACATTTCGTATGCTATTTTTAATATAAATGTTTATGTTATGTTTGAACCTTTTCATATGGTAATGCATTGGACTTAATATGTGACGGGTGGAACCTGCTATAGCTACTCAATGCATCGGTAGGTCTCATGAGACAAACTAGTGTCTTCGCACATGGACTTCACAAAATCTAATTTGTAGTCTTGGCACGAGGCCTTGGCTAGGTGGTTAAGATCATCTGGAATTATCCATTCCATCATTATGAAAGTGGTTATTGATATTGCATGTGATTATTCGATTAGTAGAATATCCATGTGAATAAGTAAATGGCATTAGTTAATTTTATTTTTTCCATACTATGTTGAAGTTCATGTTTAAAAGGATTTTTTTTAGTTATACATTGCCTTAAATATTTATTATTATTTATGAAAGTTTCCGGTATATTGTTATCCTTACTGGGCATTTGAGCTCACCCCTTTTTCTATGTTTTATTTTTACCAGGATGTGAAAGAAGTATTTTATGAATGACCTAAAGGAATAATATGATGGGATATGAAGACAATATGTTGTTTTAGTTTTTCAATTATTAATGTAATGTAAACTTTATGAATATATCTAGTGTTTCCAAGGCTAGTAAACTAATCGGTCCTTTGGGACTTCATTCCTTGTAATCATACCAATTTTATTTAATAATGAACCGACTCTGTGTAACTGGGGTCGGGGCATTACAGTTGGTATCAGAGAATGTTTAGTACAAACCTTGGAAGCTAGATTTAGATAAACTCTGATTAGAGAACATAGACCTAAGATGAACTTTGAGGATTAGTATAGAAGAACTTCCTAGAATTTTGGTATTGTAGAGATTTTGTGAGTTTTACGAGCAATACATCCTTGTCTGGATACGATTAGGTAGAGGCGGCTCTGGCACAGATGTACCTAGGGGGAAAACCCGAAAACACCGCTTTGAGCTAGACTCGAATGGGAACCGGTGCATGACAACGAGCCTTGCTGCACTCTTGGTTATGACACTCCCGAGGGATATTCTTAGGATAACTCTCAATTTCGTTACAAATCATTATGAAGTGTTTATGAGTATATACTTTATCAAAGAAAACATTTTTAGGATTATGGATTATATCCATAAATAGTTCAATTTATGTTCAGTGTTTTGAATGTTTGAAATTATGTATTTTGATTCATAAACTGATCTAGTTTATGACATTGTTTAGAAATGGCACCCAATAGAAGGAATGAGAACTCCAACAATACGCATGATCCAAATAGTAAGGAGGATTATATCATTCATGGTCTTAATCCAGGATTTATAAGGGAAATAATCTCCCACGTATTATCATCATATGAAGAAATGGTATCATGTGTTGATAAGATAAGTAAATAATTCTCGGAGTCCTATGGATTTGAAGGGAAGCCAGAGAAGGAAAGGATGGTAGAGATAAGGGAAGATAAAAGGAATAAGCTAAATAAGGCTTTTCCCATATGTGATAACAGTGGAAAGAATCAACTTGGAAAATGCTTGAAGGGAATGAGAGTATGTTATAAGTGTGGTGGAAAAGGACACAAAGTACATGACTGCAAGGGTAAGAAAATGGTTTCAAATGTACAATGCTTCATTTGCAAGGAGTTTGGACACAACGTGAACCTATGTCCAAGTCGTCATACATTTCCACAAATGATTCTATTACATAATAATCAAGTTATGATACTACCACATATGAAGAGGAATGATTAGAGTTCTTATATTGATATGTCATTTGAGTGTTGTATCAACAATTTACTTGTTATAATAATTATGGAGTATATAAGGATTTTACTGCAGTACTATTTCATTAAGGACTTAAGATTGTGTGGAACAAAGAAAAGTGACTCAATAGTAGGTTAACATTTTGGAAAATATATGGTTGAGAGAATGATAAACCATAATATGGTTCTGATACCGAGGTAGTGATTCTAGAATAATACATGATTGATTTGGATAAACTATATTGGATATTATTGACTACCTTGAAACTGATTAATTATTTATATATTCCATCATTGTTGAGGTTTAAAACATTTTTGGATTGAAGGAGTATATCTATTATTCTTTAAGGAATAAGGGATCATGAATGTAATCAATAAGTTTTAATGGTAATTCAGGATGTCGCAGTGTTTTAAAAGAATACAAGATGAAGGTGTTCAAATGTTGTTACGCGGGAAAAAGGATCTTCATTGTGTTTACCTTCCTTATAAACATTGGAATGAATTATTTTGGATAGTTCTAGTTTGGATTATTTTGGATTGCTATAAAAGGAAAACCTGGAGGTTGGTCGGCAACCCGTCGCGTCCGGCAGGGCCGCGAGACTTGAACACACAACCGAAGGGTGACAAGGGTGTATCACCTACCACTGACCCACATGGTGTCCTGGATTGAATAATGTTGTTTTTTTAATTGTTCTATTAGATGAATTATAAAATCCATTTTTTTGAACCCTATACGGATAGGATTAATAGAATATTATTTTTGAGTTCTATTATCTTTTAGAGTGAAAGATGAGTTTGTGGTTGAACATAGTTAAAGGATGAGACTCTAATTGTCAAGTATATATTTTCTTCTTCTCTTATTCAATGAAGAAATTAATTCTTATACTTTAGTGAAGGGATCTTAAAACAAAAAATGTGTTATTCTAATACCATATGTTTTGTTGAACCGATGGTATTTTAAATCATCATAGATTGATGAATTTACAACCCTCAATTTACACTTGTTTTTAAATGATGACCTCAATCACTACATATAAATTTTTACATTTTTCCTCCAATTGTATGTCTCTAATTTCCACCAATGTTCTCCTACTCGAGATCATAATTTGTTGGTGACCCTTTCATTTCCCGTTTCCTCATAATAAGACTAAATTTTATTAACCCAATTTCTGATGTGGGTTTTCCCATAAAGATATTTTCTTTTTTCTTCCTTTTATTTTCGATGAACATTTTCAAATTGCGAGGATGCAATTTATTGAAGGAGGAGAGAATGTAACACCCCAAGATTTCATAGTGTGTTATTTCTTCAAAATAATTAAATAACATGCACTAAACGCAACACCGAGTTCAAGCACACCATGACTTACCAAACAAGTTGTTCAAAATAGGTTATGAATAGTATTAACTAAATTTTAAACATTATATAATCCTTATAATTTTAGAATCCATTTTATGAGTTTATTAGACGTAATGTACGAACAAATCCATTTTCAGTATTGCACTTTTACAAAATTTTAATAGTGAAACCTTTTTAAATCCAGTATTTTAAACTTTTATATATTCAATTTGACTAAATAAATTTACTTTTTAGAATGGGGACATCAAAAATTTACAATTAAACATCCCAAGGTTCCATGGTACGTTTCCCTTTGAATAATGCAATGGCGTGCATTGTACGCAACTTCGATATTCTAACACACCACAACCAATCAAACTAGCCGTTATGAATAGTAATACCTACCTTTTGAAATTTTATAAATTTTACCTTTCTAAATGGACTTAATTTTTGGATTTGTAATATTGAAATTATCTTAGGGTGAAATTTTGGTACTTTTCGGATATCTTTCATATTTTGATGAATAGTAAAAATTACTAAATTTTAATTAAAAACAACTTTTTTAATCGAAATAATTAATAGTGATAAATTATTAATTTGAGTTGTTTTAAAGTATATTTAGAATATATTTTTACCATTTAATAAAATTTTAGTCATTGTATGTAATTTCACGTTTAAACCAGACATAAACAAGTGTCAATCTTTTGATAGTTATTATCTCTTAAAAACATGCTATTTGTTTTGACGACGGAAATAAATTTTTAAATTAATTAATGCAACTGATGAGTTCTGAATTTGGTAAAATAGACATCATTTTTGAATTCATAATATAAAATATATCTTAGGCCTAATTTTTGGTATTTGTCTGGAAACTTTCATTTTTTGATGAATAGTGAAACCATTAAGTGGTAGTTAAATAAAACTGAATTTTTTATAAAACTTAATTTTACCCCTTCTCTGAGTGGAATTTCGAAAATCCGAGAGACAAGGTTAATATGAAAGAGTAAAATGTGGTTCAATTAGATGAAAATAATTTTTGGTGAATAGTAACTTTTTACTTTTATTTACAACGGTTAAAAGTAAATAAGGTAATTAAGAGTAAAAATGATATTAATATTATCCTAACACATGTCTTAATTGTATTGGACATGTGTATATCGACCAAAAACAATCTTATGAGTAAAATATTATCATTTAGCTCCACTTTTATTAGATTAGGACATTTATTATTATTTAATTCATTAAAGAGTTAAAAGAGTTAAAATCAATGTTTATTTAATAAAACATTTTTAATATTGGGTTATACATAAGATAAATTCTATTGTAAATATTTATTAGAAATATAAAAGGATTTCCTAATTGATGGTATTTTATTTTCAAATTTTAGAAATTTAATAATTTAATTTAGTTATGACACAATGGTGATGCAGTAATTACCTAATTAATGAAAAATTAGAATAATATATATTATAAATACCCAAATAAATGTAATTTGAGACTTTTTATAAATAAAAATAATTTTCTAGGTTAATATGACATGTTATAATTCATTTAATTAAATTTTTTAGAATTAATAATTCTGTTATTAGTTTTACAAAAGTCAATTATTGAATAGTGTTAAAGTTGACATAAAAGAGTTTTTAAAACAAATATTATATTATTAATTGATATTAAATTCCTAAAAATATAAGGTTCATACAAGAGACTTATATCATGATAAATTAATCATTAATGAACCACTTGGGGGTCTCTTTTATGTATATAGTATGTTTATTAACCATAAAATATAATAATACAAAGAGACATTGTACAAGTGAAACTAATTAACTAAGAGTTAATACTTATAGATAAGGTTAATATAATGACCCAAACCTGTCTAAATTCTATTGGTTGAGTGTTTTTAGACCCATAACCACCTTAACCTTTAAATAATACACTTTGGAGCCATTAGAAACCGAATATGAATTTATTATAAAATAATATTTCCAGCTTTTCCAAAGGTTCCCCTCACCCCTCTTATAAAAGGGAACTCCCCCTTCTCATTAATTAACACCTTAGAAGCCTTTTGGCTTGGCAAAAACCATACCAAATACTCTATAAACTTCCAATAATTAATCTTAGAGGCCTTAATTTAGTCATAAATCCAACCTTAGAGCCCTTTTGATCAAATCAAAAGGAAGAACCCGAAGAAAAGTAATGATTTCACCACCCTTTTCCAAGTTCCTTTCTTCTTACACTTCTTCCTTCATTGTTATTACAATTATAAAATAAAACCTCTAGTATCTTATATATTCTATGATGTTATTATAAATATGGTACAACCATATTCAGTATTCTATCCATCCTTTGAATAACATGTCACCATACGTGCGTACGTACGGATTACCGTCTCCACGTCGTGGTGAAATTGTTATTCAACAAATTATTATTTGGATGGGTATAATAATGATCTTTAACTCATGTAAATAATAAATATAACATGATGATGATTCTGTATATATTATATACCTTCCAATTATATGTTATTTTAATATCAAAAGAATGATATTGTCACTCGTGCATATGTACGGACTACCATCTCCACAAACGCGATAAGATTCATTGTCCATCGTATCCATTCAAGTATAATTCTCATTGGATGATTAATAATAGTATCTAAGGACATGATATCATTATGGATATGATTATGATACAAACTATCCATGAAAAATACATCTTATGTAACAAAACATATAAAAGAAAATGAGTAAGTTAAGACCTGAAACAACGATAATACTAAGATTATATTAACGAATCAATGTTAAAAGATCGTATATGATATCATATTAATGTATATGAATCTTTTATTATTTGATAACAATTATTTCACCATTATAAAGGAGTTTAAACTACCCCCAACCATGTAAATGTACAAGGTAAGGGTTTATTTCGCAATCTCTTCATTATCCTAGGTTGTTTATGCGTAATAATCTATTGGGATTTCATTAACATCCAAATCCATGTTCCTTAAAAATGTATTTAATAACATTTTTACTATTTACTAGAAAATGGTTTAAATTCATTTATACCCTTTTGTGTTTTGAAAGGAATCTTTCCGTCAATTTCCAAACAAGGTACTTTTTAACCATTTCGACAAATTTAAGGTAAGAATTTCTTTTTAAACTTATATGGAGGTTGCAGTTATTTTCTGCCGTTATAAAATCACTGAAGCTTCTCTTATACGATTATAAGAATATTTTCAAATTAAATGTTTTAGTTTATAATTATGTGACTTTAAAATGATTTCAAAATGAATATTTTAAGAATTTGTGAAAGGTACTCTTTATCAAGATCATAATTTTAAATGTTTTAATGATTTATCTTTCTAAATATTTTTAATTAATGTCCATGTTTTCAAAATGATTTTAAGGATTTATTTATATGGACATGAATGTTTTGAGATGATATTTCTTTTCAAAAGTTTCGAAGTGGTATGGGACACTTTGATTCAAAAATCTCTTTTAAATTACTTCCTTAATAAATGTGTGACTTTTAAATGATTTCAAAAAAGAGATATTTCAGTCAAATAGTTTTGATTTCATTTATGTCAACATACTTTGATGAATTTTAAGTTTATTTGAAGTTGATTTATTATGATACAAAACATCCATATTGTTTTGAAGTTTTTGTGATGGGTTTGACTATAGATGTGTTATTCTTATACCATTCGTGGTTTATGGATGAAGTATTTACATTTCGTATACTAGTGTTAACATGAATGTTTTTGTTATGTTTGATCCTTTCATATGGGAATGCATTGGACATAATATGTGACGGGTGTAGCCCGCTATAGCTCCTCGATGCATCAGTAGGTCTCATGAGACAAACTAGTGTCTTGGCACAAGGCCTTGAAAAAAATAATATTTGTAGTCTTGGCACGAGGCCTTGGCTAGGTGGTTATGATAGTCTGGCATTATGAATTCCATCATTATGAATGTGGTTATTGATATTTCATGTGATTATTTGATTAAGAGAATATCCATGTGATTAAGTAAATGACATTAGTTCATTTTATTTTTTCCATACTATGTTGATGTTCACGTTTAAAAGGATTTTGTTTTAGTTATACATTGCCTTAAATGTTTATTCTTATTTATGAATGTTTCTGCTATATTGTTATCCTTTCTGGGAATTTTACCTCACCCCTTTTTCTATGTTTTATTTTTCCCAGGATGTGAAGAAGTATTTTATGAATGATCTGCAGGGATAGTATGAGGGGATATGAAGGCAATATTTTGTTGTAGTTTTTCACTTATTGATGTAATGTAAACTTTATGAATATATCTAGTGTTTCCAAGGCTACTAAACTAATCAGTCCTTCAGGACTTGATTCCTTGTAATCATGCCAATGTTATGTAATAATGCACCGACTATGGGTAATTGGGGTCGGGGAGTTACACTAATGAAAATTTAATAACATGTGTTCATATCAAATTTATTCCTAAAAATATAACATATTTTAGTAAGGATTATCTTCAAATAAATTTTTAGAATGTATATATAATGATCAACATAATTTTCAATATAATTCAAGATACTCTATATGGTAGTTCATGTTACTTATTCAAACACCAATACAACATGTATTTAAGAAACATTATCATCTAAAAAACCTTATATAATAATACTAATATGATATGAGGATTTATGAATCTTTCACAGAAATATCTTCATGATATATTGTCAAATTATATTAAAAATTATGATAGAATCACAATCCAAATTTAATATTAAAAAAACACTTGTTAAAAAAATTTAAATCATTTCTTAGGTACTTTAGAAATATAAACTAAATGAAAACCATTTGTATACAATCACATCACCTATATCAAAATGAACTTTTTAACATGTGATATAAGTCACAAAAAATTAAATGGTTCTCCCATGGCTATATGATATATAATTATTGGACCTCTTATAGGTTTTATATGATAACTCTAAGAGGTAGGTGAATATTGTTTATTAAATTTTCATCTTTCATTCAAAACAACATTCACTACTACAAACAATGTGTTGTGGTTGTTTTCCACACACACTTTTCAACAGACACCAATATATGGAGGATAATTGTATAAAAATTTCACTTATAAATGTGGGAATTCATGTCTAAGCTGTATATAGATTCTTATGATACCACACTACCCACTAGAATGAACATGTTGGTATAATAGAAAAGGGTATATCCTTAAACGCACACTACATGACTTTAGAAAATGATTTGGTGTATCTAAAACATAATAAAATTTTGAACATTAGAATGATAATAAATGATTCTAAAAAACAACATGTTTATCCAATCAAATAATATCATGTTGTATAATGGGTCGAGATTTCCTTATTCTTTTATTTTACACAGTACAAATACACACTTATGTTTTCTTTAAAATCATTGAATTTTTCCACTGTTTTCTCCATATTCATCGTAAACATGGATATCCAAATTAAATGGAAGTAGTAAAAACCCTCTATCTATCATTCTTAAAAATTATTACATTAAACCCACATATTATAATTTAAAAAAACTTATATGAGATAATATAGGCTTCATTCACAAGTTTATACACTCCTTACTATTCATCCACTTTCAATATTTATTCATAGAACGTCATAAAAAAATTAATCCCTATTTAATCCTATTTATTCAGTTTTTATTCTTTCAAAAATATAATTAAAAAAATTTTCATTTAAAATGACATGAAGAATTTAATCTCCACTAAATTGTTACATGAAAATAATCTGAAATAATTGTCAAATAATTTATACATAAACATTTAATAATTTTCATAGGACTCACCTTTATTGAACCTTTACGACATTATATACTTGATCACATTCATTCAATGATATCTAAATGTTTCCAAATAGTATATAAATGTGTTTATGTGTATGAATGTTGAGATCATGGATCCACCATAAAAATAAATATACTATATAAATTCTTCCTTCATCCTTCATAAATCATGAAAAATATAGTGGTGATATTATTTTATTTAAAAATATAATACCTAGAATTAGCTGATTTGAATGAATAAGAGAAACTAATATTACTATGTAATTATTTCCTTTTGAAAAGTATATGACTTCACATTTTCCTCTGAGTAAAATTCATAAGCACATTCATCAAAATTTTAATTAATTATTTCTTATAGGAATCAATACATACACCACAAAGAGATACAATATCTCAAATACTTACATAGTACACATTGAATGACCCATAAACACATTATCGAATCAGTCATATATAGTTTCAAAATAAAAAACATCATCCACTGTTCTCCTATATCTATTTCAGATATGAACATTTCTTTTAAACTGTTGGTTAATTCATGGAATATAGTTTGTTTTTTCACATATCTATAACAATATTCATCCATCCTCGACTTTTAGAAATTCCTAAAAATGATCATAATAAATAAATCATGACTTGGTCTTTATCATTTTATATGTGTCCCCCTAACAAAATGCAGCATTACCTTTTAATAAGATAAAAAATAGTAGATATGAACCTTATATAGAGACAGAATTATCTTTTTATAGATCATGTATAAACTGTATAAATAATGGGAAGAAATTTATATATATATTTTAGATGACCTTTATGCAGAGCTTTAATGACCCTTATGTAGATATGGATAACCCTAATATAGGCATTGATGGGCCATAAGAAAGCTTCTAGGTACACTTATGTATAACTTTATAGTGCTTAAAAAGTCAATTTACCCCAAGATTACATTTATTCATGCTCCATGTTACCTTTTTGGAATGTTAAATATATAGATTACCTTAATGAAGAATCCCAAAAATTCCCTTTACCCATATGTAACAAATACAATCTTTTCAAAATCATCAACTGTTGTGTTTTAATAATCATAGAACATCTTATAAATCTTAAAATACCATCCAAACATCCACTAATTCATCACCTGACATGTTACAGTCCCTTTTATGTGATTTTAAATAATATTAATATATTAAAAAAATCCAAAATAATGAACATATTAACTTTTCATTAATTCAAAAATATCCCCACAAACTTGAACATTATTAAAAAATATCTCTTGGGATCAAATCTAACTAAATACAGTATTTAAAAAAAAATGAAAAGTGGATATCTAGAACTAGTATAGATTTATAGAACTGGCCTATTGAACTACTCCAACCTTTATCCATTTACATAGTCATCTAAATATTTATGGCTCTTTCCCAAGCCTTAGTCCCGAGACATGAATTTTATTCAAGTACCTAGTAACCTGATTACTGTGTGAGTACATGTAACACCCCGGGTAAATAAAGAATATGACATTTTTATATTTATCCATTTTTGTGAATAAAATATTAATATTACTTTAAAGGGGATTCTATGATCGATGGCGTACCCAATATGCAACAACGAGTTTATTGGGAATCTTACGTTGCACTCTAATAATAAAATAATATTATTTTAAATGGTAGTTAATGCCTAGCTATTGTGATGGAGGGAATGAATAGAACTATCTACAAAATGATTATATATGTTTGTCAAATATTTTTACTTTTTACAAAAAATGTTAGAGGATTAAAAATGCGAATGAATCCAATTTTAAGCATAAACATTCTAATATTCTTTAAAAGGTCGATTAACTGCCTTTTGATGGAGAACCTCATTTAAATCCACGTTTTGACAATTTAATGTGTTATATTGGACATAATAAAATCTTCTATAGAATTGGGACATCAAAATTTACTTTGTGTTAATTTTTTGTATTTTTCTGAAAAAGGTTCAATTTTTATTGAATAGTGAAAAATGTCATATTTTAATTCAAAAACTCTTTTTAATCTGATTTAATTATATGATTAGATTATCATTTGAATTGGTTTTAAAGTGAAATTAGAATATATTTTTACCATTTAATCCAATAGTGGTCATTGGAATTAATTTCACATTGAAATCAGACTTAAACTACTGTCAGTATTTTGATACATTTTGTTTCATAAAAACACGTTATTTGTTTTGACAGTGGGAATTAATTATTAAATTAAATAATTCAACTTATATGTTTTTAATTTTTTAAAATAGACATCATTTTTGAATTCGGAATATCAAATATATCTTAGGGTGAATTTTTGGTAATTTTCTGAAAAACGTCAATTTTTAATGAATAGTGAAACCACTAAGTGGTACTTATAAAAACTGATTTTTCCGTTTAAATGAAATTTTGCCATCTTTGTGTTTTGAATTTAAAAAATCTGACATAAATTTTTTTCATTAATAAGTAAAATGTGGTTCCATGGGATTCAAATTATTTTTGGTGAATAGTGACTTATTATGTTTTTAATCGCAATTAGAGGTGATTAGTGTAGTTTAAGGTAAAAATAATGTTTTAATAATATGAAATGACCTAGACACATGTCCTACCCTCATTGTATGATTCATGGCCGACCAAGAAAATCCATGGGTTAACTTGGGGACCCCATGGAGCCACTTTGTTTGGAAAATGACATAAATACCTTTTTATTTAATGTTAAAATTAAAATGACACAAACATGAGTTGTTTTAATAAAACAAATTTTAAATGGGGTTATAGAAGTCAAATTTTTGACTCTAAATAGTAATTTTAAAGATAAAAATATTTCCTACATAATAGTAATTTTTTTATAATTTTTAGACATTAAATAAATTAAATTATTTATGACATCATGATGATGCGGTGATGACCTCTTTATTTAACGATTTAAATAAAATAGAAATATAATGTAAAATATAATACCTACACATGTCCAAAACCTATTGGATGGGTGGATTTCTAACCCTTATCACCTTATCCTCTAAACACATCTATGTGGGACCATTAAAATCCGAAACTCATTCTAAAATAAAGTAACATTTCCTTACGTTCCAAGAGTCCCCCTCCCCTCCTCTTATAAAAGGCCCCCAACTCTACCTCCTTACCCACACTTACAAATCCTTTGGCTCAGCCAACCCCTACCCATTTTGTCTCTCCACATCCCTATATAATTCTTTGAAGCCTCACTTTGGGCATAATTCTTCTAAAGGAATCCTTTTAGCTCAGACCAAATGGAGTTACTCGATTTTAAGGTAATGTCTTCACTTGAGTCCTTTTGTTTTATTTTGCTTCTCCAACCCCCTAAAATCTTTTTATTCATTTATTTTGTAACCAATACAGTATATTAAATATACTAGGATGTTTTTATAATAAGTATTAGATCTAAACTTACATACACCTATATCTAATGGTTAAAGAACATACTGTTTCCTTGGATGGCAAATTTCTACATCAAGAAACGATGATTGTTCAACACTCATATATCACCTTCAAAGGTGTCCATTAAGATGTCAATATATTTATATATTACATATAATATGTTTATGTTTTACTTAATCTTATATATGTTTCATTTATGTCATATCCTTTATGGTTACCATTATGAGTAAACGCGATATCTTCATTTTAGGAAGTGCGGACTACCGCCCCCTCAAAGTGATTTGATTGGTTAATGCCAAATGTGGGATGTATAAAGGATTTAATTAATTTTATTATATATGATATTGTACTGGAATTATAATATACCTTTATATCATTATGATTCCATTCTATAAAATAGGAAATAGAAATGAAAGTAGTGTTCATGCGTACGTACGGCTTACCGTCTCCATGAACGGTGCATTTCATTTCATACCTCTAAATGATTGTGTAATATTATAAATGCATGTTTATACTGGATATATATGATATATATTATATATAAATCATGATTATAACTCTAGATATAATGGATACATGAAAAAATTGTAATTATAAAGAGCATATTTTGACTCAAGTACAAATGATCGTTTAAAAGACCGCTATTAACTAAAATAATTACATAGTGTTCATGACATGGTAATAAGTGATATAAAAGGAATAATGAACTTGAAAAAGGTTCTTAAGGAAGTAGAAATTAACTAATGTTTATTATTCTGGAGATTAAAGAACGATCGAGTCAAGTCGGACCCGAGGTAAGGGATCCTACTCCTCTCTTCCTTTTTAAGTACACTCGTTTATGTCATTCCTTTTAAATGTCATATTTCTTATTATTGGGATGTTATTTTATATTAATCTTACTGTAATTTTTATGTTCATGTGATTAGAGACCCTATAATCTCTCATCAATCCATTTTGGATGTTTTGAGTGGCGCCGTTAGGCTACCGAATTTTCGTAAGAGATCTAACCTCTCTCTTTCTTTTATAGTACTCTCCTTTATGTCACTTCTTTTAAGCTCCTATTTGTTATGTTGGGGGATGTTATCTATATTCCTCTTTCTGTAACCTTTATTTTAATATAATTATAGACTCTATTTGATCTCATCAATCCATTTTTGTAAGTTTTAAGTGGCGCCGTTAGGCTGCCGAGTTTTCCTAAGGGGTTTTTCATCTAACTTTTATTCCCATGAGATTTATTCTACATTTGCCACAATTTCCTTTTATTGGTGTATGTACTAACCATTATTTTACTCATTGTTTAATTAAATTTTATTTATGAGTATTTATATCAATGTTGTATTTTCCTTCTTTCACGGGGCATATGTTTCGAAAGATACCGATGTCAGTAAGGGAACCTTTCACCCTCCACTTTTTAAAAGACTTCTTTTGTTATGTCTTTTAATTCACATACTATTATATTTGGATATGTTCTTCTATATCCTTATTGATTTAAATTTTATGTCCATGTGATGAGATACCCTTTTTATCTCTCATCAACTCATTTTATGAATTTTGTAGTGACGCCGTTAGGCTGTCAAATTTTTGCAAAGGAACTTCTTAACCCAAATTTGATTCTTTGGGATAAACTTGTACTCCTTGAATATGACGTTCTATGAATATGTGTGAATAACATCTGATTGTATTACACATAATATCCACTTATATTTTTTGTATTCGTTTGTCACACATAATTATGTAATTGATTTATCCTTAATCAAAGGATACCGTCTTTGTAAGGGACTTCGTATCAATCACCATTCATTGAGGCATATTTTGTTTTATACACAACCTTCTTTTATACGGTGTATAAACCCCTTTTACTTTTACGTTTATCCAAAAAGGAATATTTTTTTTATACGAAGCGTTTTACTAAACAACAAAAGGGAATGTTTTTATCGTACGTATACAGCGACAACAAATTCTCCACCTCCGTGACCATTGTTTGAGTTTCGGCTTCCTCTACAAGACATACCTTGTTTTTAAAATAAAAATAAATACCCTGTTTTACTTTTCTTTTATTTTGGTATTGAAAATAGTTTTCATATATTTTTTATGTCAATGTGTTTTATTGATATCTTGTGATTGAAATGTGGAAATGTTATTTTTCCTTTATGCATGTATTATGTGGTACAATTATGTTATGGTTCTTGGGAATTGTTATGAAGACGGGTGGTTCCATGATAAACTAAGGGTGGGTGAGCCCAATATAGCTATCCCAAGCATTGGGTAACACGAAGGAGTGAAATGTTAAGGTTTCTCCGAAGAGATTTAGGAAATATACTGTGGTGGGTATTCCAAACGTAACCAAGAGGATTACTCCCTACGTAAGAATGTTATGAATGCCTCAAGCTACCTTTTTTGTATTATGATTTCTATTATTTATTCATGATTTGATGAGGTATGTTAAAGTGCCTATGTTTTATGGGTAAATTATGATTTCATTCTTATGTATATATGAACTCAGGTTTCCTTTCCATATTTTTTATAACCCTTTCTGAGCTTTTTATGCTCATCCCAAGTTTTTTGAAATATTTTTCACAGGTCAAGGGAAAGGTACATGATATGACGATAGTGTCAAGGAAGTGTCAAGAAAAAATCCATGGATTATTTTTAAATATGTTTCCGTTGATGGGAAAAAAATTAATACTATCATTTATGTAACCACTTTGTTTAAATGTGGAATGTAATGCAAGTTTTATGATCTAATTCTCTAAAACATTAAACCTGAAAAGATCCTTAATGTTTAATCTTGTAATAACTCATGATTAATTAAGGTTTAAGGCTGGGGCCTTATATTTGGTATCAGAGGTCGGTTTAGATACCTTTAGCTATTAGGGTATTCTTTATGCATAAGTGACATTACAATAATTGATAGGAATTCAGAAAGAGTCTTAGTTTTAGATAATGTGAATGAGTAAGTATATCTCAGTGTTTATCTTCCACATTAGTACATGATGGTTTTGTTGATATACTCACATTGACCTTTTTGGTTTTAGTAAATGGATGGATCTAGCAGGCAGCAAAGTAACAGTGGGTGTGAAGGAAACTGTGACAGTTTTTTGAGAATGAAACTGAATGATATGGGAGCTGCAATGAGAACTCTTGTGTTTATCCTCAACCAACTATCTCGAGTCATGATTGACCACCTAAACATTGGTGATTTCAATAAGGCATCATATATGCGAGAAACAAATCCCTACGGAACTACATGTAATAATCATAAAGGTAAGTATGTTCAAAAACCTATGTCTCAATGATGTGGAAAGAAACACCTAGGAACATGTTTCAAAGGGACAGAAATATGCTATAGATGTGGAAATGAAGGTTATAAATGAAGAACCTACCATGGAAAAAGGAAGCATCCAGTTGACTCGAGGAAAGGGAAAGAAGTTCTTTATGAGGGATAAATTGAATGTTTTAAATGTTTTATGCATGGTCATTATACAAACACATGTCCAATGAAGAAGTTTCGTGAATGGGATCACCATGATCGTACAAATATTCGTTTACCAATACCTAATGCCATTCCAATTGAGGATGAAGAAACTGACAATGACCAATCAAAGGTATGGATTATTTCATAACTTTTGTTTTACAATATTGGAATCTTAGGAAATGATTCATGATTTTGTTTGTCGGAAATAAGTATTTCAGAATAAGTTGGAAAGGAATGGTTAATGGATCATGAAGAATGTTTAATGAGTAAGAAGTCAACATATAAGGGCTTCAAGAGTTATGGTGAAATTATTAAGAGTATTAAGTCTCTTTTGATGATGGGGTTACATTAGAAGACTTTTTATAGTATGTGTAACCTTGATGATTAATATATGAAAATTTTGTTCAAGGAATAGTTATCTGTTCTTTTGTGGACATAGTTATAAAGAACCATTTGGGATTATATGATCCTTACTTTTGAGGTAATTATGGGTTACTATATGTTATGATGGAAGTGAAAGGAATGAGATTAAATTGAGGTTAAATTATGTTATGGTTATTTTTGATTATTTTATCTCTTTTTGGGAATGATTTGAGAATTATATAGTCTGGAAAAAGGACAACACGCAGACCGTGTGACAACTCGTCGCGTCAGACAAAGCTGCGGGAATCAAACCCACAACCAAAGTGCAACTGGTATTTATCGCCTACCACTGGACTACGTGAAGTCTCTAGTTAGTTTGACTGATTCTTTTTAGTTAGATGATTTTAGGAATTAAGAGTATGTTGATTATGGGTTATCTATGGAAATTTATTAACCTATCATGGAGGATATCTGAATAGGTTAATTACTTTTCAATACGAGACATTAAGAGCAAATGATGTTGTTTGGAGATAAATGTTACGATTTAACTTGGAAGACTATGTGACAAAATCCTTTAAATATTTGGGTTGCAATCATAGTTTGTTTTACTTTGAAGAAGTTTGTGGACAAATTTTTTATCGAATGGTCCTCTTTGAAGTTTGTGTTTTTTTTTTGGACAAATTTTGGAGATTAAGAATAGATTTTCTTTTATAACGGGTTGTCCTTTTCTGGATTATCTGATCTTGTACTAGCCTTTTTGGTTTTGGTTTTGGCGAAAGTCTAAAGACATGGGAAGTATATAGTTCTCTTTTGTGGATTAGGCGATTCTATAGATGTTTATTATAGTACTAGTAATGTGAACAAGTCTTCCTAAATACTCGCCTTTTGAGAAATTATGAGTTTGTGTAAGGAATATAATTAAAGTTGAAAGTCAACATGATAAGTGATTATGTTTCCTTATGAATAAATTCCTCAATAAAAAGTAACTTAAAACAAAAAGGTTTTCTATTAACTTTTCCTACTGGGGAATCAAATACCGTTTAACCCATCACAAGTTTGTGATTTTCTTGTGGTTAACTTTCTCCTAAAAATATTTTCTATCACTCTCCATCAGAACATGACCCTATGTTTTCTCCTCCATGTCCATGTTTTCCTACATGGAAACCTAGTATGGGTTAACTCAGGTGACCACTTTACTTATCCTTCTTTATTTTAAAGTGATTGTTTTACCAACTCTTGTTCCGATGTGGGACTTTCAAGGATGTTTCCAAGCTCAATTTTAAAATTGCGAGGACGTAATTCCCAAAAGGGGGAAGGATGTAACACCCCAGGTAAATAAAGAAAATGAAATTTTTATATTTATCCATTTTTGTTAATAAAATATTAATATTGCTTTAAAGGGGATTCTATGCTCGATGGCATACCCAATACGCAACAACGAGTTTCTTGGGAATCTTACGTTGCACTCTAATAATAAAATAATATTATTTTAAATTGTAGTTAACACCTCACTGTTGTGATGGCGGGAATGAATAGAACTAACTACAAAATGATTATATATGTTTTTCAAATATTTTTACTTTTTACAATAAATTTTAGAGGATTAAAAATGCAAATGAATCCAATTTTAAGCGTAAACATTCTAATATTCTTTAAAAGGTTGATTAACTGCCTTTTGATGGAGAACCTCATTTAAATCCACTTTTTGAAAATTGTATGTGTTATATTTGACAAAATAAAATTATTCTTTATAACTGGGACATCAAAATTTACTTTGTGTAAATTTTTGGTATTTTTCCAAAAAAAAATCAATTTTTAATGAATAGTGAAAAATATTGCATTTTAATTCAAAAACTCTTTTTAATCTTATTTATTTATATGATTAGATTATATTTTGAATTGTTTTTAAATTAAAATTAGAATATATTTTTACCATTTAATCCAACGGTGGTTGTTGGAATTAATTTCACTTTGAAGTCGGACTTAAACTAGTGTCAATCTTTTGATACATTTTGTTTCATAAAAACACGCTATTTGTTTTGACAGCGGGAATTAATTATTAAATTAATTAATGCAAATTATATTTTGTGAATTTTGTAAAATAGACATCAATTTTGAATTCAGAATATCAAATATAGCTTAGGGTGAATTTTTGGTAATTTTTTGAAAAGCTTCAATTTTTAATGAATAGTTAAACCACTATGTGGTACTTATAAAAACTGATTTTTCCGTTTAAATGAAATTTTGCCATCTTTGTGTTTTGAATTTCAAAAATCCGACATAATGTTGTTTAATGAAGAAGTAAAATGTGGTTCAATGGGATTAAAATAATTTTTTTGGTGAATAGTAACTTATTAAGTTTTTAATCACAATTAGAGGTGATTAGTGTAGTTTAAGGTAAAAATAATGTTTTAATAATATTAAATGACTTAGACACATGTCCTACCCTAATTGGATTAGTCATGGCCTACCAAGACAATCCATGGGTCAACTTGGGGACCACATGGATCCACTTTGGTTGTAAAATGACATAAATACCTTTTTATTTAATGTTAAAATTAAAATGACACAAACATGAGTTGTTTTAATAAAACAATTTTTAAATGGGGTTATAAAAGTCATAGTTTTGACTATAAATTGTCATTGGAAAGCTAAAAAGATTTCCTACATCATTGTATTTGTTTTTCAATTTTTAGATATTAAATTAATTAAATTATTTATGACATCATGATGATGCAGCGATGACCACTTTATTTAACGATTTAAATAAAATAGAAAGATAATGTAAAATATAATACCTTCACATTTCCAAAACCTATTGGATGGGTGGATTTCAAACCGTTATCACCTTATCCTCGAAAAACATCAATTTGGGACCATTATAATCCGAAACTCAATTTAAAATAAAGTAACATTTCCTTACGTTCCAAGAGTGCCCCTCCCCTCCTCTTATAAAAGGCCTACACCTCTACCTCCTTACCCACACTTCCAAAGCCTTTGGATCATCCAAACCCTGCCCATTTCGTCTTTCCACATCCCTCTATAACTCTGTGAAGCCTCACATTGGGCAGAAGTCTCCCCAAGGATGCCTTTTAGCTCAAACCAAAGGGAGTTACCCGATTTTAAGGTAATGTCTTCACTTGAGTCCTTTTGTATTATTTTGCTTCTCCAACCCCCTAAACTCTTTTTATTAATTTCTTTTGTAACAAAACTAGTATATTAAATATACTAGGATGTTGTTATAAGAAGTAATATAGATACACTTACATACACCTACATCTAATGGTTAAAGAACATATTGTTTCCATGGATGGAGAATTTCTGCCTCACGAAACGATGATTGTTCAACACAAATATATCACCTTCAAAGGTGGCCATTAAGATTACACAATATTTATATATTATATATAATATGTTTATGTTTTAGTTAAGCTTCTGTATTTTTCATTTATGGCATATCCTTTATGGATAACATTATAAGTAAACGTAATATTTTCATTTTAGGAAGTGCAGACTACCGCCCCCTCAAAGTGATATGATTCGTTAATTACATATGTGGGATGTGTAAAAGATGTAATTAATGGTATAATATATGATATTATACTATAATTATAATATACCTTTATATCATTATGATTCCATTATATAAAATACTAAATAGAAATGAAAGTAGCGTTCATGCGTACGTACGGCTTACCATCTCCATGAACGGTGCATTTCATTTCTTACCTCTAAATGATTATGTAATATAATAAATGCATGTATATACTGGATATATATGATTTATATGATATATAAATCATTATTATAACTCTGGATATAATGGATACATGAACAACTTGTAATTATAAAGAGCATATTTTGACTCAAGTACCAATGATCATTTAAACGGCCGTTATTAACTAAAATAATTACATAGTGTTCATGACATGATAATAAGTGATATAAAAGGAATAATGAACATGAAAAAGTTTCTTAGGTAAGTATAAATTAACTCAAGTTTATTATTCAGGATATTAAAGAACGATCGAGTCAAGTCGGACCCGAGGTAAGGGATCCTACTACTCTCTTTCTTTTTAAGTACACTCTTTTATGTCATTCCTTTTAAAGATCATATTTCTTGTTATTGGGGTGTTCTTTTATATTAATCTTACTGTAATTTTTATGTTCATGTTATGAGAGACCCTATTCTCTCTCATCAATCCATTTTGGACGTTTTGAGTGATGCCGTTAGGCTATTGAATTTTCATAAGAGATCTAACCTCTCTCTTTCTTTTTAAGTACTCCCCTTTATGTCACTTCTTTTAAGCTACTCTTTGTTATGTTGGGGGATGTTCTTTTAAATTACTCTTTCTGTAAACATTATGTTAATATAATTAGAGACCCTATTTTTTCTCATCAATCCATTTTTGTAAGTTTTATGTGGCGCCGTTAGGCTGCCGAGTTTTCCTAAGTGATTTGTCATCTCACTTTTATTCCCAAGAGATTTATGCTACATTTAAAACAATTTCCTTTGAGTGGTGTATCTACTGCCCATTATTTTACTCATTGTGTAATATACTTTCATTTATGAGTATTTATATCAATGTTTTATTGTCCCTCTTTCATGGGGAATATGTTTCGAAAGATACCCATGTCAGTAAGGGAACCTTTCACCCTCCTCTTTTTAAAATACTTGTTTTGTTATGTCTTATAATTCACATACTATTATGTTGGGATATGTTATTATATATCCTTATTGATTTAAATTTTATGTCCATGTGATGAGATACCCTTTTTATATCTCATCAACTCATTTTCTGAATTTTTTAGTGACGCCGTTAGGCTGTCAAAATTTTGCAAGGGAACTTCTTAACCCAAATTTGATTCTTTGGGATAAACTTGTACTCCTTGAATATGAAGTTCTATGAATATGAGTGAATAAACTCTGATTTTTTTACACTTAATATCCACTTATATTTGGTGTATTCGTTTGTCACACATAATTATGTAATTGATTTATCCTTAAACCAAGGATACCGTCTTTGTAAGGGACTACGTCTCAATATCCATTCATTGAGGCATATTTTGTTTTATACACAACCTTCTTTTATACAGTGTATAAACCCCTTTGAATTTTACGTTTATCCAAAAAGGAATCTTTTTTTATATGAATCTTTTTACTAAATGACAAATGGGAATGATTTTGTCGTACGTATGCGGTGACAACGACTTCTCCACTGCCGTGACCATTATTTGAGTTTCGGCTTCCTCTACAAGCTATACATTGTTTTTAAAAGAAAAAAAAATACCATGTTTTACTTTTCTTTTATTTTGGTATTGAAAATAGTTTTTATAATGTTTATTATGTCAATGTGTTTTATTGATATCTTCCGATTAAAATATGGAAATGTTATGTTTCCTTTATGCATATATTATGTGGTACAATTATGTTATGGTTATTGGGAATTGTTATGAAGATGGGTGGTTCCGTGATAAACTAAGGGCAGGTGAGCCCTATATAGATCTCCAATGCATTGGGTAACGCGAAGGAGTGAAAAGTTACGGTTTCTCCAAAGAGATTTAGGGAATATACTGTGGTTGGTATTCCAAATGTAACCAAGAGGGTTATTCCCTACGTAAGAATGTTATGAATGCCTAAAGTTACCTTTTATGTCTTATGATTTCTATGATTTATTCATTATTTGATGAGGTATGTTAAAGTGCCTATGTTTTATGGGTAAAGTATGATTTCATTCTTATGTATATATGAACTCATGTTTCATTTCCATATTTTTTATAACCCTTACTGATCTTTTTATGCTCATCCCATCGTTTTTGAAATGTTTTTCACAGGTCAAGGGAAAGGTACATGATATGATGATAGTGTCAAGGATGTGTCAAGAATGAATCCATGCTTTATTTTTAAATATGTTTTCGTTGATGGGAAAAAATGAATACTATATTTTATGTAACCACTTTGTTTAAATGTGTAATGTAATGCAAGTTTTATGATCTAATTCTCTAAAACTCTAAACCCGAAAAGATCCTCAATGTGTAATCTTGTAATAACTCAAGATTAAGTAAGGTTTAAGGCAGGTGCCTTATAGTAAAACTTAGTAGGACACCTCCAATGATTGATATTAAGGGTTTAGTAAATACATGTTTCTGATCGATATGAGTTTCTAGTAATTAAAATACATAAATAAACATATCCCCACCTAAAATTCTCCAACTAAACCAACTGGTACCATACCTACTTCAAGAAATAATGATATAAATTGAAATACCCCATATTTTGAACACACCTTAATGATGAATGATATTAATTCAACGTATACTAGATTGAGTAAATAAGAAAAAAACATCAATCATCCCATTGTGAAAGAGTTATTTTCATCACAGTACATTTTATTGAATGATATATCACAAATCAATCTTTAATGTCATCAAGTACTCTCCTAGTGAACAAAGGAACCCAGAAAAAAGGTAGAAGATATAAAAATACTAACCATTGTAAGGACCTGATCCTAGTTACCTGAAACTGATACCTTATTGGTTACATTGGTATACAAACAAGGAATATAAATCCCAAAGGACCGATTAGTTTAGTATTATTGAAAACAAGATACATACATAAGTTTATCATTACAATTTGAAATGAAAAACAACATAGAAACTACTTCGATAACTTCTATAACTCCTTGGTTATTTTGACATTTAATTTGTAATAGAATTATTCTAGCCCAGAGAAAATGAAATATAATAAAGGGGTGATCTCAAACACTCACTAAGGGTAAGCAATACAACACAAGATAACATAAACATTAGACTTGGGGAATAATTGAAAACACATGCCTTTAGAAATAAACATGAACATATTATGGAAGAAATGTGAGTGAGTAAATATTGCAACAACGTAGCATAATCAGTGGTATTCTACTAGAAAAATAACTACATGAACCATTAATACTATATTCATAATGAAGGAATTTATAATGTGGTACAACATATCTATACCGTCAAGGCCTTGTTCCATGACCATAAATATTCATTTTGTCAAGGCCTTGTGCCAAGACCGAAGTTTGTCTCATCAAACCTACCGATGCACCGGGAGGCTAGAGTGGGCCCCACCTGACACATACTATGTCCAATTTATTCCTCATATGAATGGGGATAACCATAAACAACATACAGATTAATATAGAAAATTTAAATACCTTTCCCCGAACATTAATCCAAAACACTAACCATTCGATGTAAACTGTTGAATGGTTTAAAGATAGCACATCAATAGCCAAAATAATCATAAATAATTAAATTGAATATGGTAGTCGATTATCTATAAAAATATTTCAAATATTACATATGAATCAAAAAGTGTGCTGATATAGAGGAAGATACTCTTATAAAATCATCGAGTAATTCTAGAAATAAATACTCTTTTACTTTGAAAAAGAAGTGTTCTCTTAGAAAAATCTTTGTATAAAACCATAAGTGATGTAAGATATTATTTTCATAACAAAATGAGTAATTTTATAGATATTATGGTATCCCAAATTAGATTATAGAGTTCCCTTAAAATATGTAAGAAATTAAGATATTCCTTTGAATCGGGCTTGTATTTTGGAAACAATTTGAAACATCCTTTTAAAGAATGTAACTAAATATAAAATAAATAAGGATTCCAATTTGTGTACATATGTAGAACAATCATACAGAATTTATTATGAATATACAATTTTACATAATATTTTAATTGAGGTAATTTAGACAATAAAAATAACCTGAATGGAAATGGAAATTCGGGTGGAAAAACCCTTACCTTAAATCCGAATGTGTTTCCCTATTGAACATAAGGTCATGGAATATGAAATTATACATATCAATAACTCATTTAAAAACCTAATAGACATGTATTTATTTTATCATAATTATGTTTAGTTCATTTATATTATTATATATAAGTTATTATATTGAATTCTGTTGTTCCAGAGTGATTGTTTTCTTGATTTTCATAATTGGTTCGCTTGTTTTTAAGTAATGAAGTTCATGTGGAATGGTTGTAAATCACCAGAATTTAAATTAATTATTATTTATGAAAATACAGAATTGGTAATGAAAACTTCTATCATTTGGTTACATGGAATGAGGATGAATCATTAGATGACAATCACTTCAATTATTTGTCGGAATTTTGATTATTATGAACTAGTTTTGTCACATAGATTAATAATATGTACATATACTGGTTCATGAATATTAATTAGGTTTTATTTCATAAATTAATGCCTCGTTTAACCATAAATATGGCTTCATGACTAGTAATGAATGAAATATTGAAGAATGGAACTTCGTCATCCCCAAAGGTTATAAATTGGAACCTCATTGATATTGATTTCGTTTATAAAAATAAAAGGGAGGGAGTAAGAGTAATGATGATGGTTCTTACATTAACATGATATAAATCTATTATATGGTTTATAAATGAGTTATAATGGTCATTTGGTCAGAGGAGGTGAGGAGAGGATAACAAAAGAAGATAAATTCAAATGAAACTCAATGAAAAAGAAACTGTCTTACCACTGGAAATAACTTCCTCGAGAACCTCCTTAAGGGAAGGGATTCGGGTCTTTTGGCAAGACCAAGAGCTTCCTGGTTGTGGGAAGTGACTATGGAAGGGTATTTGGGCAGAAATGTGAAGAGATTCAAGGCTTAGAGGAGTGAAGAGAAGAGGGAGTGGTGAGGGGTTTTTATAGTGGAGGAGAGAGGTAATTTTTGAATACTTAATTCATTATTTTAATATTTCCCTAAAGAAAATCAATAGTATTGTTTCATGTGACCCCTAATAGGAATAAGTGCATGTGAGTTCGAACCAAGTGGCCTTGAATCACTTGTGATGTCATTAATAGTGTGTTTAATTGATAATTTGTATATATGGTATTTTATCGTATTTCACTATTCATCGAAAATTCAAGAATTTCAAAAAAATCCCAAAAATTTACCCCTACCATTTCTCGACATATAGAATTCAAAAATGAAATCCATTTTGCAAAATTAATTTTCTAAATATTATTAATTTAATTTTTAAATAAAGTCATAGTTAATTAGAAAAATAACAATTTTAAGGTGCAATTAGTTTTATTTTATATTGAAAAATTAATTAAGGTCTCATTATCTTATTTCCATTAGAAGATAAAATGATATTATTATTTACTATTCATAAGGTTCATATTACTATTCGTAAGGGTATGTTACTATTCACCAAAAAAACAAGTCTGTTCTCTCTAAAAGACATATTGGTCACAACTCTAGATGGTCGTTATTCGAAATTCCAAACACAATAGAGGCAACGTTGTGTTTAATGGCTAGATTCATTCAATATTTATTTTCAAAATCATGGGGTGATACATTCTCCCATCCATAAAAAAATTCTTCCTCAAAATTCCATTTTACAATCTTGTCCAAAACCAGGTGGGGGTACTTTTCCTTCATTGCTTCTTCTAGTTACAATGTTGCGTATTCATACATATGGTTTCCCCATAGTACCTTGACCAGATGTGTAGCCTTGTTGCGTAGAACTTTTTCTCTACGATCCAAGATTCTCACTGGCTGCACCTCATAGGAATGATCATCCTCCCACTGTACCACCTGTGAAGAGAGTACATGTGAAGGGTCTGGTATGTACTTCTTTAAGAAGGATACATGAAAGACATCATGCACTTTCAACAGGGTAGGTGGATGTGTCAGTCCATAGGCCCCATCTCTAACTCGATCGAGGATCTCAAAGGGGCTGATATACCTGGGACTTAGCTTTCCTTTTCCCAAAATCTAATGACCTTATTCCATGGAGATATGCATAGAAATACTAGGTCACTAACTTTGAATGCATGGTCTTGTCAAAGGTTATCCGCATAGCTCTTCTATCGACATTGGGCTACCTTGATATGCTGCTAACTAGTTTTTATATTTTCTGTTGTTTCATCAACCAATTCAGGTCCAAGCAGCTTCCACTCTCTGACTACATCCCAACACACTGGTGTTCTACACCTTTTCCCATAAAAGGCTTAATATGGTTCCATTCGTATGCTCGAGTGGAAACTGTTGTTGTAGGAAAATTCAACTAGTGGAAGATGTTGGTCCCATAAACCTTTGAATTCTATAGAACTTGCTCTCAACATGTCTTCTAGTGTCTGAGTAGTCTGCTCAGATTGGCTATCAGTTTGAGGATGATAGGCCATACTAAAGTTCAATTCAGTGCCTAGATCATGTTGGATACTTTTCCAGAACATTGAGGTGAATCTAGGATCACGGTCGGATACAGTAGATAGTGGTACTCCATGCAGCCTTACCACTTCTTTGATGTAAATTCGTTCTAGTTTATCCAATGAGAAGTCCTCTCGAATCGCGATGAAGTGAGATGCATTTGTAAGACGATCCAAAATGACCCATATTGCATTGTTTCCTATAGATGTCCTTAGGAGTCCAGTGACAAAGTCTACGATAATGTTCTCCCAATTCTATGTTGGTATGGGTAGTGGTTGCATCATCCCCTTAAACTTTTGCCTCTCAGCCATCACTTTTTGACATACTAGGCACTTTGATGTATAATCAGCAATCTGCCTTTTCATATTGTCCCACCAAAAGATTTCTCGGATATCTCTATACATATTTGTGCTACAAAGGTGTGTAGGGAAATTAGAGCTACCTGCATCATCCAATAGTTCTCTCTTTTTCTCAGAAATAGCAGGAACATAAAGCCAGTTCCCGAATTTTAAAATGACACCTTCATATGTGAAGTCAGTCAACATCCCATCATTTATATCTTTAAGTTTCTTTTGAAACTCCTTATAATCCGCCTAAGAATTTTTTTCCTCTATAGAAAAGATAGTTAGGAAACCATTTGAAAAAGTAGTGACGTGTTACCTTACTTGTTAATTCCCATACCCATCTTTACTAGATCCATGAACAAAGGATCCCTTTCAAGTCTCATCTATTTTAGAACTCCATGATCCTTTCTTCTCCAGGCAACTACTACCTTATTTGTGTTCCCCAGGTGGTAGTGTATTGTGCAATCATAGTCATTGAGTAGCTCAATACATCTCCCTTTTCTCATGTTGAGTTCTTTCTGTGAGAATATATATTTCAAACGCTTATAATCTGTATATATCTCACATTTTTCTCCATAGAGGAAATGTCTCCAAATATTCAAAGAAAATATTGCCACTTATAACTCAATATCCTGAGTTGGATAGTTTTGTTCATCAATTTTTAGGTTTCTAGATGCGTAGGCAATCACTTGATCATTCTCCATAAGGACACAACCAAGTCCTTTCTTTGATGCTTCACTATAGATAAAAAACCCATCATTCCTTGATGGCATTGTCATGATTGGAGTGTTCACTAACCTCCTCTTAAATTTTTCAAAATATTCATCGCATTACATTGTCCATATGAACTTAACCCCTTTTCGTGTGAGCTTAGTCATTGGGTTGGCAAAACGAGTGATTTCTTGAACGAAACACCAATAATAACCTGCTAAACCAATAAAATTACGTAACTCTATTATGTTCTTTGGAGTAGGCCATTCTTTCCTAGGCTTTTCCATCACCGGATCTACAGATATTCCTTCCTTAGAGACAATATGGCCAAGAACAGAAACTGATTGGAGAAAAAAATCACACTTGCTAAACTTCAAATAAAATTTATTTGTTCTCAAAGTCTTCAGAATAGTGCACATGTGATTTTTATGTTCTTAATTTCTTTAAGAGTACACTAGGATATCATCAATAAAAAACACCACAATGTCATCAAAATATTCCTTGAAAAATCTATTCATCAAATCGATGAAAATAGATGGTTCATTAGTTAGTCCAAAAGGCATTACTGTAAACTTGTAATGTCCGTACCTAGTTCGGAATGCTATTTTTGGAATGTCTTCTTTCATCACAAGTAACTGATGATATCCAGATCGAAGATCAATCTTCGTAAAATATTGGGCTCCATGAAGCTGATCGAATAAATCATCAAATCGTGGAAGAGGATACTTATTCGTTATTGTAGAAACATTCATTTCCCTATAATCAATGCACAGCCTCATAGACCCATCTTTCTTATTAACGAAAAGTACAGGGGCTCCCCATGGAGAAACATTAGGGAGAATAAATCCATTATCACTCAATTCCTCTAGTTGTTTCTTTATCTCCACTAACTACACAGTGTCCATTCTATAAGGGGTCTTTGATATGGGCCTTGAACCAGGAATTAAGTCAATGGAAAACTCAATTTCCCTCTCTGGAGGATTTCCAGATAAATCCTCTGGAAAGACATCAATATATTCTTGCACAACAGCTACATATTCTATTTGAATATTCTTCTCCTCATCCATATTTATTTCATCCCCTTCCTCCCCAATAATTGAATTCAATAGAGCTATTGGGGTGGATCTAGATGAGAATCTCATGGTGAGGTTTCGGCTCTAAAAATAAGGTATTCTACCCCATTCTCGAAAATTGCAACTTCTTTATTCTTTCAATATAGCGTCACATCATAATTTGAAAGCCAATCCATACTAAGAATTATATCATAGTAAACCATTGGTATGATCATAAGGCTAACAACTAAAGCACATTTATGTGCTATGAGGGCGACTAATCGACACACCATTGTTGTAAAGATACATCCACTAGGAGTTACGACAGATAACTCCTTTATTAAATTGAATTGGACATATCTAATTTTCTTGGAAAATTGGGATGATATAAATGAATGTGATGATCCAGAATCAAATAAATTATTGGATAATTTGGATGAAACAATCAATGTGCTTACCACCACATCATTAAGAACTTCAACCTCAGCAGTTGTAACCACATAATCTGGGCATTTATCTCTGGTCCATCTTTGGGGATCTTTTCCCTGATTCTTATGACATTCATGTGCATAATGTCCAATATCCATGTAGTTGTATCACATAACATTGGTTGCTTCTTTCTTCCCCTTACAATCTTGGGATTGGTGGACTTTTTCTCCGCACTTGTAACAGACTCCCATTCCCTTCAGGAAAGTTCCAGGGTGTTTCTTCCCACAATTACTGCATAATGGAAACTCAAACCTTCCCTTATTCCCCATATTATTATTTTCATTCCAAGAGTTTTCAGATACCCTCTTCTTTCTTTATTTCCTTTAAAGTCATAAGTCTTAGAGAATTAATTCTCTATCTTGATATCACATGAGACTATATATTCATATTATTCAAATCATTGGGAGACAAGAGCCCTTCGGAGTAATAGTTTTAAACCATAAAAGAATCGATCAATTGTTCTCTTTGGATTATGTATGTAGTCCACAGTATTCCTTACCAGCCTTGTAAAGTTGTCTTCATACATGGAAAAAATTTTATCCTCTTCTGCCTCAGATTCAAGAATTACCTCTCCATATCTACTCTTTTTTCACAAGGGAAATACTTTTCTAAGATGATTTACTTAAAATCCCCCTATTCCATCTCTTCTATTTCTTCCTCCTCCTTTGTATTTTGGAATAAGGCCCACCCCTAATCCGCATCACCAGTTAGATGATATACAGCCATGACAACCTTCTCTCTTTCATTACATCCCAGAGCGAGAAATATATTCTCAAGGGAACATATCCACTGCTCTAATAAAAATGGGATTTTAGTCCCATTGAAAGATGGAGGTTGTTTTCGTAAAAATTGTTCTAACATAGCTCTTCCACGTGGTGGATCTGGAAGCTCCATACGAGTAAGGTTATTATTCATAACCTGAGTATGTTGTCCCAGTATAGTTATGAGTTGCTCAACACTAGATCCAACATCATTATCTTTCATAGGAGGTAAATCCATACAGGGAACACGTCCGTTCGTGTGGTTCCAATTCCTTTCACATGGCGCTATCCCTAGATAATGGAATACACTAGATTAGGTTATGAATCATAATGTATAATCTGAACTTAACAAAATACATAGAAAAAATTGAGATCCTACACATGGATAATCCCATATTCCGAAATGATTTATTTGAGGAAGATTTTACATTTCTATCCTTCATAATGGCTTGTAAATAAATGAGAATTATCCTAAGCATATCTCCCAAGAGTGTCGCAACCAAGAGTGCATCAAGGCCTATTGTCCTGCACCAGTTCGCGTTCGAGTCTAGATCAATGCAGTGTTTTTGGGGTTTTCCCCTTGATACATCTGTGCTACAGCCGCCTCAACCTACTCGTATATAGATAGGGATGTATTACTTGAAAGATACACATAATCTATTCCTTACCATAATACCATGATGTTATAGTATGTATATCCTCAAAGACTAACATAGGTATCTTCCCTAATTATATGTTTTCTAAATCTAGTTTCTATGTATTCTACTAAACTTCCTCTAATACCAACTGTAAGGACCTGACCCCATTTACCCGGAGCCGGTTCCTTATTGGTTACATTGGTATAGAAGCAAGGAATAAGTATCCCAAAGGACTGAGTAGTTTAGTATTATTGGAAACAAGATACATACATTAGTTCATCATTACAACTGGAAATGAAAAACAACATAGAATCTCCTTAGACAACTTCCATAAATCTTATGTTATTTCAGCATGTCATTCATAACAGAATTTTCTTGCCCTGAGAAAATGAAACATAATAAAGGGTTAGCTCAAACACTCAGTAAGGGTAAGCAATACAGTGGAAGATAACATATATATTAAATATGGTGAATAATTGAAAACAAATTCCTTTAGAAATAAAAATGAACATATTACAGAGGAAATATGAGTTGAGTAAATATTTCCATAACATAGAATAATCATAAGTATTATAATAGATGAATAACTACATGAACCATCAATACTATATTCATAGTGAGGGAATGCATAATGCGGGACAACATATCTACACTATCAAGGCCTCGTGCTGAGACCATAAATAATCATTTTTTCAAGGCCTTGAGGCTAGACTGTAGTTTGTCTCATGATACCTACCAATGCACCGAGAGAATATAGAGGGCCCCACAAAACACTTACTATGTCCAATTCATTCCTCGTATGAATGGGGATAAACATAAACAACATACACATTAATATAGTAAATGCAAATAGCTTTCATCGATCATTAATCCAAAACTCTAACCATTCGAAGTAAACTGATGAATGGTTTAATGATAGAACATAAATAGCCAAAATAATCATAAAACATTAAATTTAATATGGTAGATGATAATATGTAATACTAATCCCAATATTACATAATAATCAACAAGTTTGTGGATATAGAGGATGATACTCTTATAAAATCATCGAGTAATTATTGAAATAAATACTCATTATCTTTTAAAAGAAGTGTTCTTTTGGAAAAATCTTTTCATAAAACCAGAAGTGAATTAAGTTATTACTTTCATAAAAAAATTTTGATTTTATAGATATTATGGTATCCAAAAACAGATTATAGAGTGCCCTTGAAAATAGGTAAGAAATTGAGATATTCCCTTGAATCGGGCTTGTATTTCTGAAACAATTTGATAGATACTTTTAATAAATGTAACTAACCATAAAATAAAGAAGGATTATGGTTTGTGTAAATATATATATAACTCAAGAAAAATTTATGATGATTATACAATAATACAAAATAATTTCATTGAGGTAATTTAGACAATGAAAATAACCCGAATGCAAATGGAATTTCGGGTGGAAAACCCATTACCTTAAATCCGAATGTGTTCCCCTCTTGATATTAAGGTCCTGGAATATGAAATTATACATATCAATAAATTATTTCAGAACCTAATAGAAATGAATTTATTTTATCATAATTATGTTTATTTCATTTTTGTTATTATTTATAAGTTATTATATTGAATTTTTTCGTTCTGGAGTGTTTGTTTTCTTGATTTTCGTAATTGGTTCACTTGTTTTTAAGTAATGAAGTTCATGTGAAATGGTTGTAAAAATTCATAATTTAAATTACATATTATTTATGAACATCAAGAATTTTAAATGGCCACTTATATAATTTGGTTACAGGGAATGAGGATGAATTGATAGATGATAATCACTTCAATTATTTGGCGGTATTTGGATTATTATGAACTAGTTTTGTCACATAGATTAATAATATGTACATATACGGGTTTCTGAATATTAATTACGTTGTAATTAATATATTATAGTTTGGTTCAACCATCAATATGGTTTCATGACCAGTAATGAAGGAAATATTGATGAACGGAACATCTTCGTCCACGAAGGTTATAAATTGGAACCTCATGGACGTTGATTTCGTTTATAAAAATAAAAGGGAGGGAGTGAGAATATTGATGATTGTTATTCCATTAACATGATATAAATCCTGTATATGGATGATAATTGAGTTATAATGGTCATTTGTTCAGAGGAGGTGAGGATAGGATAACAAAAGAAGATAAATTCAAATGAAACTCAAAGAAAAAAGGTGCCTTACCTCTTGAAATAACATCTTCGATAACCTCCTTACGGTATGGGATTTGGGTCTTTTGGAAAGACCAAGAGCTTACTGCTGATGCGGAGTGACTAGGGAAGGGTATTTGGGCAGACCATTGAGGGGCTTCAAGGCTTATAGTAGTGAATAGAAGAGGAAATGGTGAGGGGGTTTTATAATGGAGTAGAGGGGTAATTTTTGAATAATTAATTCATTATTTTATTATTTCCCTCAAGAAATACAATAGTATTGTTTCATGTGACCCCAAATAGAAATAATTTTATGTCAGTTCCAACCATGTGGCCTTTCATCACTTGTGATGTCATGAATAGTTTATTTAACTGATAATTTGAATATACGGTATTTTAATGTATTTTACTATTCATAAAAAATTCTAGATTATCATAAAAATCCCAAAACATTAACCCTACCATTTATTGATGTGTTGAATTAGAAAATGAAATCCATTTTTAAAAATTAATATTCTCAATATTATTAATTTAATTTTTAAATAAAGTCATAGTTAATTCGAAAAATAACAATTTTAAGGTGCAATTAGTTTTATTTGACATTGAAAAATTAATTATGGTATCATTATATTTTTTCCTTAAGAAAATAAAATAGTAATATTATTTACTATTCATAAGGGTAATATTACTATTCATATTACTATTCATAATGGTATGTTACTATTCACTAAAAAACAAGTTTGTTCTATCAGACTCTAAATGACTTACTTGTCACAACTCTGGATGACCGTTATTCGAAATTTCAAACACTGTAGAGGCAAAGTAGTGTTTAATGGCTAGATGCATTAAATATTTATTTTCAAAATCATGGGGTGTTACATTCTCCCCTCCATTGAAAAATTTTGTCCTCGAAATTTAATTTTACAATCTATGCCAAAAATAGGTGGGGTTATATTTCCTTCATTTCTTCCTCCAGTTCCCATGTTTCCTCTTCGTACTTATGGTTTTTTCGTAGTACCTTGACCAGATAAGTAGTCTTGTTGCGTAGAACTTTGTCTCTACAATCCAAGATTCTCACTGGCTATACCCCATAGGAAAGATCATCCTCCAACTGTACTACCTGTGAAGAGAGTACATGTGAAGGGTTTGGTATGTACTTCCTTAAGATGGATACATGATAGACATCATGTACTTTCGACATGGTAGGTGGAAGTGACAGTCGATAGGCCGCAGCTCCGACTTGAGCGAGGATCTCAAAGAGGCCTATATATGTGGGACTTATCTTTCCTTTTTTCCCAAACATCATGACCTTTTCCAAGGATATATGCATAGAAATTCCAGGTCTCCAACTTTTAATTCAAGGTCTTGTCGGCGGTTATCCACATAGGTCTTCTATAAACATTGGGCTGCCTTGATATGCTGCTGAATGGTTTCTACCTTCTCCGCCATTTCTTCAACCAATTCAGGTCCTAACATCTTTCGGTCACCAACTTCATCCAAACACGTCGGTGTTCTACACCTTTTCCCATAAAGGACATCATATGGTTCCATTTAGATGGTCGAGTGAAAAATGTTATTATAGGAGAATTCAACTAGTGGAAGATGTTGGTCCCATCCTGCGTTGAATTCCATAGAGAATTATATAAACATATCTTCCAATGTCTGAATAGTCCACTCAGATTGACCATAAGTATGAGGATGATAGGATGTACTGAAGTTCAGTTCAGTGCATAGAGAATATTCGAGACTTTTCCAAAACTTTGTGGTGAATCTTGGATCACGGTCGGAAACAATAGATAGTGGTACTCCATGCAGCCTTATCACTTCTTTGATTTAAATATTTCCTAGTTGATCCAATGAGACGTCCTCTCGAATCACAATTAAGTGAGTTGTATTTATAAGATGATCCACAATGACCCATATAGAATTGTTTCCTCTAGATGTCCTTGGGAGTCCTGTGACAAATTCCATGGTAATGTTCTCCCACTTCCATACTGGTATGGGTAGTGGTTGCATTATCCCCTTAGGCTTTTGCCTCTCAGCCTTCACTTGTTGAAATACTAGGCACTTTGATGTATAATCAGCAATCTCCCTTTTCATATTGTAAAACCAAACTTTTTTGTGGAGATTTCAATACATCTTTGTGCTAGCAGGGTGTATAGTGAAATTAGAGCTATGTACATCATCCAAGAGTTCTCTCTTTAGATCAGCAATAGTGGGAACACAAAGACTCTTCCTGAATTACGAAATGCCACCTCCATATGTGAAGTCATCAACTTCCCATCATTTATATCTTTAATTTTCTTCTGAAACTCCTCATCATAAAAACGAGAATTTTTTATCCTCTCCATTAATGAAGGATGGGAAACCATTTTAAGAAGTACTGATGTGTTACCTTCCTTGATAATTCCCATATCCATCATTACTAGATCCATAAACAAAGGATCCCTTTCAACTCTCATCTTGTTCAGAACACTATGATCTTTTCTTCTCAAATCATCTTCTACCTTATTTTCCTTCCCCGAGTGGTAGTGTATTGTGCAATAATAGTCTTTGAGTAGCTCAATCCACCTCCATTGTCTCATGTTTTGTTCTATCTATGAGAATATATATTTAAAACTCTTATGATCTGTATATATCTCACATTTTTCGCCATAGATGTAATGTTTCCAAATCATTAAAGAAATTCATACAAAATCATTAGCTATCTAGATGCATAGGCAATAACTTGATCATTCTGTATAAGGACACAACCAAGTCCTTTCTTTGATGAATCAATATAGATAACAAACCAATCATCCCCACATGGTAGGGTTAGGATTATAGCATTCACTAACCTCCTCTTCAATTCTTCAAAACATTCTTCGCATTCCATTGTCCATATGAACTTAACCCCTTTTCGTTTGAGTTTAGTCATTGGGTTGGATAAACGAGAAATGTTCTGAACGAAACACTGATAATAACATGCTAAACCAATAAAACTACATACCTCTGTTACGTTCGTTGGAGTAGGCCATTCTTGCATAGCCTTTGCTTCACTAGATATATCGATATTTCATCTTTCTAGACAATGTAGGCTAGAAAGGCAACTGATTGGATCCAAAAATCACACTTTATAAACATTGCATATAATTTATTTCTTATCAGAGTCTTCAGAATAGTGCACAAGTGGTTTTCATGTTCTTCATAGCTTTTAGAGTACACCAAGATATCATCAATAAACACCACCAAAAAGTCATCAAGATATTCCTTGAAAACTCTATTAATCAAATCCATGAAAATAGATGGTTCATTAATTAGTCCAAAAGGCATTACTATAAACTCTTAATGCCCGTACCTAGTTCATAATGCTATTTTTGGAATGTCTTTTTTCCTCACAAGTAACTGCTGACATCCATATCGCAGATCGATCTTTGAAAAATATTGGTCTCCATGATGCTGATTGAATAGATCATCAATTTGTGGCAGAGGATATTTATTCTTTATTGTAACAATATTCATTTCCCTGTAATCAATGCACTACCTCATAGACCCATCTTTCTTCTTAACAAAAAGAAAATGGGCTCCCCATAGAGAAACGCTAGGGAGAATAAATCCTTTATCACTCAATTCATTTAGTTGTTTCTTTAGCTCCACTAACTCCACATTGGTCATTCTATAAGGGGTCTTTGATATGGGCCTTGAACCAGGAGTTAAGTCAATGGAATAATCAATTTCCTGCTCTAGAGTATGTCCCTGAAAATCCTCAAGAAAGACATAAATATATTATTGCACTACAAGTACATATTATATCTATAAATTCTTCTCCTCACCCATATTTATTTCATTCCCTTCCTCCCCAATAATTGAATTCAGTAGAGCTACTAGGGGTGCATCTAGATGAGAATCACATGATGAGGTTTCTACTCTAAAAATAAGGGATTCTACCACATTCATGAAAATAGTAACTTTATTATACTTTCAATAGATCTTTGAATCATAATTTGAGAGCCAATCCATAACGAGAATTATATCATAGTCAACCATTGGTATGTTGATAAGGTTAGCAACTAAAGAACGTTGATGTGTTACGAGGGAGACTAATCGACACTCCTTGGCTGCAATGATACATCAACTTGGAGTTTTTACTGATAACTCCTTTATTAAATCAAATTGGATATATCAAATTTTCTTGGAAAATTTCGAAGATATAAATGAACGTGATGATCCAGAATCAAATAAAGTATTGGTTAATTTTAGATGAAACAATCAATGTACAAGCCACCACTTCGTTAGGAACTTCATCCTCCGCAGTTGTAACCACATAATCTTGTCCATGCTCCCTTGGCCTTCTTTGGGGAACATTTTGCCGACGCTTAGGACATTCATGTGCATAATGTCCCTTCTCCCTGAAATTGTAGCACAAAACATTGGTTTCTTCTTTCTTCCCCTTACAATCCCGAGATTGATGACCTTTTTCTCCGCAATTGAAACAGACTCTCATTCCCTTCAGGAAAGTTCTAGGGTGTTTCTTCCTACAATTACTGCGTAATGGAAAATCAAATCTTCCCTTATTCCCCATTTACTTAGTTACTTTCCCAGAGTTTTCAGATGCCCTCTTCTTCTCTTGCTTTCTTTTAAAGTCATAAGACATAGGCAATTCATTTTCTGTCTTGATAGTACTGGAGACTATATCTACATATGATTCAAATCTTTGGGAGACAAGATCCCTTCAAAGGAATGGTTTTAAACCATAAAATAATTGATCAATTTTTCTACTTGGATTTTGTATGTAGTCCGCAACATGCCTTTCCAGCCTTTTAAAGTTAGCTTCATACAAGGAAAAATTTCCATCCTCCTTCTACCTTAGATTCAAGAATTTCCACTCCATACCTGCTCACTGTTAACGAGGGAAATACTTTTCTAATATGATTTCCTTAATATCTATCCATTCCATCTCTTATATTTATTACTCCTCCATTGTATTTTAGACTAAGGACCACCACTGATCTGCATCACCCGTTAGATGATATATAACCATAACAACCTTCTCTCTTTCATTACATCCCAAAGTGAGAAATATCTTCTCAAGGGAATTTATCCATTGTTCTGCTACAAACGGGTTTGTAGCCCCATTGAATGATGGAGGTTGTTGTTTCATAAAGAGACCTAACATATCTCCTCTACGTGTTGAATCTGGATGCTCCATATGAGTAAAGTTATTATTCATAACGTGAGTAAGTTGTCTGAGTATAGTTATGAGTTTCTCAGCACCAGATCCAACAACATTATCTTGCATCGGAGGGAAATCATTATAGAGAACATGTGTGTTCGTGTGGTTTCCATTCCATCCACTTGGAACCATCTCTATATAATGGAATACACTAGATTAGGTTATGAGTCATATTGTATAATCTTAAATTAAGAAAATTCATTGAAAAAATTGAGATCCTACACATGGCTAATACCAAATTCAGAAATTGCTTCGTTGAGGGAAATTTTACATTTCTATCCTTAATAATAGATTGTAATGAAAATGTGAATTATCCTAATCATATCCACTGGGAGTTTTGTAACCAAGAGTGCAGCAAGGCTAGTTTTCGTGCACCAGTTCGAGTTCATGTCTATCTCAATGTGGTGTTTTCGGGTTTTAACCCTTGATACATCTGTGCCAGAGCCACCTCTACCTTCTCGTATCCAGATAGGGATATATTTTTTGAAATATCAACATAATATATTCCTTTCCAAAATACTAGGACATTATTGTTTTTATATATTTAATGACTAATTTACGGAGTCTTCCCTAATTATACATTTTCTAAATGTAGTTTCCAAGTATTCTACTAAACTTTATCTGATACCAACTGTAAGGAGCCGAACCCAATTACCTGGAGATGGTGCCTTACTGGTTACATTGGCATACAAATAATGAATAAGAATCCAAAAGCACCGAGTAGTTTAGTATTATTGGAAACAAGATACATACATAAGTTCATCATTATAACTTGAAATGAAAAACAACATACAAACTCTTTAGACAACTCCCATAACTCCTAAGTTATTTTAGCATGTCATTCATAATAGAATTCTTCATGCCCTAAGAAAATGAAACATAATAAAGGGGTGAGATCAAATGCTCAGTAAGGGTATGAAATATAGAAGAAGATAAAATAAATATTAGACATGGTGAATAATTGAAAACACATGCCTTTATAAATAAACTTGAACATATTATGGTGGAAATATGAGCTTAGTAAATATTACCATAACATAGCATAATCATGGGTATTCTACTAGGTGAATAAATACATGAACAATAAATAATATATTCATAGTTATGGAATTCATAATGTGGGACAACATATCTATACCATCAAGGCCTCGTGCCAAGACTACAAATAATCATTTTGTCAAGGCCTTTTGGTAAGACCGTAGTTTGTCTCATGAGACCTACCAATGCACCGAGGGGATATAACAGGCCCCACACAACACATTCATTGTCAAATGAATTCCTAATATGAATGGGGATAAACATAAACAACATATACATTAATATAGTAAATTTAAATAGCTTTCCATGAACATTAAGCCAAAACACTAACCATTCAATGTAAACTGTTGAATGGTTTAAAGATAGCACGTCAATAGCCAAAATAATCATAAAATATTAAATTGAATTTTTTAGATTATAATATGTAATACTAATCCCAATATAATATACCAATCAACATGTGTGTTGATATAGAGGAAGACAGTCTTATAAAATCATCGAGTAATTCTTGAAATAAATACTCTTTTACTTTGAAAAGAAGAGTTCTTTTGAAACAAATCATTGTATAAAACCAGAAGTGAAGTAAGATATTATTTTCATTACAAAATGAGTGATTTTATAAATATTATGGTATCCAAAAATATATTGTAGAGTTCCCTTGAAAATAGGTAAGAAATTGAGATATTCCCTTGAATCGGGCTTATATTACAGAAACAATTTGAAAGATCCTTTTAAAGAATGTAACTAACCATAAAATAAATAAGGATTTTGGTTTTTGTACATATATAGAACACTCACATAGAATTTATTATGAGTATACAACAATACATTAGAATTTTATTGAGGTACTTTAGATAATGAATATAACCCGAATGGAAATGGAATTTCGAGCGGAAAACCCCTTACCTTAAATCTGAATGTGTTCCCCACTTGAAATAAAGGTCCTAAAATATTAAATTATACATATCAATAACTTTTTTAAGAACCTAATAGAAAAGTATTTAGTTTATCATAATTGTTTTTAGTTTATTTATGTTATAATTTATATGTTATTATGTTCAATTTCGTCGTTCCAGAGTGTTTGTTTTCTTGATTTTCATAATTGGTTCACTTGTTTTTAAGTAATGAAGTTCATGTGGAATGGTTTTAAATCTACCGAATTGAAATTAAATATTATTTATGAAAATCCATAATTTTTAATGGCCACTTCAATGATTTAGATACATGGAATGAGGATGAATCGTTAGATGAAAATCACTACAATTATTTGGCAGTATTTGGATTATTATGAACTAGTTTTCTCACATATAATAACAATATGTACATATACTATTTCCTTAATATTAATTAGGTTTTAATTCATATATTATAGTCTCTTTCAAACATCAATATGGTTTCATGACCAGTAATGACGGAAATATTGAAGAACGGATCTTCGTCGTCCACGAAGGTTATAAAATTGAACCTCATGGACGTTGATTTCGTTTATAAAAATAAAAGGGAAGTGAGTAAGAATATTGATGATGGTTCTTCTGTTAACATGATATAAATACATTATATGGATGATAATGGAGTTATCATGGTGATTTTTTTAGAGGAGGTGAGGAGAGGATAACAAAAGAAGATAAATTTAAATGAAACTCAATGAAAAAGAAAGGTGCCTTACCTCTTGAAATAACTTCCTCAAGAACCTCCTTAAGGGAAGGGATTGGGTCTTTTGGAAAGACCAAGAGCCTCTTGGTCGTGGGGAGTGACTAGGGAAGTGTATTTGGGAAGACCATTTAGGAGATTCAAGGCTTACTGGAGTGATGATAAGAGGGAGTGGTGAGGGGTTTTAATAGTGGAGGAGAGGGGCAATTTTTCAATATTTTATTCATTATTTTATTTTATCCATCAAGACAACCAATAGTATTGTTTCATGTGCCCCCTAATAGGAATAAGTGCATCTGAGTTTTAACCAAGAGGCCTTTCATCACATTTGATGTCATGAATAGTGTATTTAACTGATAATATGTATATAGAGTATTTTATCGTATTTCACTATTCATAAAAAATTCTAGAATTTTAGAAAAATCCCAAAAAATTACCCCTACCATTTCTCGACGTGTATAATTCAATAATGAAATCAATTTTTCAAAATTAACTTTCTAAATATTATTAATTGAATTTCTAAATAAATTCACAGTTAATTCGAAAAATAACAATTTTAAGGAGCAATTAGTTTTATTTCAAATTTAAAAATTAATTAAGGTCTCATTATCTTATTTCATTAAGAAAATAAAATATTATTATTTTCTTTTCATAAGGGTCATATTACTATTCATATTAATATTCAAAAGGGTATGTTACTTGTCACCAAATAAACAAGTTTGTTCTATCATACTCTAAATGACATACTGGTCCCAACTCTAGATGACCGTTATTAGAAAATCCAAACACAGTAGAGGAAACGTTTTGTATAATGGATAGATGTATTCACTATTTATTTTCAAAATAATTGGGTGTTATAACCATGATCTAGCCGTTTACATATCACCATTTTATAGATCATTTAGATGAGTCACCACTAAGACATCCTAACATATCGGATAACATACCAGTGATATCATTCTCAAGGTGGAAGTCACCCCACTATGAGAAAGATCTATGTGGATGATGCAACACTAAGAAAATATCCATAGGTGGAAAACACACCAAAAAGACCATCCATTATGTGGATGGTGAACCATTGGTATAACATTTTATAGTGTTGGTACACCACTAAAATCAAATTATAATTAGACTTAATAACACCAAAACAAGTTCATAACAGTATGATATACCAATGAGACACTCTCAATAATTTTAAAATAAAATTCAAATAAAACAGATGTTGTTGGAATTCAACTAATATGAAATCCAAAAGTATATGAGGTTCATCATATTTCCATAGTCTCATAGAGAACAATGAATCATTAAGATCATTTATAGTGGACAATATACCCCATCACAGAAAGGGTGGATTACAAAAAACAAATAGAAATATCAAGTTTGGTGAGGCATAAGTATTTATCAGAATAAATTATTAATAATATAAAATATATATTAGTTCATTATTAGTTATTAATTATATCATTGGTTTCGTTTAAAATCCACAAATATTCACATTAAGTGGCTACTAGGAACACTTACCACTTGTATAACTCATACACAAGGAAATATTCAATGACCAATTCAATAAGAAACCAAAGTACCCTCCTAGGGTTGATTTCAAATAATAGGAATCTATTTTGAGTCCAAAGTCTTGGTATAATAACACAAACAACAGTGAAATCAATCATTGGTGACTAATGGTTTCAACTGACACCACTTGTAGTCCCCACACAACATTCGATGGATCCACATATAAAATAGGATTTCATGGAAATAAATTCAATTTTTTATGACATAGAAATAAATTTTCATATTCCACATTTAATACAACATATTCCTCATAGTAAAATCATAGAGAAATTCATGATACCACCTATTTGGAACTATAACTGTCTTGTTCATTTAAAAAAATTGGATGGTTTGAAATCAAATAGAATAAATCATAGAACCTAACAAAAACACCCCAAATTATATCTAGTTTAACAATTCTTCATGAATGTGAAAGGAAACATAAAAATATGAACAATTGTAATAGAATATTTACTTGTGGTAACCCAACACAACGATATGACACAATATTTGACCTCACTTGAGAGAAAAAAACCATATATACATAGAAAATGAGGGATAAATAAGAGGGAATATATGAACTAGTTCTTATTAGGAAAATAAATTGGAAATTTTCCTTTTCAAAATACATAAAACAATTTGATTAATTATATTATTCTTTTAAATAATATTCAAGGACCATATAAACTAAATTGGGAACCATAATAACATAGGTAGACCTATATGGGTTTTATTTCATACCAATTGGGCTACCTTTAGTTGTGGTTCTATCCACTAACACACCAAACAAAACACCAGAACAGACCATAAGGATTTTTAGTGGGAAATCAATAACATAAAAAATTTCTATAGAACCATCTATCATACTTAGTTTCTAATATCTTAAAATACTAAACCACTTAAATATAGAGTAAGAAAAAAATTTAACAATGATCAGTAAATAATAGCTTAAATGTATACCATTTAATGGTTAGGTGTGTTATAGTTAGGGTTGGTATGATTTCATATGGAGGTGTAAAATATTCTCATGTAACACCAAAATAATTATGTGTTTGGATGAACCCCAATTTATATTATATAGATTACCATATAATATTTATTTAGTATATTAGGGGAGTATTATTTAAGTGATGATTTTTTTTACCATATTATTGGTAGATAAATAGCATTATAAACATCAAACTTTGAAAAAATTAGAATGAAATCCCGAAGGATTAAATAATCTATGGGTGGATGGGTCTGTTGATAACTTGTTTTCCATTTATTCTTAATCAATAAGTTATTTGACCTCTCATATGTTTATTTTGAAACCTAGGCCCTCTATTAAGATAGCTAGAGAGATTTTCCTGTTTTATCTATATCGAAAATGATATATATATATATATATATAATTGGTGAGTTGTATGTGATGTGAACATACTTTAGGTTGAATGAAATATAATTCATTCATATATCTCATTATTATATAATAGTAAAATTTGGAATATGTGACTATCAATAAAAGATTGAATTAATATATGACCAACAATTACAAGATATTTTGGACAGACTAATCAAATTAAAATTCAAAATTGTTTATGATACAACATGTTGATATATATATATAGTGATAAAATGTTTGATCATGAATATGATAAATATATTTACTGTTTGACTGGAATTGATACTTTACTAGAGGATAATATTTGAAAATGTTTTGAAATCTAGATTTCATTCTTTTCAATACTATACAGTCCTATGTATTCCCAATCTATGATTTAATGAAAGGGGGTTTCAATTTTAGAACCTTAGGTGCTATATTAAAAGAGTTTATTTTCGTTTAACCAAAATAAAATTTTGAAGGAAATCATAAAATAGTTAATATTTTGTGATACAATATTGATTTTGTAGTAGCCTTACAAAATTATTCTATATATATATAAATGGGGATTCTGATATGGTTTTATAGTTTATTTAATGTGACAGAATGTATGGTTAAATTGTACAATTTCCATAAGCCTAAAGTGCATGTGGGAGATTCATGTAATGATTACTTAAAGGCATAAATGATTAATATGTTTTTATGTTATATTATAGGTGATGATATAAATATATATATCAAAATGAGCTACACAAGAAGAACTAAGGTAGGTTTTATTATCTATTTTAGGATATCTTATAGTGTGATTTAGAGGTGTCACACCATTACCAATAGAAATATGTTTGGTTGTGAAACAAATGTCATAAATATTGTACTATTAGTTAATAATTTCATATGATCAACATGATAAATAGAATTTAAAGAATTAATTTTTGTTTATATAATTTGTTGGATTTCATGAATAATTATTTTAGATATTAAAATGAATTAAAAAAATGTATTTAGGACAAGTGTTAAAAATAGTATTAGAAGTAATATATTTCCACATTAAATATTAAATTATGAGTAAATGTAGATGAATGATCAATAATTTCTTACAGCTTGTATTAATTATCTAGTAGACATTAGACTGCATTTGAATAATTTACTAATAAACTCTTGTCAAATATTTTGAATCTATCATCCTTCACCTTCCTTATATTTCATGAGTTTCAGAAATATAATTGATTCCTGGGGGATCCCAAACATTCATTGGGTGATTTAGTTGATAAATTTATACAGTATAGATGCATGAGTGCATTGGTTAATTATTATTAATCTCCATCTATTATAGTAATTTATAATGTATGCACAAATATATACAATATAATCTATATGTTCTTAATTTATTTATTACCTACATTATGATTCTCAAGGATTGTCTATCATGGGATTTATATTTATATTGATTTATTTTATATTGAATAAGTGTTATTTTACCCTTAGAAACCAAATAGTTCTGTCATTGTTTATTTTGGTCTTTAGCTCCAAAAACAATCTATAACACAAGGATTTAGGTTGATAAGTGAAATATCTATTAATTAATTAATTTATCATAGTTTCTATATAATTATTCAATTGTCATATTCCTTCAAAAATCAATTGAGAACCAATTTACTAATCAATACCTATTCCTAATAATAAAACAATTTCAAAAGTATATTCATATTTTTTTCAATCCCCCACGTGATCTTTTTCTTAACCAAAGAAGATGTAAACATTTAATCAAAAATGATTAAAACCATATAAAATAAACATTTAATTAATGATACTCATAAACATTTTCAAAAGCACGTAATACATCTAATAAATATTATACAAATAATTTCTCATATATAATTCCATCTCTAAAAGCCACCCCCTTTTGTCCTATATTATTTTATATTACTTTTATCCTATTCCATATATGATTTAGATAACTGAAAAAAACTTCACTCATCTCTTGAGGTAATTATATCTAGATTTACACTCAGTCTCATATATAGAAAACTATAAATTGTAATGTAAATTACCTCAATATCAACCTAGAAATGAATCACTATTAATAGAGATATAATTTTGAAGGTAAATTCTATGGTTTTAGGGTAAGTGTTTCATGGTTTAAAAAATTTTGATTTCAAGGATGAAAAAGGATGGAATTTTTTTATGTTATAAATAATGAATGTGAATTAAACTAGTGAATAAATGATTTTATTTGTTCTTATCTAAATGAGTCCTATAACCACCTACCTTTTTCTCTTATCCCCATGGCCACAAAAAGTAATTATCATGTTGTGAGTAATTTCATTATTTTTTTTCTAATTAAATGCCTTAAAGAACATGTCCTTCTCCGTTAGACGTTAATCCAATCTAACACCATAATCCCCACCATAAATATCGAACTGAGAAATGTTGTAATAGTTTTTAAAAATTAGAAGATGGTGGATTTACAAATTGAAATATAAGGTATCTTATTACTCTATTATTTTTTTCGTTAAAATAAAAGATAAATCGAATGGTTTATAATTAGTAGTGGGAATTAACATTCAATCGAAATAACTAGTTGATAAATCCTCACATTATATATTTTAGAAGAAACCAATCAGACACATTGATCTTCCATGCTTTTCAACAACATTAATGACCCTCAATCCACCAATTTATTAGTTTTTTTTACCCACATGAAAATAAAAAAAAACCTCCAAATTTTATTGTTCCAATATACCTGATGTGAAGGTAATAATTTTGAAGATATCTTAACAACTTTTTGATATTTTTACTCCCATTAACTAGAATCACTTGACATGGATCAAAACCCTATATTTTCATTATTATTATCATTTCCAAAGACACTCTTGGCATTCACTAATTTATCCTTTCTTGATATCCTGTTATCTAATTGGATTTTCTTAATAAAAATATATTTCCTGTCCATATTTATAAAAACTATTTGGGGTATGATTCCAAAATAGGCATGTAATATCTCTCCATGTAATTAAATTCTTGGTTTCTATAGGATTTTAAATGGATCAAATATATGTTATGTCTAAACATCAAAATGGATGAATATTTTAATTATTAGATTCATTTATTTTAATTTTATTCAAAATAATATTTCTTTGATAAGATCAATACGATTTTTTCATAATCATATATATTGAAAAATTATATAATGAAAGGGGTACAATATATAATATTTCAAATGTGTTTTAGAGTGCCTCTACTGAATTAGAATCAAATAGTTGGTAAATAATATCATGGTACAAAAATGAAGTGTCTAGAAAAAAAAATCTCATTAATTATAATGAATAATTAAAATCATAGTATAAATATATTTGAAAAAAAAAATTGAAGGGTTATGTACCATTAAAAAATTACATATTACAATTTAATTTTTATGAATTTCAACAATAAATTTTTTCTAGATTATCAGAATTCCTATACTAAATGATAATATCTCCCATATAATTCATGGGACAAAATATTATTTATCTAATGGTCCCTCCAATATAAAATCATTAAAAAATAATAATTATTAGAAGAGGTAGGGGATTTGCATTAAAAAATACAGAATTTAAATATAGAAAAATAAAACATTCAAAGGATATGAGTGGTTAAAATATTTTATTTGGTTGTTTTCTAACATCTTATTCCTTGATAAAATTTTAGTCTATTGTGATCCTTTCCTTGATTGTGGTAATGAAAAATCCTACAAATTAAAAACCATTCACTTTAACTGATTTAGATAAAATATTATTCATTAAACAAAATTCAATAGGAATAAAGAGGCTCAAAATGGTAAGTCAAATATATATAGGTAAGTGTAGTAATTATTATCAATGAGATGTAAAAATAAAATAATTTTTAGATAAACAAAAAAACATCATATAAAATAAAAAACGTGTAATAAAAAAATTTCAAGGCCGCAAAAATATGAGAATAGGATGTCCAAACACTCATTGTGTCTCTCCACATCCATCCCACTTTTCATTAAATGGTCTCTTAGTACTTTATATGAGTCATCCTAGGGGTTTCCCAACTATCTAATATGGGTAAATTGGTTATGTAAATGGTGGTATTTGATGTTGATTGGATATGTTCTGTTATAATGGATCTTCCTAAATTTGGTATCTTATTAGTGTGCAACAACTATGTCTATGGAATAACTCTTATTGAGATAGGGGTATTTGTAATGTGTTTCTCAATTTGAGTGGCCTCTATGTCAGTGGATGTGACAATAAAATTTTATATATATTTACAATATACTGAGTCTCTATAAAATATATTGAATAAATGGTAAATGATGAGGTGACCTACGGATTTCAAAAATTAATATTAAATTATTTTATATAAATATTCTACACATCAAAAAACACTACATCCATAGGAACATAAAAAGATTTTTATACATGAAGACAAGATAGATAAACAAATTATTTCACAATAGGACTTTAAAATCACCCATAACGAACTTCTCACATTATACCCTTCATTGACACACCCTATGTAAAACAATTATTCACTAAATGGGGAAAATAAACATAATAATGGGTGACATTATATGACCATGAAGGGTAATAATGTAAGATATCAATCTATGATCATGTGAAATCATAAGATATGAATAAGGTTAAAACATCATGATAATAACATAAAAATTTAACACCCAATCATCCATAGGTCATAATCATGAGTCATTAAATAAAATGTTATAATTTTAAATTTCCTAAATCATAAGATTGAGAAGTCATCTTAAATGAATCGTGAATAATAATTTCAAATTATAATTAAAAAAATTCCACGTTTTTTTTTGGCACCATTATAGGCATCGAAACTATATCACAAGTCATGGTTAACTACAGAGACCATCATATCATAAAGGATTGAGAATCAACACCTATGTCACATATCATAGAGAATCAAGAATCACCATTATTCTCCCATATTATAGAGGATCAGGAATCACCACTCATTCCCTATGTCAGAGTGGTTTGGGAATCTTAACATATTTCCCATATTTTATTTTTCACTTCAATTTATTTCTCATTATGATGTTATGAGATACAAGCCCTTTCCCAATGAATTGTAGGGATATAATGGCCCATGTATTTTCATAATGAAAACAATACTTATATATACTACAAGATCATAAAAAATTCATCAATTTGTCACATCATAAAACATAAATGGAACGCATGTTCAATAGACATTCAATCTTTACATCACATCATTACTCGTGCAAAAGATAATGGTTTCATAAATATTTTATTAGCCCATTTGTATTATATACAATAAGAGGGGTTGAGGTTGATTCAATGTATGAAATATTAATCTAATAGCCCCTTCAAATCTTGTATCATAATGTGAAAAACTCTTCTCTCAATATCTAATATAAAATTATGAGAATAAATGAAATCATGCATGAAACACCACAATTTTAATTGGTTCACCTGCACTGGGCATCATCCAAATAGTGTAAAAAGTAAATGTTCCTATATATCAAATACAATAATGTGCACTTTTGTTACAAAGTTCATAGAAGACTCTATATCCTTTATGGTTCATTACCATTAATTATTTTAATGGTCACTTCACTCTAAACTGAAGTGTCCTCACTGGTCCTTCAGAATATTATTCCATTGATGACTTGAATGAATATAGTTTACACCTTATTTGGTTCATCATGAATCTATACTTTCATTCATTTTATGAATACCTATATTCAATATAATTTTTAATAAATCACATCCAATTAATATACAATTAATATTCACAAAAACCCATTCCCAACATTCGCAAAGCTACCCAATTATTTGAAAATCATTTTGAACCATCATAAACATTTTTATTTTCTGAGAATCATATCCTTTCTGAAAACATGCTACGATTTCTTTAATCTCCAAACTGTTCGTGAAACATTCACTTTTGTGAAAATTCCTTCCATTATGAAATTGTATTCTTATGAATCCTTTATAAATTGAAATATTTTTCAAAATTACTTCTCAACATATAAGCCTTTGTATTTTTATTATGGATTCCTCTCTCAAAGCCTTTGGATTTCCATTTCAGCAAAGACATATTTTTAGAATTTGTTTTTCATGAATCTTCTTGTAATCACATAACTTACCATCTTTCCATTAGGCCTCAACCATCATTCATGAAATATCCTTTTGTTAATCTCTGAAAAATTATGACACAAAACATTCATAAAAAATAAAAACTTCCTGAATTAAAATACATTAACATATTTTGATGAGGTTTCCCTAGAAATACATCATTTACAAATCTATTCCCCTAATCCAACATTTTGACACCAAAAATAGGTCAAATACTGGGAAATGGTTCCACCTAGCCCACATAAACTTATTTACCAATTCCATAGATTCCAAACACTATAATAATTCATTATAAACATAATTGGTCCATAATATTGTTGGTACTCCAAAATTGACCTTGTGTACCTTCTTTGTCAACAAAAAAACAACCAAAAAACACTCTAATGATAACATGAGTTATTTATTCCCAAAAATATCCACCATTGGGTTTGTTGAAAACAATTCAATATGTAATTATATATGCACATTATCCAACTAAACAAGATCATGTTCTAACTTCTTCATGATAAAATGATACTTAATATCAATGTTTTTCATCCAAGAGTGTTGTACTATATTTTATTGAGATTATTATAATATTAGTTATTGGAATAGATTATGATTAAAGACATCACTTCAACAGAAATATATTCAAGTTTCTTCTTCATCCATAGTACTTGTATACAAGTTTGAGTGATGAAAAAATATTCAGATTCAATAGTAATCAAAAAAGTGAAATATTGTTTCTTGATTAGCCAAAAAATATCTAATCCACCAAGATATAATTCACCACTGAATGATGATTTTAAATCATATAATGAACCTGACCAAAATTTATATTCATAACCCAATAAATCTTGATGATATTTTTCATTGTTTATAAAACTAAATTCAACCATTACCTTGATATACAAAATATTCTTTTCACAGAAAGTGGATTTATTTACAATTCCATTGATACAACACTACTTGGCATGTGTAAAAAACAATTTCAGGTCATGTAAATGTTAAATAAAATATACTTCCAATGATCTACCTATATTCTTTGATATTAATAGATTTTCTATCATCAAATCATTTCTACTTTATCTGGGTAGCCATAAGAGTTTTTACTTCCTTGTAATTTTACATTTGAAATATTTGAAAATCTGTCATGGTATATTTGGATTGAGAAATGAATGTTCAATTTATTCACTACAATACTAGTAAACAATTTAAAATAATTTGTTCACCAATCATTGTTATTTAAAATTCACTTTTCAGGAATTCTACAAAAATTTCACACTATTATTTTTTTTATCCACGGAATATGATGTCTTCGACATATCCCTTCAAAATCATCCTTTGAAAATTATCATTGTTGATATAAATATAATAATAAAATCATCCATTCTTGAAATTTACATTATTCAAATAATTCTCATGACTCGTCCCAGAGTGCCCCATGTCATGACTAACCCAAGGCTGCCTCCAATAGGCCAGGGGATGGTGACTAGCATCGAGTAGTCATATCCCACAAATGGGAGGCATTATAATAAGTACATGTATTCACGCACACATATCCACGCCACAAATGAATAAATGTAAAAACACAAAGTATAAAATGCATGTAAAACACTATATCCCGCAACTACAGTACAATTGTGATTGTAAGGGGAATTAAAAATGTCCAAAATACAAACCCACCAAAAAGAGTATGTGGCTGCAAGTCCAACCTATAAGAAAAGAGGTATTTAGATAGCTGTCTGAATCGCAGGATAAAATCATCTGTATGGACTCAATAAGGACTTCCTAATCATGGTCCACCTAGGACTTTGTCAAAGGGTCTATCATCTACACAAGACACAACACATGTTGGAAAATCACGTGAAGGGGTGACTATAACAAAAATTAGTAGTAAGCTCTGAATCCAAAAAGGAACACAATTAAGATATACCGAAATGGAAAAACCACCATGAATATACTAGTAAGATCCACATTGGTATATGTCAATAGCACATATACAAACAATTATCTAGATATACATGTGAAAAAAACTATCCATCAGGTAGTCTTAACCAACTGGAATCCATAGGATTCTTCATGAAGTGTACTCATTTTGGGAGATCTCCTTCATCGAGCCATGATATCTGCAGATACACTCACAATGATGTATAGATCATTTGGGTCCCTCCCAAATAGAATGTATTGGTCAAGGATAATTATGATACACATAGAGGGGATAATTACAAGAGAATTCCACAAACCCAATCTGAGTCAATATATAATGTAGGGGATCCTACTGAGAGAATATTAATAAACCTAATGATGTGGATTTTAATATATGGGTTTGTTTCTAGATAATACCACTAACTTTACTGATGTGGTCCTCTAGATAGAGGGACAACACCCTTCTCTTGAACGTTACATAGATTCCACAAAACTCCACTAGTGGTGATTGAGGATATCTTCAGTCTAAAGGAGGGATACCCTAACACTATCTTGGAATCATCCCCTAGAGGGGACAAAAATCTAGTAATGTGGATGTAATTCTATACTGAAACCCTGAGGAATGGTAAAATGGAATTCTCTTAACCTATATTGGTCCAAATTATAAATGAAGATCCTCAAACAATCTTGATGGGAGTACAGAATGTGTCCTAAAGGGTCACATGGAATGTATTACTATCCCAAGTCCTGACCTAATGGAAGATCCGCAAAAGGAATATAGCCTCCATATTCATAGTGTTCATAAGGGAACACATGGAATGAAGAGACACATGGTTTCCTTTTTGTGTAGCATGTATGTGTCCACGTGGGAGTACACAGTGTGCCTCATTAATTCAAGCATGACTTGTGTCTGCATATGTAAAAAGACTGATGAACACATGAAGATCATCATTGGCCCGAACGTTTAAAACATAATTCCAATGATATAACTCTTTAAAAGGTCTCATATTTCCAAAGGTATTTCATCATTATTATCCCTATTAAAAAACACTAGAAATAGAGTATTCACATTCCCCAAACAGACCCTGGGTGAAGAAGAAACATTTCACCATATAACACATTAATGGTAATTCATGGGGCCCATGTATGAATCTTGAAATCAAATATTTGTATCTAAACATTAAGATACTCATGAAAAAACTTAGGGGATCAACTATTCATTTGTACAAATAGTAATCCTGATGAAAAAGTCATATTTGGGGGAATTATTCTTAAAGGGAATCTCATGGGCCCAAGACACAAGTTCGAATTAAATTTCGATCATTGTCCTTAAATTGACCGTCTCAATATCATAATTTCATTTGCACTGACAGATCTCCAATTCTACATCATATGAAGGAATTAAGTTAGAAACAAGGTTTATGATTAATTATAATATTAACAATATTAATATTATTATAAAATTTATTATAATGTGAGGAGAAGAATCTCTCTCTAATAACAATTATTTTTAAGCCATAATATTTCCTATCAAACCCTGCACAACCATATGATTTCACCATTGATTTCTTTTAATTTATATCTTAAATTATTAACATAATAATAACTAATCCCACCATGGTTCCAAATACACTCACCTGCTTCCCCCCAGTAAGGGAGTATGAATATCACTCATGCATCAACATTTATTTATATTAATTTATGATACTGTTAATATCAATATTATTAATAATTAATATCTTCAATGAAGAGTCTAGGAGTCATTCATGCACAAGTAGCACCCCCTTATCTCATGTAGTCGTCCATTACCACATGAGATTCCCTATTCATTTAGTATATTCAATATATTATTATTATTATTTATAAATAATTATTTTCCTGTGGAAACCATATGTACTCTTCCCAGATGCACGTTACACCACATGGGAGACCATGCTATCTATTAAACCTCGAACTAACTTCGATCCACCATTACCCGACCCATTATTGGGGTCCCACTACCATTTTAAAACATCCATCACATCTAAAAATCCCAATCTAGAACTCATGACCACAATCTTTTTTGCTAAAAAAACAAATCACAAATATTTGAACCCTCTAAAATCATTGAATCACTAATCAACCAATTACCAATGATAAACGCATGTAGAATAGAGCGTGAAAATCATGAAACACAATCTTTTTGAATAAACATCGTCCAATGTTTGTGTTGGAATCGATTATTTTTTATAGGATGGAAAATAAAGAGAAATAATTAAACTAAAGAAATATCAATTCCAAGACCATAAGAAGATAAAGCAATTACATGAATCAAATGATCGATCTGGGAATCAATTTGTTTGGTGATTAATTCGCATTCATCATGGGATAATAAAACGGGGATAAATCCACAAAACAAACATACTAACTCGATTTGGATCAATTTTTGGTGAAGAAATTTTTTTCTAATGATGAATAGTATCCATTACATCTACTGCCTCTCAATTCACCTCGATACAATCACTAGTCACCATTCGTTCTCAATCCTCCAACAGAGAAGTGGGGGGGGGGGAGATCCACTCAACGATACTAGGGTAATGCGGCTATCCCAGGTTATTTTCCATAAATAATTATTTAAATAAGAAACTGGGTAACATCATTTAATTTAAATTAATTAAATTATTTATTTATTTTAACTAAACAAACTAGCCAACAAATGCTTCATCCAAACATATCACACCGACCAACTATAGTTTTCGCCTAGGAAAAAAACCACTTTATGAAACCAACAATGGTCTCATTTTTTCAATTAAAGTCTCTATTCATGATTTATTAGGATTTAAAAATATAATTATTTGATTTAATTATTTTATTTGTGGTTATTTCTTCAGTAAATGTTTTATAGATGACCTCATCTAACCAATATTCGTTCAAAAAATGGTGTTTCCACTATTATGAATTCTTCAATGCCCTCATATTTCTGATTTAGACACCCACTTTAATGTTATTTCACCTTTTCAGGGAAACTAAAATTGCAGGAAATTAAATATTTTAATATTTGCATAATTTATTCCATGAACATCGGGCCACAGAATCACACAACATCTTATACCCCAGTCTCAAAATAATTCAATATAATTTCTATAAATAAAACAAAGAAGATTTGAGATGTTATATTCTCCCACCTAGGAGATTTACATCATTGAAATCATAAACAAGGGAAACTAAAACAAATTAGGGTACTAAGCCTAAATCTAATCATCCCAATCCAATGTGCTCTCTAGGAGATTCTTGAGCTACCACTAGACACGTACCAAAAGAATAAATCACAATGAAGGATCCTCTATTACCGATCATCAATCTATACAACTGGGATGTAAAAGATGCATCTTAATATGAAACTATCATCAAAGGATCTCTATTGAGTCAAACTATCTCTTACACAAATCGGCATCTCAAAATATTTACTGAACTCTACTCTCGAATATCGTGGAAGTGGGCCAACATGGTGAGTAGGTCAATATTCACCTAGATAGTATTGTGTCCCCTAGCTATACATGGTAAATCTATCATAAAGTGTATCATTATACCATCCCGCTTTTATTTTGGAACCTTCAGTGGTTGAGCTAAACCCTCTTGAACTTGGTGCTCAGCCTTCACTTACTAACAATTGAGGCATCGAGAGACAATCTCTTCAACTCTGTTCTTCAACCCTAGACAAAAAAACTAACATCGTAGTTATGGTATATCTTTTCAATGCCTAGATGTACCACCAATGAGGTTGTGTTGAACTCCCTCCAAACATCCTCTTGTAACGCCAAAGGTATAATTGTTCATCCTCTAAAAAGAACAATGTTCTCCACGACATTCATATATCCATCAAGAGCATGCCCTAGGGATATCTGAGAATATAGGGTCTCACAGTTAGTATCCCCAACTTGTGCCTCTCTAACATGTTATAAGAATGGGGATTGACAACCATTAACTAGCGGTAAGATTCTTTTTATCTATCCACAATAGATAACTATAAAGGGGCCAACTACTCTAACAACTCTTTTAGCGGCTGTGAACTAGATCCCCTGTCGAGATCATCTACCATCTTATTCCCCTTCCAAGGAGTATAGAAAAATTCAAAGTCATAGTCCGAGAAGAAATCTAACTATCACCTCTGTCTTAAGTTAATATCCCTCTGAGAGAAGATATACATGAATCTTTTGTGATCAGAGTAGATGATAGACCACTCACTCATCAAGTAGTGTCGTCACAACATCAGTGTCAAGACTACTGAGGCTAGCTCAGGATATTTGGTCCCATAATTCTTCTCTTTTTGTCTCAAATGGAATGAACCATAAACAATCACTGCTTACCTTTTAATCAGGACACAACCAAGCATGTTTTTTGATGTGTCATAGAACACCTACATACTCAACACCCCCCTCTATAAATTACATGATGGTAGCACTCGTCAATATATGCCTCAAATACTAAAAGTACTCCTGGAATATTTCCATCCACATGAAAGGCTACCCTTTCATGTCAAACCCATCAAATGTGATGCTACTCTGGATTAGTACGGTACAAATTTCTCATAGTTCTCTACTAATCTATGCATACTATGCACTTTGGTAACACTATTGGGTATATCCCAAGGAGGAATTTCATTAACCGTTGATGGAGCCACAACAACTCCACCACTACTACAGGGAACTATGGACTCACAACATCTACTAAAATGAGGTTCAGGCTAACCAATTGATGAGTAATCAGCTGCACCCCTTAGTCATGTGTCCATTCTACACTGCCTGGATTTAGGTTTCTCCAACAATGGAAAACTTAGTAACATCACTATGGAAACACCACACTATTCTCCTAAAAAATTCAACCTAAGAAAGAACTACAGATAACTAGTCCATGCCAAGAAAGATGTCATAAGGCCTCGACACCTATACCAAGAGATCCCAACCAAAAGTCTTGACTCCAAGAGTTATGTCACACTATCAATACCAATATGTTATCATTGGTTCTCATATAGTAGGAGTCTCTAAGCGTGATGGATGAGTAAATGGTTAAACTAAAATATCCAAGTCTCAAACAAGATTCTTGATAAGAAGATAATGACCAGAACTTATGTATATAAATACAAAATCTAACGTAGAATAGATGCAGATCATTCCTCAAATTATTCATAGAGCCATTTGGTTATATTCCTTGGCCACATGAATATATCCTCTCCCCTCTCCTCCAGGTCCCTGAGCCTAATGTGGAACACCAAGGGTTCTGGTGGTGAAATGTAAAAATGTTAACCACCTCCTTTTTTTTCTCCCAACTCCCCTTCCATCCTTTCCACCCTACATATTTGTATGCCTTTGATTTTCTCACTACCTCAGTGGTCTATACACCATCTCTCTGTCAATAGCACGATGAGTTGGAAAATATCAAGAGAGATATCCCTTTCCATCACATGAAAAAAATTTCCTCTCACTATGATTATTGGACCCACCCTTTGAGCCCAGAGCTACAGATCCCCTCTCTTGGGACCTCTTCTTAGAATGTCTCTCATATCCATGTCTCTGAGACCTATGCCGGCTTCCCACTGAAGAGGTCACTACTCTTGCTTTCGGACTGCTGACTATCACCAGTTGTATTTTCCGATCCAAGGAACTTTCAACCACAAAGGTTCAGTCTAGAATCCCATCATAGGTAGAAATTCATAGAGGGATAACAATGGTTCAGATGTACTTATGTAGACCTCGCTCGAATGTTTGATCCCTGAATAATTGGTCGTTTATCATGTACATCGATTATCTTGAATGGTTGGTGTGCCTCGATGAAGACTCAAATAAGGATAGATCATCCTGTCAGAGATATAGAGGCTCTTGTAAATTCATAAAACATAGCTTCTAAGGTGATAAATCCTCTCATAAAAAGGTCCTAATACTCTATTTATGAAAGATTCACCTCATCACAATATTAGGTAACCGAACTCCAACATCACCCTATTAGGCAGTGTCGAAGGCTTTCTGCCATGACCACCATCTGCTATAATGTTGTCCTGGCTAGATGGAAAACATAGGTCAACACCTAAATCTAGTCCTCAACTGCCTATGTGTTGAGCTCACCTCAAGTCCTATGGGGTCTATGTCCCTGAGACTTGGGAAGTGAGCTCATCATTCTCTACTCATTCATTGGTAGTACAGGTACAATGTGTTAATATACAAGTGGTGGTATTTCTAGTGCACCACATGGTGGTTCAATCTCTAGTTAAAATTCATGTTCCAATGTATCTACATCTGGAATATCATCCTCATGATCACGTGATGGAATCCTGGTAGACTATCTACATGTAGACACCTTGAAGTAGAACAAGACATACCACAATCCATAGAGTATATCAAGAAAGGTGACTCAAGAATCACATAGAAGACACATCTATTTCTATATGATACATGCACTATTATTTTCTCCCTACATCTAGTGTTTTTAGGTATTGAGTCAAAAATTAGGAAATCAGAGTCTTGGTATATGGATATGTCGGCCACCACACCAACACTAGAGTACCTTGCCTAAAAGCCGAACTCGAATCACATAACATTGTTTCCCTAAACAAATCTCACAAACTCCATATCCTCAATTTGAACTAACCTCCTCTAATACAACCAAGTCATGACTTTTCCTAGTGGGGCATGTGTCATGACTACCCCAAGTCTTCCACTTATAGGCTAGGGGCTGGTGGCTAGCAATGAGTAGGCATATCCCAAAAATGGGAGAGATTATCCTAATGTTTCTATACATATGCACACATCTCTAATACAAATATTCTGAAAAATAAAAACACATATTATACAATGCATGAAAAATAATATGTCCCACAGCTAGATTATAATAGTGAAAGTATAGGAAAGTGAACATGGCCAGAATACAAGCCCGCTAATAAGAGTCTGTAATTAAAATTCAAACAGATAAGAAAATATGAATTGGGGATATTTTATGAATTGCATGAACACCTCATCAGTAATCCCTCTCTATGAACCATATCTTTCTTGTCCACCCAGGACTCCATCAAAGGGTTGATCATCTTCACAATACACGACATGTACGGGAAAATCCTGTGTAGTGATGAGAATAACATTACTCAATATGACACCACGAAACCAAAAAGGAATAACACAATGAAAAACCAAAAATAATACACATCCAAGGAAATACTAGTAATCTTCACATATATATAAGTCAAAAAAACATTTAATAATAATTCCCTAGATATACACATGACAAACACCCCACCATCATTTGGTCTTAACCAACCCCAAACCACAAAATTTTTCTTCATGCACGCTCGTCTCGAGAGATCTCACTCATCGAGCCATGATATCATCAGACACACTCACGAAGAGGAATAGCTCATTTGATCCCACCAAAAGAGAATGCATTGGATGAAGAAGATTATGATACATAGAGAGGGGAACCTTCCCATAGAATACCACTAACCCAATCTCGATCAATCCGCAACGCAGGGGATCACAACCAGTGAATATCACTAACATTATCGATGTGGCACGTAAAGTAGGGGATCCAACCTAGATAATACCACTATCCATACCAATGAATCTCATTTGATATAGGACCAAATCCATATTCTCAGTGGTTTGGTTGATTCCACTAAACTCTACTAGGAGTGATAGAGAATGACTCCAGTCCCAAGGAGGGACACCATAACTCTGTCTGGGACTCGGCTACTAGAGGGGTCTACAATACTATAATGTAGATGTAATTCCACACTGAACCCTCAAGGAAAGATCCAAGGGATGTACTTAACCTATACTGGTCCAAACAAAAAAAATAAAGATCCCAAAACACACTTGATGGGAGTACACAATGTTTCCTAAGAGGAACACGGCATGTACAACTATCCTATGTTGTTCCTCTATTGAAGAGCCTCACATTGAATGTAGTGTATATATAAACTACGCGTATTATGGTACACATGACATGTTGATAAAAATAGTATCCTATTCGTGTTGCTTGTATGTTTCTACATGGGAGTTCACAGCGTGCATCATTAAGTCTAGCACTATATGTTTCTAGGGATTGAAGAAATTTGACGAATACATAGGGATCAAATTTATCCTAAAGCAATAAAACAAAATTCCACTAATATTCCCCTTCAAAATGTCTCAGAATTCCAAACTAATTAGTCCATTTTAATCCTTACGGAAAAACGCTTTAAATAGTGTATTCATGTGCCCCAAACATGAACTGGGTGAAAAAGTCTCATTTCACCATATAACTCATGAATAGTAATTAATGGGGACCACTTCTAAATCATGTAATAAAATATACAGAGAACATCATTTTGATCATCATGGTAAAATTCATGGGATTAACTATTCATTGGTCCAAATCAGACACCCGATGAAAAATTCATATTTTTTCACATTATACTCGATTGGCGTCACATGGGTCCAATCCATGAGTTCTAATTAATATCAATAATTGGTCGTCAATTGACCATCTAAGTACTAAAATCATGTTTCCATTAATGGATCTCCAATCCGACGTCATAAAAAGGACACACGTCAGAAACAAGGTTTAAGTATAAATATATCATTAACAATAAAAATATTATTATTAATTTCCGTATTACATAAGGAGAGAACTCTCTCTCAAATCATAATTCTTTTTTATGACATCTTATTTCCTCCCCCGTCAAGAACATCTATACACTTTTACCTTTAAGTTTTTTACATTATTTTCAAAATTATTATCATAATAAAAGTTAATACCACCACAGTTTCCATGCTACACACCCACTTCCTCCCAGCAAGGGAGTAAGAATCCTTCATCATGATTCAAATTTATTTCCTTTCATTTTTGATATTATTAATATCAATATTATTTACAATTAATATCCTCATTGAAGATTTTGGGAGTCATTCACACACAAGAAGTGCCCCCTTATCTCATGCAGTCATCCATCACCACACGACTTTCCCTATTAATTTATTATTTTTAATATTTTATTTTTGTTATCCATTAAACATGATTTTCCAAAAAAAACACATGGAAATTTCTGAGATTCACATTACACCACATGTGTGACCGCACTGTCTGCTAACCCTCGAACATCCTTCAGTCCACCGTTACCTAATTTATTATCGGGATACAACTACCATTGTCAAACACCCATCACGTCTCCAAATCATAATCCTAAAATCATAAACATAATACTTTGTGCTGAAAAAAAATCATAAGGATCGGTAATCTCAAATATCATTAAATCAATTATCAACTGATTACTGATGGTAAATGTAGGTATAATAGGGAGATATAAGAATGAAACACAAACATGAGAAATAGAACTCAGTCAATGATGATGTTGTACTTGATTCATCATCGAATGATGAAAAATTAAGATAATGAAGTAAAATAAAGACATAAAAATTGCAACACAACAAGAAGATAATGAAATTTTCCTAATCAAATGATATATCCACAAATTAAATTTTTGTGGTGCTTAATTCGTTCTAGTCATTGGTAATGAAAATGAGGATAAATCCACAAAACATGCATCCTACCTCGATTTGGAACAATCTTTGGTGGAGAAAATACACACTAGTGATGAATATGATTTGTTGCATTTGTTGCCTATCGATTCACCTCGATCCGGTCATCGGTCATTGTTCAGTCTCTATCAAACAATGGGTAAGGGGTGTAAGATCCTCTCGAGTTTACCAAGGTTATGCGACTAACACTTTTGATTTTCCATTAAAACATATTTAATGAAACAAGCGGTGTAGGTAATTTAATTTAAAATAAATAAAATATTTATTTATTTAAACTAATCATACCGTAAAAAATTAGCTTCATCTAAACCACTCATGACAACCAACCTTAGTTCACGCCTAGTGAAAACACTATATTATGAACTAAACTGTTGTCTCTGATGTCTAATCCAAGTCCCCATTCATGTGTTATTTAATTTAAAATATAAAATAATTTCATTTAATAATTTTATTTACTGTTATGTCCATGGTAAATTGTTTTTTACAGATGACCCGCACCGACCAATGTTAGGTCGCACCTCGGGTAACGATGGTAAACTGAATTCAACAGTTCCCTCTAATTTTGTATTAGGGAACCCGTTTGAATGTTATTCCACCTTTTTAGTAAAACTACATGTGTGTGAAATTAAATATTTTGATATTTTAAACATTTGTTTTAGGCACAATGTTCTTCGAAATCACATGTAGTCTTAGTTCCTATTCTCTAAATCAATCCATATAATTTCATGAAAAAATAAATATAAAATATGAGATGTCACAATACTTATCAACTAAGTAATACAATGCTAGGAGTTCATACTTTTATCTATATAATACCTTATTTGGCTAAGAAACTTCATTCTCATATTCATGGAAAAGAATCTCATATTTTTTTTCAATGTGCACTTATCCTTCCAGAAGACAATTCATAAATTTTAACCTAACATCCTTCTGAAATACATTGCTTCCCTTTCCATTACTATGTCCATTAATGGGAGAATAGTCTGGTGCCTAATAGTAGGTGAAAATGTCTCATCAAAATCAATTACCTTGATTTGAGAGAATCTATTTAACATTATTTAGGCATTGTTTTGAATTACCAATCCATCATCATTTTCTTAGTCTTGGTAGACCAATTTGATCCTAATGAAATTCTTATTTGACGATCTCAAAACAATCACCCATGACTATTTCTTTTAAATTTGATCAAGATCTTCTTTCGAAGGATGGAATCATTTCTCATATCTATAAAATTCTTCAAAAAATTAGCCTCCACCAAATATATAAGGGATTCCTATTGTAAATATTACATTCTGGGGGTTTGAAGTAGCACTTCCTAATGAACAATGATTGTTTTCTATCAATTTTAGCTCAACTCTTCATAATACATGAAGATACATATTTTACTTGACCTAGATCATCATTAGTACCTACTCCTAAATAATCATTTTCCACCTCTACTCCCCCTTGGATTCTTACCTTCTAATCACTGTCAATAGGGAACTATTCACTGTGTTTTTTAATAATCCATTAATTCTTTACAACAATTCATCATTTCTTTCAAATAAATTTACTTTCCCCCTTTTGAATCATTTATAGGATTTCTTTTCATGAGAATCCAAGTAATATCCCCCCATATCAATGATACATAATCATTTTACGTTTTTCATTATTGATAATAAAGAACATAAATAAAAAATAGAAAAATATATTTCAATGATTTCTTCTTTCCAAAACATATTTTATATAGCTAATTTTCTTCTATAGGATATTAAAATTCACTATTATATATGTATATTTTTTTAATTACTGATTTCTTCTAAAATTTCTATAGTATGTCCTTTTCATAATATTCCCTTATTTACAAGCATCATATGTGTGAATAAGATTATGTGATATCTTATAGGGATATCAAGATAAATAAAATTTGACAAGATAAGAAAAGGATGGTGGGAATATAAATCTAAACCATTTATGAGATAACCTATTTTCATCCACTTTTGATAAAATGAACTCATCCTCTTCTCCACTCAGAAGGTAAATATTTCTCTTTTTTTTCTTTCCCTAAAATACAATAATATCTTATATCCCTTAATGATAGACAATTTATTTTTAATTATTATATCATGACACAAGTCACAATATTTACTAACACTTAGAATGTTATGACTGAGACGTTTTAAAAACAAGACAATAACATGTCTCATAGCCTTTCCCTCAAATTTGGATTTTCCTCAGCCAATAATCATCAATACTAAATCATTTCCAAATTTGAAAACACCTTCCTTGTCATATGTGATTCATGTAACAAGGACCTTATTTCACATCATATTTGATGTATTTCCACTATTAAATTTCAATACACCAGCATGATATAATTCATTTAGGTTAATATCTTCAACCACTTCCTACTTATATATTTTCTTTTTTTTCTATTTCATTAATCTCATACATGTTATGGAATAATATTATTTATTTTCCTCACTGTATGATGTAACAACTTCATCATGAAGAGACGAAAATCTATATTAGGTTTTTATCTAAATCGATGATTCCCTCAGCTACTACATACAACCACATTGGGTCTACATTAGTACATTCGTTTTCATTGCTGATGTGGAATATCTGGCCATGTGTTTGTGTTATCCACACCAAAAACAATGAACATAAAAATCATTCTGGGAATAAAAAACTATATGTTTTCCAATTTTATTCTCTTATATCATAAGATAAATTTTTTCTATTAAACATACATTTTAGGAATGTCCCATATTTCCACATAAGTAACATGAAATATGATTTAAATTATAGAAAGTCATTATTAAATGACGGATTGTTTATTCCCTTCTCTAAAACATCTAATTCCAATTTTTACCCAAATTAGTTTTCAACCTTAGAGTGGGAGATGTGGTATAACATCAATCATAACATTTTTTTCATCCAAAACTATGCCATAATTATTATTTGTAGAGGATTTATGCTTCTTGTTTTCTTGAATACTATTTTTGTGGTCCATATTTTCTGTCAATTCAGTGATATGATTTCACATTGTCGTATTGGGAGTCAAGATTCCCTTTTAATATTCTGATTTTTATTTCAGGTCAACAACTTAGTCTTCATGATATTAAAAAAAATTGATCTTTTTATGTGTTATTCAAACCATTAATCACTCTTTTATATTAACCAACTCTGATCATGCAATCAAAAACCATTTTTGGGTTTTCTAGAATAGAATACCTATACTCTACAATTTTATTCATTATTATATAATTAACTTCTTCCTCATAATTCTTATAGATTTTTGAACCATGAACCACTCTCATGGGTTTCTTTATTTTTTTATTTATAAATAGTATTTCAACATTACCATCTTCTACTTCATCCTATATAATAAACCTTATTTCAAAATAACCTTCATTATTCTCACCTTCCTCACTTTTATAAGAGTTATGAACACCTACCACCTTATAATTTTTTACATGACATCTTTAGTTCTACACATTTCCAACCTTATATTATCCTAATCACTAATTTTATTGTGTAATATTATTCTTATATTATAGGATGTTTCTCTTAAATTTATTCTTACCTTTCAAAATTGTTGACTAATTTTTCATGATAATTCTAACTTCATCTTCATCATTATATTGAAAATTATAGGGGATGATTTTGGCAAGACATGAAACTTTTCCACATCGAATTCATTCTATTGGATTCTTTCCTTTAAAATTCATTTTCCTCATGTTGGATTTAAGGAAAGTAATAAAATAACTCTATTTTTATCTTCTTCATCTTAGTCATATTCTATGGTGGTATTATTTAGGGAATTGAATTCCACTTCATTATACATACCTTCCTCCATAGTCTGATTATTGTCATTTCACTTCTCATATATGACTAGTGTACTTTGAGAACTATCCAATGTCATCTTATTTGGATATTATTCTTCTAGTACAGTGATTTGCATATTGAACTGATGTGGAATATTTATCATGATGAACATAAATATAATTACATATTCATTAATTTCATGGATACCATGCATGTTTTTCTACATTCACCTAATCTAAGAATACATTTACATACTCATTGGGGTGCATTCACAAGCCCACAATTTTGATACATATGACCCATTATTTTTTTTCTATGACATTAAAATCACCTTCATTAATATTTAACCACTTTTCCCATAAGGTATACATTAACATACTTGTTATTACCTTAGTATAGATTGTTTCAGATAATGCTCCTCATAAGAAATTGATTCCTTTGAGATGAACATCCAATTATATTAACTAAACATCTGGTAAATATCCACTATCCACAACAATAGAAATTCCATACATCATTGTAATAAATATATTTTCACCTAATGATCATAATTAGTGACACATCTTATTCTTCGATAACTGAAAATTTTTCCAAAAGAATATTACAATCCCCTTGATATTATAAAAATCTATCAAAATCACTAAGCATGAAAAACATATTTTAACATTTCATTTTAATAAATGTTTTTTATCCCATGTATGTAAAATAATTTGACAGGTGTGTGGTGGGGGTGAATCAGGGTTTGAATGATTAAAACAACCACCACATCATATTTTTTGTCAATAAAAAAAATAGTCTTTTATCCTGTTACAACATCAATGTATAAAAAGATATGAAATCAAGAAAGATAAAAAGTAATTTTACTCAGTTAACCTATAATTTGATATGTCCAAGGATTATACCTAAGACCTTCGTATATATAAGAAATACACTAAATAATTATACTATTACAAACATTACAGTGGAATCATTATCCTTCCTGGTTCACTACAATTCAAAATTTGAAATATCACTTCTCTCCTAGTAGAAGTTTTGTTACTACTTCAAAATATTCTTTTGTTAATCACTTGTATTATCATTTTTTACACATCATTTATTTTATTATGAAGCACTAATTTCATTAACTTGACAAATACTACTTTACTATAAAATTATATGGAAATCCATTCTGATTTGTGTACGATTAATTTTCATGAATCTATTTTTTAATATTTCTAAAAACCACCCTATATTCATGAAAAAATTAAATCATTCACAAAATAATTCCTTTCATAATCCTTATAAGTTTTCTAAAAACATTTTAGGAAATCAAATAACTCAAAATATTTCATGAAACTTCTTTCCTTCACGAAATTGATATTCTTAGTAATCCATCATAAAGGTTTCATAATGAATTCATCTCCTTCAAATTTTTAATGGATTCCTATCTCTGAATGGGGGGGTTAGTAGCATATTTTTAGATGATTACTCCCCTTCATGAAAATGTAATTCACACTACCACCTTTTCCCAGAACTCTTCATTATTTTTGTGAATCAACATATCCATGTGAAGCTTTAGGATATTTTTCCATTAGAGAAACATCTTGTAATGGAGTAACTTTCCTTGTCTCTTTTTTTTCTCAACCATCATTCACAAACCCTTCTAGTTTTTGAAACTACTTATAATCCCATTATATATTGTCTTTTCTTATTGCCTCATCCATCATTTTTCAAATAATATATCATGATTCCCCAATCCTTAACAACACTAAACATTCAAAAAACACCAAACATTCATGATTTTTATTACTTTTCAAGGTTTTCATGATGTATCCCTAGAAATCCAAAATTTTCAAATCTAGTCCCTTCCTCTAAATTTTGGACACTAAATATTTTGAAAGAAGTAAGAAACACCACCACCTTGTAATTTAAAAATTTTCACCACTTTTAGAGAATGAATGCATGTGTATTGAGGATTTTTCAAAATAATATGTTGAATATGATGTTAGAAATAAAAAACTAAAATTTTCAGCCTACTTTTTTAACAAAATAAATTTACCTAAAATCTTTACAATGTTACCATGATGAATGTTTCTTAATATATTTCAGAATATCATATTCATCCCTCGGTACTGAAATGGGTTTAATAGAATAAACCATAAATAATCAACATCATAATATAGCCAATGAAATAAATTTTATGGTATCATAAGATCATATCCCTCATTGTATTATAATAATAAATATAGTTTATAGAAATACATCTAAAATTACCTTTTAATATCATAATAACATTTCATTTAAAACATGAGAAAATATCTACTTCTTTTATGAAATTTTTAACTAAAAATTCATTGAATATTGAGAATATCATTTTATTTAAAAATAACCATTGAAACATATATGGTATGATTTAATCCAGATAATGATTATGATTATGGGAAAATCCAATCATTTTTAACATTTTAAAAGAAATGATTCTTTTACACTTTTTTAAAATGTAAAAAAGGACTTCTTGAAAAGATAGAATGATTCAATTTTAAAATGTTTTAAGTAATATAAAGGGGATTTAAATAGACTTTATAGACCAATTATCTATAGTAAGGGTCATTTATAAAATAATTATTTATCAGTATGTAAATAGAAAAAAACTTTCATCAACAAATAAAGAAATAATGTCAGGTTTTCTTATAAAAAATTATATTCCATCAGTTTAATTTCAAAAAGAAGGGGGAATTATGGTAAAATATAAAAAATATAAGAATATCCATGGAAGAATAATATTTATGGGGATTAAAGGAAAATATCCATATAATTTTCCTTAATTTAAATTTAGCATGTATAATTCTGAAATAAAATTTGATTATAATATAATCCCATTGCTGATTTGGTTGCATCTAAATCATAATCACCATGAATGAATAAAATAAAGTAAAACATTAAATATAATTAATATATTGAAGTTCTTTATATAAAATTAAAAATGTTTTTTATATACCCATCATAAAATAATACAGGTTCATATTATTACATATGTCCCAAATAATTCAATTTGGGAAGATAAACACCTTCAAATCTATTAATAAATATATAAAAACCTCATGAAAGAGAGATTTATATGGAATGTTAAATCAAAATAATATTCATGAAAATATTTAAAAATTACAATAATTTGAAGCATATATACCTCGTAAAGTAAATATGTTGTGAATATGACATATAACTCCTCGAAATAAAATGAGATGAGAAACCCTTACCTCAAGTATCTTCCAATATTATACTCACTAAAAAAATATAATACACTTATATTAATTATAAATATATACTATAACCATATCAAATCATATCATACAATATATTATTTAAATATAATAACTTGTAACCTATTTTTTACAATTATTTATAAAAATATGTGTTCCAAGTTATAACTGTTTTATTTTTCAATATTGATACGGTTCGGAAGTTCTAGTAATTATCCATTGATCATAATTACATAACAAATATAATATTAATAATTAAATAATTATAATATTTAACCATTGAATACAATTTTATCACTATTTATATTATCTTGTGATGTAAAATGAATTAGAGCAGATCATATATATTATATTATGTACGTAGGTGATGGAATAAAATAAATATAAATAACAATTCACCATTAGTTAATAATTAATATATCACAAATATCATATAAATTCATAAAATTTATCATTATAATCATTCATTTTAATTAAAAATGAAAAATAAATCATATTTTTTTGGTGGAGATAGTCCACACATACACACAACCGATGTTATCACTTTAGGAAGAATTTAAAGGTAAAAATGTTGAAAATATTTTATAATTTAAAATAATAAATATTTCATAAATTTCATATATAAAAATTAAATACATCATAATAACCAACCATGAATGATAGTTATGGAAAATAGATCATATCGCTATGTTAAGGAAGTAGTCCGCATAAGTGATAATTTCATTTTCTACATGATGTAATAGAGGTTGATAAACCTTATAAAATTAGTATCATAAAATCAAATTATATGGTTGACCCTGATTGTATTATATTTGAATAGTCATGAAAAATTTTAAATAGGTAAATTAAGATGTAAAATTAAGATTCATGGTAAAGATAATTACCTTCTCATTGAGGAACCACTTTTGGATCCCTCCATAAGCACACTGGGGATAGTATATTAAGAATAAAAAACCTCTAAAACATGGTTAAGGATTTTAATATAGGGTTTTTTCAGGTATTTGTCAAGATAAGTGGATTATTATGGGTTTTAGGAGAGCAGATATGAGGTTCCATATTATACCTAATGGAAGGTGCCTTATACTAAATGATCCAAATTTTAAAATATTATAATGTAATTTTCATATCCTCTTGGTTAAATTTTTTTAAAATTTAATGTAAGTATTTCATAACATTTAAATAAACAGAAAATATTATTTAGACATATTTTTACTTCATTTTATCCCTTATCTTTGTAGTTTAACCCTAATTAACCCTTTTTATCATTAATCGTGGTAATAAATTTTTCAAAAATGAAGCGATATAAATTTATATATAGAGTAAAAATAGGTTCCTAAATGACATATGTTTTAATTTTTAGACCATTCCACTTTTCACCTATTCCACATGAAGAATTTTAATTTATTTTTAAATAATTAATATAATATTATATAACATAAAATTTTATTAATGTCATTTTTTCAGAATATTCATATAATTTGAAGCTAAAGTTAAGAAGATATCAATTTCTTTGAATCTATACATCTTCACCATCAATTATAAATTATAATTACACATTAAATTCAAGTGAGACCACAATATATTTAGAATATTCATATTTAAATGTTTAGAAATAATAACTATTTTTTTACTACATACATAGGCACTGTGTTGGAATTGCATCATTATTGAAGGTAATTATTCAATAACTAAAAATTAAAAATAAATTATTATAATACAAAAATTATGAAACTTAAATATAAATATTCATAATAACCCCTTACCACATTTAATTCTAATGAAAAATTGACAACATTTTTCTTAAAAAAGGGACTTCCAGTTTGTATTTTTTATTAGTTAAAATAAATTATAAGTCATTATAAAAACAAGTACAAAAAAATTAACAAAAAATCAAATCATCGAAGGGGAAAGTAATAATAATGTCATAAAATTGATTATTAAAACTTTTTAGTGAAGTTTTAATGTATTATACCATATTTTTAACTCTCTTTTACCTGTTTTAACCTGAATGAGGTGATAAATATTTACCATGGTTACTATTTCTAATGACCAACAATAAAAATGTCTTATTTAACAACTTTAATCTTTCTAATTCAAAATATATAATCATTTCTTCAAAATTATCGTTTTCTATGATTCATGAAATTATTTTAATATAAATTACTAAAAAACAGCGATTTTTTTTAAAAATCTTTTTAAGCCTAAATATTAAATTTTATCCAAATCACAAATATTAAAAATTCCATGGGAATTAATTTTATTGTTATAAATAAAATGGATTGTATTTAAATTTAATAGAAAATATAAAATATAATGAATCTTTTAAATTACTTTATTTAAAGAAAATAAATGTATGTATTTGAAAAATCAGTATTTTTCTATATTCAAAGAAAAATACATCATTTTAAAAAAATATGAAAAGATAACCCTAAGTTATTTTTAATTTTATGATTTAAAAAAATTAATTTATCTTATAAAATATATTTTCTATATGTGGTATAAATGATTTATAATATATAAAAACATTATTTAAAAAATTAATTTTTTAATAATGTGAATTTTTTAAGTATAATATGAATATAGTAAAAATTTAGTTCTTATTTTATAAGAATTAATCAATATATTTCTGTTTAGTAGAACAATTATAAATATAGTTAATAATTGGGTTAATCATATTCAAACTGAAAAAATAAATTTCTAGGTTTAGAAAGTAACATTTTAATAATAATATTTTATAGTATATTATAATCCTTTTAAAGGACGGTGTCATGTGTTCAGTAAGATATCGAGCATATAATATTCTACCTAAATAAATTTTCATTTAGTTATATTATCTCCCATTAAAAAAATTTCATCAAAATTTTATCTCATCTATAAAATGTAAAATATTTGAAAATAACTTTTTTGAAAACCCACATCGTACAAAGGAATTACAATACATCCTCTCAAAAGGTTAACAATGAAACATAATGGTTAACTACCAAAAGTAATACTCAGGTTCCTAGATAATGGTAAAATTGGAAAGAAGTTAAAATGTATACATAAACAGGAAAAATAATATCTAATTTTTGAAAGAGAGTGATGGAGAACATGGTTAATAGGACGTTAATGACCACACTCCCATAAAGAAGTTAGGTTTTAAAAGACTATAAATTCTTCATAAATGGAGGTGAATGAATAATTTTATATTTTCAGGGTTATTTTCCTAAAGTTGGGATATAATTTTAGAATCAATATATAGAAGGTAATAAAATATACTTACTTTATGTCATTCCCTTTTAGATGAATAATTTCATCAGTTGGTTTTTATTTAATAAATTTTCCTTTTATTTTCACTCCTAAAATTTAATATTAAATATGAATTTTTCATGTATGAGGCACTAAAAATAACTACTATCATATCATTAGATCAATGAATCAAATTAAATTCATTACTTATTTCTCTAAATATATTCAAATCCCATAATGATAAGAAAAAAGTTATCCAATTTCGAAAAATATAATACATTAGTGTTTAAAACCTCAATAATAACACACAATGTTTAACATAATCCTTTTCATAAATATTTAAACTTATGTCCCTTCCTAAATATGTTTGACTAAATTAAAATTAATAACTTAAATGATATGACCACATATTTTTTACCAAGTTCAAATTTTCCATTTTTCCCTTGATAAAATGAATAATTTCATAATATCACAAACCAAACATGCCTATTACTTGATCAAATATTATTCTAAATCATTCTAGTAAACATTACCACCATAAAACATAAAAGAAACCATATACAACTCCATCCATTATCTCTAGCCTTATTCATCTTATTAAATAATATTTGATCTAATAATTTTCTTAAATCCAAATTTTCAATAAACATCATCATATATCACTTTTTTATTAAATAATTAAAAATATTTAGGTCACCAAGACTATCAAATTTTCATCATCAACATAAATTCTCTATTTATCCCAATTAAAATGTTTTATCTCTACATCATGAACATCTTAAGGTTTATTTTTCCTTTAATCATCTATTTTCCACAAATACCCCTATATCCCTAAATAATATTTCAAGATTATTAGTGTATTTCAACATATGGTGGAAAATCCATAAGAAAAGCCACCCAGAAAAATACTTAGTTTAATAATTCATAAATCCAAAATATGGACTCTTCCTTTGACAAGTACCCAGAGGCACAACCCATACTTTTAAGAGGAATCTAAACCTACAGTGTGACCTTACATTTCAACGAGAGTACTAGTCCATAAATCCTTTTTGTTGGTTATATAAAAATAAAATAATATATTTTTTATTGATTGAGAAATGTATAAAACCAACTTAAACAAATAAAAATAAAGGAAATAAAATATATCAATAAAAAAACAAATACAAAGAATCTAGTGGATAGATCAAATTGATGAAGATGATGTAGTTCGATGATTACGGTCACAACAGAAAATGAGGATTTTACAGCTGAGGTTTCTTTGGGATCTTAGTGGGGAAATCATAAGTTATATAATAACCCTATCTCTAATCCTGAAGATCAGCCTTATCATAATAAATAAAAAATTAATTGAAAGTTGAATCATAAGTCAAAATTATTTTCATAGTATCCATTGGTCTCTTTTTATCAATTAAACACCAACAATATTTTTTTATTCCTTATCATGGGGGATTAATAATCTTATCACCACCTTGAAAACATTAAATATAATTCAAAAAATAAATCATGTTATTACTTATTAATACATTGCACATGATCAATAATAACATTGATAGGATTTCATATCGTCATTATGTTGATTAAAACAATTTCTAGAGTATTTGGTCAAATAAATGAGATTTATATCAACTAATTAAAACATTTATAATTGATTCCATAAAAATGTAAAAAAAGAAAACTTAAAATATAATAAAAACAATGCATAATTTCAAAATAAATTATAATTTTGCTTCAAAAAATTATAGGACGTTAATTATAATATTTATTTATTTTTTAAAAAATAAAATAGTTAAGACATTCCGAATAAAGTAGCATTTATAAATTTTTATAAAATAGTTACATATTTCCAAATGAAAATACACTTTTACTAAAAAAAAATAAAAATATATATTAATTTTTATGCAAAGTACAATCCTTACAGTCAGTATGCTAATAGTTCACTAATGTGCGGTAAGTAAGCTTACCTCGTGGGCATGGTTAGATTGTTGACTATTTTACTCAATTTTTCATGCAATCAGTCCAGTTAATGTGCGAACATGTTTTCCAATTTGGTCTCTATAAGTGAATATATAATCATTATAAGTGAACATACATTCAGTGAAATAAACTAGATGAAAATAATATAACATATAACATGTAAAAATATTTAAATTCCATGTAAATGATATCTTAAAGCAAAAATATAGATATTTGGTAAACAAATTTTTTTAAAAGTCTAGGTAAGAAGAGTACCACCTTCACAGTAAGATAGAACCAACTCTTCATGGTAAGGTAACATACCATGTTTCACATTCATGCCTCATGATAAGATTCAAAATCTATGGTATCTTCCCTTATCTCATCTTATTATGGTGAGTTTATTTCACTTCTTTTAGTAACTTCATATCCATTAGATAGGTTCTATAAAAATGTGGTCAAAATGAGTTTGGTTCCATGCCACTTCTACAAAACTGGGTTTTATCATTGCTAAAAAAGACTTTCTAGGTGCTAAAAATTGATGATAAAAGAGGAGTTATTAAAATGGAATTCCCTTTTATCAGAGCTAATATAAATTTTAATAAATGCAAGTTTTATCAATGCTAAGATAATAACCAATAAAAGGGTATTTTATCAGTCCTTTTTTTCACTCTCACAAGAGTCAATAAAATTTTATTTTTTTTAAAAAAAAATATGTTAATCGAAGGGTAGATCCAGTCACTTTCAACGTCACTCAATCCACCATTTTTAATAGTCCTCAATCACCCCCATCCAACCCCTCTAACAATGATAGGGCTAGTTTCACACAATTGTGGACATCCTTTCTATTGTGGGTTTTCATTCCGTGGACCTCCCCCTCATGCACCTACACGTCTTTCACTAACCTATATTGTTTTGTTATTCATTTTATGAGATATCTATATATTTTTATATATTTCATTATATTTTTTATCGATTAATATATAAATATAAAAATATTTAAAACATTTTTTGTGTGTTTTTTGTCTTTATAAATACATATATATATATATATATATATGTCTGGCGCATTGCTCAAAACCATATTTCTACCGAGGTTTGTCTTCAATATTTTGTTACCCAACTCTGCTCAATGTTCCATTTCTATCACTAACATAGAAAAGATACTAACAATCATTTTTTTGTCTTTTGCTACACCTTTTTCCCTCTGGATTTATATTACTATCTTTTTTTATTACAGATGGTTTTTTACATGACTCTATCCCCTTACAATTAAAATGATTTTTGGAGCTTTTCATTTTGAAACAAACCAAGAATCTCTTCTTAGGTGCGGTTTCTGAGCTCTTTCTTGTGATCTGGTATGATAGAAATGAAATTATTCACAACAAGTACTCATTGATTCTTTATGTAGGCTAAATATATATTTTCATCACCATTTATGCACCCTCGATCCAGAAATCCCACTACAACAACACTGTTGATGACTATGTGATACTGCGTCGTCTTCAAATAGATGGAATCTACAAACCACTGAGGCACACTTTTGAGTTGTTCTGGTAGGCCACTCTCCCAGTATGGATCAAAATTTATGTTGACTGAGCTTCCAAAGGCAACCCAGGACCTGTGGGATGTGGTGCTGCCTTCAGAGACTCCCTTGGACATTTTCAAGGATGATTCTTCGGCAACTACGGTGTTGCCTCTTCTTTAGAAGCAGAAATGATGGTCATGATCCTTTCCATAAAATTTTTCAAAAAAAAGGGGTGGAATAACATATGGATTGAGAGAGAATCTACCACTATTTTCCAATCCATTTGGAATGGTATGATGAACCTTTCTTGGCCTCTTACCACTTGCCGGATAATCTACCTTGATACGCTTCTGGAGATTAGATACATTGCCACTCATGCTTTCCATGAAGCAAACATGGTTGCTGATGGTATCGCCAATAAGGGAATCAATCAGTGTATTACTTGGTTGGATGATCTATAGGATGATGTTTCCTTCTTTATGAAAAAGATTGTAATAAAATTCTCTCCTTCAGATTTTTATAATTGTTTTTTGTTGAATAAATTGTGCCCTGGTCTATGACCGAGGCACTACCTTTCTAAATAAATATATATATATATATATGTTTGTGTGCATCTATAAATACAATTATACATATTTATATTTTTTTACAAAGATAAAAAAATCATTATTTATATTCATATAATAGAATATGTAGACAAACATATATATTTTTTCCAATACACACACAATTATATTCATATATTTATAAATTATATATGCATTGATGTTATGTGTTTAATTATATAAATATTCGTACATTTTTATTTTAAACAAAATGGATATTATTTTTTATTTAGATAACTTTTATATATTATTAAATATATGTTATATGTAAATATGTTCCATTATTTAGTTATAAAATTTAATTTTAATGGGTGAATATATAAAATATATATATATATATTGTTATATATTTTATTATAAAAAATAGAACATTATGAAAAATGTTAACATTTTTAAATGAAAATATCATTATGAATTTAAACCTAATAATAAATTCAGTGCCCACTAAAAAAGGGAAAAAATACACCTTAAATGAGGATAAAAATCTATCGAAGGTTAAATAATTGGGTTACCCCAACTAAAAATTAATTTTTAGAGGCCTTTGGGCTATTATTTCTAACAAAAAACATGAATGATGTTTAACTGTGTCACTATGGGTGTAGAGATCACCGCATGATTCGATTTGTTATATGGTAGATCCTAAAAGGACAGAGAGAACAAATGTTATGGATGTTTAAAGTTTGAGTTATGCTTTAATCTTATTTTTGATCTTTTATTAATTTTTTTATTTTTTATATTCAAATTTTTATTAATTAACTATTACTCGATAATAATCAGCCAATTATTGATTAAAAGAATATTTTTTATTATTTTATAAGTCACTTTCACAAATTATCAAATTTATTAAGTCTAAATGTCTATTTACCCTTATCTGATGCATATACTAAAAATATTTATTATATTTATATCAATAAGATTATATTTAAGTATTAATATAATATTTTTACAGATTTTTTTTGAAATATACCCTTTATAAGTGCTAGTAAAAAATCACTGATAATGAAGGTCTTTATAAGTGAATATAAAAAATGTTGAAAATATGGTCCCTTTAACAGTTCTAACTGAAAATGATTGTAATGCAGGTACCTATATCTGCAATAAAAATAGATATTTAAAGAAGTACTTTTAATAGTGCTTTTTTGGTGCTGTTAAAAGTACCCTTTATCAGCACATTTATTAGAGTTGATAATGATACCCCCTTTATTAGCACTATTAAAGGGCGGCACTATGAAAATCCATTTTTTTAGTAGTGCACATGGTGTGTTTATAGGTGTCATGGTCTCATTTAGCTAGAAATGAGGTGCAACTGAGTGAATGGATTTTGGTTGAGATATCTTGAAGGAGTTTCCATGATTTAAATGCATATTACAAGATACTATCATATATTGGAGTGAATACTGGGGAACGAAGATGATTGAGTATGCGATCAGTGGAAAATGGCGCAGTTTGAAAACCACTAGGGTTGAAGACTTCAATGTTGAAGAAGTTATAAATTTTTCTGATATCTGAGAGCACGTAATGTTGTAGGTCTTAATGCTTCCTAGTACGGATAAATAATGTGATGGGAGAGTATTGGGATGAAGGTGAAGCATGAAGGAGCTATGGTTAAGTGTATATCATATCGGATATGTATAGGAACTAAAATTAATACATGTATATACTATAATATATATATATATGATGATGTAAATACATATGAATGATTATAAATTTTTTCAAAATAAATAAATAAATAAAATTGTAATTTATTAAATATATAAATTAAAACTATAATAATAACAATAAATTAAACAAAATTAATAAAATAATCAAATATATATTTATGTATATGAAAATGTATGTGATGAATATCATATTTTTAAGAATAAAACAATGAGTAACAAAAGATGACAATAAATCATAAAATTCATATTATTACATGCTTTGATATAGTTGGAATAAAATTTTACACAATAACATTTCTCACATACTATTATAAAATAATAAAAGTTTAAACAATTTTATTTTAATTAAATGCGATTAATCAATAATTTATGAAAATAAAGAATCATGTTAAAGTATTAAAATAAAACTTCAAATACTAACAACATCCCCCTTTTATAAATTAAAAAAAAACATTTATTAAATTTTCCAAAATAATATCCCCATTCTTGAAAGTTACCTAATTGTAAATTAAAATAAGAAATTGCTTTCATGAATAGTAATAATGTCAACATTCCAATACATGTGATTAAAATGGATATTAATATAAATATATAGATGATGCAATATATGAATTTAAAATAAGAAGTGATTTTCATAAAAATATATATTAAAATTTTAAAATACCTAGATGAGATATCATTTTCTCAAATTTTATATAATCTAAAGGTTTATTGAATATATTAGGATACTATTTATCAGTGGGTAGAAATTTTAAATAGATATCAACTTTATTTACGTGATCCCATAGAAAATGATATATAGAATCTATTTGTTTTTTTCTAGAGCGTTTTGGAGGGTTTTAGAAATTTTAATGGCCCTAGAGTTGTCCAATAAAATTGGGAAATTATTTCCACAATATTAAAATCACATAGTTTTTGCTATATCTATAAACATTGTGAAAGAAAACTAGTTGAAGCTAAATATTATACCTTCACTATAGATAATGATACTAATATTTGTTTCTTAGACCTCCATGAGATTAAACTTTTACCTATAATGTGACAAATACCAGTAGTAATTTCTTGGTCAAGTCTCCAATCTCCAAAATCAAAATTAGAGTAAGAATATAAATCAGAACAGTTATCATTAGAATAAAATATTATATTACAAACAGTACCATAGATATATGTACATACACTTTTATCATCATTAATGTTACTTTCTTTAGGGTTGACTAAAATATTGCACAAAAATATACATAGAAAAATATTTTTGGTCTAGATATAGTGAGACACAATAAGCTTCTTATCATTAAAATATACTATTTAACATCAACTAACTTTCCTAACTCAAAAAATCCATTTTGATATAATAAACATTGGTGTTTTCATAATCTTACTATAGTCTAGCCCATACCTTTTAATAAGCTATTAATCATATTTATCCCTATTTATAAAAATACTTACATTCCTATGATTAATTTATAGACTAATGATACATTTTTTTAACCCATTATGCTCTTGTTAAATTCACTTATCATGAGTTTATCAAAATATTTATACATAAAGTCATTTTTTGATTAAATTATTATATTGAAAACCTAAATCTATATAATCTATGTATCAGTACAAATACTTCATATGAAAATGGTTGGATCAACCTTACCATTAACAAAATCATTTTTTATTAATAAATGTGTTAGTATCTCATACCATGATCTTGGATATTTCTAAGGTTCATAAAAATATTTTTTATGTTTTAGAAACATGATTTGAATACTTTTCATTCCCAAATCCGTTTTGTTGTCAAACATATAAATCCTTGGTAATTATTCTATTTAAAAAGTCAGTTTGTCATCCCTTCAAAATAATTTGATGTTTTAAAAACAATTGATGTCTAAAAGAAATAATATTTATTCTATCATAGAAAATTAAATAAAATTAGCTTTAAAATTGTGACACCTGAGGCATCCATGATACGCATATCTTTGAATAATACAGTAGCGGGTGTTGTACGCAACTTCAAGTTCTAACACACACCACAACCAATGAAACTAGCCGTTATGAATAGTAATACCCAATTTTTGAAATTTTATACATTTTATCTTTCAAAATGGACTTAATTTTTGGATTCAAAATATTGAAATTAGCTTAGGGTGAAATTTTGGTACTTTTCGGATAAATTTTCTATTTTGATGAATAGTGAAAATTACTAAATTTTAATTAAAAACAACTTTTTTAATCGAAATAATTAATAGTGATAAATTATGAATAATAGTGGTTTAAAGTATATTTAGAATATATTTTCACCATTTAATACAATGTTGGTCAGTGGACACAATTTCACATTTAAACCGAACATAAACATGTGTCAATCTTTTGAAAGTTATTATTTTTTAAAAACACGCTTTTTGTTTTGATAGCGGGAAATAATTTTAAATTAATTTCTGCCACTTCGGTGTTTTGAATTCAGAAAAATGGATTCCATATTTGGAATAAGGATGTACAAATTCCGTAAATAGGTAACTCTTATTTTTAGACATTTTGAATAATTACTTCGGTAAATATTTTATTTACCATGGTTATAAGGTAAATCCGGTAAATAAGGGTAAAAACATAATATAATAATAATAATAAATTACCCTAAGACATGCATTAGCCCTATTGGTTGATACATTTCCGACCATGAGCATCTTTGGGTCTATTTTGGGACCCCATGGATCCACTTGTAAGGGATAATGACACTTTATATTAATTAAGTTAAAGTAAATACAAAAAAAGGTAAATGAATATATATTTTAGCAAAACAATTTTTATATAGGATTATATATGTTATATATTTTACCATAAATATTCAATAGAAATTTAAAATTATTTTCTACATAATGGTATTTTATTTATAATTTTTAGACATTGAATAATTAAATTTATTTATGACACATTAATGATGTTGTATTGTTCTTTTTAATGAAAAAAATAAAATAATTGGTATTATAATTATAAAAAATATATAATTTGAAATTTTTGATTCCATACACAAATTTTATTGGTTAATATGACTTGATACTGTTACTTAAATGAATTTTTTCCGAAATATTAATGTTATTAAGACTTTAAAAAAAGTCATTTATTAAATAGTGTCAAAATTGATATAAATGAGTTTATAAAATAAATATTTTATTATTAATTGATATTTTATTCCTAAAAATTTAAGGATCTTCCAAATGACTTATATCATGATAGGTGTACCATTAATGAACCAGTTGGGGGTCACTTGGAAGTTTATAGTATGTTGATTGACTATATAATATAAAACTACAGAGAGACATGGTAAATGTGAAACTGATTAACTAAGAGTTGAAACTAAAAGATAAGGTCAACATAGTTACCCAAACCTCTCCAAAACCTATTTTTTGGGTGGTATTTGACCCATTCCCTCCTTATAATTTAAATAATCCAGTTTGGAGCCTTTAGAAACTGAATATTAATTTATTATAAAATAATACTTTATGTTTTTCCTAAAGAGCCCCTCCCCCCCCCTTATAAAAGGACACCACTTCTAACCAATTTTTCACACCTTCAAACATTTTGATTCGGCCAAACCCTACCCAAATTTTCTCTCAAATTCCCTCAATTCTACTTAGAGGCATTAGTTTGATCAGAAAGTCAACTTAATGAACCCTTTTGATCAAATTAAAATGAAGAACCTGAAGAAGAGGTAATGTTTTCCCCACCCTCATTCAAGTTCCTTTCTTTTTCAACTTCTTCTTACTTTGTCATTTCCATTCTAAAATAATAACTCCAGTGTATTCTATATACTGTGATGTTATTATAAATATGGTACAACCATATTAATTATTCTATAAATCCTTTGAATGACATGTCACCATACGTGCATACGTACACACTACTGTCTCCACGTCGTGGTGTAATTGTTATTCAATACATTTTTATTTGGAGGGGTATAATAAGGATGTGTAATTCATGTAAATAATAAATATAACATGATAATGATTCTATATATATGATATACCATCCAATTATATTTTATTTTAAAATCAATAGAATGATATTGTCGCTCGTGCGTACGTACGGACTACCGTCTCCACGAATGCGATGAGATTCATTCTACATCATATCCATTCAAGTACAATTCTTATTTGATGATTAAAAATAATGTTTAAGGACTTGATATCCTTCTGGATATGAATAAGATACAACCTATCCATAAAAAACATGACTTATGTGACAAAACATATAAAACAAAACGAGTAAGTTAACACCCGAAACGACAATAATACTAAGATATTATTAACAAAGAAATGTTAAAAGATCATATATGATATCATATTAATGTTGATTCTTTTATATTATAATAACAATTATTTCACCATTATACAGGGGGTTAACCTACCCTAAACCAAGGAAAATTACAAGGTAAGAGTTTCTTTCTCATTCTCTTCATTATCCGAGGTTGTTTATACGTAATTATCTTAAGGGACCTCTTCATCATCAACATAGATGTTTATTAAAAATGTATTCCAAAAAATTTTTATGTTTACTAGACTATGGGTTAAAGTCATTTATACCCTTTTTTGAATTTTTATAAAAATTTTTGAATGGAATCTTTCCGTCGTTTTCCAAACAAGGTCCTTTTTAACATTTTCGACAAAATTAAGGTAAGAATTTCTTTTTAACTTATACGATGGGTGTGTCTATTTTCCGCCATTATAAAATGGTCAAAGCTTCCCTTACAATTTTATAATAATATTTCCAATGTAAATGTTTTCTTTTATAATTATGTGACTTTTTGAATGATTTCAAAAAAAGATATATTTTTCACAAATAGTTTTGATTTCCTCTATGTCAACATCCATTGATAGATTTTAAGCATATTTGAAGTTGATTTATTATGATACAAAACTTCAATATTGTATTGAGGGTTTTTTGATATGTTTGACTGTGGATGTGTTATTTTTATACCAATCATGGTTTATGGATAAAGTATTTACATTTCTTATGCTAGTTTTAATACGAATGTTTATGTTATGTTTAATCCTTTTCATATGGGAATGCATTAGACTTAGTAAGTGATGGGTGGAGCCTGCTATAGCTTCTCGATTCATAGGTAGGTCTCAAGAGACAAACTAGTGTCCTGGCATGAGGCCTTGAAAAAAATATTATATGTAGTCTTGGCACGAGGCCTTGCCTACGTGGTTACGATAGTCTGGCATTATGTATTCCATCATTATGAAATTGGTTGTTGATATTGCATGTGATTATTAGATTAGTAGAATATCCATGTGAATAACTAAGTGGAATTATTTCATTTTATTTCTGTGATATTATGTTTTAGTTCAAGTTTAAAAGGATTTTGTTTTATTTATACATTGCCTTAAATGTCTATGCTTATTTATAAAAGTTTCAGTTGTATTGCTTACCCTTACTTAGCATTTGAGCTCACCTCTATCTATGTTTTATTTTTTCCAGGATTTCAAGAAGTGTATTGTGATTGATATGCATGGTTAAGGCAAGGGAATAATGGCGTTCATAAAGGATTATTTATGTTCTTTTTAATGTCTTAAAGTATAATGTAACATTCATGTAAGTAATCTATTTTCCAATACTGCTAAAATGATCGGTCATTCAGGACTTCATTCCTTGTAATCATGCCAATGTATTTAAATAATGCACCGACTCTGGGTAACTGGGGTCCAGGAATTACAGTTGGTATCATAGGAAGTTTAGTACAAACCTTGGAAGCAAGATTTAGATAAACTTTGATCAGAGCACATATACCTAAGAGGGACTTTGAGGATTAGTATAGAAGAACATCCTAGATTGTTGGAATTGTAGATATTTTGTGAGTTTTACAAGCAATACATCCCTGTCTAGATATAAGCAGGTAGAGTCAGCTCTGGAACAGATGTACGTAGGGTCAAAACCTGAAAAGACAGCTTTGAGCTAGACCCGAACGAGAACTGGTGCACGACAACGGGCCTTGCTGCACTCTTGGTTACGACACTCCCAGGGGATATGTTAAGGATAATTCTCATATTCTTTAAAATAAATTATTAAGGCTTTATGAATATATACTTCGTCAAAGAAAAAAAAAATTTATGATTATGGATTATATCCATAAATAGTTCAATTTATGTTATGTGTTTTATAAGTATGTAATTATGTATTTTGATTCATAAACTGATCTAGTTTATGACATTGATTAGAAATGGTTCCTAGTGGAAGTAATAGAAACCATATTAATGCACTCACACCATGTAGGGATTTCCCTCTTGCTCACGATAATTATAGTGGAGCTGGCGATTCAACTGGTGATGATCAGCTAATCACCATACTGGGACAACTCACTCAGGTTATGAATAATAACCTTACCCTTATAAAGCACACTGATCTATAGCATGGAGGATCAATGTTAGATCACTTCATGAGGAAAAAAACACCAACATACAATGGGAGTAAAAATCCATTGGTATCTGAGCAATGGATAAGTTCCATAGAGAAAATATTTCAGGCTTTGGGGAGTAGTGAAAGTGAAAAAGTTACATGGCAGTTTACTGCCTCACTGGAGATGCTGATCAATGGTGGTCATTCATTCAAAACACAAAGTAAGATTATGAAGTATCAAATACGGAGTAGATGGAGTTGAAAGATTTTTTTTAGAAAAATACTTTCCTCATGTCAATCGAGAAGATACGGAAAGGCAATTTCTAAGTCTGAGACAAAAGGAGGATGAGAATGTCGCAACGTATGAGGCTAACTTTACAAGGTTATCAAGGTATGTTGTATATTATATACATAACCCAAGAAGTAAGATTTATCGTTTCTTTGATGGGTTAAAACCGTTTCTCCATCGAGCAATGGTCTCACAATCCTTCTCGCCATACGAAGATATTGTCTCGTGTGCTATCAAGAAAGAAAAATAATTCTCTAAGTCTTACGACATTAAGGAAATGGAAGAAAATAATAGATCTACTAACCACTCTGGAAATGGAAATAAATGGAAGAAGGGAAACGTTGATTATCCATCCTACATAAAATTTGGGAAGAAACACCCCGGTACTTGCTTGATGGGAATGAGAGTCTGTTAAAAGTGTGGTGAAAAGGGCCACTAAGATCATAATTTTCGGGGAAAGAGAGTTGTTGTAAAAGTGGAATTCTATAATTATATAGATATGGGACATTATGAAAATGAATTTCCTAAGCGTTAGGGGAACATACCTCAGAAAAGGACAAGCGATCAAGGCCAAGCTTATGTTATCACTACTGCTGAGGTAGAAGATCCGAAAGAAGTAGTGGCAGGTAATTTAGATGTTTCCTCAAGTTTAGAAAATGCATTATTTGATTCTAGATCATCACATTGTTTCATATCTTTCCAGTTTACTAAGAAAATTAGATATTTACAATTTGATTTTACAAGGGAGTTGTCAGTTAAAACTCTTAAGGGAAGTATCATTGCTATAAAGTTCTGTGAATCAGTTACCATTACATCACATAAATGTTCTTTATTTGCGGATCTCATCAACATACCCATGATTGAGGTTGATTTAATCATCGGTATGGATTGGATTTTAGACTATGATGCAATAATTTATTTTAAGAATAATGAGGTTATGATTTTTGATGATGATGATAATAAATACCTTATCTTTAGAGCAGAATCTTCACCACCAAATTCTTACCTAGATCCACCCCCAGTAGCTCAACTAAATTCAATTATTGGGGAGGAAGTGAATGAAATGACTGTGGGTGAGGAAATGAATGTTCAAATAGAGTATGTACCTATTGTGAAAGAATATATAGATGTATTTCCGGATGATTTACCTGGACATCCTCCAGAATGAGAAGTTGAGTTTTCCATTGATTTAATTCCTGGGTCACTGACTATATCGAAGACCCCTTATAGAATAGACACTGTGGAATTTGTTTTACTAAAGAAACAACTAGAGGAATTGAGTAATAAGAGATTTATTCTCCCTAGTGTTTCTCCATGGAGATACCCTGTTCTTTTTGTTAAAAAGAAAGATGGATCTATCAAGTTATGTATTGACTACAAGGAGATCAATGCTATAACAATAATGAACAAGTATCCCCTAACTCGCATTGATGATTTATTTTACCAACTGCATAGAGTTCAATACATTTCAAAGATTGACCTTCGATCTGGGTATAATCAGTTGTGTGTGAAGAAGGAAGACATTCTGAAGACAGCATTTCGAACCAGGTATGGGAATTATGAGTTTACAGTAATGCCTTTTGGGATGACTAATACACCCTCTGTTTTCATGGATCTAATGAACATTGTTTTCAAGGAATACCTCGATGATTTTGTAGAGGTATTTATTGATGATATCTTCGTATACTCCAAAAGCTATGAAGATCATGAAAATCACCTGCGCATTATCCTAAAGAATCTGAGAAGACATGAATTATACGGGAAGTTTAGAAAGTGTGAACACTGGTTTCAATATATTTCTTTTCTTGGCCATATTTTCTCTAAGGATAGAATCTCTGTTGATCCTGCTAAGACAAGAGAAAACCAAGAATGTCGAGCACCAACGAGTATAACTGAGGTATGTATTTTTATTGTTTTAGAAGGTTATTATCGATGTTTCTTCTATATTTCTTCCCAATTGGATAACCCATTAACAAAAATCACATGTAAATGGGCTAAATTTGTTTGTAAAAAAGAGTGTGAAGAATGCTTTGGAGAACTGAAGATAGGATTAGTCAATGATTCTATATTGACACTGCCATTGGGGAATGATGGGTTTGTTATTTATAGTGATGCATCGAAGAAAGGACATGGTTGTTTCATTATCAGAATGATAAGTTTATTGCTTATGCATCACGACATCTAAAAATTCATGAGAAAAACTATCAGACTCATGATCTTGAGTTTTTTGTGGTAATATTTTCTTTGAAGATATGGATACATTATCTCTATGGTGAAAATTTTGAGATATATACCGATCATAAGAGTTTGAAGTATATTTTCTCACAGAAAGAACTCCACATGAGGCAAAGGAGATGGCTGGAACTACTCAAGGATTATGATTGCACGATACACTACCACCCGGGTAAGGCAAATAAGGTGGAAGATTCTTTGATGAGAATGGATCATGGAGTTTTGAAAGTGATGACAATTGAAAGGAATCCTATTTGCATGGATATAGTTAATATGGATATGGGAATTACCATGGAAGGTGAATCATCGATACTTTTTCAAATGGTTGTTAAACCATCATTACTAGAAAGGATAAAGAGTCTTCAGACTGATGATGATGAATTTCAAAAGAAGATAAAAGATGTGAATGATGGGAGATTGAGTTAATTTGTGTATGAAGTTGGAATTTTGAAATTTGGGAAGAGAGTTTGTGTTCCCGATATACATGATCTAAAAAGTGAATTGTTAGATGATGATCATAGCTCCAATTTCTCTATACACCCTGGGAGCACCAAAATGTATTGATATTTGAAGGAACATTTTAGGTGGGACAACATGAAGAGTGAGATTGCTGATTTTGTGTTAATATGTATGGTTTTTCAACAAGTGAAAGCTGGAAGGAAACAACACAGAGGAGTCATGAAACCTCTTCACATACTAGAGTGGAAATGGGATAATATTACGATGGGATTTTTCAGGTGGATACTAAAGACTCCTAGAAGGAATGTTGCAAATATGGTTTATTGTTGATCGTATTACCAAGTCAGAAAATTTTCTTTCTATAAAAGAGGATCTACCAATTGAACGTCTCGCAAGACTATATATTAATGAAGTTGCAAGACTTCATAGAGTACCCCTATTGATTGTTTTTGATCGTGATCCCTATTTTACGTGAAGATTCTGGAAGATTCTTAAAAAGGACTTGGATACTGATCTTTGTTTGAGCACTATGTACCACCCTCAAAAATATGTACAATCATAACGGGCTATTCAAACCTTAGATGAAATGTTGATATCAAGCTAACTTGAATTTCAGGGTATATGGGGTCAATATTTACCTCTGGTAGAATTTTCCTATAACAATAGCTTCTAGTAAAGTATTCGGATCGCACCATATGAAGCGTTATACGGTAAAAGATTTCGCACACCAACCTGTTGGGATGGCATTGGTGAAAGAAAGCACGTAGTCCCAAAACTGGTGGAGGAAAAAATGGAAAAGGTAAAGATAATACAAAACCACATCAATGCAGCTCAAAGTAGGTAGAAGAGCTATGCCGATAATCAAAGGAAGGATTTGGAATTTCATGTAGGTGATCATAGTTTCTTGAAGGTATCTCCATGGAAGGGATTTATATATTTCTATAATAAAGGCAAATTGAGTCCCAGGTACATCGGACCTTTCGAAATTCTTGAACGAATTGGGGTTGTAGCTTACCGTTTGGCAATGCCGCCCAGTCTCTCCAAAGTTCACGATGTGTTCCACATGTCAATGTTGAGAAAATACATGCCTGCCCCAACGCATGTACTCACCTATGAGAAATTAGAACTAGAACATGATCTGTATTATTGCGAAGATCCCATCAGGATTCATGATACCAGAGAACTAGTGTTGAGAAACCAGACAACTCATCTGGTAAAAGTTCTATGGAGAAACCATAAGATAGAAGAGGCAACGTGGGAACCCGAGGATCTTATGATGAAAAACCACCTGAGTCTTTTCATGCAGTAGTATTCTAGAAATTTCGAGGAAATGATTTTTTGAATCAGGGGAGAATGTAACACCCCAGGCTTCCACGGTACGCTTCTCTTTTAATAATACAGTAGCATGTGTTGTATGCAACTTCGAGTTCTAACACACACCACAACCAATCAAACTAGTCGTTATGAATAGTAATACACACTTTTTGAAATTTTATTCATTTTATCTTTCAAAATGGAATTAATTTTTGGATTCAAAATATCGAAACAAGCTTAGGGTGAAATTTTGGTACGTTTCGGATAACTTTTATATTTTGATGAATAGTGAAAATTACTAAATTTTAATTAAAGTCAACTTTTTTAATCAAAATAATTAATAGTTATAAATTATGAATTTGAGTGGTTTTAAAGTATATTTAGAATATATTTTTACCATTTAATACAATGTTGGTAATTGTACATAATTTCACATTTAAACCAAACATAAAAAATGTCAATCTTTTGATAGTTATTATTTTTTAAAAACACAATTATTGTATTGACATCAGGAATTAATTTTAATTAATTTCTGCCACTTATGTGTTTTGAATTTGGAAAAATTTATTCCATATTTGGAATCAGTATGTCCATATTTTTAAAATAGGTAACTCTTATTATTAGACATTTTGAATAATTACTTCAGTAAATATTATATTTACCATGGTTTAAAGGTAAATCTATTAAATAAGGGTAAAAATATAATATTATAATAATACAAAATTACCCTAAAACGTGTCTTAACCCTATTTTATGATACATTCCAGACCATGGGCATCTTTGGGTCGATTTTGGGACCCCATGGATCCAATTGTAAGTGATAATGACAATTTATATTAATTAAGTTAATGTAAATACAAATATGACATAAGCATATATCTTTTAGAAAAACAAATTTTACATAGGGTTATATATGTTATGTTTTAGTCAATAAATATTCATTTGAAATATAAAATGATTTCCTACATAATGGTATTTTATTTTTAATTTTTAGACATTGAATAATTAAATTTATTTATGACACAAAAATGATGTAGTATTTTCCTTGTTATTGAAGGAATCAAATAATTGGTATTATAAATATTAAAATAAATATAATTTTAAGGTTTTGATGCCATACACTATTTTTATTAGTTAATATGAAATGTTAGGATTAATTAAATGAATTTATTTCGAATTAATAATGTTGTTAAAACTTTTAAAAAAATCAATTATTAAATAGTGTCAAAATTGACATAAATGAGTTTTTAAAACAAAATTATATTATTAATTGATATTCTATTCCTAAAAATCTATGTCTCGGCAAAATGACATATATCATTATATGTGTATCATTAATGGATCACTTGGGTGTCTCTTGGATGTTTATAGTAAGTTTATTGACTATATAATATAAAAATACAAAGAGACATGTTAAATGTGAAACTGATTAACTAAGATTTAAAACCTAACGATAGGGTTAATATAGTGACCCAAACTTATATAAAACCTATTGGTTGGGTGGTTTTAGACCCCTACCCACCTTAGACGTTAAATAATCCCGTTTCGATCCATTAGAAACCGAATATGAATTTATTATAAAATAATACTTTAAGTTTTTCTTAAAGAGAACCTCCTCCCCGTTATAAAAGGACACCAATTCTAACTAATTATTCACACCTTCAAAGAATTATTGTTTGGCAAACCCCTGACCAAATATTTTATCAACATACCTCACTTCAACCTAGAGGACTTATTTTGATCAGAAATACATCCTAAGGAGCCCTTTTGATCAAATCAAAAGGAAGAACCCTAAGAAGATGTAATGTTTTCACCACCCTCTTTCAAGTTCCTTTCTTATTCAACTTATTCTTTCTTTGTTATATCAATTCTAAAATAATAACTCCAGTATCTTCTCTATACTATGATGTTATTATAAATATGGTAAAACCATATTCATTATTATATCCATCCATTGAATGAAATGTCACCATACGTGCGTACGTACGGCCAAATGTCTCCACGTCATGGTGTAATTGTTATTCAATACATTATTATTTGGATGGGTATAATAATGATGTTTAATTTCTATAAATAATAAATATAACAAGATAATGATTCTGTATATATGATATACCATCCAATTATATATTATTTTAATATCAAAAGAATGATATTGTCGCTCGTGCGTACGTACGGTCTACTGTCTCCACGAACGCGATGAGATTCATTCCCCATCATATCCATTCAAGTATAATTCTAATTTGATGATTAAAAATAATTTTTAAGGACATGATATAATTCTAGATATAAATAAGATACAAACTATCCATGAAAAACATGCCTTATGTAGAAAAACATATAAAAGAAAATGAGTAAGTTAACACCCGAAATGATGATAATACTAAGATATTATTAACAAAGCAATGTTAAAAGATTATATATGATATCATATTATTGTATATAATTCTAGTATAATTTAATAACAATTATTTCACCATTATAAGGGAGGTTAACCTACCCTCAACGAAGTAAAAGTACAATGTAAGGGTTTATTTCTCAATCCCTTCATTATCTGAGGTTGTTTATACATAATTATCTATTGAGACCTCTTTATCATCCACATCCATGTTTCCTAAAAATGTATTCCAAAACATTTTTACTGTTTACTAGACTATGTGTTAAAGTCATTTATACCCTTGATCGACTTTTTATAAAATGGTTTGAAGGGAATCATTTGGTCGTTTTCCAAACAAGGTCCTTTTTAACCTTTTCGACAATATTAAGGTAAGAATGTCTTTTTAACTTATACGGTGGGTGTGGCTATTTTCCACCATTATAAAATCATTGAATCTTCCCTTATAATACTATAAGAATATATTCTAGGTAAATGTTTTCTTTTATAATTATGTGACTTTTAAATTATTTAAATAAAATATATTTCTCTCAAATAGTTTTGATTTCTTCTATGTCAACATCCTTTGATGGATTTTGACCTTTTTTGAAGTTGATTTATTATGATACAAAACTTACATATTGTATTGAATGTTTTGTGATATGTATGATTTCGGATGTGTTATTTTTATACCAATCATGGTTCATGGATAAAGTATTTACTTTTTTTATGCTAGCTTTAATTCGAATGTATATGTTATGTTTAAACATTTTCATATGGGAATGAATTGGACTTAGTAAGTGATGGATGTAGCCCCCTATAGCAACTCGATGAATCAGTAGGTCTCATGATACAAACTAGTGTCTTGGCATGAAGGCTTGACAAAATTTTATTTGTAGTATTGGAATGAGGCCTTGGCTACATGGTTATGATGGTCTGGAATTTTTCATTCTATCATTATGAAAGTGGTTATTGATATTGCATGTGATTATTCGATTAGTAGAATATCCACGTGAATAAGTAAATAGCATTATTTCATTTTATTTCTGAAATATTATTCTTAATTTCAAGTTTAAAAGTCTTTTGTTTTAGTAATACATTTCCTTAAATGTGTATGCTTATTTATGAATGGTTCCGCTGTATTGCTTACCCTTACTGAGCGTTTGATCTCACCCCTTTCTATGTATTATTTTTTCCAGGATTCCTAGAAGTGTATTGTGATTGATATGCAGGGTTAAGACAAGGGAATAATGGCGTTCATAAATGATTATTTATGTTGTTTTTTATGTCTTAAATTGTAATATAGAATTCATGTATGTAATCTATTTTCCAAGACTGCTAAACCGATCACTCCTTCAGGACTTGATGCCATGTAATCATGCCAATGTATTAAAATAATGCATCGACTCTGGGTAACTGGGGTTGAGGAGTTACAAAAATAAATTCCCTCATCTGGAAAATAAAATTAGGCTACTAATCTATATTTCTTTTTAACTATTATTCCAGCTTCATCATGCTTATTATAGACAATCCATTTCGTTCATATTACAGGTTCATCATTTTTTTAATTAATCTAAATTCCACAAATTACATCATTCAAATTTATTTGAATCATCATATATTTAATTTATCCATTTTAATCTATTAAAACATTATAAATAATGACAGGAACAAAATCAGCAAAAAAATCAGTGTTTGCATAATAAAGTAAAATAGATTTTTTGATTTGAATACCAGATTCAACCTTTCCAATTAATTTTTCAATTGGATGATCTTTATATGTTTTCCATTTTTGATGATCAGTTAAGGAATAGATATGCACCTCCTCAACTGACTAATTCTTATTAACATGGTCATTATCGCCACCAAAATTAAATTTCAAAAATTTATTATTGTCTTTGTTTTAATCAAAATCCTAATATTTTGAATTATTTTCATTAAACATAACATACAAAAATACTTCAATAAATATTTTTTCCTTCTTAAAAACACAATATGCATATCTATAATTGAAATATCCTAAAAATATACCTTAATCAGATTTAGAAATTAATTTTTTCTATCATAAATTCTATTTAATATATTCTCATTACAACGAAATGCGATAAAATATCCATCATTACGTTTAAAACCATTAAATAGTTATAAAGAGGTTTTATTTAAATTTTTATAATGGAAACTCTATTTAAAACATGGAATAATATATTTTTTATATTTGTTCCAATTGCATTTAGTTATATTAAATTCAATTAGCATTGATCTATCAGTTCTATGAATATATCTATTTTTCTTTTCCCCACACATTTCTGTTTTTTTGTCTTTAGGGTTGAAAAATAAGGTTTATAACCATTTTCATCCCAATATTTATCATATTATAAATTACAAAATTAACCACCTCTAACACATCAAATAGAGATAATTTAGTTTTGTTTGAAGTTTTGAATAATCATAGAAAAGTCATAAATTTTTTATAACGTTTCTTTTTTATGGGATTAATATTAATTCCATGTGAATCAACTATATTCATATATAACTGTAAATATATATTTCATAACACCAAAACATATACATTTTAATTGGTATAAACCAATAATTATGAAATATAACAAAACATTTAACATTTCTAATAACAATTAAAATTTTAAATATTTATTTGTGTTTCTTACCTTTTATACCAAAATTGCACAAAACGTAATTGTATGTAATTTGGGAAATTACATAACTTGTTCAGGTTTTGAATGTTAATGTAAAAATATAAAATTTTCATGCCCAAGCCTCCTTTATCATATAATTATATCTTCTATAAAAACATTCAAACACATTACCTTTTATTTTTTAAGGTCGGGGAAATAAATTGGTTACACATTTTCTTTTGTATTTGTAGAAACTAAACATGATTTATTTTTTATAACTGTACATTTATCATTTTCAAAAAGAAAATTTATTCCAACCTCACAAAGATTTTATAAAAATAATATATTTTGTTTTAAACCATGTACATATAATAATTTTGATATAATAATATTTTTAGAAAATATTTCTTCCCAAATACCTCTAATATGGCCTTTATAGTTGTCTCCAAATTTGACAATACCACTATCACATGAATTATATAGGAAAAATTGAAATATAAAATGTCATTTTTTTAGTATAAACTATCTAAATACCATGATTAATTTATATTTTGATGGAAAATTCCTTGAAATTAAACAATTCATCTAGACTATTTTGGTATCCATGATATATAGGGTCTAACAGGATTAGTAGAATAAGATTTTAGAACCCAAATTGATTTAAATCATTTATTAATAGGACTTTTTAGAATATAAATATCTTGAAATTAATGTTATATTATTTAAAAATTACTATGTAAATCTCAGTGAAAAATCATTTGAATGATTTCCTTTTATTAAATTTTTTGAATATGTTTAACTGTAGGTACTTAATTTCAAGATTTTACAATTTTATAGTTATTTAAACATGTTATTAAGACTATATATCCAAAAAAAATTATATTTTTTTTTATTTTCATCATTTAAATCACTTTATCAAACAATGTTTTATACATTTAACAAATTTATATTAATTTTATTTGAAATTGAAAACATCACTTTTCATGTTCACATTATTTTTTGAATAATTTATAAATCTTTACAAATATTCTCATTAGGTGTAAATATATTTTTTCTTAATACTGTATTTCCATTATTATGTTTCATACAACCATTTTCAACATTACTTAAATCACCTTGAATTAAATTAAATATTATTTATATTTATTATTTTAGAGAGATTTTTTAACACTTTATTTTTCTATTTTAGTATTAACTAATCAAAATAATAATTACCTTTATCTTTATCATTTTGAGAAATACTGATTTTCTTATTATCACATTCAATTTTTATTTTCCCAATTTCTTGATTCAGATCCTTATTTATAATTTTGTGTCAATAATATTTTAATTATCCTAACACCATCATTTCTTAATTATTCATTATCATTGTGTAGTTATTTGAATTTTAAATTTACTGAATCTGAGATAGACCATGAATCAGAAACATTTTCATTTACATTTTCAGAAAATTAATTATGACCAAAATATTTATGAGTTTTTAGCTGATTAAAGATAAAATCATTAACCTAACTCTATATACACATCAGGGAAATATTCAATATCTCATGTTTACTTCCTAAATCACAAATAGTGTCAGAACTATCCAAGTAGTACCAAACTCCAAACAATTATTATTTTTTCTTATTTTTAACTATCTTTTGATATTTGTGTTTAGGTCAACCAATCATTATGTTCTAGTTATATGATCTGACATATCATGGTAATTCGATAACATCATTAATGTTACTAGAATTACCATTCTTATTGTCTTTTCTAACAAATTTATTTCCACTAGTTTTCTTTAAATTGAAAACATCTAACAAAAGTGAGCTATATCCTAGACTCATTCATAAAACTAATATTCATACTCAATAAAATAAATAATAACATTATATATCAATGAAATACATATTCTTTTTTGTAGAATCCTGATCAACAATATTTTTCAATTCTAATTCATACTTTCATAGAGAGCTTATTAGTTTATCTAACTTATATTCATTAAAATTCTTACTTTATTCGATGGAAACCTTCTTTCCATGCTGTCATTTTTGAATATTTTTGTTCACTCTTTATATATGATACATTTTTTCCAAACCATCACCAACAGAAATCATACACTTTTTATCACTTTTAAACAGATTAAATATCTAGTTTACTGATTCTTCATCTCCAATATTAATGTTTTAATGATTCCCTCTCCACAAGGTGTACCCCTCCTAGGTTGGAAATTTGATAAGGGAGATAGTGGCACCTAAGTCGCACATCCAGTAGGCCTCGGGATGGAGATTATCACTGCAGGTATAGTAAACACACAAATGAGAGGAAATGCCCTCTAAGAGAACATATGCGAAAGAGAAAGATCAGATAGACACCAACCAACTCCAACTCAGACTATAATATTAAATAAATCCCAATTACATATATGTAATGTCATGAAAAACTACTACAATTGGATGGAAAAAATGCACATACCAAATGAATGTAAAAATAGCAGTGACCATGAAGACCGAACATATCTTACAACACCAAGTTAGTAGTAACCAACCTAATATCCAAACTACTCCAGGTTACCTAAAAATAGTTTATATATATGTAGTGTGTGTATAATATTATAACGGGTAGGATCTTTCCTTGAGCCTCTCATGAAAAAGTAAATAAAGCATGCTAAAGAAAAGTTAACAAGAAGTGAAACAAACTCATGACCAAAATAGTTATACTAAATTCATAACCTCACCATGGCTACTCTCAAAAATCTCGCATAAAAGATTATATAATAAAATAAATAATATCAAGGGTACCCCACTACCACATCCCATCTAGTTTTCCTCTTTTCCCCAACGTTACACGTCCTAGGCCATCTCTCTCCAAAAAGGAAATCCTGCTGACACCTGGGTGAAGCACCACAACATGTACCGCGTGATGCACAACCACAATATCCATGTAACCAAAGTAATGAGGTAGTTTCCGAGAGCCAACACATATTTTATAACATGTATCATATGTTAGGTATTAAACCTAAAGAAATTATATCTCGTACACTGAGTAAGAATCATCATGCCCTCACAGCCTAGAGACGTTACACCTATTGAAGTCTATATGAAACTATATCCCAAATATATATGTAGGAATAACATTAAGACATTACATCCTTCTACACACATATATGGGGAAAACTAACTGATGTGCCTACCAGCACAATTAAATACCATGAAAAGAGAGTGGGGTCAAAGGAGGTATTCATCCATCCATCTGTTAACTGAAATGTTGGGGAAAACACGCCCATTAATCAGAATCTCTGGGGCGTCAATTGCCTTAACTGATGGGGTGGAGTAGTATAATGAAACACTTAAAGTATAGAATATACTATATCTCACAACCACACTCGGGGCATAACCTAGTCATAGAATCAATGGCATTTAACATCTCTCGGACTCCGGGCTGCTACTTCTAGGACTAGGTGTCCTATATGCACAGAACCATTTAAATAGATTCATTACATTAATCCATTCCCTTTTTGATCAGTTTCAATTTACATTAATTAATTATTTAAACATTAATTAACCATTAACAATTCCACATTATATTTCATTAGAATCACACCAAAGTCCATTGTTACTTTAAATAGTAACTTCAGTATTGAATCCCAGCAAGCTCCAACCCCATGGATTAAAATCATTTATCACATCATTTATTGACAAAATTATTACTTTCAAATATTCCCAGGAATTCTATAAAAAAAATTTAAGCTCATAAACATATGGGGGCTCAACATGGTGTGTATGTGAAATACCTGTCATGTCTTTGACACCTATAGCAAGATCGTAAACCCACACTCCAACAAGAAACTAAAAAAATAAATCACATGGAATAACCCGTGAATATTCTCCTCTTTTGGAATGAGGCAAAGAAAAACCATCTACCTTGGGAAGTGGGGAAAGTAAAGAAGAAAAACAACTAACAAGGTTCAGTAAGAAACCAAACATTCACATATAACCTGTTTCATTTTCTCTAGTGTCCTCTCAGATACGCACATGAATAAACTGATGCATCTCACCACTCTAAGCGTCAACTGCTACCACAAATAGTGGGCCTCCAGTTCCCCATATATCAAAACATATATCGAGCCTCACATCACATCACAAATAGAAGTAAAAAAATAATATCAATTGGGATCTTGGACCGTAAACAAGGCATCCAACCTTCAAACATAATGAGCTCTCACAGCTCCAAGCATAATGCTTTTGGACATTATAAGAAATAGGGAAACATAGAACCCTATTAGGAATTATCTTCTATGAAACAATTAGTTCTTTAATACATATTTAATTAACCGATTTATTATTCGTAGGTTCCAATGAAGGGAAACCTTAACTATAAGCTATCACAAATAATTAAACATGCTTACTGCATTAATTTGAATAACATAAAATTATAACAACAATAACCAGGTTCATTTATATGCCTCTTTACCATTGAAAAATAACTACACTTAATCCCATTTTATATTTATTAATAATTTCCATCAAGAATGGCATGTTAAACAAGGAAATCAAGATATCAAACTATCTATAAAAAGAGGCAATATCATACGATCGATGCCAATTATTTTATCCAGATGAAATATTTATTTGTTAAATTCAATTGTGATCCTACAGCTAAATCAAGCTAACTCTACGATTTCACGTAAACTAATAAAGATGAAATGAATCCCGTTCATCGAAAGATTTTAAATGTAATTTACTTGAGAATGGATCAAAGCAGCAGATGAGGATTTTCTACCCCACAAAAACTACATCCACCCGAGGATGCCGCGACAAAATCGCATCAACAACAACTAAAAGAAGCTCCATTAGAACAATAAAGATCAACCACCATGGCATTGAATAGAGAAACAGGAGATACAAAATCAAATAAAACCAATGAACAGAGGTTGATCTTATCTTGGATTGAATACGGATCGATGAAGGAAGTGGGGGAACTGATCTAGGATGAAGGAATCCCCAAATGTCAAAGTGGGAGGTGTCCAGGTTTTCTGGGGTTTAGAGGGGGTCTTCTCAAGACATATGGTTTGAGAAACCTGAGAGGATATGTGTCTTTAAAAACACCTAGTAGAAAGGCACTACACAGTGCGTACCTCCTCGTCATGTCATCTACCTCCTCGAGGTGAATTACACCGAAAAACACACCCCCTCAACACTATATTTTATTTTTTTGAAACCCGAACGGTACACGTTGTGTACCCCTTTTTCATGTTGTGTAGCCCCCGTATTTCAGGATTTTCACAACCAAACTCCTCTAAACTTCCTTCAAGAATTCTACAAGCATCTCATTCTTCAAAAACATGCAAAGGGTTGATCCATGTTGATTCATTCCCTTATATCACATTTCTCTCAAAATATTCTCATTCTCGAGAATCCAAAACCAACCCATAGAAGAAACAGAAATGGGGTTTTCCAAACAACCACCGTGCGAGATACCGCTGAAAGCTCTCTCCACCATAGGGGCTCGACCAAATCAAAAGAACAACACAAAACCTCATAAAACCCACAATTATCTCTAAAACTTCCTCCCAAGGGAGATAAATCTCTATGAGGGAAAGCCACAATAAGAAACAAAAGAAATAAATCTCATAAACACGAATGGTCTACAACCACAGAGCAAAATCATTACATGAAAAGTGTTAAACACCAAAAAACATGGGGTACTGATCAGGTATCTACGAATCACGATCCCATGTACTCTCTTTCACGCCACTATGTCACCACAATACACGAACCAAGGGGATATCACACCCATGAAACACCTTCTCCGTGTGGTCCTAAATCTCTACATGGCGCTCCTCGAAGGTTGCATCATAATCAACATCGATCTCACCCCAATCGATGACGTGAGATTCATCATGAAGATAATGATGGATCTGTGACACATGAAAAACATTGTGTATTTCACTCATTTGTGAGGGAAGTGATACTCGATATTCCAGAGCTCCAACACAAGTCAACACCTCGAAAGGCCCAAAAAACAATGTAGAAAACTTTCTCCCATGACCAAACCACCGATGCCCGTGATGGGGAGTCACCTTCAGAAACAAATGATCCTCAACATAAAACTCTAAAAGTCTACAACATTGATCGGAATATGATTTTGGACAATCTTGTGCTTCCTTAATCCTCTCAAAAACCACTTGATCCATCTCTGTTGTATCATGTACTGGTTCCGGTCCAAGAATTGTTTACTCTCCAAGCCTAGACCAGCACAATAAGGAATAGAAAAGTATTTCCATACAAGGCTTCAAATGGTGCCATACCGATCCTGGAGTGGAACTATTTTTGAAAGCTGACTCCACCTAGGGTAACTGCCTCATTCATTAACCACCAAAATCCAAGACACAAGAGCGCAACATGTCATCAAGAGTTTGGATGGTCTGCTCTGTCTGACCATCCGTATGTGGATGAAAAGCAGTGCTAAGGAATAACTGAGAACCAAAATCATACCAAAGACCTCTCCAAAACCTAGAGGTAAAATGAGGATCTCAATAAAAAATGGTTGGCTTTCAGGACTCCATTGAGTCTCACCACCTCCTCTAGATACTGCCTTGATAAAACCTCCACTGAGCTCAACTATTTGATCTCTATTAAGTGGTCTGATTTCATTAAATGATAAACTACCACCCAAATAGTGTTATGACATACATGATCTTGAGATAAACCACCAAGGACATGGTGCTTGGATTTCACCTTCTGGAAGAACAAACATCGAGACACTATCATTGCAACTTCATGCTTCATCACATGCCACCAAAACTAACTCCTCATGCTTCAGTACATCTTTGTCATGTCATGATGCACCGATAAAGGAGAACTATGGAACTCTACAACAACTGTCTCATGCATTACCAAGGGAACGAAAAACCTTCCCTGATACAATACCCATTATGGTTCTTCCTCAGAAAAACCATTATGCGTATTTCTATAAACAAATTAGTCTATCCAATCCTCCACCTCCATATCCCCCAAAAAGGAATCGTCCACCTACTACACCAAATATTACTACACCATCATCCGGAAAAGACATACTTTTCCCCATATTATCTCATTTCATGATTTAAATATGAATGTTCTTCCATAACTCTCAAAGAACTCAGTAGATTCATGCATTACATCACTATGCGACTTCTTACTGAGCACATCGGCTACAACATTCCCCTTTCCAGGGGATATGATATTTCAAAGTTGTATTCCTGTAAGAACTCCATCCACCAACTTTGTCCCAAGATCATGTCATGTTCTAAGAAAACCTACCTCAGGCTCTTATGATCTGTGGAAACCACAAAGCACTCTCCAGTGAGGTAATTTCTCCATAAATTCAGAGAAAACACCACTACTCGCAACTGAAGATCATGGGTGGAATAGTTACATTTATGGTGAGGCAACTACCGGGACCCATAAGAATCAACTGATCTATGCTGCATCAGAACACATCCTAACCCCAGATGTGAAGCCATGCTGAAAACATCAAATTGAGCTCCCTCTACTATAAGGATGAGAACCAGAGCACATACCTACTTATCCTTCATATACTCAAAATTTTACTAACACATATCATTCCACACAAATGCTTGATCTTTCCTTTTCAATGCTATTAGAGGAGTCGCAACCCGTGAGAAATTGGCTATGAAGCTCCTACAATAGTATGCGAGACATAGGAAACTTTTCCCCTCTACCATTATCTTGGGGGCTACCCAAGACAAAATTGCTTCTATATTCAATGGATCCACATATAATCTATATTGGGATGCCACATTCCATAGGAAACAAATTTATCTAGCCCAAAACGCTCATTGTTACATCATTACAAACAGTTGTGGTTGACAAAGAACTCCCAAAATGGCACGCAGATACTCTGTATGATCCTCATCATATGTGGGTTACACAAGGATGTTATTGATGAAAACAAACACAAACCTTTCCCAGAACTCATGGAACACATTGTTCATCAATCCCATGAACACAGTTGGATCATTCGTCACTTCTAAGGACATTTCAATGAACTCATAATGCCCATGATGAAAACAGAAAGCAGCCTTATGGATATCCTCATCCATCACATGTGTCTGATGATATCCTGGCTAACAATGGATATTTGATAACCAAATCTCACCCTTCATTTGATCAAATCAATCATCAATATATGGAAGATGATAGAAATTCTCCACTATCACTTTGTTTAAGCAATGATAATCGATACCCAACAACAAACTACTATCATCCTTCTTCACGAACAAAACCGGTGTTCCCCACGGTGACATACTCAGCTAAAAAACACTGCATTGTATCATACCATCAATATATATACGTATCTCTCATAACTCGTATGGGTCCATCCTATATAGAGAAATATAGATAGGGGATGCTACTAGTTGTATCTTGATCCCAAACTCGGTCTATCATCGATGGGGTAATGCTACAACCTCTTTTGGAAAGATATCAGGGTATTCATCTATGGCCCTGGGAAACACCGACCGCTGGGCCTCCAAAGAACTTAGCATCATCTCATCCATCAATGATTAAAAGTAAAAAACATGACTTTGAACCATATGAGGATCTCTCTTTCTAACAAACACCACTGTCTCTCCATCATCATCGAGGAAAACCACCTGTCTCCTGAAGCAATCCACAATAACATGCACATAATACAACCAATGCCTGACAAGGATGACATCATATGGTTTTATATGTAAACATAGAAAATATCCCCAAGAGCGGTGCTACCCCAACACTATCTCACAGTCTCTACATACTTCAAACACGTTATATTGACCTCCAACTAGTGTAGTCAATGCCAAGGGAACTGGAAGTCTTTCTACCACAAGTCCCAAAGCATGGACACGAGTAGGTAATACGAAGAAGTGTGTTGCTCATGAATCGAACAAGTCATACACCCAAGTAGAAAACAAGAAAAGTGTATGTCAAATGACATGTGGTTCACCTAGAACTGGCAACGCTAAAGCTAGAAGCTGACCACGACCACATCCACAACTTCTCTAACCATGATGACGACCACCACCATGGTCGTGCTATACTCTGTAAGGATGGGGAGAATCACAGGGACATCCTATGCCTTCCCCATATTCTATCTGATAATCCAATGCTATTTTAACCTAATGCTACCGCCTCAGCTGGAGCTGCCTCATTTAGAGGAACATGGAGCGGTACACCTAGTGCACAATGACTACTCTGAAAGGTCAGGCACTCTTGTTGCTGATGAACTAAACCTATATAATAAAAACAATAGAATGATCCCTTGGAACAGTATTGAAGCTGCCGCCCCATAGAAATGAAATGCTGAGGGTTGAGACCAACCCCCAACCGAACAAAAACTCTTCTGCATTAAAACCCGAGAACCCCGGACCACATCTCTACATCATGAAGAATCATGATAACTCCCCTCTTGTGAAAATATCGTTATGGTAAATTTCATCTTTATGACCTCTTCCTCGCCAAAACATCATGAAATGTATTGAACAAAAATGGGGTGACCTGGAACTAGATCTCTTGATGCATGGCCTCCTCAAAATGACTCGTATTGGCCTCATCATATAGAAACAATTCCGAAGCATATTGTAAAAGCTTCCTAAAATGGATTTCATAGTATAGTACACTGGAGTTCCCTTATCAAAGGGTAAAAAAATCCTGAAGACTAGAAGCCTTTGTGGTCAAAGAATGAATCTTGACTCTGAACCTATCTCGGAACTCCTCCCATGAGATCGTTGACTCCTCACGATCCCTGAGGAACAAAAAACACCACTGCCCTGCTACTCCATGCAGCATTGTCGCAAACAAAGACACCAATTGCTCCATCTGACCACAGATAGAACTGAATTACATATCAATACCCTTCAACTAGTCTAATATGACTACATCTAAAATTGATCCCTCGTACTTCAGTAGGCTCTGGTGCTGAAACTCATAGAGTGTCCTCCTCCAAGTGTCATTTTCACCAACCACTACCATATGGGAATCTGTTGGCACAACCTTCTGGACAACTTCGACATGAACCTAACTGTGACATCGACCCGAAGCCATACCTGCAAAATGAAAAACAGTTAGAGCTCTTATACCATGAATATGGAAGACACGACAATAATTAATTAATTATTTCCTTTTATTCATTTTAGGTTAACTTGTCCCAACGTATACCCATGAAAACACAGGCACAAAGAAGAATGATGCAAGATCCTTTCCTAGGTCTCTACCCTGTATCTAGTATCACCTCGTTTAGTAGCCACTGAAAACAAAAAGGTTCATGCATATGATCATAGAGAGGCCTAAATGCCTATGTCTCATATGGTTTCTAGTGTTTACATCACTTTCTATACATGACCGAAACTATTTCCCTACCAACCCATGAAACCTCAATTCTTCCTAACACCAAACTCCATTATATCCTGCAACCAGAGCTCTAATACCACTCTTTCATGAACCTCTCCCCAAAAGGTGTACCCCTCTTGGGCCGGAAATATGATATGGGAGATAGTGACCCCTGACTCTTTCCTCCAGTATTCCCCGAGTTTAGGACTAGCATCAAGGGTATAATAAAAACACAAATGGGAGGCATTACCCTTTCAGAGAAGGTATGTGAAAGAGATAGATAAGACAATCACCAACTAACTCCATTTCGGACTTGAATATAAATGAATTCACAATTACACATTTGTAATTTAATGAAAAACTACTACAATTGGATGAGAAAACATTATGTACCAATGGAAAGTTGAAACAGTAGCGACAACGAATCCCAAACAACTCCTACAACACAAATTTAGTAGTTACCACCCTGATCTCCAACCTAATCTAAGTGACCTGAAAGACATATTATATATATATATAGGGTTATTATAATAGTCCACTCATTAAGATCCTCCCCAGGGCCTCTCATGAAAATGTAAATAAATCATGCTAATGCACAGTGAACAACAAGTGATACAAACTCATCACCTAAACATGTATACTATGTTCCCAGCCTCAACATAGATACTCTCACCTAGTATTGAATACATGAGTATATAATATAATAAATATTATCAAGGATACCCCACTGACACTTCCCCACTATTTATCCACTTTTCCCCTACGCCGTACGTCATAAGAAATCTCTCCTTTAAAGGTAGTGCCTGGAGACACCTTGTCGAAGCACCAAAACATGAAACTCATAAAGAATAACCACCACATCCATGTATCCAAAGTTACCAGGTAGTTTCTAGGAGCCACCAGAGCTCACATAACATGTATTTTACATCGGGTATTAAACCTCAAGTCATTATAGCCCATACACCGAGTAAGTATCCTCAGGCCATCATATCCTATACATATTGCACCTATAGTAGTCCATAAGAAACTATATCCAGATTATATGTGTGTGAATAACCACAAGCCATTACAGCCCTATACAAACATATATGGGGAAAACTAACCATTGTTCCTACCAACAAAACTAACTACCAAGAGAAGAGTGCATGGCCAAATGGTGTATTCGTCCATCCATCCTACCATTGGAATGTTTGAAAAACACCCCCTAGGGATCAGAATCTATGAGGTGTTAGTTTCCCTAACTGACAGGGTGGAGTAGTGTATAAAAACAAAAAAAGTACAGAATATACTATAGCTCACAACCACACTATGGGCATAAACTGTTGAGTCAATAAGGTTTTCCTTATGACTTTTTCATTCCTTCTTTTTTTTGAAAATCACAAACACCTTATCTTAAGGAAAATCGCTTTTATAAGAAAAATTATCCTTATCATATTTTCATCCATATTTTTCATAAGTATGAGATTCAGATTCATTTTCTCAGAATCGTTGAAACTTTGATATAAAGCATTCTGTTTTAGGATTCAGATTCTGGATAAGAACTATAAGGATGTTTCATTCCGAATTCCGGATTTGAAATCTGACTAAGTTCTATTCCAGATTCAGGATACGAATTCTGAAGAAGAATTCTCATTACGAATTCTATTGAAGAATTCTCATTAAAAATTCTAATGAAGAAAACTTATTCCGAATTCTCATTAAGAATTCTGATGACGAATTCTCATTACGAATCCTGATGATGAATTCTCATTACGATTTCTGATGATGAATTCCTATTCCGAATTCTCATTCCGAATTCACCTATTAAACAGAATTTGAGTATCTTTGTTTTATACACTCTGATTTAATTCAGACTTCGAAAAATATCTTTGTTAGACTCCGAACTTTTATATTACTTACACTTATAAAAATTGATAATTCTTTATTATTGTTCCTTACACTCTGAACCTTCACTCCAATGTTTTCATTCCGAACTTTTATGTTAGAGTTTAAAACGATGTCGTACACTCTGTTACACTTGTTTTGTTATAAAACGATGTCGTCTATTTTGTTATAAACTAATCGTTGTCTAAGTGACACGTGTACAGGTCCCTCTGATCTTTAAGGAAAATATGACCGTTGGAGAAGGAGCTGACCTTACCTATAAATAGGATCTCATTTGAATGATCTCGGAGCTGTTGTATGTGCTGAAAGGCTGACTAATTTACTTGAAGTTATTTCTAGAGAGAGAGACTCTTATTAACTCTCAATGCTTCGTGCGACTCTGAATGATGGTGATTACATTCGAGGGCTTCCGGGGATAGGAAGACAGAGGTGCCGACTACCTTGAAGTTGAGGGCTTTCTTGCTGAGGAAGACAGAGGTTACCAACTACCTTGAAGTTGAGGGCTTCCTTGCTGAGGAAGAGAGAGGTTACCAACTACTTTGAAGTTGAGGGCCTGCGAGGATAGAAAGACAGAGACTCTGATCTTCGTATCGAGGGCTTACCCTGGTGTGGGTAAGACAGACTTTCTTGAAAGTATAAATCAAAGGGACTTTTATCCAAGGTTGTTAGATACCCTTCTCTTTAGATTAAAAGACTATTATCTTGTTACTTGTAGTTTAACTACTTGTTTTATTTCCACTGCAATTTGTATCTTAAGGAAAGTATAACTTTCTTATACTTCCTTACTTACTCCGATTCATTTAGATTCTATACACTTTAAGGTAGAATCTAATATTGTAACTTTTTTCATGTTTCAATTTTTGGAACCATCTTTCTGGAACCTACTTTCGGAATCTCTTTCCAAGTTTGTATTCGGTGTTAGAGGTGTTGTGAATTTGCTTAGTCTAACTTTGTTAAACATAGCCCTTTCCTTTGCTTAAAGAAAACAAAGTTAATCGTAACTAACTTTAAAGGTTCCAAAGGAATTTTTAAAGTATACAATTCACCCCCCTCTTGTATATTGAGCATCTACATCACTATTTTGATCCTACAATTGGTATCAGAGGTTTGAAACCTCATACTCAATACCAATCTTACATTTGGTATCAGAGCAGGTCTCTGAAATACTTGTACTCACATACAAGTTTTTCTTGCTCACTTTTATCATTCCGAACTTTCCCATTCTGGAAAATTCCTAATCCGAACTTTGTGATTACGAACTTTTGCTACTAACAAGGTTGTGTGAAAAGTTATTTTAAGTATGGCAGGAGTCAATGTTGGATCAATTGATAATCTGAATCCTACAAGACCACCTATATTTGATGGTAATGACTATGAATACTGGAGAGATCGTATGAAGACTTTTGTTATTAATAATGGAGTAGACAACTTTCTTATGCTTACTGGTGATTATAAAATTCCTGACAAGGAAGTCAGAACTTTTACTAATCAGGAAAAGCAAGAATATCAACTCAACTATTAGGTACGCAATACTTTACTATGTTCAATGAACAGAAATATATATAGCCAAATTTCTTCTTGTGAAGCAGCTAACTGTATATGGAAGAAGTTAGAAGTTACACACTTTAGAACTTACAATGTGATTGAGACTAGAAGATCTATTCTTAGAGCTGAATATCATGGCTTCAACTTTCCTTATGGAGAACCTATCTGTAAAGTTCAACAAAGGTTTATGACTATTGTCAACAGTCTAAAATCTATGGGAGAGAAAGGTTTAGATGATGAAGCTCTTGTGGATAAAATAATTGATATTATGCCCAATGAGTGGGAATCCAAGAGAACAGTTATAGATGAGAACAGGAAGGTCACTCAAATTACACTTGATGAGCTTTTTGGAACTCTTCTACAACATGAAACCAGAATGAAGAGAGATGCTGACAACATCAAGAAGAAGAATGGAAATGGTACTGTTTCTTTTACTACAACTTCAAATCAGATGAAAGCTAAGACTCCTGAGAGAGTAACCAGATCCAAGTCTAAGAAAGTTATTTTCCAGTCCGAATCTAGTGAGAGTGAAGTCTCAGAAAATGAATTAGCCAATCTTGCTCGAAGGATGAACAAGATAGCTGGATAGAGAAAATTTCAATCTATGTATAAGAAAAAGGAAAGGAAAGATAAGAAACATGGAGAAGTTACTTGTTATGAATGTAAAAGAGCTGGACATATTAGACCAGATTTCCCAATGCTCAAAAAGAAAGAAAGGAAGGAAAGGAATTCAGACAGAAACAGAAAGAAGTATTATAATGCTAAAGCTAAGAAAGTTATGAAAGCTAATGACACATGGAGTGCCAGAGGTGGTGACTCTTCAGATGAATCTTCTGATTATGAATCCTCAGGACAGAAGAATCTTGGTCTTATAGCCAGATTACCTATTGATAATCACTGTTTTATGACTAAGGTACGAAATGCTGAATCATTAACCAATGTTTCTTTAAATTCTAATGATAGTAAGTATTATAACTCTTCTGATGAAGAATCTTCTTCTGATGAGGAAAATACTTTACCTACTTATGAAGAAGTCTCTAGGTTTTCTGAACTTCTTGAGATTGAGAATTCTAAACTCAATAAAAAACTTGATAAGGAAAACACTAGGAATTCTATTCTTACAAAAGAGATATCAGATCATTCTAAAGATCTTGATAAAAAAATGCTGATTTTGAAAGTATTTCAAAAAATCTTGAGGAAGTAAGTTCTGAGAAGAACAAACTTTCTAAAGAGTTAGAAAAAGTAATTTCTAATAAAAATATTTTCGAGCCTAACTCTATTTCTAAAACTAATGATTTTGAAGATAAAAACATGGTTGTAAAACTCAAGTCCAAAATTTTTTCCTTAAAGAAATGTTTATCAAACTTTACCCATGGTAAGGAAAATTTTGATAAGATGTATTCCCAAATACGACCTTTAAGAAATAAATCCGGATTTGGTTATACCCATGCAAAACCTATTTTTAGTAACAATTATTTTGTTCCTCAAAGTGCCCCATTTTGTACCAAGTGTCAATGTGGTGGTCACTGGGCAAAGGATTGTTTCTTAAACAAAACCCAATCTTTAGGATTTCACAAAGCATACTTTTATAAAAAGATGTGGATACCTAAAATGTTATTGTCTGGAAATCTCGGATCCAAACAAGTTTGGATTCCGAAAATCAAATTTTCTTATTGATTTCAGGAAAACAAAGAAAGTACCAGCAACAATACATGGTACATGGATAGTGGATGTTCCCGGCACATGACTGGTAACAAAATCTTTTTCGAAAAGATTATTAAAACGAAAGGAGGAAAGGTAACTTTAGGAGATAATGCTAAGGGAGAGATTGTTGGTATTGGTAATATTTTTTTTCTTGGTAAAACCTTGATTTCAAATGTTCTTTTTGTTAAAGGTATTAAGCACAACCTCATTAGCATAAGTCAGTTATGTGATGAAGGTTACCTTGTGAATTTTAGGAATGATAAGTGTTTAGTTCACAATTCCAAGGAAGAGTTTATTCTCTCAGCCAATAGGAAAGAGAATTTCTACACCTTAAACATAGAAGATCTTAGAAGCCAAGATTTACCTTGCCTAAGTGCAATGGAAGATCATTCTTGGTTATGGCATAGAAGACTAGGTCACTGTAACCTTAGGAACCTATGTAAACTCTCTACGAAGAAACTAGTTAAGGATCTACTGGAGCTTAGATTTGATTCTTCTAAAGTTTGTGATCCTTGTCAATATGGCAAGCAACATAAATCTAGTTTTATGTCTATCGGTGAAGTCTCAACAACTGATGCATTACAGTTAGTGCACATGGATCTTTTTGGTCCAACACAAACTGGAAGTATTGGAGGAAAATACTATGTGTTTGTTCTAGTTGATGATTACACTAGATTTACTTGGGTCTATTTTCTAGAAAAGAAATCTGAAGCTTTTTCTTATTTCAAATGTTTTAGAGCTCAAGTTAAAAATGAGAAAAACCTTCCATTGAAAACTATTCATAGTGATCATGGAGGAGAATTTCAAAATTCTGATTTTGAAACTTTTTGTAGTAAGAAAGGTATTACTCAGAATTTTTCAGCACCTAGAACTCCTCAATAGAATGGTGTAGTTGAAAGAAGAAATAGAAATCTTCAAGAAATAACTAGAACCATGTTGAGTGAATATTCTATTGCTAGACATTTCTGGGCTGAAGCTGTAAGTACTACTTGATATACTATAAATCGAATTTTGATTAGACATTTTCTTAATAAAACTCCTTATGAGTTATGGAATGGTAGAAAACCAAGACTTTCCTACTTCAAGGTTTTTGGTTACAAAGTATTCATTTTGAATACTAAAGGTAATCTATATATATTTGCACCAAAATCTGATGAAGGGATTTTCTTAGGATATTCCACAACTTCTAAGGCTTATAGAGTTTTTAATAAAAATACTTGCACTGTTGAGGAAATAGTACATGTAAAATTTGATGAGTCAGATCCTTTTGTTTTTAAACCATCTCAACTTACATCTTCGGATGTGTTTTCAAAAACTGATTGTCAACCTTTGATAGAAGAACCTTTTGATAAGGATAATGTTCAAGAAGATACTTCTGAAACATTTACCCCAGAAGATTTTCTACCCTATGTTGATGAACAGGTTTTACAAAACCCAAATCAGGTGTTTCTTAAGAATCATCCCAGCGATAGTATCATTGGTGATGTAAATCAACCTGTAAGGACTAGACGTTCCTTAAGAAATGAAGTAGAACATCTAGCATTTATTTCCCAATTAGAACCTAAAAGCACTGATGAAGCTTTAGGTGATGATGATTGGATTAAAGCCATGCAAGAAGAACTAAATGAATTCTAAAGGAATACAGTCTGGACCTTGGTTGAAAGACCTAAGGAAACTTCTGTTATTGGAGTTAAATGGGTTTTCAAAAATAAATGTGATGAAAATGGAATCATAGTATGAAATAAAGCTAGACTTGTTGCTAAAGGCTATAATCAGCAAGAAGAAATAGACTATGAAGAATCCTATGCTCCAGTAGCTAGACTTGAATCTATCCGTATTCTACTTGCCTTTGCAGCATTCTTTAATTTCAAACTTTTCCAAATGGAGGTGAAATGTGATTTTCTTAACGGTTATGTTCAAGAGGAAGTTTTTGTTGAACAACCTCCTGGATTTTAAGATACGAAACATCCTGATCATGTTTTTAGACTTACCAAATCTTTTTATGGCCTTAAACAATCCCCACGAGCATGGTATGATAGACTCACTGTATTTTTGCTTCAAAACAACTATGTTAAGGGAAATGCAGATCCAACCCTTTTTATAAAGAAAGATAAGAAAAATGTTTTGATTGTTCAAATTTATGTTGATGACATCATATTTGGTTCAACTCAGCAATCTTTGACTGACTCCTTTGCAAGTCTAATGAAATCTGAGTTTGAAATGAGTATGATGGGTGAGTTATCATTTTTCCTTGGTTTTCAAATTTCTCAAAAACCAGAAGGAACCTACATATCTCAACATAAGTATATTAAATATCTTCTTAAAAAGTATGGTTATGACAACACTAAGAGTATAAGTACTCACATTGGTACCTCAAACTATTTAGATCTTGATGAAGCTGGGAAACCAGTAGATCAAACTTCTTTTAGAGGTATGATAAGAAGTCTACTTTACTTAACAGCTAGTCAACCAGACTTAATGTTTTCAGTATACTTATGTGCAAGATATCAATTCAATCCTAATGAATCTCACTTAAAGGCAGTAAAAAGAATTTTTCGCTACCTTAAGGGAACCATGGATCTAGGATTATTTTATACTTCTGGAAATGATTTTGTTCTAAAAAGATTTTCTGATGCTGACTTTGGAGGATGTAGAATGGATAGAAAAAGTACATCCGAAATTTGTCATTTCTTAGGAGATTCTTTAGTTTCTTGGTCCTGCAAGAAGCAACATTCTGTAGCACTATCCACTGCTGAAGCTGAATATGTAGAAGCTGGAAGTTGTTGTGCTCAAGTGTTGTGGATGCAACACACACTCACAGACTATGGCCTGAGTTTTACTAAAACTAAAATTTTGTGTGATAACACAAGTGCCATTGCCCTAAGTAAAAACCCTGCAAATCACTCTCGTGCAAAACACATAGATATTAGGCATCACTTTCTTAGGGATCACACACTTAAAGGAGATATTATTCTTCAATTTATCGGAACACAAGAACAACTTGCTGATATTTTCACAAAATATTTGCCTTCTGATAGATTTGAATATATTAAACAGAAGTTAGGAATGATAACCATAAGGTAATCATTCTTAATTAACTTTCTATTGAAAAAGTATCCTTACAGCAATAAACTCCTTTTCATAGGGGGAGTACATTTGTTTGTTAGTTTAACAAAGTTTTTCAAAAATTTGTTTTCAAACTTTTTGGAACAAAGATTTCCGGAATGAAACTTCCGGAACTACAATTTTTCAGAAAGGATATTTTCATACAAAATACTTCTGATTCGGAAGGGTTTGTATTGAAAACATCCGGAATGAAAATGTCGTACTGGTATTTGCATAATGGGAATTTCGTACTGAATCTCTTATGATATGTTTTTTTTGGAATTTGTTTTTCGTACTCAAGTTTCCGTAATGAGGTTTTCCGTACTAAGTTTTTCTATACTAAGTTTGTTTTCTATAGCAAAGATTTTGTGAACTCTGTCTTTTCATTATAAAGTTTTTTTTCGTAGTTATTCTATATTACCCATTACGAATAATCCTCCAAAGCTAATCTGAAAGGTATGATTTCCTTACTCATGTTTTCGTAGTCATATTTTATTTGCTGGAATTTTATTGTACTATGTTTTCGGATTATAGTTTTCTTAATTCCTTGTTTTAATAAAAACCTCAAAAAGATCGGATTCAAGCTTTCAACCGTCAGATCTGATCTCAGCTTATTCCAACCATTAGATCAACTATGGAAGGTGAACCGTCATCTCGTTACCTATATAAAGGGTACCCAAATACTCGTCCCACATCGGTTTCAATCTCTCGCGTCCCGAAGTTCTTTTCCTCTATTTTAAGGCCGTTCCGAACCTCAGATTTCTTTGTTCCGAACTTCTCAGAGGATTACAGATCCGAATGTCTGCGGAGTTAGCGTCTCAAGAAATGTCATCCACTAATCCTATTTCGCAATGGTTAGTTTACATAGAAAGGTTAGTCCATCCGGATTTTTTCAACAACTATGATTCCCTTATTTCAAAGAACATTATGATGAATGGCTGTGAAGATGTTGCTGTATCCAACTCGGGGAACCAAGATAATGTCTTTTCGGAGTTACTTGTAGAGTTCTATGAAACAGTTTCATTCATTCATGAAGATAATAGGGAGAAATTTTCTTTCAAGTCTTATGGCAAGACTTATAAGCTGACTTATACCAAGGAAGCAATCTTGGTAGGACTAACTTATGAAGGAGAAGCTGAATTTATTTCGCATGTGCTGCCGAACTCTAAGGGTAGCTTTGACAAGGAAAAAGCCTTAGAAACTCTCGGACTGGCTGGTGAAAAGGCTCCGAAGATTGCTAGTTTGCCTACAAATTTCCGGATTCTAGAGTTGTGGGTGCAAGGACATATCGTACCGAGGAAAGGTGATAAAGACAGCTTGAAGAAGTGTGAGATCTATATCTTATATATTCTTGATAAATCTAAGGAAGTTTAACTTCATGAGGCACATTCTTATAACCATTGTAAATCTTAATAAGGGAAATCTCAGAGCACAAATTGTAATGTACCCAGCAGTATTATCAATGTTGATAGTTCGGTGCCTTGAATCTTTCAAGGAAGCCTGCAGATCTAAGACAAGGGTTTGTAAAATCTTGTTGGTTAGTGATGAAACCCTTAAGAGGATGGATGTGGCTTTCAACAAGGATATTGGTGAGTTCTTTGTTTTTCCTAATCAAGAAGAAGCGGTTCCGAAGGCTGCTAAACAGGAATCATCCAAACCAGTAAAGAAAAGAAAGTTGAAGGAAGCTGCAGCTGAAGTTGAAGATCCTAAGTCTAAGGAATCTCAAACCGCACCTCACAAACCAAATAAGACGAAGACCTATCCTGATGAGGTTACCCTGCGGAAGCTAAGGCATTAAAGGAGAGAACTGCTGATGATCTTGAAAAACAAGCAACGGAGAAGAAGCTTAACAAGAAGATGTCAGAAGCCGATGTAGTCCAAGCTTTGTTGAAATTTAATGAAATAGTATCTGGAAGCATTCCAGTTCCGAGTTCTTTCTCCTTGGAATCTCTACCTGAGACTCCAGGAAGAAACCTCGATTTACCAGAAGAGACTACAGCTGAGCATGTTGAGCAAATCGAGCATATTCAGCAAGTGGGAGAGGAAGAAGAAGTTGTTAAAGGAAGTGGTGAAATAGGAGATCTTTTGAAACAAGTGGATGATTATAAAGGATCACCTTCGGAACATCTATCACTATGAACATCAGAGGCTGAATCCTCTAAGTTAGTAACTCCAGAGAAGGATAAGAAAGAAGAAGATGTTGTTTAGAAAGTTTTTTATGAGATTGTTCAAGTGTCTACTGGCGAGCAGAAAACTCCTAATCAAGATTCGATTCCGAAAAAAGACAAGGGAAAGAAACTCCTTGTTGAAACTCCGAAATCAGTGGCTAGCAAGAAAAGAGAGTTTGGTGATTCATCTAAAAGGAAGCTGGAGCTTATTGAGGAAGAAAACTCTCCAAGCACGATTTCAGATTCGGAGTCATCCTCGTTGGGGCATGACTTTGTTTTTCAGTCCTTAAAGAAGTTGGTGGGAACCATTCTGACCTTCTCTAGAATTGATTCAAGATGCCAGATGCTCCAACATGCGTTGAATCAGAAAACTGACTCCGTATCTATGGTTATGGACAAGTGTGTTGAAATAGAGGCTTAGTTCAAAACGTTTTTCGTTGGTTACAAAGCTCATAGAAGATCTTGCAAGAGGATGAAAAACAGGTCGAAGAAGACCGTGGAAGAGATGAGGTTGTTCGATGAGTTTCAAGACAATATTAAAGATTCTTTTGAGACCGAGGACAAGAAGATAAATGAGTTAACTTCATCCTTTGAAGAGAAGATAACAGAATAAAGGAACTTTCGGATTCAAGAAGTAAGAGATCTGAATGGAAAACTGAATTCTGTTTCTCAGAACTGGAAGTTTGAAAGGGATCATCGGAATGATTTTGAAGAAAGGATGAAGGCTCAGGAAGAAAAGATCAAATCTCAGGAAGAAAGGCTAAAATCCCAGGAAGAAAAAATTGAAGCTCAGTCTGTAAGAATAGTTGTCTTAGAGAAGCAAGCTGAAGAAGATCATAAAGACCTAAAGAAGATCAAGACTATTCTAAAGGGGCTCATGTCAAAGGAAAAATATCTTAAATAACCAAATCCGATCTTTTTGTTGTAATTTTTTCTTTGTTGTCGAGATTTCAAACCTAATGAAATTTGTGTCTGTCGTTTCTTTTGTTGTCATTACTAATATTTCAGGTACTTTTTTATTTTTTTTCCATTCCCTCCAATTCTTTTTGAAAATCACAAAGGGGGAGAAGGAACTTTAGAAAAAGAAGAACTCTAATAAGAGTTTATCAATGGGGGAGAAGAAAAAAGAACCTTAAGAAAAAGAAAAAAATCTAATAAGAGTTTGTTTAAGGGGGAGATTTTTCATTAAAGAAGACATTCTTATTTATCACTCCGGAAATATGAATATGATCCTTAGATTTTCAAAGCCTAAGGGGGAGTTAGTCATATTCATCAATATCCTTAAAGAAAAGGGAGATAAGCCTTAATTTTTTTCTTTCTTCTTAGAATTTCTCTTTCGAAAGGATGTTTGTGCTTTCCAAAAAAGGGGGAGATTGTTGAGTCAATAAGGTTTTCCTTATGACTTTTCCATTCCTTCTTGTTTTGAAAATCACAAACACCTTATCTTAAGGAAAATCGCTTTTATAAGAAAAATTATCCTTATCATATTTTCATCCATATTTTTCTTAAGTATGAGATTCGGATTCATTTTCTCAGAATCGTTGAAACTTTGATATAAAGCATTCTGTTTTAGGATTCGGATTCTGGATAAGAACTATAAAGAAGTTTCATTCCGAATTCTGGATATGAACTCTGACTAAGTTCTATTCCAGATTCAGGATACGAATTCTGAAGAAGAATTCTCATTACGAATTCTATTGAAGAATTCTCATTACGAATTCTAATTAAGAAATATTATTCTGAATTCTCATTACGAATTCTGATGACGAATTCTCATTATGAATCCTGATAAAGAATTATCATTACGATTTCTGATGACGAATTCCTATTCTGAATTCTCATTCCGAATTCACCTATTAAACAGAATTTGAGTATCTTTGTTTTATACACTCTGATTTAATTCAAACTCCGAAAAATATATTTGTTAGACTCCGAACTTTTATATTGCTTACACTTCTAAAATTTGTCTATTCGTTATTATTGTTCCTTACACTCCGAACCTTCACTCTGAAGTTTTCATTCCGAACTTTTATGTTAGAGTTTAAAGCGATGTCGTACAATCTGTTACACTTGTTTTGTTATAAAACGATGTCGTCTGTTTTGTTATAAACTAACAGTTGTCTAAGTGACACGTGTACAGGTCCCTCCGATCTTTAAGGAAAATATGACCGTTGGAGAAGGCTCTGACCTTACCTATAAATAGGAGCTCATTTGAAAGAACTCGGAGATGTTGTATGTGCTGAAAGTCTGACTAATTTTCTTGAAGTGATTTCTAGAGAGAGAGACTCTTATTAACTCTCAAAGCTTCGTGCGACTCCGAATGTTGGTGATTACATTCGAGGGCTTCCGGGGATAAGAAGACAGAGGTGCCGACTACCTTGAAGTTGAGGGCTTTCTTGCTGAGGAAGACAGAGGTTACCAACTACCTTGAAGTTGAGGGCTTCCTTGCTGAGGAAGACAGAGGTTACCAACTACCTTGAAGTTGAGGGCTTGCGGGGATAGCAAGACAGAGACTCCGATCTTCGTATCGAGGGCTTACCATGGTGTGGGTAAGACAGACTTGCTTGAAAGTATAAATCAAGGGACCTTTATCCAAAGTTGTTGGATACCCTTCTCTTTGGGTTAAAAGACTATTATCTTGTTACTTGTAGTTTAACTACTTGTTTTATTTCCTCTGAAATTTGTATCTTTAGGAAAGTATAACTTTCTTATACTTCCTTACTTACTCTGATTCATTTAGATTCTATACGCTTTAAGGTAGAATCTCATATTGTAACTTTTTTCAAGTTTCAATTTCCGGAACCATCTTTCCGGAACCAGCTTTTGGAATCTCTTTCCAAGTTTGTATTCGGTGTTAGAGGTGTTGTGAATTTTCTTAGTCTAACATTGTTAAAATTAGCCCTTTCCTTTGCTTAAGGAAAACATAGTTAATCGTAACTAACTTTAAAGGTTCCAAATGAATTTTTAAAGTATACAATTCACCCCCCTCTTGTATATTGAGCATCTACATAACTATTTCGATCCTACATAAACTAGACTTAGATGCAACAAAATCTAACATCTCTCAGACTCTTGGATGTCACTTCTAAGAATAGTTATCTTATAAGAACACAACCATTTAAAGAGATTTATTACATAACTTAATTTCCTTTTCAATAAGTTGTAATTTATGTTAATCAATTATTTAAATAGTAATTAACCATTAAAATTTCTACATTATATTTCATTATCATCACACCAAATTCCAATGTTCTTTAAAATTTCATCCTCATCATTGCGTCCCAACATGCTCCAACCCCAGAAGTTAACATCATTTATTCAATCATTTATTGACAACATTATTACTTTCCCATAATCCCTGTAATTATAGAAAAACATTCTAAAATACTAAAAATAATGGGGCACAATGTGGTGGGTAGTTAAACTACCCATAAAATTATTTCCACCTATCGCAATAGCGTAGACCCATCCTCCCTCGAGAAGATAAAAATAAGAACCACATGGCATACCCCAGACGTCTTCGCCCCTTTGGTAAAATTGTAAGCAAAACCAGTTGCCTTGAAAAATGGGGAATGTAACGAAGATAAACACCCAACAAGATTCAGACAACATCCAAACATTCACATCAAACCTATTTCATCATCTCTAATGTCCTTCCCGACATCCACATGCATAAACCGATGCATCTTCCATCTCTAGGCGTCAACTACTGCCACAACCAATGATCTCCCAACCCCCAAAAAATAATAATAGCCATACATGATCACACTACAACACAATAATTAGGAAAACAAACATAATATCAATTGGTCTCTTGGCCCTTAAACAAGGCATCCACCCTTTAAACACAATGAGCTCTCACAGCTCCATGCATAATGTTCTTGGCCTTTATAAGCAAGAGGGTATCCTGGAAACCTACGAGGAACTATCTTTCATCAAAAAAAAGTTCTTTAATCCATCTTTAATTAACCGATTTATTATTCGCAGGTTCCAACGATGGGAAACCTAAATGGTAATCTACCACAAATAATTAAACATGCTTACTGCATCAATTTGAATAACATCAAATTAAAACAACAACAACAAGGTTAATTTACATGCCTCTTTATATTTGAAAAATAGTTACAATTAATCCAATTTTTTGTTATTTACCAATTTCAATCAAGAACAACATGTTAAACAAGGAAATCATAGATATCACACTATCTAGAAAAATAAGAGGCAATAACATACGATCGATGGCAATTGATTTATCCGGTTAAAATATTTATTATGTCAATTCAATTGTGATCTCATGGATAAATCATGTTACCATAATTATTGACATAAAATAATTGATATGAAATGAATCCCCTACCTTGATGGGTTTTTAAAGTTCTTCACTTGAGAATGGATCAAAGGAACAGATCACAATCTCCTTTCTTGCAACAACTACATCCACCCGAGGATGTCGTGGCACAACCGCATCAACAGAAACCAAAAGAAACAACCTTAAAACCATACAGATAAAACACCATATAATTCCAAAGAGAAATGGGAGAAAATGGATCGAATAAAACCAAATAACAGAGGTATATATTACCTCATATAGAAGATAGATCAAAGAAGAATGTGAGGAACCGATCATGGAAGAAAGAATCCCCAAATGTTGAAGAGGGAGGAATCCAGGTTGTCTAGGGTCGAGAGGGGGTGAGGTCATGTCATAGGGTGTAGAAAACCTGAGCGGATTGGTGTCTTTAAAAACACCTGGTGGCGGGGCAGCACACGTTGTGTAACTCATCAATACATCATGCACTAGCTCGAGGCGACATATGCTGAAAAATTCATCACCTTAGCACTTTGTTTTATTTTTATGAAACCTGAAAAATTCCCATCATATACCCATTGTTCATGTCATGTAGCCCCCTATTTATAGAATTTCACAGTTAAACTCCTCTGACTCCCTCTAAACCTTCTCAGAGCACCACGGTCTTTGAAAACAGGCAAAGGGTCGATCCACGTAGATCCGAGCCCTTAGAAATGTCATGGTATTTTGCCCAAATCCTTCTTTGATTTGTTATCAAGACCTTTTGAGTCCCATTGTGGGTAACTTTAGGTATTCTCCACATATCGTAGGTATTCTTACAAACCGATACCAGGTTATAGACACTTATACTTATAGTATAGTAAAATATAGTTTTAACATTATAATTCAAAACATATTTCACTATTTCATTACCTACAGGTTTCTCTCAATCATTTTTGGATATCTCATGTGGATTATCCATGATATTCTAGTGATCCACACTTATTTATAAAAAGTAGGATTCCATTCAATGATTCCAGTACAAATAGTCAATTCCATAAAAGAATGGGGATTTTGTGGAATCCAGTCATCATTCTATTTAAACCTTCCATATTAAAATAAAATATTTTTTTTGTTCCTTAAATTGTTAATTCTAGGATACCAAGTGATAAGATAGTTAAATATAAACTAAAAAATTAATCAATAACACATAAAAATAATTTTAATGAAAAATCACATTTGGTTACAGTTGTTTGATATCAGATTAAAATAATAAGATTTTATAAATATCCTCTAAGGATGGTGTTACCCTCACATATCAATTATTGTGTTGATAATGATGACAATAATGAAAAAAGGGGGTGAGTAGTTGATGAAAGATTTATTATAAATAAATCAAATGTTATAAAATAATGATCTATAGGGGGTGATGTGTTCTTGAAATGTGGTGTAGTGGAAATAAAAAATAGAACAGAGAGATTTATTTTGGGTTGCACAAAAAGTACCCTAGTTCGCCACCCATCCTTCTCTACTCAATGAGAAGATTACTATTCTCTATGAACCACACATTTAAAGGATTGAGAACACATTATAGACTCAACATTTTATAATTACATAAAGGTACAACACCATCCTTTCATCGAAGACTAAACCAAGTTTGTGTCTTCAATTTAGATTAGCAATCACAATACATACTTCATTTTTAATGGTGGAATCAGTAGAAAATGGAAAAAATTATTTTGATTCGAAAAATAATAACCCGTACTTGTACAATACAAATAAAAAAACAAAATATTTGATGTATATAAATAAACATATGGAAACCATATGAAAAATAAACTTGAAGAGGATGATGTGGTTCAATGATCTTTATCACAACAAAAATGTATGATATTATAGTTGATAATGCATTGTGATCTCCTCATGGAATACAAATGCACACAGAAGAAAATTGTCTCTTGTCAAGAAGATCTATCTTGTCATAAGAAATAAATAATCAATGAGCATGTAAGAATAAGTAAATAGTATTTCAACTCTATGCCTTGATATCTTTTTATCAATGAAACATCAATGGTCATTTTTATTTTCATTGTGCAGGGGATTCTTGATTTTATCACTGCTATTAAATGGTTTGAAATTTTTAAATTAATAAAACATATCACCACATGTTAATACCTTGAATGTGATCAATAGTAAAACTGAATTGTTTTCATTTTTTCATTAAAATTAATAGTAAATGTTCTATCATATTTAATAGAATAAAAGAGTACATCAAATATTTAAAAAAATTATATTTTCCCCCATAAGATTTCAATAAAATAATAATTCAAATATAAAAAAAATAATAAAATGAATAATAATAAAATTATTAATTTTTTTGGAATTTATATAATAATTCTAATAAAAAAATTATAAAAAATCATATTAAGTTATATTTATATGAAATATCAATTTAACTGTTAAAAGATTCAAAAAAGACAAAGTAATCATTTTTACTAAAGAAACACTAAAATAATGTGTCTTTAGAAAATACCGTTTTACTAAAAAATAACCAAAGTATTCTACTGACCATATGAAGAACAAGGCTCACGGTCAGTATTCTCACCGTGTTCACATGTGTAGTATGTATAATTACCTTATGTCTATGGTTGTATATGGACCATGTGACTCAAATGATCATGAGTTCAGTATAAGTGAACATGTGGTTAGTGAAAAAAAATATGAAATTAAAATAAACTATAACATGTAAAACTATATTCATTAAATATAAGTTATTTTGTTGATCAGTATAAATTAATTTTTTGTAAACAATTTTTTTTTAAAAACTCACTATAGGAAGAATACCACATTCATTCATGGTAAGATGGAACCAACTATTATTGGGAACGTAAATTTGGGTGTTCCTAGTCACACCTCATGGAACGTTTCAAGGAATATGGTAACATTCCATATTTCCTCGTGGTTAGGTGATTTTATTTTAGTACTTACGGTAACTTCATATCCATCTGAGAGATGTTGCAACAAAGTAGAGAACAATGGGGTAGGATATGTGTGTGCCGCTACTAATGGTTCCTTAAGATCGTTCAGCTAAAAATGGGTTGCATAATAGTGTAAGGATTTACATTGAGAAATTTCTAATGTGTTTCTATTCTTTAATTAACATTATGAGCTACTGGAAGACACTGAAGTAAAGATCGGTGGAGGATGAGGAAGATGAAGATGTTTATTAGAATAAAGTGTAGTATCATGAATGGCTCCAGGGATGAAATATCTAACAAGGAAGGTGGTATAACATCCATTTATTTTTGAGAGGGGGTGATGATGTTGGCATACACGCAACCTGGTGATATGTTGTGAGTATAGAGTGACATGATGATTGTGATGCATGACGGATATGTTGTTTTGTGTAGCATGCAGGATAAAGAAGAAGGTCGAATTATAAAACATGTATATATGATAATATATATATATATGAACAATTATAAATTTATTATATGTAAATAAAATTTTTAATAAAAAAATAATGAAACTTTTAAAATATATAAATTAAAGATATATCATTAAAAATAAATTTAACAATGCTAATAAAATAATGATATATACATATGTGTGTGCGCGCACACATATTAATTTCATCATTATCATTTTTACGATTAAAATATATGATTAACAAAAGATCACAATAACGGATGAAATTCATATTAAATCATGTAAACATAAAAAAAATTTAAACATTTTTACATAATAACATATGTCAACTAATTTTACTATAAAAAAAAGGCGAAAATAATTCGAATTTATTTGAAAGTGATGAAATAGTTACTAATCCATACAATGAAAACAATTAATTCATTATATCCAAATTTTAAATATGACAAGGATGATCTTAATTTTCATCTATAATACTCTTCATTTTTTTTCTTCAATTACATTCCCTATTCAATTATTTTCCAAACAAAAAACATATTCTTATTTCCTCACTATCACAAAACAGACTTTTATCAGCATAAAAAAAGATCTTTATTATAGATAAAAAATAACTATTAATCGATCCACTATTAAAGAGGGGGCCCCCTTTATCAATGTTATTCAAAGCCCTAATAAAGTCCTCATTTATCAGCGCCGATAAAGGTGGGCCTCTGTCAACACTAATTGAAGCGCTGATAAAGGCTTCTCTGTCTGGGAAGGTTGTTTGTATAAGATTATAACCAAAAACCAAAAAAAACAGACAATAGGCCCAAATAACCAAACATTCAAAAATAACCTGCAGAAACCAGCAAAAACCTGCTAAGAAACCACTCATAGTATATAAAAAATAACCACATACACAATGAAAATGATGAAAAAAAAGCAGCACACACATAAGTTTTACGAACAATGCTATATACATTTTATTGAAATCATGAATAAAAAATAGTAACTCAGGGAATATCCCAAAAAAACATCTATATATATTTTGAATAATCATTTATAAAATTACATTTACAAATATTCAACAAAATGTTAAAAACATTAATGTTTTCTCTTTTGACGTATGTGACCCCCTCTAAAAAATGACATCTGATGGTAATAGTCACTGAAAAAAATAATCCCAACTCGATAAAAAGGTTCCACTTATATAACAATACAAATATTACGTTAGTAAAACAATAAAGAAACAAATTAAACATTAATATGAATAATACATTAAAATTTCCAGTTTTTTTAAAAAAATTACACATTTTGAGTTATACTGGTCACACCGTGTATCATATTGATGTGTGGTTGATTACTACACAACAAATATTTGTAATAGATCATTTTCCTAATGTATTAAAATAATTGAAATTCATTTCCTTGGTTTTCAGTATATTAGTTGTGTTTTTTACTAGAATGTCATTTCATACCAAAAAAATGCAATTTGAGTCATACTAGTCGTATCATGCATGTGTTTTCCATGAGACAGCTTCATACACGTAATAATGGACTTAATAATTGATGTCGTTAATTTGAAGGACAATTGGAGGGTGTTTTCTTGGTTTTCAGTGAGTGACACTTTTTGAGTTAAAATGTGAATTTGAAAATGATAGCGGAAACTTTTAGTCACACTGGTCACATTGTTCGTCAAATTAAGGTGGGTTTCATTTATACACGTCACAACTAACTCATGTATCTTTGTATTAAAATATCAAAACAATCAAAATGAGTTTGCTCAGTTTTCAGTATGTCAGTTGTGTTTTTTACTTGAATTAATGTCAATTTAAAATAACATGACACATTTTGAGTCATAACAATGACACTGTGTGTTAGATTGTTGTGAAGTTGATTCCTACATGTCACAAATGGCATATACATCATTTTACTAAAGTATCAAAACGATCGGAATGCATTTCCATGCTTTTCAATATTCCAATTTTGTTTTTTACAAAAATTTCATTTCAAACTGAAAACATGCAATTTGAGTCATACTAGTCACATCGTGCATCTGTTTGATGTGAGACTACTTGATACATGTCACAAATGACATAATAATTTCTTCCCTTAATTTGGAAGATAATCATAGTGTGTTTTCCTTGTTTTCAGTGAGTGACATGTTTTGAACTAAAATGTAAATTTGAAACTCGTAACAGACACGTTTTGTCATACTTATCACATGGTGAATCGGATTGAGGTGGGGTTAATTCCTACACATCAAAACTAACTCATGGATTTTGGTTCTTGTGTATCCAAACAATCTGAACGCGTTTTCTTGATTTTTAGTATGTTTGGTGTACTTTTTCACTTGAATTAATGTCAATTTTAAATAAAAAGTCACATTTTGAGTCATATCGGTGACACCATGTGTCATATTGATGTGTGGATGATTCCAACACATCACAAATGACTGGTAGATCAATTTCTTAAATTATCAAAACAATCGGAATCCATTTCCTTAGTTTTCAGTATGTCATTTGTTTTTTTACTAAAATGTCATTTCAAACCGAAAATATGGAACTTGAGTCATACTAGTCGCATCATGTGTCGGTTTAATATGTGACTAGTTGATAGTCATCACAAAGTACATACAGACTGTTGTCCTAAATCTGTATGAAATTTCAAGTGTGTTTTTTTGTTTTCAATGAGTGACACGTTTTCAACTAAAATGTCAATTTAAAATTCATAACTGAAACTTTTAGTCATACTGATCATACGGTACATCAGATTCAGAAGGGGTTGATTCCTACATGCACATCTGACTCATGGATTAATTTCCTAAAGTATCAAAACAATTATACTGCATTTTATTGGTTTTTAGGATGTATGTTGTGTTTTTTTACATGAATTAATGTGAATTTTAAATAACAAGACATAATGAGAGATGTACCGGTCAAACTAAGCATCATATTGAGGTGAGGTAGATTCTAACACATCACAAATTACTGGTAGATCATTATCCTAAAGTGTCAAAATAATCATAATTCATTTCCTCGGTTTTTAGTTTGTCAGTTGTGTTTTCTACTAAAATGTCATTTCAAACCAAAAACATGCAATTTGAGTCATACCAATCACGTTGTGCATAAGTTTGACTTGAAACTTCTTCATACATGTCTCAAAAGAATTTTTAATTTCTGTCTTTAATTTGGAAGACAATTGGTGTGTGTTTTAATTATTTTCAGTGTGTAACATGTTTTGAACTAAAATGTCGATTTTAAACTGATAGCGGACACCATTAGTCACACCAGTCACACCATTCATCGGATTGAGGTGGGGTTGATTTCTACACGTCACAAAAACTCATGGATCATTTTCCTAATGTATCAAAACAATCCGAATGTGTTTTATTAGTTTTTAGTATGTCAGTTGTGTTTTTATTAGTTTAATTAATGTAAATTTTAAATAACAAGACACATTTAGAGTTATACCGGTGACTTTGTGCATCGGATTGAGGTGAAGTTGATTCTTACACATAAGAAATGACTAATTGAACTATTTTCTAAAGTATCAATGCAATGAGAATGAATTTCCTCATGTTTTAGTATGCCAGTTGTGTTTTTTACTTGTATTAATGTCAATTTTAAATAAAGACAAATTTATAGTCATAACCATGACATTGTGCATCTTATTGATGTGTGGATGATTTTTAAATGTCACAAATGACTCATTGATCATTGTTGTAATGTATTAGAACAAATTTTAAGTACATTTTTCTGCCTGAAATTCAATGCACCCTTGCCTATGAAACCGAAAAAAAGAAACCAGACCAGCTCAATATGCTCAATCTTCCCAGTTTCAATGGATTATGGAGAAACCTTTGATCCCTGTACAGTTGACACAGAATAACATCCTCCTTCTGCATGACAGATTTAGTTAGCCCAGTAAAGAACTAACTGTCATATATTTTAAACCTTTGATTGAATATATGATGTTTTGTTCTTCACTGGGTCGACTAAAGAGGGGAACTTGCAATGCTGCAGATTGAATAGATGTTTTTTTTGGAGAAAAACCCACTTAGTTGTTAAAAATGAAAAGAGTGAAGTAAGATTTATATCCCATTATATCTCAAGATGTAACAAAAAACTCAAGGGATGGGGAAACCCCTTCTATATATTCAGTATCTTTCATCATCTATCAACAAGACACAAACACTATAAATGAGGGCCACCTATTTTATTTAAAAAAACAAATCAACATGCAATTCATTTAGTGTGAAAACATGGAAAACCAATAGCCATGATTTTCAGTGGGGTTTTTATCCTGTACAGTTCACAACATTACCATCAATCAAATAGAAATATAAGGCTGAAATGATTATTAAAGTCAAAATTATTTGAGAAGTTTACTATCTTCATTCTATATTTGTACATTCTTCTATCAGGTATAATTTATATTCGTTTCTAAGCATATCTATATCGTCTTGTGAGTATGAATGTTTTCAGCAGTCATATTAGCATGGAAAAAGATAAATTCACAAAGGATTAATAAGTATTTTATATTAAATAGCATTTACCTTTGAATGTACAACTTCAGGGATGCAGGTTTGTTAAGGGAATATGATCTCTTTAAAAAATTTACAAATATAATAACATAATTATTTATCATTTTTTTGGTAACTGCAGAAACATTGAGAAAAAAAAGTAATCATTTTTACATGTGTTTGGATAGTAAAATCTTATTATATATACCCTGATTTGTATCCATTCGTATTACATGTCAGTTTTCTTGTCCTTTCCCCTGGCCCCATTCCATGATGTAGACGATATTCATGCACATGTTGAACTTTCTGTCATGACACATCATATTGATTATGTCTATAATGTTTATTTATAGTCTTGGGAAGACCCTAAGTCTTCTCTGAAGCATCTTTGGTGAGTTTAGAGTGTGTGTTTTTAATTATAAGTACTAAAATAGGTTGTGGTTTTGAAAATAGTTTTAGGATGAAAATACTTTATTGAAAGTTTTAATGTTGAGAAACCAAAAGGATTTTGAAAAAAAAATGAGATAACAGGTTTCATTGTGAGTTCACTACACATGTTCAAGTTCATCATTCATATAGATTAATTTAGGTTTGGATAAATTCTTTGGTTTAAATTAATTGTAATCCTGATTAATTCCTAAGCCTTTATTTCATTTCTTGAAGTACCAAACCTCGACATAATAATTATATTGTCAAGGTCCAGAACTAATTCATAGAATAAGAGTATCCAAAGAATATTGAAATATCAATAATGTGGGTAAGAAATGGATTCTTTTTTTACCCAATAAAAACAAAAATAGTCATGCACTCAAAACCACACATTGATTAGTTAGAAATTAAGCGCATCTCATTCTCACAGATCAAAAAAAGAATTCAAATATATAATTTAGTAAGATACATGGAAATAAATGATTTGACACATAAATTAATCCAAAAAGTATCTAATATATGCTTTGGAACTCCCTTAACACGTGTATATCTCCCTCACAACGAACTCCCACTATTTAGCTCGACATCGGGTGGATGAGGAAGCATGGGCAAAACACCTTCTTCATTATTGATCCACTTATGAGGAAGGGGCCTAAATAAATTCAAGGATGAGGAGAGGAATACTCTAGAACTTCAAATTAGTAGAAATTCACTCCTTGTACTAACTAGAAAATGTGGAGCCCAAGGTTATATTTTATAGAAAAAATGGGAGGTGGTTTTGGGAAACCAGATTTCGTGAAATCACTTGTCCCATTGTTTTCGACAACTAGATAGTCTTATTTTCCTTATAAAAAAACTTAAAAGTTGTGTCACCACATATTTAATATCTCCACCTAACATTTGACACAATTTTGACAAATACATCTCGATATATTGATAACATACCAAACACCAATTTTTTCTTTTTTCTGATTTTATTCATTGAACAGATCAGTTCGAATGGGAATCATAGAAGATGAATGAGGCTTCAGTTCCTTCATATGAAATATATACGATTAAATTATGGACCAACACAAAAAAATTTCATCCCATTTGGAATCAATTTTTAATAAAAAAAAATTTGTTGAGTCCACTAGTGTCCATGAATCCTACGAGGTTTGGGCCTTTTTTCTTGAACATCATCATGGGCTCTCGAAATCACCTCAACCTAACATGATATTATCAGAACAAGTATCATTTAATTTTTTTATAGTAATGAATAAAAAATAAATGATTAAAATATGAAGGTCAATTAGATATTATTTTTATAATATTCAATACAAAACTATTTTTGCATAGTGGTGTAAGGGTCAAAATGAAATAGTGAATCACAGTGTGATCAACCGCCATATCATAATAGAATTATCTTTAAATGATAATATAAATTATATATCTGGATGTTTAGTTATAAAATTTTGGATGTAGTGTTTTTGAAATTGAAAAACTCTATCATTTCTGTTCAATTTTTTGGATATCCATGCATTGAATCTAAAAAATAATTCATTGGAGTTTCCAAATTTAATGCAATGAGAATCCAATTCTTCTTAAAAACACACAATATAATAAGTAATAGATGAAATTAAAAAATATATGATATGATTTAATTTTAATGTTTTACCCCAGTATCATTGGTAATATGAATTATGTGTCATCTGTAATTTTTCTATTAAATTATTTGAGAAGTCCAACAACTATTTCAACATGTTTCTTGGATGTTATGTCTTCTTATTCTGTAGAGGCTGCGTGAGGACTAACGAGTCCAAATTTTTGTTCATGGTGATATTCCTTCAATTTGTTTTTCATATAAATTTCTAAGGAAAATATTAAATGTATTTAGTCATAATTATCATACTATATCATATTTTGGAAAATCAAATCATGAAAACTTACCTCATGTAAAAATTTATAACTTAGCAACCTAAACAATCATATTCCATGATTTCAGTTTCACTCTCTACACCAATAAAGTCCACATCTTCCCCTTCATTCATATTTTATTCAATATCAATTATGTGATTACCACCATATTTCAACTTCCTATCCATGTGAACCTTTAATGATAATAAATGTGGATATTGAATGGGGGGTAAGTTTCTTTGGGTAGATTGTTCTGATTGGTTGGTTGATCCTTGAAATGGGTTTGAACAGGTCTTTCAATTAACCACCTTCCGTTTGTGCATATGTAATAACATGCATCATTTTGAACCTTTTTTGTTTAATGTTTAAGGTTTAGCTTGAAAATTTAATTGTAAATGAATTCCTCATTATCGAAATGTTTTGTACAAGATGTGACAACAATGCAATGAATGTTCCTAGATCTTGTTCGACTATATAAATATCTGCATCATCATTTGGAACAGGTAGCTCAACACTCTTCACTAGGGATACAATAATTGACACACTAACATGATCTGTTAGAAGTGGTCTTTTGTGAAGCATGTCATTCTGGATATTGATCACTGTACCCCTCACTACAAATAGATTGGCGGGTGTTGATAGATATACAGAACAATCATTTCCACCATTTAGAATATCAATAATGGAAATATATTAGTGTTTATTTTTTATCTAATTCACATTTCATAGAATTAATTATTAGAAAATTGACTACCTCATTTAAGAAAATATTTTTAAGAGGAATGCCTGGTTTCAAAACTACTTGGGGGTGGGGATGAATCTTCATGCATGGGTTGTTCTTGAGTTGATTCTTCTCTTTTACAACCCCCATCAAACTTGTTATCAACTCTCTCTGGTATTGTAATTATTTTTGAAACATAGATAATGATTCTCTCATATTTTTCATTTCCTCAGTTTGATCATCCGCTTGTTTTTTATCAAAATATATTCGAGGTGTCACACCAAAACCCGCACCTCTATCGTGGCCATACTTTTCCGGCTGCATCGTGGACATGGAAAGTATGCATGCATCCAGTGTGGGTGTTGTTGATTCTTTTGAAAATGTTAGTTAGAACATATATTAAAATAAGTAATCATTGTTATGTAATATATATTTTTAGAAAAAAAATTCTTATGTATTAGTTACACATGTGTTGCCACACTTTTTGTGTATTTTCATCTATAAGTTTTATATCTTTAGTTACAAGCTTAACCTTCCACAGAACAGGGCGTGGGATGGATGTGGCTATGGATTTGGAATCTTTAAGCTACATATAAACAAAAGAACATAGTTACAGTGTTTTCTATATCACATAAAAGTATTATGGTAGATTTAAAATATGTACCAATTTTTTGAAGTGATGCGTACCCCATCCTTACTTTACAGTGTTGGTACACTAGTTTTGATGCATGTTGTTTATTTTCAACATTCAGTTATTTTTTCATAAATAAAACACTGTAAATCAAATTGATGAATTCATGTACCATCAATCAATGTATTAGTAGACAAAATGTACATGAAAATATTGCTTCACACGATGCCCAGTAAATGTATCCCACGATGCTTGGGATATCAGGTGTGCATAAATAAGAGTTTGGTGCAGTTTTATGTTCCCTTCAATATCTTTAAGATAATATTCCATTAAAAGTTGAAAAAAACCCTGTGAGTCATTCCATCAACCCTTAAGACACAATATTTGTGAAATTCATATTCTATAAATGCACTTTACAAGAGATTATGAAGGGTATGTCAATATTTCATTATTTAATTTTTAGTAAATTTTAAAAATGATATCATAATGTTACAATAATATCTCCCCACATCAGTGTCTTAATCTTTGCCACAATATGGTTCTATGAAGTTACATGAATTTCCAAATATTGTCAAATGATAATTATAATGTAAATACTTGACATGGCCTTGTTGGGGTTAACATGTTTCCCTCACTTATTCAATCCAATCTCATATTTGATGCCTTTCTATTTAGCCTTAATGATTTTTTCTAATACCATCAAACTACAGTGCTCCTATTTTTTATGCATCACCGGTGATTCATCACCATTAATTTCCTCAGATCCTCCATCATCAATATGTTCCTATGGCTCTGGAGGGGTAGTATTGGCATGTGTAGATGGTGGTTGTACCTCTCCACAGGGAGCAACAATAGGTTGAGAAACATATTGTTCATTTGCAATACGATCAACATCAGGTTAAGAAACATGTTATTCCTCGGGATTCAGAGCATCATCAAATGAAAAAGTCATTATCTGCCAAGAAAAATTAATATTTAATTTAGATAATATAAAATCATCAACAAATAGATATTAACATAATGCAACATGTCGAGAAACCTGTTGTTCGTCTACACTATGAGCAGAAGGAGGTTGAGAAACCTGTTGTACCTAGGGATTAAGAGCATCATCACGTGCAGAAGTCATTATCTACAAAAGTGGATTAACATTTAATTTTAATAACACAAAAGTGGTAGTGAAAAGATATTAACATAAACTAACATGATGTATATTAGAAAAAATATAACCTGATTATTGAACTCCCGTTTTTTTGGTTAAAAAGATTTGACCCCTCCATCGACTATTAAAATCCCTTCATTTTTCACTCCTATTACATACAAACTCCATCTACACTGGGACTGCTATGAAATAATTACAACAACCTAATGAAAGGGTCATTATCTATTGAATTCACATCTGAATCATCAGTCATTTTGGTCGATAAAAGAACAATTGATTAGTTTTGGTTTTTAGGATCTGCAACATAAAATACTTGCACTAACTGTGATTCCATTATAAACAGTTTTCCTTTGTACCCTTCCTTATTATAATCAACTTTCACAAATCTGAACTCATCTATTTTAACAGCACTTTAATTATCAACCCACTTGTGTTGAAAAATCGGCACTCATAATTTCATATAATCCAACTCCCATATTTTGTTGATGATGCCAAAATATGACATGTTAGCGTAAATTGTATTTATGCCCTTAGCACCCGAAACATGCATCACATCATCGATAAGTGTAACTACACTATTCAGTTCTCTAATGTCTTCATCATGTTCATTAGTATAGAATGCATAACTATTAATTACATAAGCATTGTAAGATAATACATACACACTTGGTCCTCCATCTAGACATCGAAGTCGTTCTAAAATTGAGTTTCGATTTTTCATTTGACTCCATAAAAATGTAGTCCAGAAACCATCCTAAAAAAGTTGATTTTGTTTATTTTATATCCATCTTTCATCCATTTATGGATTCGAATGCCTAATAATTTTTTTGGGTGCCTACATATGGGTCAACATCCAAACCATTATGAAAAACATAAAGGTGGTCCTGCTTCAGATTTGTAATATTCAATGTGATGACCTTATTTCCATAAATTCCTTCACCCACATGTCACCTAGTGTGACGATATTTTGTTAGTCCAATGCTCATGTTTTTGGTACATTATTCAATGACTTTGTCAACAATATATCGCTCTATAATACAACCCTCTGGAAAACATTTATTTTTGACATACCCTTTCAAAATCATCATATTCAATTAAATGTGGTACATTCATCTATATTGCATAGGACCACATATCTAAATATCCCTCACCAAGTGAACTATCAAATTAACCATCATATCAAAGAGTGTAAGCTGAAAAAACATTTCCAATACACATAATATGATGATAATTTCTTTTTCTATAGTCGTCAATTTTTCCAGGTCTATAACTTTTATACAAATAGCATTGAAAAACAAACATAGCTTCATTAATTTATTATATAAATTATTGGAAAAAATATAATGTTAAGCTATTATAATTATATCTTGCATCAAAACAAGGAATTCATGTGATTTCATACCATTTAACTTTTAATCGTACATCGACATGATGTTCTTGATATTCGATGAATTACCTTATGGAACCATTGTGTTATTCAACAAGTTGAAAAACTGATATCTATAATTCCTGGAAAGAGTGTAAGCAGTAGGAGGAAGAAATTTTTGTTTTTCACCCTACAATAGTGAAAACTCTTCTTATATTCCCATGTCAACCATGTCCAACCTAGCCTAAATTCTATCCTTTATTTTCTCTGGTGCATTTAGAAACGTACCGATGAAACTATCACATACATTTTTTTCAACATGTATAACATTAAGAAAATTTCTAACGTACAGGAAATTCCAGTATGGTAATTAAAAACTAGATTTCTTTTTCCACATTCTTTTTGTAAGGTTTTTAAAAAACGGTGTACCAAAATCACTATCCACATAATTAAATTTATGAAACAATTGATCACCTGTTAGTGGATATGGGGGTGTAACTTCTTCTAAACATCCAACTAATGATGTCATCTAGGATCCATCCTTATGATGTCAGGGTAGAAATATGTGATTTCTTAACAACATAGTTTTTTTATGAATGTTTCAAACTAATTTATTGTGTACCTTTTTCATAGGTGGGACACCCAAGAGTTCATTAAATGCTATATCATGAATAATTTATATAAGTAGGAATGTAATTTATTATCCCGTACAAAATGGATCTCGATGTGAAATATTCATTTCTGTAATAATTATACATTGTAACACCTGAATCCCACAATAATTTCAAATCCTCAATTATTTGATCCAAATAACCATAAATATCATTACCCAGTTGTTTTGGTCATGATGTAATCATAGATAACATGATTTTTTTTATTTCATTCATAACCATAGTTGCAAGTTATAATTTTCCAACATAACCGGACATGTATATGAGTGCTTCTTTGAAAATCAAAAGGATTCACTCCATCTGCAGATAATGCAAGAAAAAGGTTTCTCGGCTCATTTACAATGTTATGAAACTCATGATCAATTTTCTTCCACTGAGGAGAGTCTTATGGATGCTGTAGTTTTCAATATTTATTTATTCTGTCTCTGTGTCATGTAAATATCTCTTTAGAGTCCTCACTTCTATATAGGTTCCTTAACCTTGGAATGATTGGGAAGTACCATGAAAATTTTATAGGACCAAATTCATTTTTCTTGTATCCAGAAGCACCGCACTTTGGGCACTGTCTAAGTGATTTTTTGTCATTTCAAAACAGTATACAGTCATTCATGTAGGCATGTATTCTTTTAGAGATCATACCTATCGAGTGTAGCATTTTTTTGGCATCTTATATTTGGCTCAAGAGTTCATTATATTTTAGGATCATGTCATTCAAGAGAGAAAGTAATTATATAAAACAAACATCACTCCATACATTTCCTTCTTTCAAATTATACACCTTCAGTACATTTGAGAATGCTATATATTTAGTGAAACCATTATACAATGGCATCATTGCACACTCTTTAAATGCTCAAACAAATTTGGGAAATCATGAAGTTCATGTTCATCTATCCTAGTAATTTCCTTAATACAATTTTCATCATCATGAACATCTATAATCACATCCGTGATATAGTATTCTTCATTTTCCACGCTTGTAATCGTACCAAATGATCCATAAAATGTAGTGTTACCTAGTCACTAGCTAAATTCACTTTTCCCCTTGTTTATTCCAATATTTACAACTTCGATCTATTCTATGATAGATAAAGTGTTCGTCCAACTCTTATGGACTTATTTATCTTGAATAACAACAGTTTAAACATAGAGAATATATTTACGAAGGATCATCTGTATGATCTTTTGAAATATTGACGAACTCTTTCACTCCATCTTCATACTCTTTTCTCAAATTATTGGAATCCATTCATTATTTATTCATATCCATCCTATTTGATTCAATGATATTAATATTTAACAAAATAAATACACAAAAAGTTGATATAATAATTAAACAAGACTAAAAAAGTTTTAGGCTTTAAATTTCATTTGAAACCTATTTATTAAATCACAGTGGAAATCCCATTAAAAACCCAACCTCTTATACAAATTCCTAATGAAAACAAAAAACCTATTTAAAATAAACAAATTAGTTCCAAAAATACTTTATCAAAACCCCAATTTTTTTAAATCATTTTAATGTAATTTAAAACTAAAAATGGGTATGTTGGACACATGTAAATTTTTATGAAACATTTCTAAACACTTGAACAATTTTAAAAGTGAACCCCTAAAAAATAACTAGAATCCATTTTCACTTCCCTCTGTTTAGGAAATTAAAATCATTGATGGATTCATACCTTATATTTCTCTTGACACCCCTATATATCTCGAATCACTAGTTTTCAGTGTTCCTCCCATCAACCCTATAGACCGGCCAACCCATCACTGGTGGGTGAACTCCTTTTCTAGTGTTCTGACCCCTCAACGGCTACTGAAATCCATATTAACATTTACATTTATGACTAGATATTAACATAGTCACACTCACCCGTTAACATAGAAAATTTATAACTTATTCACATTTATTATTAATATTAGAGCTTACGGCAATCAGAATCACCCTTTTTGAACCTATAAACTTACTAACCAATTCACATAAAATTTATATACCATTATATATAATCGTTTACCCAATACATTGGTGGGAAATATATATACTACCTGTCTCATAAAAAATAAATTTCATTTCCACTTGATAATCAAACATTCATGATCTCATAATGAACCCATATCAACTAGAAAAAATAAATTAACAATGATTAAAGGAACCACCTGATCAAAAAATAATATAATAGTAATTAAAACCAATATTAATAGTTACAATAATAAAAAAAATATGGGGGATGTAATTAATATAATAAATTAATCCTCTATATATAGCTACAGACCAAGGAACAAAATTTCCTGCGATATACCCTTGGTTCTAGTGTGTGACGATCCAAAACGACACTACAACTACATAGACTAACATATGATATATGTTTCATCCAACAATAACATGATCCACCCAATTAAACCATACCTAACTCATCATAATGGAACCTTCCCACTAGCCTTCTCTTAAACCCAACAAGGGGATCATAGAAGCATGTGTACAAACTAGGGTAGAATGAATCAAGACCTCCCACCAAGACACCCATGTTGCAATAAAAAAAACAATCATGGGGGTGAGAAATAAATTAATATAATTAGAAATAAAATTTCTCTCACCTCACCTATAACACCATCACATATAACATCCCCTTTTCACTTCATACATCAATCATATATATAATAAATAACCCATAATTGGTGAATCAAGTAAAGGGTAAATCATTGAGGGTCACATAAGCAATAAACCATATAATTTTTAAAGTGAAAATATGGGCCTTCACTGGAAGATTAACTTATTATTTAGAGTATCACTCCCCATTGTTAAAGTCTCATCATTTCAATGATTTTGGAAGCACTTGAAAATACCACTTTTTCATTCAAAAACATTCTACTAGCACATGAAAAATTACATTAAAAAACCGAAAAATTATTAAGACCTAAATTTCCTATAAATACCTTTAAATTAACCTATTAACCATTTCGAATATTCTTTTCATGAGAATTAATCAAATTTAAAAATAGTACATGAAATTATTATGAAAACCCCCTTATGCCAAGCCTATAATTTAGGAAAGAAATTTATAATTTCACCCAAGAACACATACATTATTATAATTTAATTTAAAACAAATTTATAAATTATACACATTCCATGAATTATAAAATAAATTAAGATAAACGAGACACCTACTTTAAAATGAATGGTATGCAATACAAAATATGTCACCTTCCACGTAGAAGACAATCAAAAATCTTAAATCTGTAAATCCCAATGAAAAATTAAATTCATTTCATGGGAGAAGGAAAATCATATAGGAAATATATAAGAGTATAGGGTTGGGGTGATAAAGGTGAAAGAGTGGGAAGAATTCTAGAAATGGAAAAAAATTGTTTTCTTAATTAAGTTTTTAAAATATCGCTTAACACGAACATAAGAAATCATAAAATATTATAATTATCATTTTAGAAAACATGAAAACGATATAATTTATTCATGGGGAAAGGATTATGTAATTTGGTAAATAATATAGCCCTAAGTCATGGTGTTTTAGGTGTGTGAGAAAATAAGTTTGTTTGGGGAACAATCTATGTAATATGAAGGGATGAGTAGTGTGGTGATGAAATCAGAGTTCAGAAATTTAATGTGGGTGTTTTATCATGAGGATAGTTTGTAATTTGAGAATTGATTAGTTGTGGTTCATGAAAATTCTATTAATTTTTGGTTCACTAACAAGCCCATGTGAGGTTGTGGTGAGTTAAACTGTAAGAGAAATGTTTGGGTAAGTGGATGAGTCATTGAGTTATTCCATTGGGTTCAGTGATGTAAGAATGTATGGTAGTTGTTTTTAATGATTGTGAGTGTCAATATTCAACTGAAAATGAGATATGTTCATTATAATTCTTTGGTATTGATGTAATATCTTATTGGTGATTGGGAGTGGTTAGTAGGTGAACCTAAATCGTAGGTAAAGGTGGTTGGTTTTGTATGTGCACATAAGTGTCGGAGTTGCACTGGTAGATGATATATACTCATGTAAGGGTTTTGATTAGGGGATATAAATAATGAATCAATGATATTAACAAATAGAGTGGGTCTTGAATTTTTAGGGGAACTTGGTGATGGGAGTTATTATGGTTTTTCACAAAGTTCATGGGTTGAATCGTGTGACAAATCAAAATGAAGTTTTATTTAGACATCCACACTTGAGAAAGTAAGAAACCTTGATATTATTTAGATATAGCTTGAGAAAAAAATACTTCCAATTGTTGTTTCGATTGAAAAGGTACTGAGAAGGAATATAGTGCCTAAAATTTGAGTTTTTTGGAATCATGGTTGTATTCAAGAAAAATATAGGAATCGATAGTCTGATGTGTAGGATCATTGCCCATGATGGCCGAGAAATAACTTTAGATACACTTCTCAGGGATGACAATACCTTATAGGGTGAGATTTTAAGGGAATGATACATTCTAGGTGCATTAGTCCTTATTTTTATTCTTTCTTTTGAGTGATTTTTGTTATTATATTTTTTGGGTAAAATCATTCCCATAGCTATGTATGTCGATACCCATTTGGTTATCACCAACCCATAGCGATTTGGAATGGGCTTTAGGCATTGTACCAAGCCATCTTGGATGACATGTCATGTCATCCCGTGTTAGGTAGTTACAATATTCACTTGGATACATCTGAGAATGAACATTTTCATCACCATATAAATTTCTTTCTCTTCTAATACCAGAGGGTCATGCATAATCTACTACATTATGTGATACTCTTTATTATAAATTTCAATTGAAACCCTTAAAATTTCATAGCTCTCAAAGAAAAAACATGTTATGTAGAATATTTCACAATTATCCATTTACTAGATCATGGAAACACGACTTTCTCCATCATAGAGTGTTCACATGGACTCCAAGTATACATAATCATTCATACCAAGATGTCCTATATGACATGTAAATCACAATGAATGTAGATCCAAAAATTTCTTACTAGGCCAAATCATGAAATGTATAAACACCCCATGACATGAATAACTCTTACACATTCCCCTCATAGTGTGGCCATTATTACCATTACATGAAAAACTCTTATATATAAATGGAATTATATATATTTCCATTAAAAAGTTCATGAATATTGATATTCCATCTTCTATAGTGTGATCAACTTGTCACCTTCAAAACATCGTGGATCTATATTCTCATGGGTACCCCTACATGGTGTGAATTATTCCCTGTGAAACCAACCATAAAATTATGTCAATTAATTATAGTAAATTAGGGTGTTAGGATTTTAATTATATCATATTTATAAAATTTCAATAATTGATTCTCAAAACAATACAAAACTCTATCAACCTTCTCTATGAAAACATATTCTCTTTTGGAAGTACATTACACATTGGTACATGTGAACTTCATGTATCACTATAAGGTTCTACATACTTTTTCATTTCATTTAAAGTGTGTTCTACCTAATTTTATATATACATGGATTATTATGAATTTTTCATTTTTCTAGGAACTCTACTCATGGTGAAACACTTATACTCATTCTATAGTATTTTCTGCAACTTCTGAAATATATCAACTAAACTTCATCCAACTCAACTGCATTTTCCAAATTCCATAATTATTCTTTTGAAAATCTTCATCCCTTATTATATAATAACTTCAAAAAAATATCAAATACTTATTTTATAATAACTTTCAGAAAAACCATATATCATTCTGGACATCTACTTCCAGAAAAACACCCAATAACCAATCATGTGTTGATAATAAATCCAACAACAATAATCAACATATGTTGAAAACAAATTTATCACTATCCATTATTACAATACATTGGTTTATTACATTTTTTCCCATAAATCCATAACCAAAATGTTACCAATAAATCTGATGCTAACCTATATCGAGTAAATCCAATATTAACACATTTCAAATAAATTCAATACCCACACCAATTCTCAATTAAATCCTAAAAATATCCCCCATTTTATTTTTTGGTACCACTATCATGAATCCAAAACATTATCACATCATGATTCTTAATCCAAATTTAAAGGACAAATAGATTCATGGATTCATCCCGATTCCTACTACCCATTTCATAAAAAATCAACAGAAAAAACTCATCATCAAGGACAAATATAGAGTCTTTAATAAATCATTTACCTTATGAAATATGGGTGTCACTTTCAAGTAAATTATCACTCTCCCAAATTGTATTTATTTAAAAAATATATAAAATTCACTTCCTTTGATAACTCTTGTAATTTTATTTGGTGAAACACATGACGAAACTTATTATATTAATTTATCCATTCAATTATTCCTGGAGTGGAAAAAACGTTATGTACTACTGTTTTCAAGGAAATATTATCTACTAATTTTTATAAGCATAGTAAATTATAAATAAATATTCTCTTAAATTATTGTAATTGTACATTCATTACATTTATAGTGGATAAGACACCCCTTTTACAATACTTTTCATGAATATTGTAACTTCCAGCTCATTGTCCACTTATCTAACAAAATTCTAAATTTGAGTTCCAAGACTAAGAAAATTCGTCAAATATATTGGAATCTTAAGATATTTTTATGGAGTAATCATACCACATATATTTATACAATAAAAAAATATATTCAACACAAGCTTAATTTGATATAGGAAACAATATATTAGGAAAATAACACTAGTACAACATATTGCACCCACGTAAATTCATATGTTTCATTACATAAAAACATTTATATTATACCATGTTGGGAAGCAACATTTCACTGAAGATTTTTAAATAAACAAATTCATAAAATGGTATAGGAAAATTAAATTTTACCAAATATAACTAGTTCCCAAATAAGGACAACAAATGGCCATGATTTTTAGTGGGACATTTAGCCCATACAATTCACAAAATCACCATCATTATCAAACTCTAATAAGTGAACCAAATGAAAATGAGGAAAACATTAACCATAGAGGTGTGGTTCAACACACAGTGGGGGTGCGTTCGCGGTGTATGAGAGGTGCGACGAAGGAGAGGCACAACGTAGGAGAGGCAATGGTGGAGGAGAGCCGCGACAAAGGAGGGGAGCGGTGGAATAGAGCTACTGGCGGAGAAGAGGTGCGACAGAGGAGAGTCATGCAACGAAGCTCAGTTCATGGTAGTAGAAGAGTAAGTAGCCGAGCAGGAGGAGGAGGTAAGAGAGGAGGGAGGAGATGAGGGAGGATAGGAGTCAGTGGTGGTTGGGATAGACGCCCACAATTTCTTGAGGGGTGCGAGGCAGGGGGAGAAAGTTAACGTTTATTTATAAAACCCAGTGACAATTTTATCAGTGATAGATAAAAAGTGATTATAAAAGTATGTTTTATCAGTGATAAAATTGAAAGCGCTGATAAAACATGCATTTTTAGTGCGTTTTAGCACTGAGAAAACGTAACATTTATTCATAATTATAAATTTAAATCAATATATTTTTTTCATTTTTTATTTTATAAATATATATAATTAATATATTTATTATAATTTAATAAATGAAATTATAATTAAATATATTTATTTTTGTGTTTGTGTATAAATTATAATTAACTATATATATAATTTTATAATTTATTTATAGTTAAATATGTATAAAATAAATTGATATATTAATTTTAATTTTAATTTCATAAGTATTTTAATATATATATATGTTTGTGTTTGTGTATATATTGATTAATTATGTGCATTTATAAATAAAGATATTCAAATGGCATTCATTAATATATATTTAAAATTTAAAAAAAAATTGTAATTCTGTAATTATTTTAACATATTTATATTCAATTAAATATATATATATATAATATGTAAAAAATATATATTTATATATAACCAAATATTTATATTTTTAAATATAATAAATACATTTATTGTTTATCTAAAAATGTTTATCCTGATTTTAAGTATTTATGAGATGAGAATGATTCGTATATATAATAAATGAATAAACACAACAAGTATATATTTTATTATAGTATATATGGCCAACATTATGGTAAAAAAAGAACATATATTCTTGAGAATATAATTGTATATATCAATTGGCACATTCATTTGGAAACATAAATTTATTTAAATATATGTATATTTAATATGTATTTGTATATATATATATATTAAAAAGTATTTATATATAATATTATAAACATATAATATAAGAAATATATAATAGATATATAACTATAACTAATAAACATAATAAAAAACGATAAAACATAAACATAATAAACATAATAAACATAATAAACATAATAAAAATGCATTTTTTATTTAATGTATACATATAAAAATTATTTTTAATATAATTAAAATAAATTTATGTTAATTAATAATATTTTCTATTAAAAACTATTATTAGATCAATTATTAGTGCTAATACAAATCTTCTTTTTTATTAGGGCTTTTTGTTAGCGCTAATAAAGGGGAGACTTTATCAACACTAATATTAGTTGATAAAGGGTAGAATTATTAGCACTTTTTTCTAGCATTGATAAAAGTCCCACTTTTATTGGTGATTTCTGATTAGTGCTGACAAAAGCTAAGCAATTCCCTTTTTAGAATTTTTGGTTGTTTTTTGATATATTTCTTTGAGTCCTTTTTCACACATTTTCAACATGTATAATGCTCAATATTCAATTGTCCATAGATTCATTAATCAAACTCCTGAAAAACTAAATTTTTCTCCTAACAAGTTTTGTTAAGTAACTATTCCATGTTTAGATTAATAATTTTAAATCTAGATAGTTTATTAGTAATAATTATAAGGTTTCACATTCCAGCTCTAATTTCATTTGGGTTCCCATAAGAATATTCCTTTTACTATCCCTAATATTTAATACTGACATGTTTTCTGTCGGATCTAACAATTTAATGAAACCATAAATCATATTTTAGTAAAACAATCATATTGAGAAGTCATATAATAATGAAAAATAATTCATTGGTTTTCCGAATCATGACACATTCTTTTCAATCTATAACTCCTTATGTTTAGCATTGGTCATCAATAGTCATTGTCTATTTACATCTATAAAAGTGGTTTATAATGAATGTTTGAATTATATGAGGCATATACCAGGGGAGTGTCTAGAAGGTTGTGATGTCTTTTATACAATTATCATACATGAGTGATGATCAATTTAATAACTAATCTACCATATTTTGAGTTTTTACTAATTAGTTCATCTATACCACTGTCATATCCATGTGCTATTACTTAGACATTGATATAATTTTTTGGAATACCAAAGTTCTTTCTTTACCATAACATAGTATTATATCATATATATAGACTTATCCCCATGGTTTTCAACAATGTTTTGTAGTCATAATATCCAAAATTAACTAAACTATTATCTGATAACAATCGATATGACACAAGAAATTCACACATAAATATTACAACATTTTAGCTAAATATTCAATACATATAGTAACATTGCATACCCTAGATCCATAAAATGTTTATATTAATTGGAGAATATATACAAAAAAATATTATTTCATGATAGATCTTTAGTATCTCTTATAATTTTATTCTTAAATTATTCTATTCTTTGGTATACACTACTTAACACATTTCTTCACAACTAGGGGAAAGCAAACATAAGAAATGGCGAGCACATATGATCAACATGGGTAAACAAGAGAGATAAAAATCGATGATCATATGAAAGAATAGGTTTAATATAAGGTTATATGATAATGATCATTAATCAAAAATTCCACACTGAGTATATTATAAAAAATTAACATGACTCATGGAATAAAACCTTATCATTTCAAGAGACTTGAATCATAAGATTGAGGAATCATCATAGATCAACCATGAATGATAATATTAAATAATAATAATAATAAAAACATGTTTTATGTGTGTGATAACATTATAGTTATATAAACCATATCATATGTCAAGGTAAAGTACTAATACCATCATGTCATAAATGATCAATAATCAACACTTTTTTTCTATATAATAGTGGATCGTGCATCACTGATTCATTCAGATATCATTAATCATAAGAAATCACCACATGATTCACATATCATACCAGATTAGGCATCCCTAACTATTTCCAATAATTTATTGAGCACATATTAATTTTTTTCAAAAGTATCTCATGATATACAAGGCTTTACCCTATGTATTGGATGGTTATAAGTGACATACCCATCACATGGTGAATTACATCCATATGTGTGTCACAAAATCAAAAAACATTCATCAATACATCATATAATAACCCATGTAAATAAAATTTATTTTATAATAAATAATAATTTCATTATATATTAACTTGTGGGAAAGAAATGCGTCTTATAAAGGCTTCATCATTAAAAAATTAACCCATGGTAAAAATGCAATATTAATTGAATAAATTAGAAATCATCATCATGAAAATCCATAATGAAAAGGAAATTTTATGGTATCATAATTTCATTTCACTAGTGAGTCATTAAATTAATTTATGTATTTTTACATAAATGAATAATTCCCCTAATAGATGATTCAAACAATTCATTTTAAAAAATGACTAAATAGTATTTCTGTGATACATTTTTATTAAAAATTATAAAATATTTAGGAAAAACAATTCCTTGAAAATAACCATGGAATATTTTAACAGAATATTTAAATTACATTATTTCCATGATTGTGGTGAAAAATTTTCATTTTGTATATGTTAAAAGAATATATTCCATTAACACCTTTTAAAATTTCAAAAAAACAACCAATTCATAAAAATTTTAGAAATTTTATTTTGAAAACATTATAAACAAAGTAAGTTGTAATGAGAATGATAATTTGAAAACATTTCAATTATAGTATTGAACATTATTTTTTTACGATTATGTAAATGGAAGAAAAGTTTCATTAACCAAATATAAAATAAGGTGGGTTTTGATTTTGTTCAAAAACATTGTATCGATAATTTTTAGATCCCAAGCGAGGGAAATCATAATTATACAAAACAATTACTGGAATATCTTATGAATAATAAATTTTTTGTGGATTATAGGATAATATTCATATAATTTCCATCTATTTAAATTTATCATATATAATCTCATTGAAGTTTTAATATAAACCCCATACCGCTATGGTAACTATTTAGTCATAATCCACATGACAAAATAATTTCAATTAAAGAATTAAATATCATAAAGATAAGTATATTAATGATATAAAATATAAAAGAGATATTATATACACCTATTAAAATAATATAGGTCTATAACATAACATATATCCCAAATATGAAAATTTTAGAAGATATACCCTTACAAATTTGGTAACTTATAAATCAAAATACTATAAAATTGAGTCTATAATATGGATTTTATATCCTCATAATTTTCAAGAAAATCATAACAATAGAAATTCATAGGTAGTATATAAACTACACAATGGATAAAAGTTTTATACATGTAATATGTATCACAAAACAAAAAGTGAGACTAAAAATCCTTAACAAAAGTCTCATATTTATTAACACATGTTAAAAAAATTTATAATAAAAATTGTATTTTTATAAATATGTCATACAAATGTATTATTACATATCATATCTTATATGATTTAGTAATAAAATCATATCACCAATTTAGTATAAATAATTTTTTAATATCACTATTTCATGTGATAATTGTTTAATTGTTCATGAATGTTTTCATTTGGAAGTTTCAATCCATGGAAATTTGTTATAGTTCCATAATTTACAAAATTATAATCATGTGATAAGGATCATATTTAATCACCATATACACTTTTATAACCAATTATATAATGATGTGTTGAATATTTAATTATATCACTTGGTAGAGAGGGTTGTCTAAACATACAGATGAGCGATGATTGTACTTTTCAAGGGATTTAAATTTTTTTCTCTCAAAACATATGAAAAATTATAAATAGGGGAGGAGGTAGATTGAGTCTCTAAAGAATTATTCTCATAGAAACCCACCATATTTTAGTTATGAAATAATTTAGTTTCTTTATTTATCATAATAATCAATCAAAAATAAAATAAAAATTAAAATAAATAGATAAGATAGATTTATAGTGGATTGGGGAATATAACACCTATATTTTATACCACCAACACTCCACTTAATGTGTATGCTGATGAATACTATACTATTCTGTTCGTACAGGACTTTTAGTCCATTTTCCAAGGGACGCACCCTTGAGTTCAAAAATTCAACACGTTGTTCAATATAATACCAGCATCCAATTAGGTTCTTGTATGTATTTTCAAACAACAACATTATAGTTCTTTCACTATTAACATTTACAAAAAAATGTGAAAAAAAGAGTTTACATGTTTAGGACACAATTATAAGATGCAATTGATAGAAGGAATAAATCTCTAGGAGAGAGGATAAGAAAATGAATATGTCACATGTAGTTTCTTTAATCAACAGAAATGATGGATGACATTGATAATTTATTTATTTCCAAACACATTCTTCTCTTTTATGAAAAAGAGAAGTTTTGAAAGATTATTTTAAGAATACTCATTGAATATTATCATATCATTCTGTTCTTATCTTTATATAACTCATTTTCACATGATATAACTTTTTGTGTTTAGATCCTTGAAAATAAATTCAAAAACAAACAATTAAATGTACACCACATGATCTATAAAATCATGGATCATTGAAATTTAATTTTCTCAGAAATACTTTGGCAACCATAATGACATTAAATTATCCTTGTAACTCTTTTATTTCACGGTACAAGAATCTAATTATAATATTTTTTAACACAATGATAGTACAACTCATAAGTAATTCATGATACCATAAAAATATCACTCATGTGATTCTATGGTAATAAATATAGATTTTAGCCTAACATAGCGATTTTCAAATCACCACATAGTATATTACAACATTTTAATACATGTAGGTGATTTGATGTAGGAAGTCTTCGTATAGAATTTTTTTATTAGGTAACCAAATTTTGTTCACATTGGAAAATTTATTTATGTAGTTTTTGTAAACATATCCAAAACTAATATATCTAATTAGAACCACAAATCTGATTTCACCACATGTCAGATTCACATAGTTGATTTCTCAATGTAACTAATTTTTCATTCAGCTAATCTCATCGACATTGGTGAACTTAACATAGGTGATTCAGAAACATAGATAATTTATATAGGTAAATACTTCACATAAGATTTATACATAGTATAATTTCTATGTAACCATTTTGTTTTATAGACAAATGTTTTCCCGTAGTTGATTCTTCCATACTTAGGAAAATTATATCTAATGTCCAGAAATAAGAATAATGAAATTAGCAACTAAAACACATAAAAATAAGATAAATATTTCTTAATATATATAAATAAAAAATTACCAATAACACATTAAATGGTATTTTAGATCAAAAAACCTAAATTATACGGGATATTTTGTAAGAACATTGTTAGTCCATCAATATCCCCATTTTTGATGATCACAAAACCCATAAGATTATAAACATGAATCTTTTAAAAGCATAAATCATGTTATTTCACAAATATATATAATATATTTATTTATTTTAAATTGTACTATTTATACTTAATTTTTACCCCTTAATATAATACTTCTTCTACATTAGAAACAAATTCACCCACTTAAGGAATAGGTTAAAAACTTATCTCCATTGTTTTCATTAAAAAGGAAGTGAGTTATTAGAAAACCAGAAATATTTTTTCACCTAGAGAGCAATAAACTATGAAATTATTATTCTAAAAATGAATAATGAACTGTGGAATGAAAGGAATAATATAAAAAAATAGATATATTAAATATATTAAATGATAAAAACTGATAAAAAACACATATGAAGTGAATATAAAATGAAAAAAACACTATGAGAATCATTTGAAATGAATATCATTAATATAAAAAAATCCATAATAAAATACTAGAAATAAAATAATGATGTAATTTATTGATTTCCATCATGTAAAATATACATCCATTGAACTAGAATAAAATACCAATATAATACATCCATTAAAAGACCATGTCTTATGGATGGGTTTAAACTGAGCTAATCATTTGGATGGACATAGTTTTAACATAGGTTTATTTCAATATATGGTTGAAGTTTTAATTTCATAGGGATCTTCTTAATCAAATATTATAAATGACATTAAGGACGTTAGTAGTATTAATTCGGTTAGTTTCAGGATGAATTTGGCTTTATCATAATTATATGTTGAGACACCACAAAATGTAATTTCTTGAAAGTAATTGATTTAGATGGTCATTCATTAAATTTTTTTTCACTTAATGTTATATTGTACTTTTTTACACTCTAATATAGATTCAGGATAGATCATAAACACATTAAATTCCTTGTCTAGAACCTCTATATGTTTCAAAAGGATTGGGTCAAAGATGCCTTCTTCTTTTTATTTTATTCACTTTTTTAACACACATGTCAATATAAAGATAATATATGACTTTATAAAATGTATAAGAATGATAGAGGTCTATTTAAAAATATAAGTAATTTAATGTAAATAACTCTTAACAAATTCATTAATGGATTCAAGATTTCATGATGAAAAACATTAAGGGGAACTAACTACTTGAGGAATATGAAATGTAACAACTTCAATAGAAGTTAGAGCTAATGGAATCTATACAAAAATATTATAAAAAATCCTAATCACTGAATTATGAATTCCAATAATCCAAAAAATAAATTATCTAAACATTTATGCATAAATTAAACTTTCTCTATCAAACTCATGACAACATCCTTCAAAACATTTTAAAAGGATTCTAAAACATGGGCACTAATAGCAGAAGGTTGGCTTCAACTCAAACTGATACCAAATGACCAGGAGAACCATTTTCAATTTGATTAATACACTATGTATGTTTATAAACAATGAAATATTTACCTATAACTGGAACATGTACCATAATATGTTCTTTTTATTTAGAACTGACTCCTCTAATGATTCTGAATTTATATTCATAATTTTAATATAGATATAATTCATTCATTTTATTTTTTTTATTTTTTTCATTTATTGGTCAGAGGGATCATGAGTACATTTCCCTTTTTTCTTTAATAATTCTTAGTTTTTTCTAACATTTAACTATGAAATAATTGAAGATGACCAACATGGTCATTCAAGAACATGTCAAATCTAATATTATCCTTACTCACTGATTAGTTTGTGTCATGGAACTCAACCAAAATATAAATCTTCAACTCTTATAGAATAAAGGCCTAATCAAATAACATGATAGGTATTTAAGATGTGAGTGCTTAACATTTAATTATTATAGCGCGTGATGAAATTCACTCAAAAAATCGGGAACAAATGAACCTTATGAGTTAGAAAGTGAAGTTGGATCAAACATAAGGATAAATATGAATTATATTTTCACAAAAAAACATAGTGTTTTTATGTTTTATTCCACAACCTCAATAAATGATTTAATATAATCATGAAATTTTTAGGACAAGTCTGATTGAACCAAAGTAAGATTCTATATTATGTCTCTCTGAGATGAAACTATAAAATCAAGATTATTAAAATAATAATTGGTAGGTAAAATATCATTCTATACCATAACTATATTTTCATTTATTTATGTTTCTTATACATTTACGTAGGAGTATACAACAGAACATAATAAAAAAATTGAATAATGTTAATTAGTTCTGTTTGGGTAGATAAAAAAGAAAAAAGTTTTCAGGACTAGATAATGAAATAGATTAGCCCATGAGTTCCCATATCACATCCTTATAAGAATCATGAAATAACATAAAAATATAATATTATTCTATAATATTATCAAACTTATTCATTCTAAAATAAGAAAAAGATTGATTTCCTAAGCTATATATGCTCTCACTAATTCATGGTTCCCACTCATTCGTTACTAGAGGTGGTTATAGTGAAATTGGGGAGTAAGAGTACTCTTCATTCATCATTACCATGTCACTAACACAATATTCAAAAAAATGTGATATAAGAAGTATTAAATTCACCACTTTAGCTTCTAACTTTTCCTAAGACCTTCCTTGAGTATTGAAAACTATCAATAGAGTCTCAACTGTCCATTCTATAAAAATAGTAGAAGTTTTCATGATTTTTTTTAATAAAAATAATTACTAATATAATAAATTTCAGTAAATTGTTTATGAGAGTTCACTTCTACATGGTTTTTAATTAGCTAAAACATAGAAGGAATTAGTTCTAGAAATTTATGATTATATCTAGTATCCACTATCTCATCTAATTTCCATATAGTAAGAATCCTGGTAGGTGTTTCATCCCTTGGTTGTGACGTTTATGACCATCCCTCCCGAGCCACCCCATCTAGTCAAACAATCATCAAGGAATTGAAAGTGGTTTCCAAAATGAATCCAATTTTCTTTAATATAATAAAATAGATATTGTCACTTTTTTGACACTTCGCCACATCTCCTTCGTTAATATCCACTTCTTTCATGTTGATATCAATCGAGATCAACCTTCCATAAATATAGTAGTTAGTATTAAAATATCCTTTCCATGAATAATTCATGAAGCACATCATATAATTTTTAATTTTTTATATATATTTATTTATCATAATATATAGAAAATACATTTCATGAAAAGAAAATTTCACTATTTCACTAGCACTCTAAGATATTATAGTCTTCAAAAACAGAAACAACACTTACCATTCCACTATTAAATATTTCAAAGTCTTCTTCCCAAAGGAATAGATGTCAACCAAAAACATTAAAAACTCTATCGAACCAACAGAACATGTATCCACCAAGGAATGACTAAAATTATACCCCCTCAGCTAGAACTGAGACATCTCATATATTTGGATAGATGAAACCATCACAGACTTTCCAATGAAATTCGATGAAACTAAATCGTCTTCATGATTAAATTGGAACTACTCTTTTTTAAATACTTAAATTAATACTTCATAAAATATAAAGATAAATTTATTTTCCTAAAAAGATACTCCCAACATTGACACTGAAGACACTTTTTTAGAATCATCTTGATTGTATTCATCTATTTGATATCAACGGATTTGGGAGTGAGTACCCCTAGAGATGAAGTACCTTTATATTTCATTCATGAGGCCAAAAATTAATCATCAACATGATTTTAATTTCCCATGTAATTCATGGTTTGTCAAATATTGAACAAGGATCGAAAGGTTTGATGTTTTGTGACATGATTTGGATTTGATGATTAGATACATATGTGAATGGAGTGTGATCGAGTACTGAAAAACAATTAGGTCACAAACCCAATCCCAAAAACACTTATATACCAAAATGGTTTTTTTGGAATGATTCAAACAAATTAATAAAATAAAATTATATATAAAAATAAAAATTAATTTAATAATCACTCAACACATAAAGAAAATATACCCAAAAAAATTAATTAATTAAACATAAATCAAATAATTAATGTGGATAAATAATATTTATTTTAAATCAAATAATCCAAATTCTATCTTGATATTTTAAAAACATTAACTCACATGGGAGTTAGTAAAAATATCTAATAACTGACTCTTAGTAGAGATAAAACCATGTGTAATATCTCCATTTTTTGGATGATCCATCAAGTAATTATTCCTTATGTTTGTATTATTTGTTCTCGAATTATTTAACAGAATCTTAAAAAAGTTGATAGGAATTGAGTTATCACATTTAACTAATTCATGATTATAATTGAACGAAAAATATATCATGGTGTGATTCATCAGAAATAAATATTGACAAAAACATCGAATATATATATATATATATTCTTTTTCAACAACAGATAAAGATATATAGTGTTGTTTCTTACTAGACCAAGATAAAAGGTATTTCAATGAAAATTAAAGGTTTGTGACGTAATTTTCTTATCTAGTATAAAACTAAAATAGTTGGCATATAAATATCAATTAAATTAAAATATGATGTTTTTAGAAAATGTAAGGAAATAAAAATTTTCCACTTCAATACATTAATTTTTTTGAGCTTTTAAATGTGATTCGTTCAAAATTTCATGAAATCTAGCACAAATAAATCTACGATCGTAGTAAGAGGTATACATGCAATCTTATATAGTAATAATATAATTATTCCTCTATAAATGACATTGTAAATTGGTTTCCCAAATTCATCTGAGTTATGGTTTTAATTATAAGTCCTAGGGATTGTATTTACTTTATCAATTTCGAGACCAGATCTTTTATATAAATAAAGTATGTATTTTATTTGATTTAGTACATTACTGAAGTGCACTGTGTTGCATTTGTTTTCAATAAGGTATGTTGTTGATTAGAAGATGTCAAAGAATGGATGGATTTCAAGGAGCGTCAAGATGTGAATGTCAAAGGATGTGATGGTGATGGTGATGAATGGAGAATGGCCATGGTACTAAGATGCATGTCACTTAGGAGATTCACTAAGTGACATAGGATGTTGTGGCTGAAACATTCTCTATGAATATCAGACGATTGTAGAACTGATCTTAATGTTTCAATACTTGTATCAAGATGATACTATGTTACACCACTTGAAGAATGGATGATGATGCAGCATCATTCCATCTGATGATTGATGAGCTGATCTTTAAGTTCATAGAACTTGTATCCTGATGATACAAAGTCACAACAATGTTAGAAGACCATGCATTGTCTTCACAATTCATGAGGAGTTGTAGATGATCCATCCACAAGTTCTAAGTGGATGAAGTGGTTTAATGAAGTCCATGCACTATCACTTAGTGCATGTGAATTAGAAGTTGATCCAACTTGATCTCTGATTGGATCAATGAAGAACATTGAAGATCTATGTGATTCAGGAGCTCAGTTGATGAAGAACCTTCAGGAATTCCATTCCTAAGTGATGAATAAATGTTTTAGATAATTGGAGGAATTCTAATGAAGAAGAAGAAATAAAGAAGAGTAAATGAAGAGTAAGATGGCTTGAAGTGGCATTTGGCATTTTACATTGGGAGTGCTTTGTTTCTTAACAAAGTCTTTATTCATTTCCTTTGACAAAAATTTGGCCAGCCAAGGACACCTTGAGGGTTCAACCCCAAGGCACATATGGGCCTAGGGCGCCATGCCCAAAGGGGGACCCATGGGGCAAGCCCAAGGTGGCACAGTGGCCACGCGGTGATCAAGTCCGCACGGCAGGGGCGCAGGAGCGCGCACCCGGAGCATTGTGGGCGTCAATGGCGCGCCCACAGGCGGCGTGAGTGTGGGCACAGAGCGCGCCCGCAGGGAGAACTCGACGCGGGGCGGCACCGAGAGGGGAGGAGATTCAATTGCTGAGCTAATGGGAGCGCGAGGTTGATATTCCATGGAAAACCTGGCTGCCAATTTGATGAGGGACGAAACATTTCGCCGCGGATCAGATCTGAGCCGTCCAAGCGATCCCGCGTCTAATCTGAGCCGCTCATCTAATCTCGTGCGCCGCGATCTAATCCTGGCCTTTGGAGATCATTAAAACTCCGATCCAACGGCCGCGGCATTATCTCCTTCCTCGAGCTTGAGCCGAGGACACCCCGTGCCACCCGACGTCCCCCGCTGAACCAGAGGGTCTCCGAGCACCGATTTCGAGTTCCCGACCTCTGTTGATCAAGTCGAAGGCACCATGCAGCACGTCTGAGCGTAACAAACGCATCCATGCTTAAAAAGGGGTTTGCATGGAACAAATGAGAAAATTCGGTGAAGGCCGAAGGAAAACGAAGTGCCAAGGCCATGATGTTCGTGTTTTGCATGGATTGGATTAAAATAAGGCCATGCACACGTTCGGCCGAGCATTAACGTAAAGGATGAGAAAAGAGATGAAGCCCGCGTGAAACAGTGAAGGAAAACGAGATTTGGAATGATTTTTAAAGCTCCAAAAATCTCGGGGATTCGAGTTATCTCCACGCGGATGTACAGAAGCTTTCTCTGCCTATAAAAGGAGCACCCGAGACACAGAATTGCTTGCTGATCCTTTGCTGAATATTTGAGGAGTCCCGTGAGAAGCACTATGTGCCTCGCGAAGTTGAAGCCCCGCACAACACCCTGCGCGGCAGTGAATCCCGGAGCACCTCTTGCTCCGTGAGGTTCCTTTTGCACACTTCTTGCGCGAAAGAAGAAAGGGAGGTCCCCTGTGTGCCTCCGTTGCACGACAGGAAGAACCCGGGACCGCAGCACCATACGCGCCCACGGTTGAAGCCCGCACTTGCGTGGCAGTTGGTGTCCTTGACACCCTGCTCGCTCGCGGCTGTCCAAGGACCTTGCGCACCCTTGCACCCTGTCCCGAGGACTTGCGCGATTGAAGAAAGGAAGACAGGCCGCACCCCTTGCGTGCCGCTTGCATCTTGAGGTCTTGCGCGGCTGTTGAAGGCAGTAGGGAGTTCGGGTGAGGCAGTATACCACCTATAAGGAGAAAGAGGAAGAACACCCTACGTGCATTTGTGTGTGCAATTGAAGAAGAGGCCGTGTGTGTGAAAGAAGTGGAGTGAAGGCCAAAGACACACCTATGGGTAGTGTATGTGCAAAACAAGAAGACCACACCTAAGTTGTGTGTGTGTGTCTAAGTATATGAAGAAGGCCGAACCTAGTGTGTTCACTAAGAGTGTATACACTTAAAAGAATAAGTGGACATCCACACTAAAGAAGAACATACATTTATGTGTGTAATCAACAAAGAATAAAGTGTGTGATTCCAAGAAAGTGTGTGTGCATAAAGTAATTTCACTCTTTGAGTGTTTATCACAATAAGAAGAAGAAGGGAAGTGCATGCATGCATGCATGCACGTGCACACGTGAACAAAGATAAATCAGGCTGTGTGCATTTGAGGAGTCCAAGACCAAGAGTTCTTGAAGAATTTTGAGAATCCATGCAATCAGTGCATGAGGATGCAGAGATGCCATGCACTCAGTGCATGAAGTTGAATTGCAGTGAGACTGGACCAGACTGAAGTTAAAGACATCAATTGTCTGAGTATTCAGTAATTGGAGAGAGGCCAGGTCATCCTTAGAAGAAGGAGATAAATCCTGAGCAAGACGAGAAGATCTGTTCACCACAAGTGATCAGAAGAAGAGCAAGGCCAGCAGCCTTTATCCCAGGCTGCTGAGGATACTTGACGAGCTTGAACATAAGAAGAGGTACTTGTGCGACTCGAGGAGCCAAGAGAAGACCCTGTGGGACTCAGGGAGAAGAAGTCTTCAGTGGGATTCTGGAGTAGGCCAGTGGGACGCTGGTAACACTGTGTGAAGAAGTATAAATATCCTCCTGTGGGACTCAAGAGAGGTATAGTGGGACTCTATACCGACCATTGTAATTCTGACAGATTATAGTGGAGATTCCATGTTGGGGTTTTTAACCAACATGGCAAGGACGTAGGCCTTTGGTGCCGAACCTTGTAAATCCTTGTGTCTAGTGCCTTTATATTTACAGCATTATTCGAGGAAAGGTTGAGAGACACAAGAAGTGTGGATCGAGGCTTTAACCAGCCATAGAGGTTTAATTGGTAAAGAATCAATTAGTAAAAAGTTTTAAGGGATCACTGATTCACCCCCTCCCCCTCTCAGTGATTCACACTGATCCGGGCACTACAATTGGTATCAAAGGGAGGTTACCTCTAAAATATCCAAGGGAGTCTTTATGAAGTGCAAATTTGAGGAAATGAGTGACCAGCCTCAAATGGAGATATCTGCCAAGACTCAGAAAAATAGAAAGAAGAAACATGCCAAGAAGATGAAGAAAGCCTGTCCTAGCTGTGATGAAGTTGGAATAATGAATGATCTTCAAAATGCAATCGAATATCTTCAGAAGACATTCCCCAAGGAAGTGGCAATGTGTATATCTACAGGCATCCTTGATCTTCAAGAAGAAAAATCACAGTTAGAAGAAGAAGCCAATGCAATGGAAGATCAATTGGCAAAAAGGGTTTGCATAACCAACACTCTCAGAAAGCTGGTGAAGGCTAAAGATGAAACCGTTTCTCTTTGCAATGAAAGATATGAAGACACTACTGAAGAATTGCAAAGAAGCCTTTCTGAGAAAGAATTATTTAAGACTGTGGTCAAAGATGTTTTCCATGCACTGGAAAAGAGGCACAAAGTTTCAATGAATGTCAGAGATGCTCAACTTGAAGACAAAGTAAACAGGGTAAAGGAGCATGACAATTAATTACAAGAAATGAAGAAGGTGCATGAAGACCAGTTAGAATAGCTGAAAGAAAATTGGGAAGGAAGGCTAAGAACTGTTGAGGATGAGAAGAACTCACTTAACATGAAATGCTTAGAACTAGAGGTGATATTGAAAAATCTGCAATCACCCAAAGTTGAATCCTCCCAGTCAGCTGAAAGTAGAAATGTTGCTACACAAGTGTGCATTGAGAAGGATGATTCCAAAAGAAGGACATCCTCTAATAAAAGGGAAACATCTTCTAAAAGGAAGGTACCATCCATCCCATCTTGTAATAATTCTTCTAATTGTGTTTCCACAAAAAGTGCAGGATGGAAGAATAATTCCAAACAAGTATGGATGAAGACAATGAAGAAAGAAAGCTCTCCTGAAGCAGCACAACAATTCAAGACAAGTACCCTACAATCAGAAGGAATCAAAAAGTCAAGATTTGTGGGTCAAGGTTGGTGTTGTAACAAGTATGGGAATTGTGCAAAGGATTGTTGGTACAATCCACTGAATGCCAAAGCATAGAGGAAGCCCATGCCTAGGGGGAGCAAGCCAGAAGAAAAGAAGCAGCATCCATAGGTCCAGAGACATCTGTTTACTGCAAATAGATTTGGATTACTTGAAAACATCTGGGATGATTGCAAAAGTGGTCAATTAGATACATGTCAATCTCCAACTGTATCCAGAGCTCAAAAGAAGAAAAGATCACAGAACCTGGCTCAGAAAGAATCCTTGGGAAGCAATCAGAAGAAAGCTGAAGATACTCCCAAGAAGATTATGAAAAAAAAAAAGAAGACCTTGGAGTCTAAATCCAAGAAGGGTGATGCATCTAGAAGGACCATCATGAAGAAATGCTTCTACTGTGGAAAAAAAGGACATATCATGGATCTTTGTAAAGAAGCCTTGAAATTCAATAGAGGAAGACTGGACTCAAACAGACGATCAATCCAAAAGAATCAGAATGGATTGATTGAAAACAAGTTGCCTAAGAAAGGTAGCTTGAAAGCATCGAAGGAACCATGTGGAATATCTAGAACTGAGGCCACACTTCCAAGTGACTTACTAGTCATATGGCCAAATCAGTTGCAACATGCCAAAGATCTGCAAAGAGCTGAAGATGAACTTCTGGAAATTGCTAAGGAAAAAGGAAAGAAAAAGATTTCACATGAAGATCAAGTTCTGTGTGTGAGGTGCAATCAAGCTGGACATACTAGTGATAAATGCATGATATTCATTCCATCTCAGAAGGGATTCTTCAAAAGAATGAAGATTGCACCAGGAGACTCTAGTGCTCAGAAGGCACATAGAAATACAGGAGTCACACACAAAGAAGTTAAAGAGGTGTTGAGATCCACATCAGCACAAACATCATTGAAGATCAAATGTGCAAGTGTGAAGAATGGTGAAAATGGGACATCTCGGTTGAGAGAATCTTCTCAACCTTGTTGTTCACATTGATGAACCAAGGAGGTTCCATCTTATTCCCTTATACTTCTGGTATTTACATGTGCTAACATTGCAGGGAATTGAAGATGATGATCATTCTCATCTGGAGAGTGGTTTGGACAGAATGGAGTGCACCCCTTGAGGGGGAGCCGATCTGGAGAAGATGGTATTCTAAGATTTAATATCATCTTAAGAAAAGCTGAAGGTATTCCAATCATACTTTCATCCCTTGTTTCTTAATTGTATTCATCATGACAATTAAGGGGGAGTATTGATTGAAGGAAAATGGTTGAAAGGGGGAGCTTTGTCTTTGCACCTGAACTTTCTAATGAGTTTTGTGAAGTTGTGCAGGATTTAGCAAATTCATTTTTATATCTGAAAAATTTCAAGCCCCTTGAAGCATGATCTCACATGTATAGTGAATGTTGGACATCATTGAGTACCTTGGTTACATAACTCTTGTTTTCTACACCGGGTTAGCCCAAGTAGACTTAGAGTTGATTTAGTAAAGGTTCTTTGCTAAAGTGTACATGTGACATCATCCCTCTCTTAGTGATTTTCAAGAAGATGCTATTCAATGGGAGGAAGAGATATTTTGAAAAGGAACCACACCACACCTTTGCATTTGGTTTCCAATAAGGGGTAGAAAAGCTGACATATTGCCCCAGAAATGTGTGGCACACATATTGACCCATTCACATGTGTTCTACTGATTGGATTGACAATATGTGCTCTAGTGGTATTGACAACAAATACAAAGGGGGATATTGAAGTGCACTGTGTTACATTTGTTGTCAATAAGGTATGTTGTTGATCAGAATATGTCAAAGAATGGATGGATGTCAAGGAGCGTCAATATGTGAATGTTAAAGGATGTGATGGTGATGGTGATGAATGGAGAATGGCCATGGTACTAAGATGCATGTCACTTAGGAGATTCACTAAGTGACATAGGATGTTGTGGATGAAACATTCTCTATGAATATCAGACGATTGTAGAACTGATCTTAATGTTTCAATACTTGTATCATGATGATACTAAGTTACACCACTTGAAGAATGGATGATGATGCAGCATCATTCCATCTGACGATTGATGAGCTGATCTTTAAGTTCATAGAACTTGTATCCTGATGATACAAAGTCACAACAATGTTAGAAGACCATGCATTGTCTTCACAATGCATGAGGAGTTGAAGATGATCCATCCACAAGTTCTAAGTGGATGAAGTGGTTTAATGATGTCCATGCACTATCACTTAGTGCATGTGAATTATAAGTTGATCCAACTTGATCTCTGATTGGATCAATGAAGAACATTGAAGATCTATGTGATTCAGGAGCTCGATTGACGAAGAACCTTCGGGAATTCCATTCCTAAGTGATGAATAAATTTTGAAGAGAATTTGAGGAATTCTAATGAAGAAGAAGAAATATAGAAGAGTAAATGAAGAGGAATATGGATTGAAGTGGCATTTGGCATTTTACATTGGGAGTACTTTGTTTCTTAACAAAGTCCTTATTCATTTCCTTTGCCAAAAATTTTTCCAGCCAAGGACACCTTGAGGGTTCAACCCCAAGGCACATATGGGCCTAGGGCGCCACGCCCAAAGGGGAACCCGTGGGACAAGCCCAAGGCGGCACAGTTGCCACGCGGTGATCAAGTCCGCACGGCAGGGGCGCAGGAGCGCGCGCCCGGAGCATTGTGTGCGCCAGTGGCGCGCCCGCAGGCCGCGTGAGTGTGGGCGCAGAGCGCGCCTGCAGGGAGAACTTGGCGCGGGGCGGCACCGAGAGGGGAGGAGATTCAATTGCTGAGCTGATGGGAGCGCGAGGTTGATATGCCATGGAAAACCTGGCTGCCAATTCGATGTGGGACAAAAAATTTCGCCGCGGATCAGATCTGAGTCGTCCAAGCGATCTCGCGTCTAATCCGAGCCACTCATCTAATCCCGCGCGCCGCGATCTAATCCTGGCCGTTGGAGATCATTAAAACTCTGATCCAATGGCCACGACATTATCTCCTTCCTCGAGCTTGAGACGAGGACACCTCGTGCCACCCGACGTCCCCCGCTGAACCAGAGGGTCTCCGAGCACCGATTTCGAGTTCCCGGCCTCTGTTGATCAAGCTGAAGGCACCATGCAGCTCGTCTGAGCGTAACAGACGCATCCATGCATAAAAAGGGGTTTGCATGGAACAAATGAGAAAATTCGATGAAGGCCGAAGGAAAACGAAGTGCCAAGGCCATGATGTTCATGTTTTTCATGGATTGGCTTAAAATAAGGCCATGCACACGTTCGGCCGAGCATGAACGTAAAGGAGGAGAAAAGAGATGAAGCCCGCGTGATACAGTGAAGGAAAACGAGATTTGGAAAGATTTTTAAAGATCCAAAAATCTCGGGGATTCGAGTTCTCTCCACGCGGATGGACATAAACTTTCTCTGCCTATAAAAGGAGCACCCGAGACACAGAATTGCTTGCTGATCCTTTGCTGAATATTTGAGGGGTCCCGTGAGAAGCACTCTGTGCCTCGCGAAGTCGAAGCCCCGCGCAGCACCCTGCGCGGCAGTGAAGCCCGGAGCACCTCTTTCTCTGTGAGGTTCCTTTTGCGCACTTCCTGCGCGAAAGAAGAAAGGGAGGTCCCCTGTGTGCCTCCATTGCACGGCAGGAAGAACCCGGGGCCGCAGCACCTTGCGCGCCCACGGTTGAAGCCCGCACTTGCATGGTAGTTGGTGTCTTTGACACCCTGCTCGTTCGCGGCTGTCCAAGGACCTTGCACGCCCTTTCACCCTGTCCAGAGGACTTGCGCGATTGAAGAATGGAAGACAGGACGCACCCCTTGCGCGCCACTTGCATCTTGAGGTCTTGCGCGGCTGTTGAAGGCAGTAGGGAGTTCGGGTGAGGAAGTATACCTCCTATAAGAAGAAAGAGGAAGAACACCCTATGGTCATTTGTGTGTGCAATTGAAGAAGAGGCCGTGTGTGTGCAAGAAGTGGAGTGAAGGCCAAAGACACACCTACGGGTAGTGTATGTGCAAAACAAGAAGACCACACCTATGTTGTGTGTGTGTGTCTAAGTATATGAAGAAGGCAGAACCTAGTGTGTGCACTAAGAGTATATACACTTAAATGAATAAGTGGACATCCACACTAAAGAAGAACATACATTTATGTGTGTAATCAACAAAGAATAAAGTGTGTGATTCCAAGAAAGTATGTGTGCTTAAAGTAATTGCACTCTTTGAGTGTTTATCTCACTAAGAAGAAGAAGGGAAGTGCATGCATGCATGCATGCACGTGCACACGAGAACAAAGATAAATCAGGCTATGTGCATTTGAGAAGTCCAAGACCAAGTGTTCTTGAAGAATTTTGAGAAGCCATGCAATCAGTGCATGAGGATTCAGAGATTCCATGCACTCAGTGCATGAAGTTGAATTGCAGTGAGACTGAACCAGACTGAAGTTAAAGACATCAATTGTCTGAGTATTCAGTAATTGGAGAGAGGCCAGGTCATCCATAGAAGAAGGAGATAAATCCTGAGCAAGACGAGAAGACTTGTTCACCACAAGTGATCCGAAGAAGAGAATGTCCAGCAACCTTTATCCCAGGCTGCTGAGGATACTTGAAGAGCTTGAACATAAGAAGAGCTACTCGTGCGACTCGAGGAGCCAAGAGAATACCCTGTGGGACTCAGGGAGAAGAAGTCTTCAGTGGGATTCTAGAGTAGGCCAGTGGGACGCTGGTAACACTGTGTGAAGCAGTATAAATATCCTCCTGTGGGACTCAGGAGAGGTATAGTGGGACTCTATACCGACCATTGTAATTCTGACCGATTATAGTGGAGAATCCATGTTGGGGTGTTTAACCAACATGGAAAGGACGTAGGCCTTTGGTGTTGAACCTTGTAAATCCTTGTGTCTAGTGCCTTTATATTTACAGCATTATTCGAGGAAAGGTCGAGAGACACAAGAAGAGTGGATCGAGGCTTTAACTAGCCATAGAGGTTTAATTGATAAAGAATCAATTAGTAAAAAGTTTTAAGGGATCACTGATTCACCCCCTCCCCCTCTCAGTGATTCACACTGATCCGGGCACTACAATTACAAAAGTACTTTTGATAAATATTAAAACCTATAAAATAATATAACTCACCCACCATGCTCGTTTTAAAAATAAATTCATGTGTTTTTAAAATTCATTTAAAAATATGTTATTATTTTAACCAAAAAGTACATCATCAACATATAACAGAACTAAGAAAATATATTAAGATCAACTATTCATAAATAGAGTTGGATCAACCAAAACTATAAGAAACCCATTTTAAAAATAAAATAACAAAATCATTAATCCAAATATCTAGGTTCTTAATTAAGGTCATAAATTGACTTGGTATGTCTATAAAATGAATTTTGGAAAATGCGAATTTTCAAAACTAGTAATCTATTCGACATAAATATAATTCCTAATAGAACCATATATAAAAGTATATTTTACATAACTCTTATATAATTTTAAATTAATGTGTGATGAGTAGGATAATAGAATCCAAATTTCTTCTAATAAGTATGTAGTTGAAAATTAATCTTCATAATATATACCTTATTCTAAATTACATAATTTAGATATTATTAAAGCCTTATTCATAGTGGTCATACCATGCTAATCCTATTTAATCCTAGAATCACATTTTCTTCATATAGAAGGATACAGATAGAGTCTATCAACAAATTCCTAAATATTTTTCCTCTTGAACATGTTTAATTCCTGTTTAATTGTTGAAAGTGAACTACCATCCACTAAGGATTCTTTTATATACTTTATTTCAAGATGAGACTGAAAGGTAGATAACTCTACTAGGTTTCCTATAATCCTTCTAGTCCTAAAAAACATTATCTGAGATTCATATATATATTTCTAAGGAACAATTAATTACTATTATATGATATCTAGGAAGAATACTTTATCACCCAATGGTATACAATTTTTATGATTTGTTTATTGAAAAATGACTTCCAACTATTTATACTTTTTTTTACTTTCAAATAGATATTCCATTATCAATTTTTCAAAATAATCATTTAGTTCATACTCATGTATCACTTTGGTATAAAATGATCTCATTCATCAAATTTCAAATAATTTTATTGGTAAAATATATTTTTCTTTTAATTGAAAAATCTACATTACTTGGTAGTAATATAAAATACAATTAAGATCCATTGATTAGATTTTGGATTAAATTTAGCGGTATTATATTTACTGTTTAGAATTTTAAAATGGTATAAAAATACTTTAAATTAACCATGGATTTAATTTATATTATACCATAGATCATATTTTTTTTATTCAAAATATGTCTAATTAGAAAACTGGTCATTAAATAACATGCTGTATTTACAGCTTAATCCCAAAAAATTACTAGGCAATTTATATTCATGTAACACTTTTCATTCAATTTCTTGAAAATTCTTATTCCTCCTTTCAATGACAACATTTTATTGTTTTTCCCATTGGGAAAAAATTGTATTATTGATACCATGTTTAACACATATATGAATTGAATTCTTGTTTTTCAAATTCTCATCTATGGTTACATCTAAATGAAATAATTTTTTAATCATTCTCTTTCAAATCATGATAAAAATATATTAAAAATATAATAGGATTTACACATAAAAATTAAAAATTAATCTAATGTAAATATTTTTAAATCATCAACTAAATAAAATAAATAATATTTCAATCTTTCTTTTCCAACATTTAGTGGCCCAAAAAAATCTATATGAACTTTTTCTATGGGTCTATAATTAGTAACATATTTAATTAGTTTCAAATATAACTTCCATAACTAGGCCATTTGGCATGGATCATATAGATTTTTTTAATAAATTTAATGTGAGGTAAATATGAAACAAAGTTTCTTTTTACAAATTTTATCAATGATTAAATTTAATTATGTGAAAAAAAAAATTCCATATCCTGGATTCATTTTTTCATCATTAGAACTGTTCATTTATTTACTAATAGAATTAATATATTTAGTATATACATTTTCAATCCTAGTTTATTTAAATTTAAAATTATTACCTCAAAAAATGGAACAAAAAATATTTAAAAATCAACAAAAATAACCTTCATCACAATTTTGAGAAATACTTATCATATTATGCTTCAATAATTACGTATATTAAGAATTATTTATCTTAACTAATATTGGATTACTAAAGGATCCCACAACCATAATTTCTTCATTAGAATTTTAACCAAAGGTGGAATATCCTACATAATATCTTTATAAGGAGTAAAAATTAATGTTATATCCACTAATATTCCATGAGAATCCACAATCCACATAAAAATGATAATTTATGCACTTGTACCTTATTTTTCAATAATGAAATTTTAAATAAGAAATTATTCGTATAAGGCCTAATGGGTAAATGTTAAATAATGTTAGGTTAAATAAAGAATTAACATTGAGGATGATTTCAGGTTTACAGTTTTATATTATTATTCCATAACTGTTACATAACAACTCAAATTTTACAATCTAGACACTTGTAATCACTGTCAATTTTTTGACAAAATAAAACCCTTTAACTAAGAATTATTTTTCTTGATAAACATATTCATTCATTGTGACTTATTCTATAATTTAACTATCCTTATAAGATGTGTAAAAATTTTCAAAAACATTGGATTGGAACAAAAATCTCAGTTAGAGATATAAAATAAGCGATGAAATCATTAGTACATGAATATGTCAACCTCATGAAAACATTTTCACAAAATCATTCTCTTCACCCATAAAACATAAACTTTTTAACATAAGACAAGAAAACAAAATATTACTGACAAATTCATAGAAATAATAAATAATAATGTTAACATGTCGCATCAATATCATTCTTATATTGTAGCTTGCATAGTTACATAAGGAGAATCCTTCATGGTTACATTTGGAATATCCATCACGGTATATTATCTAAATATCTTAGGAGAAACATTATTTTTTAACTCAGTATATTTATCCAATTCATTAAAGAGACATCAAGGGATCACCCAACATCTTTTTTTCATAGAGCCTCTAATATACACAATAAATTCCCAAGAACAAAAACATAATCATAACACATAAAACCAACATAAAATAATAAATAATATTTTCACTTTCAAATCACCTTTTATTTTTACGAAACAAAAAACTTATAAATGAAAACACATTATTTTAAAATAAACATGTAAACCAATAAAATAAACATCAAAGAAATAATGTGACTTAAAATATGGAAATTCCATTCATGGCATATATGTTAGAAACATTCATTTTTTTCTTTTCTAAAAATAGTTGAAATTGTAACATTAAAAGTGGTTTTTAAATGAAAGTATCTTACCTCAAGTCCGAATCATCTTGTATATTATTTTTCTTCCCTAATAATAAAGTTTTATCAATTTAAATATTCTTGATATAATATTTTAATTTTATTATTCCTTTTATATAACTTATTACCATGTTATAAAAATTATATAATTATTTAAGTTCATATTAGACATTTTGTCGATATTCGATACGTCAATCAAAAATGAACATGATAAGATATCAATAGTCTATGTTGTAATAATTCTATAATCTACATAATAAAATTCATGAAATAATAATCTCTTTTAGAAATCAATTATACTTTTAAATAAAACCTTTTTTACAGTATATAAATGAGCAATGCTACAATCATGGAGACGGTAGGCCATACATTATCTAGAGTAACATTTTAATTTTTCATTGATCATTATGGAAATAATAATATTATTATTTTATGTTTTTGGAATTATCATTATGTTATTAATATCACAATATAAATTTATATATATATATATATATATATCACACAAGTGACGTGGTAAAAAATGATTCACATCATTTCGTGGAGGTGATAGTTCACACGTACACACGAACGTTGTTATCATCCTTATATGCATAGATATTAAGAAACATATTCATATATTATTCTATTATAATAATACATATGTCATGAAAATAAAATATAAAAATTACTTCCATCATTATTACCAGTCTTAAGAGAAAGTAATGAAAAAATAACTATATCGTTTCGTGATGCGGTAGTCCACCGTACACATAAACTAAATGTTCATTTCCAATTTGATAAAATTGGAGATATATTTTGGTGGTGATATTAACATAATAAAATATTATTTTATTATGGATATATGATTTATTAGTTAATCATGGATTAAAGATATTTAAAAGAAGTGAAAGAATAAATAAAACAAAAACACCTAAATTAAAACATTACCTTTCTTTGAGATGATTACCTTTTGTAACACTGTAAAAACTCAAAGAAAGGAGTTATACAAAATAAAAGGCCTCAATAATGTGGTATGGGTTTATAGGAATAGTTTTGGGTGGATATTGGCTAATACAAATTGTTTCTTAGTGCAAGGAATAAAGAAGAATATTTTTTTATATGAGATAGGAGACACACTATTGGAATTATAAAAAGTATTAAATTAATTTAAATTAATTTTCTATTGAAAATTTGTCCTAGTTAATTTATTTAGAATACAGGATGATTATGGGCCTAAATCCATTCATACAATAAAAAATCTACATGTTTTTAATATTCATTAATCCTTATCTTTTATGTTTTAAAATTTTTAACTCTTATTGTTTTATTATGTTATTTTCACATTGAGAGTTAAAATAATTACCATAACATATCAAACGACCAATGAATGAGTCATTAATAAAAATTTTAGGCTTACGAAAACTATTTGGCTGAAACAAGTAATCATAGAAATTTTTATTCACTTAATTAAATACTTTATATTTTAAAATATGTATTATGTCAATTTGGACTCTATTCCTTACACGACTTTTTAAAAAATCATAAAAACTGTATTCATTCAAAAACACTAGATTAAATTTACAATAAAATATATAATACATCCAAAAAAATTGTGTATGAAATAAATATTTCAATTTATTATTATTAATATCATATATTTTATTCTTCCTTTAATAAATATATTACGGCATCACCATTGTGTCATAATTATATTTAATAATATAATGTCTAAAAATTATAAATAATTTTTTATGATATGGGTAATATTTTTATATTTATATGTACTATTTATAGTCTATGATATAAAATATTGTAACCCATATTGGAATTTTTTTAGTAATAAGAGTTATGTTTATGAAATCATTTTCTTTACATTAAATAAAAAGTTATAAATGTAATTTTCAAACCCATAGGGCTTACAAATGAAATAATTTAGGAACATGGATTTTATTTATAAAAATAACTCATTCAAATATATTAGGAAAATTTTGAGGGTAATATTACATTTTTATAATTTTATTTTTACTTTTATTTATCTAATTAACCTTTAACTCTGGTCAATAAAATACTAAAGTTACTATTCACAAAAAAAAATTATTTTGTTCCTATTAGATTACATTTTTTATAATGATTAAAACCATGTATACACATTTTTGAAATATAAAATCATATAAGTGGCTAAAATTAATATAAAACATAGTCTTGTTGATCGATTAAGGAAATGGGTCATTAATGTAAAAACATTCAAAACTTCAAAATATCTTTATATCCAATTTTAATTTTAAATTGATTCCAATAAACTAAATTGGATTAAATGATAAAAAATTATTCAATTATCCTTTGAAACCAATTAAAATTAAATCCTAACTAAAATAAATAATTATATGAGAAATATGTTTTGAATAAAAATGCAGTATTTTTTACTATGCATTTAAAAATAAATATCATCAGAAAAAAAAACAATCCAACCAAAGTAAATTTCTTTGTCCCTGTTCAAAATAAGATTATTATTTTTTATATAAAATTTATAAAACTATCTAAATTTTTATTGAAAATTATTTCTCCCTCAATAGGTTGTATAACTACCTTTTAAAAATATAATAGATTTTTATGCTTAAAATTTTATTTATTATTATTTTAATACCATAAAATCTATTGAATGAAATAAAAAAAATTAAAAAAAAATGTGTAAATTTAATATAATTAGTTCTCTCCATTCACACCAATATAATAGATCAGCCTTAACTACCATTTAAAATAATAATGTAATATTTTTTGGTATAACTTAGTCTGTGTGTAACCTATGATTTTGGAGATACCCATTATTTCTTGTCAGGTGTGCTATCAGACAATGAATCCACCTTAAAGAAATTTTTTTATCTAATTAATAAATATTAATAGATATAAATATTTATTATTCTCTAATTACCAAGGATGTTACATCCTTCCACATTTTCATAATTATGTCCTCACAATTTTATTCACTTATCAAATAAGTGGGTGTATTTCTCCATCATAGCATATTCAGATTCCCATGTTTCATCTTCAATCATATGGGTTTTCTACAAAACCATAACCTAATGAATCTCCTTATTATGTAACACTTTCTATATGTGGTCAAGAACCTAAACTGGTTGTTCTTTATAAGAAATATTATCTTCCGGATGACCTACTTCTGGACTCAAGACATGATATGGATCTGCTATAGAATTTCATAACATTGATACCTGAAAAACATTATGTACCTAGGATAAAATCAGAGGTAACTCCACTCTATATGAATCTGATCCAAAATTCTCTAGGATTTCATAGGGTCCAATGAACTGTGAAATGAGCATCCCTTTCTTACCAAATCACATCACACTTATCCATGATGAAACATTGGGAAAGTAATGATCAACTAACTTGAAATAATGATACTTCATCTGGTTATACGTATAAATTTTCTACCTATACTCAGATGTCTTCATGTGTTTCTAAATCAAATGAAAATTTTCTACCATCTCTTTTACCAATTATATTCTAATGACCTTCCTTTCTCTAACATCATCCCAAAAAGCTGGAGTTCAACGCTGATTTCCATATAATGCATCAAACAGTTAGGTTTATATGCTTGAATGAAAACTATTATGATAAAAAAATTCAACCAAATAAATATGTTGATCCCAACATCCCTGGTAATCAATATAACAAGCATGTATCATATCTTCCAATGTTTTAATTTTTTTTATGTCTACCCATCTGATTGAGGAATAAAAATAGTACTTAAATTTCTTTTAGTTCCCAACGACTTATAAAGGTATTTTTAAAAGTTAGAAGTGGACATGGGAACAGGATCAGATACAATGGAGAGAGAAACCCCATGTAACCTGAATATCCCATTATGATACAACTGAGAAAGTTGATCTAGAGACAATGTATTTCAAATTGGAGAAAAATGATAAGATTTAGTTAATCGATCAATAATAATCCAACTCGTGTTGTAACCTCAAGACGTTTTTGGTAATAACACTATGAAATTGACCAATATATTTCCCCATTTCAACTCTATAACTGATAAATGATGAAGAATATCCTTTGTTAACTATCATTATTATTTAAACTAATACTATTTAAAACACTTAAATGTAATGTCAGAAATTTATATTTCATTCCATCCCATCACTAATACACCCAATGATCTATGTACATCTTAGTTATTTCAATATAAACTAAAAATAGAGAACTATAAGCTGCACAAAACAAATATTTCTTCAACTGTGAATCATAAGGCACACACAACCTCTTCCCAAATATCAAAACAAAATATTTATTAGTTTTAAATTTAGGAAAATTACCCTTTTGAACAAATTTTACCTTTTTCTATAATTCAATATCTTCCTTCTCTAATTTCTTAATTCTATCTCATAGAGATGATTTCACTAAAACTAAAAGGAAATAGATAAATTTCCAAGACCAATAATTTCCAAGCAAAATTTTAACAAATCATAAAATAATGGGTCATGTTTTAAATCAACCATATATAATATAACACTATATTTCTAACTCAAAATAGTAGAAACTTTTTTTCTAGGATGTTACCAACTCGTGCAATCATAATCCTTGATTAGTTCCAACCATCTTATCTATCTGATGTTCAATTTTTAATGAGTTAATATATACTTCAAACATTGTTGGTCAGTATCTATTTCACATTTTACTCCATTTTGATGATGCCTTCAAATTCTTTATACAAAAATAGCAGCAGCTAATTCCAAATCAAGTGTAGGGTAATTTCACTAATGACTTTTCAACTGAGGTGATACATAAGTTATTACCTGATCGTTCTTCATTAAGACACAACCATATCTTTTTAATGATTAATAAATGTTGATAAAAAATTTACCATTTTTAGAAGATAGTTCCAAAACTTGTTCATTCAACAATATTCTTTTTAATTAGTGAAAACAATCATCAATTTTTTTTCATTTGAACATATCTACTATTTGACATAACTTATTCAGTGGGATAGATTATTGTGGAAAATATTCAACAAACTTATAGAAATAACTTGAAAAAACTAGAAAACTAGGAATCCTAGTTATATTTGTTGGTCTTTCCATTATTCAACAAATATTGTTTTAGCAAGACAAACAATTATGCCATCTTTAGAAACAATGTGACCATGGAAAAAATTTGTTGGAACCAAAACTCACACTTTCTAAATTTTATATATAGTTTATTTTATTTTAAGATTTGGAAAAAACCCTTAAATGAAATTCATGATCCTCTTTACTTTTAGAATATACCAAAAATTCATCAATAAAAATAAACATAAACTTACCTAATAACTCATAGAATATTATATTTATAAGATCCATGAATATATTTGGTGCATTGGTTAACCAAAATGGCCTAACTAAAAATTTATAATGGTTATACCTAGTATGAAACACAGTCATGGGAATGTCTTCTTCCTTTACTTTCAATTTATGGTACCCCAACCTTATGTCATCTTCCGAAAAATATTGTGCTCCCTCAAGCTAATCAAGAAAATCATCGATATGAGGCAAAGGAATCTTGTTATTAATAGTTGTGTTATTTAAGGCTCTAAAGTCAATGTAATGTCTCATTGTACCATCTATTATTTTAGAAAACAAGATAGAAGAACCCCATGATGATGTTCTTGGTCGAATAAAACATTTATCTAATTATACCTATAATTACTTTTTCAAATCTAAAAGAAAAATTTGAGCCACCTGATAATGGTCTTTTAAAATTGGATTAATGTCAGGAAATAATTCAACGATAAATTCAACATCCCAATTAGTCATAATACAAGGAAACTCATTAGGAAAACCATAAAGATACTCATTTTTCACTAGAACATAATTAATTCGAATAGGTCCCTTATTTTAATCAATATGTGCTAGGTAACATTAATTTACATATATTAATAGTTTCACATCTACATGATCTGTTATCAACATTATGGACTAATTCTTTCACAAAAATAGAAATTAATTATTAATAAAACTTTTATAGCTCTATAGTTAATATTATCATGGTAACCAGGAAGAAAATCTATATCCAAAACAACATCCAACTCCACTATAGGAAAAAAACAAGATATTTTCTATATTACATCATCAAAAATTAATAGGAAGATTCTTATAATTATTTTGACTCAAAATTTCCCCCATCATTTTTTCTATAAGTTATGGATACATTTATTGAAGTGAAATTTACAATTTTCAAAAAAAAATATCATAAATGAAATAATGTATAGATACCGAATAAAAAAACTCATCTACCTAATATGAATATACAAAAAATGTACCTGATACCACTTCATTTGATGTCTCATAATTTTATGAAGTAGTTTCAAATTAATTCACCACACCTTTCTGCTAATAGTATAGCTACATCCCATCATTCAAATTCTTCATCAGATACATTTTTTACATAATGAACCATCTCATTACATTTAAATCATTTTTCTAACAGTATATCATAGTTTATCTTACCACAATATTGATAGTTTTCAGTGTAGTTATGAGCCTTATATCCCATCGTACCACATCAAAATTCCTTTATTTAATTCAAAAGGCACTCTCAAATTTGTTTTGACTAAAATTATCATGAACTATAACCTTAATTTTCCAACCGTAAAACTTTTTTAATGAATTTTCCCTTTCTCCTACCACCATGACCTCTTATTATATATTTTTTCATAGAACTCAAGATCATTAGAAAACTACATTTCCACCTTTGCCTCACATCAAACACGTTTTTTGTATCTTTTTAACTCACGAGATGCCAATACACTTCGATACAATGGATTCAATCCTAAGAAAAATGATTGATTTTACTATCAAGATCCTGGATGAAATTTAGAGCATACATTTCAAGTTGAGTGAATTTTACATCATATCCTTCCACAAAATCTTCATCTTTCCAAAATACAGTGAATTTTTTTCCATCTTATATCGAGCAGACTTAAGAAAATATTTCTCACGTAACATATTTTTTAATTAATCCCACTTAAGAACATCAATATCTTCACTATCTCAGATATTATTAACCATTGACCACTATTTATTGATTTCACCTTCATAATGAAAAATAACAAGACTATCCTTTTCATTTTATGAACACACAGTGACGTTGAAAATCGTTTTTTGGGATTTAATCCACCTTTATGTTTGAATGGGGCTAGATGATCATCTGAATAATGTTGGATTTTGCCTCATGAAATGATCCACTAAAAAAATTTCATATGTGTTTGATCATGATGACGCATGCATAGACACCACTATCCTTTATAACATGAGTCAATTGCACCATCAATACAACAAATTGTTCAGTTCTGATTCTGACCATCTCAGGTTGCTGATATGAAAGGTTATTTTCCTCTAGATGTCATCCCATCATAGATTTCTATTTTATTCTATGGAAACACATTATAAACATAAATATCATAAATTATTCAACATGTTAATATTCAAATTTTATATCATTTCAATTTTACCATAATTTAAAAATTAGTTATCGATATTATATTAATAATAACATAGCCCCTAATGTTATCTAAATTGACCTCTAATTCCAACTAATATACCACATCTTGAAATTATAAATAATATGAAGTTAAATAAAGAATACACTTTGAGGATATTTTTATTTATACAGTGTTAGACAATTAGACCATCACTATTACATAACTCAAATATAACAATGTATACACTCCTACTCACTATCTATTTTAAAAAAATTAATATTATTTAAAAATGATTTCTATTTTATTGAAAAAAATATGAATTAATCATGAATTATTATTTTATCTTAACCATCCTTATATTCTTTGGAAAACATTACAAAAAAATGGAATGAGCACAAAAATATCATTAAGGGATATAAAATAATTAGTAAAACTGTAATTCCATGTCTATTTTAAACTCACGAAAATATTTTTAGAAAATCAAACTTTTAAACCATAAAACATTACATCATTAATATCCCTCAAGAAATAATAATATTTCTGAAAAAAATGTAGATGTTATAAATAATAACTGTATCTTGTGGCATCCATATCATACTTACAATGTAACTTTCATAACGACATAAGGAGTAACCATCATGGTTACATTTTCAATACCCATCACAGTATCTTACCTAAATCTCATTAGAGATATATTATCTTTTAAATCTATATCATTACCCAATACAATTTAAGGATATCATGGTCTAACCCACCCTCAATTTATCATAGAAACACATGTATACACAACCAATTCCCAAGAACCACAACATAATCAATACACATAAAACAAGCTTAAAGTAAAAAATAACATTTCAAAATTCAAATAAAATTTTATTTTTACAAAAAATATTGTTATTTTAATAATATAAAATTAACACTTTTTACTCCCATTACTAATTTTCTACGATAAGTGCATAATTTTGGAGAAATATTCATGTTTTAATATTAAATATGATTTTGATCGCTATTTGAATCAATCTAGATTGAAGTCAGTTTAATTTTATACACATAACACTCATACTATGGATAAAAATTATGTTATTATTTTTTTATAGTGTTACCTATTCAATACAAAACATATCATTAGAAATAAATTTTCACCAATTTGGCAGTTTGAAGGTTCATATGGTCTACAAAAAGAAGGCCCGCAAAATCTGTGATGAAACATGACGAGCCATGAAGATTGAATTGTTGGGCTCAATCAGGAAGTCTAAATTTCTTTATTATCCTCCAATTGTCTGGGGATAGTACAAAGAATATTTGATAAAAATATTAAGCCCCAAATCTCCCAAAAAAGAGCCCAAATTATGTCTTGAAATCTATCCCACCATTCCGTTTGGGAAATGAAATCAATACAAAAAAAACGAGTTTACTCATAATATAGATTTCCATTCGAGATGATATTTTTCATGTTTAAATTGTTTATTTAGATGTAATATCTTCTATAATAATGTGTTTATATTTTAAGGAATCATACTATTAAAAAACTCATTCACATTTTGGCCATCAAAAAAGCATGGACAAAAAGGGAATGTTTAACATTGTTTATTAAAACCACCATAAATTTGGATCCATAAGTCCAAATTAAACTATATATTGAGAGTCGACAGTAAAAATTAATATCAACCACATTGAAGATGAATATTTCTCTAGATTCGGCCGTCTAATTTTTCACATTGGTGATGAAATTGGAGGGGAAGATTCAGAATTCAAATAGTCCACCCCATTGGGCTATAAATACATCCCCTATTATCCTTTCAAGGGGTTTGAGATTAAGAATAGAGGATGATTCATAAGCACAAAAAAAATCCTTGAAAAAAGTCTATGAGGGTATTCCAAACTCATGTTTTCACTAGATACACCCTTCTTGCTATCTTGGTTTTCATGTTCTTTTGTGATCATCTTATTTGTAATCGTGTAAGTTTGTTTTCATTTCAGTAGAATTTTAATGATTTTTTTCTTCTACTTCATCTCTTATTTACATCAACAATCTGTTTTTTAATATTAATGTTCTATAAATAGTATAATTCATGTTTAAAATTAGCCTCTCCTTCTCTTTCTCATTCAATATATATTTTGTATTTGACATTAACTTCACCATTTTTGTGGGTGTTCGACGCACTACTCTTATCTTGTCCCTTTATATTTATTCTCTTTATAATTAATCATCATAAACATAAAAAATATATTATTAAGAAGAAAATGTCTGATTAAATCTACCATTTAATCGAGTTATAATATGCAGATATTAATTTATTGAGAGCTTTTGCTCGATTAATATTATTTAAAATTAACATTGTGTATGTTAAACATAAAATATCAAGGACTAATGACATGATTTGTTTAACGTGTGGTTTCCATGGATTATTAGAAGCATAAACACACTACCATAAACAATATCTAATTATGATTAAAACCCTAGGTTACATTAAGGCTTGTATTTAAGCCTTAACACATGAGAATTTTGATCAATGACATCCTGTGAAGTGGGTGTTATCTTAATGAAATATAAAGAAAATCTCTAAGATATAACAACATTTACCCTCTAAAATTGAAATCACCCTAATATTTATCAAATCTTTACATAAAATATCAACCATAAATCACTTCATTTAAGCTCTGCATATAAACACCCAATTAAAATACAATCAAATACAAACAATAGACTACGAAAAGTATCATCGTTGGTGATTCGACCCGAGTGTCGATATACACATTAGTAAAGCACCATAACCCTGAATGACCAAATGATGAAAATAATTCACACTTAAATGTATTATTTTTCCATGTATGGTACTATTTTTAGTTGTTAGTTTTTTACTTTTGAAAAAAAGAAAAAATAATAAACAAAAAAAAACTGATAAAAATAAAAAGATAATCCCACCTTCTCATAAAAATCATAAATAGACTAAACCAAAAAAACCATCTTCCTCGTACTTTCCAAACATCCCCAAATTACCTATAGCCTTCCAAAAAATCTAAAGGAATTGTTTGACCCCTAAATCGAGTGAACTCTTTGCCAACTGAGAAGGGGTATTATGAATAATCAAATAACCCCAAAACTGATCATTATTCAACCAGTTGTTCTTGATATGTCTAATCGTAGGGAAGAACCCTTAAAGAACTCTCTACCCTTGATATGAATTACCAACCCCTTGTTATTCATTATCCAAATATTGCGGCTGATTCCGAACTCAAATCAGGTTTGATTTATCTTCTACCTCATTTCCATGGGCTATCCTATGAGGATCTTTATCTCAACCTTAAAGAGTTCCAAGTGGTATTATCTATCATGAAGCCTCAATGGGTTTCTAAAGAATTAAAAAAACATGAAGAATTCCATTTATCCATAGCTAACCCTACCAATCCATGGATATATTACCTCCATCTTGGTTCTATAACCACATAGAATGACCTGAATTGACTCTTGTTAGAGAAATTATTTCCTACTTATGGTATTGCTTCTATCAAAAATAAAATAGGTGATATTCCTAAATTCCCTAATTAATCAATCCATGAGTATTGGTAGAGGTTAAAAAACTGGTGGAAACATTCCGACACCACCAAATCTATGACCTACTCTTGCTCTAATACTTTTATGAAGGGTTATTGGATACAGATAGAATACTAATTGAATCCACAAGTTGAAGTTCTCTTGTTGACAAAACTCTTACAGTTGCACAAAATATCATAAGTAATATAGATAAAAAACACAACAATTCTATACACAAACAAATTCTCAAGTCAAATAAGTCCAATGGAGTCTATCAATAGTCCCAAATAAGATGACCGAGTGGATGCACAAACTTACAGGTCATGTGTGACAACAAGAATTGGATGCCAAAGCCCCGACCTCATCTTCTCCAAAATCTATATTCCCTAGACCTATAAGGAATTGTGGAATATATAGCTCACTGGCTTATCCAACTAACATATTTTGATAACTTAAATAGGATCCATCTAATTCATTTAGCCCAATGGATCTCACTGACGCATCTTCTCAGAGGAACACCGACCCTCAAAAATCAGGTCAATTCATTAGAAACTTCAACGATCCCCACTATGAGCCCTTCTATTATACCATTAACCAAGGCTTGATGTATGATAATCCCATTTCTCATCCCCCTAAATTACCTCATCAAAACTAAAACCAATTCCTATATTGTAAAAGTGTTTGTTACTTCCAACAAACTTACCCTTTTGTTCCTCATCCTCAAAGGATCAATCCTTCTCTTGCTCCACCTGGATTCCACTATCCTTACAGGCCTTCTCAATTCAGAACCCAATACAAGAACATTCTTAAGAACCAAAATCAAGGTAATATCAATGCGGGACATGCCTCTTCATACAAGGAACCATGGGATAACACAATTTTTGATCTTCTATCCTTCACCCTTCTAGCCACAAAATCATTGAAACCAAAATCGGTCAACTTTCATCCCACCTTAGCCAGTAGAAACCATGAGATTCGTCCAAAATCCTAGATCAACCGTTAACTATCCCCAACGGTAATGTATGTAAAATTGCACTTATATAGAGAAAACTAATTTTCAAAACTCGTGATGGATCAACTAAGGATCCTTTGGATATTGATCTTGAAAATGAAAATAAAAAAATCTTGAAAATAAACTTGAAGCAACTCCCCCACCTCCTTCTATCCCTATAAAGAACCCAATTCCTTTTCATAAAGCCATTTGTAAGCCACAAAAATCCATTTAACCCAATCCTTAAATTCTAGACATGTTTAGACGTGTTAAATTCATCATTACCCCCCTTAAATTTCATTAAAAAAATACCTATGTATGCCATGTTACATAAGGAATTGTGCTACCATAAGAGGAAACATATGACCTTCGAAAATGTTTCCACCCTACAGTCTAGTCCCATAAAGTTAAAATATCCAGGGACCATTAAATTTCCCTGCCAAAATGGATGTTCCAACTTCGATGAGGCGCTCATAGACCTAGGATCCTCATTTATTTCCATGCCCAAATCCATCTTCTCCAACCTTGGTCTAGGACACTTACATCAAACAGGTATTGTCAATAAATTGTCCAAGTGAAGAAATTCTAATACTGAGGGGATAATAGAGGATGTCATAGTTCATGTTAATGATCATATATTACCATCTAATTTCTATGTACATGATATAGAATTTGAGAATAATTCTTCTCGATCTACACTATTTCTTGGAAGACCATTCCTAGTGATAGCAAGAACTGTGATTGAAGTTTATTTAGGAATCTTATCCTTGGAATTTAGTGACCGACCGGTCATGTTTAACATTTACCAAGCCATTTGATACCCATATTAGGACAACTATGCAATCTCAATCCCTGATTCTGAGGACACTTCAGAGAGTCAATTTAACCCCATTCCACCATGTTCATCATATTATAATGAGATAGGATCATGTGAAATCTGCACCATGATTAAACAAGTCATAAATGATGAAGTTGATGTGGACCATTAATTCATAGAATCTATCAATATAGAGGAACTTGAGAACTCAGTTGAATCTCACATCAACTATGATCTTTACAACTCCAACAGGGATAATATTAAGGAATATGAATCAGATAAAACTGAACGCCCTTCCTCCACTATTGAGTTGTCTAACCCACAAATAAAAGATTACACTAATATAAATCCTCCTCCAGAACACCTGAAATGTGCATTTTTTCAATGATCACTTTTATCGTGTCATTATCACTACTTCACATACTGAAAATGAGGAGTACAAACCTATTTAGGTGTTAGAGGAAAACAAAAAGGCCTTAGGTTGGACTCTAAATGACATACCACGGATCAAACATAACATTTTAATACAACACATCCATCTTTATGAATCATACAAACCTGTTAGAAGACCACATAGAAGACTCAATACATGCATACTTGTGGTAGTTAGGGAATAGATCTACAATCTTCTTTAAGCTGATATTATATTCGAATTTTCTGATAGTGAATGGGTTAGTCTAATTCAAGTTGTACCTAAGAAGGGTGGGATTATTTTTGTCACATATGAACATGGTGAGGTAGTTACAGCTCGAGTGAAGATAAAATGGTGTGTGTGTGTGTCGTTTATCGGAAATTGAATGCTGAAACATGAAAAGATCTCTACCCTCTTCCATTTCATGATAAAATTATTGAAAAATTACTTGGAAAGTCAAACTATTGATTTATTGATGGATACACCAGCTTTTTTTAAATCCCAATATCACCTCAAGACCAAGAAAATACTATATACATGTGCTCTTTTAGAACATATTCACATAGAAGAACTCCTTTTGACATTTTCAATTCTCCTGCAACATTCTAGAGGTTTATTATGAGTATATTTTCTAAATTATGTGAGAATTTTATATAGGTATCCATTGGATACTTTACCATTTATAGTGTGTCATTTGAATCATGGTTTCAATCAATCTCTTATGTCTTACAAAAGTGCGTAAAATACAACATTTTTTCGGAATTATGAATAAATTTTACTTCATTATTAATAATTGTATTATTCTAGGGAACATAATTTCACAAGATGGTATTCTTGTTGATCCTGCTAACATTTAGGTTATCCAATCTCTTTCAGAACCCACAACAGTTCGGCACCTCATCCCATTAATTGGTCATTCTTGTTTCTATATTCGATTCAACCATAACATTAGTATAATTGAACTAACACACACTAGGATAATCCAAAATTATGTCACATTTATTTTTATGATTCTTAAATTATATCCTTTTTTGATGTCAAATCTATTCATACATCTCCAGCGAGAATAAAACCCTAGATGGGTCCGTACCCTTTGAATTGATGTGTGTTACTTCTGATAGGGCCAGTGGGGAATTTCATTGTCAGTGAAGAGAAATAATTCCCCATGTCATCTATTATTTAATGAAAACATTGGATGAAACTCAATATCACTAAATTGTCACTGAAAAAGAACTTTTAGTAGTCGTCTCTATTTAGATAAATTCGGGTCCTATATCCTAGGTGCCAAAATTGTCATCTTCATATACCATTATATAATAAAGTTCTTACTCAAGAAAACATGATTCCAAACCTAGGATAATAAAATCGATCTTAATGTTCCAAGAGATTGACATTGTGATTAATTATAGTCCAGGAAAAGAAAAACCATTGGCTGATCACCTAAGTAGAATTTTTGGTTCTTCTCTTTTTGAAATAATTGATCCTGAATTTCCAACATAACACCTCTCATCTATCACTCTAAAGTTACCATGGTATTTTCCAATTTTAAATTACATGGTCATTTGTGTTTTCTTAAAAAAATCAAAATAAAAATAACTTAACCTAAAAAGTGATTCCAAATTATATTCACTATATGATAATAATCCTTGGAAAACTAGGTCTGACATGGTAATTAAGAGATGTGTCAATGAATATGAACATTCCTCCAACATGGGATTTTGTCACTCAATACCTGGTGGTGGACACTTAGGAACAATAAGGAACTCCCGAAATGTCTTAGACTCTGGATTCTTATAGACTTCACTCTTCAGGGACTCACATGAGTTTTGTAAATCAAGTACCACTTTCCAAAAATTTGGATTTTTTAAAAGGAAATGAAATCCCCCAAAATCCTTTAAGATTTTGTGAGATATTCGATGTTTGGGGAATCTATATCATGGGACCTTTTTCCCCTTCCAATGTATTATCATATATTATTCTATATTTTTATTGTGTTTCTAGATGGGTAGAGGAAAAACTGACTAGAAAGGATGATTCATATACTTTTAGTGAGTTCCTAGAAACCCACATCTTCCACCAATTTGGATCTCCCTGTGCGTTTATTAGTGACTTAGGAACCCATTTTGTAATAGAATCGTGGAATCTCTTTTGAAAAAGAATGTGGTTGTACATGAAAATCCAACTACATATCACCCCCAAACAAATGGCATGGATGACCTTTCTAATAGATAAGTGAAAAGAGTAATTGAGAGAATTGTTAATCCCACTAGAAAAGACTAGCATGAGAGACAAGGTGAAGCACTATGGGCTAATCTAATTGTACATTAAACACCCATTGGGATGTCTCCATTTAGAATATGTTTTTTTAAAGTGTGTAATTTTTCATTTGAGATCCAATATATGTCATTTTGGGCTGTGAAAACATATAATTTTTATTCTGAACAATCTAGTGAAGAAACATTGTTGCACTTGGCTAAATTGGAGGAGCTTCAACTTGATTCCTATGATAATTCCAATATATGAATAGTAATGATTAAAGTACTCCATGAAAAACAAACTATTTGAATGTTATTTCATGATGGTGAATAGGTAATTCTCTTCAATTATTTTTTCTTACTTCACCCATGTAAGTGAAATTATCATTACAAAGGTCCTTTTATTGTTTCTAATTGTATACCCATTTGGTTATATGTATGTCCAAGACCTAGTTCTAAAAGGGAATTCATGGTTAACAGAATCAGTTAAAGCATCACTATGAGAGGACACACATCTTGGGAACCACATCAACTTTCGTCATCTCCACAACATTATAGATGACCCACCACTAGTTGGAGATGAAGACCCACCAAATCCAAACTTGGGGGAACATCTTTCCCTTTAACTCTCTCTATATCTCTTTCTCCCTCTCCCTATTTCTTATTGTTCTCTACTATTCATTTTTACACTTCCTTCATCAAAACATTTTTCTTATCTTTCTCTTTTGATTCGGTGTGTATTTTAAAAACACTAAAATACCAAAAAAAAATCAGTAATTGAAGAAAAAATAAAAAGAGTCATACTTACTCACCATAAAATGTTGAAATTTTGTCCAAACATATTGGGGAGTCAGAAGAAATATTTTTATCTCAATAAATTTGTATTTTAATCATAATTTTGGATAAATAATCTTGTGTCAAAAACAAAAAACATTTATTTCACATTTTTTTATTTAGAAGATGATTTTCATCATCGTGTGGCATAAAATTATCTTTCATGCCAATGCCACCTATGGCCATCTTATAAAAGTGTTTGCATTCACCCCTAATAATGTGTGTTTAGTTTATGGACCTTCAAGTGGAATTTCCTAAATTTGTGTGAATTAACATGATAGATGAATTTTCATAACCACATGAGTATCATAATATCCAAATAACCTCCCATTCACTTTACATTAATCATCCTTTTGAAACCCCGTAGAGACTATGAAAACCATTTCTTTGATCACCACATTACAATCCCAATACTTTGTCCCACCCAATATATACATGGACCTACATTTCATTAATTATTGAAATTTATCTGTGGGGGGAATGGATTTAATTTTGGGTATCATTTTCTTAATATTGCAGAATGTTATCATATGTTTGAGGGAATTAATCCATTTTAGTGTGGGGGAGGTTATCATTCAGTGAGTTTTGGGAATGTATATATTTTAATGACCTCTTGTACATATTTTATTTAAAATTGTTAAAAAAATGAACAAAAGAAAACAAAAAAACAAAAAAACAAAAATTATTGGTTGTTTCTTGGATGAGTCAAAAATGAATATTCTTCAACCTTTGATCATTTTAAAAATACTACAATTCGTGTCATGAGGACATAAATCATGGGTTGTGAGATGATTGTGATATTTTTTCAAGTTCATCTTTTGAAAAAAAAAATAATGAAATACAACACATGAAAAAAATAACACTTTCATTATATATTATTGTGTCATTGGGAGAAGTTTTGGGTCTTGTGCATATTTCATCTTTTCATCTCATTAAAATATTATTCCTATTTTGTGTATTTAATCGCACAATAATTCCCTTGTAAATATTTGTTTCTATTTCCACCTATGTTTCATTCCAAAAACAAATTGGGCCTTACTTTACCCATGTTTGTGTTTTACCCATGTTAGTGTTTTACCCCACTTTTCCACTATTTTGGATACTAAATTCCTACCATCCCCTAGCCAAACAAAATCCCATAAAAATACCTCTTGAACCTTGTGAACATTAGAATGGGGATTGGAATCTATGATCCCTTTAAAACTATAATATTTTCAACTTTGGTTGGTGAATGAGTGATCCTGCATAAATAAGATTTTTTCATCTTGGGAGGAGTGAGTTTTGATTCCCCACATTTTCAATTTATAAATTAGATCATTGAAAATGAATTGTTTATGGAACATTTTTTTGGTAAATATTTTTAGTGGAATTCAATAGGATGAATGAAGTGGTATAAACCTCCCCTAATTGGTGAAATAAAAATTTTAATATTTTATGGAATGTGAGAATGATTTTGTTATGTTTTTATATTTTTTGAATATGAGGACACATACATGACTTGGTGTAGGGGATTTGATGTTATTAATATAATAATAATTTTTTTTTCTCCATTTATATATTTTAGATGAGAAGTTCATCATTTGTGTGAAATATTCAATTTTTAATATTAAATATGATTTTTAAGAAGTATTTGAATTGATATAGATTTGAGTCAGTTTAATGTTTTATTCATAACTATCCACCTACTTATCCAAATTGTGTGATTATTTTTTTAGGGTTCCTTATTTAATATTAAATATATCATTATAATGAAATTTTTCCAATTAGGCCATTTTAAGGGTCATATGGTCCAAAAAAAAGACCCACAGAATTTGTGATGAAACTGGACCATCCGTGAAGATTGAATTTCTAGGGTCAATAAATAAGTCCAAATTCCTTTATTCTCCTCCAAATGTCAAGGGACAGTACAAGGTCTCTTGTATTAAAATTTTAACGGAAAAATTTACCAAAAAAGGTTCAAATGATGTTATGAATTCCATTCCACCATTCTGTCTGGGAAATTGAAGCAGCACACAAAACATTACTTTTTTTATATTTTAAAAATCCATTCAAGATGATATATTTAGTGTAAAATAGGAGGCTTGGGTGGATGAATTTATAGATGAATGTTTTTGGATCAGAGGGAATATTTCTATTCAAAAACTCATTCACATTTCGGCCATATAAAAAGCATGGATAAAAATTGACAGTTCAACATTGTTTATTAAAACTGCCATAACGTTTGATCCATATGTTTAAATTCCAAAAAAAAATTGATATTAGACTATAAAATTCTATATATAAAACTTTTATAATTATTATTTCTCCATATTTTTATATCTAATTTATCAATTTGGTAATGCAAGCGGAGGGGTAGATTTGGAATGCAAAACCTCCAGCTCCTTCGTCTATACATACATCCCCTCTTCTCCTTCCAAGGGGTTGGAATTTAATAATAGATGAGGATACATTGGCATGAACAAATCCTTTCAAAAGAAATTATAGTACCTTAAAAAATCTTGTTTTCACTTGAGACTCTCTTTCTCCTCTCGTTGTATTCATGTTATTTTGTGCTCTTATTATTTTTAACTGTGTAAGTTTGTTTTCATTTCAATAGATTTTTATTGAATGTTTAGTCTTCTTCATATATTATTCACATCAACCATATATTTTTTAATATTATTTTTATATAAATCATTTTAATTATGTTGAAAATAATTCTCTCATTCTCTTTCACATTAAATATATATGCAATATTTAAAACTAACTTCCCCGTTTTTGTGTGTGTTGGGTGCACTACTCTTATCTTGTGCCTTTATTTTTCTTCCCTTTATAATTTATCATCATAAAAATTACAACTAGATTATTAAACAAAAAAATGGCTGAATATATCTACCAATTTGGGGATTTATAATTGGTGGATGTCAAGTGATTAAGATCTTTGGCTCAAGGAATATTTTTTAAATTAACTTTTTGTATGTTAAACTAAACATTTCTTGGATTAATGTCATGCTTTATTTAACGTGGGGTTTCTATTGATTATTAGAACCATAAATACTATACCACAAACAATATCTGAATAATATTATAACCCTAATCTAGGTTAAGGATTGGAATTAAGCCTTAACACTTGGGAATTCCAATCAAAGTCATCTTGTGAAGTGGGTGTTAATTTATTGCAATATAAAGCACATATCTAGGATATCACAATCTTAACTCTCTAATAATGAACTCATCCCAATATTTATCAAATTTTTAAATCAAAAATTAACCATAAATCATTTAATTTAATCTTTGCAAGCAAACCCCACTAATAAAAATACTATAATTTAAAAACAATCGATAATAAAATGTATCATCACTGAAGATTTGACTAGAGGGCTGCTATACATATTAGAAAATCACCAAAACATTTAATTATTGATATGCGACTATAAGCCACACTCCAGGTGCACTCATAAATGAAAACACATTATCTGAAAATTCAAGTTTAAACATTTAATATAAATATAAAAACATTAATGTGAAATAATATCTATATATTAAATTCATTCCATATATGTTAAAAAGAATTCATTTTGGATTTTGTAAAAATAGTTGAAATAATAACATTAAATAAAGTTTTTAAAAGAGTGTCCCTTACCTTGATTATAAATCCCCTCACACGTTCTTTATCTTCATGAATAATAAATATTGTTTAATTTATACTCTCATGAGAACAATATTTAGGTTTATTGTTCCTTTTATATCAATTATTACCATTTTATAAAAATTACATATTTATTTATGTTTATAACAAATTTTATGCTGATTTTAGTACTTGGATTGAAAATGAACATGGTTTGATTTCAATAATCCATGTGGTAATAATCACATAATATCTAGAATAACATTCAAGAAATAATAATCCCTTTAATACATCAATTATACATTTAAATACAACCATTTATTTATGGTATGAATAATTAACAATGCTATAATTAGAGAGAAAGTTGTTCATATGTACGCATGAGTAATATTTCCATTTTTCAATTATCATTATGTATATAAGGTAACTATTATTTTATAATTTAATAACTATCATAATAATATTAACATCATAATAATAATTTAAATGTACTTATATATATCATACAAGTGATGTGGTGAATAAGAATGATTCATATCAGTTCGTGGAGGTGATAGTTCACAGATACGCATGAACGATGTTATCCACTTTTTGTGCATTGAAAATAAGAACATAATGTATATATTATTATAATATAATAATACAAATTTATTGAACATAACATATAAATATTTATTCCATCATTATGACCAATCTAGATAGATGGAAATGAAAAATGGACTATATCAGTTCGTGAAGCGGTAGTCCACCGTAGACACAAACAAAATATTCATTTACCATTTGAGGAAATTGGAGATGGACTTAAGTTATGATATTAACATAATAAAATCTCATTATATTGAGGAAAAATGAGTTATTATTTCATAATGAATGAAAGAGATTTAAATGAAGTGGAAGAAGAAATAATATTGAAACACATAAAAATAAACATTACTTTTCATTCACATGATCACTTTTATTAACACCATAAAACCTATAAGATGGATTTAATGACTAAAATATTTCCTTAGAAATATGTGGATAGATTCTAGTAATAATTATGGGCAGATTTTTACTGAATCATATGGTTTTTAATGTGTACGGAACATAGAATAAGAGTGTCTTTCTAACAGAGATGAGAGGGGCACTCTTGGAATTATAAAATGTATTAGATTAATATAAAATCATTTTCTATTCCAAATTTTCCAATGTTGATTTCATTATATTATATGATCATTATGGGTAAATATTCATTCATCCAATACAAATTAGACATGTTTTGGATTTTTTTAATCATTAACTTTTATATTTTAACCCATTTAACTCTTACAATTTAATTAAATAATTTACACTTTGAGAGTTAAAATAATTACCATAACAAGTCAAAAGACCAATGAATGAGTTATTAATTAAATAAAATGCATTCCCAAAAATTTTTGGATAAATATTATATTTTTATAAATTTAACGTATTTAATTAAATATTTTATATTTTAAGAATGAATTATCTCAATTTTCCACTATTCATTACACGAGTTTTAAAAAAATCATACAAACTTGATAATTTCAAAAAAACTAGTTTGAACCATTAATAGAAAGTCTATGTAATACATAAAAGGTTTGTATAGAATCAAATATTTCAATTTATATTTATTTTAATATAATTAATATCATTTGTTTGATTATTATTTTAACAAATATATTACAACATCATCATTGTGTCATAATGATATTTAATTATTTAATGTATAAAAATTATAAAACAATTATCAGGATTTAGGTAATATTTTTGTATTTCTTTGGAAAATTTATTGTAAAATATATAATTTATGTAATTCTTTATAGAAATTGTTTTAGTAATAAGATCCATGTTGATGACATCTTTTTTTTACATTAAATAAATGCTATAAATGTCATTTTTGCACTAATGTGGCTTCCAAAGGCCAAAAATTATGCCCAAGGATTTGTATTGGTAGATTATAACTCAAAAAATTAGATTAGTACATGTTTTTGGGTAGTTTTATACTATTATAAAATTATTGTTTCCTTAAATTACTCGATTTACCTTTAAGAGTGGTAAATAAAATACTAAAGTTGTTATTTACAAATAATTAACTTGATCCTATTAGATAAAATTTTTTATTCTTATTAAAACTATATATTTTTATTTTAGAAAATTATTATCTTATATATTAATATAATTAAATTTAAAATTAATCCCATTGACGAATTTAGGAAACAAGTTTTTAAAGTATAAATGTTCAAAAATTTACAACTTTTTTATATCCAATTTCAATTTGAAATTGAATGAAATGGCCGAAATTTTATTAAATGATAAAAAATTTATTTCATTATAAATTAAATGTAATTAAAAGGATAAACTGAAAATATAAATAAATCAGACATAAAAAACAATTTTGAATTCAAATGCAGTATTTTTCAATATTCGTTAAAATTGAATATTATCAGAAAAATATCAAAGATTCATCCAGAGTAAATTTTTATTTCCATATTTTTAAGGAAAAAGTTTAATTTTTCATAGAAATTTTAAAAAACAATAAAAATTTAAAATTAAAAATGGTGCACCATCAATAGGATGTAAAACGTCCTTTTAAAAAATATTAGTTATTTTTATACTTAAAATTGTATATATTATTAGTTTAATCCCATATAATGTAATGGTATAATGTTAAAAAAAATTAAAAAAATCGTGTAAACATAATATGATTAGTTTATTTCATTCTTTCTAATAGAACATCAAGGAATTAATTACAATTTAAAATAATAATGTATAATTTTTTTTTGGTAAAAGTGAATCTTATATGCAACGTAAGAATTTGGAGAAACCCATTTTTTGTGTTAGGTACGCTATGAATCAAATAATAAAAATTAAAGTAAAATTAATATCTAATTCATAAATATTAATAGATATAAAGAATTATTATTCTCTAATTACCTCAGCTATTATAGTTTTGGTATCAATATTTGTTTGGGTCTAGAAATGTTAGAAGTTAACTATTTTGTAACATAAATCTATTTTTGTAGTCTATAAATTCAATAAAAAAGTTCAAAGAAATTTTTTAAAGAAAATAATTTATAATTTCATATAATTCTAGGTATTTAAAAATATAATTTTTAGAATTGTTTTCTAACAATATCTGATGAAGATAAGTAATTTTAGATAGGTTCTTATTCATAGAACTAGGTGAAAATTAATTTTTATTAAACATTGTTTTTTCAACCTATGTTCCTATTAAATATTTTTTTACTATTTCAAAATATTTTATTTATATTTTTTTTACTAATATTTTCTCCCCAACATCAGCTTCCATATCTACCTCATACATCATAAGAGTAATAATTTGATATTTAATTTAAACATTATTAACCTCTATATATTATCAAATATAATTTAAAATTAAACTCTATAGAGGTTGTAAAAATCTTAGTACTTTCAAAAAATGTTATGACTCAGAAATTTGTGTTCCTAGAGTAGTAAAATTATTTACAATATCACTAAGACTTATAATTAATTATGTGATTCTCTCTCCTTCTATTCTTCTCAATGTATCAATCATAAGTTTGTAAGTACCATATCTATGATCTCACATGTTATCTATGCCTTTGTAAGGAACTAAAAAGGTAGTGTACATTTCATTGGAGGTTTGGCATTGAGAAACATTTTTGAATTATTGTGTACCCATTCAAAAAATTATAGTATTCATTACTTTAGAATTTAAATAATAAGTAACCTTAGTATCACTATCCCACGTTTTTGTTATGTTTATGAAATTTCATAAGACTTTATGGATTTAATATAAACCTTTAAACCAATGTTCTTTAGATATATGGTCAAATAATACTTCTGTAATCCATAATTCTCACAATTAAAATAGGTTTATATTATCAATGAAATTCCATAATTTTTATCAGTCCTTATAACCAATATAAATAATATCGTTAGAATTCAACCTTTGACTGTACAAAATAGAAAAGTCACTTCATTTGATAGCAACTTTTGTCACAAAAGTTCTGAAAATTACTCAAGAGGGGGGGTTGAGTCCTTAAAAACTTATTCACTTACAAAACCATCATCTTCTTGATTGGAGAAACATCTTATTCTTTACATATCAAAATAAGAAGAGGAAAAAATACAAACAAAAACAAATATAAATATATATTTATAATTATTTGGGAAATATAAGTTCTTTATTACACTCCATGAACACTATTCTCCATGAGTAAAATGATTTATACTATATTATTATTTTTATTGGGGACTTCCATTCCATTTTCCATGGAATACATGACTAAGTGAAAGATGTTTAAAATTTGTAAAATAGAATAAGAGCTTTCAACTGGGATCTATCACTGATTAAAAAACAATATATTTTTTGTTCATTAAACATGAACCATTACAAAAAATATGATTATAAAAATATTTTATACGATTACCACATAGTTGTAAGAAACAGCTAAAAAATTGATGAAATATTTAGGATATATGATTAGAAAATGAATGTTTCTTATTGAGGTTATTCAAACTAAGAAATAAGGTCAATACTAAATACTAGTAGAAAATGATACTAGTTTTTCATCATGAATAATCTATAATCATTGAATTTTTTTAAAGTAGAGTTATTTTATATTACAAAACCCTTCAGTTCCTCTCTTTATATAACTCTTTTACTCATGAGATCACTAGATATATTTTTATTATTAAAAATTCATTAAAATATTCTCATATAAATGAAAAGAATATGATAAATAAAATCTAGGATCATAGACATGTTATTTTCACATAAATACCTTTACAATAATGAAGGATGCCAAATTAACCATCTACAAATTTCAATTGTGGGTACCTTCCTCTAATCATAATCACTTTTTATAACAAGTATAATTCAACATTTAAAAAAGTCATGAAATAAAATCTCACTCATGTGCTTCAATAGTAATATATATAGATTTTATAATGACATAAATAATTTTCATATAATCACGTAGATGATTTCTATTTTTGACTCCACATAGTCAGTTTAACAGATGAATTATATATGTTACCATTTTGTTCATGTTACTATGTTTTCATCAATTACCCAAAATTACTTACGTCGTATTTTAACTCACTTATCCAAAAATAATAAAGCCAATTTGAATTATTTAGTGGATTTAACGATGTATCTAATTCATATAGCTGAAAAATATTTTTAGTCAATTGATCATGTATCCAATGTAATAAACATAGGCGAATTTCACATAGGCGACTACACAACATATCTTATTTTCATAGGTAAATCCTTCACATAGGCGATTTACATAGTTTAAATCTCACTTATCTATTTATTTATAAATCCAATGTTATCATGTATTTGATTTCTCTAAACATATGATAATTTCAACCAAAAAGTCTAGAATAAAGCCATAATGTAATTAACATAAGAATAACATAAATGTAAGATAAAACCTGATGAATATATTTACAAACAAAATCAATGATACCATATGAAAGGGTATATGAGACCATGAAAATATAAAGTACATGGAATATGTAGGAACAACATTAGTAGTCTAAATTAAAATAAAGTTAAATAATAATTATCATTTCTAAAATATTTACTAAATCATTAATATTATACATATTTAATAAATATATCCTTATTAAAGTCTACATAATGTGGAAATGAAAAATAAATCACATTTTCTCAGGGAGGTTGTACTCCGTACATACACATGATTGATGACACCATTATTTAGTGGATGTAAAGGTAACAGTTTAGAAAATATATTATAATTATAGAAGAATATTTATCTTATAAGTATAATATTTAAAAATAAATCATTATTAATATCCATCAATGAAATATAGTAATTGAAATCAGACATATCGCTTCTTGGGGGTGGTAGTATGCACGTATACAGGAGCACTACATTCATTTTCCACATGATTGAAAATATATTGAGAGTGTTCATTATATCAACATAAAACCATCTTATTATATATTAGATACTAATTATATTTTATTATAATGGTTATTATATAATTAATGTAGGTAAAAGAAGAAGTAAAATGAAAATTCTCGATTATTACAATTACATTCTATTTGAAGAACCTCATTTACATGCTACCTTAAGAACCCTTGAATTTTTTGTTTAAGATGACCATAACATGGATAATGTTGTTGAGAATACGTTTTAAAAATTTTGGTTGATTACATGGAATAATAAGTTATATTTGAATAGTGGATATGTCATTCCCTTTAATAAGTGAGGGAAGGGACCCTCTTGTAATATTACAAAACCAAAAATTATTATATAGTCACATTCATGGACATTTGGTTCCCAATCGTTCTATTTATTACAGTAATATGTAATAGAGTGTATATAAAATCATCTAGTTAGACTTAGACAAGTTTTTTGTTCAAATTTTCCCTTATATATCTATTTTTACTACCCATTAATCCTCTTTATATTTCGGCTCGGTAAAATAAATTCAGTCATTAAGGGTTATAAATTTACTTATATGTAAAAAATTTAGTCATTAATCATCTATGTATGAAATCCTAAACCATTTTACAATAAATAACTTTTCTTGAATGAATTTTCTGACAATTAAAAAAATTTATATAATATTATATAACATAAAAGATCATTTATGACATTTTTGGACTATTCATTTAATTTAAATTTGGAGTTAGGAATACAATTATATATTTTTAATATAGAATATATAATAATAATTAATAAATTATTCTTTCCCTTTTTTTTACACCACAATTCATCTAAAATATATTTATTTTAATGCTTTTAATACTTTTTAGTAATGTTTTCTACCGCTTTCACACACATTATGTTATAATTTGAAGAAGCGAAGTATCTTCATTGAGTTTCATTATTTTTCAACCATGTTTTTACATATTTTCATAGACATAATGTAGATTGATAATAATATAATTTAATTAAATATTTCATTTATTATAAATTTCAAGGGAAAGGAAAAAGATGATTTAGGACCTCATAATGACATTGGGGATTGGGGAATGAGACCAAAATTGCATCTTGTGTGTATGAGTGAATACAAATGGAAAGTTCCCTATTCTTATTATATGATGAAACCTATAAAAAAATCTTTAAGTAATAGGTACTATTAAATTTTTTAATTGATATTTGATAATCATGTCAAAAAAGGTCAAAAGAAGATAGTTTAACCTGAAATACTTAATGAATCATAATTATCACATCTTTCTGAATGAGTTGATTCCAATAGAAATATTTCATCTTTTGTCTACTAATGTAAGGTAGAAATTTATTCAGTTGTGTCATTTCTATATATATCTCTATGATTAGATGTTTTTGGAGTCTTTATTTCAATTTTTTTCATTGGAATCATTAATCTTATGTGAGTTAGATAAAATATTTCATCCATCATTCTTCCCATTCATACTACATCTAACTATCCATATTTCAAATAAAATACTTCTTGGATGAACTGTTTCATTTAGTTGGATGTCTCAAACTAAAAAAAACATGTTCACATTGATGTATTACACACGAAATGGCAATAATCCTAATGGTTTGATCATGAATGGTTACTTGGATCAAGAATCTATGTATTTATGTTCAATATAATTGTATAATATCACTACTATATTGAACATACCAATGTTAAATTACATAGAATTTATTTAGAAAATTGAACGTAGTTTTCCATCGCTTCCCCAAATAGGTAGAATTCATAGATCATATATGTTGACCACATTAATCCTTAATGTGTAATATATGGCACATCAAATAGTTTTTTTAAGTGTGATTTGTTCGATGACTACATCAATTAAGTAAATTAATCTTGTATATCGTATTTCATCCCATGTAATTTTTCAAATCTATTAAATTTTTTATATTTTTTCAATATGGTACATAGAAAATGTTAAATATAATGTATCAGTCTTTATCTTTGAGATGGTAGATTCATTGAAAAGTAAAGAGTTTTTTGGTTGCTTGATATCGAAGGTAGAAATATTGCTATAATAAATTAATAAAATTAATAATTTATTAAGCTAAATATTGATTTATGTTTTAGGTATTGAGTTTTCCTATTCAATATGTCTCTTAAGAAATGAGATCTTTGTATTTTGGACCTAATTTCATGGTATGTGAGTGAAAATAAATTATTATCAATGGGTATAGATTTTTTATCACTGGATGAGAAAAGTTTATGATATCACAACAAGATGGTGTTATTGTAAGTGACACAACAGACAGTTATGCTAGTGCATCAGATAGTAGGCCTCAATTTGAAAATGTATATTATTATGGATTCATTGAGAAGATACTTATATTAGATTATTACTATCATTTCAAGTCATTATAGTGAAATTTCAGTGGTTTGATATTATTACGAGGCATGTAACATTTATTGATGATTGTGTATTTTGAGTTCTTTTTATGACTCACACTCTTGCTACTAATGAACCATTCATTCTGGCCTTAATAGAGAAACATGTTTTTATATCAATTATCATCTTCATCCTGAATTTGGATTCATTATAAAAGTAATCCCAATACAGATTTCTGAACATGGTGATGCTGTAAATTACACCATCCCTACTCACATTCACCTCGATCCATTTATTACTAATGTTAACTCCAATTCCTCACTTTTTAGAGTTTATTGTGGACCTGAAGTTGTGGTGGGAAATATATAGAAACATACATTTTTGTTCCCAATTTTTTTAGTTTATCTTGACTTGGGGTTTTGAGGTTGGTTCTATACTAATTGATTTACTATTGATTACAAATATTTTGTATCCAAATTGTCTATCATGTGCATTTTCAATATTTTCTGAATGCAGTTTTCATTGTGTAATATTTTTTAGTATTAAATAGAACTGTATTGAAACCTACCAAACCACACAATAATTAAATAATTAAATTTTATAAAAAATTATATACTTAATTAGATATATAAAACCATTTAATATGAAAGTCAAAACCAATGAAAATTAATGACATAACAAAAAATGAAAAAATGAATAATCCCAAAATATGATCCAAATGACCTAATACAAAAAATAGATAAATGACCTAATCAATTGAAAAAATTTAAAAAGTTATATATGAAAAATAAAAATGGACAAATAACCCAATTAATTGACTATAATGAACAAAATGACTTGATCAATTGAAAAAAAAATGAATCTAATGACCTAAGACAAATAAAAATGGACAAATGACCCAATTAATTGAGCATAATGAACCAACTGACCTAAAAAAATTGAATTTGAATGAATTGAAAATATAATAATGTTATATCTTACCCATGAAAAACATGCTAATTTGAACATATTATTTTTTCTATGACATGTCTTGTGGTTTAATATTCTCCCCACTAGATATAAAATTCTCATGTTATATCATTATGTATATTTATTTCGTTTGAAATGAGGTATTACTTAATTATGTCATGCTGCATCTTATTTATTTTTTGAATTAAACATTATTTATGAATTTATAATTAATTCCATATTTATTTTCAAATTTCTTAAATTAAAATCCTTATGTAGATAGGAAGAAAAATGATGAATGAAAAAAAATCATTGAATAAGAGAGACAGGAGTACCTAATTTAGTGCTTGTTGTGAGTATTTTATTTAAAATATAAATTTCAATAATATATAATGTCATATGATAACTTTTATTGTTAAAATTTAATTTGGATCTGCCACAAATGGACCATTTATTCACCAACCATCCTAGTGGTTCAATTGCTCAAGATGGTTATATGAAGTGGTGGTACTAATGTTAGGCGGTATAGTTAGCATACTTGATCACACCTTATCCGCCCGCTATTGTACAATCTACAACACCTTCTAATCATGCAGTGTCATTACAAACTCCCAGGATATTTAGGCCGACCATGATTGCACTATTATTTTCATCTGAGCCTCCTCACATATCTTCCATGAATCTGAAGATGATTTTTACTCCTCATTTATATTTTCAATTTTCACATCCATCTATGACATCTTCTTTTCCATCAACTCACTTATCCCTGAGAGTCTAAATTCATGCTTCTTAGACTCATAATCTAATAAATTCTAATCATGTAGAGCCTATACTAGAACCCCCTCCTTCTATACTGGTTTATGTTTCTTCTGTATCTGGGGATCCCATGATTCCCACTAATCATCCTAACTCAAGTATATTTATAGAATTGTAGTAAAAACTTTCATAATTTACTTTAAATCTAAATTTATTTGATTTTTTTTCATATTTAACATATGGAACATCCAATAAGAGGTGTGAGAATACACACATGTGTGTATTGCGGAGCCACTCCACCCAGCATATGGTGGAGTACAATGAAGAAAAAAAATATTAGGAAAACTAGGTGGGAATGTCTGAGGTTTCTTACGACGCTTTCCAAATAGTCCAAAATATTTTTAGTCAGGATACTCTCATGGTGATACCTGCCAATTGTAGTAAAATATAATCCATGGAAAAAAGATGTGGAAAACAAATTCATTGTATTTAATGTTTTATTGTTATTTGTTTTATATGAATTAATAATATGGTGCCATCATTATTTTAATTTTACCGATGATGTGGTTGTGATGATAGAATGACTCATAGAATTAGGTGATATGTGATCAGGAAGAAAGAATGAGTTGTATAGTGGATGGGATTCTATATTTGTAATGGGTTTAGTGGCCACAATAGTCATGGATGACTGTTCGGTAGAACATTATAGGGAAATTATTTATCATTTGATGACACCAAATTCAAGGTATTAATCATATTTGAGGGTTTTAAATGGAAAATACCACGATTTTCATTAATACATTCGTTTTTTATAATATAGAAATATTTTTAAGAAGCATCCAGAAAAGAAAAACAAGGATGCGATGAAATCCCTCCACACTCTGTGGTTGACTACGATGTCAGACCACGAGAGGATATAGGTAAAAAAATGATTTATAATTTTTATTTATTACAGGTAGATGTTTTGATTCTAATTTCTCTCATTCAACATATAATTTTACTAGATAAATTATCTTGTATTCATTAGTATATTATTGAAATACATTATTGAGTATTAAAATTTTAGGGTTAGTATTGTTATGTTTGTGGGAATTTCATGAACCTATTCCACCAAAGATCATTTTATTAAATTTCTATTATTTTAATAGGTTGAAATACTGGGGAAACATCCCTTTAAAATGTTTTTGGGATAAAATTATTGATATATTTACATTGTTCATGAAAACAAGGATGTTTTTACGTTTTCCTATTTTTTAAAAATAAAAATATTATAATTCCATTATGTTAGAGTCATGATTTGAGTGTCGGCAACCCATTAATTTATATCCATTTATTTAATAGTAATACCTTTTCATATTATCATTATTTATAGTGATCATAATATCAACGTATTATTAATTATTATGATAACCTACTCACTTATATATATGTTATATATATTGATAACCCATTCATATATACACAGTTATAATTCATCAACAAAATGTTTTTCTTTTCAGCTTCATTTATAATTAATATTGATTTTATTTTAGTTATGAAAATTATTAGTATTAACCACTTTAAAATATGATTTTATATATTCAATGTCATTGTATAGGGTATTTTTTAATATCGAAGGATGTGTGCTTGGAGAATTTATTTTTCACGAATAGAAAGAAAAAATATGAATGTGTGATAAAGAAAAAAACACAACATCAGATTGTATGTTTTAATTTATTGATTTAAAATATTAATATCTATTTTGTAACATAATAATATATTTATATTTTTAATAGTTCACATTAGAGGCCGTTTATAATAAGGAAACTGAAAACTTTGGTCCAAATATCCCTTACATAATGTTTTAGGAGATCAAAATCATGGAAGAGTACACTATAGACTATGGAATAGTATTATCTCAATGTGTTATTGTCCCACATTATGTTCCTTTTCTAGTATCACAGATTTGGAAAAATATACTACACTTGTAGCATAGGATGATGTAAATGAAGAAAAGGCCAAAAAATTCACATACATGTGGAATAATGGAATCAATGGGAAAATAATAAATTTATGAAACTAATGATTTTTTATGCGGAACACTTCCACTAGAGAACACTACAACTTGTAATAAATATATCTCGATGATTCGTACATTATATAGTTCACCATGCACTATTCACCATGGTAGTTGGGATGAAGATGTTTCAGATGATGGAGATGGTAACGATTATGGTGAGAAAGAGGGTGAGGATGGGGCTGAGGATGAGAATGAGTCTGGTGGGGAGGATGAGGTTGACAAAGAGGATGATGCTGAGAATGATGGTGACGATAGTGATGGTGACGCAGGAATGATTCATACATTATGTTTTTACCAAAATTTATGAACTTTTATGAATGATTATTTGTTCTGACTGAAAAATATTTTATTTTTTGTATGTTATTTATCACTGGTTAAATGCATTGATTGATTTTTCATGTTGTAGGTCTTTGAGGATGCTATGTTGGTTGCATTTCATGTTTTATTTTCATTGTCTGCATGTTCTGTTTTTATTGTCTATATGTTTTATTTTAGGATTTTCGTTTTTATTGAATATTTTGTTCTATGTTATCAATTTTAGGTTCTATGGTTCTTTGGAAATGGTGTGGCTTTTTCTGGCTATGAAATTGGGGGGGGGGGGGGTGCATACCAACTATTCATTGTGATATATTATTATGGATGTATCCCGATGGATTAGAACCACTGGTATGTACCTAAACCAATGCCTTTAATCAGTGGTATATGTCTACACCAATGGCTCAAAACGTTTTGGATTCCACTATAACAATGGTTCACTTTGAATCATCTGTTAAAGTTGCATTTAGACCACCCTATACCAATGATGGACTAATAACTGTTGGTATATGCCTTTATAAATATCATTGTATCCATTTATTTGGAGAACCATTACTATAGGCTATAATAATGGTTATACATCCTAAACCAATGGTTTTGAACCCTGGGTATATCCTTGTATTCCAGCAGTGGTTGGTTTTTTATAATTTTCCAACAAATGATTAGGTCTTATTACTTATAGAATGTTACTATATGACAATGAAATAACATTCCCCTATTGTAATTACATAATTTCTCCCACAAAATGGGTTCTTCAACTAGTGGTAGCTTCATCCTTGAAAGATACCTCCTATATAATTATAATCCATTTCCCTAATACCAATCTTCGTATCTATATATCCCCATATTACAACATACAATATTCCCCTCTTCACACCTGAATATGATAGCACATACCTCGATATATTACAAAGAATTTGAGAATAATTAACTATTTGATAAAATCTAAGGAACATTAATAATATTTCCCAACATCCTCACCATAAGATGTTAAACCACACAGAAAATTTTCTGGTTGGAAAACATTAAACAACATGATGCTTTAACTTGTGTTAGAATGGGACTTTCCCCCTAACATTGGTCATTTATAATAATATAACCTCCTTTACACAAATTTTTTTTATAGGAGTGAGATCTCATTCATAGGAAATTACAATACATATAACCCTATAATTCTTAGATGTCTTCCCTAGGGAAAACACCCATCACGGTTTTGAGAAATCTGAATCTCTATAAAAACAATTCAACAACTAGTAAAATAATTTTTGAATTCCTAAGAGATCCATAACCCTAATATTCTATAACACTCCCTATTTTTATTTACATAAGTATCCACATAAAAATAATGTCATCTAGATGATGATTCTATATAAACATGTTGTAACTTGTCCTAGGTGGATTTTCATAGTTTCAACCAAATAATAGAATTTCCAACTAGTAGTAATTTCTTCCTTAGGATAGACCTCCACTATTATCATATGGGATGACAATTTCATTCTAGAAACCAATATTCATACATGGTATGTGGAAATTCTGTACATATATTTCTCACACCATGTTTTGTATTTAGTAATCATAAAACTATGATTCAACCTTACCAGTCCGATATATGAAGAATGATGGATCATTATAGGTATCCACTCCTTTTTTGGGTCATCATTATAAAACTTATAGTGAAAGTTTGTTCATAAAAAAACACCAATATCATTAGTCCATATTTCCAGACATTAAACTGCCATAAAAATAGGCACTGTACTCTCTAGGTTGAAAACTCACAAAGGGAAATCGAGAAAAAAGTTGAGTCTCAGCTCACAAGAACTCCACTCAGAATTACTTAGAAAAAAATTAGGCAATAAAATGAAAGATTCGTAAAATTTTATAGGATGAAACATAAAAAAATGGTGGTATATGTAAAATATATGTCTTGACCATTATGTCTAGTTATAAAAAACTTGAGATAAAGATATTGAGATGACTGAAAAGACAAAATGTATTTCAGGTTTTCTATATGAACATCGAAACATTCAAACGATGCTCTCTATGCCCCATGGATTGTGAAGTAATTTGAGAATCCCTACATTGTTTATAAAGATTTAAATCTGAAAAAATGATTCTATAATGCATCAAATTATTTTTTAGTTACCTTAGAACCATATTTTTTTGTTCCAAACAAATCTAATTCTAGGGGGTCTATTTTTTGACTCCATAAAATTTGACCCATGAAATTTTCAATAGAATTCATAATGTCATCCCCACATAGATATAAAATTTTCAGTCTGAGTAGATATTCCTCTTTATACCAGGATAAGTATCATATTGGATTTCCATGTATTGCATCCCAGAAAAACATAGACATGGGCTGAAAAGTTCATTGTGAGACTATACATTTTTCTTTAGGGCTAGTGATGATAGTGAAAGGGCCAACCGAAAGGTCGAGGAATGTAGGTAATCACTGATCTAGGGAAGGGGTATTGGGGTGCATTACCCATGGTAAAAATCAATGTGTTATTATAGGGAGATTACTCATATGGTCCTATGTTCGCAAAAGCTATGCACCAAGAGGCTAGCACAAGCCCTAAGTTTGCATCCCATAAGGAACATCCACCGTTCATGAGACATATTCACACAAAAACACTATTATTAGAAGGATCGTGCATCCCACTAATGGGAACGAAAAGTAATTCCACCCCTACTTTAGACACGTGTATCAGGAACATGACCATAGACTTGCAGGAGTTAACTTTTATGACTAGGGACATCTATTTTCCTACAAATTGTACCCTAGGGTTCCTCATTTTCACAATAAAAAAATCCGAATAAAATGTAATCATATGGTCTCATAAGCCCCTCTCATTGGTCCCCCAAAATCCATTAGGTATCCCTTTATTGCATGACACAATGGGAAATTAAAAGTGATTTTGGGATAAATGTCCTTCCAGGGTCTAAAATGCATGACTCTTATGTCAAGAAGCTATTTACCCCTAGTGGACATCCACTGGTGCAAGACTCCTTCCTTTACCAGGGACCAGTGCGAGACTCATCTAGGGACACCTTAGGAGACTATTGGTTCCTAGGAAAAAGTTTATCCTATGTTTTTTCCCTTGGTGGTTCTTTTCTAATGGAATATCCATCTCGAAGAGGTATATTATCCCTATGCAAAGCATGTCTATCACCAATAAAGACCAATGTGAAACAACTTTTCTCACAAAAATAGGACCTTTGTGAGCTTCATTTTATGCCTATTTCAAGAAACAAACTGTACAAATCCTTGTCCTTTGGATTCCTATTCTGAGGGGGAACATATTAAAACCACCACTGATGTTTCTAGAATTTACAACACATGGTAAAAGGCACACCAACATGTCTCCAATTTTGTTATGATTTCATTTTATTATAGGTTTCTCACAGTCATCCCACCAAATGGGTAGGTTCCTTGGGGTAAATGTGGATATCCATTACCAATATCAATAGGACCCACATTTGGGGAAAGTGTTACAGATCCCTCGGCCTCTAGTACGAGGGTTAAGGTCATGTCCTTAACTCGCTATCTCTAAGAACTAGGGCCTCTGGTTCTAAGTGGAGAGGCATGGAATGAGATCATCCTCTCTTCCATTGGAAAACCTTTTAGGTCGTACCACATGGAGTAATCCCCAAAAATTTCTTGTAGTACCTCTACCAAATTATTCCTTCATTCTTATCTATACTCATAGGGAATAGCAGGATAGATCACCAAATATTGCTATCACGGTTACCAAAATAATGGGGGAGATGGGAACTTAAAATCACTTTCTCTCTCTATTTGGGTCTAATTTTCAATTACTGGAAGGATGTGTCATTTCTCAATCCTCTTCCTCTAATGGAAGGAGTATCGTGTGGTTTGTTGGATCTTTTTCATCCTATGTTTCACATTCAAGCCTAACTCACAATGGTTTAGAGGTAGGCAAGGATCACAACATCCATAAAGTTTGATGCATGTTCTGGAAGAGAATATTTTATCAATCTCTCTCTCTTCTTCATTAATAGGTCCTTCATAGGTGTGGGTCCTCAATTACAGGTATCTAATCATAGAGAGAATACTAATTCATGGATTCTTGACTACACTTATTCCTCTTGTTACAAACATTGATAATGACACATGTGGGATTAGTGGTTGGTGTGGATCATGAAATATGCTTGATCATAAACCCTTGGGAATAATTCTATGTGTAGGACCAAAATAAACTAATAATGTGGCTACCACATTCTAAAATCCCTGCACATGTCATCACACAATGACTAGTGCATATTCATCAGGAAGAATCCCAAAAAAAACTTTTGGGCATCATTCCATGTGTGAGCCCCAACTGAACATATGTGTCTCCTATTTGGTATAGGACCCAAATATATCACCATAATAATTCACCTAACCATCATTCCATATGTATTCTTCAGCCAAATAGGGTATTTTTATTTTGTATAAGACTCAATCATAACCATTCAAGGGTATCTTGTTTGTTATAATCCCTAATTATGACAATCCAAAGAGAATCCAATTTATGAAAATGTCCAAACCAATCCCCCCATATCAGCTCAGGGTATCCTCATTAGTAATAATCCCTGAAATACAACATATGTGAATCATTACAAATGTAAGAAATAGCTAAAACTATGGTCCTCCTATTAGGAGTAATCCCCAACTATATCACCATACACATCCAAAGGGATTATTCCTTTGATGTAATCAGTAACCAAATATCTTAAATCAATTGTGAAAACTCCTTAGAATTAAGCCCCAATCCAAACCTCTCAATGATCCATATTAACATGTGATACAAACCTTTAGAGTGAATCCATTTTTATGGGTCCTCACAAACAAATTAAGTGTTAATTAATTCTTATATAAATGGGATATGTTGGAAGCCCCCTTAATGTAAAAACCTAACACCGCAAATCAACCCTAACTCTCTTTGGGTCGCATTCCCAGTTTAGTATTATTGAACATGGGAGTACATATCCATTCCAGGTTTCTAGGGCCTCTTCGATATAAGTCTTTAACCAAACATTGACTTGGAACCATTCACATATACTTCTTCTCTTCATGGAACTAACTGCATGGTTTTGTCCTTGTCACGAGACCTTAAAATGTATAATTTTCCCCATTAAGCAAAAATAGACTACATCGGTTCTAATTCCTTTCAAAATGATACATTAGAATCCCGTTTCATGGGTCTTATACCATTAATAAGTCAAATCTCATCTCTTTTGATGATGATACGTTGTAGAGCTCCCCATTGTGTTGATAAAAACCAGAATCATCATAATAACAAGCAGATATTATCTAATTAGAACATAATAGGATACAAATATTGAAGAACCTAAAATACATATAGATATTTCCATTTATTTAGAATCTCTGATACATAAGAATTATTCTATTTTCATTACATGAGGATAATTAAATTTTAATTAATGGGTGACCCAAGTCATGCTTGGGAAATGAGGAAAGATACGTGAATAAATCTTAAATATATAATAGAGTCCTTGAGTACAATACAATTTTATGAAAAAAGGTATGAGGAGCTTGACATCCCATTCTCTCAACCAATGTGATTTCTTATGTATCATTGTTCTAGTGTCTTAATGATAAACTACCATTGGAAAGAAGGTCTATGAGTTATTATTGACATAAAACAATTGGGTGTTTCTATATCTAAGAAAAATCCCCATTGGAGACCATTTAAAAGTAATGAACTTATAAGGACTCGACCATAAATATTATATAATCTAGTAAATTCAACTATTATACACTTATTATATTCCAAAATATCATTTAATTTTAGTGTGTAGATAATTAGGAAATAAACCATACATATCAACCAACCGGCTTACAAAGTGGGTACTACTAAAATAATATCAATTTCATTCATAAAAAAAACCATTATTATAAAACATGAAATTTTTTCATGAAAAAAAATTACAACATTCATCATGGCTTCTTATTTTCTCTTACTCATACTTGAGCCTTTTCAAAAAAATTAAAAACAAAGTAAAAGCACCAAAAAATCTCATTAATGGGAATAAAAAATAAAAAATGCAAATGTTTTTCCATGAATACTTATACAAATAAGAAATCATTTTCACAATATATACTTATCACCTATAAAAAATAAAATACATACATTGTGAAACATGAGATTTTCATTGAAAATATAAAACATAAATAAAACAATAAAAGTAATTTGGGTCATTACTTTATTAATATTTTACCCCTTGTGGAAACTATATTATTTGTAACCCCTTCTTCTACCTTACATTGTAACCCTCATTGATACCATACAATGTAGCACTCATGAATACCTTATAGTGTAACCATCACAGTTACAATTTGATTAACCATACTGTTGACTTCCAACACAATCGTACCCAATGCATTGGAGGGATATATTTGCCCCACCATTCATCATACACAATTCCAAATAAACAGAACATAATCATAAAACATGAATAATTTTATCATAAAAACCTTCATGTTGAATATTTATTAACTATATTCATATCTATAATACCTTATATGATATTTTTATAATAACTCCCCACCCATTTATTAATATTTGTTTATTTCTATTATTTCAGGTGCATTCTTCTCATGGTTTCAATAGTCATTTAATTATAGATATTCATGTCTAATAGAAGTAAAATTGTAGAATAAAAAAATTATTTATAAATATGAAATAATTTATTTATTTAAAATAATTTTATCATAAAATATTTTATAGAGTGCACTTTAAAATGGGTATGAAATCAAGAAAATCTTTTGAATTGGGCTTTATAATTGAAATGAATTGAGGAAGGAACCTTACTAAAACATGTATTTCTCTATTAAAGAACGATGTAATGAAATTGATATATAATTTTGGAACATATAAAATGAATTATGACTAAGTAAATAAAGATAATAAAGAATTACATTGGGGTAAAAGGGAGAAACATAAAATCGCATGAAAAAATTGAGGTTTGGAAAGATTCCCTTAACTTATGTTTCTAATTATTCTGCATTTGAACATAATATCATAGATAATAATGTTAAATAAATTAATAAATTAAATAAGATACTTTTATACATGTATTTTATTTTGATTAATTTTTTTAATTTCATTTATGTCCATTTTTATGAGTTATAATGTACAATTTTTTCAATTGGGAGTGTTCGTTTCCTTGGTTTTCAAGATCTGTTTACTTGTATACATGTATGGAAAATCATATAAACATAGAATAGTTATTCCAGAATTTATGTTATATGTTATTAATAAACATAAATAATATTAGATGGTGTTATATATTATTTTTTATATGGTATGAGGATGAATCATTAGATAAAATTTTAGTGATGAATGTTAGTTTATTTTAGTTAATTCAGAGCATTACAAACGACTTTTGTTTTATCAATTAATATTATGAATAAAAATATTATTATAAAACATTATAGAGTATATAATTTTTATAATAAAATCTTATTTAACCATAGTAATTTTTTTTTGACAATACATGAAGGTGATAAAGGAGTATTATAACACATCTTCCATGACGCCAGTAAATCAACACGTCATAGACGATGTTTGTTATTTTTATAATAAAAGTTACATGAGAAGGATTTTGAGGAAAATTTTTTCCATAAACAAATATAATTAAAGTATATATAATATAATAGGGTTTTCATTCAACTATTTAAGTTGAGTTTAAGAGAGAATAAGAAAAAAATTAATTAAAAGTAAAATAAAATAAAAATAAAGAGTATTTTATCTGTTGAATTCTCCTCATTAAGAACCTCTTTAAGGAACTTGATTTTGACCTTTATGAGAGACCCTAGGGGATTGAATGTCGGGAATTGGCTTGGGAAAGGAATTGGTTCCAAACTAAATGAGCTATAAGAATTTTATGTGTGATGATAAGAGGTGGTGATGGGTGGTATTTATTGTCGTGGAGAGGGGTGTTTTTTTGAATATTTTATTCACTACTTTATTATTTTTTCTCCAAAATATGAATAGTTTGACAATAATCAAAAAATATATAAAAATAAATAATATATTTTTGATATTATGTTGATTATATAATTATTGACTCATGTAATAGTGTACTTATAATATAATTTTTATATATATTGTAAATTACTGTTTTTCACTATTCATAAAAACATCAACTATATTAGAAAAATATCAAAAATTCACTGAAATTTTTTTTTGATTTGTAGAATTCAAAAATCAACTCTATTTTATGAAAATAATTATATAAATATTATAAATTGAAATTTTCATTAAAATTATAATTTATTCAAAAAATATAAATTTTAAAACTATAACTAATTTTATAACACTTTTAAATATTAATAAATTACTCGTAAAATTAACTTATAATAATAAGACTATAAAATATGAATTTTTTAGTATATTTTATTAAGATAATTTTTCTTTTAAATCATCATATTAATCATAAAATTATAAATATACATTTATGTTTCACAAAAATACCATCACTTAATTTATCACTTTCAAAACATTTATTTACATATTCCTTAGTATAAATATGTTATGTTTTAACTTATAAGATATATAAATTTTATTTATTCTCTCATATATGCATTTAATATTCAATTAATATATATTCCATAAATTATATTAATATCAAATATTTCAATATAAATTTATAATGAATTCAACTATTCATTTTCATAATGAAAATAAATTATTTTATAAGTTCATGGGTCATTACATACTCCCCACCTTATAGAAATTAAATCCCCATAATTTTTATTTACTAATTAAACAAATATGTATTACTTTCCCTTATTGCATTTTTTGATTACCTTGTTACCTTTTCAACAATGTGGTTTCTCCAAAAAACCTTAAACTAGTGAATTACCATATGTCGTAAGAATTACTCTAAAAAATATAGGATGGGAACTGATTTCATTTCATACGGGAGGTTCACTTCCAGATAAACTATTTCTTCAATGAAAATAAGAGATGAATTTGAAACATGCTTTCTCTACATCAAAACATGAAAAACATTGTATATCAGATATAAACATGGAGGCAAAGCTACTCGATATTCAAATGGTCCAATATTCTCTAGGATTTCAAATGGTCCAATAAACCGTGGTCATAGATTTCCATTCAAACGAAAACACATAAAATTGTTCAAAGGATATATATTATAGAAAACATGACCACCTTCCTTGAAAGAAAAGTCTTTCCTCCTATTATATTCCATAATTTTATGCTTATTTTGCGCTATCCTCATATGTTGCTGGATCATCACCACTTTTTCATCCATATAGTCTATAAATTATGGTCCCAATAACATTATTTTCTTGACTTCATCGCAAAAATTATGATATTCAACACTGATTCCCACATATCGCCTCAAAAGGTGCCATCTGTATACTAGAATAAAAATAGTTATTATAAGAAAACTCAGTTTAAAAGTAATGTTAATCCCAATATCCCATGTAATATATTGAACAGGCTCAAAGAATAAACTCTAATGATTTAATTGTTTGTTTAGATTTTCCTTCTGATTTTGGATGAATGGTTTTGATGAAATTTAATTCCGTTCACAATGAATTTTGAAAGAATTTTCAAAATTTATTCCCTATGATGGGGTCTTAGTAAGATACAATGTATATTGGAATACCATTAAACCTATAAATTCATTTTAGGAACAATAATTTATGATTATATAGATAAAAGTCTCTTTAATAGGAAGGAAATGTGATGATTTAGTCAGCCGAGCAAAAATAACCCAAATCACATTATTACATTGAGAAGTCTTTGGTAGTCACACCATGAAGTAAATTAATATATTTTTCCATTTCCACTCAAGAAATGGAGAAACCAATAACATTATATTTGATAGTTGTCACACTACTTTAAACTATTGACATTTCAAACATTTCATTATAAAATAATAAATATCTCTTTTCATTCCATTCCACCAGTAATACTCTCAATGGGCTTAGTGTGACTTAGTGCTGCCAGGATGAACTGAAAACTGAGAACTATGAGCTTCACATAACTATTATTTTTTTAGTTTGGAATCACAAGGAACATATATTCTTTATCTAAATCCCAAAAAAATCTTTATAAACATAATATAGCATCCCGCCTTTTTATCACATAAACATTCAATATATTTTACAATACCGAGGATCTTTAAGGTTTAGTGTCTTGGAAACCAGGAACGTAAAACATGAAAACATAAAACATTCTTCTTAAAAACTTGAAAGGATTCTCCTCATGTTCATCCTAGGTTCATTACTACATCTCATAACCTGGGGACATACATCAAAAGAAAGGGTGATCAGAAGGCCCAGTAAGGGAAACCAGAGAAACATTTAACAAGAGAACCTGAGATACATAGACTATGTCACGAAAAAGAACATTAAGGCATGAGAAAGAATTATGTGGAATATCATAATAAAAATAACATTTTTTATAATTTGAATATGTTTCTACAACGTTTAATATTGACAATAATTTCATTTCACCAAGGACCATCCCCAAGGTGTCATTAAAAATTACCAAGGTTATTCACCAAGGTATCAGTCTAAAAAGTCATCTCTAGAGATTAAGTATTTACCCAATGCATTGGAGCGCTATCTGGGCGCACCATTGACATGTCTTTATTATCATGTGAGCCACATATATCATCATCAATCATTTCATATACAACCCATATATTATAAAAGAAATGGGTTTAATTTCATAATCATAACATTTTAAAAACTGCTTAAAAGTCATTATCTTTATGTCAATTTAAACCCACAGAAAGGGAAAGAGGGCTTCATGTATGTAAATACCAGAATTTAAAATAGAACATTTTGATATATATGTTAATACCCCTGTAGAAATAAGAGCTTTGAGTATTCACTTAATAACATAAAATAATTTTTAGAAAATGATATAGACAATTTGAGACGAAAATTCTGCTGCATAACGGCTACATTACAGGGTTTTAGAAAACATTGAAAAGAGAGGTGACATGGGTAACCCACTCAAAAATGATACATAAAACAGTAGGGGAACAGAATATATATAGTATTTAGGAACATGTTAATGAAATTTGAATGATATACCATATGAAATGAAGAACTTTAAAGGAAGACAAAAATAAGATTTCTCTTATGAGAATTCGGAAGCCTTACGGCGTCACATAAAACTTCCCAAAAATGGATTGATGAGACAAAATATGGTCTCTCATAATATGAAAATAAATGATCAGTATGATAGAATTATATATCATACCCCAAAATAATAAAAATAAACTTGAGAGACTTGAAATGAAAGTAGATCTTGGAAACGAGAAGGGTGAAAGAACCCCTTAAAATTCGGCAGCCTAACGGCACCACTTAAACTTCAACAAAAATGAATTGATGAGATCAAATAGGGTCTCTCATAATATGATAATAAAATATCAGTATGATATATTTAGAGATCATACCCCAAAATAATAAAAAATAACTTGCAAAACTTGAGATGGAATTAGAACTTTCAAAAAGGAGAAAGTTGAAAGAACCACATAAAAATTCAACAGCCTAACGGCTCCACTTAAACTTCAAAAAAAATGATTTGACGAGATCAAATAGGGTCTCTCATAATATGAAAATAAATGTTCAGTATGATAGATATAGATATAATACCCCAATATAATAAAAAGGAACTTGAATGAATTTTCATGAAAGTAGAACTTCAAAACGAGAAGGGTGAAGAACCACTTAAAAATTCTGCAGCCTAACGACGCCACTTAAAAATTCAAAATACTGATTTGAAGAGACCAAATAAGGTCTCTCATTATATGAACATAAAATATCAGTATGATATATATAGATATCATACCCCAACATAATAAAAAGGAACTTGAATGACTTGACAAGAAAATCGAACTTGAAAACGAGAAGGGAGAAAGAATTCGTTACAAAAATTTCGGCAGCCTAACGGCGCCACTTAAAACATCATAAAACAAAATAATGATAGTAAGAAAGGATCTCTCGTTATATTAACATGAAAAGGGAAGTAATATGAGTATAAAATAACATCCTTTAACATAAGAACATGGAGCAAAAAAGAAATTACATAAAAGTGATTTCTTGAAAAGAAAGAGAGAGGTCGGATTCCTTACCATAAAACGTAACTATTAAAACTCAAAGGTTGGGACATTGAGGGCTTGGGGGAACCTTGGGAGGACTCCTTGGGTGGTAATGAGACTATAACCTAGTTGTGGGAGAGTGTGGAGTCGAATGGAAGAGAGGATGGCTTGGTATTAATAGGGAAAATGAGGGGACAAGGCATTAATGGCCAAGGGACACCTCATTAGTGGTTTGGAAAAACCCATGGGCTTGCCCATGGTATTTTCCCATGGTATTGGCCACTTGGGACACCTCATACCTTATATTACTATTAATAAGTCGACCATATTGATTACATACTTAATACCTCATTTAATGATGCCATTAAACACCCGTAACTTAAAAACTGTATTTTCACTATTCATCAAAAATTCAACTTTCTCAGAAGAATTCCAAAATTTCACCTTAACCAAATATAAATGCTCTGATTTCAAAAATGAAATCCATTTTATAAAAATAACTTTTTAAATTTTTTTATTAAATTTTTAATTAAAAAACACTATTCACCAAAAAATCATTTTTTTCAGAAAAATCCCCAAAAATTACCTTAACATAATATCGATGCTCTGAGTTCAAAAATGAAGTACATTTTATAAAAATAATTTTCTAAATATTTTTAATTACATTTGTAATTAATAAAACACTATTCACCTGAAAAAACTAATTCTTGAATAATAATTTATGAAACCGTTATTTAACCATTTTATTGAATCACATTAATTAATCAAAGTGCCTAGCTTATTTTAATACTTTCTATAAATGAGATTACGAATCCATTTGGTCACATTACTAATCCTAAGCATAAAATCACTATTCATAATTTACTATTCATCAAAAATTAACTTGATCTTATTAGACTCTAAATTTCGTACTGAACAGAATTGTAGAAGATCATTTTTTGGAAATACTTACACATTTTTAATTATTTAAGGTTTACTTAAACATTTTTAAAATATCCTTTTTCGAAAATTCATCAAGATTATGCATACTATATTTATCCGGACATTTGAAAATTCATAAACATCATCATAAGAAGAAATCAAAATTTTTATTTAAAACAAAGGATTACACAAGGCAGTTACGGTCTCCTTACATAGCCTCTTATCACACCAGCATAGGACCTAAGTGTAAGGTGTGCTAAGGTGAGACAATCCGAGGGAGGCTCGGCCAACATCGCACGAGTAGTAATTTCTATCAGTTTGAACTTCTCATGAAGGCGATCCCGTTCTAGCTTCACACAATGAAGTTCAGCTTGGGTTTGGTCTAGAGCAAAGCCCAGTGGCGCTACCTCCTTCCAATGTTTTGTTAGATGGGCTTCGATCAGTCCAAGACTACTGGGTGAGGCCATCAAATCTTCTTTCTATATTAATTAACCAAGATTACTTGTATTTAGAGAAAATAATCGAAACATTTAGTTTACAGCGGTCATATTGACCAATGGTCATATAACCGTCCAAACCCAATGGTATCATTTTAATTATACTCATGTTATCAAATGAAACATTTTTGTTGAGTATAAAAATAAAATAAAATAAAACAACACACAAAATTATGAAACAATATTTATTCAAAATTTCGGGTCGTTACAATATTCCCCCCCTTAAGAAATTGCGTCCTCACAATTTTTAAAATTGGAATTTGCAATTTTATTGAAAGCCCCACATCGGAAAAGGTGTCAGTAAAACTATTAATTTAAAAGAAATAAAGGGAAGTACAAAGGTCACTCGAGTTAACCCATACTAGGATCCCATGTAGGAAAACATAGACATGGAGTAAAAAACCAAAGCTCACGTTCTAGGGGAGAGTGATAGAAAACATGATTAATAGAAAGTTAACCATAAGAAAATCCAAAACATACGATGTGTGTAAACGGTCTTTGATTACCTAGTAGGAAACGTAAACCAACAACATTTTTGTTTTACATTCCTTTTCATAATTTTGAGGAATTCATTTACTACATATAACAAAAACATAAGAAAATATACCTACCTTCAAGTATTGTTTCATCCTTTAATAAGTCCCTACCAACAATAATCTTTTCCCCAAATGATGATATTTCAAAAAAACTTGGTCTCATAAAAATCACAAGAATCATCTTCTAGAGAATCACATAATCCACAAATGATTAACTATCCATTTCTTCTATCTTTAAACATTATCCCAAAAACAAAAAGGGTAAGGTAAAACAACTCTTCAAAAAGAAAGAATCCCATAGGAATGGAAACTACTTTTAAATCTTCAAAGTTCCATGGTACTAACCAAAGTTCATCATAGACCATTCCCTAAATAACGGTCCTTAAAATTCCTCAAAATAAACCAAACTAAGATTGAAACCCAAATACAAGAAGGATTTGATAACATAGACTTCCAAAATAATCTCCAAACATCATCAACAACTCCTAACATCTTATAACAAATGTAGCTAACCTAATCATATTTTACTCAACATAGGTTAATCATTCCCATAAGTAACCTAAATTACTATAATTCCACCTTAAATTCATCCATTCTTCAAAATATAAGTCAACCTTAATCCTCAATGAAAATACCGTAGTAATCTATTTACCTCGATCATATAGGGTCCCCAAAATAGTGAACGTCTTCCAAAATAATAATCATCTTATAATCCCCTAATCATCCCTATCATATTAATACGACAATCATCGCATTTCCTATCACATTTTTTGTTGGGACATGTTCTTCCATTTCCCACCATTAACTAAGAAGAGAAAGCATAATTAGGGGCTTAAGTACTTAGCCAATAATCATGAAAAGGAACTGAAAGCATATAAGGATAACTTGTAGAAGAAAATTATGCCCTAACATGTGATCCCCTAGGTTCCCATCTAGGTTATCCATGATCATGTATTCTTATGTGAATCTTTATTTTATTTTATCTTTGTTCTTTTAACAATGGTTCATACTAAGCATATGAATTTACCAAAGCATATACCCTGGGAGTGTCGTAACCAAGAGTGCAGAAAGGCCCATTGTCGTGTACCAGTTCTCGTTCGTGTCTAGCTCAAAGCGGTGTTTTTGGGTTTTACCCCTATGTACATCTGTGTCAGAGCCACCTCTACCTGCTCGTATCCAGATGGGGATGTATTTTCTTGGCAACCCCTTACTCAATAATCACCAAAATACCAGGAAGATTTCCTATATTTAAACATTTATATAGGGTTCTTCCTAGAGTTTTCATATCCTAATTTCCACAAATAACTAAACCATCCTTTGATACCAACTATATAATCCCGCATTTTTATCACATAAACTTTCATTATAGTTTACTAAACCAAGGATATTTAAGGTTTAGTGTCTTGGAATCTAGGAACATAAAACATGAAAACATAAAACATTCTTCTTAAACACTTGAAAGGATTCTCCTCATGTTCATCCTAGGTTCATTACTACATCTCACAACCTGGGGACATACATCAAATGAAATGGTGAGAAGAATGCCCAGTAAGGGAAACTAGAGAAACATTTAACATGTGAACTTGAGATACATCAACTATGTCATGAAAAAGAACATTAAGGCATGAGAAAGAATAATGTGGAATATCATAATAAAAATAACATTTTTTATAACTTGAAGATGTGGCTACAACATTTAATATTGAAAATCATTTCATTTCACCAAGGTCCATCCCCAAGGTGTCATTAAAAATTACCAAGGTTATTCACCAAGGTATCAGTCTAAAAATTCATCTCTATAGATCAAGTATTTACCCAATGCATTAGAGCGCTATCTGGGCGCACCCTTTACATGTCATTATTATCATGTGATCCACATATATCATCATCAATCATTTCATAAACAACCCATATAGCATAAAAGAAATGGGTTTAATTTCATAATCATAATGTTTTAAAAACTGCTTAAAAGACATTATCTTTATGTCAATTTAAACCCACAGAAAGGGAAAGCAGGATTCATGTATGTAAATCCCAGAATTTAAAATAGTAAATTTTGATATATATGTCAATACCCCTGTAGAAATAATAGCTTTGAGTATTCACTTAATAACATAAAATATTTTTGAGAAAAAGAGAGAGACAATTTGAGACGAAAATTCTGCAGCATAACGGCTACGTTACAGGGTTTTAGAAAACATTGAAAAGAGAGGGGACATGGGTCACCCACTCAAAAATGATACATAAAAAAGTAGGGGAACAGAATATATATAGTATTTGGGAACATGGTAATGAATGTTTAATGATATACCATATGAAACGACAAACTTGAAAGGAAGACAAAAATAAGATTTCTCTTATGAGAATTCGGCAGCCTAACGTCGTCACTTAAAACTTCCCAAAAATGGATTGACGAGATCAAATAGGGTCTCTCATAATATGAAAATAAATGATAAGTATGATAGATATAGATATCGTACCCCAAAATAATAAAAATATACTTGAGAGACTTGACATGAAAGTAGATCTTGAAAACAAGAAGGGTGAAAGAACCCCTTAGAAATTCGGCAGCCTAACGGCTCCACTTAAACTTCAACAAAAATGAATTGATGAGATAAATAGGGTCTCTAATCATATGATAATAAAAGACCAGTATTATAGATTTAGATATCATACACCAACATAATAAAAAGAAACTTGAAAAACTTGAGATGGAATTAGAACATTCAAAAAGGAGAAAGGTGAAAGAACCACTTAAAAATTCAGCAGCCTAACGGCACCACTTAAACTTCAACAAAAATGATTTGATGAGATCAAATAGGGACACTCATAATATGAAAATAGAATTTCAGTATGATAGATATAGAGATCATTCCCCAACATAAAAAAAGGAACATGAAATTATTGACATGAAAGTAGAACTTCAAAACGAGAAGGGTGAACAACCACTTAAACATTCGGCAGCCTAACGACGCCACATAAAACATAAAAATACTGATTTGAAGAGATCAAATGGGGTCTCTAATTATATGATAATAAAAGATCAGTATGATATATATAGATATCATACCCCAACATAATGAAAAGGAACTTGAAAGACTTGACAAGAAAATAGAATTTGAAAATGAGAAGGGAGAAAGAATTCTTTACAAAAATTTTGGCAGCCTAACGGCGCCACTTAAAACATCATAAAACTAAATAATGAGAGTAAGATGGGATCTCTAATTATATGAACATGAAAAGGGCAGTAATAGGAGTATAAAAGAACATCCTTTAACATAATAACATGGATAAAAAAAGAAATTACATAAAAGAGATTTCTTAAAAAGAAAGAGATAGGTCGGATCCCTTACCATAAAACATAACTCTTAAAACTCAATGGTTGGGCCCTTGAGGGCTTGGGGGCACCTTGGGAGGACTCCATGGGAGGTAATGAGACCCGAACATCGTTGGGGGGAGTGGGGAGTCGAATGGATGAGAGTATGGCTTGGTATTTATAGGGAAAGTGAGGGGACAAGGCATTAATGGCCAAGGGACACCTCATTAGTGGTTTTGGCAAAACCATTGGCTTGCCCATGGTATTTGCCCATGGTATTGGCCACTTGGGACACCTCATACCTTATATTACTATTAATAAGTTGACCGTATTGATTACATACTTAATAAATCATTTTAATGATGTCATTAAACACCCGTAACTTAAAAACTGTATGTCCACTATTCATCGAAAATTCAACTTTCTCAGAATAATCACAAAATTTCACCATAACCAAATATCAATGCACTGATTTCAAAAATTAAATCCATTTTATAAAAATAACTTTCTAAATATTTTTAATTAAATTTTTAATTAAAAAACACTATTTATCGAAAATTCACTTTTTCAGAAAAATCCCCAAAAATTACCTTAACACAATATCGATGCTCTGAGTTCAAAAAATGAAGTCCATTTTATAAAAAAAAATCTAAATATTTTTAATTAAATTATTAATTAAAAAACCACTATTCACCCGAAAGAAACAAATACTTGAATAATAATTTATGAAACCATTATTTAACCATTTTATTGAATCACATTAATTAATGAGAGTGACTAGATTATTTTAATAATTTCATTAAGTGAGATTACTAATCCATTTGTTCACATTACTAATCCTAAGCATAAAATCACTATTCATAATTTACTATTCCTCAAAAATTAAGTTGATCTTATTAGACTCTAAATTTCGTACTGAACATAATTGTACAAGATCATTTTTTGAAAATAATTAAACATTTTTAATTATTTTAGGTTTACCTAAACATTTTGAATATATCCTTTTTCTAAAATTCATCAAAATTATGCATACTATATTTATCCGGACATTTGAAAATTCATAAACTTCATCATAAGAAGAAATCAAAAATTTTATTTAAAAAAAAGGTTTACACAAGGAAGTTACGGTCTCCTTACATAGCCCCTTATCACACCAGCATAGGACCTAAGTGTAAGGTGTGCTAAGGTGAGAGAATCTGAGGGAGGCTCGACCAACATCGCACGTGTAGTAATTTCTATCAGTTTGAACTTCTCGCGAAGGCGATCCCGTTCTAGCTTCACACAATGAAGTTCAGCTTGGGTTTGGTCCGGAGCAAAGCCCAGTGGCACTACCTATTTCCCAAGTTCTCTTAGATGGGCTTCGATCGGTCCAAGACTACTGGGTGAGGCCATCAAATTTTATTTCTATATTAATTAACCAAGATTACTTGTATTTAGAAAAAATAATCGAAACGTTTAGTTTACAGCGGTCATATTGACCAATGGTCATATAACAGTCAAAACCTAATGGTCTCATTTTAATTATACTCATGTTATCAAATGAAACATTTTTGTTGAGTATAAAAATAAAATAAAATCAAACAACACAAAAAATTAGGAAACAAGATTTTTTCAAAATTTCGGGTCGTTACACATAAAATTAAATCAATTTACAAATATTATCAAATTATACCTTTTTCTATAATTTGCGGACTTATTTCTAGGCTTTTGTAATTCTATCAAAGATAGAAGAACTCACTGATAGATGAATCAAAATAATGTAATTTCTTACACAAATAAATTCAAAGGAAAAATTACTCAAATAATTAATCATGAGGTGATATTTTAAACATAACATAGTTAATTTAGTATGATGTATTCAACTCAAGGCATCCTCCTCATTTTTTTCAAGATGGTAATTGATTGAGATATCATAATCATTTATCATTTCAAGCACTATCATCTACCTCCTATTCAATTTCTTCTCATTGAATATATAATTAAAATTTTGATGGTCAGTATATATGTCCAAATTGGATCCATATAAATTATTTCTTTACATTTTTAATTCACTAACCATAGATTCTAATTTAAAATAATGTATTGGAATATTTAACTAATGAGGCTTTAGTTGTCATCAAGCATAAGAAATTACCTGAACATTATGAATCTAAAAACAACTACTTCCCTCCAATAAAAAATATTTATATAATAAAAAATAACTATTTATAGAAGGAATGGAAAAATTAGAGCACACATCAATCATATTTTTATTTCATGAAAATAGACAACATAGTATTCTATCCAAATAAATTGAATCCCTTTTTCGTGTTCCCTTATTTAGGGTGCTATATCACTTCAATTTTTTTTAAAAACCATCGATAATAACATGGTAGTCAAACAAATCTATGAATATTTGTAGCATTTTTATTTCTTTCATATTAATCATCAACTTTTTTTCTGTAGGATCAACTATTATATCATTCTTATTTAAAATGTTTTCAAGAAACACAATCTACCACAACAAAAAATCACATTTTCTAAATTTCTTCTATAACTTCTTCTATCTATGAGTTTGAATAAAAATACATAAAGGTTTTTCATGATCTTTATAACTTTTTGAAAAGACCAAAATATGATCAATAAAAACAACCACAAAATTATCAAAATATTTGGGGAATATTCTATTCATAATATCAATAAATGCAATAGGTGAATTTGTCAAACGAAAGGCCATTAAAACAAACTAATAATGATCATATCTAGTTAGGAAAATTATTTTTTGGAATGTAATCCTACTTCACCTTCAACTGATTATACCTAGATCTCATGTCAATCTTGAAAAAATACTGATCTCCCTATATCTAATCAAACAAGTCATCGATATGCAGTAATAGATATTTATGCTTATTAGTAATCTTATTCAAATATTTATAATCAATGAAAATTCTTGTGGAACCAACATTATTTTTAATTAACAAAACATTATATCGATATAGTGAAGTGATAGGATGAATGAAAACATTATCAAGAAACTCTAATAACTGCTTTTCAAATTTTTTATGTTCTACTTGAGATATTCGATAAGGGATTTTTGAAATGATCTTACCATACGAAACTAATTCAATGGTAAATCCAACTTCCTCATTAGATATTACACTAGGAAACTCTTCTGGGAAAACATCCCCATATTTATTTACCATCAAAACCTTATTAATTTGAACTGTACTGTTATTTTCAACAATATGTGCAAGATAACATTGATTTCAAATTTTTAACAAATTTTCATCTTCCGAATATATTATAATTGGTTTGAGTTCACTCTTTTATACAAATTGAAACTATTTCTAAAAAATAACTTCTTTATCTCTAAAATTATTCATAGAATTAAAAGTTGAAATCCAATCTATACCTATAATAACAACAAACTCTACCAAGTAAAAAACAACAATATTTGTATGCAATTCCATTATAAAAAAACAAAAGGAAGATTATTATAATGCATCATTTCCATAATAGTTACCTTTATTGTTTCCACCAAAAAATATGACATCATTTCTTGAGATGAAATTTCCATTTACCAAGAACATTATCTGAAATAAAGGAATGTGTAGGCCCCCTATCAAACAATAAAATAGAATATTTTGAGTAAACAAAAATGTAACTAATAACACTTTTTTGGATGGATGAACAAATTTTGATGTTATCACAAGGTATTTCACTACACCTTTCTTCAAATAGTTAGGATGATATCTATCATTCAGATATTGTTTTAAACTGGAGTTTTCATAATGACTCATCTCACCACATTCAAAAGACTTTACATTTTTTATCAGAATTAAACATACCATCACTAAGAAAATTTTTATTACAATCAAAATCCATATGTAAAACTTACCACATCAAAAAAAATTATTTTTATTAAGTAATTACTTAGGAATCTTTTTACAACACATCCGAAAAATGTGAAACAGGATTTTATTACATTTAGATTTCATTAATTGACGGTTTTCCATTTCATTCCTTCAATGCCTCTTCTTCTTATTTTTTTAAAAGTATATATGATAATTGAAAAAATACAGTAATACACTTTTAGAACATCATATAATTATCTCATAACTATTGAATTCTCATGAGGCCAATATACTTCATTATCTTGGCATCAATCCTGAGTAAAAACTACTTATTTTTCTATCAATATCCTGAATAATATTTGAAGCACACCTTTCTAATCGGGTGAATTTTTCATCATAAACATCCACAGAATCATCCTCTTTTTATTTTAATTCAATGAATTTATTTTCCATCCTATGTAAAACTATCTTATGAAAATATTTTTCAAGGTAAATATTCTTAAATTAAACCTATTACATATCATCGATCTCATCACTATCCATGATATTCTTGACCATTTACCACCACTAGTCAAATTCACTGTCAAAAAGTTAAATGGAAAGAATAACCTTTTCATTTTTTTAACACCAAATGTCATCAAATAACTTTTCAAGTTATTTAATCCACACTTCATCCACCAATAGATTTTAATATTCACTGAAAGTAAGAGGGTTTTTCCTCATTAAATGTTCCACTATCATCATGTTCCTTTGTGGTATCTACGGATATTCTTGTTTCCATTTATATCTTGTTTCAACTGATCCATAATTATCATAAACAACTTAGTTCCAATTCCCACAATTCAAGGTTATGGATTCGGAAGTATATAATCCTCTCAGTGCCTTCCCAATTTAGATTCCATATTTCTTCATCGAAAAAACATTTTGAACATAGATATCTTAAATGAAGTAACATGGTAATACTAAAATGAAATATCATTTAAACATAAATATAAGGTAAAAAATCATTTATGTTATTCTATTAAAGTTATCTTGACCCTAATGTTATCTAAATATTGGGATAATAAAAATAATAAATACCTAACATTATAAATTAAATAATTTAATAAATTAAACTAGGATACACTTATTAAAATCCAATGTAGCTTTTCATTTCAGAGATTTAGATAATTAGGTTATAAATTATATATATTAACCAACAAGCAATAAAAGTGTGTACTAAAACAAAAATATCAATTTATTTCCTAAAACCATTTGTTTTTTAAGAAAACATGAACTCTTTCTAGGAAAAATCATCACAACATTGAACTTGGATTCTTCATTTATCTTACCCATACTTAAAATTAGTGAAAAAAATTTTAAACATGGGATGACCACAAAAATCTCAGTAATGGACAAAAAAATAAGGAAATAATATTATAGTCTATGAATACTTACATACATAATAAATCATGTTTACACAATATAATTCTCACCCACAAAGAATCATTTACTTACTTTTTGAAAACATGGGATTTCCAAAAAACCTATAAAAAATAAATAAAACCATAAAGGTAACATGTAGATTCATTTACGTAAGATTGTAACACTTATATATACCATATGTTTTTTAACCCTCATGGATACCTTGCATTGTAACCCACATGGATACCTTTTAATTTAACCCTCATGGATACCTTATGGTGTAACCATTATAGCTACACATGGAGTAACGAAACCATTGACCTCTAATATAAACATAACTAATGAATTGGATGGAGATATAGGTCCCAAACTTCATCATAATCAATTACAAAATACCAAAACATAATCATAAAACCTGAATACATGTATCATAAAAACATTCCTTTTTAATTTTATAAAAATAAATAATTTAATAGAGGACTTCTAAAGAAAATTCCCTTACCTCGGGTTCATATTACTTTACCATATTGAAATCTTTTGTGTAATGGATTAAAGAGTATTATTAACATATTAAAAAAATTTATTCATATCTATAATACATTATATTATTTTTTATAACTTATCACCACACATTAAATAATATTTTATTATTTTCATTATTTCAGGTATGTTCTTGTCATGGTTTCCATTATCAAATCATTATATATTTTCATGTCAACTGGGTGTAAAAAAATGGAATTGAGGAAAGATTTTTTTCATGATAAAATGGGTAATTTTAGAATAATTATCATCTCATAAAATATATTAGATATATCACATGAAAACATGTACCAAATTGTGGTGATCCCTTGAATATGGCTTATTTATCAAAAATAATTGAGAAGGGAACCATAGTAAAACATATTTTTACCCATCAAAGAAGGATGTATTCATCTTGATACATGTATTTTAATGAAATATACAAAATTTAGATGATTGAAATAGTAATAAAGAAGAAATTCACTGGGTGTCTTGAACCATTTTTACATTTATTTGATTTAGTATAATTATATTCTGTTTATTTATGGTCTTTTTGGGGAGTTTTAAGATAAAACATTATCATTTGGGAGTGTTTTTGTCCTTTGTTTTCATGGTCAATTTACTTGAATACATGTTTGGAAAATCATTTAAAATGAGAGTGTTTGTTCTATAATTGATGTTATGTTATTAGTTAACATCCATAATATTAAACACTCTTATATATTATTTTGGTTATTTGGTATGAGGATGAATTTTTAGACAAAATGTTAGTCATGAATGTTAGTTTTTTTGGTGTATTTTGACCATTATAACCCACTTTTTTATTAATTAATATTATGTACAAACACTAGATATAGAACATTATATAACTTATAAAATTTAAAATATAATATTATTTAACCATACTAATGGTTTTATGACCAGAATTTAATGTGGCAAAATAAAATCGAAACACATCTTTGATGATGTTGGTCAATCGACACATCACAGATGATGTTTTATTTAAAAAAAGAGTGAGAGGAGAATAATTTTGATGAATAATTTTTATATGAAATAGATAAAAATACATTATTTATAAGGTAAAGGATTTTTCATGCTAATTAGATAAGGTTAGGTGAATAGATAATAACAAAATTAAATAAATTAAAATGAAAAATAAAAGAAAACGAAAGAGGATTTTACCTCTTGAATTCTCTTTATTGAGAACCTACTTAAAGAACATGAATTGGGAATTACTGTGAGACCATTAGGACTTGGACATGGGGATGTGGTTTGGTAATGGAATCGGATAGAAATAAAACAATCTAAAAGTAATTGTGGTGTGTATAGAAGAGGGGGTGAGGGGTGGTATTTTTATTGGACGATAGGTGTCTTTTTTGAATATTTTATTCATTAGTTTTTTTATTTTGGACCGTAAATATGGATAGTTTTTTCATTATCAATAAAAATATTAATATAATTAATATTATTTTGAGATTATGGAAATTACATCATCAATTAATCAACTAATATTTTATTTAACTTATAATGTATATATACTATAAATTAATGCAATTAACTATTCATAAAAAATTAAACTATTTCAGAAAAATAAAAAAAATTCCCCTTAACCATTTTTGATGAAGAGAATTCCAAAATGAACTCCATTTTATGAAAATAATTTTCAAAATAAAAAATTTTTAATTTTTAATTAAAAACAAAATTTATTCTAAAAATACCAATTTTTAAAATATATCTTGTTTTATAAAACATTGAAAATTTAATTATTGTCTCATAAAGTAATCTAAAAATGATAAGGGAATAAAATATTAATTTATGAATCTATTTTTGGGTGATAATTTTATTTTAAATAATTAAATTAATTATAAAATTAAAAATAAACATTTAAATTTCATAAAAATACCAAAACTTAATTTATCACTTTATAATATATGTTTACTTATTCAATGATATAATTATATAACAATTTATCTTTTAAAATAGATCTCAATGATTCACATGGATTCCTTCTACCACATACACTATTCTGATGAAGACTTCATTCATACGTTGTGAAAGGATCCCCATTCATTGGGTCATTAGAGCTTTAGCTCGTCACGGTGGTCCTTGGATGTTCAAAGAGGAAAAGAGAGATAGACAGTTGCGATATGGATCAACCACCCAACATTACTACTATTGTTCCATAACATCAGTGCCCTCAGAGTATTTGGCAACTCCCTCAGGGGCTACCTTTTCTTGGATGATAGTACCATGGGCATTAATGATACTTAGGTGGCCTGAATTTGTGTGAAGATAGACATCTCCCACCCATGAAGAAAAAAAATACACTTTGGGTACAAGATTACTTATGTTGGAATTAGTAGATTTACAACTATATCTTCCCTAGATACTGCTCTCATTTGTCTTCTATGGGGACACTACCTGTTGGTTTTACATCGCCTCATCCAAATTGGTTGATGCTATACACATCAACTAGGGATGGATATGGACATATGGATGGCCCAGTCAAATGTAAATCCTCTAGAAGAAGATTTGGAGGTTGTGTAGGCTCATAGTGATGACCCCTAACCCCCCATTTTTCAAAAGCATAACACAATCCTTCTCCCTTTCTTGAGGGTGATAAAGTGGATTTCTATGTGATAATACCCTATATTCCAAGGTGGTTACAATCTCTCCAAGTCTGTGACTCCACCCTCTTTTCTCAACTACATGAAACCTCTTGAGGTATGTAGGTTAGAGGCTTTTAAAAAAATCATCCTAGGTCCTCTAGTTTTATGTTCTTTCCACAGGTACCCTCTACTTCACCCCAAGCGGTTTAGAGAAAACTCAACGAGTTCAAGTAGAGGTATCACTAGAACTGGTTTTTTCTCCTGAAGGCCTCCCACCTTCACTTGTATCTGAATACATCGTGGTTTCTATATAGAGTTCTTCACCCTACAAATTACGAAATATGAGCAGGGGTGCAACATCCCCCCAGGCATCTGGAGCGAGCAAACCCCTATCAACTATGATATCACCAAAAACCTTATAGTGACTCTGTCTAAGAGTAATGGTGTATGCACTAGGTCAATATCTAAGAACCTAAAGGTGAGGCCATCCTCCAATATTAAAAAGGCTACGTCTTCTTGAACCAGTCCCAGAACGCTCTTTCATCTTTTGTTCCTTTGCTCATATGGAATACCCATGGCATTGGTGCCCGAGTCAATACCTATTTCTGGACTACCGATTCATTCAAACCTAATGCATATATAATATCTATTCTTGAACATAAATATCATCCCAAAAGATATGTGACTTCTTAAGAAGGATCAAGTTGCATGGATGCATCCACACTTACCAAGAAAATCGCCATATATGGATTTTCTAGCATAAGCATTATTAGTTGATCTGGTGGAGGCACACGATCTGTTTATTATATCTAAAGTGACTAATGGTAACTACCTCTTCTATGAGTACTTTTTTATGGGAGCTGTGACCCCCAAAAAAGAGATAATTTGTGGAAATATCTTAATGGGTTTGATCTCGGAAGCCTCCTTTGGATAGTATGGTGAGATTTCTATGTGGTTACTAATCTAAAAGAGAGGAAGGGTATGGGACCTTCTTCCAAGAAGGCCAACCAAGAATTTTTCATGTTCATGGATGGAAAGGGGTTTATGGACCTCATCTTATAAGGGGATATATTCACCTGGGGAAACAATTAATAGGGAATATTCTATTCATGGAGCCTCTTGAATCATTATTTGGAAAATATGCATGCTATCTCCACATACTCTACACTCAAGGTGTATTATCTGGTTCACATAATATCCAATCATTCCCCGATCCTACTGTCCATGTCATCCATGATGGTCCAACATGATCAATTTAGATTCTACCATCTTTGGACCAACATATTGGGGGGTACCGTGACCTAGTTAGGGCTACATGGAATGAACCTCTCCAATGGAACATGTGGTCTTCCTTATATAATAAACTGAGAGGGATCAAAACGAGGATTAATTTATGGTCAAGGGATGATACTCCCCTTGAATTATATATGGAGGACAACATGAAGGATGCATAAAATATTAAAAGGAGTATTGAAGATGAATTTAATGGGTAGGTTTTTATGGATCTCTCTAATAAGAAAGAATATCTGGAAGACATCATTCTAAGACAAGAACTCCTTGGTAGAGGGGGTGCAAGAACTAAATGGATTAAGGAAAGAGAAAGGAATACTACATATAATCAATCATGAATCTTGGATAAGAGTAGGTGGGTTAATAAAAATATTTTAATGGATGATGGTACATATACTAATGACATTGATGTAGGGGAGGATTAAATAACTCGTTCTTCAAAGATCTACTTATTGGACCAATCCCACATATGCCTAATAAGTATCGAGGAGAGAAAATGAAGCTTTTTAAATTTAATTAAAAAAAATTAAAATTAAAAGTCATAATCATAATAATATTTGTAGTCTAATAAGAACATATTAATATTTTTCCAATAAAATTATTGAAATTGATTAAATGTAATTACAACGATTAATGTAAAATTTAGCTTAATAAGTGACTAAACCCTGATCATAATAAGGGAAATGGAATATACTCATGAGAAAACTAATTATATGTCCTCAGTTTATCCAATTAAAATATAAATATTAATAATTTTCCATTTTGATACTTTTGAAAAAAGTAATACTTGGGGAACACATAATTCTTTTCAAAAAAAACCATGTGTGTCCTTTTCCTATCCTATAAAAGGCCACCACCTCTCCCCCTACATCAAACCTATCAAGACCCAAATGCTCAGAAATGATCTTCCAAATTCACTTCCCAAATTCCCTCCATTACTCGTTGAATAATTACTTTTTGATGAAATCCAACCATGGAATCCCTTTGGTGTACACCAAAAGGAGTTACTCAAATAAGAGAAAGTATCCATTCTCAAGTTTATTTCCTTTATTTTCATTCTCCATAACCTAAATTATTCTTATTATATTATCATATAATAAAAAGAGTATAATATATACTCAGTTTTTTTTATTATAATGGTTATACATTCACATACACATAATTTCATCTAATGGATGATGAGCTTACCATTATTGTGTACGGTGAACTACCGCCTAAAAAAATGATGTTGTTTGTTTAACCTTTACCACCTCTTAGGGCATATAATTATGATGGAAATTAATTTGTCATATGATATATATGATATTTATTTTTTATTTATAAATCTGGTTTTATTCTATAAATCACACCTTCATACATTCCTTTTTGTTTAAATATAATAATTTATTTGAGGAAGTGTGGACTACCACCCCTTAAGAGAGATACGATTCATTCGTAAAATACAAGGAAAGTATTAAATATGAGTTTAGTGAAATTATATTATAAATATGACATTATAATTATAGTTTGAAGATATATATATATATATATTTCATTTACGTTCTTTCATTAAATATTACAAAGAAAAATAGAATGTGTGTTCATGCATACATACAGTCTACCATCTCTATAAATGGTATAATCCATTTCATATTCAAATATTATATTCATTATTATAAACACATATATAATATTAATCAATGATATTTATATCATTTTTTATATTATATAAATCACTATATAAGTCTAAGAACAAAAAAATATAAAAAATTAAGACACATGCGAAAACCGAAGAGAATATTATACGATGTGAAACCATAACATATAATTGATAATAGGTGGGTAATATTAATTCACAGTAAAACCATATGTGTTATTATATATAATAATATATTTATGTAAAATATGAATAATAAATTAATATTTATTATACATGAATTTTGTAATAATGTGAAGAGATTCAAAACAAATGGTAATGTAATTTCATCTCACTTTTCTTTTTCTTGGGATTTATGCATTATTCACAACTAATTTATTTTGTGTTGTGTGTATACTAAAAATAGATGTAGTTTATTATTCTTATACTTATATTTATGGTAATTTACATATCCATTTCATGAATTTCTTTTCATGGGGTTTATGTTTCAAACGTTATCAAATCGGTAAAACAATCTTGTCTCAATTTGTATTATTTGAGACACATGCCATGTAATACACATATATTTCTATAGGAGGTGTATATAATGAATTAGAAATGTTATATCATGAATATACTTCTTTTCTTTATATTTTAAGTTTAATGTAATTTTATTCTTTACATTTTTTATGATTCAAAGTTACCAAATTGGTAATTGTTTGTAGCTACAATCTCACTATTTAACAAGATATTTTATGATTATTCTTCCATTGATGAAATATTATGATCTATATATAAAACAATATCATGAGTTTTTTTACCATATGTTTATTCTTGTTATATCAAAGTAATGGTACCTTATTTCATCTATTTCGTATAAAATATGATAAGAAATGTGTTTTTAAAAAAGTATGACTTTACATCTCTCTTCGGTCAAAAATATGTGTTTCTTAAAATTCATGTTATCTAATAGAGTATACAAATGTATTACATTGTTATCCTACTAGATTTAGAATACTTTTTTACCAATTTTCTAACAATTTATCAAATTGTTTTTAAAATGTAATCTTCTTGTCATTTTTTAGTTCAGGCACTTTTTTAAAATTTTAACATTAAAAGCAATGTTCAACATGTACGGATTTACACACAGTCATGACCATAACTATCTTGAATCTTAGTTTAAAAAATTAAAAACATAATTTTTTTTAAAAATTCCTAATTTTCATAAAATTTATTATTTTAAAGTAGTTTACAATGAGAACGTTTTTTTAAAAAATTATATTTAAAAAGTATGTAAAATGATTTTAAAAACCTTCTTTCTATGTTTTCAAAATGTTATTTTAAAATAAAATGATTTCAATGACTTCAAAGCCTAATTTATATTTTTTGAAAATACGTTCAAAAAAGAATTGTTTCAAAATGTGTTTAATATTCATTAATAATTTTTCATGGGAAACTGATTTAAAAATTATTTCAATATTTTTTTCAAAGTGTCAAAAGTGTTTTCTATGAAAATTACATTCAAAATGATTTATGTTTTTAAAAGCACTTTTCAATGAAGAAATGATATTTTCCCCAAGAATCATTATGGAAAGATATTTGAAAATTATTTTCCTTATAGTATGACATTAATTGATTTGACACATTACATTCTTGGAAATGTTCCAATGTTTTCTTTAATATTTTATATTCAATGGTTTATGTTTTGATGTAATAATGCTTATGAACCCTGTTTCTCTTCCATGGGTTATATACTTTGGAAAACCACTTATTTTCATGGGTTATTATTTAATGAAATTATTATGAAACCTATCTATTTTCCATTGGTTATGATTTTTCCATGGATAATTAATTGATGTTATTAATAGTGATCTTTTTTTATGGGCCATGATATGATGAATATTTCTTTGTCTTATTGAATATGTTTGAATGATTTTATTATGTAATGGGTGGCACCTATATCTCTATCAACGTAATTTGGTAATAGTGAAGGTTTTATGAGCTCAATATGGTATATTGAAGGGTATCCCAATCCTGAAATATGTTGGAATATTTACCCCGACACAAGAGGGCACACATGAGGGACTCCCAAGCCCGAAATAAGAGGTTAAATGGGAGGACATAAAAAACATGAAATAAGAGGGTGTAGGGGACACAATTACAAGGCCAAAAGAAGGGGTAAAAGATAAATAATTCCATTCCTAAAACAAGAGGGTACACTAGAGGGTATCACAATCCCCAAGAAGGTACCCATGTTATTAGCATAAGCCTAACATGTAATGAAGGCCTTGGTAGGCATCCTAGAAATTCGATTTTTTATGATGATGTGTATTCAAATAGTATAATTTCCTAATCCTTAATTGCATTTTAACTACTAAAATATATTCCTTGATTCATTTTTATGATCATTGATATGAGTAGTATGATCATCTAATGTTACCTTGATGTTCTCATACACTTTTGTGCTTGTTTATGCTTACATATCTCCCTTACTAACTCTTACTATGCATCTAAGCTCACCCTTGTTATTTTTCCTTCCATAGGTTATGCATATAAGTTTTATGTTTGATATTTATATGAAGGTTAATATTCTTAGAGAACCTAGTGGGAGCTAATGTAGCTCACTCGTGTATCAGTGCTCATGCTTCTATGTTTCCAAAGTCACTAAACTAATATGGTCATTGGGGGTCTATTTTTATAATGCTTTATGTTTTCCACAAATTTGATGTAACATACATGTAGTCTTATACTGGGCTGTTATAGAAGGTCCATAATAATTAAAAAATATATCAAAGGATAGAAGAAACCAAAAACAAGTCTTCTGATGAACCAGATATTACCTATTTTCTCAACATTACTCAGAGGGTAATGATAATGGGAGGATTTATGGATTATATTATATAATCAAGAGAGTTGAATAAAGTTTTTGAGTTTGTATGTATATAATATTTTATAAAATATTACAATAAAATATTATAAATAATAAAAATTCTTAGATTATCCCATGAATGCCATCAAAACTAATTTATTAATAAAGACAAAAAATGAAATCATGCCTTTTTTATTTCAAAAATACAGATGTGGTCCTCTTATCACATTCACATCATTTCTTGACGGTTTAAAAAAGGAACCCATATATATAATTTGCACATAAACCAAATCCAATTTATTATTAATATAGGACTTCCATGTGTTATTATAAAAAATTCATGAGCCTTATGTTGAATGCGTTATTATAAAAATAATATAGGTTTGAATCGATAAGGTGTGATATTTCTCAACATGACTTGTCTCTTATTAAAAAAACCTAACCATATGATATTAAGTGGGATGATTTAAAATTGTGATAATAATTAACCAAACTATTATTGAGACCCTATAAATTTAAATATTTAAGTCAAATTTCCAAACAATTAAACTTAGGTAATCAATAAAACCTAAACCACATTATTGACCCATTGGGACCCATGTATCTTATTTCAAGCATTATAAATGTCACAAAAAATGATCAGTCCCTTAGAAAACTCTCAAGTTTCCTATGATAAAATATAACCCAATGTATAAGATTTCTCCTAAAGAAAATAGATTAAATAACCATAAATAAATAATATATTAAAAAAATATAGTATTATCATATTCAATTTTCATATTTAATTCTATTGTAAATACATTGAGAAATATATCTAATTATTCTTATAGAAATATAAGGTATAATGTATATAATTTTATTTTCTATTTAAATGCATTCACCGACACTAACACATTCACTGGCCTAGGAACAAGTGGAAAACTTCATCCTAAAGTCCATTTGAGCTGATATAGTGGTACTCATGGACCTAGTTTTTGAATGAATGTCTTGATGTATATAAAGGAGTAAATCAAACACAAATAATAAGACCAATATCTTATGGAGATGCATTTCTCTTATGGATATAATGCTAATTAAAAGTATATAAAACGATATAATAATAATTACCATTTGTTATAATGTATTTTTTCTGATGATATATTGCAAATTTGGATGTATACATTGTGTCCCAAAGCATTCAATCATTATTCTTTTATTGCATTAGATTGATTTTACTTTATTTTCATAGTCTATGGACAAAATGAAGTTAGATATATCCTTATAAATTTTCTAATGATATCATCATCCTATAATCCAAGGAGAAAAATTCTATCCTAATCATTTAATCAATTTCATACCACTAAAAAAGACCTAGTTTAAGTAAACACGCTACAAACATAAACTGGTTTGGTTATCATATTACCTTAATTAATTTCATTAAATGATACAAACGGATAATGATATCACATCATGAGACAAACATATAGAATCATTGATAGGAACATCCAATGACACCCAAATCATGTTGTGTACATATTGGTGGATTTTTCTTCATAGAATTTTTACTTATATGAACTATTTGAATACTTCATGTGAATATGTTTCAATGATTAAAATCCACCAAAACCTAATTTTTATCTAAATATTATTTGTATAAACTATATATACTATATAAAATATTTGTAATACTACTATTATATTATTTCATGGTTCTCATTTCAGATAGTAACTTTTGTACCTTTCTCATACAATAAAAAACAAGGTCATTTCCATGGATATAGTATACATAGAAGTAATTAAACAATTAGGTTATGAATAAATAATTAATAACACTCTATTTACATGTTATTGAAATCAAAAATTAATATTCACATCGATTCTATAGTACATAGTCAGACAACACACCCACTTTTACTATACCCAACATGTTAAGATCACATCATGTAATCTCTCACATGAATGGTCATTATTCTATAGAGTCTAAATCTTCCATTATGGGGTGTAATACACAATATTACATGGATAATCTATATTTTATGAATTAACCACCGTTATTAATATAATTTCATAGATTGTATATAATTTTTATTCAATTATTTTTCTATGTTATAGCCATTAAATCTTGTCAATTACCAACATTAAACTGTTATAAAAATATATAGTATGTTAATAAATTACATATGAAGTGAAATTACATAAAAATTATTATATGTTTATTTATATTTAATAGTTTTTTTGATTTTTATTATGTAACAACATACTTGGTATCTATATGAATAGTTACAATGAGATTTTATTATCTTATATTGCTCACAATCATGGCCTAACTATAATAAAATATCAATAATTATATTGGATAAATATTTTTTCCACCTTATAACCAGTGTTCCTTTTTATCCGTATACCATGAATATTCCCCTTATAATTTATCTATTACTATAGGTGAGACACCCCATATCCATACTCTTATATCTTGTGATATAATTGTATAATTTCATAAATAACATGAAATTTATAACATTATAAAACTACTTAAGATTATTAATCTCAAGGTCAGTATGAACTATGATATATAAATTAAAATTAACCATCATTAATAATTTAAAACAATTCAATTATATGTCATTAATTTCATTGTTTTCTAAACTCTAGTAAATTCATAATTTCTTATGGATTTCGAATAACATAAGAAAAACACTATCTTAAATGATTTGTGAGGGTTATAAAAATAATGGTAAAATGATGATAAATATGAAGTCCCCTTTAAAAGATATAATTATAATGAACCCTTAAGATGTTTAATTGAAAATGAAGAAGCCATATATATTTCCTTTTTGACAAGGTCAATATAGAACTGATTGTACACTGAGGTATGCATTTTATAGATATTCACCATTATATCCTATGGTGAGGTTTTAATGTTACAATTGTTATAGTTTTGTTTTTAAATTTATTCTTGAGGAAATTTATTCATTAGTTTGGGTTGATTTCAAAGGGTTTTTACTTGAACAATTTTCATTGCGGGGTTAGAATATAGTCTGATTTGATAAGAGATTCACAATAAAAATGGAGAGATTTTATACTTTAGATATTAAATAGTTATAGGAATATGTTTATTAGACCTTAATTTTAATTATTTTAAATTAGAGGGGTAATAATTTCTGCGATTTCCAAATCACAGTTCATAAAAAAGTAACATGGACCATGAGTGGTATTTCGTCCAGTGGTCCACCCCATTCTTCTATTGTGTTTGTCTTTCGATGAAAGTTTAAGGGTATTTAATTTGAATATTATACCATCGTTGAATATTTAAAAAATTTCTAAAATTACCATATATAATCCATAAAAAAATCATACTATGTATAACCAATTAAACATATCCCTTCTATATCAGTTAAATGGTATCATACATGCCCACATCCCCACTAACCTCCCACCGATCTGATAAAATATTCAAAATTCACAATATAATTTATAAATAATAAGAATCTATAGAAAAAAATTGAACCTCATATTAATACTCCATCTATTATATCTGTATTTATGTTAATCATTAGACCTCTTTCCCAACTAAAACCATTTACAAAATTCCATTTTGAGTACCAATGTGTGTGGGAAACTTGAGAAGGGTGTTAGTTAAAATCAATTGTAAACCAGAATAATTTTAAATAATATCAGTATTTAATATAGAATTTTTACGATGTGATATCCAAACCATCATAAAATAAAACACCTAAGGAAAAAAATAACCACCATAAATCCTTAGGTTCTATGTTGACACTTAAGATGAATTATACCATAGTCATTCAGTTTCTGGGGTCTCTAACCATGTCATATAATTGTAATAGTTCCTAGATAGATGAATTCCCATGAATATATTAGATACATTTTAGGTGGGAATGGACTACCTCAAATAAATCTCATATAGGGAAACATAGGGGGAAATAGGCATACCCATAAAGAACACTTATAACCATTGGGGGATGAGTGGCCTACCACATAAACATCTAAGGAAAATCACATAGGAAATAGTCTCCCTATATATTCTTATATAATATTAAGTAGATATAGGGCCCATACTGAATGTAAAATAATATAGGGGTTGATTTAAAACACCTAAAATCTCATAAATATTCAGTGAATGTACAGACCCTCATCTAATCTAATACACATTCAAATGAAGGGTTTCCCCACCATGAATCTCATACACACTCAAGTGAAATAGAAATCCCACCCAATATAATCTCATACATGATACATAGAGGTATGAGTATCCATGGCTTTTCCATATTATCTTATACATAATCCTCGCATGGTTTGGCCACTCAACCAATCCCATTGCATCATTTTTAGGTAGGCCTATTTGGATCCTAAATAATTCTCAAAACCATATTCAAAATGGATTTTTTTTTCTATCATCCCTAAATATCCACACCAATGGGTATCATGACTTTGAAGAAACCATAGTGGTCCCCTAAGTCACACCACATTTTGGATACCAAATATGGGGTCCTATCTTCCATTCATATGTTTCTAGAAAAATACTATCAAAAGGAGGGAATAGTGCCCTTTAATATGTCAATGATCTCATAATAGAATGACATGACTCTCTACAAATTAAATATAGGAATAAAAAAATAAATAAATCATAATGACTATCTCACATTAAACAAAATGTTATGTTATTCCTCTCACACTAAAGCCTTAAATAATTTCAACTATAATTCCCCCACCATGGAATGCATATAACAGTGCAGAAAAACTACATTCCCACTTAGAAAACAACTCTCTCATGGTCCATAATTTGTGAAATGGTCTCATAGAGACTATCTATATACATACCATTATTATTCAATCACTCCACCTTATTGATAGGTTTCTAATTGAACACATACTCATTTTCAACTCTCTTTATATATTTATACCCCTTATTGAATCATTCATATCTCTGCCCACATTTTGGATGAGTAACATTAACATAAATGTCTGAGGCATCATTCTAATGTTCAAGACTCTATTATGGGATTTATTAATTTAGATATATCCATTGGCATCAATGAAAATTTCATTTAATAAAATACATACTTTATACTAGTTTAGATATCATATATAACATGTATGTAACAACAGACATAATCATTGAGAGATCAGCAGGGACCATATAAAAATATAACAACACATGTAAACTTATAGAGACGTTCAAAGACCACATACAAAGAGTAATTCCCTTTATGTAAACATGTAAACCCTTTCATAGCATTCTTATAGACTCAACCAATTCTATCTAATATTTCATTATCTATTGAGATTTTAGTGGAATCCTATCTCTATAATATTGATTCAACACATATTAAGGGACCATGGAATTATCCCACTATATCTATAAGATAATTCCCAATCAAAAAGTTGTTTTTCACAACCAAATTTCATTCAATTAATTCATGAAACCAAATAATCATAGTGTTACATACCCCAGTCTATACTACTGGATACAATATCAATTAATCCTCCCATGACATCCTCTGTTTAATCCACTTGGAATTATTTTCATATTGGACCAATTCTAACATACTTTGGTTGATTTTGTATTAAAAAAATAGAATAAAGTCTAAAAAAATTATAGGTTACCAATGAGAAACATGGATGCAAAGGAATTGAGTGAAAGAGATACATTAAACGCAAATTAAAACATTGAAATACACCCCATCCTAAAATGGGGATAAATTAGTGTAAGGAAGGTTATGAGATGACTAATATATCCCTATCAACAGCACCTCATTTCTCAAATCACAAATGAGGACATATAGAAAATGATAGTTTCTCCACAACTAAAAACAGTTGTCCCTATATAAGTAATTATGTGTCAGTGATGATGATTTTTTCAAACTCATTCTCTCTGTATGGTCTTGGAGAATCGTTTATTAGTAATGGTGAGATCACCCACAATGAGAGGGTCTGACCCCATCTCATGCAACATTGTGGTGTGAATTCTCAGAGGACCTGCCTCAAAAGAAAGGCATTATGATTTATCGTGAAAACCTCACAGACCCTTTGATTATATGTCCCTTGTGTTACACTGTTATTCTACTATTTAAGGGTCCCAGCATGAATAAATTTACTTAAATTATTTTTTAGGTCCAAAAAATATGATTCCCATCCCTTCATATAAGGGTCATCATCGCTATGTTCCCATCTCAAAGACAACACAATTCCTCTTAATAAGGTACTTTACCATCAAAGAATTTCATAAAACTCAATTAAATATTGCCTTTGACTGGACATGTAATAACCCACACCTATACAACACTAATTGTGGCATGAACCTATCCTATCATGATGTGACATGATACCTACACCAATAATCTGAAAAGCAGGAAACCAGACCCTTCATGGATATTTTTCCAAGAACATAAATCACCCATTTATCCTAGAACCATATCCTGATAATATCGTCGAGATTTATAGACCTAGATAACAAAATCGTAATCTAGATTCGTGAAATCATCCCTACTACATGGATAAAGAATTATATTTCTATTAAACTTAAAAATACACAATTATTTGGGAATTATAAACTCCCCAGAATAATTTATATTTCTAATATGATGTCACATTGGTATACAGTAAACCTATTGGGTTTCAAATTGACCAATATCTAAATGAGTTCTACAAAAAATTAAGAACGAATATTCTATTCCCCAAATCCAAACATTGAGAAACACTATGACCTAAATACTAAGATAGCTACTCATCACCATAACCAACACTTGGATAATACATAAACAATTATTTCTAACTTAAGGAATCAAAGAATAATAAAAAAATCCTTCCCATGAATATGCCTTTCTCCAATATAAGACTCCACCCATATTTTTTGTTTTTTAGTTATTGTACTTATAACAATATGAATTACCCACTGACAAAAAATTACTGGTGATATATTAATACACTCAATGAAATTACCTAATTACATAAACTAAACTCATTCAAAAACATTGGACTTCTGTACTTTGGGAAACTATTTAAGAAAGAACTCAGTCAATCCCACATACAGATGAAATTTTTATAACTGGTTCGCCACTCTATAAAACTCTATCCATTTACCCCTACACATAGTAATCTATTTCACTTGATATGAAAATTTTTATAGTTTATTATTTCCCTATGATTTTATTAGTGTTTTTTATTACCAAATTATTCTTTATCATGAAAAAGTATTCTATTTTGTTGGAAACCACCTTCTAAATTTTTTTCATGCGGATAGTCTTATTGTATATATGTTTAAAAATGATTCGGTAGCACATCTACTTTTGAATGCCTGAATAGTACATTAGTCCATACAATAGTTGAATCATATTTATAGTTTCTTGATGACAAGAAAAGTATTGATTTTAATTTTATTTTCTGGTTAATGAAGAATATTAAATTCAAATATACAACTAAGTACAATTTTTTTGGACGATTCTCAAAGATTCAATAATATTCTAGAATAATGTCAATACCTTGACCACCAATTTCTTCAAATAAATTTCCTACTACCATGGTCTAATTAATGTATATTCTATCAATATTAACTTATACAATAAATTATCCCCACATCCTCACATTAATTATCATTACAATAGTTTCATAAAAACATGATACATTAAAAAATTATATAAGAAAAACTATTTCTTGTAAAAATGTTGTAAAAATTATGATATTAATAGATTCTCCAACTCATTATTCCTACAAAAGAATAACATGAAAAACAGGTTAGTCCTTCATGAAGTCTTCCATTATCTAATGAATTGAATTACAATTTTATTTAGAATTTTTTCTTTCACGATCCTCTATGAGAATATAAAAACATTCATATGTTCTTCCAAATATGAAATTATCTTCACAACATCATAAAAGTCCATCTGATTGAAATTTTACAAAATTATTTCCCACATGACTTTATTTAATGACATCATCTAATTAGGACCCAAACCAATTTTCACATCATCCTATTGTACTTCCTTAGCAACATCCCTTTTCTTCTTTAACATGTTTCTTATACTCACAAGACTTCCCAAATACCTAACACATAATTCATTGAAAAATATATTTATATTTTCTTAATTATAACATAAATTATTTTCCAGAGCATCAATAATTTTCAAATAATTCTAATACTACATGAGAAAACATTGTTGGTTAAAGAATAACCATTAAACAACAATACCTTGTTTTTTATATATAGTTACTAAGGAAAATTATCTTCTCTATTGAAACTTTTAACAGAAATATTTTTCTTAAACTAGAAGGATATTTTTTTCTACATCCACATCCATAGGAAATTAAAATATTTCTCACATTAAAACATACTAAGATCATATATTACCTCTTTTTAAAACACCACCAAAATTTATTCATTTGTTAAAATGTTAAGAATATACCAAAAGAGATAAATGTTTCAATCCTTTTTCTATCCATTGAAAAAACTATACAATGGTATTATAGACTAAGGAAAATTTACAATACTTTACATTGTAGAGTAGAATGTTGAACACCCATTAACATCTTTATCATAAGTAATATTTCATTTTTCAATGGTTTGGTAATGATATCAGAAACTTTCTATATTCTATAAAAAATATATAGATTGTGTTTATAATTCCCCACATTATCTACAATGAAGTTATATTTTTTTTAAAGAATCATTGAATTTGAATCAACTACTATATTTTTAGTGTGATTTATAGAACTCTAATTATTATAACCTAAGAGTAGGGGAATCATCATATCAATATGAAATTATTCAAACTACATCTTTATCAAACTATGTTGTGTTGTAGATTGTGTGTAATAAATATACACAACAGTTTATATATTGAGTGTTAAAATTCTATTTCATTTTATAAAAGCTAATAAGCCTTTTACCAATAAAAATACACCACTAGTTGTGTATATTATATAATCAACACTTTTGTCCCAATTGGTATCTGTATAAAAAACGAATCATTCACATGCTATCATATTTCAATATGAAATCATTAGTATATTTGATATATATGAGAATGCTTCCTAGATTAACGAGATAATAATCATTTGATTCCATTATTTATTAAGAAAAAACTATAATAGCATACACTATATTCTAACATTAATCTTATGGATATAATAAAACATTAACAAACATTCTAAAATATTTAGGATTTATTCCCTTTCCTTCACCATCTTTTAACAACATTGTTACTGATAAATGTTTTATGGAAACCAGTTTTAATTATACCATGAAAAACTTCATTATATGTTCCTTAGATTCTAACTACTGATGTATGAAAATATATTTCATAATTTGTGAGATTATTAAGGAAGGAAAATATTTCCTTTACCCCAACCTGATCATCTCAAAAAGGTCATTCAAGTTCTCAGTAATAATTTTACATGTTTTTTAATATTCCCTATGAATATGATATCATGAACATAAGCTATTACATTGAGAAAAAAGAATTGAATTTATTTTAAATATAGTTTATTATCAAATATTAATTTCTTGATTTTAAACTTCATTAAGTAGGTTTTTAACTTGGAAACTCTTGCTTTTAGAGTTTTCATTAGCCCATACAAAGGCTTTTCTAAAATTCCTACTAAACATTAATCTTACAGAATCTTGATGTAAGACATTTTTTCAATATAAACAATTTAATTGAGATATTGAATACTAAAATATTATAGGACATCCATCTAGAATATTTTATATCATTATTGCATTGTAATTGTAAGATAAATTCAAATAGTTCTTCATCACGCCACTGGAGAAAAGGTTTCATAAAAATCAATTCCTTATATTTGAGTGAAACCTTTAAAACCTAGTGGTGCCTTATTTCTTATTAGTTATTATTTTTTATTAAACTTATATATGTATAACCACTTTCTAAAATTCAAATATTTATTATTTATATTTGGTATATGCACACAAGTATAATTATTTTCAATTTGATCCGACTATTTATTCATATAATCATTCAACTCATGATGCTTTAATGCACTATTAACATCATTTGGAAAAAATGTAAAGACCTGGAAATTACGTGGAAATTTATTTTCTTAAATACATTGGCATTTCACGAGTTCGCAGTTTTTGACGGCGCCTGATTCTGAGGCCGGGTGTGCCCAAAATAAATTTTCGAAGTTTTGTTCGTGTACGTTCAGTAAACTTAAGTGCGAGATTTAATATCTTTCCAACCGGTGCTCCAAATGGAAATCCAAGGGCACCATTGAACTCAATGCATCAGTGATTTCTTAGTGAGACCTTCACCGTAGTTGCATTTTAGCGTGATTGGAAGTTAGTCTTCTCAGTTTCATTGAAAAAGTTAAATATAAATATGTGATAACTTATTTTTATTTTTGGTGGTTAAAGTCTCTAATTTGTGGTTGGAGGTGGGGGCCACCACACCATAACCTCCAATGAGTGGTTATGGTGGTGGGTCCAACCCTCAGACAACCTCCCTTGGGAGGTTATTTTTTTAGTGGGGACCACCCGGGCATGTAACCGTTGTAACTCTTGGTCTACCCTCATAATTGTTCCAAACTTATCTTATATTAATTGAGACTCTTCACCTTCCTTATTTTGAATTAAAATTTTGAATCCATTCCTTCGCAATTAAATTAAATGAGTTGTCACATTTAATTAACAAAAACTCTTGTGTTATTGTGCCATAAAAATAATAGAGAACTTACTATATTATTTTGGCTTAGCTTTCTTTGGTGGAAACTGGGGAGAATCCTGTGAGAATTATCCTCTCTAGAGAAGAACCATCTCCATGAGGAACACCTCTTCTTCACAATGAAGAACGTGAATAACTCCAGTGACATCCTTCGTTCATCGGCTTTTTCCGGGGATGTCTCATCCTTCTCCTACCAGAACAAAGGAGGGAGCACCGTCCTTAAAGAACACTGACTATGCTGTCCTCGGTTACCTTCTTTCCCAACGATGACAAAGCGATGTCCATCATTTGTGACTCTGTTATCGATCACCGATTACAAGGTAGGGGTATTCATTATGTAAAAATTTACCCTCGGTTATACGTAGTTAAATTTTTGGAATGGTGTGCCAAATTATATCATCGTAACGATGAGAGTTCGGACTACACGAACACGGCCCGTCCCTCCCCATTTTGTTGGTTCTTGATTTATGACCATAGAGGCAGTGCACACGGTGACCAGCAACGAGCCGACCATGATGAAAGACAATAGTGCAAGGCCCCCAGATCTCCACAAGGGTGAGGAACTTCTGTGCCGTGCAAAGAACCGAGTTGCGGCCAGGCAGGCCACGGCGGTGCTGAAGGGGCACGGTGTTGTCGCACCACGCCGGAAGGAAGAGTCATGGACATGAGGGCCGTGGTGGTCAGAAAGAAACCGTGGTGCCATCACACCGCGCGTTGGAGCTGGAGGTCGAGGCTTGTTCGGGTCGTGGCGGAGGATGCATGAGGACGTAGTGGATGAGACAAGGGTGGCCGGTTTTTTCGGCCGTAGGTGCGCACTAAACAGAACCAGTGCCCAATACTGGTTTGAATCGGAAATGCCCCCCCCCCCCCCGCCACGCAGTGTGGCCAGCCAGGCTAGGCCACATGGTTGGGCTGCCGCCGGCCAGGCCGCCACGAGTCGGGCCGCCCTCAGGCCGGACCGCGCCTTTGGGTCGGGTTGCGCCTTTGGGTCGGGCCACTCTGTAGGGATGGGCCACTCTTTTATTTCGGGCCATCCATTCAGGTAGGGATGACCACTCAGGTCGAGTTGCACCTGTGAACTGGGTCAAACCCCAGTTCGTACCGGGTCGGGCTGGGTCGGACCGGACCCGGACCCGCTTCAGCCATTTACACCTTTTAGCCTGCATCTTGGGCTACGGGTGTCCGATCGATGAACCGTCTACAGTGATGGAATTCTTGGAGAGAGACGATTATCTTGTAATACTCCACTTAAGGTTCAAATACAGTTGGGGTACGGTCTGGTTGGATTGAGCCTAAAAACCAACCGGTCCCCTGGAACGGAAAGGCAAATAACTCACAGACTGGGCGTCCGATTGACGCAAAATCTGTCGTGTTGGGTTCCATATGATGAGACAGAACTACATGATACATTAACATGATACATCGTGGTAGTGGATGTATCGACACTTGGGTCGAGGAGTGGTCCCTTCCAGAATCAAGCGTGTTGTGTGCGAGAACCCTAGGGCTAGTTGTGACTGAGATCGCAGGATCCTCCATGGGTTCGACAGCGACGATACTATACCAGGATCCTCCGTGGGATCGAAAGCGATGAATTTTGTAATGGGATCCTCCGAGGGTTCGACGGTATTGAATTATGTACCGGGATCCTACGTGGGTTTGAGAGGGATGACTTCTGTATCGGGATCCTCCATGGGTTTGACAACAGTGACTTCTGTACCGGGATCCTAAGTGGGATCGATAGTGATGAATTCTGTACAAGGATCCTACATGGGTTCGACAGCACTTATACTGTTCCAGGATTCTACGTGGATTCAACATAGGAGATGATTCTAAGGCCATATATAATCATCTCTGCCCATATTCATGTGTTTCATACCTGTGTGAGTTGAGTCTTGACTTTCAATCATTATGATCCAGGTGATTGACATTACTTCATTTGTGGAATGGGTTGTGCTTGGGCTCGAGAGTTGGAGCTGGACTGTGTTTGGTAACTTAGGTATATGTATGGGATATACCTAAGTAAGTTTGGTTGATACTTCATGATTTTACCTTATTACTATGGTTTATCCTTTATGGATTATGGGAGACCTTCGGGGGTCTCTGGGTCCCCTACTATGTATTATTATACTCACTTCTACACAAGCTTCGCCCACACATTGCTGTGTTATGTGCAGAAGAAGATTGACAGTGATCGATGCTGAGAGTGATGGATGTGAGGCTACTCAGAGCTGTACAAGATGGTACATACCTTGGGGACAAGTTGTTTGAGATATGTACCTACCATCCTGGTAGGATTCCCCGATGGATGATCCAGGAGCTGTTTTCCCTTTTCACATGTACTTGTACTTGTTTTTCAGTTGAGTTTGTATATTAGAACACTTACTTTCAGCACACTTCTCTTTATTTTTTAGTACTTCTTGCTTCTACTTCGTGTGTTCAGAATATGTGAGTTATAGGTTTAAAGGCAATGCCATCACTTTTTATCAGGGATTCACCTTTGGTGCCAGTCGCTAGCACCTGGCCTATAAAAGGTGGGATTAGGGTAGTAACGGCACAGGCCCCGATGACAAGTCAGGACAAATTGGTATTAGAGGATTTGGTTCTGCCATAGAACATAGGAATCTGATCTATCTTACTGTGAAGCAATAGTGTTAAGAGTATTGAGTGTGGTTTTTAGTCCAGGGAGTCCAGTGTTGGTGCGGAGGCCGGCGTATCCATACACGAGACCCTGAACTCTGATTTTCGACTCAGTGCTTGAAAACATTGATTGTGTGTGTGCTTCAAGAGTTTCCTTTGTTATCTCTTTGAGTCAGATCACCAGGTATAATTTTTTTTGACCGTTGCACACCTGTTTCTTTTCAGGACGACCCCACGTAGGCATCCAACCAGTGTTCTGAGTTTTGTATGAGATGATATCCCATCGAGTAATCAGGTCTCGGTGCAGGGCCCCATCACAGCGGGGGTACTAGCGGTACCACTGCCCACTGGGCCACCGATACCACCTACTCTAGCAGCAAAGAGTTCACACCATCTGAGTGCATTTCAATAGTTCCAGCACCAGAGGCCACCTTGGTTCTGGGGAGATATGGACCCACATACAGCTGAGGATTGGCTGGAGGCTGTCGTGAGAGATTTCATATTGGTAGGGACACCAGCCGACCTCATGGTGATCCTTGTCGCGAGTCTCCTATATGCAGCAACAGGAATATGGTGGATCCCGATGCTCTAGGTGCATGATGAGGCATCACTACTTAGGGCAGACATCGAGAGTCACATCCGATCAGAGTTTGTTCCATCCACCCATCATGTAGTGCTGATACATGAGTTACTGCATCTACAGTAGGGTAGCATGACGATAGCTCAATACTCAGTGTGGTTAATTGACATCTCGCGCAACTCCAGGGATATGGTATGAGACCCTTTCTTCAGGGCATGGACCTTCGATCAGAGACTAAGGCATGAGATCAAGGCTTTGATGATCTCCCTCAATATCCCGACGCAAGTGGGGGTGCTGGAGCGATCCCTTCTTGTAGAGAGTTTTTTTGTTGAGAAGATGCCAGCAGCGAGACCCACCACAGGGTGACACATAGCAGAGTCTTCTGCAGCCGGCAGTAGATAGATGTCGCAGAGGTCCAAGCAGACCAGGCCATCAGGTGGGAGACCCCATGATATAGTTTCAGTTGTGTGGGGAACACAAGACAGAGCCATCCATATGAGAAGCAGGCAGTGTTATGTGTGCGGTAGGAAGGGTCGCATGGAACGTGACTATCCGACCCCCTGTACAAATGATCGCTGACATTTGAGGAACCTCCTAGGCAGAGGCAGATGTTTGACCGTTGTGGTTCTCTGGGAGTAGGTGGACGTGGCAGAGGAGCTGGTTGAGCAGTAGGTGGTGGATGACGTTTCGAGGTCTTACCACTACCACCACCCCTAGATGGTCCACCTCGAGCTCGGGGACCAGGTGGACAAGAGTGGGACTAGCTCCAAGCATGGAGGACTTTATTCATGATGCTTCTAGCTTCGTTGATGTAGTTGTTTATGGTTTTTTTTTCTTTTTTCTTTAAGCTATAGTAATAAAAGACACTTTTCCTTGTGACGTTTTCTTTCATGCCATTTTGTGTGGTTGATACTGAGAGGTTTCGGTTAAAACTGTTGACATGACCATCACGTTTGAGATTCCTACTAGAGAAGTCCCAGTGACCACACACTGATTCCAAAAGTATTACTCAACCCTTGGAGGCGAGAGTAATGGTTTGATATCTTTGTAGTATCGTCAAGGCCTTACGACGTCGTCCATGTAATTAATTTGTGTCGTTCATGTTCTGATTTACTGTATTATGCAAAAGATGTGGTTAATCCAAAGGATGAGACCAGATTTCTCTTTTCGAAAAAAGGATAAATATTATAAACTCTTATAGGACATAGGCGAAGAAGGGTGTAGTTGAGTTCTTTACAATTGGCTAGTCTCACCCATAGTTCGTTGATTGAACTGTTTATGGTATACTATGATCACAAGAGACTCATGTATATCTTCTCTCAGAAGGACCTAGACCTGAGAGAGCAACGTTTTCTTGAATTCATCCAGGTTTATGACTTTGAGATAGTCTATACTCTTGGGAAGGGGAACGTTTTAGCCGATTCTCTCAGTAGGAGATCAGTCATTCAGCTGCTAGGGGAGGCTACAGAGTAGATGGAAGCATTGTAGATATCCATTGTGGATAGAGATAGAGCAGCCTTAATGAAATATCTCATAGTCACTCTTCCACAGCCTCAGTGACTCAGGGAGGCAAAGCATGGGGACATTGACTGTGAATCATGACAGGCTCAGATATCTATAGGGCAGGCACCTGATTGATTTTCTGAAGGTGTGGATCATGTCTTTCTCTTCAGAGGACGTACTATGGTACAAGTTAAACTTCAGAAGGAAGTGCTGAGGGAGTTCAACACATCTCCTTTAGTGGTACATCCAGGAGTGGCAAAGATGTATCAGGACCTCCGACGATAGCATTGGTGGCTAGATATGAAGAAGGCAGTAGCAAAGTTTGGCTCACAAAGCCTCACTTGTCAGCAAGTGGAGGAAAAGCACCAGGTTCTTGTAGGCTTGGTTTAGACCTTAGAGGTCCAATATTGGAAGTGGGATGGGATATCCGTGGATTTCGTGATGGGACTTCCACGTACATACAGAGGACACGATTCAATCTCAATGATCATAGACCGTCTCACCAAGTCGGTCCACTTCCTACCGATCAGAGAGCAGGGTTCAGTAGAAATCCTGGGATGCCTCTACATATAGAAGATTGTACGGATTCAAGGTGTTCCTTAGATGATCATATCTGATCAAGATGCTTATTTCAATTCCCGTATATGGAAGGGGTTGCAAGAGGCATTAAGGATACATCTTCGCTAGAGCACCGCCTTCCATCCTCCGACAGATGGTCGGACTGAGAGGACCATTCAGACTCTCGAGGACATGCTCTATGCATGCATCCTCAACATTGGTCATAGCTCAGAGGATCAAATAACCTTGGCAGAGCTGACGTATAAAAATAGCTACCACTCCACCATCATGATGGCACCTTACTAGGCACTGTATGTCCAACCTTGCAGATCGCCTCTGTGCTGGACTAACCCAAGGAGTCAGCACTTGTGTAACCTGAGATGGTGCAGGAAATGAAAAAGAAGGTGCAGATCATCCAAGAGCGGAAGAAGACTGCATAGAGCATGTAGAAGTCCTATGCTGATAGGTGAAGGAGACCACTAGTGTTCAAGGATGTGACCATGTCTTTCTACGGGTCTCTCCTCGACAAGGTCTACAGAGATTTCGCCGAGGTGGGAAGTTATTTCCGAAATTCTTAGGACCTTTCAAGGTCCTCAGCAGGGTAGGCGAGGTGGCATACTGCTTGGTCCTTCCACCTCAGTTGCACTGGGTTCACGACGTGTTCCACGTATCTCAGCTGAGGAGATACTTACATGACTCGTCCCACATCATCGATCACGGGGAGATGGATATTGATGGAGGGGTGACATTCAAGGAGGTTCCAGTGGAGATTGAGGATCAACAGAAGTGGGTCCTATGTAGATGGTTGATTCCTCTTGTGCGTTTTCTCTAGCTGCATGAGAACCTTTAGAAGAGAACATGGGAGCGGAAGGCTCCGATGCGTGCTCAGTAACCCCCATTTGTTTCCTTAGTGTGAGTTTTAGCTTACATGGATGTAAATCCTAGAGGTGGGGAGAATGTAAAGACCTGGAAACTTCGTGGAATTTTTTTTCATAAATACATGGGAATTTTACGGGTCCGCATTTTCTAACGGCGCCTGATTCTGAGGCCCGGTGTGCCCGAAATCAATTTTTGGAGTTTTGTTCGAGTACTTCCAGTAAACGTACATACATGATTTTATATCTTTGAACCATTGCTCAGAATTGAAATCTGAGGGCACCGTTGAACACGTAGAATCAGTGATTTCTTAGTGAGACCTTCACCATAGTTGCGTTTTTACATTTTTGGATGTTAGTTTCTGGGTTTCATGGAAAAAGTTAAATAAAAATATGTGATAGATTATTTTTATTTTGGTGGTTAAAGTCTCTAAGTGGGGGTTGGAGGCAGGGGCCACCACACCATAACCTCCCATGAGAGGTTATGGTGGTGGGTCCACCTGTACATAACCTCCCTTGGGAGGTTATTTTTCCAGTGGGGACTACCTAGGCATGTAAACCCTGTAACTCTTGATCTACCCTCATAATTCTGACAAACCTCTCTTCTATTAATTGAGACTCTTCACCTCACTTATTTTGAATTTAAATTTTGAATCCATTCTTATGAAATTAAATTAAACGAGTTGTCACATTTAATTAATGAACACTCATGTGTTTTCGTGCCATACAAATAATAGAGAACTTCCTCTATTAATTTGGCTTAGCTTTCTTTGGTGAAAACTGGGGAGAATCCTTGGAGAATTGTCCTCTCTAGCGAAGAACCATCGCCGCAAAGAACGCCTCTTCCTTCCAACGAAGAACATGAAGATCACTGGCGATGACCTCCATTCTTCGACTTCTTCCTTGGACGTCTTCTTCCTTCTCCTACCGAAAGAAAGGAGGGAGCGCCGTCTTTAAAGAACGCTGACTACGCCGTCCTTGGTTACCTTATTTGCCGACGTTGACGAAGCGACGTCCGTCTTTCGCGACTCCATCGTCGATCACTGATTAAAATGTAGGGGTTATATTTATGTTTACATTTTCCCTCCGTTATATGTTGTTAAATTTTTGTAATGATGTTCCAAATGATATCATCATAACGTGGAGGGTTTGGATTGTGCGAACACGGCCCGACCCTCCACATTTTGTTGGTTCTTGATTGATGTCGACGGAGGCGGTGCACGCGGCGACTGGCAACGAGCCGACCATGAAGAAATCTGGCGGCACAAGGCTATCGGGTCACCACAAGGGCGCGACACCGCAATGCCGCACAATGAACTGAGTCGCGGCCAGGCTGGCCGTGGTGGTGCCAGAGGGGCGCAGTTCCATCACACCGCACCGAAAGGAAGAGTCGCGACCAAGAGGTTCGCGGTAGTCAGACAACAAGCGCGACGCCGTCACGTCGTGCGGTGGAGCTGGAGGCCGCGACTAGGTCGGGCCGCGGTGGAAGAGGCGCATCATCGTCGTGCTGCACAGAGGCTAGCTGAACCATGGCACCGTCGCACCGCAGTGGAGGAGACAAGGGCGACCAGTTTTTCCAGCCGCTGGTGTGCGCTAAATAGAAACGGCTCCCAACGCCGGTCTGGATCGGAAACGGGTGGCGCGACACATCCCCCCCCCCCCCCCCCCCCCGCAGTGTGGCCAGTCACGGTCCGCTGGCCTGGCCCCGCGGCCTTTGTCCGGGCCTCCGTGGGCCGGGCTGCCATGAGCCGAGCCGCCCTCAGGCTGGGTCGAGCCTTCAGGTGGGGCCGCTCCTCAGGGTCGGGTTGATCCTTTGGTTCGGGCCATCCACTCAGGTCAGGCCGACAACTCGGGTCGGGCCGCACCCGCGGACTGGTTCAGACATCAGTTCGGACCGGGTCGGGCCGGTTTGGTCATACTGGGTCAGACCGGACCAAGACCTGCTTCGGCCATTTACACCTTTTAGCCCACATCTTTGGCTACATGCATCCGATCGACGAACCGTCTGTGGGGAAGGAATTCATGGAGCGAGACGATTATTTTGGCATAATCCACTTGATTTTATGACGCAGTTGGGGTACAGTCGGGTTGGTTTGAGCCTAAAAACCAACCGGGGCCCTAGAACGGAAATGCCAATAACTCACAAACTTATCATCTGATTGATGCGCCGTCTATTGCGTTGGGTTCCTTATGATGAGGCGGTACTACGAGATACATCATCTCGAGACTTAATGGTAGTTGATGTATCGACACATGGCTCGAGGAGCGGACCCTCTCGGAATCGAGCGTGCTGTGTGTGGGAAACCTAGTCTTGGTTGCGTCTGAGATGACCGGATCCTCTCTGGGTTCGACAGTGATGATACTCTACCAGGATCCTCTGTGGTTTAGACTTCTATGACTACTGTACGGGGATCCTCCATGGGTTCGAGAGAAGTGACTTCTGTACCGGGATCCTACGTGGGTTCGACAACGATGACTTCTGTACCGGGATCCTCTGTGGGTTCGACAACACTGACTTCTGTACCAGGATCCTATGTGGGTTCAATAGTGATGACTTCTATACCAGGATCCTATGTGGGTTCAACATCCCTGATACAGTTCCAGGATCCTACGTGGGTTCGATAGAGGAGAAGATTCATAGGCTAAATCTAATCATCTCTAGCACTCTTCATGTGTTTTATACTTATGTGAGCCGAGTCTTGACTTTCAATCATTATCATCGAGGTGATTGACATTACATACTTTGTGGAATGGGTTGTGGTTGGGCTCGAGAGTTGGAGCCAGACTGTGTTTGGTAACTTAGGTATTTTTATGGGCATATACCTAAGTAATGTTGGTTGATACTTCATGATTTTATCTTTTTTATTACGGTTTATCCTTAGTGGATTCTGGGAGATCTTCAGGGGTCTTGGGGTCACCTACTGAGTATTATTATACTCACCCCTGCATGGGCTTCGCCCTCACTTTGTTATGTTCTGTGCATACAATGGTCAGCAGAGATCGAGGCTGAGAGTGACAGACGGGAGGCTGCTTAGAGATGGACAAGACGAGACGTACCTCAGGGACAAGTTGTTCGAGATCTGTACCTACCCACTAGGTAGGATTCCCCGGTGGACGATCCAGCAGCTGTTTTCCCTTTTGACTTGTACTTGTACTTGTTGTTCAGTTGGGTTTGTATACTGGCCCATATACATTCAGCACACATCTATTTATTTTTTAGTACTTCTTTCTTCTTGTGCTTGTGTTCAGACTGTGTGAGTTATAGGTTCAAAGGCAATACCTTCCCTTTTTATCAGGGATTCTGTTTTAGTGTTGGTCGCCAGACCTTGGCATATGGAAGGCGGGCTTGGGGTAGTCACAGCACAGACCCCGAGGATGGGTGGGGACAAAAACCTTGGAATATAAGGAAATATATGATACACATATTGGAGATCTCCTAGTTTGAACTTGTTTTTGTTGATCTATAATGATGTAATGAATTTATATTTTTTCCTAATCCTATGATGATATTTATGAGATTTTTCCTCTTCACGTGTGATAACAGAGTCAGAATCTTCATCTTCAGATTCTTCAGCGTTTCTACTAATATAAAAAGCATTACAACATTGGTCAACTACATCCACCTCATATTTCAGTTCTTAATATCTATAACATTATTATGAATATACTTATTAGATATTTAATGAACTTCAACAAATTATAAATCAAATATATTTTATTTATGTTTATTCTAGAAGAATGTATCCTCTACCATTATGAGTTTATCCTAGAAGTATTCCATCAATACCTATCTTATAAAACTATGAAATATTTTATACATTATCATTTATATTGTAGGGAATACCAAACACCCTAAGGTGCTTCAAACATGTTGTTTATTCATAATAAATTTCATATGGATTCATATCAATGTTCATTTTGTAGATAAATAGGTTATGTGAGTAAACTACTAGTATGATATATTAGCATTAAAAGTAATTATAAGAATTGTGATTAATCACCATTGTTCAATCCATATCCACCAAACATCTATCTATCCATTGGGAAATAACTATTTTATATGGTTTATATAGTTCACTAATATCATGATGAATTAAATTATTTTAAATATAGATTCTGAATATTACACTTGTATATTATCCACAATTATGAGTTACAATTATTTTCACCGAACATCTACATTAATTTTCCACAATTCTCCTAAAACTCATAAAAAAATTCAAAGCATTATATATATGTTTTAGAAATGTAATAGTTGTAATTTCTATATGTATATCATTTAAAAATATTAAATATTTACCTATGTGTTTGTATAGTTTACTTGTGGTCCCATAGATGTCATAATATATTTGATTTAATGAAATAAATGTATCTCAACATTCATATGTATTGGGTTTCTAATCTTCCCATTCTGGAAAATAAAGAAACAGGGATACCTTCTAATTATTATATCATGAATATCATAAATGATTTTCACATTATTATATAACTCATATTCTTCTAACACGTATACCCCAACATTTTATACCACATATATTTTTCTTCGATCAACAATAAATTTTATAAACATTGTGAATCACTATCTTGATATTTTTCTTCCATTGTTAATTATAATTTCCTTAAAACATCATAATATTCAAATATTTTCACAAAAAAACAATATTTTCAAAAAAACGTGTTTTGAGATTCATAAAAAAATTGAAACACATGAATTTTTTCGTCCCTCTCAAAAATATGTATTATTTATATTTTAACATTTATTCCCCAATGACTTTTGATCTGATTCCTTTGATTATGAGTAACCAATAATTTCTAAAATTACATATAGCTTTAATAAAATCATTCACATTATTCAAAATATTCAACACTCTTTTCATGTATTTAGAAAGATAACATTCCAAAATCCATGGCCATTCTTATTATATAGAATTAATAAAAATTTCAAAAAATAAGGATCTATAATTTCTTTGTTATTTATTTTCATACAAATTTTGAGTGTTGTTGTAGAAACATTTTTGCAATAGTTTATTGACAATATATCATTTTCAATTATGTCCCATTTGTTCAAATATTCCATAAATATTTTCCATTTATTGGAATCAATTATCAACAGTCATACTAACATTATTAGGTTGTCTCTTTTGAGTTGGTTGTATCACCCCTATTCATTTCCTCCAACTTCTTCTAGAATCACAGTAGTATTGGAGATCAAACCAAAACATATATGTTTTATTCCCAAATACACCATATTTCTATATTTATCTATAGAATGGATATATCCCATTATAAATGGAATGTTGTTTATGGGTTTTTATTCCTTTAATGAACTTCCATATATTCCACTATGGTATTTTGTTTCACAAAAAGTTTTTACAACCTCATGATATTTTCTTAGTCATCTTAGATTTATTTTTAAGGATGAAAAAACCATTGAGTACAAATTTTTATAGATATTTTATCCTTAGAGACATCAGGTATTTCAAATCATTTTATTTTAGTTACATATATTATTTTCATAGCTTCTTTCTCCACTTGAGAATCATTATTATTTTTCTCAACATATATGTATAACTTTTTTTGATCCTTAATAGGTTTGAATTTCTGAAAACAGTCACCAACATATGTAACTATGTATTGGATGATTTTAAGTACATTATTATTTTTAAAATTTTTTTTGAGAATCATATTACTCTACCTCATTTACCTTAAAATTTTCTTCAAGCATGATCTTGAGGTTATTAATTTCATCAAAAAAAATTATGATATCAATATATTTCATAAACTTTTATTTTTATTCATCAAAATATTATTGATTATTTTATGAATGATTTACCTTTTTAACTTCTTGATATAAATTTAATGTCATACAATATTCGTAATCCATTCATTAAACAATATCCTTCAGTAAAATCTATTGGAGTTTATTCTTATTATATTGAACTAATTCTAATGAAACTAGTTAATTTTACATTATTGACTTTTTCCATAAGAAGTTTTTCTGCTATATCATCTCTAACATTATCAACATCATCTTCACTATCATTATCTTCATCAAAAATTAAAAAATTAGTATCTATTTTTTTATTCCAATAACAGGTTATAATTCACCTAAGATTGAACAAGGATTTTAATTACATATTATTAATATATGTCCTTTAATATCTATACTCATTATAAATAACTTCTTTATCTATTAAATGTTGAAAATTTGTCGACAAATTCCAAATAGAACTATATCCAAAACATTTTAGTGGTAAATTATATTTTATACTTTTTTGAATCTTTTTTACTTTCTCGTGATTGCACCTAATTTTTTAGGGTAAGAGGTCACTATAGAATGAATGAAGAAAATAAGAATAAAATTATATAATAAAAAGAATAGAATAGAGATAAAGGTAATGAAATAAAAAGAATTAAATGAGTCGAGGGAAAAAGTTAACAAAAGTATTCATGAATTATTTAATTAACTAAAATTAATATTTCATGAGAATGAAAAAAAGAAAAATAGAACAAAGTGAAAATAAACATTAGTAAGGCCTTCATCCTCCTGTCCATTAGAGGTGTGGAACTATCATCCAGAAAGGGTGAAATACTCATTATATATTTAATGGGAGTTATATCATTTGTAATTCAAATTCAAAATAATAAAATTAACCTTCTAAGATATCTTTTTTATTTGGTGCACCAATTGTTTTCCCTATGTAGACCAATTTAATGACCTATTTTGTGAATGTTTTCTTCTTAATTTTTTTGATGAATTTATTTATAGTTAGAATACAAAATTTAAGAATCATATGTCTTCTTTAGAATGTTTTATGCCCTATTTATTTAGAAATATTATAATTTCTTTAAAGAATCATTGAATCTCTAATATCTGAAATTTTCACGCATTATTGGCATTAAAGTCAGTTGACTCGAGTGGAGAAATATTTATTAATGTTACTCCTACATATATTTTCATTATCACTTTTAAATTTAATAACCATTTTTTAATCTATTTATGAGATATAGGACCATATTAAAAAATCGATAAATCTATACACTGATCTTGTAGCCTAATATGTGAGATTAATTTAGGACTTCAAATAAAGGATTACGATTTAGATCTTGGACTATGAAATGAATACCAAGATTTATTTAATAATAAAAAAATAAATTTATTAAATTTAATAAATTTATAAAATGTTATGTTCAAAAAACAGAAATAAATTAAAATAGTCACATTCCAAAATCACTCTATTTTTCTAAATAATCCCATAAATCTCTTAAATTGATAAATTGTGAAAATTAACATTAAAATATCTGTTTTTTGGGATTAAAACCATTAAAATGTGTTTAAAAATATTTTTTCAAATTGCGTGTCAATATACCCAAACAAAAACCATGCTTTCCCTCAAGCATAAAATCTCAACATTAAAAAAATAAAAGGGGCCTAATGCTATCATTATTCAAATTTCAGGGAAATAATATTAATCAATAATCAATTTAAAATAAAATTTTAAAATACCCCATAAAAAATCAATTTAATTTATCATTATTAAAGAAATTATCAATTCATTTATTTTAGTCTTTGGATTTATAAAATGATTTTACTTCTCCATTCATTAATTCATGCTCATAAATTTATTATTATTAATCATTCCAAATCATGATCTACATCGATTTTGAATATTTTCTCTCCTCAATAATGATTCAATTAAATTAGAATTATGATCATATAATGAGAATAATACCCTTATCTATAGGACTGTAAAAGAAATATTTCCTTCATTTTGTAAAGGAAAAGGACACGTGAAATCGTGAGGATGTGCATTAAAGGTTCAGTTGACTCTGAGGCTCAACGTTGATAAGAATTTATGTCTTAAAATTACAACTGAAGGGGGTGGATTTCTCACATAAATAAAATTTCATGATATAAAAATTAAAATCTACATAAATTTATCCCATTAAAATTTTAACAACTCCCACATCCCATGACCAGAGTTAGGTAATGATCAATGTAAAGCATAATGAATATTTTGAGAACCCCCATCAATATTGTTTTTCTACTTTTAAAATTGTTTTTTAATTTTCAAAAAAAATTAATTTTTAAATTAATTCTTCTAATAAATATTGTATTCACCCCTAATGACTTGTGATAAAAATATGAGGTCTTGTAATGGTGCTTTTTTATTTTCCCAAATATTCACACATTTATCAAAAAAAATGGTTGATTTTGTAATTTTTACATTTTTTATTCAAGAGTTGAAAAGCAATAATGAGAAAAATGAATGAATCCAGAACCTTTATCATAACCCATAATTATCACCACCGCAATTTTTCCATAAAATTCAAATCTCTCCTTTTTTCATGACTCATTTCACCCTCAAACAACAACATTAAGATATCCAGAAATTAGTAATAGAAGTTTTGGAATTGAAAAAAATGGATTGAAACATGGATTATTTATAATAATGTTATTAATGGATTATATGGGCTAAAAAAGGGTTATCGTGAAGGTGGTATTTTAAGGATAATGATTTTTAAAAATATTTCTCAATAATTTTATAGGTGTTTTTTCTCAATCATATATTTGACAAGTTCAAATATGAGTTCTGGTAGGTGACATGTCCCAAGAATACTCAAGAAATATGATCATGAAGAAATAAGAAGTGATTGGTCTATAAATCCTTTCAGTACTGGAAAATATGATATTTTAAATTCACTCATGAAATGAATAAGAATAAAAAATAAATTCACCTTAATTTCATAAATTCAAATCATGAATAATGTTTGGTAAATTACATCTACATGAATCAACTAACTCAATTAAAACATGGGTCTTCATTTTAATATCCATGTTTGACTTAATCATTCAATTATCCATTTTTCTCAGTCAATATCTTAAATATTGAAATCAATAGCATGGTATCACATGAATCCTAAGAAACAATTTTCTCCAAGATTAGTCATATAAAGAATAATAGAATCATATGAATGTAATTTCTATTTTAACATCAATAATGGGTTTTGGAAAAAATTATAGAGTGTTTAAAATATATATATTAAAAGTGAACTACATTTACCAAGAGGATTTAATCTTCTACTTTCACCGTTTTGGGGATTCCGTGTACCATCATTCACCAAAAAAATAAAATTACTAAATTATGAACAATGATAATTCTATTTATGTTTGAAAACAATAGAGGGATTATGATGTATACTGACTAATTCACAAAACTGAAAATGAAATCAAAATTCCTAGAAATCAATTAAAGATGAGTATTGGTATGATCCACATAGTGGGACCTATATTTTTACTATATTATTAGGATAGTACCATATGTTAACAATTGTTTTATGTTCAGTGGATCATTTTGGATTTGAACCACCACATGATTATTTTCATATCTGTCACTTTTTTATTCTTATTTTGTAGAATTCTATGTTTAGAGTACACTTGATCTTAGATGGATATAATTTTTTTACAACTTTTATTGTGGGGGTAGGATGAATTATTTAATCCCCACCTCTTCATTTTTTACTTATGAATTGGATTATCTTTCTAGTGTTGTCTTTAGAGGGGATGGATGAATTGAAATTTCAAAAGTAGGGTTAGAATGTATTTTTTAATTTGATAGAATCTAAATATGAATAATATAAATCATAATTCCCCATTTTAGTGTGAACAAATTATATCTTATTTTCCTCAAGATATGATACTTGGATTTATTTATAGGAATCCAAAAATTTAGGTTCATTAAAATCAAGGAGCTTTATGGGTTCCTCAATATGATAATGATCCTTTTCATTATCCTCCATTATGGAAATGAATGGACTGAATAAATCTAAAATTTCAAAACTAAAAGTAGTGATACTCATGTTATATTGAATGAAATAAGAAATAACAGAGTTCACAAAAGGATAATCTCCCTACGATAGTTATGAATCAATAAATTCTTCATTAATAAGTGACTCTTGAATGTGAGTATTAGTGGATGGAGGTGTGTATTTAGGCTCCTCTAAAATTAATTCAAACTCCAACACTTTGGTGGGGAATTACTTTTAAAGGGATTGTGTAACATGCAATGGAAGAATATATTTTACATTGTATGTATTTAAGAGAACGTGTTATACCTCATAATCATTCCCAAATTCATCCAGATCTTATTGATCTCCTACATAGAGCATAACAGACAAGTCTTCCTCATCATGAATCCACTCTATCTTGTTATGGTTATACTGGATCCAAACTTTTAGATGGTTGGACTGTGGATACTATGCATCCATAGCCTTAACTTACTTTATGGAAATAATGAAATTGAGGAAAACCATTGGAACTACCTTCTTGGCCTCGAATAATTCAAATTCAGTTTTTAGTTAATCAACCATGACCATCAAATATTTAGGTGAGATCTATTGCTCTTGGACTCTTTGAATATATTATGATTTTTTCAAAAGTGAATCATCCCTTTTTTTGAGTTAATCTTTATTATATTATATTCCTTGTTCTTTCACATATGTGTAATTTTTCCTCTATTTAAAAAAATGATAATCTAAAAACTTAATGGAAAAATAATTTATATGTTATTTTTTAAGAAAAAACAGTGTGAATCTATATACAACATAAATAAAAAATAAAACACTAATTGGATCCATAGAAAAATTATCAATTTTGATTCATTCATATAATAGGGAATATCAAAAGAAAATTTATTTTCCTAATATAGCACAGAGTCTCACCAGGGTACTCTCACTTGAGCAACTTTCTTAGTAGTTCACCTATATATTCTATTTTTCGTAAACTATGACTTTTTTATGTTTTTTGATTTATAAAAACTATGGAATTTAAAATACGTCCAATTTAAAAATTTAATCGAAAATGAAATTGAATAATGAGATTATTAAATAATAACCTTGTATTTTGTGGTTAATTCATCAGTTCTATGATTCTCTTGAATATTGTTTGGATTAAGTTTGAAAATTCAATTCTGAGACATCATTAATGAATTACTATTATATTATTTAGTAGTTTTAGATATTAAATTACTTTATCAATATCAATTATACCTCCTATTATAATCAATGATTATAGAGCTCCTCAATTGAGACTGTAACATATTCTAATACCTGGCTCCATTATACGGAATTTCATTCACTGAATAGCTCAACTCCATCGTTTGAAGATCTTGTATGTAGTTGAAGTGACGAAGGGTATTTAATAAAATAATAGAAATGACTTTTAGATCAATGTTGTGAGGTATGATTTCCACACCCATGAACATCACATTTTCTAATTAAAAAATTAATAAAATATAAATATTATTCCAAATATTTGGAATGGACACTTAACACCCCCAGAAAAAGCCTCATGTTAGCCCCTCATTTGTAGGGTAATAGGTTATTGTGGAAATAAATATGAAAATAATTATAAAATTAAAAAATTTGAGAATGATAGATAGATAATGGAAGAAAATTAATGAAATGGGTGGAGGGAAATCATTAAAAAAGGATGCATGAATTAGTTTATTAACTAAAATTAAAATGATAATAGAATTAAAAAAATTATAATGAATGAATAACAAAACAAATTGAAAAATGAAATTAATAATGGACCTCGTCCTCTATTCTTTTTATGTTACGAAATAGTCCTTCTGAATGGGTGAAATCCTCCTTATATAGGCCAAGGGGTTACTACCCTACAATATTCAAATTCAAGATCGTCTAAATTATATTTTTAAAACTACACCACAATCTGTGCACCGTATGTTTTATCCTGATAGACCTATTTAGTGACTTAATTTTTTAATGGTTTCTCTTTTAATGTTATGTGTAATTTTCTTGCGTGTTTTACCACAAAATTTCATCTTTATCAGACTTTTTTAGAAAACGTTTCTTCCCATTAATGTAGAATATTTATTTTGGCCAACAAGAATCATTGTATTTCAAAACACTGATGTTAGCATGCATTTATGTCCTTAAAATTGGCTGAATCAAGTTTGTCCATATTTATGAATCTTTTTCCTTCAGAACTTATATTTATCATTGTCTAATTTCAGATCCATTTTTTAATCCATCAACTAGATATAGTCCGAAAATTAAAAATATCTAAATCTATACACGTGTTTTTAGTATTGACTTGTGAGTAATTTTGGGCCTTCAAATGATGGATTTAGATTTTGTTCCATAATAATGAAATGAATCCCAACATCTATTTAATGCTAAAAAATATTAGATTCATAAATGAAATTATTTTATGAAAATTTATGTTCAAAATTTTTATGTAAATTAAAATAGTTACATTAAAAAATTTGGCCACTTTTACAATTATGCACAAAAAGAATTGAAAACCCTAAAATGTGACAATTGACAATGAAATAAAACTTTTTTGGGATTAAAACAAAAAAAATTAGATTAAAAATATTTATGAAAATTGAGCGTGTCAGTGGTTGATCAAGGTTATGAGTTTCATTGAGAATATTATAGAAGTCTTGAGAAGTATCATAGTTAATTTTACTAATAATGAGATTTAAATTTAAGGTTTTCAATTGAATAGACAATAAAATTGGAAATCCCACATTTTCTATTTCTCACAAATCTATAAATTCGTTGAATTTATAGTATGAACTAGTGTACTATTCTCACATGAAATATTTTAGGTGTTATAGAAATAGTTTGATACAGTGATTCCATGCAGACATCTGAGATACAATCTAGAAATAATGATTCCAACTGAGTAATCTATTAAATATATTTGAATAATATGTTTTTAATATAAATAGAATTTGAAAATAACTGAAAATGATAAAATAATCCATAAAAATCAATATTTAGTGGAATATAAATACTGTGTGAAGAGGAAAATATATGGCACTTTCTAAATAGTTGGAGTTGATAAAGAAATATGAAAAATAGTGAACAAACATGGGATTTTATTTCTTATTACTATGAAATAAAGTTAAAAAGATGTTTTTTTATATAAAATAAATATATAATAAATTGCATTTAGAATAGTGAAAAACATTTTCTCTTATTGGAAATGGTTACTAATTTTTTTGAAATCATTCTTCAATATTTTATCTTTACAAAATCAAAATCTTTTGTATTTTTTGATAAAAGTGTAATTAATGTATAAGAATACAGAATACATTATATTACCACATAAAAATGATTTTTTTTCTAGTGTATTGTGTGGTTTTTATGATATCTAGACCATACTAAGCACTTGATACTCTTCATGTGTAATTAACCTAGTAAATTATAATGTTCTTATGTATTTTTCTTTTTTTCAAAATCATTTTAACTCTTTAAAAAGAGGAAAATGTATTTTTCAAAGTTAGTATAAAAAAAAGATCACATATTCAACATCAACCCATCATATGTTTCTCAAAAATCATACTGTATCCATTCAATTGGAAATAGGGAATTGAATCCCTTTATTGATTATTTATTGATGTATGAAGAAAATTATAATTTTCCATATATGTATAAAACTATGTGAATAAGATGTGGATTCTTGTTTTCTATGGAATGAAATACCAAATTTGGAATTACAAAATTATACAATATATTATGTCCCATGGTTATGAGGTTTATGAAGACTTCATAGATAGTTCATCATAATGATGATAATATTCAACTTTCATGTTAAGAATGGGTGAATTTGGATAATGATGGGTGAGATAGAAATAAATTATATTCATCAATTTATTAAAGTGAAATTCATAGACTTAAATGAGTTGAAAAAATAACTGTTCTTGAGATAAGTTGAAGAACTCTAATGAATGAAATATAATATTGATGAAATAGGAGTTAAAAACATGGAGGATTAAGTATAATGTTATTATGATGGTTGATTTTGATTTTTTTGGTGATTTCTATACAAGAGTTAATGAAATTGTATAAACTATAATATGACTAGTTGAGAAGTTGGAACATTCAACTATGGATAGGAAATTTATAAAATCTTCTTGAAAAATACAATTCAAATGTTTCATTATTGGAAGATAGTGATCCAAAAAATCTATCTCATTATGATCTAATTTGACTCCCATCACCTTCCAAATGTTAAGAGAAACTATTTTAGGGAACAATGAAAAGGATGATTGATAAATTTCATTCTAATATTCTTATAATGGAATATAAATGAATGTTCTTGATGATGTTGAAGTTTGTTAAACATTTAATTAATTTTGTACATAACATATTATGTTTTATTAATTCTCTGTTGAGAATGTGTTAAGTGAATAAGTATGGGGATCTTTCACCATGACCCTGATCTCAAAATTATTTCTATTATATTATTAAAACTTTTCCCTCCCTTCCATTTATTAAAATATCTTCATATAATAGAGTTGAGTAATTTAGTAGATAAAATGACGTATGATGGAGTCAGGTCTTGGATGATAACATACTCTCAATTGAGAAGTAACAAAAAAGTTGATACATGATTAGGTGAAATTTATATTTCTAAAGGCATTATAAATTTCACACCACTAAACATACAAACAGTAATTAATTAATGAGATATCAGAATGGAATTTTGAAACATCATCTAAACACCAACAAGGATAATAATGGAACACTTGAACTAAAGAACAATGTCTATGTTATTTTATTAATAATCACATTATTTCATTTCTATTTAGTTTAAATTGTCAAATTGAGGTATTTTGAATTCAAATATTTATTTAAAAAACAATTTAAATATGAAGTTTCAGTGAGGTAGAATATGTCGGTCTACAATTAAGAATGTTCCTCAATTGTGATGACCCTCGTTATTCTCTATATTGCATTAGGAAAATAAATTTTATTTTCCCCACCATACAATTGGTGTGCATCACCCAATTTCTTAACAAATTTCTGTCATCCTCATCTGCAAACATGGATGTTCCTTAAATGATATTTCGATATTTGAATGATCATCATATTATCATCACATTAAATATTATTTCAAAACATTCATAAATAATATGAACCATTAAAGGAATATATCACTAAAAATATATCCAATATTTTTTTATAATTATTATATCTGGTGATTCTCTATATAATAATATCTATAAATTTTCTTAATAACATTCTAGTATCCTTTCCCAAACTATTCCCCCCCTAATGACTTGAGTTAGAACTCTGTTTTTCTTTCATTGATTTGCCAATATTTATACGATGATAAGAATATTTTTCCAATAAATGTGAAACAAATTAATATTATTCAATTAATACATTTATTTCTGATAAAAAGTCTTAAAATTGTTTTCACATTGGAATTCATTCGATGACATTATTTGATTTGTCCATCTTTCAATTTAGTTATTTCCAGATTTGATTTCCATAAGAACCTCCCTTTTCTACTTCAACAATATTCCATTTATCACTAAAATTAAAAAATATAATATGAATACTTCATAATAAATGATATTTATATTTTTTGAATTATTTCACCATCCTTTTTTCTAGGCTTCAATAAAATAGAAACAAAAATATATCATAGTAAAAATTACGTCTAGTGAACTTCCACCAATCAACGTATAAGGAAATTTTTTATTCCAAAAAAATATAACCCCTTTATAATTTCAGTTAGACATTGAAATATTTCTTGAATCATTATTTTTAAAATATTAACAACAATAAATCACCACTATATATTATTTTCACTAAAGATTCATTGTCAGATGATATTTTATTAATATATCAAAACCGTCAATACATTTCTTGTCTCAAGAAATATTCATCAAGAATAGTCCGTTCGATGAAATATTTTTTGAAAACATTATCAATCCTCAATTACCTATTCTAAATTTTTTTAAAATAATAAAAAAACATTGATGATTTATGTTTGGAACACTAAAGGAAAAACATTTCTTAAAAAATTTCAAAACAACTTCCAGTATCCTAAGAAACCCACCAAATGTCTGATTCCAAACACTATATTTTTACATATGGGTCACTACCACAATATAAATCCTCTACTTTGTGGGGTGATTCCCATTAATTGGTCTCTTTTAATTATAAATAATATCACTTTACATTATAAAATAATGTCTCCAATATTTCATGGAATAACTACTTTTATCTTAGAACTCATCACGGCATTACCTGGCCCAATTATTGTGTGAGGAGACACCAATATTAATAATAAGTATAGGGATCACCTCTAACAAAAATTGACATTCACCCAAGAATATAAAATACTTCAATATTCATGAAACAACCCATATTTTTTGGAACAAATTATCACATTACCCTTGAATTTTGCATCCCAAAACAATTAAGGTTAATACACTTTACTAGATGAAGAAGAAAACATCCCTATGTTATTACTAAATCAAAATTGATTAATAAAAAATTATACATATGACATGAAATATGGATATTTTCAACATTCTTATTCTTTTTGGAGTTATGATTTAATCCTATAATAAGGTTGTCTTGTAGAGTCAATCTGATTCATAGAATATGTTCACAAGACATGAAATAAATCATGTTATAGGTTCTATAATTTCTCCACCATTTCAAATTTTAGGATAATGAATAAGTTGACTATTCCATGAATTCATCCCTTAGTCAATTTTATGTCATGCTAATATGGGAGTTTTATTGATCTTGTACCGTGTGTAATTATTTCACTTTATCATTGGTGGTGAAATGAAAAAACACACCATAAAAAACATTATACAATAAAATGATTAAAAATAAAAAATATTGGTGGATCTATGCCTCTAGATAATAAGAACAATCAATATACAAATCAATCTACTAAGTCATAAAGTTAGTAAATGATATGTTGAGAAACATTTTTAACATTTTAAATCAGCCTTCTATATCCATTATATTTTATTTTCACAAAAATAAATTGATTCATGGAAAAACACATGTAATATATAAAAATTTACTAGAATCTCATATGGAAAAAGTGTGTGTGACTAATGAAATAGAGGTAAGCCAATTTTAGGGGAATTTTAAGAGAGAATATGTTTGATTTTATGGGGGATAAAAATTATTCACACCATACCCTATTTATGTAGGTTTTTAATTTATTATATGTGAATATATATAAACTCTTTAACACTCATTATTCATCACATAATAATATTTTAATACAAAATAGTTTCTTAATTATTTATATCTTTGATAATAAACATGAACTCTGAGATTTCATATCAAAATTGTTGAATACAAAGTATTATCCACCATATAATAAGGGTTCATGTACCTTATAAAAAATATTTGTCTAAGTGTGTTTTATATTTCTCGTCTTCATTTTATTATATTGTAACCACTTAAATCATTTTTAAATATCCACCAATTATAATTATATGTTTGAAATTGAAATTATATATTTTATTTCACAACTAACTACACCCCTCCCCACCACACCCTTCTTCAATTGTGCTAAACTCTCCCTTGTTCCTAACTAGGTCTATTTGAGAAATATTTAATGATGATTTTTGTTAATTCATTGAACATATGATTCCATTAAATTTTTTTAGAGATATTATTGGAAATAAATTCCATGTATTGTAACGACCCAAAGTTTTTCAATGGAAAATTCCCTTCTTATATCTATGTCATGAAAACACAAAATAATGAACTTCTAAGTGACAAGTGACCTTTAAACATAATTTTGTCACCCCTATGTTTGGAATTTTAAAAATTTAACATACACAGTTGTGTTCAAGATAGTTTTTGGAGTCTAATGAAACAAAAATATTTTTTGGTGAATAGTAACCTACCCTTATGAATATAAACCTACCCTTTTGAATAGTAATATGAACCTTATAAATAGTAAATAAGAGTAACATTACCTATGAATAATAAAATCAAATTTAGACATCTTAGAAAGTGACAATTTGACCTTAGTAAACATTTTTGGTATTTTATAAGTCATAAATAATTAATTATAATTAATTAATTAATTTAAAAGAATATTTATTTTCCTAAAATATATTCATAAATTATTGAATCAATGTATAATAGATTTTAGATAATTTTATAAGACCCTAAGTAATTTTCTAAAGAACTGCAAAATCAGTTTTAATTTTAAAAACTATTTTTTTAAGTAAATTATGATTTTAATTAAATATTAAATTAATAATATTTAGAAAATTATTTTTGAAAAATGGACTTCATTTTTTGGATTCTACATGTCTAAAAATGGTTGGGGTAAAATTTTGGTATTTTTCTAAGATACTTGAATTTTTGATGAATAGTAGAATACATTAATTTATCATATAAATACATTTTAATTAAAACCCATTATTCCTGACATCACAAGTGATGTAAGCACCCAAATCCCTAATTCACAAGTCTTATTTACTATTCTTAGTCATCCAAGACTCACTATTCCTTGTCTTAGGTGAAATTAATAAACTAATCAATTTTATATTAAGGAAACCCCTCTCCCCTCCACTATAAAATCCACCATTCACTCCCTCTTTTCTGCACACCTCTCAAGCTCAAATCATTCTCTAAACTCTGACCAAACACCTTATCTAGATCATACCCCAAGTCCAAAATCTATTGGTCTCATCAAAACACCAATCCTAGCTTCCTTAAAGAGGATCTCAAGAGGAGGATTCTAAAGGTAATTTCTCTCTCTCTTCTCCTTTAATTTCCTTTCATGTTCAAGTTCCTTTCTTGATATCTCTCTATCTATCTTCATCCAAATTGTTCTTTAAATCCAGTATTATATATATACTGTAATATTATGATTCTAATGTTATATTATATCACCCCACACCCTTTCCCCCTTCCTTTTATTAAAGAGAACGTTGTTCATGTGGTGATAATTTATCACCTTCAAAAACAACATGCTCTCTTCTTCCATTTATACCTTAAAAATGGTCATGAAACAATTTTTATGGTTGAAACAGAATTTTTTATATGTATTATGTTCTATTTTAAGTTCTTGAAATAACCTATGGACATACTACTAAGTGAAATGTTAAAATGAGTTGGTTGTGATCCAAAAACCGCTCAAATTAGCCCAAATAATCTTCATTTAATTCTTATCTAATGATTCGGACACATGGATCTAATATAACTCATTATAAAATCATTCAAGATTCTGTAATATCATTAATTAAATGTAATTTCAGGTCTGGATGTTTACCCATGATCTACCAAAACATCAAATTAAGAATACAAGTGGACCGCTCAAGAAAACGATGAAAAAGAACATCCCCGATCAATGTTTTTAAACACTATAAGTCATCCAAAGGAACATAATATGAAATAATGAAACCAGAATGAACCCTATTAATGTATAAAAGGTTCTTTAATCTCTAAATAATTGATATAATGTCATTATACAGGACATTAAAGAGAAGGAGGCATTCGAGTACAAGGTAAGGGGAAACCTCGAACCCAATTTTCTTCCTTCGGGTTCTCCCTCTTTTAGTCCATTTTTGATATGGTTACTCCTCAAAGGTCTTTTTTTCATCATTTCCTTTACTTTTCTGGGATATACATGTTTGTCACTGTTTTTTATGTCCATCAAAATTTTTTCCAAAAGAACTCTTCTTTCAAGATCTCACCTTTTACCTCTCATTCAAGGTTGATTGTTCTTATATCAAGTATGATGTTCCATCCTTCTTTTGGGAACCCAAACAATATGAATGTGTTATTATGAGATGAAACCAATTCCCTTCCATGGGTTATTTATGTACATGTTTGATATGTGTTCTATGTGGAAAGCATGATAATGATAATATTATGATGTGATGGGTGCGCCCGAAATTATATAGCGCAATATGAATGTTTAAATGTGACGGGTGCGCCCGGAATTATATAGCGCTCCAATGCATTGGGTAAAATGATGAATCTCGTGAGTAAATGTGAAATGATGCGTGAACATGATGCTATCTTTGTTCACAAGTACGTGTGGTAGTTAACCACTATGACATGATGTTTCATTTTTTATGCTTTTCCACATTTCAAGTTTATTTTTTATGCTCCTCTCATGTTCAAGATCTTCTTACTATGTCATGATTATGCTCAACCCATGCTATATTGTTCTTATCTATCCTCTTACTGGGCTTTTAGATCACCCCTTTTGATGTATATCCTCAGGTGGCTACATGTACTAAGGAGAGGACAAGTGCTACTAAGAAGTTATAGAAGAAGAGATTAAATGAACTTTTATGCCTGATGTTGTACCTGTTATGTGTAGTCCTAGATTTCCCAAGACACTAAACCTCTGGATCCTCCCTGTGTAATACTATTATGTTTTTTATCTTTGAAATGATTTAATAGTAATGTAAGAAAAGGCAGTTTCGCTATAGTTGGTATCAAAGGAATGGTTTAGTTAATTTGGGAATTAGGATTAGTGAACCCTAAAGAAAACCTCTAGCATGAGACTAAGTACAAATATGCACACAAGGATATTTACCTAGGGATCCCATATTTTATGTTTTTGGTATAATTGTATAAATGAATAAGTTATTCATGACTTGTTTACTTATGTTTTGTTCTAACCTTTTCTATTTTAGAAAATGGTGGGAACCAGGAGGAATCAGGCCAACAACTCTTACGAAGGCCAATACAGTGATTGCCCGAACGACATCCCCAATGATTTTAGAGGTGGAGTTCAAAACATCATGGAGATTCTTACCCAATTATCTTCGGTTATGAATAATAACCATAATAATGGGGAACGTCCTCCTTCACCAAAGAGGGAGAAACTATCTATCGAATGTTTTATGCGGCAATGACCACCGACGTTTTGAGGATCTTCCGATCCACTAGGTGCGGAACAGTGGGTCAACTCCATGGAGAAGATCTTTTTTGTTCTTCACTGTTCTGAGACAGAGAAGGTGACTCTAGCTGTTTATCGTCTAGATAGAGAATCTGATCAATGGTGGGCTTTGATTAAGAACACCAAGCCAAGGGAGGAAATTGAAGAGATGGAATGGGAAGACTTTAAGATAATGTTTCTTAATAAGTACTTCCCACGAACTCTTCGCACGAAGATGGAGAGAGAATTCATAGAGCTTAAGCAAAAAGAAGGAGAATCTGTCACAACCTATGAAGCAAATTTCACAAGGCTCGCAAGGAATGCTTCGGGTTTTGTTATCAACAATGATAGAAAAATTGATAGATTCTTTAGTGGATTAAAACCACATCTTTGAAAAGCTCTTCCAATTAGAGACTTTGGGAGTTATGAAGAAGTTTTTTGGTGTGCTCTCAAGGTAGAGATGGAGTTTTTAGAATGGTCCCATGGCTATGGTGATAAGAAAAGAAAGATGGAGTTTCAAGCTGGTGGATCTAGTGATAAAGATGGGAAGAAAACACAACAACCCACTTGCCGAAAATGTGGGAAGTTGCACTATGGGAACTGCCTCAAAGGGATGGGGAAATGCTTCATGTGTGGGAAAGAAGGACACCAAGCTCACGAGTGTCGAAGAGACATGAAAAGTAAGGATAATGTATCCGATGAAAGGAGAGAACCACTCGTGGACCAATGCTACAATTGTAAGGAGCTATGGCACTATTCAAACCAGTGCACTAAACCTCGAGCTCTCGAGGGTAATCAGTGCCAACAACCACCAAAACCAAAGGAACAAGGGAAGGCTTATGCCATCACTACTGCGGAGGTCGAACATGATAATGATGTCGTACAAGGTACACTTCCTATTCACTTATGAATGGAAAAAGTCTTATTTGATTCTGGTTCTACGCATTCCTTTATATCTTGCATGTTTTCTAGAACTATAGAATCGAAGCCCCGAAACCTTGAAGTAGAGATATATGTAAAAACACCAAGTGGTGCAATAATTGCAACCCAAGTGTTTGATTCTTCTCCTGTTGACGTATGTGGGAAGATTCTTCCAGCAAATCTCATAATACTTCCCTTGGTAGAATTTGACGCTATAATGGGAATGGATTGGCTCTCATTATATAGAGTACATATCAACTTTCAGGAAAACGAAATATATTTTCATATTCCAAACCATCCCATGCTCCTATATAAATGCAAGGAAGATCATGAATCTCCTTTTGGAAATCCTTCAATGGTGTGGGTGATGATTCCCTATGAAGAAGCATACCTCGCCCAAATGTTTGAGTCGAAGGAAAGTTCCAACCTTCAGGAAATGCCCATCGTAAGAGAATACGGCGCTGTATTTCCCAAAGAGTTACCCGGAATTCCCCTGGATCGTGAGGTAGAATTCTCAATTGAACTCATACCCAGAGCTACTCCTATCTCAAAGTGCCCCTATAGGATGGCTCCTATCGAACTGGAGGAGTTAAAGAAGCAGCTGCAAGAGCATCTGGACAAAGGGTTCATACGACCTAGTGCATCACCTTGGGGTGCGCCAGTGCTCTTTGTAAAGAAGAAGGATGGAACCATGCGGCTGTGTATCGATTATCATGAACTCAACAAGATCACCATAAAGAACAAGTATCCTATCCAAAGGATTGATGACTTGTTCGACCAGTTAAGAGGAGCTCAATAATTCTCAAAGGTGGATCTTCGTTCTGGATATCATCAAGTAAAGGTGAAGAAGGAAGATATTCAGAAGACTGCCTTCCGTACAAGGTATGTGCACTATGAGTTTTTGGTGATTCCCTTCGGACTTACTAATGCCCCTGCAATCATCATGGATTTGATGAATAGAGTCTTTAGACATTACCTCGACAAATTTGTGGCAGTGTTTATCGATGATATTCTCATCTACTCCAAGAGCAAGCAGGAACATGAAGAACATCTAAGACTTGTGTTGGCGACATTGAGAAAGGAGAAGTTGTACTCCAAGTTTAGAAAGTGCGACTTTTTGATGAATCAAGACACATTCTTGGGACATGTGATCACAAGTGAGGGAATTTCTGTGGACCCTTCAAAGACAAAGGTGATTGAAGAATGTCCCAGGCCCTCTAGTGTCACAGAAATCCGTAGTTTTCTTGGATTAGCTGGGTAATACCGGAGTTTTGTGAGAAACTTATCACGATTGTCAAGACCGCTAACTAAGTTAACAAGGAAAGGGGTAAAGTGTGTATGGACGAAAGAATGTGAGGGAAGCTTCAAGGAGCTAAAGAGAAGGCTGATCGCTGCACCTGTACTCACACTACCGAAAAGTGGAGAAAGTTTTGTGATATACAGTGATGCTTCAACGAAAGGCTTGGGTTGTGTACTCATGAAAAATGATAATGTGATAGCCTATGCCTCACGACAGTTGAAGATCCATGAGCAGAACTACCCGACGCATGATCTAGAGCTGACAGCCGTGATTTTTGCCTTGATAATCTGGTGGCACTACCTTTATGGTGAGAAGTGTGACATATACACCAACCACAATAGCCTAAAGTATATATTCACACAAAAGGAGCTCAACATGCGTCAAAGGAGATGGTTAGAGCTAATCAAGGATTACGATTTCTCTATTCACTATCATCCTGGAAAGGAAAACAAGGTAGCTGATGCTCTAAGCAGGAAAGAACCTACTACTCTATCCATGTTGAGGATTGAGAAAGACCCTATCTTCTTGGATATGCAAAGGATGGATATGGGAATCGTAAGGGCAGGGGATACATCCTACCTTGCCCAAATGATTGCGCAACCATCCATCCAACAGAAGATTAAGGAAGCACAAAGGGATGATTTAGAGATACAAAAGAGGGTGAATGTAGTAAAGGAAGGGAAGCTTCAAGAGTTCCATATCGACGATGATGGTGTGATTCAGTTTGGAACGCGGCTTTGTGTGCCTTCATAACCTGGAATAAAGAAGGAGATATTGGATAATAAACATAGCTCAACATTCTCTATTCATCCTGGAAGTACCAAGATGTATCATGATCTCCGAGAACACTTTTGGTGGGATAACATGATGAAGGAGATTGTGGAATATATATCAAGGTGCTTGGTATGTCAGCAAGTTAAAGTTGAGCGGCAAAAGTCCAAAGGTATGATGAAGCCATTGCCTATACCCATATGGAAATGGGAAACTTTTACTATGGACTTTATCACAGGTCTCCCGAAGACGTCAAGAGGAAATAATGTGATATGGGTTGTGGTTGATCGACTCACCAAGACTGCCCATTTTATCGCTATTCGGGAAGACCTCTCACTTGAACAACTTGCAAGGACATATGTGAAGGAAGTAGTGAGATTTCACGGTGTTCCACTCTCGATTGTCTCTGACCGTGATCCAAGTTTCACTTCTAAATTCTGGAGGAGCCTTCAACATGCTTTGAGTACTGAATTAAATTTCAGCACGACCTATCACCCCCAAACTGATGGCCAGTCTGAAAGGACTATTCAGACACATGAAGATATGCTAAGATCCTTCTCTCCTGAATTCAAAGGTGGTTGGGATCAGCATCTCCCATTGGTTGAGTTCTCATACAACAATAGCTTCCACTCGAGTATTCAGATGGCTCCGTATGAAGCTCTTTATGGGAAGTGATGTAGAACTCCAACCTGTTGGGATGAATTTGGAGAAAGAATACTACTTGGTCCTGATCTTGTTCAAGAGATGACAGAGAAGGTTCAATTCATCCAGAAACACATCAAAGCTGCTCAAAGTCGGCAAAAGAGATATGCTAACAATCGTCTAAGGGAATTGGAGTTCGACGTTGGAGATAATGTCTTCCTTCGAATATCTCCATGGAAGAGAGTCATACGATTCGGGAAGAAAGGGAAGCTAAGCCCAAGGTACATTGGCCCCTTTGAGATCCTTGATCGTATAGGAGCCGTGGCCTATCGTCTAGCACTTCCACCGAATATGGCTCAAGTTCATGATGTGTTTCACGTATCATTACTGAGGAAGTACATTCCAGACCTTCACATGTACTAAACTCAGAGGTGGTATAGTTGGAAGATGATATCTCATATGAGGAGCAGCCGGTAAAAATTCTGGACTGAAGTGATAAGGTTCTACACAACAAGACTACCCACCTTGTCAAAGTGTTGTGGAGGAACAAAAAGTTTGAGGAAGAAACTTGGGAACCGTAAGAGGCAATGAAGGAGAAGTACCCTCACCTGTTTTTGTAAAGTGAAATTTCGGGGGCAAAATTTCTTAAGGGGGGAAGAATGTAACGACCCAAAGTTTTTCAATGGAAAATTCCATTCTTATATCTATGTCATAAAAACACAAAATAATGAACTACTAAGTGATAAGTGACCTTTAAACATAATTTTGTCACCCCTATGTTTGGAATTTTAAAAATCCAACATACAAGGTTATGTTCAAGATCGTTTTCGGAGTCTAATGAAACAAAAATAATTTTTGGTGAATAGTAACCTACCCTTATGAATAGTAACCTACCCTTATGAATAGTAATATGAACCTTATGAATAGTAAATAAGAGTAACATTACCTATGAATAATAAAATAAAATTTAGACATCTTAGAAAGTGACAATTTGACCTTAGTAAACATTTTTGGTATTTTATAAGTCAAAAATACTTAATTATAATTAATTAATTAATTTAAAAGAATATTTATTTTCCTGAATTTTATTCATAAATTATTGAATCAATGTCTAATAGTTTTTAGATAATTTTATAAGAACCTAAGTAATTTTTTAAAGAACTGCAAAATCAGTTTTAATTTTAAAAACTATTTTTTAATTAAATTATGATTTTAATTAAATATTAAATTAATAATATTTAAAAAATTATTTTTCAAAAATGGACTTCATTTTTTGGATTCTACATGTCGAAAAATGGTTGGGGTAAAATTTTGGGATTTTTCTGAGATACTTGAATTTTTGATGAATAGTAGAATACATTAATTTATCATATAAATACATTTTAATTAAAACCCACTATTCCTGACATCACAAGTGATGTAAGCACCCAAATCCTGAATTCAAAAGTCTTATTTACTATTCTTAGTCATCCAAGACTCACTATTCCTTGTCTTAGGTGAAATTAATAAACTAATCAATTTTATATTAAGGAAACCCCTCTCCCCTCCACTATAAAAGCCACCCTTCACTCCCTCTTTTCCTCACACCTCTCAAGCTCCAAGCCTTCTCTAAACTCTACCCAAACACCTTCCCTAGCTCATCCCCCACGTCCAAATTCTTTTGGTCTCATCAAAAGACCAAGCCCATCTTCCTTAAAGAGGATCTCAAGAGAAGGATTCTAAAGGTAATTTCTCTCTCTCTTCTCCTTTAATTTCCTTTCAAGTTCAAGTTCTTTTATTGATCTCTCTCTATTTATCTTCATCCAAATTGTTTTTTAAATCTATTATTATATATATACTGTAATATTATGATTCTAATGTTATATTATATCACCCCACACCCTTTCCCCTTCCTTTTATTAAAGAGAACGTTGTTCATGTGGTGATAATTTATCACCTTCAAAAACAACATGCTCTCTTCTTCCATTTATACCTTCAATATGGTCATGAAACCATTTTTATGGTTGAAAAAGAATTATTAATTTGTATTATGTTCTATTTTAAGTTCTAGAAATAACCTATGGCTATAATACTAAGTGAAAAGTTAAAATGAGTTGGTTGTGATCCAAAAACCGCTCAAATTAGCCCAAATAATCTTCATTTAATTCTTATCTAATGATTCGGCCACATGGATCTAATATAACTCATTATAAAATAATTCAAGCTTCTGTAATATCATTAATTACATGTAATATCAGTTCTGGATGTTTACCCATGATCTACCCAAACATAAAATTAAGAATACAAGTGGACCGCTCAAGAAAACCATGAAAAAGAACATCCCCGATCAATGTTTTTAAACTCTATAAGTCATCCAAAGGAACATAATATGAAATAATGAAACCAGAATGAACCCTATTAATGTATAAAAGGTTCTGGAATTTCTAATTAATTAATATAATGTCATTATACAGGACGTTAAAGAGAAGGAGGAATTCGAGTACAAGGTTAGGGGAAACCTCGAACCCAATTTTCTTCCTTCGGGTTCTCCCTCTTTCACTCCATTTTTGATATTGTTACTCCTCAAAGGTCTTTTGTTAATCATTTACTTTACTTTTCTAGGATATAAATGTTTGTCACTGTTTTTTATGTCCATAAAAATGTTTTCCAAAAGAACTCTTCTTTCAAGATCTCACCTTTTACCTCTCATTCAAGGTTGATGGTTCTTATATCAAGTATGTTGTTCCCTCTTTCTTTTGGGAACCCAAAGCTTATGAATGTGTTATTATGAGATGAAACCCATTCCTTTCTATGGGTTATTTATGTACATGTTTGATATGTGTTCTATGTGGAAAGCATGATAATGATAATATTATGATGTGACGGGTGCGCCCGGAATTATATAGCGCAATATGAATGTTTAAATGTGACGGGTGCGCCCAGAATTATATAGCACTCCAATGCATTGGGTAAAGTGATAAATCTCATGAGTAAATTTGAAATGATTCATGAACAAGATGCTATCTTTATTCACAAGTATGTGTGGTAGTTAACCACTAAGACATGATGTTTTATTTTTTATGCTTTCCCACATTTCAAGTTTATTGTTTATGCTTCTCTAATGTTCAAGATCTTCTTCCTATGTCATGATTATGCTCACCCCATGCTATATTGTTCTTATCTATCCTCTTATTGGGCTTTTATCTCACCCCTTTTGATGTATATCCTCAGGTGGCTACATGTACTAAGGAGAGGACAAGTGCTACTAAGAATCAATAGAAGAAGAGATTAAATGAATTTTTATGCTTGATGTTGAACTTGTTATGTGTAGTCCTAGTTTTCCCAAGACACTAAACCTCTGGATCCTCCCTCTGTAATACTATTATGTTGTTTATCTTTGAAATGATGTAATAGTAATGTATGAAAAGGCCGGGTCGCTATATGTATGATACTCAATTATCTATGTATTTTTCTAATTTTCAATATCTTTGTTCAAAGAAATCATGTAATTTTTTTAATCTCATTAATAAAAGGGAGTTCCAGAGTTTTATAGAATGGTTTTTCACTTATAGAGGGTCATGATGGTTCATTATCTTCTATTACTTTTTTATATGTTCTTGAAGCCCCTAATAATGGTGTATATCTTCTATAAACTATGATAAACAATAAGTATTTTTTTCAGAAAGAATACTATGTCATATATAAAATTATACAATGTGATAATAGATTTACTCTCTATTAAAAAATTCCACATATTACAGTAGAATTGGGAAATACAACAAATTCTGGTTTATTCTCCGTTATAGCCATTAAGTAAACAACATTTCATAGATATCTTAGTAAAAAATCTCTCAAGAACAATTTTAATATAACTAATTTGTTGATGAAAATAGATGGATATGTTCTTTATTAATTTGCATAAAATAATTATATTTATTCAATGTTATAAGAATAAATATAAAGGTTCTACCAATATGAAGAAGCTAATAATAATCCCTATAGATATTTTCAATGCTTATATTTTATTCTTTTAGGCTCAAGATATTGATGAGTAGACCATCAAAACACTAAAAAACATTTTTTCAATCTAATGAGAGGATAAATGATCTTGTCCAACGGATAAAAGAAAATTAAAAAAGGATCCATGTTTCAATGAAATTAAAGGCTAAAATCATTACTAGCCAAATAAGAATCATAATTAATAATCAGAAATCAAACATTATGTTATAGACTTTGAAGATTTTATCTCATTATTACAAAAAATTAATGAAACAAGGAAAAGATAAATATTATATCTTGGTAAAATAAATATACATCAAATATAAAAATATTTAAATCATCCTAGTATGTTTCTTTAAAAATCATGAACAAGTAGATATGTATAAACAATCCCAAATGATTACAATGGAAGAATAATATGTCATTTAGATGAAATGTATTTTTATTTTTGGAAGAGAAAGAAAAATAAGATACCAAAAAAATCATTTATCACATCATCAATCCATTTCTAGATACAAGGAATGTGAATGATAACATTGCGTCTAAGGTAATAAGTGACACTGAAAATTATTGTAAAATTAAAAATATATCAGATATTTATCTAGTACTAATTATTAAGAAAGGAATATGGAGAAATCCATCTCTGATGAGGAGTCTCTGAATGAGTTTCCTCAATGAGTGGAACACAAGGTGTCAATAAAGAAAATAGAGGGTTTGATAGAAATATCAATATTTAAGAAATGAAATTATTCAATAATCCAATCCCTTGATGGGTAAAAAGTTGTGGACATTATAGATATCAAAATAGAGTTCAAATTAATTATGGGAGACCATAGTAAAAAACTCTATGTAATAATAAAAATTATTGTTATTTTCACGCTAAATATAATCACCAGGAATGATTTATTTTAATCTCTTTTAGAAAATATAAATGACACTAAAAATACTCGGGGTAAATACATTGTTCAGGGGTCTAATTATTCGGTTTAAAAATTTGGTCAAAGCACCACAATATTGAATATGTTTTTTACTAATAAAATTGAACCCATATATTATCTTATATTTATATAAAATATTTTATTCAAAATTTTGATTATATTTCCATTTGAAGAAATAATGTAAATTGAAAGTAGAATTTGATTTCCCCAACTAAGATATACCCAATACCAAAATTGGTGGGGGAACTAAAAATTAGAATGGTAAATAGATATATAAATAGAAATTATATGATACAAAGACCCAATTAATGGACAGGGATACGGCATACAAGAATTATAAAAATGTAAAAAAATGGAATATATAAATTCAAAAAGGTTATTCAATGAGTAAATTTGAAAAGAAAAAATTTTATATCTCATGATATTTTTCATTGAAGTAATATATTTTTTTATGGAGTATATAGGAATAAGAATTTATAAAATTATATTGTATCGCATTCTTTATATAAAATAATTTAATTTATTCAAGAGATATAAAACATGAAATTCTTTAAGGTTATAAAGAAAATCCAAAATAGAATACTTAGTTAAAATAACATTTTTATTTATATGAGCAGACTACTGTGAGCTGTGATAAGCCTTTACACACTTCCATCATATTATTTACCGTCAAATATGATAGGATAAATTAATTAATTAATTAAAATTCTTTTATAAAGTAGAATAATAAAATTAATGATATGGTGGCTGAGGTTTCCTTCAATATTGATAAAAGTGGAAAGACATGGATCATTAATTGTGGTTTCTCGTCACACGCGATCAACAAAAACCCCTATAAAATGATATCAGACATTATAATAGAGGTGTCTTCCTTTTATTAAATCAAATATCAATCAATATGAAAGGCATTGGATACACTATGATTAATAAGAATAATTCCATTGGGGTTCTCATAGTCAGTGGGTTGAGGTTAAATATCATTACAACATCTAAATATTGTGATCAATGGGATGAGGTGATCTTCTAGAAGAATTTTTGTGTCACCATTGGTTAAGGGAATCAATTATTTCATTAAAGTTGAAATTTGAAAATGGAAAATTGTTTTAAAATTTTGACGATAAATATTCATGATCTGTGAGTATAAACCAAGAAAATATGATTCAATATAAAAGAATTATCATTTTTAGGAAGGAAAATATGATTATATTATTCATTAATGTTATTGTGATAAATATACCAAATCATTAATGTGTAAGATTCAATATGTGTGATGCACGTCACAATGAAAATATGGTGAATTAATGTCAAACATAGGTGGTAACTGAAATGATAATCCATATTATGTTAGTACATTTATATATGTGTATAATGATATTCATGAATCATCCAATATGTATCAATTTTTCATGATGATCATTACTGATTTTAAATGGATATAGTTTTCATGATTTATGATCATTTAATCACTAGATCATTAGAGGATTAAATATATTAAATATATTGAAAAAAACCAAGAAATGTTTTTTCATCTAATGATTTAGATCAGATAATTGATATGATGGCCTGAATGAATAATTTCATGAAAAATTATAGGAACATTTTATAAGGTACCAAAATAGTGGTTTATGAACACCCTAAAAAACTAAGCAACCAAGGGGGAGAATCAATGACTGGGGGAAAATAAGAATATAGTTTTTAAAGAATGGCATATCAAAATTATATTAAGAACCCTAAAACCCATTACTATCCAAATTATGAATCGATTCCTACACTAACCCAATTCCTTAAAACACCATATGAGTTATGATTTAAGAGGAATAAGTACATAGAGATCATAAATGATTATTTAATCCCTTGTTATATAATTATTAAATAAAAATTCCTGAAAATTGATTATAGGGAAATAAAAGGAATATTTATTTGGTATAAAATATGTGAAATAATTTATTGGTGAAAATACAAAAAATTGAGAATGAATTTTTACATAATTGGAATAATTATTTAAGTGAATCAAAATTTATAACAAAAAACATCTCCCATTTATGATGAAAATGATGAAGATATTGAATAGTCTACCAGAAAACGAGGGGGAATTCATAATATTCAAGAACATTTTAGTATATATCATGATGATTCTAATACTTTTAGCTACCAGAGAATCCATGATATATTAGTTTCTATGATTTAAAGATAAATAACATTTGGAGATGAAAAATATAAATATAGATAGTGATGAAGCAATACAATGATGATGGATTATGTCAATTTACAATCCCACTAGTGTAATTTAATAGTTTAATCCAAGGATTTTAGTTCATGTTTTACAATATGAGAATTATACTTCAAAAACTAAAGAATATCTAAACAATATTGGAAATAATGAAACATGGGAATTTGTTTCAAAACACAATGATAAAAAAAACTCCAAATGGTAAAACTATATTTATTAGAATAATCTCAATGAAAATGGTTAATTTTCATGGAAAAATGATATTTTCTTAAAAGGATATTCTCAAATTGGTAGTTTTTATTATAATGAGACTTTTTATCTATTCACAAATTCAAAAAGAATTTGATTTCTTCTTGTTATTGTTTCTCAATTAAATTCCATATTTTTCCTAACAAAAATGAATTTTGTGTTCTTTAATTACTAATTTGATCTAGATGTCAACATTGAACAACTAGATTGGTTTATCATTGGTGGTGATGGTTATTAAATGTAAATGACATATAAATTAATTCACAGGATCAACCAAGAGCACTGAGCATTATATATAAATATATATAGTATCTCGGAGTAATGAAATTACTAAAGGGAAAAGTTGCATAAAATGTAGATTCCAAGGGAGTAGAAACAAACACAATGATTATGATTGTGTATTTTGATGAAATATATATTTCTGGACAATGTTACAAAATTATCTATTTATGTATTTTACAATGATGATTTGGTAGAAGACAATGAATATCCAAAGTCTAATACAGTAGTGTTTTATTTATCAAAGGAAAATGTTTTTAATGAAACTCAAATAATAATAATTAAGTTAATATTATATCAATTAATATTGTATATATTATAATATCATAATAAAAAACTCAAATGATATGGATTAAGTCACAACTAGTAAATATGAGGCTTGGTGGTAGATACCAGTTGTTGATTGTATGTGATAATCAAAGTGAATTAAAATTTACAGTGAATATAATGATATATTTGAAGTCAAATCATATTGATATAAATAAATAGTTTATAAAGGTGAATGTGGAGTTGAGTAAAAATTCAATTTGAATATGATTCAATAAAAGGAACATGTAATGGATATATTAATAAAGCCTCTGGTAAAGGATGCCCTCTAGTACTTGTAAGGGTAGTTGGGTGTTAATTTTCCCCAAAATACCTATAATTACATAATTATTATTTTCATTAATAAATTAATTTAACTATGTTGAAAAATGGATATTATTCAAAATCAAATTGTCTTTAAATGTTGGAGAGACTCTTTTTTGGTATATATTTGATTATCTAGGAGGCGATGAATATAGAATAATACATCCAAACCATGGGGAGATTGAGGTGCTAATAAATGTATTACGTAGAAGATATCATGATCTCATTAACATGTTACCAAAAAAATATAAGGGGGATGGATTGAAGATCTCATTTATATATGGAAGAATGTAAAACCCTAATGATGTATAATTTAAAAAATATGATTTTTTTATAGATAACTTGATCTCAATTAAGTCTTGGTTAATGAATATTGTTTCTTACATTAAGTTTTATTTTTATCGCCAAAATAACTATTCTATCCCAAGATAAGGAGATTATATGAACTTTTTATTGATAGAATAGTAGGATTTTATTATTGAAGAAAATAATTCCTGAGTGTGGAATGATTTCATATTGTTTTAATTAACATTCATAGGGATGAATGGAAATAATTTTAGTGTTGGTTAGAGTGTCGTTGGAATGAAAAGAGTGGTGTTTTGATATATATACTTCAAACAATGATGTGATAGATCTGATACATGAATATATAGTTTGATTAAAAATGATATAGGGACAAAATTTCTTGATGTGAGAGGATATGATCCTTGTGATATTTTGATAAAGAAGTAAATTAATTTCAAAAAAGATAGATTGTAGAAATATCAAATTTATTTATTTTTTATGATTATTAAGGGATTGAGTTAATCTTATGTGATGGTTTTTTCCACATAGTTAATATGACATAGGTTAGTAATTATCCTAACATGATATATATCATACAATTGTAGATATTCTTTTATTACAATGATTCATTCTAGCGGATCTAGATAAGAGGATTTTGTCATGATTACTACACCATGAGAATTACATGTCATGTTATATTAAGGATATAAGTTATCATACACCATAAAACACTTATTAATTATTCAATGGGTACCAAATATTTTAGTACCACATTATAGTGAAGGTTCTATCCCATAATGAATATAACAGGAGAAAATTTTTGTAATAGAATATCAAAAGTGTTGTGTTATAATAAATGACCCAAACCAAAGTCCTAATAAAATATGTGTTTAGATATTTCATGGTATCTATGATTGATCCATCCATATCAATTATATATATGAATCAGACATCAATAAGGTGAGTAACACAGTAATAAATGTAATCTATAAAAATTTATTTGGAACTCTTCAGGGAAAGTTTTGTGGGATAAAACAATGAGAGAGAGACAAGCCCTCTGAGAATTTTATGAGGGATTAAGTTAGATTTTAAAGAGGATAAAAATGGTGAACATAATTTCCAATTTCTAGTATCACATAATGTATATGTGTAAAATAACTTTTAAAAATTTAATGCATTTTTTCTTCATGAAATGGAGTTCAAAACAATCATATTGTTCCTTTCCATGTTCCAATAAAAATAAATAGGAACTATGTGTAAGAGGATATACACCACTAAACACTATGTATTATCCACTAGATAATAAGGCTGACTAAACCATGTAAAATCATATGATTTCATGTGTTTTTTCCCATAAAACTCTCATAATCATATCATCTCCATAGAAATCGTTTCAAACTATTTTCCTATGAGAATCAAATTTTTTGAAATTTGTTTTTTTCAATTATGGCCACTATTGATTCACCATCAAGTATGTAGTGGAGTACTCTCAACAAAACCTAATGAAATATGAAATAAAAATATATATCAAATTATATATAGAATGATATGTTTGGAAATTTTGGTACATAAGTAATTCTTGAATGTATCAAAATAATAAAAAAGTTTCTGTAAACATATGATGATAGGGATACCCACCAAATAGATGGTATCTAAATAGATTATATAGATAGGCCTATTTCCTTTGATATTATTTCATAATCATGAAATATATTTTATATACCATTATATGAATCATTAACCATTTGAGGTCCCAAAAACTATCCCTAAAAATTGTTATCAAGTTTAATATAAAATGGACTACTCAAAAATACATAACATGATATTATATGCATCAAAAATTATTATTTATAACCACATTAAACATAAATCAACAAGTATCAAGTGATGGTTTAAATATTATAAATTTCTAATTCAAACTGATATTTTTTTTAAGATTAGTAAGCTTTAGAAAAAACATGTATGTAGATAGTTTTTATTTTATAGGATGTGTGCTAAATCTGACCAATATAAAAATATTTTTCAAATGGGTCATATGTATAAATTTTCTATTAAAACATTTAAATATATCACTATAGATATGTAAGTAATGGACATAATTTTAATTTTTCCAATTGATAATGAAAGGATATTTCTATAGTAATCCATAATGTTTGAGTGACCACCACAATTACCCTCAATTAACATTCCCTATGCATCCCTCCATAAGAACACACAGTGATTGTAATGATAATAATATTTATTATCATAAATACACATAGAATTAAATAAGAGGAAATGACTATAATAATTATTTATTGATAGGAATTATAGAAAAAGGTAATGATGGATAAATCTAAATAATCATATTTTATTTCTATAACATCACATATATATTGGAACTTGGTAATGGAGCATTGTGTTTTTTTATAAATTTTTGTTTAATAATGGATTTTTAAAGGGCCTAATGAGAGGAATTGTGTAACAAAATTTTCATATGTGATCTAATATATGATAAAATACTGTATATATGATCGTAATTTCATTATAAATGATGTTTTAATTTTTTATCAAAAATAATAACAATAATATATGGAAGAGAAATGAAAATAAATATTTCACTGTAGAATATTATAACTTTTGAAAATGGAATAAAAATAGGGTGGGGATGTTCTTTTATCAATGAAAAATTACACTGATGAAATTTCTATATAAGAAAAATTTGTAAAATATAAAAAATATATTTTCAATGAGATTAATTATAATAAATTTCATTCAAATAATAATAGAAAATGATAATCCACACATACATCTGCATAGTAACGACATAAGAAAAAAATAATTATAATAAAAAATAGTGTCTGATGACAAACACATCAATGGTACGATAATATACAAAAATAAAAAAATAGAATTTATAGGACCTTATCGAACCCTAATATGGGGTTTAATTATGGTGAAATAAATTATTAACATTTTATACATTTTATGGATTATCTATTTAGACCTTTTTAAATTTTGATACAAATATTATTCAACTAATATATTTTATCATTTATATAACTCTCAATGAGTTCCCAAGTTAATGTTGTAAATAAAAAGGATTTTCAATCTAATATTTTTTAAATTATTCACCCACACTAGACTATGTCCATAGATCAAAATATTTCAGTTTACTGATGCCCAAAAATACACTATATGAATAGTTTGGTTATTACAAGATATTTTTGGAACTCTACCAAAATGATCATATCCTTAATTTTTTGGTCAATTACAATTCAAGACCATTCCCTATATTCCTTTTTCTCATTTAATATATACACGGGTAAGGATGACACATAGTTTATATACATGTGGGTCTAATACCGTTTAATTACATATAATTCCCTTTATGAGTAGCATATCCATATATGTTAACATCATAAAATATGTGTTGATAAAAGATAATATCTTATTTTATTCATTAATTGGTTGTATATGTACATATCATTCAATAGTAATCAGTTTTATCTTTGAATTGATATAATTCCTCACTTGGTATGTTTGGGGACTCCTATAACTACTTGTCAATAAAGTTATTTTCTTATATCTAGTTTGGTCACTGAAATTCCATTTTTCATTTTTTTTCATAGAAAAACCCTCTTCTATTCCATATAAAAATTAGATAAAAAATATCATTTAGGTTTATTCTACTCTCTATTGATGAATATTAAAATTATTCAGGATTTGAAGTTGTGTCAGTTTCCTTTGGATTAGCATTCAGGTCTAAAAAAAATTCATTAACGAATCTATCACTTTTCATTCAAAATTATAATTATAATTATATAAGGAAAAATAAACCTTCCATATTTCCAAATATGGGAACTAATGTTCTCATAAATTCAATTTAAATGGATTATCATGAAAATTTATTATCCAGGAAATAAAATCTATATTATAAAAACTATCTACCTTCAAAAAACTCTAAATGAAACTTCAATGATCTCCCCATGTATTCATAGTCTTCATGTCTCCACAAAACATACACCTATACATTTATATATTTAATATTGAAGTTAAAATATAATTAAATTCCCATGTTTGCAGTAAATCATGGTGTGATACAACCTTTCAATAAGATATAACTTGTCACAAAAAAATTCTCATTAACTAAAATTGAATAATGAATAAAATTTTAAGCACATACTAATTGAATCATTTGAAAATGGTTCATTAATAACCTATGATGGTGGATTAATATAAATTTTATAAATTTCCATCACCACTTCATAATGATCATCACTATAGTATGTACACAACTTCTATAGAAAATAATGCAAGAGAAATTCATTTTTCATTAACACCACAACATGGTGTTGTGTATCTCTGTGGAAAACTTCATTTGAATTAATCAAAACAAAAAACATGTCATTGATTATTCTTCCACCTCATAAGATAAAATACTCAACATACAAAGGTCTACCAAGATTCTCATTTTGATATTCTTATTTCAAATAGGTTAACATTAATTCAAAACACTATCCTTCATGTCGTTGTATCCTTCAGCTAACAGTTTTTGCATCAATGTATATCATTCCATCAATAGACACCACTAGAAATACCAGATTGGGATTCACCATTTTTCATAGGGGGATAAAAAAATAAAAATCTATTTGTAGAATCTGACAAATGGTCCCCATTTCATATAATCATTATATAATACAATCTAATAAATACCAATGGAAATAGTCTAAATCCTATTTTTAAATATTTAGGAATAAAAATAAAAATTGCCATTTTAACTCCTATGAAATTATGATTACCAAAACATAGTCTCAATGGTTGTTTTCTAATTCATTTTAAACTCTATAAAAACACCCAATTTAGATTCCCTTCTGTCCCTTTTCATCTAAAATGGATTGCGTAATTTAATTATTGTGTGTTGTATATCAAGTTGAAATTCTTAAACACCATTATATTTTCCATAACCTTTGGAATAAATTATAAACTCTTCCAATATTCATGGATCCTTACGTCATCTATTGTACATGTTGTAAATTGGTAACTTCGTTAAATAAGACAACTTCATATTAAGGATATTGGCAGGATGTGCTCTATAATTTATTTTCTATTTAAAACAAATCTAAAATAAATAACATCTGTTATCTGTATCTATTTCTTAATAATCCAACATAGATCACAAATGTAATTTTTTAATGGCTTCCATATTGGTCATTATGTCCACTAATATCTATTTAGATTTTTATCAACCTATAATGTTCAACATAATAAATATAAACACATTGGGGTCCCCAATTTGGATTTTTATGGCAATATAACATCTTCATCCTCCACCTATTCAATTAAATCAAAGATGTGGACTTCATTTGACTATAAGTTTCCTCCCCCTTAGTATTTGAGTCCATGGGTTTAAATTAATAGTCTTTCTTGGAATAAAATACAACATTTATAGGAGAATAACAAATAGTGTTCACATTATCTTGGAATATCCATTTGTTAATAATATCCTTTCAATGGTTATTTCTATCCTCTATTATATATATAATAGATATTCTATTAGATAATCCCCTGGTTTATTCTCATAGAACATTTCTTCCCACAATGAGGTTATACATCCTAATTCTAGAAATTCATTTTCTCCAGAATCTTATCCAATCTTCACATATACTTCATTTTTTCATGGAAAACAATGTTTAAGACTCCAAAATAACATCTTTGTTTTAGAAAAATACAATAATACTACTATAAATGGGATTAGTGTAGAAACAAATAGTCTTATTCAACAACCGTAAAATTTCCAGGACACTCATTATAATTACTTAATCCATAGTCTCTTGAAAAAATCTCTTTTTCCAAAAATACCTACGATCACAGTCACACGCACACCAATCTATATTGAAATAAATTATATTGAAAAATATTTTTATGTATACCACATGATTAATAAATTTATTCTACATTTTTTAAATTATGTAGTGATACCAACAAAAAAAAGTGTTTAACGTATTCTCCATTCTTAGACTTGGATTAATACCATTTAAATAATATAAAATGATCTAACAAAATCATATATTCTTTATAAGTCTATGTTTCTTAATTTTTGGTATATAACATTATGGAATTAAAAAAATCATATTCATTATTTTTTATCATCATGGTATAAAAACAAACTAATAAAAAATTATATCATATAAATAAATTTAATGCACACCTCTAGTACTAATTCCATTATATTTTTTTTGTTCAAGCCATTTATTTTGATTGCCTACTTCATTATATAATTAAAATTTAAATTTAAACTTTATGGATCATCATTATTTCAAGAAAAAATTTTCTATTTTATTTTTCATATATTATATAAATATTTTATGATAAAAAAAATTCTCTCTTGTAATCACATTTACACCATTTATTGTATCTATCACATAATTTTTCACCACTTGAAATAATAATTGAAAATTTTATTTTCCTGGGGGAGAGGGGAAACTACATTATTTAGGTTGAAGGAATTTTTTTGTTCATGATTAACTAAGCCCTCTTTTTCAAACATTCATTTTCCTCATTTTCAGATAAGAGTAATGGAATTCAAGAACTTCATCTACACCATCTTCATCATAGCCAGGTTAAATTATGATCATCTTCAACCCATTATATGTTAATATTATTTCTGGTATGGCACAAATAGAATATCCATTTATGATGTTTTCCATGGGATCTAACTTTCATGTCATAGAAAACTTGTTCATTGTGAAATAAATACAAGTTATGAATGGTCATTTTTTTATGTCTTACTAACTATTTCCCTATCTTTCTTTATCTTTAAATGATCTACTTTTTCGCTATTAAACAAATGATTCCTTATGGTATGCATAGTGAGATGACTTTAGAATTATTTATTATTTATAACCCTAAAGAAAACATTTAAATAATCCTTATTTAGATGATTCCACTTACCATAGTCAACCATCATCCTCATACTTGATGATTATTCATATTATTTATTCTATATTATTTTTTATTATAAGTGAGTTATTGTTATTGTTCAAATTTTAGTAATTGGTGCTCCATTTATTGGGCTCTACACTTTTACACATAAATTATTAATTTTTTTTCATCTAATGTTTATTTATTATTATGTAAATGTTTTATTTTATGTTTCAGGATTGGAGTACCTTCAAAATATCAATTTTTTAATTAATAAGACATTCCAACTATAATACGTTATCATATAACCAGAGTTTTAACATGTAAATAAATTTCAATTGCAATAATACCGCATTCAGTCTTCTGTAGAATGAGATATTAGCATAGTATATTTTTTACACATTTTGGAAATTGATATTCATAAAAAATATTGATAATGTACCGATGTCACACACAATAATAAAATTTTTGAGATTACTTATTTGGGGATCATCTAATCACAATTTTCATCTAATATCTATTACCTTCTATATTAATGATCAATATTTATCTACTTACATTTATATTTCTTATGGATTATTTTTAATTAGGTATTCTGATGATTCAATAAAAGTTTTTTTCTTCATTCATTAAAGGGTTTAATGTTCTACTTAAGACACTTTATTTCATTATCCCTATTTTTTAGTTCTTTATTCACTGATTATAAAATTTATGTAGTATCCTTCCTAAATTTTCCTCATTGTCTTGGTTGTATTCTGTGTAGAATGATACCTACCTTAAATTCCTTCTCTATATAAATATTCTACATGATATATTTCTAAATGTGACACCCCATAAGTCATTAGGTTATTATCTCTATATTATTTTGAGAAGTGGAGGTTCTTATGGAATTTCCATGGAGTTTGTACTCAAAAAAAGAATTTTTTTAAGATTTTACTTCTATTAATAGTTAATGTTCATAGATTGAGGGAAACCTTTTGGCCACCCTCTATAAGTATCAATTTTAGTTCATTTTTAACTGTGTTTGATTTTTCATAATTGGTCGTTCATAGTTAAGTCCACATCATGAATCACCTAGGAAAAACCATGCATTCTCGGTGGTGTGTCTGAGGTGTTTCCTTTGAGTTGCATAAATATTTTAAACTATGAAAAAAATCGTTTTTTGGATCAATAATTTTTTACAAAGAAACTTTTTTAAAATCCGTACAATTATAAAACCATTTTGATCACCCATAAGGTCATGTGATTCTTAGGGGTTTTATGGGGTGAGTCATATAATATTTTGAAACTGTACTGCCTCTCAAGAGTATCGGTACAACGTGCCATCTATATTAGGTAGTGAGCAACACACAGTTGGCACACATATTAGAAAATAATATAACTAAACCATGTTAGTTGTCCAAGTGTTTAATTATTAGTTATTCATAAAATTTTCCTTTCTAATTAAGTTGTATTTGACCCTTCTCCCACCCCCAACATGATTCATCAAACCATAAGGCACTCATGAAAGATCTCCAACCTCCTCCACCTAAGATTTTTTAATCACATTGATATTTTCCAAGATGTTTTTAAAGATTTCTTTATATATTAACTTCTTATTACTTTCACCATCTCTTATCTATTGGTTTTGGATTCCCCATAAACCATGGTTATCAAGTGGCTTGATTTTAGGGGTTTTGGATGGTATATTGTTGGAGATTTTAGTCTCTAGGTATTTTAGAGACTATTTTGTAACCTGTGGGTGTAGTATCATTTCAAGGAGACATGTTTTGGTATGATTCATCTTCATTGTGTCTTCATTGTGGTATGGGATACTAAAAAATTCTTTCATTAGGGAATTATAATGTTTATATTTTTTTCTATATTACCTTTTTTTGAATTTATAATATATTGATACATACCATTAGTGATTTCAAATTATATTTAATCATTTTTGTATGGAATAATTGTTTTTCATGAAAATTGATTATTTTCATTATCGAAATGTAACATTAAAGATTCTAATATTCTTGTGAAATGCATTATCGATTTTCTTGAAATGTAATTACTATTGTACAGTGGGTTTTGACCTAGTATTTGTAGCTAAAGAGTGAAAATAGGGTTTAAAAAGGAATATGTTTTTTTAGGGTATCGACCTCAAAATTCATTTTAAAATGTGGTGGTTTACTATATTTAAAATGGATATTTGAATTGTGTGATTGGTTTTACCCTAGTGTAATTCCTTGTTTTATTTTATAATTTATTTGGTGAAAATGGTTGGACTTTTAGAATATTTATGGTTTTAGAAGATAATAACTCATGTGGAAGGTTATATTTGAATCATTTTAAAATAAATAGATGATTTATTTGGACCAATTAAAATGTATTAAGTGGTGAATTATGAAATTATTGGTGAAATTAATTTCTTTAGAATTGTTTTTTATTTTCAAAAAAGAGAGTCGTTGTGTAGGAGTCAATTACAAATTTTATAAGTGATTAGGTGATTCACATCATTTTCAAAATGTTGTTTAGAATTTATCTTATTAAAGCTTGATGTGAATGGAATTCTAATCAAAGTTATAGGGTTAAATTTTCATATGGAACTTTTTTATTAAATGGTCTATGTGGATAGAACCCTTGATTTCCCCTTTCTGGTATACCCTTTGTGTTGGATTGTGATGACTATGTGATGATTGTTTCCCCTCATGTCTGGGAATTATATTGTTATACTTTATGTGCATGTTATGTTTATGGGTATTTTAAAGATATGTTTTTACGGGTTATTTTAGTTATGGTGTTTCCACTTGGGTAGACATGGATGTTTTTTAATAATCCTCACTTATTTTACTATTCAAGGGATGTAGGGTACTATGTTTAAGATCTGTATTGTTCCTCTAGTTGGTTCAGACACAAACTTTTCACACAGATCATTCTAGGAACAAGGGATAGGTAAGTTATTTTCCTTCCAATGAGGTTTTTGTGGGATACATGGATGACTATATAGTCATAGGATATATCGGTAAAATGTTTGGTTTGATATACCTATATAATTAAATTCTTGGTGTATTAGTTACCTTTGGATTGGACCAGGACCCATTTGTTTCATCAGTAAGTTACTTATTAATTAAATATTGATATAGTGTTTGTTTTTTTCTTATCACATTATTACAGTTATATGTCATCATTCCTTGTTTATATTTAATTGTTATATTTCGTGAGATAATCTATGTCCCCTTCTTATTGTTATTCAATTATGTGATTTGGGTTACTTATATAGAATATTATTTTTTCAAGATGTTTTTAATATACATATTTTTTATTTTTAAAGTCTCTTTAATGACTAATTTAGTCAATATATAGTAATGGGATTTTTGTATGGAGATGGTTTTAGTTTGTAATGTTTTTTAAAGTAACAATATTCATTTAGATAAACCAATAATGAGTTGTTTAATAAAAATTTTAATTTCATGTGTGGTTTTAAATAAAATTTGGATGATGGATTCATTTTAAAAATTTATGTGTTTGGTTTTGGGAAATGTAAGGGAAAATACTTTGAATGTGGACAATATAATTGTTGTGATTTTCATAATTTTTATATATGTTATGATTAATTTGTTGCTTTATTTTAAAACCAGAATTGAAGAATTTCATAGTTAAATGAATTTTACATATTCAATTATTTTTTCAGACCTAAATTAGATTGTACATCCTACCAATAAATTTCTAGATTCTCAGATCTTTTTGTATCCTTCTTGTTCAACGTGGCAAAAAAGGTGTGAGAAGGGTGGTGGTGAGAAATTAAAGTTTTCATGGTTATATATCAATATTACATCATGTTTTTTAGTTGTTTTATTTTCACCTGGTATTTTATCTTTTCTAGTCCCCATAGTTGTATATTTTGATTCGTTTGTTGATCATGTATAAACAAATGTCGTGGATAATAGTAGTTTTTTAGGACATGTTCATCATGTAATTTATTTATTTTAGATTTTATATTTATTTATTTGGATGTTATATCATTTATTTGGGAAAAACCATTTCCCAATAATTTACTGTGTATCCTAGGCTCTCATCAGTATCCCATGGGGATTAGGAATTTCTCTTTAGGACTCATGGAGAATTGGGTTGAGTACCACGTTGGATGGTGGCATGAGCCAATAAAATAAACAAATAGTATAATGGAATTATAGTTTCCATTAGTAAGAACCTAAGATTCATTTGTATCCCTTTTTATATGTTTTTGTCTCGGTAAATTGTATATTAAGTCTATCAGAGCATGATATGTAATGGTGGGGAGAGTATAGTTTTCACATCCAATACCGAACCTCAAGATTCTATCTGTTGTTGGGTTTCAAATATTAAATTTTATGTTTCTTTTAGTTGTTCCAAATGGACTCTGATGAGATAGACATATTTGGGTCCCCTTTGACTATCGTGTGATGTTGGGGACCAGTCATTTTATTCAAGGTGGGAGGGAACTCAAGCTGCACATTTAGCTCCCATGACCTCAGAAACCAGGTCTTCCCCTATGGTTAAATATTTAATTATTACAATGTGAGTTTCAAGGAAGACACAAAGTCTCCCAAAAAATTGTATTTATGTTATATATCACACTTTTTCTTTATTTTTAGCTTATTGAGATATACTAGATTCTAGATTTCCCTAAATGTTGTTTTATCTTGTTTGTCGTGGATTGAGAAATGTTTGGTTTTCCATTTTGTTATGTGGTTTCTTTACCACATTAATGATTCATGTTGAGTTCCTTATTTTTGAATCATTTTTTCAAAACTTGTTTTCAGAAATGAAGGGGTTTGGTTAAATTGTTTTTCTGGAACTTGTTTTTAAAATTGGTGGGAGGAGTAAATTATCCGGTTTTGTAATTTTTTTAAAGTGGTGTTTTCCCTTTAGGTATTCAAAATGATTCAATGGGATGTTTATTTTTTGGAAAAATGTTTTATTGTGGTCTGGGAATGTTAAATGAATTTGGATATTCAATTTTTTGAATCTTGATTTTAGAATTAAAATGAAATATTTATATTAATTTAGTGTTCTTATTTGATTTGGATATGTATGTGTTCCATAAACGTTGTTATTTTTCGAAAATTGTATAAGTTTTTCCATTTAGTGTGCACTTTAGTGGAGTTTTATTTCAATTTTTCCCAAAAAAAAATAGTGAGTTTCAAAAGGAGACCTCATTCGGTGTGTATTTCTGTGTCTCTGTTTAATATTTTTTCTGTTTTGATTCCATGATTGAGAAGGAATCATTTTTGTTTTTTAGCCATAGATTGGGAATTTCTATGCATTGTGATGAATTTATCCGATATAATTTTGGAAAATTATTCTTTAATTCTTGATCTTACATAGAATCTAATTGGATTAGTGGATATAGAATCTTTATATTGATATTATGAAAAGAGGTCGTAGAAAGAGATTTAGATTCTCCAAAATTCTATTCCAACACATGATTCCTCTTGGATAAGAGTTTTTGAGTGCTTATTGGTCAATAATGTATGAGGTAGTGTGTGTTTTCATTTCCTCTTTTTTCCCACATGAGATGTTTTTTTAACATTGTCATTATAAGAGGTATTTGGTTTGATATATTGAGAGTGCCAAGTAGTTTGCGTCAAAGAACATTTTTCATTGATACTTATTATCATGGATTTTGAAGCATCGACATGTGTGGTTGAATTTTTTGTATCTATTCCATTTTTATCATTTTTCTAATGGATAAATTATTTTGATCTATTTTTAAGTATTTTTCAAATTTACTTTTGGTATGTGTCATTCTATTAAGGAATGACCACCTATTCCGCCCACTTTTGGGTTTTGTTGTTGAGCTCTGTTTTTTTCAGTTGATTAGAAACAATCTCTTGGTGGTAGTGTGTTGAAACTGTTTTTTTGTTTCTCCTCATGGTTCATATTAACTTTACATTAGAGAGGAATTTGGGTGCATGACGGTGTAACTAGGGTGCGAATAACACCAGTTGTTTGTGGTATACTAATTAGTGTGTGGGTTGTATTAATTTTGGGGGATGAACCATGTGAGGGTGATCCAATGTTCACCCTATGTAATCAATGTTTGTCATGGCCCATAGTGACTGATCTCGTATTCCTTTTGAGGCTCATTGATGTTTTTTTATTCCTTTCATTAGGTTTGGAAACATATGTGTATGACAATGTTATTCTCCCGTGGTTACTCAATTGTTAGAGGACTTATTATTTGTAGTGGTTCCATTGTGTCACTAGGATAGATGAAATCTAAATGGCGGGGATACCATTTTTGAGGAATTCTAAATGGATGGGAGGCTATGTCAGGTCTCTTGTACATCATAGGTATTCTTGTTAGATATTATCATTTTTTTTTATTCTTATAGATGTTTGGTATTCTATGGTTTATTAGTTGTATCATTTTGAGGATCTTAGATATTATATATGAGGTTAATTCATGTTGATGAGTTTTTTTGTTGATTTTTTATTGGGATCTTACATTTCCTTTTCCTCACATTTTGACCAGGACTTTATGGGGGTCGAAAGTGGAATAGAGGGGAGTTTATAAAACCCCCCACGCATTGGTATTCTTCTTTTTATATTCTTTTGTATTGTGGAGGTCTGTTAGCATTACTATGTATTTTTATCATGGAAATTATTCTTTTACTATTGTAGATGGTTATGTTTCATGCTTATAGGTGAAACCTAATGCTTTCCTTCATGAGGATCATTTTATGTTCATTTTGAACAACACATTGTTTGTTAGCATAGGTTGTTCAAGGTTAAGTCTAGAACGTGCGTCCCCTAAGAAAAAACAAGAATGGTCCTTGGAGTGTATGTTTCATGGGCCCCAACTTGTGTATGGTTTGATAAAGAATTAATAAATCGTGTGGTTGAGCATATAATATTTTGCAGAAATTCATGAATAGATTATGAAAATTTTAAATAATTTTTGGCCTCCCTAGAAGGTAATATGGGGATTTTAGTATTTTTGGGGGATGGCACAAGGTTTATTATAACTAATTCACCTCACATGATAAACCATGTGATCTGGTGCCTAGCCTAGGTAGTGGCAAATGCACGATTAGTGCCAGGTTGGGAAAACTGTGGGGCCAAACCTTGTGATTTGTCCATGTATTTTTTTAATTCCCAAATATTCCCACATAACTAAGATGTATTTGACTTCCCTTCTCCCCCATGTGAGTTTTCAAACATTATAGATCTCGTGGTTGTTGTCCAAGCTCCTCCACTTTGGATATTTCCCTCCCTTTAATGTTTTAGAAGAGGTTAGAGGTGTGTTCTTAATCATTTTTCATCTTCTACCATTATCCCTCTATTATCTATTTTTTTTTTGCTTCCCCTATGAACCATAATTATAATGTCTCCAGATTTTAGAGTTCCATGTAGATTAATTTATGTGAATATTGGTTTCTCTGTGTTTTAGACATCATATCATGTACCATACGTCTGGTCTCCATTGACTGTGACATGTTTTGAGATGATTCGTCTTGGTTTCCACATCATTGAGGTCTGAGTTACTATTAAAATTGTTCATTTTGGAATTGTAACGTGTTATTTCATTCAAAATTTCTTTTTAATAAAATTTTAAATTAATGTGATATCCCATTAGTGGCTTGAAACCATTTCCTAATCACTACTGGTGTTTTTAATGTTTCTGAAAGGCCGTCAGTGACAGATTCCCATCACTAATGCTCTGTTATGATGAGATTCTGTCACTAATGGAACGTTTTAAGAAATAGTGTCATAGTTATGTTTTTTTCTCCATTATGAATAATAATTATTTTTGATGGATAAAATGTGTGTAAAAAATGATAAACTTAATTATTATAAATAAAAAATTATGATAGACCAGTCACAAGTAAAATAATATGCCACAACTACCTGGTTCGTCCCAAATATAAATCAAAAAAATTCTAAAAAATATAATCGTGATGGACATATAGATCATTATAAATTAATTTTATTTAAAATAAATACCAAAAAATTATGTATAAAATAAAAAAAATAAAACATACAAAAAATTAATACCAAATTATTCTCATAGTATGTATATAACCAAAATTTAAAAATTGTTAAAAAATAGAATTAAATGGTTTGATGAGGTAGAAGAGGATAATTAAAAGGTTCATGGGAACCAGAAGGTGACTGTAGGTGAAAGACCTCTATCTGAAACTCTGAGAAGGAGGCCAAGGAAGGACCATTCATATCTTCCGTGGCTGATGAAGACTAGGTCTGCCTCGAAATGGAAAAGAGAGGTGGTTATTGCTGTAAGAAAGGGAATCGGGGGTAAGAAGGAATCACCATATATGCTTGCACTTGATCAGCTTCGAAATCAGATTCAAATTAATAATTTTTGGAGGAATCCCGAGTGGGAATCGACTACTGGAGAAGACGAATCATGCATGGGATGTAGGGATGATTATGGGTATTATGATATGTATCCTTGTGTTGATCTGTGTTGTTTTTCATTTTTGGTTCTTTGGACTTTGTTTGGGATTGTTTGTGGGGAACCAGACACCCTTGAGCTGGATTATATAAAATGAAAAAAAATGATCTCTTGCAATCACATATACTCCCACATATGCAAATCTATCAGATGCAGTTACTCACTCTACTCCTCCCTCTCTCTGTATCCATTGTATCATGTCATCTTGATCTATCATCATCTCTACATATTTTAATATAGATTATTATTTTTCTCTATTATCTCCCTATGAGAGGAAATTTGATGTCAGAATAGTTTTATAATAACTTTTAGGTGTCATTTATAAACATATTACTCTAATATTTACTTTCTCAACACCATGAAAAGTCACCTATATTTTTCAACCCTCATCGAAACCTAAATCTCTTGTGGAATATTCTTTCTCTCATGATAAGAATATTTTTTCAATGAGATGTTTCATCCTCATACATTTCAATTAAAGGTAGTTATAAATTAGAATATTAATAAAATTATAATTAGTAATGTTTTTTTAAAAAACTACTAACCACAAAATGGCATTGTTTATGACCAATAAACTATATTATATGAGGATCATTGTACATGTTCTTAGAAAAAATGAACTATGTAATATTTGGGTCAGTTGAGGCCTACACAATAAAACATATTTTATATTTAAATTATATATATTTCAATAAATAATATTACATACCTTATATCATCGATGTATAACAAATGTATGACTCCATTCCCTATGTGTGATGTCATGCATCATTTATTTCTAGTTTATTGATGATGACCTCCCCCAAAAATTATATCATAGACAATAAGAGTACAATCTATCCCATACCCGAGTTAAAATATATTTAGGTTGATGGGATATGAAATGCTAGTTGAAAATAGTAGTGGAAGCTATATTGATATAACTCTTTCTCAGGATTTCTAACAAATAAATAAAATTTTCATGTATATAAATATCCCAATCCTCTTACATATAATATATCATGATATCAAAAATTTGATACCACAAATTCTACATGAAAATTTAAAACATCATGTCACTAATTTTAGAAATCTAAAGTAAAATTAATTAATGGATAATGTATAATCTCGTGGACGAATGTCTAGTGATGAACAACAATGAACACTTAAGCCCATGACAACCATGGATCAATTTTTTTTTCAAATCACACAAGCCATCCCAAGAGTGAAATGTGAAAAAAATTTCAATTAAAAAATATTCAGAATATTATTTTCAAAATTAATTTAATAACATAAAATAAAATAAATACTTTAAATAATTACATTAAATAATTGAACATACTGTCATAAATGAGTATCAAAATCAATATATGGATGTCTGTATAGGACATGGTCCAAAATCATCTATTGAGAAAGACTGTTCCCCCCATAATAGGCATAATATTTTCTAGATTAGATGAATTATTATTTTCATCAGGATCACCGACATCACTATGAAAACAGAATAGATTTTCAAGAGAATCTTCAACATTATTAATAAATTGTCTTACCTATAATAAATTTTTTATTCTTATTTCAAATATAAAAAAACTAATAAATACAAGAATATAAAAACATTTGCTATAAGAAATTTTCATTACATATGAAAAATATATAAACTAATAAATACCTTAATATAATATTTACAAGTAATTAAATATAATAACATATTAATCTAACCTATAATATTTTTTAATATAGATTTAAAATAAAAAAACTTATAAATACCATGAAGAATATAATATTTTTACTAGTTAGTAATTATCAACGAGAATATAAAATATAAAAAACTATTAATTAATTCAATCTATGAAGGAACAAAATAGATGCTCAGGTCAAGCCATCTATAATAAAAAATAAACCTATAAATAATTGTCAATACAAATATAAAATATAAAAAACTAATAAATACTGGAATATAATACACGATTCATCATAATATTCTTAATCTTAATCAAGGATAATTTCTTCATCATAATTTTTAGCATCATAAACTTCTATACAACATTTACTTTCCTCGTACCATATTGATTCAACAATATTATTAATATCATCGACCCTTAACTGGTTGGTTTCATCACCGAAATTTATATCTCATATGAAAAGAGAAATATTTTTGGATTTTTTTTATAATCATTTATGTATGTTTCCCTTCCTAATAACAATTTTCATTTTCATGAAACTGATTTTCAAGAGATTTAATTTTTATTACACTCCCCCTGTCACATAACTATCTGAGAGCATCACAGTAAATTTCATAATAAACTTGAAGTTCTTGATGTGCCAATATAAATGGATCATTTGATGTAAGATGACTATTATATTTAATTTCAATGAATCCATATCATAGATGAATTCACAACCCTCTATCGGTATCAATGTAATGAAATTTAATCATTAATACATAATTTTATCCTAGATATCATAACTCAATTATTTTATCCCTTATACCATCAAATTCAACTTCACATTCTTTTTAATCATATTTTTTTCATAAAAACACCACTATTAATTTATATCATTGATACAAAATATATTAATATATGGAATAAAAATAGATTAACCAGATACCCATTATAAGATTTAATGAATTTGAATAGATGGTTTTGGATGGCATATAATTGACTATAAATTTAACATTCATGTTGCGTTTCCTGCAAAAAATAATTTTTTTAATAATATATATCATTACGATGTTGATTTATTTTTCATCCAAAACAACTTAATATACCAGTATTTAAATAAAATTTTCATAATTATATTGATTATTTTCATCAAGATAATCATATATTATTTATATATACTACTTTTTTATAAGGTAGTACTATAATTTAAAAAATATAAATAAATGTAACTATTATAAAAATTTTAAATAATAATAAACAGATGTACTCACTTAAAAAATTGTATGATTTACCCATAATTCATAAGAACATATATATGATCTCTATGAAATTCTTCATCTGAAATACATCCTTCACAATGACCACCAGAACCTTTATCAGGCTAATTAAAAACTAATAATTGATGAAATGTGGCATCATGAACATTTTCCTCAAAATGAACCATCTGATTATGTTTTGTCGGATATTCCGATTAAAAATTATGACATCAGAAATTTTACATTTTTTCCTTTATATACGCTTCTAAAATCAACCATTCAATTGATGGTTTATTAAGTAAATGTTTTATTTTCCTTATATTATATCTCTCAAATGGATAAATACCCAAGAATTGTACTGGCCCTCCATATTTTGTTTTATTTTGAAAATATAATACTAAATGTTCCATTAATTTAAAGAATGATGGGGGAAATATTTTCTCTCATTTACATGAAATTAAAACAAAATCGTTTTAAAGAATAATAAATGCATCATTATACGATGTTTTGAGATAAATATCTCAGAAAAACTGTGATATTTGAATCAAAACATAACATATTGAATATTTCATTAGCTCTCTAAGATACACATACACTAATATTTCCATCATAACATGGCATTCATGAAACTTAAACCTATTAATATGATCATTTATTATATGAAAAGAAAAATTAGAATCATAAAAGTATGATATCATAAAATATATAATCTATATAACATTATTTTGAATGTGTGTAAGATCATTTTGGCTTCATTAAATTGTTTTGTATTTCATCTTTAAATAATTCGAGTTTAGTACATCTTTAAATTTGGGAAACATATTACCATTCAACTAAATTATCATTTGTTTTATAGAGTGTGTCTAACATGGTATAAAATATGGTATCAAAATAATTATTCTCAATATCGATTAAATATAACAAGTGATGAATTAACAAATCATACCAACATGAAAGGCCATAAAAAACACTTTTCTTTATCTAATTATTAATTCCTCTAAGACCTTTTTTTTCAGTTATGGTTGGTCCAAATTTAACAAGAGGTAATGTTGAGATGATAGATGTTACCTTGATCCCAGAGAGCACCGGTGGAGGTTCATATCATTCAATTAATCTTTTTTTAAAAATATTTATATTAATTTTAAAATGTTGATCAACATTCAGAAATATACGAAGACAATAAAAATAATATTCCTTTATCCATTTTCCAATCATAATCATTTGGTTCTTAGTCATTCAGAACATATATGATTTTACCCCATGTGCTCTCTATTTAGATAAAAACCCATATGCCATAAAGTCACTGATTGTCCACATTATTTCATCATTCGATGTAAACTTCTTATACACAACTATATTAAATGAAATTACACTGTTGTTCTATAATGGAATTAACTCATTAATTAATGTCTCTATAAAAATTGATATTTTTCTTTAGATACCATGTAATTAATAACACCATGTATATATATATGGTTACTTCATTGGCATCCAAGGATGTATGTTCTACAAAGAAATGAAAAATTTACAATAAGAATAATGACTTTCATTTATCACCAAATGGAAAAAAATCATCAATAGAAAGACCAACATTAGGTACATGTTTCTAAAGAAAAATAATGAAGCATCTGATCAAATTGTTTCCATAAATCACCATCTCATTGATGATTTAAACTTTTACCAATAGAAATATTTTATTTTTGTCATGTATTAAATTTAGATTTGTTTCAAGACATTAATAATGGGATTAAATTTTGTGTAATTAGAAAATACCTCAAATTTTTAACAGAAAATATAGATTTCCTTATTGTGTTTCATTATAACAATATTATCCACATGTTGTGAAATAAAATACAGACTCTTAATCACGGTAATATATGAATAATTCATTTGAACATGCATTATCTTCTGATTATAATGGAAAAATTATTGACCAATATATTACATTCATAGAAACATGCGGGTAATATTTACATCAGGAAAAAAAGATTTAATCAAAGATAATATTTGATTATAAAAATATTGGACATTATAAAATCAGATTTTATAGACTTAAAATTTTTAAGAGCTTAATGTTTTTTTTCAATTATATTATCAAATATAAGGCCCCATAAAAATATTTCATCAAAGTGAATAATTTAAAACGTACTAATCTATGATTTAGAATATCATTCGATGTCTTTTTCCTAAATAGATAGACCAAAAACCTCATACACTATGTTTGAAAACAATGGACTCAAAAATAAAAAAATATATTTTCTATGGAATTTTGTTCACCATATTGATACCTAAAAATGAAATCAATCAAAAAAACTAAAACATACTGAATGAAATATAATAAAATCAAACATTTCAAATAACCACCTATCAGAATTATTTTATCGGAATTTAATTATTTGTTTGAAAAAAATAAGATTTGGATGATATAGTTTTTTTATGTTTAAACACCCTCAATATAGACATTATTTATAATAGACCCATCGGTATTTTTCAATGCATAATATAATCATGATTACATAATGGAAACTGATGAATAATTTTTGAGTCCATAATTTTGTATAAAAATAAAAAGAATCACTATAACTCATTTTGACTAATTAGTAATTATTATTATATTTTAGTAATGTCTTATTAGTATTGGACATTTATATTTTATACAATTTATTACAAATTATCATATTTTACTAACATTTAAAACCTATTAATTATACTCAGTAATTAATACTCAAATTTTCAAATTTTTACTAATATTTATTAATAATTTATAAATTATTACAAATTAATTGGTGATAAATAATAATTATTTTAGTATGTACTACATTTTTACTAATTATTAGGAATTTATAATAGTTTCTATTTTAAATATTTTTTAAAACATATGACAAACAATAAATAATTATTATAAATATATATTATAGTTTATTAATTCATAAAATTATTTATTATGTAATACTAATTATTTACACATTATTACTGATTTTTTAGTAAATGTAAATAACTTTTCATTATTACTAGAATTTGGTATTTTTTTCTTTTACAATTAAATAAAATCATCCTAATTTTCTAAATTTTAAAAATTTAATAATAATATTTTGTAATTTACATTAATATTTACAAATTGTTATTAATGTTTAATAATTAATATTTAATTATTTTAAGTTATTTAATAATTATTTATAATTATTTAAATTATTATTACATTTTTAATATTTACTAATTATTGTAGATTCTGAAAAAAAAAATCGTATTTTTTATGTTTTTGATAAGGTATGACATATTTTTTCCTAATTATTATTTTTAATGTTATTAAAAAATATTAATTATTTTTAATTGTTACAGTTATTTCATTAAAAAAATTTACAATGTTTTTTATAAAAAACGTTCTCATAAATAATGCATTGTAAAAAAAATTCATTAAATTGTTTATCTCATCATTTTTGTAAAAAATTCATTTCATATTTATTTAATATTATGTATATATTTATATATTACATTATAAATTAATCAAATATATTTACATAAAATTTATTTTCACACATTTGTTTAAAAGATATGCATACAAAATCAATATATATATATATATATACACATATCCAAAACCTTACAAATCAATCCAAATTTATATATATTTGTATTCACAGGTGTATATATATTTATATTTTACAAAATTTCTTAATCAAATATATTTTTAATCATTTTTTTAAAAATACTTTCTTATCACACACACTCATATCAAACTCCTTACATATGTTTTTAAACGTCTGTATATACATATTTACATGCTAATAGGTATTTATATAAATATATATGACAGAATTTTTTAATCACATATATTTTTACATTTTTTTAACCAAATATAAATATCAAATAAGAACATACAGACACACACACACACAAATATATATATATAGCAGTTGGGGTGTGACTCAGGGGTTGAGGTACCTCACAAGGCTACGTTCGATTATTATTAACTGTATTTTGATAACTAATTGGGTATTTGTGCCCCAAATATATTTGGGGAGTCTATTCTTGTTTGTAGAAGGTAGAGCCCCACTACAGGGGTTGTTTTGGAGGGATATAGAGATTAGGGATGCCAAATTGATGGAAACAGTGATGATTTATGAGAAGTAGTTTACAACTTCCTGGTGCACAACATTGGGATAACTAACAACTGTGGTGGTGTTAAAGGGTTTGATGGGGCCGACTACGGGCCCTCATTAGGATATTTCCTTGCAGTGCTTCAATGGACATTGAAGAGGCATATTAGTTTGTATTGGGTATTGATAGTCTATGGATGTGATTCAATGGAGACAACGAAGTATGGTGCCACATCCTTGGGAAAATGTCCTTATTGACATTGAGAGGATGATTTCAGTTGTCATCAGTCAGTGTGAGCCTGGGCGGCTAGTTAGTGCATTGTTTATGACCAGCTCAAGACATAGTGAGGTGATCCAGTAAAAGTGAAGGGTAGTCAAAATAGAGTGCTTAAACCATGGGATTGGGGTTTCATTGGATGACATTCAGATATATGCTTTGTGATCGATTGATGTGGTGATTATTTTTTTAGGGTTGATGGCCAAAAATAGGGAGGTTTCTTCTTCCTTCACTAGTCATGCAAGGCACAACATGTGAACAGATCTATAGGCGAAGAAGAATTTTGATGGTGGCGAGTGTGATTACATGTTCATTTGATAATGGATTTGTGTTTAAAGACAAGGAGATGTTCGTGGGAGTGTTTTTAATATGTTTTATGGGAAAATATTTTTTTAAAGAATATGTTAAATTTTTTAAAAAAAATATGTGTTAAAGGAGGCATCGTCGATGCCGTCTCCCCCCCCCCCTGTCGCATTTTTCTCAGATCGATGACATGGTAATGGCGACAGGGGGTGTCGCCTTTCCCTCAACACCTTATAAAAGGGCACCAAAACCCCCTTCTCCTCACATACATTCCCCCCATCTCTCTTCATTCCAATACATCTCTCTTAAAAAAAACTCATTTTCCATGTGGTGGATTCAGTGGCCCAAAATATGGGTTGGTTTTTTTTGAAACATCATTTATAAGTATTTTTTATTTTATTTAATGTTTTTTTATTTACCTACTTGAATTATTTTTAGTTGTAAAGATTTTATTTTTTAAGTAGTTTAGTTTGTTATAAATATTTTTTTTATTATTTTGTATAATTAGTTATATATTGTTTGGAATAATAATTATTATTAGTATATATTAAGTATAAATTAAGTATAGAATAACATAGGATTAAGTATAGTAAAATTTTGGTAGCAAAAAGATTATATGGTTATATAATCAATCAAATCCCTATCGGGATTCAATCAAGTGGATGTGGCTCTATAACATAAGTACATATCGGTAAAACCCAAAAAACCAGCATTGATCTAGCCTCAAATGGGAACTGTTGCATGACTATATGCCTTTCTCCCCTCCGGGATTGATACTCTTGGGGGATATTCTTAATATTATTAATATTTTCATTATATACTACTAAAATACCTAATAAAATAAAAATCAAAACAATATATTTATCAATGATGAAATTATAAATGTTATGATATAGAATGAAATGGGAAATGACACATGCATTAATGAATGAACGTTATTATTAATAATTGAATTATTTTTAGTTAGTTTTAATGGTGTTATTGATTAATTAGTTTAATTAGTTATATATAGTTCAGAAATAATATTTATTATTGGTAATTCTTAATTATAAATTAATTAATGAATAACTTAGTATAAAAAATAAATACATATGATTAGTTAATTAAAAATAACTAATTTAATATCGTATGATTAATGATTAATGAATAAATAATTAAGAAATAACTTAATAATGATAAACTAGTGATTAAAGAATGATTTATTAGTTAACAACTATTAAGAAACATTGGTATCATTATTTAGGATATAACAAGATGTTCTAAAATTTTAGTATAATAAAGATTATATAGTTTAGAGATAATAGTTTTTATTACAAATGATTAATTATATATTAATTAATGAATAACTTAGGATTAAAAGATGAGTACATGTAAATATTATCTAATAATACTTATCATTTACAAAATGAAAATTATTATCATATAAAATGAAATAGATAAGAAAAAATATATTAAATTAGACATGAATTTTGTACCACATATAATAAATACCTTGACAGTTTTCAATTAAACAAGGTTTGGATGAGATTAACATGACATTGGAGGTGAGGTAAAATCCAATTTATTTTTATTTGGTAGATTAAAAAATCATATAAAGATACGTACTTAATAATTAATGTATATACATGTACAATATGATATTAAGATATCAAATAAAAATTATTTGGGTTTTACCTCACTTCCTATGTTAGGATCATATCATCCAAACCATGTTTTATTGAAAAATGATTATATTTATTGTATGTATTAAAACATTCACATGTTATTATATGTGTTTGTTCTTCTCTATTTTAATTTATATGATCATAAATGTAATTTTATCAATTTGAAAAAACTAATTTGATGTTTCTCTTCTTTGTGACCTCAGTTTCCAAAACATTTTTTAAATTAAATTATAATAAACATTAGTATCATATATAAGGGTATAACAATATGGTATATAATTGAATTTTAATTAATATTATATAGTCATCCATTATTGTCACTATTATAATATTGATCAAAAAAATATTTTTGACATAGAGAGACATTTTTTCCTATGTGTAATGCTATGGGGAGGTTATTCAAACTAAGAATGGAGCTTCTTACAGTACACAAACAATAACAGTGTTTAATACAACTGATTTTGTTACCCTTTGTGACCTTCAAGAAAGAATTCATGGTTCCTTAATTCTAGGACCTGATCAAGATATCACGTTTTTAAGCTATAGACATTTCCAATTCCCAGAAACAATGTCGAATCTAGATTTTCCATTGGTTGCTGATGCACAGTGGGTACAAGAAATAAATTTATTTTCTTATTAGTTAGATAGTAAATTGATGTATTAATATTTTAATGATTCTACTGTACAATAGAAAAATCCAGTTGTACGAAGAGGTATACATACAAGAGTTGTTGAAGATGGTCCACCCCATGAAATTAAGCCTATTCCAAATGATATAAAAGAAGAAAACCTAGATGATCCCTTGGATATTAATTTCAATCAGATATCTGATGATGAGTTGGGTAATTATGTAATATATGGTGAAATCATTATTGATGGGGAGGGACCAACAGATTTTAGGCTGGAAGTTTCTAGAAATGAATTAGATGTACAACAGCCTCAACCTATAATAAATCATCCAAGTCTCTTTTCATCTTGGTTAGAAGCAATGACACATGTGCCTAAATTTGAAAATAATTTTCTCACACTATCAAATGATTTTCCCTTAGATATACAAGATAGGCTTAGTGAGATGGAAAAAACCTTATATTTTGGAAGGTATTTTACAATAAAATATGCATTAAAAATCATGATAATGATATTTAACATTAAGAGGAATTGTAGATATATAGTTCATGAATCATGAAATAATAAATATATCATAAATTGTGAGAAGTATAGGGATGAGTATAGGTTCTTCATGAGGGTGATTCCGGATATCACATTTGGAGTTTAAAGAATCTTGTGGATTGATGCAGCTCAAACATGCGTTCAGCCAAGCCTAACATAGGATCATACCTCATTGCATGAAGAATTTGTGTCATCCCTTATAGTTGTGATTATTGGGACATTCCATGATGTTCTGATATACCTTGTTCAAGATAGTATATAACTACAATTTAGTTTTGATATTTCCTATTACTAAGTCATATATGGTGAAGTTGATGGCAATTGTGATGGTCTATGTTGATTGAGATTACTTTTAACTAGTGTTTCCAAAATTATTACCCATATTGAGGAACCATAATCATGTTGTATTCCATATTGATACAAACGAACATGTGTCTCTATATAACCAACTTGATCGATCTCATGTTCTATTTCAGCAGTTGTTATGGGTATTCCTCTCAGGTATCTCCACATTTTGTTTTAAGAAAACAGTTTGTTTATATTGGTGAAATGATTCTATATAGAAAATAAAAGGTCGTATTGTTGACTTCGGAAACCCAAAATGGAAACTGGTCACCTCTTAGGCTTTCCTTTTCAAATGTAGAGACAAAAAATATGAATCATGGAGCTGGTCTTTGGCATGTATCAACAACCATTTCACCAAATGTTGGGGTGTTTGTTTAATATCTGATTGGAATCGAGAAATTAATGAGGCAATCAATACAAATCCTAATATATAGAGATACACAAATGAAAATTATTGGTTCTGTATTATAATGATTTCTAGAAATGTGTTGAAAACATTCCACAAAGAACTGTTGATGAAGGCAATCACGAGGCATATTATGCATTGTATTTGTTATTTTTCACTATTTCAATGTAAATATAATATCAGTTGATGTGAAATATCATCTCTTCTATATAGAATATGAGCTAGATCAATTGAGATTTGAATAAAAATTTGAACAAATTTCCATGGCTAATCAGGAATTTTATGATTATATAATGTGGATTCAAAAAGAAAAATAGACATTGGCATATGATGGGCGAATGAATTACAAACGCATGACCAAAAACATTGTGGAGTGAATAAATGGTGTCTTCAAATGGATTTGAAAGTTACCTATAACTGCCATAGTTTAAGAGATATTATATCATTTCGTGAAGTACTTTTTTGATAGATAAAGACTAGAATCATAAAGAATGTACTAGGGGATAAGTCATTGAATACACTTTCGACGGAATATTAAAAAGAATATTGATAAATTTTCTATTTATCATGGCTTACTTTTTTATGATTATAATCCTGATTTGATGTTTTAGATAATTCAGACTGAATCACAAATAGCATCGGTGAAAAAATAATGGTGTTACTTGAAATGAGGCAATGTTCAGGTGGAAACTTTCCGGACATATAGTTTCCATGAACACATGCCGTTGCAGCATGTGCCACTATGAACATATCATGAGAAGAATATGGCGATGGATTGTACCAGACAGAAACCATTGCTAACTATTATCTATCACCATGGAATCCTGTTATGGGTCTCTTTATTTCCCAATGCCCGAAGACCAATGGATATTGATACCTGGCATCAACCAGTTGCATCCCCATGGGAGACCGCAGGCCAGCAGGATGCGAAATGAGATGGATAGGACTCATGAATAAAGACATTGTTTGAGATGCACCATGTGTCATCAAGAAGGTAATAACTGAAAATGATACCCTAAATCTTTTGGGTCGAGTTCACACTCTCATCCACAATGATGTATTGTCTTCATTGTGATATTCTCATATTGTAAATTATATGTTCTTATTTATTCTTTTTACCTCGGTTTTGAAAAAATATATGTGAATAATATTATAATATAATTATATATAATATAATAATAGTATTATATATTATAGTATAATAATATAATATAAAATGTGATTATAATAAAGATTATATGATCAACTATATCTATCAATACTTGTTTCACTATCAGAATCCTGACCAGAAAACATTTTCAGGGTATAGTGTCATGTTTTAATTGTGCATAATACTATGGGGATGTTATCAAACTGAGAAAAAGATGTTTTGTAAGACAGGGTCTTAAATATATATATATAAACATTTTGTCTTTATTATGTAAATGTTTATTAGAAAATGGTGTGCTTTGTAATTTATGAATGACTTCCCACATGGTTGTATGTTTCATGATTATTTTCTCACATATACAAGTAATTTTGTAACAGAAAATCAATATCAAGAAAGAATTTGTGGGAAATGAACCACGGTGAAATAGGAATAGTAACAATGAAGGTGGTGATGGAATTAGTTTATGTTATCACCATCGTTGTTGTCACCATTCTCCTACTTCATGGTCAATTTCCCGCAAATTGTTTCTTGAATTTTATTTACTGTTGTAGACTAAGTTGTACATGTGATAAAATAACAATGAAATATAACATCTTCTACAAAGTCATACATATATTAAAAATCACAACAATTTCTAATAAAATTTTACATAATGAAGACAAGTTGTTTATATATATAAATATATAAAACTATATATTACGAAACATCTTTTTATAGTTAAAATGATATCTTAACAACACAATAATAATATGATTTCCATAACACAAAGACATGACCTTTTCTTTTGGTCATAAATAACTTCACAATACAATGTGAATAAACATAAAATGTCTTGAATTATTTATGTCATAATATTCTGCTGACCATAACATTATATTTTCATTTTGTAGTTACAAATAATTTCATTTTATTAATATATAGATGGATGATACCATAATAATCACTCAGTAGGATAGCCATATTTCTTAGGTCGTGTTAGACGGATGTGATAATCAATCGCTTAGGGTGCTTCAAGAACACCTTTTTTATCACAGAGATCCACCATATCTCATTAGACTATACATATAGAAAGCTATATTTTATTTCCTTACCATATCAGATTTCGAATTGGTCTAACATCACCTTCTTTCTGCCCTTGTGGAGAGGTGGGGACCAGAGACACACACATTGCACCTGCTTGAGGGAGAGATGACCATCACCCTCATGGATTTGGAAGTGCATATCAGTCTTCCTATCAATGGGGAAGCCATTATTAGACCTACTCATACATCATGTCCTGAAATTGCTTAGGGATTGTTAGGAGTCAACATTTTTTCCGACCATAGGGCTACAAATGGAGCGTTTATATCTATTCCTTGGATGGAGGGACAGATTGAACATTTACATGATGATGATGATGAGCAGAATCTCATAAGTTATGCTTATGCATATATATTACATCTCATTATTAGTACCATGAGTGCTGATCACTCATGGATACACGTGAACATGATGTATATACCCCTACTAGAGGACTCTGATCGAGCCGGGACATATAGATAGAAATCAGAAATCTTGGAATACATGTACAGATCATTATACAAGATATCCCATAAGGACCACACAATTATCAGGGGTGGTTTCATCCTTCATTAAATATTGTCATGGGAGAGCATCCTTTTATCCATCCCTCATTTTGTTGGTCTACTGATCACTATGGAGGTGTTTTATGACGCTCTATATAGATGATGGTTTGATCACTCATCTCTATTGGTTTCTGATGCTACAAGAAGATATTGAATTAAATTTCTCACTATTTTTCACTATTTATGTTGTGTATTATAGGTGGTTTCAGAGACACAGTTTCCTCATGGTTCTAAGACCCCATTTGGGTGTATATCGACACATGTTGCACTATCTCGTACCAAACAATGTATGTATATACAATATATAATTGTGTAAAAAATATAATAATAGCATCATTTTTGGGTTTTAGTAAGATTTTCATTGACAAAGGTCACATTTCATTTCAGATTTCATTGCTTCCATACTAGACTATAATGGACCAGTGGCTGCCATACTGCATTGTTGGCCTTGAAGATGCTATGAATGGAGTGATCCTCATTCAAATCAATAATATTGGGTGGAAGTAGCCTGATAGAGTCATGCACTAGTTTTCTATGTTCATCTGATTCCATTTCCACCAATACAGACAAATAATATTCATGGAGTGAATTTGATATTGAGGAAATATGAGAACTAGCATTTAGTACATGCCAACTTTCTCAACTACTAGAATAGACGTGCAAAGTTTCGTATTCAGGGTGTACCTACAAATCAATTCTTTAATTCGGAGAAGGTCGAGTATGAGCCATGGTATAGACTGAAGTCTATACTATATCTTACTTGACATGAAATATAGATTAATAATATTATATGTCACTATATATAAATTAGTTTTTTATTGAACTATTTTCTAATTCATTTGTAATCTCTTTATAGGGCACTCAATTAGGGCATCTTTTTCAAATGGGAAATGAAGAGGACGGGGGGCCTTTAGAGAGGCAGTTGTCCATTCTGAAGCACTGGATCTGATGTAATCCTATCGTGTGCTTTCCAATAGCATTTCTGAGAGTCCATCCCAGAGAGAGGGAGTTATTACTGAGGAGGAACATTGTATAGAAGTTGCAGCCACTAAGGATCCATGATTATGATGATGTAGAAAACATTTTCCTACACATGGGGATCCACCCATTAGGCCGACATAGGTCCACCCTCTGGCAGTCCATCCTAATATGATTGAGGATATTCATCAGGCAGCATGGGATCCAACTTTTTTTATAGGATATCCCCAGTTCTATCCCACTTGGATTGCATATCCATCACAGCTTTGGGGTTTAGATCAATCTCATCCTTGGGGTGTATCTCCATTGTAGGTTTGGTTCCCCACTATGATGATGGATGTTACTTCTACTATGCTAGTTGGAGAACGATTATGAGTGCAGTAAGATGAAAAATACAACATGTAGTTGACCACTCCTTCCATTGACACACTAGTGGAGGATTCGACAGTTTACACTCCATTGCCCAAGGATCATCCCACTACAGGTCATCAGTCTCCCCTGCGAACTCAAAGAGCACGTACTATTCACAAACCACCATGTGGGACATAATATCTTCCCCATAGACATAAACATTGATTGTAATTGTTCATTTATATTTATTATGTCTACTAAAATGATGATACTATTATTCCAATCATCCCTTAATATATTTTTATCCAGTGTTTCAGTTGTCATTAATATTTTAAGAACAATTTTTATTTTATAGCATTCAAATTAGACTACATGAAATAGTTGATTTATTATTAAATTTAAATTTTATATATTCAAATGATTATAAAATATATAGTATAAAAACAATCGAAATTAAATTTATAAGATATACTAAACATATAATAATTTTTTGAAAATAAAATTTGTTTCATAAATATGGTTTCAAATGTTCAACCAATGATTTCTTCCCCTGTAAACATCATTATATAACTTTGATACAATTTTACGGTGTATCATGTGTGACTAGAATTCTGGGATCTTGGTGGTGGAAATCTCTCGAATCATGCGGGACCGAAAATGATATCCTAAGGCTATCTATGAGACTCCTAAAATTTCCTCCACATAGCTTTGAATATTGTTATGTTCAAATAAGCATGTTCCTTATTACACCTGCTCTTGCACAACAACAACAACATACAAATTGATATCATCAAACAAAACACCAAGAATCCTTAAAAAGTAAAAATATTAAGTAATATCCCAATATAGTTATCATTTAATTCATTTCTCACTTCAAGTCAATGGGAATGTATAAAAAATCAAATGATGATAGAACACCTTCATCCTATTCTCCATCTCTAGAAACACGATTGTTCTCCTCCATGTAATGTTTGTGCTAGAATATTTCCATCATATCACATATATGACCACAAAAACACACAAACAACCCTATATTGGTTCACTCAACTAATTTGGAAAACAAAAAAATATCTTACATGTTCTTGTTGGGTATATTTCTCATATCGCAGTTGTCTTCTCCGCGTCTATCTACAAGAACTGAACAGGAGCCCTCTTCCCACCACCTGCCTTTTTTTATTTTCATTTCTAGAATTTCAATAATGTGATGAAACACCATCGCCACCATTTTCAATCCTTCCTTTCTATGGATGAAAATATCTGAAATGATTGGCCCCACAAATAGAACCTCCCCATCTCTTGTCGGTGTTGCTGTTTTTCTTACTACTTTGAGACCACAATCCATTGGATGTTGCCTCTATCTTCTCATTAGGAGGGGTGCCAAGCCCTTCATAATTCTATTTGATCTCCAATGATTCTTTTATGTGGTTTTCAAAAAATAATTGTCTAGGCTAGAATTTAATAATTATATAACTAATTAACTAATTTATTATTATATAATTAATAATTATATAATTAATATTTATATTTATATTTAATTATTATATAATTAATAATGACAGTACTTGTGAAATAATTAAGCATATAAATAAAAATTATATTACTAATTGACTAATTAATTATTATATTATTAATAATTATATTACTAATTAAGTAATTAATTATTAATTTTTTATTATATGTTAAATATATGTTTTAAGTTTCATTTATATTCATATTAGAGATTATATTTTATTTACTCACAAAGCCACTTATTTGAAACAATCTTATGTTTCATGTAGGAGGTTTTGAAAGCTTCTAAATTATTTTTAATCAATAATTTTTTATGAAATAAATTTATTTTTGACTATTTCTTATATGATAAATCAGGTATTTATGTTTAATTTATATTTCCCTTATATTTTATATTTTATATGCTTTCAATGTCACATACTTGAAACATTATTATGTTTCAAGTCGATGTCTTTGATATTTTATACATTAATCTTCATCAACATTTTTTAAAAAATTAATTTTATTTTTTGAATATTTATTTTTTGTTTTATCCATGTTTTAATTTTCATTTATATTTTCCTTATTTTTTATATTTTATATACTTTAAATGTCACATACTTGAATCATTTTTATGTTTTAAGTTGGTGGCTTTGAAAGGATATAAATTATTTTTTTAGAAAATTTTTTTATGAAATTATTTTTATTTTCCACTATTTCTTATATGTTTAATCCATGTTTTAATTTTCTTTTATATAGGTCTTATATTTTATATTTTATATTCTTCTAAAACCATATAATGGAAATATTTCTGATTCCTACATCAAAAATGAGAAATGTTATACATCGGAAATAGAGAACTTGAATCCCACATCAAAAATGCAGAAAGATTACATAAGGAATCCATCTTACAAAAGGGAGCCGTGACTGATGGTTTATATCAAAATCAAGATTTTAGTAATTATAGTACAGTTGGATATTAAATAAGAGATAATTTTTGTTGAATTTTATTGTTTTACTTATTTATAAATATATATAAACAAAACAACATAAAAAAATTTAAATTTTATATATATATAAAAGAATATTTAAAATTGTATTTTTTTGTTTTAGGGGAAAGGAAACAGTAGTGATCCCACCTTTAAGGCACGTTTTTTAAATAAAATTTATACACACATTTAAAAAAATATTCAGCAAAACCATTTAAAAAATCTCTTATCGGGATGTGTTCTATCGGGAGGGATTCTACTATGTGGGATAGAGGTCCAGTTTGTTGGGTGGATTTCAGCTGAAAATTGGGGGACCTAATGGATTTAATATATGGGGATCTATGGGTCTTTATTTTTATAAATAAAGAGTCATCACATATGGGTTATCCTTTATGGGGGACTATGACTTCTTCTCTTGTCCTAAGGGTTTTCACTTTGTGGGAGTTTCATTGATTTTGTACACCAAATATATACCTCATATATATATATATATATCAAATACCTTATACATTTTTTAAATATTTTTATACATGTATATTCACATGTTAATATACATACATATATATATATTTAAATATATACATAACAAAAAACATACTGGTTTAGTATAACATTTATACGGGTATATTCAAATATTTATTTACACACACACACACACATATATAATATTACCCATTTTTTTATAAACATATACTTATATTAAAATCCATACACATTTTTTTAACATTTATATATCTATATTCAAACACACACACACACATATATATATATATATATGTATGTATGTATATCATGACATCTTAATTAAATATAAATACTTCAAATATTTTCTGATATAATTATTTGAACAAATATAGATAACAAATTTATACATATATGCATTAATACAAACATAAATACATAAATATATATATACACACACACATATATATATATACTCTTAAAACTTTTTAATTTTTTATATATTTATATTCCCATGTTAATATTTGGATATATATATACATATATCCAAATTATTAGAAAACTATATTAATAGAGATCAAAAAAATTAAAACCAGTCATAATATAATAATCATACATGGTATATCATCACTTAAACAAATAAACTATTTTAATAAATCATCAAAATATTATCACCATAAAATGCAATAAAATTGACCAATAAAATATTTTTATATAAAATCTATCCATGTCATATATCCCTAATTAAATTATATAACAAACATATTTCTAACAATAAAAAATTATAATATAGTCGAAGTAACCTAAAATACCAAATAAATAAATATTAAATATAATGGACAGACAATGATAAAAATACATCAAATCAATTTGAATAACACGTGTGGATATGACAGATATCCAAATATAGAATAATAAATCTTCAATAACACTAATACCAAATAAATAATAGAAATTAGTTATTTTTCATAAACTAGGGTTTTCACATACTACATTATGTAATTAAACATAAAACTACATGAATTCAATATAACATAAGAGGAAGTTGTTCCAAGATTATACAAACATAGTTCTGTAAAAAGTTGAGCACAAAAAAAGATTTTGGATAAGGTTTTTTTCTATGTAAACATTGTGATATGGGATAGCATTGTTTGGGAGAAGTATTGAGAAGGAATAGAATGTGATTGTAGTTATTTATTAATTATTATGGTTTATTAGTGACTGATTTTATTCCATCGGTAAAAGATAATATCTGGGGAACCAATTTTGAAGAAATTTATTAACCATTTCAAAAACTCCTATTGGGATGAATAATAACAATATATATATAAAAATGTTTCTCTTAGCCTTCACAGCTATGTTTCTTATAGGGTGGCTCCCATCAATGGATTTTTTTGACTAATTTATGTTTCCATTTTAGAAAATTGATTTATGTGACAAAAACTTATTTCCATAACATATAACTCTTTCTTTGGGACAATTTGTTATGGTAATAGTTCCCTTCACAAATAACCCTCCATAATTACAATTTTTTCTATTTGTTAATTTTTGGATAATGGAATAATTAGATTTTCATGAAAAATCCATATTTATAGGCATGAGATGAGTGTTTAAATATTTTATGATTATGTTAAATTTAATATGTATTTCAAAAATTGTTTTCATTCAATGAAATATGATCTTATAATTCAATCGGTGGAAAAGGATTTAATTGAATTTTGATTTTGATGTTTGGTGTTAACCTCTAAATTGTTTGTAAAAAGAGGTGTTTAAATGTATTCCAAATTTTTATTTGAATTTTATGTGTGTGGTATACCCATTTCATAATTCATTTTAGCTTGTTTTAATTGATTTGAATGAAATAGTTGGCCTTTTGGACTTGTTTTTTTTTTTAATGTGAAATACCATTGTTGAAGGGCAGCTTTGAATCATCATAAAAGAAATTGTTGATTACCATGTACCTATTAAAATGTCCTAAGTGAACCAAATGAATACTTTGATCAAGATAAATAATTCTTCTATTTATATATTATTTATGAAGATATCCCTTATATTGAGGTGACTTTGAAATGTTTTATATTATTGGTTTATTTATACCATTTTAAAGATTGTGTTTGGTAAGTATTTTACAAAAATAGAAAGGGATTGGAATTCCATGATGTGTTTTGGTGTAGAAGGCCTATTATGATCCTTTTTTTAACTATTTTATTCTGATGGAACCATTGGTTTCTACCTTCTTATATTCCCCTATTTTGGGTATGTGAGCACATTGTGATTCTTGTGGCCCCCTTGTGTGGGAATGTTCGGGTCATGACTTTGTTCATGCTATGTGTATGGGGATTTTCATCATTGGTTGTTAGGGGTGAGGGTAGGTATGGATATGTATTTTGGGTAGACAATGATTTTTATCCACTATGCCTCAAATCCTTTAGTGGTCATGGGATGTTGGGAACCATGTGGATTATCTACCTTGTTCTTTCAATTAGATCGAATTCCACAAGACACCAACCATTTATTCTAGGAAAAAGGGAAAGGTGTGGTTTTTTAATACAACAAGGCTTGAGTGTGTAACTTAATTGACAGAATGTACGAATAATATGCGAGAATATATTTTCGAAGTTTTCCCCATATAGTTAATTTCTTGGAACATTAGCGACCATTATGTATAACTATGTTACATTTATTTTCATAGCGAGTTCTTGATTGTGGGGACTTTTATTTAGTGTTTGTTTGTATCATTTCCCAATATTTAATTTATATGGAACCCTTCCTTGTTTTTTTTAATTTATATATTCCTTGAGAAATATGTTTGGTTCATTCTGGTTTTTTAAGCCATGTGAGTTAGTGATTCTCACTCAAATTTACCCAAGAGTTGAAGGTAGAAAAGTCCTTGTAGTTTATCTTGGGTTGTCGAATCCTCAGAGACCCAAGAAGAAACTTATAGACATGTACATTCTATGGATTGTTTTTGGCTATGAAGTGGCCAATATGGGTTGATTTTATATGGGTATAAGTAAAACTATGAAAAACCTAAGTGAATTCAATTTAATGAATATGGTTTGATCTTAGGATTATGCTTTGGCTGAATTGAATGAATTTTACTTATTTAAAAAATTTTGGTTTTATTAACTCTTGATGAATCCATTTTTTAAAATAACACTAACTTCAAAATTTTCTGTTTTTACTATATCTAAAATCAATTAATAATTCCCTACACACATAGAGAACCAAATTCATGATCTAACCTAGGTGTATGGTCATTTTAGTACTTGGATTAAGCTTCCTCAAACACAGTGAAGATGAATAGTGGAAATAATTGAAGAATGAATGTTATGAACTAATTATCCAATTATCAACAATTTGTTCATAAAATAACATTATATCCAGCCTTTCCATCATCCTACGATCAACTCATTAAAGGTTTATCCCTCTATTGATGGTATACTCTCAATGGTGGGAGGAAGATGGTCTACAATAATTGAATTGAAGAAATTAAAATCGTGGAAATAACGAGAACTCCACCGTGTGTGTGAATGAAATTCACACCTATGTGTGAACTAATTCACCACAAAAAAGAGATATCACTGTGACTTGTGAGTTATAATGAGAGATAATGTTAATAATATGATATAAAGATGTTTGTTAAGAACATATTAATACAAAAAAGAAACTTACATGGAAATTGAGAACATTACAATGGAACTTTGAACTAATAACATTACAAAAAACAAGAGATGTATTCCCCCTCACCACCCCTACCTTATATAGGAAATTGGGAAGCATTAGGCTGAGCTTCGATCAATTTATTCTCAAATATTAAATTAATTTAGGCCTTACGGTGGTGGAAAGTAGTGGAGAAATTGATCCCCTCCTTGACGTTTTATCCTCCTTGTCTCCCCAGAAAAGATCATCTTGTATAGGAAATAATATCGCCGAATCACAGTGGGCCATAGAAGAGTTTTTTTTGTATACGGATGTCTTGTAGACTTATATAAATGTTGGGACAATATAGAGTTGTGGATAGGTAGTTATGGCCGCTTTAGTGGGATACAATTCTAGGACACAAATTGTGGCCCAGATTTTGATCTTCTCTTTGGTCCGCCTTAATAACCACCATGGAAGCTGAATTAGCACCAACTCCTGAAGAATGAATTGTTCCTATACATGTATTCTATAATAACATTAAATTTGGGATTTATTGGGCTTGTATTATGGTCCCCACATTCTTATCAGTGGGATGGTGTCCAATATGGCTTCTCCAGAATTGTTTTCTTTAATCCACAAATATCACCATCATCCTTATGAATCCTCCATTGATACCTGATTGAAAAATATTCATATTAATGTGTATATACATTTCCCAAAATATCAAATTAAAATATGTATAATTACATTGCTTAAAATCAGATTAATCATTGGGCATAAATTGTTGTACATTATCCATGAAGTGCACAAATGATGATAATGGATGTGGAAAATTAAAATCCACTATATTAGGCCCATAAGATCAAAATTTAACATATAATACCATTAAAATTTAATTAAAATATGTCTTTTTATTCTCTAATCACATCCCACAACATGATATTTTCTAGTCCCGTGCAAATAATTTGAAGATTATTTTTGAACACTTTTTTTTCAAACAAATTATAACAAACAGTGCTCACAATGTATACTACACATAAATATATCTTTATAACCTATAAAAATAATTTATAACATGCTAAATTTAAAAGAATATCCCAATAAAAATCTCATTCCTTTGATCAAATCCATCATAATAATTCATCCAACTCAATTAGGTGAAATGATGTGTTGTGAATCATAATAGATATGGGGGTTCATTTTCATTCAAGGGGGAAATAATGGAAGCGCTAGGTGGAATCACATTTAATCCTAATATTAGTATTCATCATTCCTTTTTTGGATTATTTTTTTTGAAATATTGTTATAGTAATTTAGATTTCATTTAATCCAATTAACCCATGTAGCAAGACTTTGCTGATTACTCCCAGACTCAAAGGCCTTAGGGCACCAAGTGAAGCCCACATACTCAGGCATCGTCTCAAGTTAACTTGACCGAAAACAATTTCATATTAACATAAATAGAGATATAGTGAAAAATTTAGGTCTAGACAACTCTGGAGTCATGATCCCCAAGTGCCAAAAGTTTCCCAATTTATCAATCCATTTCTCTACAGGAAAATATTTATTTTATTTTTATAAATTTTTATAAATTTTTTATATTTTTGAATACTCATATTATTCATAAAAATCAAACCAGCCTATTCTATTTATTATGGGACCCTAATAATTCAAATTAGTACCCCACAATCGAGTGGATGTCCATTGTGGTATTTTTATTTAATAGATGAAAATAGAAATGATAAAAATTCTCATTGGACAACCAAACTTCCAAAATTAATTCTTGTAAACTAAATCATGAATTAAATTAATATTCGAGGGAAAAAAATTATTTTCTATGTAGTTTTAATATGAGCAAAGTTGTTATTATATGAATGGTAAATAATTTTACTTATATTTTTAACAAATTTTTTTTTTCCACACCCCCCAACATAGAATGAAATTGTCCCTAGTTTTGAAAAAAAGAAAAGAGAGGAGAAAGCGGGTGGGGGGGGGGGAATGAGTTGGAAAGGGCATGGAACAAGTTCACCTGGTGGCTTCATAATGATGAATGTGGTTCTCCCAAATCACGGTTTGTTCAAATGAGAGATGTATGCACCTCCATGATTGAATATGTAACATCCAAAAATAGTCCCTAAACCATAAAAATGGAAGAAACCAGGAAAAAAAAGAACACAACAATTTATTTAATAACAATTCTCATCATTTTAATGGTTTTCCATTTGTTTTTTAAATCAACTGATGATACATTGTCTTGTTTTTAATTTCTGGGTATGGTAGTACTGAGCGATCACACAGCGTGACATGGATGAATATGGTGCTACCCTTTAATACCCATCCATACTCATAAGAGAAGAACAGATCAACAACCTGAGTTAGAATAAAGTTATATCAAAATGATCCATTAATCCTATTTGAAATAAAAAGTTGATTAAAACAAAAAAAAGTATTGTAAACATGAAAACCATGGGTTCCCTCCCATGAAGCACTTTTTTTAATGTCATTAGCATGACTTGGACCCCTAATCGATTAATTATTTTCTCCATATAAGGTAGGTTCACACAAGTCTTCATCAACATCATGTTTTTTGGAATGGTTCTATGAATGGTTTGACTCTATGACCATTAACATTAAATGTTTGACCATTGGTGGGATCTTGAATTTCAACAGCCCCATGGTGGTATACCATATGCACTACGTATGGAACTGACCTTCTAGACCTCAATTTTCCCTGGTGTAAGTGAAGTTTAGAATTATACAAAATAATAGGTCTTCCCGGTTCAATGTGTTTAGTTTCAAGATTTATAGATTTGTAGGCTTGTACTTTAGCTTTATTGATCCTTGAATTTTCATAAGCCAACATCCTAAGTTCCTCAAGTTCATTGAGATCTAATTTCCTTTTTGTTTCAGCCAATGGGAGGTCATAATTCATTTTCGTAATTGCCCAAATAGACTTATGTTCAATCTCCACTGGAAAATGGGATGCTTTACCATAAACCAACCTATATGGGGACATTTCTAAAATGGGTTTATATGCGGTTGTATAGGCCCAAAGGGCATCCAATAGTTTCTCGGACCAATCTGTCTAAGAAAGATTGACAGTTTTTTCAAGAATATTCTTAATCACCCTATTTTTTAACTTATCTTAACCATTGTTTTGAGGATGGTACACAGTATAAAATTTGTGAGAAATTCCATACTTAGACATGAGTGAAGAGAATGGACGGTTCTAGAAATAGGTTCCTCAATCACTGATTATGAACCTAGGAATTCCAAATCGAGAGAAGATGTTTTCCGTAAGAAATCTAATCACAGTTGGATGATCATTGGATTTTGTAGGAATGGCCTCAACCCACATGGAGACATAATCGACAGGAAAAAGAATGTAATGATGTCCCCTAGAGTTTGGGAAGGGACCCATGAAATCAATTCCCCAACAATCAAATATTTCAACCACTAAGATGGGACTGAGTGGAATTCCATTCCTTTTTGTGATGGACCCTACTTGTTGATGCCTATGATAGCTTTGACAAAATGTGTAAGAGTCCCTTGAGAGGGTGGGCCAGAAGAGACCACACTGAAGAACCTTAACAGAAGTTTTCCTAGAGAAAAAGTGACATCCACATGCCTCACTATGACCGAATTTAAGAATGGAATCTTGTTTAGATTCTGGGACATGCCTCCTAATGACATGGTCAGGGAAAAACTTATAGAGGTATGGATCATCAAACACATAGTGCCTAACATCATAAAGGAATTTCCTCCGAGCTTGAGTCCTTAAGAATTTTGGTATTACTCCCGTAACTAAGAAATTGGTTATGTCATCAATCCAAGTGCAGTCACTCATAGAGTATAGGTGTTGATCATGAAATGAATCAGACATAGAAAGGTGATTTGAGTTGTCTTTTTATTCCATCCATGATAGGTGATCAACTAAAACATTTTAAAAACCATTTTTATCTTTGACTGTGAGGTCAAATTCTTGTAAGAGAAGGACCCACCAAATCAGTCTATCCTTAGTATCTTGTTTTTGGAAGAGGTAATTTAGTGCAGAATGTTTAGTGAACACAGAAATGGGGGATCCTATGAGGTAGGACCTAAACTTCTCTTAGGAAAACACAATAGAAAGTAAGTCATTTTCAGTAGAGTTGTAGTTTATTTGAGAATCATTTAAGGATTTTCTGGCATAATCAATGACATAAGGAGTTTAATCACAACATTTCCCAAACACAGCTCCCATAGAAAAGTCACTGTAATCACACATAAGTTAGATTGGAAGGATCCAATTCGGAGATTTCATAATGGGGGGAAAGGGGAGAGTGGATTTGAGGGTTGATAATGAACCCTGACATCTTTCTGTCGAATCCAATGGAGAATCTTTTACTAGTAGAGCAGAAAAGGGGATGAGAGATTGAACTAAAGTTCGTGATTAATCTTCTATAGAGACCATCATGTCTTAATAATTTCCTTACTTCCTTGACAGTTTTGGGAGATGGAAGGTGACTAATGATTTCAACATTTTCTTTATCAACTTCAATCCCCCTACTTGAGACTAGATGGCCTCAAACTAGTCTCTCTTTAACCATGAAATATAATTTTTCCCAGTTTAGGACTAGATTATTTTCTTCACATCTTGACAAGACTCTCTCCACATCCCTCAGACATCCCTCAAATGTATCCCCAAACACAAAGACGTCATCCATGAAAACCTCAAGAAAATCCCCAACCATGTCTAAGAAGATTCCTATCATGCACCGCTGGAAGGTTCCAGGGGAATTTCATGACCCAAAGGGCATGAATTTGAAAGAAAAGGTGTTGAATGGACATCTGAATGTAGTCTTTACTTGATCCTATAGGGAGACCTCAATTTGATTATACCCTTAGTACCCATCTAAGAAATAGTATAATGCATGACCAGCCACTTTCTCAAGGGATTTCCCAAAGAATGGTAAGTGGAAATGGTCGTTATTAGTGAATGATTTTAGCTTCCTATAGTCAATACAGACCCTTCATCCACTACTCACCCTTGTTGGAAGAATCTCTCCATCCTCATTGGTTATCACAGTGATTCCAGCCTTTTTTAGAACCACGTGAATTGGTCTCACCCACTCAGTCTCAACTATAGGATAGATGATACCATATTTTAACAATTTCAAACGTTCTTTTCTAACTACATACATGAGATTAGGATTGATTCAACATTGAGGTTGACAACATGGCTTTGAATCAGATTCCAGAACAATCATATGAGTCCCGATAAGTGGGATAATCCCAGGAATATCAGATAGGCTCCAACCAATGGCTTTCTTATGTTTCTTAAGGACATATAGAATCATCCTCTCATGATTGGCTTCAAGAGATGAATAAATGACCATAGGATGTGTTTGATTGTCCCCTAGGAAGGCATACTTGAGTGTAGCGGGAAGTTCCTTCAATTAATGATCGGGATGGTTCTGAATTTCAGAAGAATATTGGGACATTGGATCAATATCAATTTCTTTTTTTAGACTTTCAGATAGTATTGATTCCCCATATATAGGTGTTTGATCTACAATATTGGTTTGATCAGATTTAGTGAAGGAAGTTGGAGTGGTCTCAATGAAAGTTTTTTCATGAAAGGTTTCACTGAGTTTTGGAACTAAGACTCCATCATAAGAGCAATTTTAAAATTATTCAATCCAAGGAGATAAACTTCCTCTATGTGAACAAATGAAATCAATATCATTCTAACTTAAACATCCATAAAATATTCCTTGATGTTATGTTGATTCATTATCAATGTTTACTATCATGTTTACTTCATGAATGTCCTCATCATATTTTATTTGTGAGCTTGCATTATAGATGTTCAATTATAGACTCATGTTTCCAAAGGTGATGATCATGTTCCTGTTTTGAACATGGATAACAGAGTAGATTTTCTCAAGGATAGGATGACCGAGGATGATTGGGGTTTGTTCCTTATTTCCTAAGTTTGGATGGTTTTCAAGGACAATGATGTCAATAGCGTAGATGAAGTTTTCAACCTTTACTAGAACATTCTTTAAAATCCCCTTTGGAACACTAATGCTACAATAAGCTGGTGGAAGTGTGACATATGTGGGTTGGAGTTCGTCTAGGCCTAACTAGAAGTACACAACATAGGGGATGAGATTGACACTATCACATAGGTCACACAAGGCCTTGACATCTTTTCTCTCTCCTAGTTAAACATTGATGTAAGGGAAACCCAGGTCTTTCAACTTAGGAGGAATAGTCCCTTGAATGGTGGTACTCACATTAGCAGCAAAAAAAAATTGGTTTTTATGTGAAAATTTCATTTTAAAAGTGCACAAGTCCTTAAGGTACTTTGATTAGGTAGGTATGGATTGGATGGAATCAAGAAGGGGAATGTCCAACATGACTTGGGAAAATATTTCCCTCAATGTTTCACTCAATTCAGCCTTGGTTTTCCCCCTCATGCATTGAGGAAATGGTGCAGGTTGTGGGTTTATTTGTTGAAGAGTTTTTTCATTGACTAGGTAATCGTTTTTTTCAGTTTGATCATTTGGTTCATTTGAATGTTCATCCAAGTTTGAATCTTTATGAGGGTTATGAATTAGTTTTTCAGGTTTCCCAATTGATTTCCCACTTCTTAAAATAGTCACAGCCTTTAGTTGTTCATGAATTGTTTGAGTATTACATGACTCTGACCTTGAATTTGAGGATGGTACCACCTGAGTATGAATGGGTTCCTTTCTAGTTTTTATGGTTTGAAGTTATTTTTTAAGGGAAGAGACATCCGAGTTCATCCTTTTCATTTGTTTACACAGATGTTCTAGTAGGCTTTGTGGAACAGTTTGGGTTGGTGCTTGATAAGATTGGTTTATTCCAGGGGGATATTTTGGAGGTGGGATGGTTTGTAGAAAATGGTCCAGTGTCAGTTGGTATTGGATAGGTTGGTTTTGGAACTGGTTATGGGCTTGGTAGTTCTGATGGGGGTATGGATTTTGTCCTTGTGGTTGGATTGGTTGTTGGTTATCTTTCTAGCGGAAGCTTGGGTGGTCATTATACCTTGTGTAGAAGATGTTTTGGTATTGAGGATTTTGAAAGTTCAAAGCATTTACATCAGTTGGGGGTCCTCCTAAAAGAACATCCTTGATGGATGGAATGGTTGTGCAGTTGTCTGCTTTATGGCCATGTTTGTCACAAATTGTGCAAACATGTTCAACAGTTTGGATTTCATGGACTTTCCTAAGGTCTATCTCTTCAACATTCCGAGAGAGTGCTGTGAGTTTATCCATAAGGATTTAATCTTCTCTAAGTGTATGAATTCCAGTAGTTCTTGGTGTCTTTTCAGAATAAGGTAAAGTTCCCCATGTTTGGTTTGGTTCAGCAAGGCTTTCTAGATACTCATAAGTATCATTTGTGGCTTTGTTTTTAAATGCTCCATTACACATCATGTCAATGAAATGTTTGTTCCCCAGACCCAACCCTTCATAAAAAATTATCACTTGTTCAGGAATAGAAAAACACTAGTCTGGAACCATGTTTAGGGTGTATTTGGACCTCTCCAATGTTTCATAGAATGACTCTCCCTGTTTTTAAAAAAATCTTTGGATGCTCTTTTTAAGTGAAATTGTTTTTTGGTGGGGAAAGTATTTTTTGTAGAATTCCCTTTGTAATTGGTCCCATGAGTTTATGGTTGATGGTCTCAATTTGTTTAGCCAATTTTTAGCTCGATCCTTTAAAGAAAAAGGAAATATCCTCGTCTTAGCAGATTGTATTTGATGTGGCGGACACATGGTTTCTACAATGTCATTGAATTCCTTAACGTAAAGGTAGGGCATCTCAGACTCCATTCCATTGAATGTGGGAAGGTGGTTTAGGACATGGGGTTTGAATATGTATATGGAATTTCCTAGGGAATTATGTCTAATGGATGAGGCGGAATTGGTCCAGGAAGGTGTGAGATATTCATTCTTGGTTTGATCAATTGCATTCCCCAAGTTTGGGGATACCACATTTGGGTTTCCATTTTGGTTCCCACCCTAGTTTATGAGTTGGTTTCTTTGAAGACCTTCCATTGAAATGGGATCAATTTTTGACCTGGGGTGTTAGGAAGATTAAGATCTATTATAAAGAGTTACCTTGGTGTACTTGACTCCCCAACCCCAGGACTATCCACCCTAACTACACGGTTTGATTGATCGCGGGTGTCGGCGGACATGCACCAAAAGAATAAAAAAAGGCGAGAAAGGGACAAGATAAGAGAATTTGGATGAGAAAAGAAGAAATAGAGGAGAATAGAATGGGTGTTTAGATGACTTAGTTGAGTCCTCGAAAATGGCACCAAATTTTGATTCTCTCTCAAATTTTCCCAAGAGATGAAGGTAGAATGGTCCTTGTAGTTTAGCTTGGGTTGTCGAATCCTCAGAGACCTATGAAGAAACCTATATAAGAATACATTATATGGACTATTTTTGGCTATGAATTGGCCAACTTGGGTTGATTTTATATGGGTTTGAGGAACTCTAAGAAACCTATGTGAATTAAATTTAATGAAAATGGTTTGATTTAGTATTATTCTTTGGGTGAATTGAATGAATTTTACTTCTTTAAACAATTTTGGTTTTATTAATTCGTGATGAATCCATTCTTCAAAATAACACTAACATCATCATTTTCGGGTTTTATGCTAACTAAACTTGATTAATAATCCCCTACACACTTATAGAACCAAATTAATGATCTCTCTAATGTGTATGGTCATTTTAGTACTTGGATTTAGCATCCTCAAACACAGTGATGATGAAGAGTGTAAATAATTGAAGAATGGAAGTCTTGAATTAATTATCCATTTAACAACAAATCGTTCATAAAATAACATTCAATCCATCCTTTTGGTCATCCTACAATCAAACCATTAAATGGTAATACCTCCATTGATGGTATTCTCTTAATGGTGGGCGGAATATGTCTTACAACAATTGGATTGGAGAAATTAAAATCGCGGAAATAACAAGCACTCCTCCATGTGTGTGAACGAAATTCACACCTATGTGTGAAATAATTCACCGCACAATAGAGATTTAACTATTTGTTGTGAGTTTTAATGAGATATAATGGGATGAATATGAGAGAAATAAGTTGTTTAATAACATATAAATACAAAAAAAACATACATGGAAATTGATAACATTACAACGGAACTTTGGCATAAAAACATTACAAAAAACCAGAGATGTATTCCCCATCACCACCAATACCTTAAATAGGAAGTTGGGAAGCCATAGGATGATATTTAATCAATGTATTCCCAAATATTAAATTAAGTTAGGCCTTAGGGTGGTGGAAAGTAGTGGGGAAAATGATCCCCTCCTTGACTTTTTATCCTCCTTGTCCCCCCTAAATCGATCATCCTGTATGGGCAGGTATATCACCGAATTTCGATGGGCCATATAAGAGTAAATTGTGTCTCTTGATGTCTTATATAGGTCTATAAAATTTGTGCCTATTTGGAGTTGTGCATTGGGAATTATAACTGCTTTAGTGGGATAAAATCCTGGACCGCAGATTCTTACCCAGAATTTGACTTTCTTTTTGGGCCACCTTAATAACCACCATGAAAGCCAAATTATCCCTGACTCTTGAAGGTTGATTTCTTCCTATACATTTCTTCTAGAATTCCATGAAATTTGGGATTTATTGGGTCAGTATTGTGGGCCCCACATTCACATTAGTGGGTTGGTGTCAAATCTTGCTTCTCAAGAATTGTTTCCTTTCATCGTCAAATATCACCATCATCTTTTATGAATACTCCATTGATACCTGAATGAAAAATATTCATATTTAAGTGTAGATATATTTACGAAAATATAAAATTAAAATATTTATAATTACATTCCTTAAAATCAGATGAATCATTGGGCCTAAATTGATTTACATTAGGCATGAATTGCACAAATGATGAGAATGGATGTTCAAAATTCAAATCCACTAAATCAGGTCCATAAGATCAAAAATGAAAATTTAATACCAGTAAAATTTAATTAAAATAAGTGTTTTTATTGTCTATTCATTTAATTTTTTTCTTTTTATTTTTTTAACATTTCTGTTTGTGGCAACAATTTTTTGTTTTTTAATGAATCTTGTATGTTTACATTATAGTGTATTTCAAAATTTATTTTGGGATTAAAAGATAGATTTATCTAGTGAAATATTTTAATGTAACTATTTAAATTAATATAAAATAAGAACATGTTGTTTTGGGGAAATGTTATTCGTGTTTTTTGTTTTGAAACACCTTTGGATAAAGGATTTATTTTCAAAATGATTATGTTTTATTTTGGAAAATGAGATGGGAGAAGTTGTGAATGTGGAATATGAATTTTTTTTATTCCCATGCATTATATATATGTGAAGATGACGTTCTAGCTTTATTTTCAAACATGCATTGATGAAATTCCAAGAGAAAAAAATTTCATTATTTCTATGGAATTGGATTCTTATTTGGATTTTTAAATCATGCCTAAAAATGTTAAAGTTATTGGTTCTAAATTTGATCTTTCTTGTTCATAATGACTAACATGGGATGGTATGGATGTTTTGTGAGAAATTGGAGGTTTCATTGTAATTAATTTCGATTGGATCAATTTTTTTGTAGTTGTAAAATTTTTAGATCGTATTGTATATTTTCGGGTGTTCCTGGTTGTATCTTTTGTTTTGGTTTTAAATCATTTATATGAAAATGTGTTGGATCCTGGAAGTTTGTTATGACTTGGTTGGAAGGTAGTTTATATTTTAATTTTTAATTTATTTATCAGATTGATTTATCTTTTATTTTGGATAAACCATTCTCAATTGGTCTCTTACAATGCCTAGGCACTTGTCTCCTACCCATGGATATCAGGAATTCTCTATGGGACTTGTGGATAATTTTTTATGTTCCATGTATGATGGAATACTTGGTCATTTAGATACATAAATTTTCTTCAAGCTTGTAATTTTTTTCCTTTATCTTAGATCCCATTATCATTAGGTCAAATTTTTGTACCACCTCTTCTTTATTTTTTCACTCAATTATCAAAGTACAAAATCATTAATAAATCATAATAAATTCATGACTGACATATGATTATTCAACTTTTTTTAATATATGGGATATCCTATTTGAAATTAAAAGAATTACAAATGATTTTGGAACTAGATATACTTTCCATTTACACAGTACAATTAATTATACTTTTAAGATCCAAATGAAAGATATAATTTTTTTAATTCACCTGATTCTACTAGACTTAGTTTTGAATTACACGAAGATAGAAATTCATAATTGGTTTTTTAGTGGAATAGTTTATCTTTTATGGAATCCCATTTTGTCCCTCATCCCCTTCTTGTTTATTAAAAAGGAAATTATTCACCAAACATTTTCACTGGATTTTCAGGTAGAAATTGTTTTATATCTATGATAAATTTAAATTCAATTACACATTGTTACACAAATTTTATCCACATATTCTTAGAAAAACATCACTAAGAAAGATAATTTTAAATAATTTTTAAAAATCCCTTCAATTTCATTTTCATAGAGTATTAAATCTATAAATTTATGTTGAGTTGTATTAACGACATATCAAGTCAACGCATAAATCCATTCTCATACACTTTCAATGGGGGTGTTCTTCCAAACATTCAACAACATATTCCATTGTAATGTCTCATATTTTTCCATATCGAATTATAACGATACCATGCGTAGAGAAGACACATCATTCCAAGGCCTGGTGAGCCCAGAATAGTGGTTTGAAACTTAATATGTTATGTGAGTCGGCACATGGGCACAGTTGTGGCAGTTTTCAAACGAATGTTAGGATTAAAAATCTGAGAGCACTGTTGAATCAGGGAAGATGACTTTACCTAATAACGGGTCTAACCTCGACCGACATGGGACAACGGAAAAGGTTAATTTTTGGACGTTTTCAGTAAAATGAAATAAAATAAATTCTCAATATTTATTTAATTTTGTATGGAAACATCTACTGCAGTGCAGTGACATGGCCGTTATTTAATATTAAATGTCCTGCCATAATGACTCAGAAATAGCAATGCTGAGCCATTAATGCCATAACGTAATTGAATGCCAATCATTTTTCCATTTTTATTTTGATAATGAAACATCGATCATTGGCGAAATATTGAGAGGAAACTCTGGGTAAAATCCGTGGTGCTTTCGAGAAAACTCTCGGTGACAAACGATGATGGATTGAAGCTATGAATAATTGTGCCAACGAAGTTGAAGGATCTCGATGATGACGGCAATGAGACCCTTCATCAGTAATAGATCTCTTTGTGGCGTAGGGGTTGTTATTTCAATTCTCATTTCCCTTTTTTTGTTTTAACCGACGAACGTGGATCAACCATGAACAAGTTGATCCATAGATCTGTACGTTCTTGCAGGAGGGTTTTATTCAGATGATTTGGTGAATTGATCCATGTCAAATTTTTGTTGTTTGACTCTGCTCTATTTAAGCATACTAACAGGAGCGGATCAAAACTGTGGTGAATGACGGAGGATATTCATTCCTTGACTTGCTTATTGAATTTTCCTCTACCCTTTTTCTTTCGTGACTTCTTCGTGTTCTTCATGGGGAATCGAACAGTGGATCATTGCACATCCGTTTTGTGACGAAATGATCCCAAATTGAACATTTGACACCACAAAGACCTTGCAGAGGTACGACAGAGATAGCGGATGACGAATTGGACCGGATTGGGGAAGGCCATTCTTCGAGCGTTCATTGCACTAGTGGATCGTTGGATGTTTTCGGGGCCAATCAGAAGTCCGAAAACAATGAAATCAGCTTCATGGTTTCCAAGAGACCAAAACCTGGGAGTTTCATGGTGATTGGATGACTGGATCGATGATTGGGGTAGCACGGGAGGCGCGCCGGTGAGGAGCGTCATTTTCCAGAAATTTCTAGAATACATGGCGTGCACATCCGAAGAACACATCGTGCAGTGTTGGTGGCTGCGGCTAGGGTTTCGGGGGTCAGAGATGAATCACACAGCCCCGAAGCTCGGTGTGTATTCTGGGAAGTACACAGACACAGGATGGACTACGCGGCTTCAGAAGACACGGCGAGTACAATCTACGTGGCATGACAGAAGCAGATATGCAGGACTCAGTGTGTATTTCGGGGATACACGGACACAGAATAAAGTACACAACCGTGTGCTCCATCACACATCCAGGCGGGGCTAGTAACGTGGGCCACCATGTGTACCGATTACATGGGTTGGAGTACACGAATTGATAACCGTGTACGGGGACATGGCCAGTGTACACGGAGCCAACCCAATCACTTGGACATGGCGTGTACACCATACTACATGTCGTGTACTAACTTTTCTACATGACCAGCCTTATGACATAGGTCGTTGTATAGGGCCAGTACCCGGGATCAGAAAACAAGACATGTAACTTTTCTACAAGCCATGTAATTTGTGGGAAATGGCATGGTCCTCTTGTTCACCGTATATTCGACATATTTCGTTTGGTTTAGTGACACATATCCTAGTTCCACTGATGGTCAGGCATCGTTTCCATCTACAAAAGTATGATCCCTTCAGTAGGAAATTATGTGATAGAGTCGACATCCCTCCGAGAGGCCCAGAGCGAGATCCTCTATCCATTAGTGATCATAGGTAGACTCAGGCATCGATGTGACCAACTCTATTGGGAGTTGAACATTTACCTAACTAGTGAATCACTTTGCTGGTAAATTTGGATGAGTCGCGGTATCATCCATGGCCCGGGAAGTTATCCTCATCTGTGTATTGTGATCTATCCATCACTAAAGAGTGTGTCTCCCATAATGAGTGTATTTATCCATCACGTAGAAGTGTGTCTCCCATAATGATTGTATCTATCTATCATGATATACCAACTCAAGAGTGTGTCTCCCGTAATGAGTGTATATACCTCTCGTGGCGTTTCCCAACGAACAATACTTCTCAGACTAACTTAATCAGAGCTACCAGACTCGTGGAGTGTGTTCTCCCAGAACGATTACATCATGGAATCTTCAAACTGAATCCCTACAGGGGGTATTCGGTTCTGTGACTTGACTCTAGACCATGGGTATGGGTTTTGAGTATATATGGATTATTTTTCACTTGTTATATGTTCTATCGACATATACTATTTAGATCTTACTGTACCTTTACTTTGTGCATTGCTTTGTGGTTTTTGGGGTCCTCTACTGAGTATTGTTATACTCACCCCTACATAATATTTTCCTGCACATGTCATGTCTTGTGCAGACGAGCAGCTATATGATAGAGTCTGGGGTGAACCATGACATGATTAAGCTTTCTAAGTACCTCACTGGTCGGGGAGTTCCTATGGCTATGAGCAACAGTCCCAGTACCACTTTTTGTTTACATGTTGGACATTGTAGTCTCAGAATCTTGCTTTGGTGGGCCTGTATTTTATCCCAGTTTACTTTCACCACTTTTCCTTTCATTGTACACTGGTGGTTGGGTTTAGTTGTATGCATGCATTATTTTCCATGATGTTTTTTTTCATTTCAGAAATTGTGGGCTTGGAGATGTGTGTGTGTGTACAGGTTTATTGGTAATGCTTCACATGTTAGTAAAATGCCTACTCGGTTTTAGTCACCAACCCTGAGCCTCTTGGATATGGTCTTGGAGAGTCACGGCACGAGCCCCACTAGGACGGGTCATGAAATTGTGGTATCAAAGGTGGTCGCTTCTACCTTAGAACCTAGAGTCTGTGCGATTGGTTTAGGGCAACAATGTTTTGTGTTTCGAGCTCGTCTTTCAGGCCAGAGACTCCAGAGTTGGTGTGGCCTCCAACGTATCCATACTTCAGGACTCTGATAACTCGATTTTTGACTCGGTATATGAAAACACTAGTTGCAAAGAAATAAAAGAAGGACACATGCATCATATATGAATGGGATGTGTTTTTCCATGACCATTGATTCAGTTATCCAGATATACTCATGGTACGTATTGTTTCATTACAGGATTCCTATGTAATGCATACATGATAGGATTTTCTAGCATGATTAGGAGGATGACCCCCTCATTGATGAGGCGTTGATACATGGACTAGTTACTCATGCCTTGCCCCAATGTGGTGTACCATTTATACCACCACCAGTGGAGCTACCCGTGGTACCTGCAGTACCGACCGATGAGGACCGTTGGCTGAGCGTGCTCCATGAGTTCCAGAGACATAGACCCATCAGGTTCTAAGGTGATCCCCACCAATAGGCGGATGAGGACTGGCCTGAGGTGGTGACTATAGTTTTCCGTCTAGTGAGGACACCCACAGACCAGATAGTGATCCTAGGAGTGATACATCTTCAGGGTTAGGTAGGATAATGGTGGAGTCTGAACTCCCAAACTCATGACGAGGAGACTCTTTCAAGGACAGAGTTCAAGAGACTCTTTAGGGAGGAGTTATCTCCGGTTACACTGAGAGCGGTATGCATCCAGGATCTTATTCAGCTCTAGCAGGGCGGTTTGACGGTAGATGACTATTCATCAAGATTCACCAACCTCGCCCGGTACTCGATTGATATGGTCAGAGATCAGTACTTAAGGGGTCAGACCATTGAGTGAGGTCTATGACGATACATCCGAGATATTTTAGTGCCTCTATCAATTTTTACTTATGCTGGAGTTCTTGAGAGGGCTTTGGTGATTAAGAGCTTCTTGTTGGAGAAGAAACACCAGATGATAGTCAGCAGCATCCATACAGGTGCGGAGACCTCGGCAGAAGGGAGATGATGATAGACACGGGGATCAGGACATGAGAGACATCAGAGGAGGACCCACAATAGGGGATCAAGATTCCATGTCTTTCAAGCTGGATCCAATCATCCTAGGGAGAAGCAGTGTTATGTATGGGACGTTAGAGGACATCTCGCTAGAGATTCTCCGACCCAACATGTTGCTGACAAGGAAGCAGTGGATGTACCACCGAGGCAGAGGCAGAGAGTGGAGTAGACAGACCTGCCAAGTGGGAGATGTGGTAGAGGAGTAGCGAGAGTAGAAGGTGGTGGTAGATTCTTCAAATTACTTCCACCACCACCCCTAGGAGGTCCACACCAGGCTTAGGGAGATGGGGGACATGGGCGGGGACAGCTTGAAGCAGTTGAGGCGTATGACCCAGGAGCTCCTGGGATGATCCAAGGTACTACCAGTGTCTTCTCTACCATAGTTGCCATACCTGTGGACACATGTGCCAGAAATTCCTTCATAGACACATGTTTTGAGCGAAACCTTGAGATTCGTGTAGAACCGTTGACTTGATCCTTATGCTTGGAGACACTTACGGGGGGAGACTCGACGATCACACACCTTTACAGACAGTTTGATATTACCCTTTTAGGAGATAGATTCAGTTGGAACCTCTTGGTTGTAGAATTCAGGCCTTACGACGTCATTCTCAGTATGGATTGGTTATCTTCGATCCATGCATATATTGACTGGTTTAGGCGAAGAGTGTGGTGTGTCCACTGTGATGGAGCGAGGTTTTCCATTGTCGGAGAAAAGGATACGCAAACAACACAGATTGGGATCATTCATAGGAGGGTGCAGCTGATCACTCGTGACATGGCTAGCCTATCCCTAGGAGCAGTAGATGTGATGAGCTCCCAGTTCCCAGCAGTAGTGGTGGAGTACGAGAACTTCTTTCCCGAAGATGTTCTTGGACTACCTCCCCACTGCGAAATTGACTTCTGCATCAACTTACACCCCGAGACGACACCAATTTCCTTACCCGCATATCAGATGGCTCCCACAGATATTCTCGATCTGAGGGTGCAGTTGGGAGATTTTCAGAGCAACAGTTTCATAAGACCTATCGTTTCACCCTGGGCGGCCCCAGTCTTGTTTTCCAAGAAAGCATATGGGAGTTTGAGGTTGTGCATGTATTACCGGTGCTTGAACCAGTTGACGGTGAAGAATATGTATCCACTGCTGAGAATTGATGACCTCTTCGATCTACTATGAGGGGAACAATGGTTCTCGAAGGTTGACCATTGATCAGGTTATCACCAATTACATGTACGAGATGAGGATATACCGAAGACGACATTCATATGCTGCTATGGTCACTATGAGTACTTGGTGATTCCTTTCGGTGAGACAAATGCCCCCACAGTTTTCATGTTACTGATGAACCAGATCTTCCATGCATATTTGGACCGGTTCATAGTTGTCTTCATCTATGACATCCTTGTGTACTCAACGTCAGAGTAGGATCACCCAAGACACTTGCAGATAGTTCTAGATTTACTCTGAGAGCGCCAACTTTATGGGATTCTCTTGAAGTTCCAATTCTGGATTCAAGAGGTCCACATTCTAGGACATATCATCTCAGCAGATGGAGTAGTTATGGACCCACCCAAGGTGGAGGTAGTGTTAGCATGAGAGCCACCTCAAAGCATGACGTAGGTGCGAAGATTCCTTGGGTTGGCAGGATATTACTAGAGGTTCATCCCAAATTTCCCCTAAATATCACCACCAATGACTACTTTGACCAGGAATGGGAAACCCTTCATGTGGATGGAGAAGTTCCAGCAGTCTTTCGAGCAGTTGAGACGTAGTTTGACAAGTTCCCCAATCTTGAGATTACCATAGGAGGGTGTCTAGAACATAGTTTTCAGCGACGCATCAATGACTGGGCTTGGTTGTGTCCTGATGCAAAGGCAGGCAGTGATTGCTTATGTTTCACCCCAATATATGCCACATTATCAGAGCTATGAAACACATGATCTATAGTTTGTTGTTGTAGTCTTCACATTAAAGATTTGGTGACACTACATTATGGGCGAGCGGTTCAGTGTCTACTCGGACCAAAAATAGCCTCAAGTACATATTCTCGCATAAGGATTTGAATCTGAGGTAGAGGAGTTGGCTAGAGTTCCTATAGGACTATGATTTTGAAATCATATATACACCTGGGTAGGTAAACAAGGTGGTGGATTCTCTTAGCAGAAGGTAGATCTCGCAGCTGTTGAGTGAGGCAACATAGCAGTTAACCACGTTGTAGTTGTCCTTTGTAGACAGAGGGGATGCAGCTTACCTATAGTCAATGGTTGTCACCGCCCCACTCTTACAGCTAGTTAGGGAGTCCTAGCTTGGGGATGACGACTGTGAGGATTTATGTTCTCAGTTATCCATAGGACATGCTCCTGATGCATATTTGCAAGGTGGGGAGAAAATACTTCTTTTCAGAGGATGAATTGTAGTACCAGTGGCATTGCGGGAAGAGGTTATGAATGAATTTCAAATATCCCCCTTGGCGGTACATCCTGGAGTGGAAAATATGTACCAGGATCTTCATCGGCAGTTCTGGTGGTCAGGCATGATGAAGGAAGTAGAAGAGTTAGTCTCTCGATGCCTTACGTGCCAGTAGGTGAAGGCTGAGAACCGGGTTCCAGCAGGCTTATCACACCCCCTAGAGGTTGCAAAGTTTATGTGGGATGGAATATCGATATAAATTATGGTAGGCATACCACATACGTCCAATGGGCATGATTCCATCTGGGTGATCGTCGGCCAACTCACCAAGTCGGCCCACTTTCTAGCCATCAGGGAGAAGAGTTCCGTAGAGAGCTGGGGACGCCTATACATGCACAAGATAATTCGCCTTCATGGTGTCCCTTCGATGATAGTCTCGTACCAAGATTCCCGCTTTACATCCCATTTGTGGAAGGGATTGCAGGAGTCCTTTGGGACTCAGCTACACTTGAGCACAACCTTCCATCCCCAGACTGATGGTCAGAGGGAGAGGACCATTCAGGTTCTGGAGGATATGTTGTGGGCATGTATCATGGACTTTGGTCGCATTTGGGAGGACCACCTACCACTTGTGGAGTTTGCGTACAATAACAGCTATGACTCCACCATTTGTATGGCACCTTTTGAGGCTTTATATAGGAGACCCATTCAGTCACCGCTTAGATGGAATGACACCGAAGAGTCAACACTCATGGGTCCAGAGTTGGTGTGAGCTACCTCCGAGAAGGTGTAGTTCATCTGGGAGAAGATGGGGACTGCACAGAGCTGTCAGAATTCTTATACTGATAGGCAACATAGACCCCTACAGTTTGGGGAGGGAGACCACATCATTCTTTGGGTCTCACCTTGTCAAGGGTTATAGATATTTTGATGAGGAGGAAAGTTATCTCCGAGGTTTATCAGACCTTTCCAGGTATTGTGTAGAGTTGGTGAGGTGGCGTACATCCTAGCTTTACCACCACAGTTGCATCGGGTACATGATGTCTTCCACATGTTGCAGCTGAGGAGGTACGTTCATGACCCATCACACATTACCTATTGGGGAGAGCTAGACATCGAGGATGGAGTGAGCTTTACTGAGTACCCGGTGGAGATCGAGGATCGTCATGAGGGGATCCTTCATGGGTGATCAGTTTCCTTGGTTCATGTTCGTTGGTAGTATTGGAATCTTCAGGAGAGCACGTGGGATCAAGAGGCTTAGATCTGTGCCCAGTACCCCCATCTTTTAGAGTAGTCTTGTTTTAGCTATTCGGGGACGTAAATCCCTAAGGTGGGGTGAATGTAATGCCTCAGAGTTTTCCGTGTATTAGTTAAATATTATATGGAATTTTTACGAGACCATGCATAGAGACTACACATCATTCTGAGGCCCGATGAGCCCAGAACAGTGGTTTGAAACTATTTAAGTTAAGTGAGTCAGCACATGGGCGAGGTTGTGGCAGTCTTCAAATAGATGCCCGGACTAAAAATCTAAGATCATTGTTACATCTGGGGCGATTACTTTACCTAAGAATGAGTCTAACCTTGACTAGAATAGGTCGAGGGGAAAAGTTAATTTTTGGTCTTTTAAATAAATGAAGTAAAATGAATACAGAATGTTTATTTTATTTTATATAGAAACATCTGCTACAGCACACTGACAGAGTAGTTGTTTAAATATTAAATTTCATGTCATAATGTCTCAGAAACAGCAATGCGGTCCCATTACTGTTGTAGCGTAATTGAATTCCAAACACGTATCCCTTTTTATTGGGATAATCGAATGTCAACCGTTGGTGGGTGATTGAGAGGAAACTCTAGAGAAAATCTATGAAGCTTTGGAGAAAAGTTTCGGTGATGAACGACGACAGATCAAAGTTGTGAATCGTTGCGCCAAAAAAGTTGAAGGATCTCAACGATTATGGAAGCATTACCTTTCATCAGAAATTTGTCTCTTTATGAGGTAGGGGTTGTTATTTCAATTCTCCTTTCCCCGTTATTGGTTTTAAATGACAAACACGGATCAACCACGAATATGTTGATCCGCATATTTGTTCATTCTTGCAAGAGGGTTTTATTGGGATGATACGGGGAATTGATCTATGTTGAATTTTTGTTGTTGTTTTATTCTACTCCATTTAATCCTATTAATGGTATAAGATCAACACTGTGGTGAACCATGGTGGAGGTTCATTCCTCGACTTGCTTATTGGATTTTCCTCCACCCTTTTACTTTCGCGCATTCTTCCCATTCTTCGTGGGTTGACGAACAACGGATCGTTGCACATCCATTTTGTGATGAAACGATCCCAAGTTGATGATTCAACACCATAAAAACCATGCAGAGGTGTGACGACGATAGCGGAGGACGAAATGAACCGGATCGGGAAAGGCCATTCTTCGAGTTTTCTTCGCGCGGGTAGATCGTTGCACATTTTTGGGGAATATAGGAGGTCCAAAAATAATGGAATCATCTTCATGGTGTTGGGGCTACCAAAACCTAGGAGTCTCATGGTGTTCGGATGACCATATTGATGATCGGGGCAGAATGGGAAGCACGCCGGTGAGGAGCATCATTTCGGGATCTTTCGAGAATACACGATGTGTTCTTCCAATAAACATGAAGTGTAGTGATGGCTTCAGCAGCTATAGTTTCGGGGGTCAGAGAGGAATCTCATGGCATGTGACCATGGTCACACGGTGTGTTGGACTTTCCCCGAAGCTCAGCAAGTATTTTGCGAAGTACATAAATATTGGATGGACTACGCGACTTCAGAAGACACGTCATGTACTCTCTAAGCGGCGTGAAGGAAGAGGCTATGCGGGACTCGGTGTGTATCCCCGGGATACATGAACACTGAATGGAGTACCCGACTGTGTTCTCCCTCACACAGCTAGGCGGGGCCAGTAACACAGGACACCCTATGCACAGATTACATGGGTTGGAGTACAAAGGATGATAACCATGTACGGGCACATGGCCAGCGTACACGGAGCCAAACCCAATCACTCGCACATGGCATGTACACCATAAAACACATTGTGTACTATCTTATCTACACTACCAGCCTTAAGACATGGGCCGTTGTACACGGGCAGTACCCAGGGTCAGACAACACGGCATGTAACTTTTGTACACGCTGTGTACTTTGTGGAAAATGTCATTGTCTTTTTGTTCACCATATCTTGGACATATTTCTTTTGGGTTAGTTCCCCTTATCCTTGTTCCCCTGAAGGCCATGCATCATTTAATTCTACTGAAGTATGAACCCTTCAGTAGGGATTTCTTTGATAGAGTCGGTATCCCTCTGAGAGGCCCAAAGCAAGATCCTCTATCCATTCCTGACCCTAGGTTGAGTCAGCCATTGACGTGACAAACTCTACCAGGCATTGATCCTCTACCTAGATGGTGAATCACCTAGCTGGTCAATCTGGATGAGTCGCAATATCTACCATTTCCCTAGTAGTGATCATCATCCGTGTGTTGTGATCTATCCATCACTCAGGAGTGTGTCTCCTATAATGATTGAATCTACGAATCACTCCAGAGTGTGTCTCCTGTAATGAGTATTTCTATCTATTTTGATCTACCCACTCAAGAGTGTGTCTACTGTAATGATTGTATCTACCTCTCGTGGCATTTCCTGATGAACAGTACCTCTCGGAAGAACATCATAAGAGCTACTAGACTCATGGAGTGTGTTCTCCCGTAACGAGTACCTTGTGGAATCTTCGAACTGAATCCATAGCGGGGGTGTGTAGTTGGGTTACTTGCATCTAGACTGTGGTTCTGGGTTTCGAGTATATCTTTATTGTGTTTCACTTGCTATATTTTCTATAGAAAACTACTGTGTAGATCTTATTGTACCATTACTTTGTGCATTTCTTTGTGGTTTTTGGGGTCCTCTACTGAGTATTGTTATACTCACCCCTGCACGGGATTTTTCCGTATGTGTCGTGTCTTGTGCAATTGAGCATCCTTTTGATAGAGTCTAGGAGGGACCAGGATAGGATCGAGCTTTCTAAATAACTCACCGGTCGGGGTGTTCCTACGGCTACGAGCAACAGTCCCAGTACCTCTTTGTGTTCACAAGTTGGACTTTGCAGTTTCAAACTCTTGTTTGGGTGGGCTTGTATTTTGGCCCAGTTTACTTTCAACACTTTACCTTTTGTTGTACTCTGGTGGTTTTTTTTAGTTGTATGCATGCATTCTGTTCCTCAGAGTTTTTTTTTCTTTTCAGAAATTGTGGACTTGGAGATGTGTGTGTGTGCACAGGTTCTTAGGAAATGCCTCCCATGTTATTAATATGCCTACCCGGGGCTAGTCACCAGCCCCTGGCCTATTGGTGGCAGGTTTGGGGAGTCATGGAATTTTCCCCACTGGGATGGGTTGTGACATTCATAATCTCTCTTTATCGCCTTTCAAAATTAACACTGTATAAAAATAATTGGTTTTCCATTGACTATGTTTCAACAAATAAAGGTTTAATAAAATATAGAATCATTTTTCAATGATTAAAATTGATTGATCCCTAAAACACATATAGAGGGGGTGAATCAGGGTGAAACCAATTTTAAATATTTTATATTTATTTATTTATTTATCATGGTGAATATTCATCTCTTTTTTATGGGAACTATTTTCAACTAATTGTTTTCTCTTCACTCATAACCCCATTTAAATCTAAATGAATGAAATTAATAAAAGTTTAACATAAATTAGACATTTTTAATTTTTCAATGACATAACTATATGTCCACGGAGCATGCATTAGCTTTTGTATCATTGCACCAAAATCCCCTATAACCCATGTTTTGTGAATACAATAAATTTTGGTAAATCTATAACTATGATCAATACCTTTGTTTTTTGGGTAAATATAATATATTAATCAAACCGCACTTCTTTTCTTCTCCTTCATGCATGTCATTAGGTAAGATAACTATTAGATTATAATCATGTAGATTCCCCAAATTTGAGTAAATATACCCCCTTCATCAATAACACATATATAGATGTGTTCATCCATTGAATATGTATAGATAAATTATTGGTCCCTTATTATATACCATATATGGTATTTATTGAACACATTATTCAACCATAAAAATCTGTATCAATGGTAAAATATAATGACCTAAAGGGTGTTCCCTAAGACTCCTCACATAACTATCCATTTAGGAAATGAACTCCTTATTTTCTATTTGGAGACTATAATTCCTTTTATCCTTCTAGTTTCAAATAAATCCTCTTCTATTTCATCAATAAGTGAAATCTAAAATATCATTTATGTTCTTTCTCCACTCCTTTAGTAAATATATATACTCATTATAAATTTAAATATTGTTAGTATCATTTCCTATATCTATTTTTTTAATAAATTAGGTAGTGTCTCTTTTAATAATATTTTTTTCCTTGTTAACTTCCCTGTTGTTGTCAAAAAAATCCTTATATATTTTAAAATATGGAAACTCTAACATTCACAACTCCAGTTTTCTAAAACTAGCCTATAAATTATATCTCCATGAAGTAAGTTACATATTATATAAATGAAAATACAAATTAAATCATAAATTTAAAACTAACAAGATCCCAATAAGCCACCATGGTCCTCATGTATCAAAAAAACTCATTCATATATAACATGAAATTGATTTTAGTAGATAATAACAAAATGGATATTTATACATGTAATTAATCATGGCCCAATTCATCCATTGTAGTGTGATGTAAAATATATGATTTTATCTTGGGTATAAATAACTTAATTTTATGTTTTAATATTTTATTTTATCGTTATAGAAATTCCTAATGATTCCATGGTGGTTCTATGTGTGTTTGGAGCTTGTTTGAAACCCAAAGAATAGGGTTTTTGCGAGAACAAACCTTGGAAGCAGGTTGGTTAAAACATGTACCAAGGACCACACAAGTAGTTAAAATAATGAGGGGTTATATAGAGGTATTTTAAAGTTGAACATAGGATACACACATTTTTCCAATACGATTCACCTATCCTACATGGTTAGTGCCACATTGGCAATGATCTTGCATAGTCAGTGCACTGTTTTAAGAAACCCAATTTCCAAACAGTTCACACCAGTAAACAATGGTAATATTTTCGTTTTCCAATGACACCATATATGTTTCACCATTATTTTTTATGTCATCACCACATGTATTTACTTTACCTTCATATAGGAGCTTCCCATATCATTCAAACTAGGCATTGAAGCTTCCCCTTCAATAAAACCATGATTGGATAGTTTTTCATCATGTTAGTTAGCTAACAGTAATTTCTCTATCCATTAACTTATTTTTTTTGGTTTATATTTCCATAATTAGAATTATTTATAAGAGAGATAATATACCTAATTTTCATGGTATTTAGTTTTTTCTTTGATTCATCAAACATAGCAAAAATTAAATGATGATACTGGATGAGGGTTCAACTGATGCAATAAGGTAGGTGGCCAATTATATTCTATCATGTCTTATAATTTAAATTTATTAGAGTTGCGAAACATTATAATTTTTCAATAGCACTACCATTAGTGTCAAACAACCATAAATTAGGTTCTTAATATGAAATCTAAACATCTGAATAGACACCCCTTACATCATTGTAGGTCAATGAATTCAACATGAGCCACCCCTTTGGAATTCTATGTATATTCCCTTATTAAAATATATCTAATTTGAAATAAAAATTCCATAATAGTCCCCCACCCCCATTATATCACTGTATGTAAATAACCTCAATATGAGAAACCCCTTGGGTGTTATGTGTATATTCCCATATAATCTTTTTACAATTATTAACAAAAAACCCTAAGTTTTATTTGGTTTGACATACAAAGAGGAATTTATTGAACTATAGTAAATATTGAACCACTTCATTATAATTTGTCATGTTTGTTTTATCTCACTTATAAAATTATAATGATATTTGAATTGTAATGACCACACCCATTTGATATTATAATTTATAAATGAATAGAAAAAGTCTTGAATGAATGGTAATTATACATAAGAATGTTTTCAAAATTCTCTTTGAATAATTATATATCTAATGTTCTAATTATTATTTTGTACCTTTTGTAATTTAAGGAGTGGAAAGACTTGAGCCAGCCTTGGATTACTGGGGGAATTCCTTGAGTACCCATAGGATGCCACCAAGATTCATTGATCTGATTTTGAAGGGAGATATCATCCATGGAATTTATTATTTATATTATTTTATGTGATTTCCTTGGTATAATACCGATGAATGAATCAATTCATAATTTGAAATTAGAATTTATTGGATATACTCCATGGATTCACCATGAAGTACTTGAAAATGTGACTCCTTAGGTTTTGTCAATGGTATCTAGTCATTTTTCAAATGGGATTTAATGTTTGTCTATTCCACGGAATTAGATAGACACTTTTCCAGTGGAATAGAGAGGTTGTCACACTTGAATTATACATGACCCAATATATATATATACTACATGGTTTATAATTGTGAGTTATCTTGAAAATCTAATTACAAGGATACAATCAATTCACCATGGACAACACCCTCATATTACCACTACTTGTATGCCCTATAAAAAATTCAGTCACACATTATATATTCTTTCTACCTAGAAACCTTGTTTATATTCACTGAACAACAATAAAATAAATTACTTATATGAATTGAAATTTATTGAAAGATAAAATTTCTATAGGAAAAATTATCATACTAAAAACATATTATGATTTATTGGTATGAATATTTGGTAAAAAACTTTTCTGACAACATATATATCTATTGAAATTAATCATTTTCTACCAAAAAAATATATCATAAAATGCAAAATATATTACATTATCATAAAAATTCCAATATTTTTAACCAAGACCTTAATCTATTATTAGTAAAAACTTTTAGATGAAAATATTTTCTCACCAAAAAAATCTATTACAATACACCATTAAATTATAATCACAAATTTCGGGAAAAAATATGTTTAAATAGAATGTTATCTTTATCACCAAAGGTAATAATTAATTTTAGATGTTTTCTTAAAATATCATATTAACTAATTTTAATTATCAATTTTCTATTTGTTTAAATAGTTTATATATATTATAATAATTTCATTTAATAATCATTTAAATACTTTTAATAAAAAAATTCAATCACTGCAGTTTTTGAATTTAATAGAAATAATAAATATAAAATTGATAAAAAATTTAATGAACATTTTGAAACATAAGTAATTAATAATTGATGTTGACATATTTAAATGTTATTTTTTATTATAAAAAAATATTATTTCTTATAAATTTTAATATTTTTTTATATTTATCATATAATAATAAATTATTCTCTTTCTCCACATTGTAGTTTTGAACTTCGACACCTTTTATGATTTGGTGCATCATTTCATGAATTTTCTTCTTCTTATATGATGATGATCACAATCTTATCTTATTTGTTTTCTTGGATGTTCTTCCCCAGCATCACCACCTCCTCTGATCGGGCCATAAGCCCCTATTTGTTTTATTCCATGGTTTCCAAGGTTATATAGAACCCATCATAGAGTGGCGTTTTTTATTCTAGGTCATTATAGACCCCATTAATAGAGATGAATATTTTACATGTTGGTAGTCTTTTAGAATAGAGATACATTGAATACATTTTAGTGTCTTTGAGGTATCTATTTTGATAGTTGTGATGATATATTTTGTTTGATAGTTGTTTTGGAAGCGATTCTCATAATGGATTTAGAGGTAGTAACTCTAGGTGTTTTTTCGACCTTTAGTTGATTATCCCTTTTCATGTATTTTTTTTATATTATAGTGAAGCTTGGAGGAATGTTACAGGTTCTTGGGGATGATCGCCTATGTGTCTGGTTCTTTAAAATATTGGTTATCGGTGCACTGAAGGCTTTAGTGTTTCAAATATGGTATCTATTCTCTATTGATAACTGGTTCCTTTTCTATTTGTTTCTCTTATAAGTATGTCTCAATTTGGACCCATGATATTGGTGATTTTTCTAGTTTTATTTCATTTTTTGAAATTAGAGTTCAACGAAATTTGATTTTTTTAGTTGGCTTATTGGTGGTCCATTTTCTTTCTCTTGAGAAAAACTCATAGATGATGATATGAATATTTTTTCTCTACTGTCATTTGGAATCTTTTTTTATTGTCCATTTCATGGGTGAAATGTTTTTGTCATGATTTTTTACATTTTTAAGTATTTTTATCGGTTTGAGAATTTATATTGCTTTATCATTGGATTGATATTTTAATTGTACTTCCTATTGCTCTTATATTTAACATGAATCCATGATGTTGATGGATAAATCACCATGGTAAAAAAAATTCAACAAAATTATTATTTTTTTAAACCATATTATGATATATTTTTTATAATAACTAACTTTTTTACGTATGCAAAGTGAATGAATGTTTATTTCGGTAATATTTATCAATATAACGAAGCATCAGAAACATCATTTTTCCTACTAGTCTCTAGAAATGTCAAAGTGAAATTTAAAATAATACCTGTGAGTGTTGTTGTTTTCGTTGATTATAAAATATTCTTGTCATTTATATAGGATTCATTATTATTTAAAATTATTATGTGGTTTGGAATTTTAAATTATTTTATAGTTACACTCTATTATATTATCTAATACCTTAGAGATATTGAGATTCTCAGAAATCATGGTTGATTTGAACATGCAAGATGATGTTATAGTCAAAATATTACATCCCATGTTCTTTTCCATGTATTTATAGTAAGAAAATATTCACTAAAATTATTTCTCCACATCATCAGATTGAATTCAATTCAAAATTTTGAATTAAATGAGTGAATAAAAGCATGTATGTTCATTTTTTTGTTTTATTAATCATTTTTTCAATGTGTTAGGTGATTATAATAATGAGATAAGAATTATGATTAATTTTTTATCATTATGATTCATATTTTTCTTTGGTATTAGAATAAAAATTCCATTAATGATATAATATGGATTTGAAAAATTCCATTTAATAGTTACAAATATGAATCATAAATCTCCAGAATTAGTAGCTTCATTAGTAGTTGGACATAGAGTTTGAAGAGTAGTTGAGTATTATATGTTTATGGTAATATATTGAGTATTAATTTTTATATGAGTGATAAAACTAACCTATTCATTACTTTTATCTCATTCTCATTCTATTTCATAAATTTTTAATGAATAACTTTTTTTCAGTAGATTACAATGTAATATGTGGAACAGTTGAGGCTCGTATGTTTGATAAAATATACTTAGGAATAATTTCTATTCGAGTAGTCAAAATGGCCAATTTTTTCCCCTAATATCATTCTCTTATTATGTATTTAATTGTTAAAAACAATTATGACTTCAAATAAATAACCTATCTGGCTTAGGATCACATTGAATTAAATTTAATGAAATAAGGTCCAAAATATGATAAAAAATCTGATATATAAGTGGTTATGTATTAACTTCATATAAATAAATAATTTTTATTATTTACTTATAGAAAATAATTTATAAGTTCTATAATCAAAAATATAAGAACCAAAAAATTTGGAATTATAGTTTTTTATAGAAAAAAAGGTGTTAACATATGGGGGATGATATTTCAACAAGTGTTGGACCTAATAAATATGTATACATTGAGGATAGAAAGGAATTTTTGTTGTATATATTTTAATTTATTATATTCTCAAAATGGAAATTATTTTTTGAAAATTTAAGAGGAATGCAATTTTATGGATTCATTAATACTTAGGTAAGTTGGTATATTTGTTTCTTATAATGTTTAATCCCTTTTTATTGGATCCATTTTACTCCCATGACTCTGTAGCTTTTTAATTAATATTTTTCAATTTGTTTTAGATCTTTATTCATATTTATGTTTTCTAAAAAGGATACAATACTGAATATAGGTCACTCTCGATCCATAAAACAAGACGACTCTTGGATAAAAATGATAGAAAATGTCATGCTTTTGTTATTCATGCAATAAGAATGACACATAAGGTTCCATAGGAAAAATTATATTTTTGGGATTAGAATCCATTATGTGGTATAAATTATTATGAGTATAAATTGATCAATACATTCATAAATTTTCTTTAATCAAAAATTATAAATCCCTGAGAATTTTATAGTATCAATTGTAATATTTTAACCACATTTGTCTAGTGTAAGTTACATTAATTTCTAGTAAAAATTCCATTAAAAATATAATTTTTTATAGTTTATTCTTATTTTTTTATTTATTTTTTAAAATATTATATTGAAAATACTAAAATGTAATTTTTTATTAAAAATTATACAGTGAAAAATAAAAATCATACATAAATAATGCATGGTTTTTCTATTATGAATTTTCCATTTTCAAGGTATCTTCCCAATAAAAAATATGTTCTATCATGCCTATGTTTTTTTTGAAGGGATCATGTTTGAAAAATATTTTGTTTTCCCACTACTTTCATCTATTTCCATAGATTTTATTATACTCCAATTTTTTTTTCTAAAATTGTAAATAATATTTAAAATGTGATGTTGTAACCAATATCTATATCACATGTCATTTTATTCTTTCTAAAAAATCATAACCAATTTGTTTATGCATTTCCTCTTACCAAATGTTTCATTCTGTATGTGTAATATTTCTCTCAATGATGATGAAAAGTTTAATATGGGACTCTTTTTATGATGATAATTTTTTTTGTGAATCACATGTTAATATATATGATATATGTAGTTATTAAATTAATTTTCGATTAGTCAAGTTTTTTTCATTTCTGATTTTTTAATTGAGTTCTTATTTTTTTCATTAAATTAAGTGAATTACTAATTTTATATAGATTTTTAACATTCATTATTATTGAAGAATTGGGGGTTAATGTTTCAAGATAATTGATGGATGTTATCAGAGTTTGGGAGTCAGCATTGGTGGTCAACCTTCATGCATGGTGGTTGATCATGATGTGAACAAGACTTTACTAAATTGTCCAATATATCAAGTCAAAGATAAAATGCCTCAATCAATAGAATCCTTTTTTGTGCTGAAGGTTCTAACTATAACGATGGTTTCATGTTATTATATTAACCTTAGAACACCTGAGGACGTCATGAAGTGTTTTTTAAGTTAATGTTAAATTTATATAAATATGTAATTTTTATAAATTGACAATTATATTTTCACTATTATTTTTAATTCTATAGATTAATCATTTTTAATAAATATTTCTATCAAAAATGGATTTGATTAAAGGAATACATTTTAAAAAAAATTCTTGATAATATAAAAAAAATATTGTTACTCTATATGGAATTAAAATAACTAATTTTTATGTGTACATTTTCATATTTCTAAAACACATTTTTATGGGGTTTTATATCAAAAGAAAATTTTATTCTATTATTGAACAAGAATATAAATAATATAATTTAATATTATAATGCTTGATTTTAAAGTTATTTAATATGAAAAATATTATAATTATGCAAGAAATTGATATACACAGGTAAATTTTAGCTACTGTGGTAATGCATAAATGGTAAATTTCAAAGACCGGTTTTTATAATCATTTTCACTATTAATTTAAGAAAATTAAAATTATATCTTTGAAATTATCTATTTATTTTTAAGTTTTTAAATATAATTAAATATATTATAAATAATTTAATTTAAATTTGTATGGAATTTTATTAAGATATATTTATATTTCAAAATTTTATTTTTCTACTATTTTTTCAGATTTATTATATGTTATGATTTAAAAGTAATTTTTTTTATATTTAAAAGATTTTTTAATTTAAATGTATTCCAAATTAGGAATACAAATTTTAAAATTTGGTATAAATGTTCATAATTTTTTTAATAAAAATGTATTATCATGGTAAGTAATTAAATAAGTTAACAATTTGGAAAACCAGACCCTCTCACATGACTCAATTTTATTCAATCAACAAGACACATAGAATTATAAAAGGGAATTTTTGGTTTTTTATATCATAATCACATGCATCACTAATATTTGTTTACATAAATCATGTAAAACCTATTTGATTCCATCCTTATACTTACCTAAAATATTTTTATAAGGAAATGTACCATAGTTTTTCCTATAAAAGGGTATAAATTCTGCCCACTACAATATATAATAATCATTAATAAAACTCTTGAAACCACACCTAATTTTTAACTATTATAGTCTTATCACAAATATTTTTGCTCTTTTTCAGAAGATGGTGAACGAAGACCTTTATAAAAAAGTGGCACTAAAAAGGAAGAATCATGTCCCCCGTATGAGTATTTTCCACTCATTAATTACTTATCTATGGTTTATTTTTTCCAAATACTCCAAAATATTAGCATTATCATAATTGAAGAATATTGTTATCATTATAATTTGTTTATAATTATATTATGATAAAATAGTCACCTTCATTTCCATACACACCCATATTGAAAGATAATTTAAATTTCTATCATTATTGGATATAAATTAATCTTCTCCATAAACTCCCGGACCTATACAATGGATTCTATTATCTTGTGATTTTTTCATCAGAGTTGAATGATTACTTAACCCTTTTGAATCTAATATTGAGGGCTCAGTTCAAGAAAATTCATCCTTCGGTGGATTTTTTTTAAATTTTAATCTTAGGGTCATGGGTTTAGCTAATAGAGAAACTACAAGTCTAGTTGACAATAGACATATTATGATTATTTCTCATTGGAGAAAGACCTAGTCAGTTCTTGGTCTAGTGCACCCCACAACTGTAACTAATTTCGTTTGTACCTCTTTAGATGGACTTAGGACTTCCATATGAAGAGAGGCACCCCAACAATGGTGATTCGTTTAGTCTCTGTGAAATTAATTTACCATTTCAAAACCCTTAAATTATGAGAATGGTAGGGAACATCTTTAGAAAATATTTTTTTCCAAATATTAGAAATAAATCTGTTTTTCAATCTATTTATCCTTAAATCTATATAGATGTTGATGTCCCAAAAATGTACACCTTGTATGTTTGGATTTCAGTGGGGGAATAGTTTTATTTGTAGAAATCCATTAGTTTATGAATTTGTTTTGGTTTTTGATCATCCTGCAATAAAATGGGCTACTAAATGGAATCACATAAGAATGGTAATAAAATAATTGATCAATTGAAGTTTTTCCACTTAGGAGGAAGCATTATGGTGTTTGTTTCTCGTGTTGATAGTGGTTTGTCTAGATGAAGAAAATTGGGTGTATCTACTAATCCAAATATTGAAAAGGCTACATAATGTGGGACATAGGAGGAAAACCCAATGGTAGATTCAATTTTCATTAACATTAAAAGAGATATTGGTGATCCCAATCCTTCTATTCAAGTTCCTTCAAGGCTATTGGGTTCAGATGGAGTGATGAGAAATGGTGATTTGGATTCTATATCCATAAATTCTTTTGAGGGTCCCCACGGTGGAGTTGTGAAATCTGGTATTTTAGAAAACTATGATGTGGGATCGCAAATAAAAGATGATTGGGGATATAGGCTTCCCATGGACGAATCATATGTTGAGGTAGTGTTTTTAGTGAATAGAACCAGTGAAATAGAAGGTTCATAGGAGACCAAGACACTCCTATGACATGCAGTGCCTCCTAATAAGATAGAGTAGGGTAACCCATCATGTGACAATGATATAAAGCATGACATATGGGGTGATAATTTTGATAGATAATGAAAAATAGGGGATTTTCTGTTTTTTAAAATCTTGGTAATCACTTTTAATGATTGGAGAAAGATGGACCAGTTCATGTGTATATAGCATCTCAGACAATGCACTCTAATGATGAGTAGGGGGCCTCGAGAATGAGTCCATCGATGAGACTTCTGGTAAACTCGTAGGTGATACAACCAATGATTTTAAATATATATGGCTACCCAATATTAGAAGTAAGAAAATTAGGATATATAATAGAAAATTGTGAAAATAAGATTCACACTTACCACTACCAATGAGAAAAATGATCTTATGAATGGTCAAAGTGAATTTGATGGAAGGTGATCCAAAGGATACTGAAAACAACTTCAAGATGAGGATATAGATCATTGGGATGCACCCTTCAAAAAGATGTATTTTGATATTATTTTAAGACATGTGTTATCTATGAGGAGTATATGGAGTTTCTTATGCATACAACAGAAGAAATGGTGAAAGAATTTCTGGTGAGTAATTCCACTACGGAGGAAACTGACAAGTTGAGGGGAAGGTAGCTAAAGGTTAATACCAACATTTTGTGGAGTGGAAGGATTGAAAAAAATATCTTATATTGATATAGGTATTTAATTAAGGGAATATCAACCAAGATGAGATCATTTAAACAAGGGAAAAGATGTAATTTAATTTTAAATAACTTTAAAAAGATGATCCAAATACATAGGTATCCTATCTCCCATAGTAGTTTTATAGGGAGATTGAATGATGTAAGATTATGTTTTATTAAATTATTTTGTGATAGCATTCAGTGTTTGATTATTATGGTTTCTCACATTTCCCTAAAAACTATTTTGGTGATTAAAAGTTAATTTTAGTTAGTAAATAATTTCATAAGATGATCTTACATTCTTTTCTACTCAATAATATTTACTAGTCCTCACTATTTATGATTATGTCCAAAACAATTATTATATACTACAATGAGGTACCATTTATATTGTCCTAGTTGTGAAATAATCAAGAATTAATGCATGTTTTCCTACTTTTTATGAGGTGGAGATAAAGAAATTATGATTCACTGGATTGGTGATAACCTAGTACAAAAATTGATTCAGATGGTTATTTATACTTCATTTATAGTAATTAATTAACTTATTAATGTTTATTTCTTCATAAAGAATGCAAAAAACATATTTGACTTATATTTATTATTTTAATGATGATTTATTTTATGATTATTCTTTTAATTTTTCTTCAATAGTACTACTCACGAAACACCACTTATGTGTCTCTAATATTCATATAGGAGAACACAGTCTTCTTCCTACTCAACTTCTTCTCTTAAACTGATTTCATGATACTTATTTCTATATTAAAATGTAATGACATAGATCCTTAATCATCATATGAACTTAATGGAAAAAATACCCACTTATTTTTCTCCTTCTTTCCATAGAAATAGATATTCACAACACCTCTATCTCTATATCAAACTTATTATTATTCATATTCTTTCTTTATTAAAGGAAAAAATTATTAGAGTGTCATATTCACTCATTAATATCTTTATTATGTATATTAATTAAAGTATTTAGGAAAATCTATTTTATTTATTTACTAGAAAATAATATTTTTAGTATCATTATCGGGTCTTCAACCAACAAACATCATCTTAAAAAACACGTATTATATAAATAATAATAACAAATAATCATCTTGTATCATCCCCTATCACACTTCATTATACTAGTAATTAAAAAAACCTAAAATAAATGATTTAAATTACTATGTCCTGTGGTTATTTAAATCCTCCTAGATCTTGAATAACTTCCCTTGACAATATCTATAAATCTTGGCCCTTATTTTCCTTAAGTAAACCTATATTTGTAATTAAATGAATCACAATTTTTTTATCATGATATATTTTCATTTAATGTTCATATTAATTGCATCAACACTCTTAAATACCTGAATCCACTCATGAATTTAAGTTTTATGAATAATAAATTTGTGGCCTCTCTGTGATTATTAAATGGAATTATGTATGGTTAATACTCATATGGCCTCGATTAATGTCATAGCATAATAATGGTAAGAATTTGGTATCATGTATCAAGATATGTCATTGAACTCATTTTGCATTTATATTTTCATTAATGAAAGTGTAAATTTATGTGAATATCTTGAATCATACTACTATGTCTTCAATTATTCTTTACATGGATATTTTATTGGGATTATAATTTTACCATGTTCTATGAAAAAACAATATATATAAATGTATAACATGGATTCACATTCCTATTATAACTATTTAAATGAAATTAATTTTTTCTTGGTATTATGAATCCTGTATTATTCTTCCCATTCATTTTTCAGGATTTTATAGTGAATATTCATGCATGTACTCTTATTTCAAGTACACCAGTGCATAAATATAGCTTATTAAATTTCTAAAGGTTTGGTTATATGATGTATTGGTTTATTTTATTTTATTCATAGACCTTATAAATGAATCTCACTTTTATCATTGCTTTAATAATTCTCAATTTCAAGATTCTTGGAAGGTTTATTCCTAACATACCTCTTGGAATATCAATATAAGTCACATTAAAATAGAAGCTTTGATTATGGTCTACATCTTAATACAATACTTTGGGTCTTATCAGGGAGGATCCAAGATTCATGTAAGTAAAATAAAATAATATTCTTCATGGAAGTTAATTATTTTCATCGAGAATTCTCCATATACATGGAAGGCCTTCCTAAAAAATATCCTTGATGGTCTTCTCATAGAAGAAAATCAATCCAATTTCCATGAACCTAATATCCCAGATTTTATGAGTAATTATTACATTAGAATATGATACATGTTATAAAATCAATATTTCAATCAAAAACATTACTAGTCTTAGTAAAGTAGATATATTCTCAAATATCACATTGCAATTGAAAGAATAAAATACAACATAGTATTTTATTTGAGTGAATCTTTATTTCTGATAGCATAACAAAATATTTCTATTATAAAACACATCCATGTATCTTGATAAAAATAAAACATAAAAAATGGCTGAGATATATTTCTTAATATGGGTATGTGTTTAGATAAATCTATCAAAAAATAAATAAGCATAACCAATATGGAATGGTTTATAACTTAAAAACATGCCATTTAAATCCCTAATTGATCATAATATGGAAGGAATAAAGGATTATCAAATTAATCCTTATATATAATCACATTATATTTAATATTATCCCAAGATATTCTTAAATAATCTAATAATAACATGGAAATAAATAACCAATATCAAAATGTGTTCATTCATAGTTTAGGACATCTGAAACATACTTTCATGACTTTTCACAAGATAGATTTAAACATTTGGGAAAAACTTATTTAATTTTCCCAACTAATTCTTCTCAAGATACCAATTGATGCATCAGGTAGATATATAATTCAAAGTCCCACCAATCACATAAATATCCCAATGAATAACTCACATGAATGTGGCGAAACACAATTAACATAAACTTTTTTTTTGCAAAAACAAGCCTATAAAATGTAAATACATTCCCCAAATAATAAACAAAAGTGTAAACAATTCATTGTAACTTGGAGAATAGTATCAAAATAGTATATCACATACAATTGATCATAATACATACTAAGAAATAACAATTATGGTATCATTAAAACCACTTTCCAACAAAACATATGTTAAAATGATTCTTTCTATTATTGGTAAATATGAATACCCTAAAGATTCACATAAAACATTCTTGGGGAAAATATTACGTTCATTTTGAGATTCATATTTTAAATATTTTCAAAAGGCATTTTAAAATATATTTCCGTGAAAAAAGAACATGATACTATTTAAATATTCATAAAATATTGAGTTTTTATGATGTTTTGAAATTCAATACATGTTTTTTAACTTAAAATAAATACACATTTCAAAGTTTTACTAAAATACCAACAAGAAATATTTGTAAAAGGACATGAATTTTACATGGATTTGTTTTGAGAAAAGTATAAATTTATTTAAAATATCATTCATAAATAATTTAATGAATGTAAAAACATTTTTTAATCCTTTCAAGAAAACATGTATTTGGATGAAAATGTTTTTTTACCTAAGAGAGAAATAAATTCTGATTTTAATAATTTTTTTTAATAATATTTTGTACCAAATAGTGGAAAATGGTAGTGTTATTTTTAAACTTTCATTAACAAACATACAAGGATAAAATAATTTGATTTTAATAAATGCTAAATAATTCTCCCAAGGCTTAAACATAAACAATACTTAATAATAATGAGATTATGAAATACACCCTTAACACTTTCGTAACATTTAATTAATATACACCTTGAAAGAAATAACATCAAATGAAAAATTAAATACCCTGAATATAAATATATTCATGATATATCATATCATAATGAGAAGTATATACACCACACAACGGAATAACTTGCGAGTGTGGAATATGTCTCACAGTAGTAAAAGTGAGACGAGAAACTCTTACCTTAGGTTGAAAATCTTTCACAGGGTTAGAAATATTTCTATAATAAAAATGTTTTTAAAATAAAAAAATTAAATAAATATAATCATATATTTTATAACATATATTATATACTAATGGTATTTTATGTTATTTTTATAAAAACATATTTTTTAAAATCACTATTTTGGTTGATAATTGCTTCATTTTTCATATATGTTTTGGTTTGGTAATTTGAATCATATTACATTGATGATATTTGAATCTTATAAAATTTTTTAAAAAAATATATAGATATCATATATGTTAATTATATATAATATTATATTAATATATAATATTTAGAGAAAGAATATTCATTACACCACTTAGAGAGAAGGCTGACCATTCGTATGGATTATCACTGTTTCCATTTTTTACAATGAATGGAATGAAATGAAATAAATATTAATTCACCATTCTAGAATAGTCATTATGTCATATATAAAATTTATATTTACAAAATAAATTTTTTCTACCATCAATATAAAAATAAAATGAAAAACATTTCACATCACTAATTGGAGGAAGTAGTCCATACATACACTCAAGTGAAATTATTATTTTCTAATAGATTAGAAGGCAAGAAGTTATATGTAATATTTTATTTCATAAAGTAAGTTTAGGTCATAAATATCACATATATTCAATAATTTTTACCACTCTAAATTTTATTAAATGTTTATGTGAAAAAAAATCACATCGCTTGATGATGCGATAATATGATGTACACACGAGAAACATTTTCATATCCCCCTTAAAATGAATGTATGAATGTATATGTAATATAATAACTCTATATGTATAAAAAAAATTAAAAATATCATATGTATAATGTAAATCCATCATTATATCCCACCATTGAGGGGGGTGATCGGAAAATGACTTACATCTGTTTGTGTGGCAGTAGTCCGCCGTACATACATTCGACAGATTCATTCCCCTTTTAATGAAAGTGGAAATGGATATAGAAAATACCGTTACCATTATAAAATAATTATATATATAATGTTAGGGTGGAATTATATTATCATAGTTTGGAATGGTTTTATGGAGTTTTCAGAAATCATAAAAAATACTCTTGTTTAAGAATTTTACATCTTCTTCGGTGATCTTCTTTATATTTCTAGCTAAATTCATCCTAAGATGGATTAATAATCAACATATGGACTCAATGATAAATGGATGGAATTATGGAAGGTATTTGGTCATGGATTATAAAATCCAAAGGGTTTTTGAAGTGGTAATAGTGTAGTAGAGGGGGTATCCATTTATTAATGTGGGAGAGTACACAAATGGAATATTGAAAAATATAAAGTGATGCCCACCATTTACTCATTCCAAATGATTAAAAAGGGTCACATTTAAATATTAGAAGATATAAATATTGAATATTTCAAAAAAGTTAGAATTGGATGGTTTTATACCTCATTTTATCCATTATAATCTTAGTTTAACAAATGGTAAACCCGTTTTACTATAAGCAAGATAAATAATTTTTACTACTTATACAATTCATAATGGTCAAAAATTAAGTTGAAACTTTTTGGAAATTAATACTATCATGATTATAAATATATAATTCATTTTTCCATGTTTAATTAAAATATTTGTAAGAATTAAATTTATTATTAAACCCATATATGCGTCGAAAAACCGTTTTTACAATGAAAAAATTTAAATATTTAAAAATTATTTATATCATAATTCAATATGAAATCTTTTCCAATAGAATAAATTAGTTAATATTTTATAAATTTTTACTAATTGAACTTTAAAAACAATTTAGAGTAAAATTTATCTTTGTAAATAATTCTAATGAAAATATAGTTCAAAATAAAAATCATTTTTTTCACAATTCATTAAAATTAATCTTTTTTTGAAAATTATTAAAAATTCACCCAAATAAAATTTTAATATGATTATTTAAAAAATAAGTTTTTTAATTAAATTTTCTACAATTTGCAATGATAAATTTTAAATTATGTATGAATAACATGACCAGACATCCTTTTAAAAAAATATTTTTTTTAGAAAATGTTTCTTTTTAATTCAAATGGTTCTTATTTTATATGTAATAAATTGATACCCACAAAATTTATTTTAAAAATATTTAAAAACTATAATTTCCATAATTTATTTATTCATATTCAAACCTACACATTTAATTTCTAGGTTATATTGGCCATGTTTAAATAATAATATTTCAAAATTTTCATGTTTTATTTATACCTAGTGTTTCTTTCATTAAATATATAAAATGGATTTAATTTATTTTGAAATAAATATATCATAATCTTTTATGGTGTTCTATTGTATTTTAATATTGGTTTTTTGGGTCAAATCTGTTATTGAATTTGATGTTACTATTTTCAAATCTAGGAATGTTGTATTATACCCCATTAAATAAATTATGACCTCAAAATTTAATATTTATTTTAGCAATCATGGTTTTGAAAATTGTAAATACCTTTCTTAGAAACCCAAAATTTTATCTCGGTAAAAAAATTTGATAGATAAGATAGAAAGTTAAGTATAATGTTTATATTGAATTACACATAACTAAGATTCCATGTAGGATAAAATTGGTGGTAAGTGATGATATAAACATGGAATAAAAGAGTAAATAATTATAGAGAGTGGCCTAGATCATTGATCAGAATAAATTTATTTATAAATGGAATGTTAATGAAATAAAAAATATAAATCTATACAGGTTTAAAATAAAATTGGTTTATCAGAAATGAAGTTATTCAAATAAAATTGTAGTTTTATGATCCCATTCCCAGCGAAGAGAAATTCCTTTCCTATCTAATATATTAAAAAAAGTAAATATATATACATGGAAGGTATAGTTTTATCCAATACTAATTTCCACCAAAATCTCATGTTTTCGCCCAAACAATGAGTAGTACATTTTAAATTTTCATACTTAACGAACTGAAATTAACTTTTTACTAATCGTAAGATATATAAAAGAATGACTAGTCATTCCTACAATATTTTTTATAACCAAAATGGTTAGAAAAAGTTACTCAAAAAAACCCATATTTCAACATCATACATTCCATAAAGAGTAAAACTTATGGCCTTTCTTAAATATTTCTGATGAAAATAAAACCCCCATAATTTTTAATGGAGGAAATTGATCAAAATATCATTATATTCTCTAGATAGAATAATGTTGATCATTATGTCACAATACAAATATTTAAATACCTTTATAATTATAAACCCATAATAATAAAATGAATGTTCCAAAAAATTATTTTTTTTCTTCATTCAATAAATACAGTATCAAATTATCAAATGTATTCCATTATTCAATAACATAGTAAAATCCGACAAATATAATATAAGCAATCAAATCACCAACCAATTTAAAGGTCACACACACTATCTTGTAGAAATATATTTATCATTGTTATCTTAACATTGGGAATATATTAAGGGTTACCTTTCCTGAATCATGTGTTTTCCAAATGTATCAAATTTCTACCAATTCAATTTTCTAGTTCATTAGTACCAGTTAACATATTATAGAATATATTTAATGAAATAATAATGCAGTAAAATCCTCAAACATTTCATGAATCTCCAAATAAAAATATCATTTACAAAAATAATCTAATAACAAAATATTTGAATCCATGAAAAATAAATTAATCATTCAAAATCCTGTAAAGTAATATTATAATGTTGATCTTGGTCTATTATATATTTTTTTGATATATATTCTTATGATTCTTGAAGAATTCACTTTCATAGTACCCCATCTCTTGAGCGTTGAATAATTTCATATTTGTAGATTTTATCTTTCCCTTAAAATCATGAGAATTGTTGTCTTTCCCTCAAAACATAGAGAAAAATCTCATTCCATTCATGAAAGTATGGTAGTGTTTCATTCCAAAATTATCACATGGGGAATTATTATTTCCCTTTATCCCTTTATCCATCATTTTATATATGATCCTTTTATTCTCTTTATTCCATTAAATGAAATAAGTCATTGATAATTAAATATCTATATTTATACCACATGATACTATGTCTTTCTATGATGAAATATGTTGGAAGACCAATTATCATCAATGAATTTTCCTATTACTATTACAGAAAAAGTCAATATTTCTCTTTGGATTATTCACATAGTTTATATCATGCCCAAAAAGAACTTGTAAATTTTACTTCAAACATTGCAAAATATTTTTTCTTTTAAATGTAGATTCAGAAATTTTCTCTCCATATCAACTCATTTCTCATATGGAAAGTACTTTCCAATGAAAAGTACTTCAAAATATTTTCAATATGTGTTTTCTATATCCATGCCATCATTGGTGTTTTGAATTAATAACAACCATTTATTCACATCTCTTAAGAGAAGATAAAATTTCATAACGAATTTATCCCTTTCCTTTTCCCCCAAATAAAGAAAGATATTCTCTAAGGAATTTATCAATTTCTCAGCTATAAATGGGTTTTTAATCTTATTAAATGTTTATGGCTTTTTATTCCTAATGAGGTCTAACATTGTTACACTATATGGTGGATCTAAAGTCTTTTACAAATGGGCATGGTTATTTCTCATAACCTATTTTAGTTTCACCAATATGGTTATAATTTGATTAGTTACTATTGTAGCTCTAGCACCCGATTCATTTGTTTCCATAGAGGGAAATCCCTCCATGGGGTACACGAATTGATACAATTTACATTTCTTCTAGTTGTTCATATTTCTAAACAATTTGATAGAATATAATAGATCATATCATTTAAAAGAATAATTAATAATTGCAAAGAAAATTAAATAATTCACATAAATTTAAAAATATATGTTTTTATAATATCATAATCAAAAAAAATATTTCTTCGGGAAATTATTCTATTCCTAAATATAATTTTTATTCTGTCAAAATGGACTGTAAATAAAATGTGAATTATTCTAAATATATCATTTTGGAGTGTTAAACTAGGTGTGATGTAAGGCCAATTACCATGCACCGGGTAACACTTGAGTTAAGTCTAACATTCCTTCTTCAAATTTATTACGCCTAGGTTCATTGTTTATATATTCACATCCCCTTAAAGTATCTACAAAAGGATTTATCTCTTGAAAAAACTAAAAAATCACTTCGTTGGTGGAACAATTATCCATGTTTCTACGTTTATCGTCTGTGTCAATGCAATGCTTATGTTCAACAGTCAATGTTTTCTTAAATATAGTTCCTATGGTTTCTACTAAACATCCCAATAAAACAAATATAAAGACCATGACACTAGATTCTCAAAGTTAGTGGTTACTTTATATATTGAAAAAGTATACAAGGAATCACATCCCAAAATACATAATTGTTTAGTTGTCTTAGTAAACATTATACATACTTGAATCCCACATTTTAATAGAAAGAAATAAAATACAATATAGTATTATCTTTAATTTCATCATTATTTACTTCATTATAACCATAAATATCAACCATGAATCACTTATTTGTATCCAGGAAAAGTAAAAAATAATAGAGGAGTTGGCTCTACTGCCTAGTTATGTTATGCATATAGTATAATCTCTTATGATTAAATAAAAATAATCATTATGAAAAGGTAAATAATTGTAACACATTAAAGATAAACAATAACTTTATAATAATATGAAAAGAATAAATGTTGATAAAATAAATCCATATAAATAATTTGATGATCGTAAAACTTATCAATGGATGTTATAACTTATCAAATAAAAACATGGAAACCAATAAATAATATTAAAATGAGGGAATTCATAATGTCGTACATTTTAAATACACTATAATAATCTTTTACATGGTAGTTTAAATCGATGGGTAAATACCCCTTTAATATGGCCAACTGATTTTTCTCATGACACCTACCAATGTATTGAGGGGATATGTAATTCTAGGGCCCACAAATCAATTAATCTGTCCAAAAAATTCCTCAAATTAATGTTTTGAGACATAATCAATACGAATATTTGTATTATAAAAAGTAGCATATGAAGTGTCATGACACGAATCTGGTCTCCATGAACACCAGTAGTTGATAGGGTCCGCGACAAGGCCCAAAGGGCGTTCCTGATCTCCATGGGATGGCATAAGTTCTTGGGTATCATAAAATTAAAAATTGGGAATCATTTACCCATGTTTAGAAAGATACAACGACAAACATAGCCAACAAAACCAACCTAGATTTTTCATACAAAACCATATTTACAAAAATTCAGAACAGAATTACACAATTTAAAACAATGATTAAATACCATTACAAAGGTAAAAACCCAAAAGTACCACCCAATAACCTCCACATGGAAAGAGGCACCACCCTCAGGCCATCTCCACAATACTATATCACATTGGAGTGCTAAAAACCCAAACCATTAGCACCAAAGTAGTACCCAAACCTGTGAAAAAATAACCAAGTATACTTACAACCAATGGTGTAAGTAGGGTGTGAGACAAAGCCTAGTAGTATACCACCAGTAATAGATTTAATGTGATAAAAATTCAATGATGATAATCTTGAATGTTTTCATAATAGGAAATTCAAGTAACAATTTCTAAAGATGAATCATTAAATAAATATAGTTTTCAGGTGGGATATTTTAAAGAATTAACCCTTTTAAATAAAACCAAAAAGTTACTAAATATTCCTTCCCAACATACCATATTCTGATGGATATAATAAATCATCCAATGAGCACAAGAAACGAGAAATAACTTATATGCACTAGCTCATTGTGGGTCCTAGGTACCTAATATCTTGGTGAATGTAACCATCATAATATCTGTTCTCGTGCTCATGGGCCACTAGTATGGATTTTACCCATAAAATAATGGTCCCCCATCATCATCATCATCATAGATTAGTTACTTTTGTATGCATCAAACCTGCTATGTGAAACTGTAGCCAAACCTCACAGGATCACTAGCATACTAGTACCCATCCACCCACTAAGATACTTGGGATTCCCCCTGTAACACCCCAAGAATTCATAGTGTGTTATTTCTTCAAAATAATTCAATAACTTGCACAACACACAACACTGAGTTCAATCACACCATGACTTACAAAAAAAAATCCATTCAAAAGAGGCTATGAATAGTATTATCTAAATTTTAAACTTTATATAATCCTTATAATTTTAGAATCCATATTATGAGTTTCTTAGATATAATGCAAGAACAAATTCATTTTCAGTATTGCACTTTTATCAACTTTTAATAGTGAACCCTTTTTTAAATACAATATTTTAAACTTTTTGACTAAATGGGGACATCAAAAAATTTAAAATGAAACATCCCAAGCATCCACGGTACGCTTTCCTTTGAATAATACAGTAGCGTGTGTTGTACGCAACTTCGAGTTTTAACACACACCACAACCGATCAAACTAGCCGTTATGAATAGTAATACCAACTTTTTGAAATTATATATATTTTATATTTCAAAATTGACTTCATTTTTGGATTCGTAGTGTCGAATTTACCCTAAGGTGAAATTTTGGTACTTTTCGGATAACTTTCATATTTTGATGAATAGTGAAAATTACTAAATTTTAATTAAAAACAAATTTTTTAATCAAAATAATAAATAGTGATAAATTATGAATTTTAGTGGTTTTAAAGTATATTTAGAATATATTTTTACCATTTAATATAATTTTGGTCATTGGACATAATTTTACAATTAAACCGAACATAAACAAGTGTCAATCTTTTGATAGTTATTATCACTTAAAAACACGTTTTTTGTTTTGACAGCGGGAATTAATTTTAAATTAATTTCTGTCACTTATGTGTTTTGAATTTAGAAAAATGGATTCCATATTTGGAATCAGGAAGTCCAAATTGTTTAAATAGGTAACTTTTATTTTTAGACATTTTGAATAATTACTGTGGTAAATATTTTATTTACCATGGTTAAGGGTAAATCTGGTAAAAAAGGGTTACAAAATAATATTATAATAATACTAAATTACCCTAAAACGTGTCCTAGCCTTATTGGTTGATACATGTTCGACCATAGACATCTTTGGGTCGATTTGGGGACCCCATGGTGCCACTTGTAGGTGATAGGAACACTTTATTTTAATTAAGTTAAAATGAATACAAAAATGACACAAGCATATATCTTTTATAAAAACAATTATTACGTAGGGTTATATATGTTGGATTTTAGATTATAAATATTAATTAGAAAGATAAATCTATTTCCTACATAATGATATTTTATTTATAATTTGTAGACATTAAATAATTTATTTTATTTATGACACAATGCTGATGCAGTAATTACTAAAATAGTGAACAATTAAATTAATTGATATTATAAATACCCAAATAAATATAATATGAAACTTTTAATGAATTAAAATAATTTTCTAGGATAATATAATATATTAGGATTGATGTAATTTACTTTTTTCGAAGTAATCAATCTGTTATGAGTTTCAAAAAAATCAACTATTGAATAGTGTTAAAATTGACATAAAAGAGTTCTTAAAACAAATATTATATTATTAATTGATATTAAATTCCTAAAAATCTAAGGTTCGGCCAAGAGACTTATATCATGATAGGTTCATCATTAATGGACCACTTGGGGGGTCTCTTGGATGTATATAGTAAGTTTATTAACCATATTATATAAAAATACAAAGAGACATTGTAAAAGTGAAACTAATTAACTTAGAGTTAATACTTAGAGATAAGGTTAATATAAGTACCCAAACCTGTCTAAATTCTATTGGTTGAGTGGTTTTCGACCTATACCCACCTTAACTTTTAATAATCAACTTTGGAGCCAATAGAAACCGAATATGAATTTATTATAAATTAATATTTCTATCTTTTCCAAAGGTGCCCCTCACCCCTCTTATAAAAGGGCACTCCTCCTTCTCATTTCTTCACACCTTCAAAGCCTTTTGGTTCGGCCAAACGCAGACCAAATACTCTCCCAACATCCCTCAATACAACCTAGAGGCCTTAGTTTGACGAGAAAGCCAACCTAAGGAGCCCTTTTGATCAAATCAAAATGAAGAACCCGAAGAAGAGGTAATGTTTTCACCACCCCTTTTCAAGTTCCTTTCTTCTTCCACTTCTTCTTTCTTTGTTCTTACCATTCTAAAATAATAACTCCAGTATCTTACATATACTGTGATGTTATTATAAATATGGTACAACCATATTCAGTATTCTATCCACCCTTTGAATAACATGTCACCATACGTGCGTACGTACGGCTTACCATCTCCACGTCGTGGTGTAATTGTTATTCAATATATTATTATTTTGATGGGTATAATAATGATGTGTAACTCATGTAAATAATAAATATAACATGTTAATGATTCTTTATATATGATATACCACCCATTTATATATTATTTTAATATCAAAAGAATGATATTGTCGCTCGTGCGTACGTACGGACTACCGTCTCCACGAACGCGATGAGATTCATTCTCCATCGTATCCATTCAAGTATAATTATCATTTGATGATTTAAAAATTATTTTTAATGAATTTATATCATTCTGGATATGAATAATATACAACCTATCTATTACAAACATGTCTTATATAACAAAACATATAAAAGAAAACGAGTACATTAACACCCGAAACGACGATAATTCTAAGATATTATTAAAAAATCAATGTTAAAAGATCATATATGATATCATATATATGTATATGATTCTTCTATAATTTAATAACAATTATTTCACCACTATACATGAGGTTAACCTACCCCATCCAAGGAAAAGTTCAAGGTAAGGGATTTTCTTATCTCACATTCAATTCCGTGAGATTTCCATTATTTGCCACTAAATTATTGAAAGTGGTGTATTGTGTACTTCCATTTGATATATATTATCATTATTCTCTTTATATTAATGTTATTATATAAATCATTTGGTGGTTATTAAATTTTGGCCATACGACTCAATTGATTAACGTGGTAAGGGGTTTTCATCTCACTCCTTATTCCCGTGAGATTCATGCCATATTGCCACCATCACCTTTTGTGTGGTGTATGTACTGCCCATAATTATATTCTTTGTGTAATACACTCTAATTTATGTGTATTTACATATTCATTGTATGATACCTCATTCATGGGTTGTATGTTTCATAAGTTACCAAATTGGTAAGGGTTATTTCACAATCTCTTCATTATCCGAGGTTGTTTATACGTAATAATCTAACTGGGATCTCTTTATCATCCACATCCATGTTTCTTAAAAATGAATTCTAAAACATTTTTACTATTTACTAGAATATGGGTTAAAGTCATTTATACCCATGTTTGACTTTTTATAAGAGGTTTATAAAGGAATCTTTCTGTTGTTTTCCAAACAAGGTGCTTTTTAACCTTTTCGAAAAAATTAAGGTAAGAATGTTTTTTTAACTTATACAGCGGGTGTGGCTATTTTCCACCGTTATAAAATCTTCAAAGCTTCCCTTACAATCTTATAAGAATATTTTCAAAAAAATGTTTTATTTCATAAATATAATACTCTTAAATGATTTCAAAATAGAAAGAGATATTTTTCTAAAATAGTCTTTATTTCATCTATGTCAACATCCTTTGATGGATTTTAAGATTATTTAAAGTTGATTTATTATGATACAAAACATCCATATTTTATTGAAGTTTTTTGCGATATTTTTGAATGTGGATAAGTTATTCATATTTCACTCATGGTTTTTGTTTAGAGTATTGACATTTCATAAGTTATTTGTAATCCGAATGTTTATGTTATATTTCAACCTTTCATTCAGATGAATGTGTTAGACAAGTATGTTCCGGGTTGGGGACCGGTAAAAGTAAGCCCTCCGGTTTGGTCTCCGGTTATTAGAGGAACTCCGGTTTGGTCTTCGATTATTAGAGGAACTCCGGGTTGGTGTCCGGTTATTAGAGGCACTCCGGGTTGGTGTCCGGTTATTAGAGGCACTCCGGGTTGGTGTCCGGTTATTAGAGGCACTCCGGGTTGGGTTCCGGTTACAGTTAGCCCCAAGGTCTTGGGACGAGGCCTTGACAAAGAAATTAAAGTTCATCATTATGCATTCCATCATTATGAAAGTGGTTATTGATTTTTCATGTGATTATTCGATTAGTAGAATATCCATGTGAATAAGTAAATTGCATTATTTCATTTTATTTATGTCATACTATGTTGAAAGTTCATGTTTGAAAGGCTTTTGTTTTAGTTATACATTGCCTTAAATGTTTATTCTTATTTATGAAAGTTTTCGCTATATTGTTATCCTTACTGGGCATTTGAGCTCACCCCTTTTCTATGTTTTATTTTTCCCAGGAAGTGAAGAAGTAAATTATGAATGACCTGCAGGGATATTATGTGGGGATATGAGTGTGGATTTATGGAGACATTATGTTATTGTAGTAGTTTTTCATTTTATGATGTAATGTAAAACTTATGAATATATCTAGTGTTTCCAAGGATACTAAACCAATCGGTCTTTTGAGATTTGATCTTTCTTGTGATCATGCCAATGTTATGTAATAATGTACCGACTCTGGGTAACTAGGGTCGGGGCGTTACAGTTGGTATCAGAGGAAGTTTATTACAAACCTTAGAAGCTAGATTTAGATAAACTCTGATTAGAGCACGTTGACCTAAGATGAACTTTGAGGATTAGTGTAGAAGAACTTCCTAGAATTTTGGTATTGTATAGATTTTGTGAGTTTTCCGAGGAATACATCCCTATCTGGATACGAGCAGATAGAGGCGGCTCTGGCACAGATATACCTAGGGGTAAAACCCGAAAACACCGCTTTAAGCTAGACTCGAACGGGAACTGGTGCATGACAACGGGCCTTGCTGCACTCTTGGTTACGACACTGCCGGGGGATATGCTTAGGATAATTCTCATTTTCTTTACAAACCATTATGAAGGGTTTATGAGTATATACATCCTTAAAGGAGACATTTTTATGATTATGGATTATATCCATAAATAGTTCAATTTATGTTAAGTGTTTTATAATTATGGGATTATGTATTTTGATTCATAAACTGATCTAGTGTATGCCATTGTTTAGAAATGGCACCCAGTAGAAGGAATGAGAACTCTAGCAATGCACATGATACAAAGAGAAAGAAGGATCATATATTTCATGGTCTTAAGCCAGAATTTATAAGAGAAATAGTCTTGCATGTATTATCATCATATGAAGAAATAATATCATGTGTTGATAAGATAAGTAAAGAGTTTACTGAGTCCTATGGCTTTGAAGGGAAGCAAGAGAAGAAAAGGATGGAAGAGAGAAAGATGGATAAAGGGAAGAGGGAAAAGAAGAATTTTCCCATATGTGGTAACTGTGGAAAGAAACACCCTGGAACTTGCCTGAAAGGAATTGGAGTTTGTTATAAGTGTGGAGGAAAAGGGCACAAAGTACGTGACTGCAAGGGTAAGAAAATGGTTTCAAATGTACAATGCTTCATTTGCAAGGAGTTTGGACACTACGCGAACCTATGTCCCAGTCATCAGACTATGCGACAAATGATGTTATTGGATAATAATCAAGTTATGATACTACCACAGATGAAGAGGAATGATTAGAGTTCTTATGTTGATTATGTCAATTGAGTGTTGTATCAACAATGTACTTGTTATAATAATTATGGAGTATATAAGGATTGTATTGCAGTACTATTTAATTAAGGACTTGAGATTGTGTGGAACAAAGAAAAGTGACTCAATAGCAGGATAAATTTTTGGAAAATATATGGTTGAGAGAATGATAAATCATAATATAGTTCTGATACTGAGGTAGTGATTTTGGAATAATATGTGATTGTTTTGGATAAATTATATTGGATATTCTTGACTACCTTGGAACTGATTAATGATTTGTATATTCCATCATTGTTGGGGTTTAAAACATTTTTGGATTAATGAAGTATATCCAACATTCTATATGGAATAAGGGAGCATGAATGTAATCAATAAGGAATATGGTAATACATGATGAAGGTATTCATATGCTATTACAGGGTAAAAAGGATCTATATTATGTTTACCTTCCTTATAAATGTTAGACTATGAGTTTGGACAGAAGTATTTTGGATAGTTCTAGTTTGGATTATTTTGGATTTCCATAAAAGGACAACCCGGAGCTCGGGCGGCAACCCGTCGCGTCCGGCAAGGCTGCGAGACTTGAACCCGCAACCGAAGGGCGACAAGGGTGTATCACCTACCACTGGCCCATGAGATGTCCTGGATTAAATAATGTAGTTTTTATTAAAATATCATGTAGATGAATTATAAATTCGTTTATTTTGGAACCCTATACGAATATTGTAAATAGAATTTTTTTTACATTCTATTATCTTTTAGAGTGAAAGATGAGTTTGTGGTAGAAATTTATTAATGGATAAAACTCTAATTATAAAGTAAGTATATCTCCTTATGATCTTAGCCAATCTCATAAATAAATTCCTCAACATTAAGAAAAGCAACTTAGAACAAAAAATTTTTCCTAGATGGTACCTTAAATCATCACTAATTTATGGCTTTGGGATTGTTGGCCTTTTCATAGCCATGTTCTCTACCACTCTCCGTCAGATAATTGATGGTTAGATTTTTCTTCCATATCCATATTTTCCTACATGGAACCCTAGTATGTGTTATTTTCGGTAATCTTCATACTTTCGACTCTTTATTTTAAATAGAGGCCTCATTAATTCATTTTTCGATGTGGGATTTCAACTAAGATATTTTGAAACGTCAAAAATGTGTTATCCTAATACCCTATGTTTTTTTGAACCGATGGTATTTCAAATCATCATAGATTGATGAATTTAAGGACCTCAATTTTACACTTTTTTGTGATTGATGTCCTCAATCACTACCTATAAATATTTACATTTTTCCTCCAATTATATGTCTCTAATTGCCACCAATGTTCTCCTAATTGAGATCATAATTTGGTGGTGACCCTTTGATTTCTCTTTTCCTCATATTAAGACTAAATTTTAGTAACCCAATTTCCAATGTGGGTTTTCCCACAAATATATTTTCTACTTTCAACCTTTTATTTTCGAAGAACAATTTCAAATTACGAGGACGCAATTTATTGAAGGAGGGGAGAATGTAACACCCCAAGAATTCATAGTGTGTTATTTCTTCAAAATAATTCAATAACTTGCACTACACACAACACTGAGTTCAATCACACCATGACTTACAAAAAAAGCCATTCAAAAGAGGTTATTAATAGTATTATCTAAATTTTAAACTTTATATAATCCTTATAATTTTAGAATCCATATTATGAGTTTCTTAGATATAATGCAAGAACAAATTCATTTTCAGTATTGCACTTTTATCAACTTTTAATAGTGAACAATTTTTTAAATACAATATTTTAAACTTTTTGACTAAATGGGGACATCAATAAATTTAAAATGAAACATCCCAAGCATCCACGGTACGATTTCCTTTGAATAATACAGTAGCGTGTGTTGTACGCAACTTCGAGTTTTAACACACACCACAACCGATCAAACTACCCATTATGAATAGTAATACCTACTTTTTGAAATTATATATATTTTATATTTCAAAATTGACTTCATTTTTGGATTCGTAGTGTCGAATTTACCCTAAGGTGAAATTTTGGTACTTTTCGGATAACTTTCATATTTTGATGAATAGTGAAAATTACTAAATTTTAATAAAAAACAACTTTTTTAATCAAAATAATTAATAGTGATAACTTATAAATTTGAGTGGTTTTAAAGTATATTTAGAATATATTTTTACCATTTAATATAATGTTGGTCATTGGACATAATTTTACAATTAAACCGAACATAAACAAGTGTCAATCTTTTGATAGTTATTATCACTTAAAAACACGCTTTTTATTTTGACAACGGGAATTAATTTTAAATTAATTTCTGCCACTTCTGTGTTTTGATTTAGAAAAATGGATTCCATATTTGGAATCAGGATTTCCAAATTGTGTAAATAGGTAATTTTTATTTTTAGACATTTTGAATAATTACTGTGGTAAATATTTTATTTACCATGGTTAAGGGTAAATCTGGTAAATAAGGGTTAAAAAATAATATTATTACAATACTAAATTACCCTAAAACGTGTCCTAGTATTATTGGTTGATACATGTTCGACCATAGGCATCTTTGGGTCGATTTGGAGACCCCATGGTGCCACTTGTAGGTGATAGGGACACTTTATTTTAATTAAGTTAAAATGAATACAAAAATGACACAAGCATATATCTTTTATAAAAACAATTATTACATAGGGTTGTATATGTTGGATTTTAGATTATAAATATTCATTAGAAAGATAAAACTATTTCCTACATAATGATATTTTATTTATAATTTTTAGACATTAAATAATTTATTTTATTTATGACACAATGATGATGCAGTAATTACTAAAATAGTGAACAATTAAATTAATTGATATTATAAATACCCAAATAAATATAAAATGAAACTTTTAATGAATGAAAATAATTTTCTAGGATAATATGATATATTAGGATTGATTTAATTTACGTTTTTCGAAGTAATAAATCTGTTATGAGTTTCAAAAAAAACAACTATTGAATAGTGTCAAAATTGACATAAAAGAGTTCTTAAAACAAATATTATATTATTAATTGATATTAAATTCCTAAAAATCTAAGGTTCGGCCAAGAGACTTATATCATGATAGGTTCATCATTAATGGACCACTTGGGGGTCGCTTGGATGTATATAGTAAGTTTATTAACCATATTATATAAAAATACAAAGAGACATTGTAAAAGTGAAACTAATTAACTTAGAGTTAATACTTAGAGATAAGGTTAATATAAGTACCCAAACCTGTATAAATTCTATTGGTTGAGTGGTTTTCGACCTATACCCACCTTAACCTTTTAATAATCAACTTTTGAGCCATTAGAAACCGAATATGAATTTATTATAAATTAATATTTCTAGCTTTTCCAAAGGTGCCCCTCACCCCTCTTATAAAAGGGCACTCCTCCTTCTCATTTCTTCACACCTTCAAAGCCTTTTAGTTCGGCCAAACTCTGCCCAAATACTATCCCAACATCCCTCAATACAACCTAGAGGCATTAGTTTGATCAAAAAGCCAACCTAAGGAGCCCTTTTGATCAAATCAAAAGGAAGAACCCGAAGAAGAGGTAAGTTTTTCACCACCCCTTTTCAAGTTCCTTTCTTCTTCCACTTCTTATTTCTTTGTTCTTACCATTCTAATATAATAACTCCAGTATATTACATATACTGTGATGTTATTATAAATATGGTACAACCATATTCAGTATTCTATCCACCCTTTGAATAACATGTCACCATACGTGCGTACGTACGGCTTACCGTCTCCACGTCGTGGTGTAATTGTGATTCAATATATTATTATTTGGATGGGTATAATAATGATGCGTTACTCATGTAAATAATAAATATAACATGTTAATGATTCTTTATATATGATATACCACCCATTTATATATTATTTTAATATCAAAAGAATGATATTGTCGCTCGTGCGTACGTACGGACTACCGTCTCCACGAACGCGATGAGATTCATTCTCTATCATATCCATTCAAGTATAATTATCATTTGATGATTTAAAAATGATGTTTAAGGACTTTATATAATTCTGGATATGAATAATATACAACCTATCCATTACAAACATGTCTTATATAACAAAACATATAAAAGAAAACGAGTACATTAACACCCGAAACGACGATAATTCTAAGATATTATTAACAAATCAATGTTAAAAGATCATATATGATATCATATATATGTATATGATTCTTGTATAATTTAATAACAATTATTTCACCACTATACAGGAGGTTAACCTACCCCATCCAAGGAAAAGTACAAGGTAAGGGATTTTCTTATCTCACATTCAATTCCGTGAGATTTCCATTGTTCGCCACTAAATTATTGAAAGTGGTGTATTGTGTACTGCCATTTGATATATATTATCATGATTCTCTTTATATTAATGTTATTATATAAATCATTTGGTGGTTATTAACTTTTGGCCATACGACTCAATTGATTAACGTGGTAAGGGGTTTTCATCTCACTCCTTATTCCCGTGAGATTCATGCCATATTGCCACCATCACCTTTTGTGTGGTGTATGTACTGCCCATAATTATATTCTTTGTGTAATACACTCTAATTTATGTGTATTTACATATTCAATGTATGATACCTCATTCATGGGTTGTATGTTTCATAATTTACCAAATTGGTAAGGGTTATTTCACAATCTCTTCATTATCCGAGGTTGTTTATACGTAATAATCTAACTGGGATCTCTTTATCATCCACATCCATGTTTCTTAAAAATGAATTCTAAAACATTTTTATTATTTACTAGAATATGGGTTAAAGTCATTTATACCCCTGTTTGACTTTTTATAATAGGTTTATAAAGGAATCTTTCTGTTGTTTTCCAAACAAGGTTCTTTTTAACCTTTTCGAAAAAATTAACGTAAGAATGTTTTTTTAACTTATACGGCGGGTGTGGCTATTTTCCACCATTATAAAATCTTCGAAGCTTCCCTTACAATCTTATAAGAATATTTTTTAAAAAATTGTTTTATTTCATAAATATAATACTCTTAAATTATTTCAAAATAGAAAGAGATATTTTTCTAAAATAGTCTTTATTTCATCTATGTCAACATCCTTTGATGGATTTTAAGATTATTTGAAGTTGATTAATTATGATACAAAACATCCATATTTTATTGAAAGTTTTTCGATATTTTTGAATGTGGATAAGTGATTCTTATGTCACTCATGGTTTTTGTTTAGAGTATTGACATTTCATAAGTTATTTTTAATCCGAATGTTTATGTTATATTTCAACCTTTCATTCAGATGAATGTGTTAGACAAGTATGTTCCGGGTTGGGGACCGGTAAAATTAAGCCCTCCGGTTTGGTCTCCGGTTATTAGAGGAACTCCGGTTTGGTCTTCGGTTATTAGAGGAACTCCGGGTTGGTGTCCGGTTATTAGAGGCACTCCGGGTTGGTGTCCGGTTATTAGAGGCACTCCGGGTTGGTGTCCGGTTATTAGAGGCACTCCGGGTTGGGTTCCGGTTACAGTTAGACCCAAGGTCTTGGGACGAGGCCTTGACAAAGAAATTAAAGTTCATCATTATGCATTCCATCATTATGAAAGTGGTTATTGATTTTTCATGTGATTATTCGATTAGTAGAATATCCATGTGAATAAGTAAATGGCATTATTTCATTTTATTTATGCCATACTATGTTGAAAGTTCATGTTTGAAAGGCTTTTGTTTTAGTTATACATTGCCTTAAATGTTTATTCTTATATATTAAAGTTTTCGCTATATTGTTATCCTTACTGGGCATTTGAGCTCACCCCTTTTCTATGTTTTATTTTTTCCGGGAAGTGAAGAAGTAAATTATGAATGACCTGTAGGGATATTATGTGAGGATATGAGTGTGGATTTATGGAGACATTATGTTATTGTAGTAGTTTTTAATTTTATGATGTAATGTAAAACTTATGAATATATCTAGTGTTTCCAAGGCTACTAAACCAATCGGTCTTTCGAGATTTGATCTTTCTTGTGATCATGCCGATGTTATGTAATAATGCACCGACTCTTGGTAACTAGGGTCGGGGCGTTACACCCCCTTGTCTAAAACAAGTTAAAAAATACATTAAATATAATTATCACATGAAAATACCACTTAAACATCACACATTCACCAAATATCCCACATGTATATCACACAAGTCACATAATCCCTCTTTTCATTCAAATTGATTTTGAAAATATACTCTAACCCAAATAGCCCTAAACACTTTTCAAATATCATTAACATTTCCAAATATCCCTTAAAAAATATTGTAAAACATTTTCAAGATAGTATTACTCACATATCAACCCATACCCATATAAAATAATACTTATTTCATAAAAAAATCATTTTGATCATCACACTCACACAAAACATCCCACAAATGTGTTTTACACCTATCCTGCTATTTGATAAAACATTTCAGCAATATATAAAACATTCTAAATATGTTTGACATCATATATCACCATTTTACCTTTCAAACGCCTATATTAAGTGAACAAACTCACCCTAATTGTATATATACACCATTTACCCACTTGGTTAAACCAAATAAAAAATTTACAATTTTCACAAAACCATCGCAAGGGGTATAACTATGTTTTCCACACAAAACCCATTTCAAAACCCTCTATCAAATCCCAAATAACTCCAAGAGCCTACCAAAGTGAAATATTCCTCCCATTGAACATTTATTACATAGTTCTTATGTTATATATAATTACCTAAAACAATACAACAAAAGATTCTCGTGAAAAACACATTTTCATAAAACACTTTCAAGGGGTGAAACAAGGTTTAAAAAATAACACCCACCCAAAACCCACTTTTGAGGCCCATATGACACAAAAAATTTACAAAAAAAATTATACGCCACTTTAAACAACTCATAAACCCCTTTAACATTTTTTAAAACTACCACAAGAGATAACACATGACATACATTTGAAAAATACACACTTCAAATAAAAATGTAACTTTAATATTAAATGATTTACTATTGCTTCCAAAATTGATTCTGGAACCACACACAATAGTTTAGGAATATGATTAATTAATAAACCAATCAATCTGACACATCAATAATTTCTTAAACATGGAATCACATACCAAATGTGTTGAAACCCTCAAATCATGGTGTGAAACATCAACTACATCACTTTCGCACCTCAAACAAGTGAAAAGAACCATAAAACCTCATGATTTCACCCCAAATACATGATGTTAAACCCTAGGTACGAAACCTATCTTATGGAAAATTCATAAATCTAGAAAGGGTGAAATAACCCCTAAGGAAAGGGAATAAATCAATGACAGAATTACTTAATTTCATGGTTTTCATGTTTACCCCCATCAAATATGATTCATAATTGAGTTCCATGGGAGGGAGAGAGAGCTTGTAGGATCAACATTGAGGTAGGGCCCGAAATGTGGAAGAAATGGGAGGATTATTGATTATTTTGGAAGGAAAAAATGGGAATTACAAAATATTTTTATTGACCTGGATACCCATGCATGGTTTGCATGCATGGTTTAGTAAATTGTATGGCCTAACTATGTGGCATGTTCTAGCAAACCAAACCAATCCATTATTCTCCAATTTCTACTAGTCCAAGGGGGAAACTAGGGGGAATTATAGACCATGAATAGGGGAAACAATTTCACAACATAAACCATCTTTTCACCCCAAAACTTATCCAAGATAAGGGTAAAAACCACCTCCACAACTTACCCAACAAGTTGTTCCACTAAGTGTTTTACTAATCCAACTCCAAAACACCAAAACCTCATACCCTCCCTTTAAAAAATGATTCCCACTACCATCCAAGACCCCCATGTCTATGGTCAAAGATCCATAATAGATGATTTATCAAAATTTCAAACACAGAAGACCTAGAAACTAAGAGAAAAGCAAGAACCAGAAGAGGATTTGAAATAAATAATGGAATTAAAAATATGGGTTTGAAAATTCTCCCCAACATGAAGAATTAAGACCCTATTAATCCGAAAAAAGATAAAAGAAAAAACACAACACAACATATAGATAAAAATGTACTCTTTTTCCAAACTCGCTCCTCCCCCAAAAGGCCAAAACACCTCAGGTGATCAATTAAGGAAGGGATACCCCCAAAAACCAAAACATACAGCACTTTCCTGAAATGATTAATCACATTAAGAATTTATCCCAAAAGAAAACTCCTTAAACACTCTTCAAATAGGACTCATGAAATTTATCCAAATGAACAACAATAGTGAACAATGTTACACTTACCTTTCTTTAACTAGACTATTGGTCACTCTCTAATCCCAATGTTTACCCAAGGAAGATGTTGGTAGCTAGATATCTATGAATGAGACTAACTACCACCAAGACAAGTCCAAGGAGAAATATGAGTTGCTATTATGGGGAGACACAAATGTGCTCCCCACCATAAGAGACAACATGAATTTTCCTGAGACATGATCATGACACTAAGATGGGGAGACCCGAACGGACTCCCCGATACAAGGGGCACACTTCCATTACACATTTCCAAAATAAAATACATGAGGCTCATAGTGGGTCTCCCAACCATAAGAACCAACCATATTAACTGACCATCATGGACTGGAATATAAAATAACCAAAAATTAAAGAGTTGGGATGACCACACGGGTACTCGACACAACTTGGGACATCATGCGCTAACCATGGGGATCATTCTATCTACATGGTTTCCTGGCACAAAATCACTAATAATAATGCAGAAACCATGTGATCAACCCTTGTATCCAAATTTCCAACCATAATCCAAAAAATAAATGGAAACCAAATCAGAAAAGAATGATATTTGGTGATAACATGGGCACGAGTCCATCCACCTCTTTCCGCCGAATGGGAAAAACAAAAGTATAAGGATGATACGAGAGGTTTAAAATCTTCATATCTTTCATACTGAGGATTGGGCATTGTATAAGGGTTTGAACAACCCAATGATTTCCCATAAATAAGTGTGATATTCTCTCCGAGACCTATAGATGGAGGTCAAAGTGTTGATGCAACTTCGGCCTCACAGTTAGGTTTTGGAAACCCCTGAATGGAACTTCTTCTTACAGTTCTTCAAAAAAATACACTGCAATCCTAGATGGGTCCACCAAGACATAACACACTAAAAAACTAACTCTACCAAATCCTGACCTTTCACTGAAACAAGGGATTAGAAGATGCACATATGTCACACCTTGTTTCTTCGGACGAGAAACAAAAGAAGGAAAAGAAAAAAAATACCTTCCTATAAAAAAGAAAATTTGAAGTTTTAATTAGGGAGACATACTCCCTACATAACAATGACTCTAGAGGGATTGCACGACCTTCACCTTTATTGTCAAATGAGTGCACGACATAACATGGCATCACCGAACATGACCATTTAGACTGATAGAAACAATACATGGAACAATACCTTATGTCGAGTCACAAAACAACCATAATTATAAAAAGTGGAAACAATAACCTCTCATGATAGAATTTCCAACACTGGTGGTTTAACATAATCCCATGCTTCGAAGAGATTATGAAGAACCCATAAGACCTCTCAAAAACCATCCACACTAACAACCCCAGACTTCTTTCACCTTCTAAGAATCATGTAACATAAGAAACTAAGGTCTATTTAAACCTTCCACGAGGACTCTCCTTATACAATAGGGTTAAAAAAAATAAATTAAATGGTGTATACTCAATCTCTAAATCAAAATAAATTATTCTTTATATTGATCAAATAGAGGATCTTCAAACAACTAAAAAATCTGTGTTTCACTTCAGTTGTGCACTTACCCTTAATGGGGGTGTACCTTACCCAACGAGAGGACCCAAGGACCCAACCAAGTTGTTCAATTGGTCAAAAAGTTACACAAAAAAGAACCGAACACATGAGGGGAACCACCGTAAAGGCTTCCTAAACTTTTCTCAGAAGATACCACTAATAATCCCTTCATCCTAGCTTACCGACCAAACACAAACCCACAACACTATTACAAAAGAGGGTTTCTTGGAATGAAAAAATCCCACAAAAACAACATTTCTAAAAACACAAAAGACAAACCATCCCAAAACAGTCTTCCAGACATAATTTTTTCATATAAAATCATATCTTTGAAAATAAAATGTTCAGAGATTAGTGTATCCACCGATGGTACCCCATGGGCCTCACACGTGCATGCTTCCTTGCGACACTGGGAAACACCCTCATGTCAATCATGGAACTCATCCAGTCATGCAATTTACCATCCATCATCACATATAACCCCATGCATGTGGTCTCCCATGAAAATACCAAAGGTCAGAACAAAAATTCTTTCCATGTTTCAAAACCAAATGAGTCAACCAATACTTTCTTTTTCTCAAGACTGCTAACTAGGAAATTAAAATCCCAATTTAAAACATACAAAACATTTCATAAATACACAAACATTTGATAAGAACTAACATTCATGTTATTCACATAAATTTCAAAACATTTCATCCCATTAAAACCCCATTAAATAGTTTAGAAAACTCAATTGGAACCACTTTTTGAAAACCAACATTAACATAGTTTCTTATTTCAAAAGATTTGTAAACATACCATTTTACATTTCAAAACAATTATGAAAATTCAGTTCACCTATTTCACAAATCAAAACATTCCCTATTTATTAGAAAACAATTTCACCAAAACTTTACACTTCTTAAAACCAAGTCATTTATTCTTTAAAACCAATCTTCCATGATCCCAAAACTAAAGGACACAAGACAATGCGAGAGGAAACTACTTTCAGTGGGTGACTTGGATATATAGTTGGCGGCCATACGCCAATCACTTCACCATCACAATGACTGTTCTAGGGTTGTATCCCTATCTCTACATGGATTTCTAGGCACTTCTACCACACTGATACGATTATCGAAACCCTCTTTTTATTTCTAATCATCATCATCAAACTTTGAAAACCAAAGGACTCAGATAAATCCCCACTTCCCCCGGAAGCATTAATCCCATCATGATGTGTGCTACCCAGGAAAACTGCCAAATACCATAATATAAATTCCTGAAAAATCATGCTTCAGACTATCTTGAATCTTCCCAAGATTACATAACCCAAAGAGAGCGAAACTCATCTGATACCTTTTTTTCACGAACTGAATTTGGTCTCCATGAAAACTCGTACCTGACAGGGTCAACTATAAGGCCCGAACGGCGTTCTCGATCCCCATGGGCTGTCACAGGTTCCCATACATCATAAAATGAAAAATTGAGAAGGATTCACCGGAGATTATAAACACACAATGATAAACAAAACCAATAAAACCAATCTGTATTTTTATAAGAAAACCATCTTTTACAATATTTCAGAACTGAATTTCACAATTTAAAACAATTTTTAAAGACCATCAAAAAAGTATAAAACCAAAAAAGACATCCCAAGAAACTCCACATGTCAAGAGGCATCACCCTCAGGCCTTCTCTACAACACTACGTCATGATGGATAGCACAAACCCCGAACCATTGGCACAAAAGTTGTACCCAAATTTGCGACAAAAATAACCAAGTATACTTACACCCAATGGTGTATGTTGGGTGTGACAAAAATACCAGTAGGATACCACCACTAATATATTACATGTGATAAACACTCAATGTTGAAAATCATGCACGTTTTCATAACATGAAAAGCTAGTAAATATTTATAAAGATGAAAGTTTAAATTAAAACATTTTTCCAGGGGGCTATTTTAAAGAATCAAAATTTTTAAATAAAATACCATTGATAATTAATTTTCCATACCAACATACCATATGAAAATGGTAAGCATAAATCATCCAATGAGAACGAGAAAGGGAAATAACCCTTAGGCACTAGTTCGATATGGGTCCCAGGTACCTCATATATCGGTGAAAGTTACCATCACAATATCTATTCCCATGAACACGAGCCACTATTAGAGATAATAACCATAACCTAGTGGTCCACCATAATCATCCTCATAATCATCGTTTAGTCGGTGTTGTCAGTGTCAATATTGCTATGTGAAACTGAGGCCAAACCCCATAGGATCAGTAGCAAACAAGTACACGTCCACCCACCTAAATACCCAGGTCTCCCTCTAATTCTCAAACAAGTTCAATAAGCAATGAAATTTAAATTTAACATGAAAATACCACTTCCAAATAACACATTCCCAAAATATCCAATATGAATATCACATAGGTCACAGAATCCCCATTTTTATTCAAATAGACATTGAAGTCATACTCACACAAAAATAGCCCAAAACACTTTTCACATCTCTTTAACAATTACAGAAATAATTTAAACAATTTTATAAAACCATTCCAGGATAGGCCATCTCAAATGAAATCCCACACAAATATTTAATAATGCTTTTTTATCAAAAAAAATTCATTTTTCACAGCACACTCACACAAAGCATCCCACAAATGTGTTTCACACCTCTCTAGCAATTTGATAAAACATTTCAACAATTTATACAACAATCTAAAATTGATTGGCATCTTAAAGAACAAATTTACCTTTAAAAAACACATATTAGGTGAAAAAACTCACCCAAATAGTACATATACAACTCTTTCTAAGTTTTTTCACCAAATAAAATATTTACAATTTTCACAAAACAATCCCATGGGGTATAACAATGTTTTTTCACAAAAAACCAATTTCAAAACCCTCTTTCAAGGCCAAAATCACACCAAGTCCCTACCTATTTAGAATTGGAAGTGCTTTCAACATTTATTAAACCATTATCATGTGCTATTTAATTACCTCAAATAATACCACAAAAGATACATGTGAAAAACACACATTCTCATAAAACACTTTCAAGGGGTGAAATAAGTTTTTGCACATAACACCCATTAAAAACTCTATTTTGAGGCCCACATGACACTAAAACATTACCAAACCCGGATTGGAATCCCATTTCCACAACTAAAAAAACCCTTTAACATTTTATAAAACTACCACAAGAGATAACATGTGAGTTATATTTAAAATATACACACATCAAAAAAATGTAATTTTAATACTAAATGATTTACTATTTCTAAAAAAATGGTTTATTCAACACAAAAAACACATTAAGAACATGATAAATTAATAATGAAACAATCTAACTCTTCAATAATTTCTTACAAAAGGAATCACCTACCAAAAGTGTCAAAACCCTCAAATCATGGTGAAAAACATATACCACACCACCACCGCACATAAAGGATGTGAAAAGCATCCCAAAACCATAAGATTTCAAACAAAATACTAGAAGATATACCCTAGTTGCGAACCCTAACTTTTAGACAATTTAGAACTCAGAAAGGGTGAATGAAACCCTATGAAAAGGGATGAAATCAAAGAGAGATTTACTTACATCCAGGGTTTTGATGTTTTCCCAATAAATTCTCCCATAAAAATTGAGTTCCAAGGGAGGGATAGAGAGATATTGGAGGTTGTCCATGGAGGTAGGTCATGAAATGGGTAAAAATGGAAGATTTTGGTTTCTTCTGGGAGGGAAAAATTGGAATTACAAAAAAAATTAATGACCTGGACACCCTTGCATGGTTTTCCTGCACATTTTTTTAAACCATGTAGCCTAACCGTTCGACTTGTTCTATCCACCCAAACCAAGACATTCTCCTCGAATATTTGGGGATTCCAAGAGGGAAAACAAGGTGGAATGATAGGCCACATATATGAGAGAAAAAATTCCCAACTAAACCATTCTTTTCTCCCCAAAAATCATCCAACACAAGGGTACAAATGACCTCAACAACATACCCCACATGTGGTTCCACTAGAAGTGTCACAAATCCAACTCCAAAACACAATAACCTCATACCATCCCTTTGAAAAAATAATAGTCCAACTACCATCCAAGACCCCCAAGACTGAGGCTATAGATTAATAACACAAGAGGCATCACAATTTCAAACCTGAAACACCTGAAAACCAAGAGAAAGCCAAGAACTAGAAGAGGATATAACATAAATCATGGAATTGAATATATGTGTGTGACATGAAATGTTAATAATTTACCAAATAAATAAACATAATCCTAATCTATTTAATATAATAAAGTTAATGGTATCAAAATAGTACACTTAGTCAACTAATTAGAAAAAACCCAGATAAATAATAATGTTGTAACAATTACGTCATAATATTATTATATAATAATGTAAAATGAGGTTTTTATGATGAATAGAAATACCAAAAAATTTCAATTAAAACAATCTCAGGGAAAATATCCTTTTAATTTAAAAAAAATTATTTTAAAAAAAATAGTTAAAAAAATTAAAATAGTTTGTTAGAAAATAAAATTTAAAACTTGTAAAATAATCATTAAAAAATTGATTGTTCATGATGGTGTGAATTTCTATAAATTATATATATGTTAATTGAGATATTCCTTTAATATTTTCAACAAATACCTAAAAATATTTTTTTAGAAAACAACATGAAGATTACGTCAGAATTTTTTTATCAAAAATAAAAATTAGGTAAACAAGTATTTAATAAATCATTTATAAAATAATAAACACAATTTTAATGCATTTTTAGAAAAATGATATTTTTATGCAAAAAAGTAATATTAACTGAAGGGAGAAATAATGTTATATTTTATTTAAAACAAAAAACGTGATTATTTTAGGTATCAAAGGGTGGAAAATGTTACTATTAATTAAAATACATTATTAATAAATAGATGGGAAAAAATATATTTATTTTAAGAAATACCAAATAATTCCTATAAGGGAGTGATAAACATAAATAATAACAAATAATGATAAGATTAGGAAATACTCCCTTAACTCTTTGGTAACATTAGAATCATAATCCTCGTGAAAGAAAAAACCTCAAAAAAACCTTATATAACATAAATAAAAATATATTAATTATATTAAATATCAAAATGGAATTTATATAAAACCACAAAATGAAATAAGTGGTGAATATAGAATATGTCTCATAAATAAAAGTGATATAAAAATCCATTACCTTAGGTTCAAATGCAATCATATATGTCCGAATCTCATATATAATAGATATAGGATTGTTATAAACATATTATATAACAAAAATAATATATTGTATACCACATATGATTTACTTACAGTCTTTTGTGTCATATTTATTAATAATATTTTTATTTAAATCTCCGTTTCTGGGGATAATTGAATCATATTTGATGTACGATTTATTATGGTTAATTTTTTATGTTAATTATAATTATGGATACATCATATAAATATTTTTAAATAATATTTATGTATCATATATATTTCTTATATATATAATTATAGTAATCTATATAATATATAGAGATAAAATGGATTACACCGTTCTGGGAGACGGTAAGTCGTATGTAAACAAGAATGTTTTTTCGATTTTTCACGATGGATGGAATGAAATGAAAATAAATATTAATTGGTTATACCAAAGTAATTATTATGTAATTTAAAAAAATTATATAAATATAATAAATTATTATTACCAATAACACTACTATAAAATGAAACTCATTTTATATTGCTACTATTTGTGGTAGTCCACACGTACGCATGAGTGAAGATATTATTTTGTAATGGATTTGAATGTGAGATGTTATATGTGATATTATATATAAATATTTACTATATTTTTATAAATATAAAATATATTAATTAAATGTATCGTTAATACATTCTGTGTAAAGCGTAATTGAAAAACGAATCACATCGCTTCATGGGGGGGTTGGTTGATGTACACATGTGTGATGGAACCGTATCCCCCATGGATTGGAAAAAAAGAATTTATATGTGATATAAAAATTCAAGAAGAAATATAACTTCATAGATATCAATAAAATTGTTATATTCATCTTTATATCTATCCTTTAATGGTGATAATGGAATGTAACTTATATATATTCATTTGGTGGTAGTCCACCGTACACATGAATTACTATTTAATTTCAAAATTTAAGGAAGTGTAGATGGATTTGGGTTATGAAATTAACATAATAACATCTAATTTTATACATTATACTGGTTTTATTATATAATAATTGTTTACTATAATTTTATTATGGTTGAAGTAATAAATAAAAAAAATATGATTGTTTAAGAATTTTACCTCTTCTTCGAAGAGCATATATAAGTTTATAACTAATGACATAATTAGATATACTACTAATCAAAATATGGGCTCTAGGAATTTCTTTTGAAATTATGTAACAAATTTCATTTTTTATTTTAAGAACAAAATGGTTTTTTATGTGATAATAGTTGATAAAAGTTGGTGTTTTTTTATATGGGAGTGTGGACACACATGGAATTTTTGAAATCATAATGTGATACTAATGTTTTTATCATGAAAAATGCTTCTAAAATGGGACACTATAAATACATAGTAATTATAATGTCTACCTATGTCTATAAAATTTCATATTTACATGTTTATAATACATTAACACATATCATATTAGTTCAAACCCCCATTAAACTGGTTTATACAATAATTATTGTAATTAATTTTTATTGATTTTAGAATTACTAATTTTAAAAATATATGTTTAAAATATTAAATAAAAAAATATTATGATTAAAAATTTAGAATAAATTTTTTGAAATAAAATTCGTTGATGTATCATAATTTAATTGAAAATAAAACCCACAGGCACGGGGGAAAATTTGGTTTTCTAAAGAAAACATAAAATTGTTCATAAAATTTTCATATTAGAATAAACTATTTAATTTATTCCAATAAAAAAAATTAGTTAATATTTAATATTATTTAAAAAAATAACATTAAAACCAATTATAAATATATATTTGACATTGTAAATAATTTAACTGAAAACACATTTTTTTATAAACATAGGTATTTTTCAGTATTCATCAGAAATGTTACTCTTTTGAAAAAAAAATTAACAAATTTACCAAATAATAATTTGGACATGTAAATTAAAAATATATTTCAATTTTTCAAATAAATTTTCAAAAAAAATATAAATTTCTTTTAAATTAAATGTGCAAAGAGGGATTAATCGTACGTTTTAAAAAGTAATGTTTATTGAATTTTTTTCATTTAAATGATACTTATTTAATTATAATCAGTTAATAAACATTGTATTTTGTTTATAAATTTTAAAACTATATAATTTTAAAATTTTGGTTAGTCTTATTCATAATGGAAAACTTAATGGATATGTTATATTAGTTAGGTTTAAATAATAATATTTTAATATGGGTTTATGTTTCCTTTAAACTTGATGTTTCATGCATCACATAATGTAAAAGAGATTTAATTTAGTTGAAAATAAATATATCATAATGTATAAAGGTTTTGAATTATCTTATAATATTAATGTTTCATGTTATATACACTATCAAGCATGATGTCCCTCTTTTAAAATCCATGGTTGTTTAGATCAACATGGAAGATACGACCTCACGGAAGACCAATGCACGGTATATACTCAAAATCATGAATGATCTATTTCATAACTTGTAATATCCATTTATGATTCATATATTCATTGAAGATATGTTCTACAGGTCATATAAATGTTCATTTTGTTCAAGTTCCGCATGGATTATTTATGGATCCATGGATTAATCATGGTAGCCTAAATAGTGGATAATATTTTATATTATTTATCATAAAAAAGTAGTTTAAAAAGGAAGGGTATCAATTTAGAGGTAGGAGAGTTGATTGTTCTATATTGTTGGACGATGTGGATTGATTCAATCGTATGGATCTCATTCAATATTTATATATTAAATGTTGAAATTTTTCTACACATAAAATGAGTCATACAATATAATTTTTTCATGTAGGAATCATATAAATATATTATTCACAACTTACACTAGTTAGAACAAGGCCAATGTGGATCTAGGTGACTCCTCGGGCCTCCTGTTCCACCCCGCACGAGATTGGATATCCACCACACTTTACCTATGTTTCTAACCACATGATTCCCATGAATATTTTACACCGCCTTTTTATCATCATGATCTTCATATATTATACTATAACTACTTCAGATGGACATTCTAGTAAGGTTTCTATGTGGTAGAGTTATCCTCTCACTTGTGCCTCTGAACTAGTTCCCTAACTATGAATAAGTTGGAATATTGTTTCCTTACATTTATAAAAATTACTAATCATATAAAAACATATCACTCTAATTCCAAAATATTAAATATAATTCAAAAATGATATTTAAAATTTATTATTAATTCATAAATATTATTATTTTAACATGGGTTCCAAAATCCATAAAATGATATACCATGATCATCATATTAATCTTTGAAATGTTATATTGGAAATAAATCATCCATTCCATCAATATATTGACATTAATCTAGTATCCTTATTCATTGAAAACCATTGATAACAAATACAATTCACAAAAAGTGGGATAAAAATTTCACCTTTGTATTTGTTTTCAATACCCCAAAGAAAAGATATGTCTATATGTGTTCCCTTATTAATATACTCCTCCTTTCTCATAATTCTCCCATTTCACATTCTCTCCCCCTTATTTATAAAAAAATTTCTTATAATAGTTATATAGATTCTTACTTAATAAAATATCAATAAATTGTCTCATTGTATGTCTACATGAACCATGCTCATGGTAGATAATAAGAGGGTTTTATTTAGGAAATAAAGCTATACATTTATAAATAAATATTATGAAAAATTAAATATGAACTGAAAAACATGTCATCATGGGTTGTCCGAAATAATAGATATCGATTGATATACAATTTTTTCAAAAATTCCATGATGAATTTCATGCACTCACTTCAATAAATTTTTAAAAAGAATTTTTGTTAGAAACACCTCATTGATAATTCATCAAATATCTCCCTTTATTTCATTAATTAATTTTAACCATCCCTCTTAATATTATAATTTGATTCTTATAACCATGTATGATATAGAAATGAAGAAATACATCTTTAATTACATGTACATACCTAAATAATTCACATTATAATGAAACATGTACGTTTTAGATGATTTATTGTCATTATTCACTTCTCTCCCCCTAAAGGTGACAACACTCTTATATTCATAATGGTTAGACACTTATAAATATGAATCAAATAATGATTAATTTATTCAACAGACTAAAACAGACCATATACTTGTGGTTGTCCCTAATTAATAACTTCTGAAACATAACCAATGATAGTCTTCGTTAATTTATATGGTATAAAAAACAATTTGTAAGATCAAACTAACATGGAATCTCTTTCTTGTAACCATTGTGATATAAAAGTTATAATTCCTAAATTAAGTCCTCTAAGATCATGCATTTAGAGACCCCAAACTTGATGTACATGGAAATTACATTACTTTTGCGGAATACTTAATACATAACAAAAACTAACACTCAAGGACTGTAATAGTTTAGTGTCTTTGGAAACTCAGAACAAAATCTTCTGATCATCGTGAAAGATCTTAAATATTTGCCATAAAGATCATCCCCTTTTCTTTTCTTAGGTAAAACCTTTCTTTATATCCTGGGGAAAATGAAACATATAAATGGTGAGATCAAATGGTCGGTAAGGGTAATCATGGAGAAAATAAAACAAACCATATACATTTGAAATTAAAAACCTGAACATAATGATTAAACATCAAAATCTTGAGAAATGACATAAAACATGGTATTATGTAAGGAATAGATCATAAAGAAATATTTATCATGATAAAATATCATCGGAATAAAACATTTAATTGTGGAAAACCATTAAGCACATGATATTATTTCCATAGTAGCCAAGGCATTGCTGCCAAGACCTTCTTAGTGGACAAAGTCCTTATCTAAATTGAGTTCGCTCCTCACTCTAGTCCTGTATCACTGAACTGTATTAACTTACCATTCCAGCCATGTCTATGTCATGAGATATAAATCTTTACCAAATTAATTGGAGGGAGATATATGTCCCACCCATCTCATAATGAAATCATTATAATGTGTTCCACAAATAAACATAAACCATTGATCATAACCCAAAGAATAAAATGGGTTTCATTGACATCATTCCATCATAACATAATATATATAAAACAAATGAATATCATTTCAATAAAAGAAAAGTGAAACCATGTAAATCATAGAGACATTAAACATGAAACATACACATATTAAATAATGTCATCTTAGATGAATAAAGGTTTTGATAAAACACTTGAAATGAATTCTTGAGAAAATATCCGTTATTCTTCAAAAACATTTTCTTTTCAGAAAATTCCATGAAATTTTAAAAAAAAGTATTTTGTTAAAAATAGTCATGAAATATTGTAGAGTAAGCTTCATGAAAATAAGGTATTATGAAACTGTAAAAATCCATTCATGCCGTATAAGTTAAAAAAGTATTCTCTGCATACTTTTAACGAAAAAGTCAAAAAAAAGTACCTCGTAACAGAAATAAAAGAAAGATTCCTTACATACAATGTAGTAAAATTAAAAAATGGGTAAAAAGGAATTTAAAAAAACATGAAACCATTTTTAGAAAACAGGGACATGGATGATAAATATAACCCCAGTAAATACATATGAATAACCAATCTCGGATAAAAACGAGATTGGAAATGTTATCCCTTATCTTATGTCCGATATGCTTCATATGTTTCTGAACCTCATGTATAATGATTTAAATAATGTCATTGACTTATTATAGAATCATATTAATTGTTATGATATCATATATGGTTCACTTATGACTTTATGCTACCCGTTATTTTGTAAATTCCATTTTAAAGCAGCGTTTTGGGTAAAATCATTTCATTTATCGTACATGTTTCGATTTGTTGTTCTTGATATTATTACTTATATCCAGATTTAATTAATTCCATAATGTAAAACATGATTTATATATAATATATATTCATCATATAAATATATATGATAGATTGAAATACATCGTTCCTGGAGATGGTAGACCGGACGTACGCATGAACGCTGTTTGCGTTTCCTTATTGAATTGAATGGAATTAAGTAAATGAAACATATATGTAAATAAATACAATATCAGTATTATGTAATATCATTCATGATTATTTATTATATATACACTTTATAATCGTACTTGAATGGTTAATCATGGAAAATGAATCTCATCGTGTTCGTGGAGATGGTAGTCTGTACGTATGCACGAGCGATGATATCATTCCCATAATTATTTAATAGAATTGGAGTGAATGATATAATGTATAATAATTAGTATGATGTTATAATAGTGATATACATCTATTCTTTACACCATTATACCAATCCAAGTAAGGTGGTGGTTGAAAAACTAATTACACCATGACGTGGAGACGGTATTCCATACGTACGCACGCGCGGTGATTTCATTTTCCGTAGGATGGATAGAAGGTGAAATGGGGTTGTTTCGAATTTATTATATCATATCAGTATATTAGTGATAATTATTGTATTACTTTACAATGAAACCCCTAAACAAGAGAAAGTTGAAGAAGAAAGAAACTTGAAAGAATTGGTAGAAGAGATTACCTCTTCTTCGACGCACCTCTTGTAAGCTTCCTCTTAAGGCACTAGAGTTGGTTTTTTGATGAGACCAGAACCTATATAATGTTTCTAGGGAAGTTGAGATTAAAAATTTTCAGGTTTTGTCCGACCGTGATGGCTCAACGTTCTGTAAAGAGGAGAGGGAGGAGGTTCCCTTTTATAAGGGAGGAGAGGGGCACCTTTGAAAAGTGTAAAAATATTATTTTATTATAAACCTATATTCGGATTCAAAAGATTCAAAAAGAATTAAAGATGAAGCTAAGATGACTCATGGTAGAAATAAAATTATCCAATCAGAATTGGACGTGTTTTGGATAATATTTGTATCGTTATAATCTTATTTATTTAAATTATTTATTAATGAGGTAAATACTGCATCATTATTGTGTCAAAAATAATTTAATTTATTTGATGTCTAAAAATTATAAAAAAATACCACCATGTAGGAAATAGTTCTATATTTCAAATGAATATTTATAGTTGAAAATATAATTTATATAACCCCTTATAAAAATTAATTACTAAAAGAATTTTGTTAATGTAAAATTTGTCTTTATATTAAATTAATTAATCCAACATTTCATTATCACTACCAAGTGGCTCAATGTGGTCCCAAAATCAACCCAGTGATGCCCATGGTCGGATACTACTCATTCAATAGTGTTAGGATAAGTGTTATGGTAATTTTGAATTGTTGTAATTTTTTTTTTCTTGAATTACCCTATATACCTTTAACCACAGTAAATAAAAGTCAAAAGTTAATATTGATCAAAAATTATTTTATCTAATTGAACCACATTTTGATTCTTTATAACAACCATGTATGTATGATTTTTTAAATTCAATTCACAGAATTGTTATAATTTCATTATAATGAAAGAGTCAGTTTTTTTAACTACCACTGAGTGGTTTCACTATTCATAAAAAATTGATGTTTTTCAGAAAAATAACATAAATTCAGCCTAATCTATATTTGATATTATGAATTTAAAAATGATGTCTATTTTTCCAAATTCAAAACATATAAGTGTAATTAATTAATTTTAAAACTAATTCCCGTTATCAAAACAAAGTTCATATTTTTAAGAAATAATAACTATCAAAAGATTGACATTTGTTTATATCCAAATTCAAAGTGAAATTACTTAAAATGAACAAAATTGGATTAAATGGTATAAATATATTATAATTACACTTTAAAACCAATAAAGAATATAATCTATCCATATAAGTTATTGTGATGGAAAAAGTTGTTTTTAATTAAAATATAGCATGTTTTTTATATTCATTAAAATATGAAAGTTATCAGAATAGTATGAAATTTTTTTCCAAATTAAATTTTTATATCCTGATTCCAAGGAAGAATTTTATTTTGTCAAATATAAATTATAAACATGTGAAAAACTTGATTTAATATGTGTGCACCATCAAAAGGCGGCAAAACTGCATTTTTTGAAAAATAATTATTTTACCTGAAACATTTATTTTGTTCTCATACCGTGTTATAGAAAATGTGTAAGATAAATAATAATGTTATAAAATTTAAATTTTAGTGAATACATTTCATAACAGCTATTCCATAATAATATTATAACAATATATAGTTGTTTTAGTGAAACCCGGTATTGCGTATAACATACGCTATCGAGGAAGGTCGTGATTGCATGTAGTGCGAGCCATGTCAGGGTTACGTGTAGTGCATGACTTCATTGTTGTTGTGTATAAAAAAATATAAACATATTTCATTTATAAATTGTATATATATATACACTCATTGTTTCTTTGAATAACTACTATCAAACAAACATGAAATTGTGTTTAACACGATCCAAGATTAGTGTTGTGTATACTGCAAGCTAATACGATGTTGAGTATAGTGCAAGATAATCTTGGTGTAGAGTACAACAGAAGATATAAAAGAAATTAAAAATAATATATCTTATAAAATCTCGGGTTGATACATTCTATGCCACATTAAATGAATTTCTACCTCGAAATTCGTCGGGGTTATAAATGCTTTACTACTTGAAAGTTTCTTTCATAGAAACCGACATCGTAAAATGGAATACCAAAACATATCTTTAAAAACTAATGTATGAAACATATTGCTTTTCCAAATTACCTCATCACTGGGTTTCCACATAATAGAACATAGGTGATAATATGGATATGGAAGAGAAATTTAACCATCACGATCTGATGGAGATTGGTAGAGAACATGGCTGTGAAAAAACCAATAATCAAAAAGCCATAAATTTGTGATGATCTAAGGTACCATCTGATTCACCGGATATAAGAGCACTAGGAAAACATTTTTGGTTTTCAGGATCATTTTCCTAAGATGGAGAATTTGAATTAGAAGAAATACTTACTTTATTTCAGTACAATCTCAGCGTTGTTCATGCCTTGAACAATTTCCACTTCATCTCCTAAAGAAATGAAGTTGAATTTTTCATTATTGAAGTGTTAGTAGATCTTGTGATAGAATGGTGGTTCATTCCATCTATCTCAAACAAAAGGGTAGAAAAAGTTATCAAATATACATAATTCCATCTATGGTGAGGTTAATCATATATGATTCCAAAACTGGACTTATACATCATCTATCATACCACGTAATAAAATAAAACTACTTTCTACTAACCAGGGACTTCCTGTAGGCCAGTGGTATGCGATAAAGAAAAGTCGCACTTTGGTTGTGTGTTCGACTCTCACAGGCTTGTCCAACGTGACGGGTTGTTGCCCATCCTGCAGGTTGTCCTTTTTTCTAAAACTACATTATTATAACATCCCATCAATAATATCGAAAAAATTTCTAGCCTTATACAATACTAACTTATGTCCAACATAAACCATTCCAATCTTTAGGCTTATCCAAAATACTTCTGTCCAAGACCATAGTATAAAGAAAACAATTACTAGAAATGTCATCTACCGAGCATGTGAATACCATCATTTATCCCAGATATATTTTGTTGATCGCATTCCAACATGTGAATACCTTAATCATGTATTCTATTAAAACATAAACTACCATAGAACCTTACTGAAAACATGAATGTTGTCAAAAGGTACCTCTTTCCACATACCAATATCCCAAAATTTCTATATACTCAAACCATGATATAACTTTGTCCTTATATTAGTCATGATCTCATAAATACTATCATACATATTATTTTCTCCTTATCCCTTCATTATGCTCATTTCAACTGCTTTCCGAAAAAACTTCAATCACTTTTCATGGTTTGTGGTACCATAAAATTATTAAAAGCCACAATGATCTAATACATTGATATTCCAATATTCCACGATACATTAAATGAGATTCCACAACATTATCTCGGAATCTCGTTACATAAACACTTATTCATTCCACCACATCATTGCCATACTCAATATCAGAAATAGTGATCGCATGTCACATTCCATTATCCTTTGCCTTAAGAGGTTTCTCATGTTGATCATCATTAACCCTTGGATTAGGGCATTGATTAGCATAATTCCTCATTTCCCTGCACTTGATGCATTGAAGTGTTAGTGGAGCGTTCTCTATAGTCTTTTCCATATTCACATCATTAGGTGCCTTTTTCCCATTACTTCGACACTCAACTACTCAATGACCTTCTTTTCCACACTTAAAACATATTATAGTACCTTTTAGGAAATCTCCACTATGATTCTTTCCACACTTTGGGAATAAAGAAACATTCATCTTCTTTTCACCATTGTTCTGAGATTTTTCCTTAAACTCAATCTTTCATTTTCTATCAAAACCATGAGATAGATATGTAACAGAAACTTCCAATTCTACCTTGATAGAACAATGCCCAATTTCTTTATAGCTATTGAAGTATCTTATAGATAATACTCTTTGAGGACTTGGTTTTAAGCCACTGAAGAATCGATAAACATTGCATTCAGGTTGGATAATAAATCCAGATGCATACCTTGCAATCCATGTAAAATATGCCTCATATATTCCAACAGATTCATCATCCTTTTTCATAAGCTCGGGGAACTCTTTTTCCATCTTTGTTAGAATAATATAAGGGATGTACTTATCGAAAAAGAAGTTCATGAACTTATCCCATTCCATGGATTTAATTTCCTCTTGGGTCCTTGTATTCTTAATTAGAGTCCACCACTAGTCTGCTTCACCTTCTAAATGGTAAACAAAAAAAAGGGATTTTTCATGCTCTGAACAGTGAATTATGGAAAATATCATTTCAATGGTACTTATCCATTGTTCAGCAAAAAGTTGATCAGATGTCCCACTGAACGAAGGTGGGTGTTGCCTCGTGAAGGACTCAATATATTATTGTTCCCTTATCTGCTCATTTGGAAGTCCAGAATGATTCATATCTTGTTTAAGTATAGCAATAAGATTTTGTACTCCATCTCGCATAACATTGGTTTGTTCAAGAGTACAATCATTTCATTTTCCATTACATTGACCAACACGGTTCATATGGGTTCAACCCATCGTCTAAACCCCAAAAAGAATAGTGTGAGAGGCTAAAAACTTTCTAGTAAAACAACATAATAAAGGGGGAGTACCTTCAATATCTAACATATTAGGTTTAATTCTATGATCGTTACCATAATCCTAGGACTATAACCTATAGTTATACATAACCTTAGGGACATCCCCAGACATACCTTAGAAATATCTCTAGGGATCTCACTAAAGTTTTCGCATCCTAGTTTCAAAAGGTTGACTGAAGCTTTCCTCTGATACCAACTATAGAGACCCCACACATGACGTACATGGACATTACATTACTTTTGCAGAATATTTAATACATAACAAAAACCAACACTCAAGGAACGTAATAGTTTAGTGTCTTTGGAAACTCGGAACTAAATCTTCTAATCATGGTGAAAGATCTTCAACATCTGCCATAAAGATCGTCCAATTTTTTTAATACCTAAAACATTTCATTATATCCTGGGGAAAAGAAAACATATAAAGGGTGAGCTCAAATGCTTAGTAAGGGTATTCATGGAAAAAATAAAACAAACCATATACATTTGAACTTAAAAACATGAACATAATGTTTAAACATCAAAATCTTGATCAATGACATAAAACATGGCAGTACGTAAGGAATAGATCATAAAAACATTAATCATGATAAAATAGCATGGGAATAAAAATTTTAATTGTGGAAAACCATTAAGAACATGATATTATTTCCATAGTAGCCAAGGAATTGGTGCCAAGACCATCTTAGTGGACAAAGTCCATTTCGGAATCGAGTTCACTCCTCTTTCCAGTCATGTATCACTGAACCGGATTAACTTACCATTCCAGCCATGTCTATCTCATGAGATATAAATCATTACCCAATGCATTGGAGGGAGATATTTGTCCCACACATCTCATAATTAAATCATTCATTTTTGTTCCACAAATAAACATAAATCATTCATCATAACCCAAAGAATAAAATCGGTTTCTTAAACATCATCCCATCATAAAATAATCCATATAAAAAAATGGATACCATTTCATCAATAGAAAAGTGAATCCATGTAAATCATAGAGACATTAAACTTGAAACATAAACATATGAAATAATTTCATCATAGATGGAAAATGGTTTTGTTAAAACACTTGAAATGGATTCTTGGGAAAAATATCATTTATTCTTTAAAATCATTTTCTTTTTTGAAAATGCCATGAAATTTTAAAAGAAATGGAATTTGTTTAAAATAGTCATTAAATCTTGTAGTGTAATTTTCATGAAAATAAGGGGCTATGAAACCGTAAATATCTGTTCATTCCATATAAGTTAAAAAAACATTCTCCTCGTACTTTTAACAGAAAAGTTAAAAAAAAGTACCTCGTAACACAAACAAAAGAATGATTCATTAAATACCATGTAGTAAAAGTAAAAAAATGGGTAAATGTACTTTAAACAAAAATGAAACCATTTTTAGAAAAAAGGGACATGGATGATAAATATAACCCTGGTAAATACTTATGAATAAACAATCTCGGATGAAAACGATATTGGAAAAGTTATCCCTTACCTTATTTCTGATATGCTTCGTCCATATCTGAACCTCCTGTATAATGATTTAAATAATGTCACTGACTTATTACAGAATCATATTCATTGTTATGATATCATATATGGTTCACTTATGACTTTATATTACCCGTTCTTTTGTAAATTCAATGTTAAAGCAGTATTTTGGGTAAAATCATTTCATTTATCATACATGTTTCGATTTTTTGTTCATGATATTATTACTTATATCCTGATTTACTTAATTCCAGAATGTAAAACATGATTTATATATAATATATATTCATAATATAAATATATATGATAGATCAAAATACACCATTCATGGAGACGGTAGACCGTATGTACGCATGAACTATGTTTTCGTTTCCTTATTGAATTGAATGGAATTAAGTAAATGACACATATATGTAAATAAATCCAGTATCATTATTATTTAATATCATTCATTATTATTTATTATATATACACATTATAATCATACTAGAATGGTTAATCATGGAAAATGAATCTCATAGCGTTCGTGGAGACAACAGTCCGTACGTATGCACGAGCGATGATATTGTTCCCATAATTATTTAATAGAATTATAGTGAGTGATATAATTTATCAGAATCATTATGATGTTATAATAACCATATATAGTTATTCTTTACACCATTATACCCATCTAAGTAAGGTGGTGGTGGAAAAACTAATTACACCACGGCGTGGAGATGGTTTTTCGTACGTACGCACGCGCGGTGATTTCATTTTCCGTATGATGGATAGAAGGTGAAATTGGGTTGTTTCATATTTTTAATATCATATCAGTATATTATTGATACTTATTTTATTACTTTATATTGAATCAACTAAAGAAGTGTAAGTTTAATAAGAAAGAAATTTGAAATAATCGGTAGAAGAGATTACCTCTTCTTCGACGCACCTCTTGTAAGCATCCTCTTAAGGCACTAGAGTAGATCTTTTGAGGAGACCAGAACCTCTATGATGTTTCTAGGGAAGTTGGGAAGGGAAATTGGCAGAGTTTGACGTATCATGAAGGCTCAGAGTTCAGTAAAGAGGAGAGGGAGAAGGTTCCCTTTTAAAATGTCGGAGAGGGGCACCTTTGGAAAGTGTGATAGTATTATTTTATTATAAACTTATCTTCAGTTTCAAAAGGTCCAAAAATCATTAAAGATAAATATAATATGAGTAAAATAATCTGATCAGAACTAGACATGTTTTGGATAATATTTTAATCATTACAATCTTATTTTTTTAAATCATTTATTAATGAGGATAATACTGCATCATTATTTTGTCATAAATAATTTAATTTATTTGATGTCTAAAAATTATATAAAAACTACCATCAGGTAATAAATATTTTTTTATTTTATATGAATATTTACAGCTGAAAATATAATTTCTATAACCCCTTATAAGAATTAATTACTAAATTGTTTTTAATGTCAATTTTGCCTTTACATTAAATTAATTAATGAATATTTTCATTATCACTACCAAGTGGCTCAATGGGGTCCCAAAATCGACATAAGGATGCCCATGGTCGTCCTCCACTGATACAATAAGGTTTGGACAAGTATTAAGGTAATTTTTAATTATTATAATATTCTTTTAACCTTGAATTACCCAATTTAACTTTAACCGCAGTAAATAAAAGTCAAAAGTGACTATTCACTATAAATTATTTTAATCTTATTGAACCAAATTTTACTTATTGATAACAATAATTTATGTAGGAATTTCGAAATTAAATTCAAAGAAGTGGTAAAATTTCATTTAAATGAAAGAGTCGGGTTTTTTTAACTACCATTAAGTGATTTCACTAATCATCAAAAATTGAAGTTTTTTAGAAAAAAAAACAAAAATTCAGCCTAAGATATATTTGATATTCTTGATTCAAAAATGAATTCTATTTTTCCAAATTCAAAACATTGAAGTGGCATTAATTAATCTTAAAATTAATTCCCGTTATCAAAACAAATATAGTGTTTTTAAGAAACAATAACTATCAAAAGATCGACACTTGTTTATGTCCAAATTCAAAGTGAAATTAATTAGAATGACCAAAATTGGATTAAATGGTAAAAATATATTCTAATTACACTTTTAAACAAATTAAATGATAGTCTAACCATATAAATTATTACTATTAAAAATTTGTTTTTAATTAAAATATAGCATGTTTTTACTATTCATTAAAATATGAAAATTATTAGAATAATATGAAAAATTTATCCAAATTAAATATTTATATCCTGATTACAAGGGGTATTTTATTTTGTCAAATTGAACTTATAAAAATGTCAAAATCTATATTTAATTTGGGTGCGCCATCAAAAGGCGGATAACTGCATTTTTTGAAAAATAATTATTTTATCTGAAAAATATATTTGGTTCTCATGCCATGTTCTAGAAAATTTGTAAGATGAATAATAATTTTATAAAATTCAAAATGTATTTAATACATTTCATAACGGCTAGTCCATATTAATATTATAACAATATATCATTTTTTTAGTGAAACTCGGTATTGCGTACAACACTCAACATGGAGGAAGGTCGTGATTGCATGTAATGCAAGCCAAGTCAGGGTTGCATGTTGTGAGAGACTCTTTTGTTGTTGTGTATAACAAAATCAAACCATATTTCATTTATACATTGAATATATATATATATATATATATATATATATATATATATACTAAACGTTGCGTTGAATAACTACTATCAAACAAACTTAAAATTTTGTTTAACATGATCCAAGATTAGTGTTGCGTATACTGCAAGCTAATACGGTATTGTGTATAGTGCAAGATGATTGTATGTAGTGTATATCATAATATATGAATGAAATTTGAAATAATATATCTTATAAAATCTCTGGGCGTTACAATGCTTCACCATCAATTCCCTACAATATATGTATAAATAAAACATATAAAAGAAAAGTAAATAATGTTGATCTTCTTGTTATTTCAACGAGAAAAGAATGAATGAGGAGATTTTCTCAACCATTCTATCATGTTCTTTGTGATTCCACATATATGCTTAATATATTATTTTTTCATAAGGATAATGATAATCTTTACATCCTTTTTATATTTGTGTAGAGAATATTTCTATTCCAAATCATTAATGCTTAAGGAATTATTGATTCATTTTGGGAATTCATCTTGGGGAAGAATAATTATTAAAAAACTAGTTAAAGTATATTGAATATTATTTAATCTCTCAAAAAAATATTCTCCGACAAAATATTTTTCATTTCATGACAACCTCCCATGAATTTAGAATTTTTAATGGGAACAATCTTTATATCCTTTTGTAAAACCCTCATGTGACTCTTCAAACATTTATGATTTCTCCATATATACTATCCAAAATATAACAATGGGTTTGGGTATATAGGAAATATTTTTTGGAGTCATCCAATTGAAAATTCTATGTAAATTTCATATCATCAGCCCATTTATGTGAATCAGTCCTCAGAAACATATTAGGTTAATTACACCAGTCCATCCCACCATCATTATTTTTCATTTAAATTAGAGAATTAATATTTTTATCTCCCTTAAAATCATTTTCCATAGAAATAAATTTATTATTATCATGTTTCATTCTTATTTTACATTTTTTAAGGACCCATGTTTTCGTGGACTGCAATTTTCAGCAGAAATAAAAGTTTCTACTATGAGATGCCTATAAGGGATAAAATGGTCTTTCTCTATAGAATATGATCTTGGATATTTTTTCAATACACTAATTTTGTCCTAGAATAAGTTTATTACCCTACTATAGGTTTTTGGTAGAATTCTATGACGTTATAATTTTAGGGAAATAATTAATAATTAATATTAAATAAATTAAGTATTAAATAATTTACATAGGTTCCTTCAGTCATATATTTTGAATAGAGTGTTTTATTGAGATTATGTATCCATCATTGAGTCTAGAATATGGATTTTCCCTATGAGGGTAATAATCTTTAGTTGAGTGTATGGTCCATCTCAGGGCCCATTTTCTTTTCTTTTATTTTCCTTTCATTTTCTTTCTTTCCTTTTCATTTTCACTCATTCTTCTCCCAGATTCACACGAACACCAAGGGGGATCCTCCTACGGTAATCGAATACGAGAAAAAATATGGATAGGGAAAAACAAAAAGAGATATGATGAGATAAAGGTACCATTATGGTTCTCTTGATGCATTGGATCTATGTACAAAAATTGTGGACTGCAGATTTGAGTAAAGCATTGACGGTTTCCACCCAAAAGTAGGAATTTTAATGTTTTCTCCATATATCCTCATATATTTGTTGTTTTCCAATATTAATCACTTGTTTTTTTTTTCTTGTGGCCCATTGAGGATAGATTTTTTGATTTGGGTGTGTAAATGGGGTCTCTAGGTGTTTCAGAGGATTTGTTTTTTGAGAAAACTGGGCAACATAGTTTGTGGTTCTGGATGACATGTCGTGTGTTCTTCCCATTTGGGGAAGATGTTGTTTTGAAGTACACTCCATGTAATAGAGTGAAAATTCTATGTAATGTTTCTCATATGTGTATCTGAGATCCCGACAAGGAAACCCATGTAGGGATACCCGACCCTATAGAGAACATGGCCAGACAATGTATGGATAAAAAACTGTGTGAAAGTACATAGCCAATATAAGTATATGGCAAGGTCAGTTGAGTTACTCGAGAAGGTACCCCATGTGGGTTAAATATCTTGTGACCACCTTACATGAAGTATACTTGGAATGTTTACACGATAATTATAGAATAAGTACACACCCCTGTGGAGTTTTGGGAGTACATGCCATGAACCAAGGGTGACACACCATGTATTTCCACCTTGTAACCATTATTTGTCATTTCATATATTTTCTACGAAGAGTATATATTTGATCCTTGAGTATTCTAATCTGAGTATCATTTATCATAGATCACAATGGAAATCTATATGATGTGTTTTGAGATATCAAAAATGACATTTCATTACTTTCATAAATGAAGATGCTCTTCCTCGAGATGTTGTCTGTGGTGTCTCTATAGTGTGAGAACTGATCAAAGATGATATATGAGATATCTATCTTGATCTATGCATGAATAGATTTTATTTTTTCCATTCCACCCTTAATAGATGTGACTATATAAACGATGAGGTTGTGAGGCCATTTATTATCGAGGATTCCCATTAAGAATCCTCTATTTACATTTCGACCTATATGATATTTTGTAGGATTCCTCTATCTTTTGTATTCTTTGTAAGTATCCCTTGAGGTAAGCCTTTTCTTATGACGTGATTTAGGGGGTCCTTTTAGGATCCATTCAGATGTATATCCCTATGAGGATCAATTTTATTATTCATCTTCCTTCTTATATAGTTATATAGGGTCCCCTATATGATGCCTTCACCTGTGTGTTGTTCTAAGGATCCTTTGTAATATGACTCTGTCTTACTAACCATTAGTGGATTTCATGTAGTATTACACCCATATAATTATATTTAAGGAACACGAGTAGGATAACCCTTTATATTTCAATTGAGGGATCCTGTGGATACCTGTTTTTTGACCAACCATGATTTTTTACATCTTGTTTGGCTATAGATTGTTGAGGGTATCACTTTAGAACAAGTTCAAAACTTTTAATCCCTTAGTATCATGGTTTTAGTGTTGGGTTTATGGTTTTTGACACCCTCACTCTTTATTATGATTTCACATGTTTATTTTTTATGCAACGATATTTGAAATTGGTGCTTCATGGTTGGTAGATGTTAATATTTATGGAAGACATATTTATTTCTTTTGGGATTATTAGATGTACTTCTTGGAATATGTCTTCCTTTTTAGGATACACATACGTGCTTTCCTGGGATCTAGATTTTTAGAAATTTTATTTCAAAAATTTTCTAATGAACCAAGAGGTACAACCTGGGATAAGGTTGTTGAGTCTATTTATTTGATTATAATATTCATGGGATGTCGAGAGGTGTTTTCTAGAATCTGTTTGTTGAGACTACTACTATGTTATACGGGTATGGGAGCCTAGTAAGGATACTCATGGATGATTATACTCTCATAGGTGATTAGGATGATTCTTCTCTCCTTTATATGATATTTGATAAGGATGATTACTTTCTCCTCGATCTGATTATACTCCATGAATGCTTGCGCTATTCTAGATGATCAGGATAAAAATGATCACCCTAGCTGGTTACTTGATTATGTTATGCTACATGGTGCCTCACATCATTGTATACATAGAATGAAAATTCTCTTTTGGATTAATGGTTGATTATGCCCTCCCTTATAAGAGACTCCATGGTTGGACATTTCCTCTCCCTAGTGAGGTCCCATTAAATTTTGGATAGGGGTCAAACCCTTATGAATTATCTGAGCTATGAACATTGTGACCACTTACGAACAGACACCTAGGGTTCAAACATTGGACCTGGTTTACCTAACATGGGAAGCATTGGAACAATATTAGTGACCATTTATAGAATGTATGAATATACTTCCATGGAATTAACTGTTTCATTGATTGGATCCAAGTATGCATGAACCCAGGTGTAAGAAGAGTATCCCCCCTAGAGTGACATAGCTTTCCCAGAGATATTTTTTACATTTGATGATGAAGGATTATGTTGATTTTAATTACAGGCCAAGATATTGGCTTAATGGTAAACAGATTGAATTGTATGACATCCAACTCAATCCCCATTCATAGTTTGTCCATACGATTAGGATTACAGACCCAATGATGAGATATATATTGGTTATCTATAATTTCATTCACCGTAATCATGAATATTTGTATTTATTTATATTATTATAGGCATGGGAATATACATGTATAAGTGTATAAATATAGAAATCCATGGAGGAACGTTTCTATTAGACCATGATTATGGACCCGAGGTTCAACTGTGGTTTCACAATATTGAATTTACTTATCTTTTCTTTTATGTCTTGACTAGGATGTGAAATTTTATTTTTCATACTCTTATAGTAGCATATTTGTAATTTTCTTTGACATCTGGCCTATTGAGATTATTTCTCACCCCTACACATGAACCTTGGTGTATGTGTAGACCTTATGTATTCTTTTTTGGTTGTGAATGAGTTTCTTATTTTATAGGGCTAGGGCCTAATGTCGCGTGATTGATTAGAGTTTATCGAGTGGGTTATTCTTATTGGGATGGCGAAATTCCATATAGTTTGGATACATGGTACATGTATTGGATCAGTATTAGTAGTATAATCTTATACTTTTATTTAATATTCATTTTTACTCATGTATATGTCGGTTCAGCACAGTGTTTGGCTATTGTTTTATGTATGAAATTGTTGTTCTGGATTGTATACCATTTTCATTTATTACTAGAACATGTTATATTTTATTTTTTTTATTAGATCCACAATATTATTAAATTATAGTAATTATAATATATAGATATTTATAATTTTATTTTTCTATGATATGATGTTATAGCCTCCCCACTACCACACCATAGGACCTTGCAACTTTTCATCAGCCTCTGGTGTACATGGAGGTGCGCTTGAGGCCTAGTAACCTACCAGTGTGGGGAACCATTTTAGTGGAATCTGAGTTAGGATGTTAAAATGTGGTATCAGAGATATTTTTCACTTATTCCTTAATATTGGGTCTATGATAGATAAGAGTATTAGGAATGTTTCAGGACCTATAATGGATATCAGACTGGTGCATCGAAAACAATAGTTTCCAAAAGGTGTCCTGGTGTCCAAGGGTATGGGATTATTGCTCTGATCATCAATTTTATTGTTTTTTTTTTGATTTTATGATCGAGTGATTCATATGTTTTATAGATGTTACGATTTACTATGGGTATCTCACTCTCATCCATTTGAATGAGGCCAATGATGGATTTTGACTATTGGCTAGCAAAGGCAAGATGTGTCCCTTGCATCAACTTTGGAATATAGGATTCACATCATATAGTCCTGCTTGTGTGTGATTTTTACAAATGTACAAGGCCTAATTAATTATTCCAACATACATGTATATATGTTTCATTATAATTTATCGTTATCTGGATATACGTTTAGGTGTTTGGATGTGAGGTTGATGACTCAATCCTTATGCACAAGGGGTGTAGTAACCCTTGTAGTTTGATATGGTACATGATTCCTTCATGTTGTACCCATTATAGGATTTTTTTTATCATGTCATGGTAATATTTTTTGATTACTGAGTACGATTCATATGGATACCATGACCATTGTTTTTTATTGGACCTCTAGGTGTATTACCATATACAGATGACCAGTGAGTGTCAGTTCTGTCTATTTTTTCTTTATTGATATCGTGACATCTATGGAGTAGTTCTTCATGGGAATGCTTAGTAAGGATTAGAACCTTATATGCCATGTTTTTATTTTTTACCCTCATATATCATTGTGATCATTACCTTATTTGGAGAGGTGTGATATTTTTGGCTAGGTGGTTACACCTTATGGAAAAATTGTGAGATATGTTTTGTAGAGATATTTTGAAGACCTAAAATCCCTTATATTAACTCAGATCCTTGTGGGTTTATGTCTATTTCATATGAGGTAACCTTCAGAGTGATTTTGGAATGAATTATCAATTTTATTTTTGGGAAGTGCGCTTAGTTTTACAATCATTTTCTGACTGATACACAGTAGGTGAGAGATTATTATGCAATAGGTATTCATATGCCTTCTTAATTTGATAAACACCTTGGGTGATTTTGTAAGAAGACTATCTTCGATAAGAAAGACTGTTTAGGTTCCTATCTCGATGCACCGGTGTTTCCATTATTTCAAATGTAGTCAAAATGTGGAATTACCTTCTTAACTAGAACAACACCATTTAATGGGTTGTCATTGAATAAACTATAGGACAAGTGTGGTGACCAATTTGTAATAGTAGTTCCAAGGGTTCTTTTGGCTTGGTGAAAACTAACATGCAGTTTAGCATGATCATATTGGCCTTGTAGTGTATGACTTAATAGAGTATGAGTCATGTGGTAAAAAATAATTATGGTTGCACATGGTATCATTTAAATGCATAAGTTTTGAATGGATGTGTGCATGTCAAGAACTGGTTGTTTTCAAGAATCACCATGGGATTGGTTTTCCAGAATTTTGTTTCAATATATAATTAACCTCCGTGGTAGAGGTTACATCATGAAGGAATTGTGTACCATGAAATGGTTGACTCAAGTTTCATGTGGACACACATGGTTGGGAGATGTGGTGTCAGTTGTTGGCTTAAGGCAAGTTAACTAATTTTTTGTTAGCGTGTCTATGAGGGAGTTGTACATTCACTTTTATAGAATATTAGTGTACTTATAGTTTGATAAGATCATGCTCTATCTTGACTTTTTCACGAGTACAATGAGAGGGTGTGGTCCTTACAACAAGATACTTTTCTTTTAAATGTTCTTCCCCAGTTGAGGAATGAAACTTCTTAGGTTTCTCTCAAGGTGTGGTGTAAAGTAATCCATATGGTGAGGAGTGCACCATTTTTCAATTGGGACTGGTGAACCTCATTTCATTTGAACTTAAGTGTTTTCCAAGGAATATTGAGCTCATAGTTGGTTTTAAGAGGACGATAATGGTATTCCAATCAAGTGGAGCACTAGATTGACATGGTCAAATGTCTATTGTGTAAGAGACAGTTGTCGGTTCAATGAGGATTTTCATTGGATAATCTTAATAACTAGTTTTATAGATGATTAGGTGTAGTGCACTGATTTTAGTATTTTCACCAAGATTCTCTGGGATGAGAATGTGTATAATGGAGGGATTGTAAAGATCCATGTTTTTATGACTATAGTTTTGACCAGAAATTTAAAAATTTTCAATGATATGCTTGTATGTGGTAAACTGATTCTTTTCCTATAGTTTTTGATCTCATATAATTTTAATGGACACTCTATTGGTCTTGGAATTGAAATTTCACTGTAATATATGAGTTTTGTATAATTCCAAGTCATTCGAATTCTAACAGAATAATTAATAATTATTATTTTATAATATGACTATTAAATTATTTATGCAGGTTTGTTCAACCATAAATATTGAAACGAGAATTAGATTGAGGTCATTTCTTCTATGTTGAGTTCAAAACATGTATTTTTTCCAAGGTGTGGGATAAACTCATGTTTAGTGTCAGGCCCCCTTATCTTTCTAGTTCCTTATCATTTTTTAATATCTTTTCATTTTAATTTATTTTATTCTTCTCCTAGTTGCTCATGATTGCCTTGGGTGGATCCTCTTATGATTCCTGATCGAGATAGAAAAGTGGGAGATGGATAATGATTAAGATAGAGGTTGATAAGTATTCATTTTCATGGAGCTCTTAACAACTAGATCAATATGTGGCAACTATAGACCATTCATTTGAGTAAATCTTCAGTGGATTATCCCCAAAGGTAGTCCTTTTATGTTTTTATCATAAATCCTTGTAGATCATACATTTTAGAAAATTAATACCCTATTAAGTTTTATTATTTCCCCTTGTGGCCCAAAATATTGATTTAGTGGTAAAAATTGGGGTTTTAGGCATTTTAGATGTTTTCACATTTGAGAAAACAGTCTACAAGGCATGTTGTTTAGGGTGAAACGTTGTGTGTTCTTCCACTTTGGGGAAGGTGATGTCTTGAAGTACACGAAGTTTAATAGGGTATACATTTCATGTATTAGGTCTTTTCTATGCAGTGGAGAACCTATTCTGGCTACTCATGTAGTGGTATGCGACAAAGTAGAGAATAGAAAAAGACCATGTATGGGTAACACACCATGTAAAAGTACACAGTGTGGACGCGTACATGACTAGGCCTATTGAGGGACATAAGAATGTACCCCATGATAAGTACACATTGTGTTCTATCTGTACACACTGTGTACATGGGGCATTTACATTCCCAGGCTGGTTGAGGTACACACCCATGTTGAGTTTTTAGGGTAAACATTGTATTCCCTGGGTGATACACCCACTAGTGTATAAAATGACTTAAAGTTGTTTTTTTCATTTTTAACATTGGTTTTAACCAAAATATAAAAAATGTGATGGTGAAAATAAGGTTTTCATAATTTTTTTACAAAAAACCGGTGACAAAAATGAGAATCACCTACATTTTAAGAATCAATTTCATAAGAAAAATGATATAGAAAACATAACGATTTTTTATGGATAAAACATATGTTTTAATAATAATCAACATTGAAAGTTAAACAATTTTCTATAAAATTTTGAATATTACACCCCCAAATAATTATGAATTTCAATAATAGAAAAAATAGTATACATACATCAAATGACAGGTAATACTTACTTAAAATCTATAAAAACAAACATAATTTTATCAAGTTAATCAAAAACAATTATCTACACGTTTTTGTTATAAAGAGTAATTAAAAAAACATACCTGAAATATACAACATGATCATTGTAGGTTGATTTTGAGCCATTCTTTTGAGAATATAATGTTCAAAAACCTATTATAATAAATGTATTAGTTTTTGAACAATAGATATTAGGATAATTTAATACTAATAATAAATATAACAATATAAAAATATTAAATCATATACATACTTAAAAAATATTTCACAAACAAATACAAAAGATGGGTAATTTCATCTTTTGTATAAGACATGACACCATTGAGTGTATATAATAACATTGAATGATATTTTATTACAAAAGTATATTATGATAAAAAAATATAGAATAATTAATATTACAAACCTTATCAAATTCATTACTTACCCCAGTTGTGATTATATCATACATGAATCACATAACACAATTACAACAATAAATATATCCTTGTTGGTGATAAAAAATCATTTATAAAACATTAAATTGATAATAAAAACAAATATATATATATATATATCAAATTACATAATAATTTATAAAATAAAAAATAATTAGTCTTAATTTCACTTATTTCATTTCATGTGGGTTCTTTATCGATAAGTGATATTTGTTAAATTTTTTCCAAGACATGAATTTTCATATATATCATCAAGTAATACATGTATATACAATACGAATTAAATATCCTGATCATATAAAAAATAAGAAACCTTACCTAATTAACAAGGTAGTAAATTTTTTATGAAAAATGCATAATAAATAGAAAAACAAATATAATGTGCATTCTGTTTGATAGAGTACGCCTAACATCCAATGCCCCTACAATTAAAAAAGATATAAATTTATATCATCATAATGAAAATTGGTTCATATTTATGTTTGTTTTCTTACTGATTAAGAAATGAAAAAAAACCAACACCCAATCTCAGTATTTGAAAATCTCTCACATATATCTATAACTCTATCAGATGTCTTCACATATATCATAGTTTTTGAAATGAATTCTAGGTCAATAAAACCATACAATTTCTTGTCCATATTATGAATATGAACCATGTGTATAATCGTAATTAAAAAATTAATATAGATAGTCAATTTAATCCATATATAATTAAACAAATAAACAATGACATGTAAATTCAAATAAATAGATAATAGGTGAAACACACACATGATAAAATCTTTAAAATCCACTAGATCCATGAGATGTTTCTGAATAATCTCAATGAATTATATCTTCCACGTATATCATACATCATTAAAAAATCATAGATTTTATCCAAGGAGAATAAGTATGAGGTATTCATTGTATCCGTTCATAAATTTCATAAATATCTACGGTTTTTTCTGAACCATTTGTTTCCTTTATTGCATTTATTTTGATATTTTTACTCCTATCTAACTTAACTATTAGAAAAACTATTAGTAATTTTCAATAAGATGAAACTAATATTAAAAAAGGTAAAACGTCATCTTGATGATAACGAATAAGGAGAAATGTCCAATGTAAAAAATAACCCCTAAAGTCCCCATATCAGGTAAACATCTTAGCATGAAATGGTAGTAGATCAATTGAGTAGTAGGATAAAAATTATTATGTAATAATACTCAAACATGACCCATCTTCATAGGCTAGTGATTATAGAATCACCAAAAAAATGAATGACTCTGAATCCTATAATATGGGAATATAGATCTCAAAGTAAAAAACTCATATTATAAGGTTGGGTTTGAGTGATGAGGTGGGGGATCTGAGTAGGTAGGTTGGGAAGGTAGGTCGAGACGGAAGGTATATATAAGGTACACTACTGACTAATAATGCTAGATAGGCTGGATAGGCTTGGAAGGCTCAATAAAATATGATTGTCTCATCAATTGTTAAAACATTTCCTTAAAAATTGATTAAATTTGATCTCAGATTTCTTCATCGTATAATTATGCTCAGATTTTAAGGATTTTATTTCTAGATCTCTTGATTGTTTACAATGACAAAAAATAATTTTCTGAATACTAACACCCACATCATATCCACTTATAATAATTGGGTGTTTTCGATTTCTTAAAGCAGTGGCTTGGATTTATGGCTTATACTCTAGGATAAAAGTTCCCTGTGATGATTTCTACTAAATTGTATCCTGATTTGAAAAATGTAAATTGAATATTAGTGTTTTGAATTTATAAAAAATATACAAAAATTAAAAAACTTATTTACTTATAATTATTTCAGGTACTTTCTTAGCTTTCTCTATAAGATACTTCTCAATTTGTTTTCTTTCACTCGCATTTCCATTTTTCATGGAGGGTAAAGGAGATAGAGGACCAAACTGGACCTAATCATAATAACTAGTAGACTATGCTCTTAAGGCTTCAGTCATTTCATCAAACATATTTTTCAATAATAAATTATACTCTCCATATGATAAAATATGAGGGCATACAATTTCAACTGGATGAATTGGTGGGATTTCATGGATTCTTGTTACATAAAAAGTAAAATAATAAATATTTATATACATATATGAGAAATTTTACAATTTAGTAAAATTATCAAAATATAAAGGAATCATTTTTAAGGTTGAAAAAAATCTTATGGTTCTCTACATATAAAAACTCATACTTGAATCATGGGTTTTCATTTTGTCTCTTTTTAAAAAAATAATTTTTTTCAACTGTGTTACGAAGTCTCTCCATCAAACATTCACTAAATGAAGACATATTTTATTAGTTTATTTTATTTATTCAAAATTTAGTGTCATTTTTAATTTAATGAAATAAATATTAGTCATTTAAAATAAATCATTTTCTGAAAATGATATTAAATAAATCAATTGAAATATTTTACCATTACGGCCCCAAAGATGATTTATCATTTTATTGTAAATATAATTTCAATCAAGATAAAAAATACTAACCCTACACTGACATTTTATAAAGATATAACTCCTAAACTTAGTTTCATTTGTTCTACATACATTATTATTGTCATAAAAATTTATATGAAAAAAATCATCTCCATTAGAAAGTGATTTTTTCAATAAACATGTAATACCTTGTTTAAAAACTCATGAACTCAGTTACTTAATTGAAAAAGAAGAAGACTTCACCCTTGCAGTCCCATCAATAGTCATGCAATTGATTTTTTGTAAATTACTATTTTTTTTATTAATCAACAATTATATTATTGGATATTTTATTATATTGAAAAATAAAAATACCTCAATACATGTTCTTTTAACTCTATAATTTTACCCACTATTAAAACAGGAAAATGTAGTGAAATTATTTTGTAGCTACATATTATCATCCAAGTAAATATATAGAAAACAGGAAAAAGAAATGTGTTTATTTAATGTGGCACACATGTGTATGTTTTAACAAATAATGATTTTAGGATTCTTAACCAATAAAATATACAAGGTCAACTATTTAATATATATAGTACTTCTAAAATTATGAAAACATTTATAAATTTTAATTTAAAATTTTGAAAAAGAGTTTTCATATGAATTATTATTTTCAAAAATATAATAATGCACATCAGGTATTTCAATGAAAAAAATGATTAACCATAAAAAAATATTATTAAAATTTATCAAAAAAAATCATATAAAAAATCAAATATATTTAATTAAATATCCAATAGTTGTTAAAAAACATTTTTTAAAGTTGTAAATTTGAAAAAAAAATATAATATAAATAATTACCAGATTATGTAGGAGAGTAATTTTGTTTTTTCCAATATCCCTTTATCATGATCATTGCCTACTGTATGCACTATTTCTTCAATATTGTCATTGTTAAACAAAAATTGTATAATAGATGATGAAGCCACATATAGATCAATAACCTCATCATCATCCTCATCAGCCAAATGCCATGATTTCCATTTCAAAATGATATACCATTGATCTATTTGTTGATCAATGACATAAAATATTTATTTTCATGTGTGGCCATGATAAATGCTTCCTCGTTGCAATTAAATCATTTCAGATGAATCAGTTTTAACCCATACTCATCATGTTTCACCCCACTATTACTTGCATCCCAATTACATTTAAACATGGTGACTCAAAATTTAATAAAATAAATTTTCCATATGAATTCAAGAATTAAAAAAATATGGCGTTGATGGAGAAATTGGGTTTTTATATTTTTTCACTCAAAAGATGGAATGTTTCAGTGATGACCATTACCCCCACAAATTTACAGTACTCATGTCATCTAGATTTTTGGGGTAAATGTGTACCCATTAATATAAAAATTAGACCATGTGATAAAATTAACAGATATCCCCCTTCAAACCATTTCAATGTTTCCAAGTTGATATATCTATGATTAATTTCTCTTTAAACCAAGAATGAATTGTGTTTTTATGCTCAATCATCATCCACTTTTTATTTATTTTTTAATATAATATAATTAGTTTATAAATATGTGATGATATATATGGTTGAACCTCATCTATGTTGTTCAAAATTTATAAATGTACCTTAATCACATCATCTAATGGAATAAAAATTACCTTTTAGCCTTGAATACCTCTTCTTCCACTATCAACTATCTTATGTCGAGATATAGGGAGACCAATTGCTCCACTTCTTACAAATAATCAGTAAGGAGGTCAATCACCTCTTCTGATGCATATTTTTGGACAATATAGTCCTTTGATTGATAAGGATTTTTAACATATACCTTCAAAATTTTAAAATATATTTCAAAATGATCATCCATCATAAATAAATATTCCCACATCTTCTTATCTCACACACCAAATGTATCACCAAATGATTTGTTTTTTTAAAACATAGGTTAGAAATACATTTCAAATTTAAAAATAATAAAATCATCTTCATTCTCCCAAATATCTAAAAAATTGTATCAACCACTTTACTACAAATGGATTTGAAAAATTGTATAACTTTATGATAGTATTTCTAATAACTGTCAGCAATATATCAAACAGTGTGACTGGTAGAAGTATAACAACCCAAGATTTTTTTAGAATTATTCTATGTAATTTCATTGATGTCTTGTGTTGAACGCTACACCAAAATTAGTTTACCCTATACGCAACACCATATTAGCTTGCAGTATACACAACACTATTCTTGGCTCGTGTTACACACAATTTCATGTTCGTTTGAAGAAATAATTCTACACAAAATTATTTATAGATTTTATTTAATGTATAAATGAAATAAGTTTTGATTATGTTATACGAAACAACTAAGGGAGCTTTCACTACACGCAACCTTGACTTGGCTTGCATTACATGCAATAACGACCTTCCTTGATAGCGTGAGTAGTACGCAATACCTGGTTTCATTAAAAACGATATATTGTTATAATATTATTATGAACTAGCCGTTATGAATAGTAGTATCTACATTTCTAATTTTATGACATTATAATTCATCTTTCACATATTATATAACATGGTATGATAACAAAATAATTTTTTTTGTGTAAAATAATTATTTTGCAAAAAATGTTGTTTTGCCGCCTTTTGATGGGGCACCAAATTTAAGTCTAGTTTTTGACTAGTTTATAAGTTAAATTTGAAAAAATAAAATTCTTCTTTGGTATCTGGATATAAAAATTTACATTGGATAAATTTTTCATATTATTCGGATAACTTTCATATTTTAATGAATAGTAAAAACAAGCTATATTTTAATTAAAAATAATAATTTCGTCGCAATAATTTATATTAATAAATTATAATATTTAATGTTTTTAAAGTTTAAATAGAATATATTTTTATCATTTAATATAATTTATTTCATTACCATTAAATTTACATAGAATTCATAGGTAAAAACATTTCAATCTTTGGCAATATTTTAACTTTTAAAAGCCGTTTTCTTAACAACGGGGTAAATTTTAATATAATTACTGCAACTTTTGTGCTTTGAATTTTGAAAAATGGATTCCATATTTGGATTTAGTGGGTCCAAATTATGTTAATAGGTTACTTTTATTTGTTTTTATATTATGATTAGTAACTACTGTAATTTTTATTTACTTTAGTTAAAGATAAATCTTGTAATTAAGGATAAACCTAAGATTATAAAATTACACTAAGACATGAAAAAACTCTATTGGATGACTAAAAGTCGACCCATATCACCTAATGGTCATACTATATTCATTTTATGGACTTTTGACCATGAAAATAATTTAATTATTATTAAAACCAAAAAAAGTGACAACATGTCACTCTCTTAAATCATATAAGTATAATAATTTTAATTTAGTGATAAACATCATGAAACATCAAAAATTAATAGTATCCAGAAATATAATAAAATTATCTACATCATGCGGATTTTTTTATAATTTTTAGGGATTAAATAATTATCATTTTATGTGAATCAATAGTGATGTTGAAATTATTTTATTCATTGAAATATCAAATAAATGGTTTTAAAAATATTAAAATAAATATTTATTAACTATTTAATGTGATCCAATAATATTTTAGATAACTATGACATTTTATTAATCTATTAAATATTTTACTTCGAGCATATATTCAGTGAAGATTTTATTTAAATTCAAATAATTGAATAGTGTCAAAATTGACATTATTGTTATTTTATAAAAATAACATAATATAAAATTGTATAAAAATCACACAAATATTTAAAAATTATAAATTAAAATTTATATGGTCTGAAATGTCATAAATTATCCAATTATAGAAAAATTCAAAATACATATGTAATTATTTATAATAATTTAAAATTTAGAATCTTATTACCACAAATAAAATTAAATAGATTAAATAAGGATAAATCAAGTTGATAATGATTAAAATAAAATCCCAACATGTCTAAATTTTATTGGTTGATGAGATTACAACCTTATATCATATAATCATTGTATTTGAGTCATTTTGGATGTTTTTATGTGGGGTTTGAATTTATTATAAATTAATATTTCCTATGTTTCCAAAGGTGCCCCTCTCTTCCCTTATAAAAGGGAACCTCCTCCCTCTCCTATTAACACATTTTGAGCATTCAAGCTTGGCCAAACCCTGGACATTTCACTTTTCCACTTCCCTAGAAACATTCTTGAGGTTCTGGACTTCTCAAAAGACCAAATCTAGTGACTTAAGAGGAAGCTTAAAAGAGGTGTGTCGAAGAAGAGGTAATCTCTTCTACCGATTCATTCAAGTTTCTTTCGTCTTAAACTTATTCTTCTTTAGTTGTTTCATTATAAAGTAATAACATAAGTATCTATAATATACTGATATGTTATTATAAATATGAAACACCCCCATTTCACCATCTATCTATCCTACGAAAAACAAAATCACCGCGCGCGCGAACGTACGGAATATCGTCTCCACGTCGTGGTGTAATCTGTTTTTCCACCACCACCTTACTTGGATGGGTATAATAGTGTAAAGAATAAATATATATGGATATTATAACATCATAAGGATTATGAGATATTATATTATCCACTCCAACTCCATTCAATAATTATGGTAATGATATCATCGCTCATGCGTACGTATGGATTACTGTCTCCACGACGTGATGAGATTAAATCTCCATGTTAACAATTAAAGAATGATTATAAATTATATATAATGAATAATAATGGTATATATAACATAATAATGAAACTGGATATATGTATATTTTATTTACTTACTTCCATTCAAGTAAATATGGAAAGGAAAACAGTGTTCAAGCATACGTATGGCCTACCGTCTCCATGAACGGTGTGTTTCATTTCATTTATCTATATATTATATATATATATATACTGAATATATATGATATATATGTAATTTTTTACATTCTTGAAGTTAGTAAATCATGATATAAGAAAAAATAATATCAAGAACAACAAGTCTAAACACGTACGACAAATGAAACGATTTTACCGAAAACACTGCTTTAACATGGAATTTAAAAAAGAACGGGTAATATAAAGTCATAAGTGAACCATATAAGATATCATAAAAATGTATATGATTATGTAATAAGTCAATGACATTATTTAAATCATTATCCAGGAGGTTATAATACATACAAAGCATATCAGACATATGGTAAGGGATATCTTTTCCAATCTCATTTTTATCCGAGATTGTTTATTTGTAAGTATTTACTGGGGTTATATTTATCATCAATGCCCCTATTTTCTAAAAATGGTTTCATGTGTGTTTAAAGTCCTATTTACCAATTTTTGACATTTACCACATGTTATGGAAGGAATCATTCTTCTGTTTACCATATGAGGAACTTTTTACTTTTCCGACAAAAGTACGAGGAGAAAGTTTTTTTAACTTATATGGAATGAACGGATTTTTACGCTATCATAACGCCTTTTATTAATAAAGATTAATCTACAATAATTGATAACTATTTTCAACAAAATCCTTTTCTTTTAAAATTTCATGGAATTTTGTGAAAATAAAATGATTTTGAAAAAGAAGTGATATTTTTTTCAAGAATTCATTTCAATTGTTATATCAAACCAATTTTGCATCTAAGATGACATTATTTAATATGTGTATATTTCAATTATAATGTCTCTATGATTTACATGGTTTCACTTTTCTTATGATGAAATGATATCAATTGTTTTATATGGATTATGTTATGCTTGGATGATGTTTATGAAACCCATTTTATTCATTGGGTTATGATGAATGATTTATGTTTTTGTTGTGGCACACATATGAATGATTTCATTATGATATGGGTGGGACCTATATCTCCCTCCAATGCATTGGGAAAAATTTATATCTCATGAGATAGACATGGCTAGAATGGTATGTAATTCCGGTTCAATGTTACAGGACTGGAACGAGAAGTGAACTCGATTCAGAAAGGGACTTTGTCCACTAAGATGGTCTTGGCAGCAATGACTTGGCTATTATGGAAATCATATCATGGGGTTAATGGTATTCCACAATTACAATATTTATTCCCATTCTATTTTATGATGATTGATGTTCCATTCTGATCTATGCCTTACGTACTTCTATGTTTTATGTCATTGCTCAAGATTTTGATGTTTAGACATTATGTTCATGTTTTTTAGTTCAAACGTATATGGTTTGTTTTATTTTTTCCATGCTTACCCTTAATGAGCATTTAAGATCACCCTTTATATGTTTTATTTTCCCCATGATATAAAGAAAAGTTTTAGGTAAGAAAACAAAATGGTAAGATCTTTGTGGGAGATGTTGAAGATCTTTCACCATGATTAGAAGATTATGTTCCGAGTTTCCAAAGACACTAAACTATTACGATCCTTGAGTTTTGGTTTTTGTTATGTATTAAGTATTCCGCAAGATTAAAGTATTGTACATGTACTTTAAGTTGTGGGTCTTTACAGTTGGTATCAGATGGAGGATTAATTAACCTTTGGAAACTAGGATGTAAAAACATTAGGGAAATCCCTAGAGATATTTCTAAGGTATGTCTACGGATGTTCCTAAGGATAAGTATACATATAGGTTAGAGTCCTAGAATTATTTTGACCATCATGAATAACCTTGGGTGAACCTACAGTGTCATGGATTAAAGAATTTTTGATAATATAGACATCCCATAAGTGACTTTTTATGATTATGTTCTTCCCTGTTATTTTAACGGTTTCTTACACCGTGGTTTTTGGTTTAAGTCAATGGAGGGAACCAGAAGGAATTGGGTTAACATTGAATCCAGTGAAAAAATTAGTGACTATGAGCAACAAAATTGTGTAATTCCTAGAAAGAAAGATTTTCTAATTATGTTGAATCAGTCATCGCGATATATTATTAACAAGGTGAAATTTAGTGGTATTCATAATTCATCAAATAAGAGGAACATGGGTTTTATGTATATTCACAAGTTGATGAGCATAGAGAAAGGAAGATTAAGAAATAAAAAAAACTAGAATAACCTTGATGAATACATCAAATGGAGGGGAAGATGTTATCTGTGGGGAGATAAGGGTCATAGAGTGACACACTGTTATGGAGTTCAATGTCTTATCTATGGAGAACATGGGCATTACCCAACTCAATGGCCTTACCTAAGAGGTTACTTCAAAATCAAGGAAGCAATTATTCTATGACAATCATTAAAGTGGATGGATTGAAGTGTCTATGTATAGGTATTCAAAAATAATGTTGTTGAGTTACTTTTATGGTAAATTGGAATATATATATCATGGTCCATTGTGGTTTTCAATACTTTTATGGTTCCAGTAACCATGAAAAGCGATTGAAATATTATTGGAAATCAGATGAAATGCACAAAATTGAGGTATAAGGAGAAAATAATATGTATGATAGTATTCATGATCACATGACTGATATAAGGACAAAGTGATATCATGGTTTGAGTATATCAAAATTTTTGGATTTTGGTATGTGGAAAGAGTTAACTTTTGACAGCATTCATGTTTTCACTAAAGTTCAATGGGTATTCATTTTTCAAAAGAATACACGATTAAGGTATTCCCATGTTTGGAATGCGATCAAAAAGAAATATCTTATGATATATGGGGGATAAATTAGGGTATTCACATGCTTATTATGTGACCTTTCCTGTATTCATTTTCTTTATACTATGAGATTGGAAAGATGTATTTTGGGTAAGTCTAAATATCAGAATGGATTATGTCAGACATCCGATATTATTGTTTAATTCTATGACTTTTCCATGTTTTTATTGTGTAGTTTTAGAAAAAGGACAACCTACGGGACGGGAGACAACTCGTCCCGTCGGACAAGGTTGTAGGAATCAAACACACAACCGAAGTGCGACATGCCTTTATCACCTACCACTAGCCTACAGGAAGTCCCTGGTTAGTATAAACTAGTTTATTTTATTAAGCGGTATGATAGATGAAGTATAAGTCCATTTTTGGAATCATATATGATTAACCTCACCATAGATGGAATTATCTATATTTAATAACTTTTTCTATCCTTTTGTTTGAGACAGATGGAATGACCTATCATTATATAACATGATCTTCTAATACTTCATGGAAGAAAAATTCAACTTCATTTCATTTAGAGATGAAGTGGAAATTGTTCAAGGCACAAACAATAGTAAGATTGTACCAAAATCAAGTAAGTATTTATTCTAATTCATGTTCTTCAACTTTAGGGAAATGGTCTTGAAAATCAAAAATGTTATCCAAGTTCTCATATATTTGATGAATCAGATGGTACCTTAGATCATCACAAATTTATGGCTTTGTTATTGTTGGATTTTTCATATCCCTGTTCTCTACCACTCACCATCAGAACATGATGGTTAGATTTCTCTTCTATATCCATGTTTTCACCTATGTTATCCTATGTGGAAACCTAGTGATGAGTTAATTTGGGTAACCATTATGTTTTATAATTCACTTTTTAAAATCATGTTTTAGTATTCTTTTTTACGATGTGAGTTTCTATGAAAGTAACTTTCAAGTAGTAAACCATTTATAACCCCGATGAATTTTGAGGGTGAAATTCATTTTAAGGGGAGTAGAATGTAACAACCTGAGATTTTATGAGAATTATTCTTTTTAATTTCATTGATTTGTTGTGTTTTACACTACACCAAAAATAGCTTTTCATATACGCAACTCCGTATTAGCTTGCAGTATACACAACACTATTCTTGGATCGTGTTACACACAATTTCAAGTTTGTTTTATAGAAATTATTCTACACAACATTATGTATAGATTTTGTTTAATGTATAAATGAAATAATTTTTTATTATGTTATACTCAACAACTAAGGTAGCTTTCACTACATTCAACCTTGACTTGGTTTGCATTACATGCAATCACCACCTTCCTTGATAGCGTGTGTAGTACGCAATACCAGGTTTCACTAAACAACGATATATTTTTATAATATAATTATGAACTAGCTGTTATGATTATTAGTATCTGAATTTTGAATTTTATGACATTATAATTCATATTACACATTTTATATAACATGGTAGGCGAACAAAATAATTTTTTCGGGTAAAATAAGTATTTTTTTAAAAATGCAGTTTTGTAGCCTTTTGATAGTGCACCCACCTTAAATCTAGTTTTTGACATGTTTATAAGTTTTATTTGAAAAACTAAAATTCTTATTTGGAATCAGGATATATAAATTTACTTTGGATAAATTTTTCATATTATTACGATAACTTTTATATTTTAATGAATAGTAAAAACAAAGTATATTTTAATTAAAACCAAATTTTTTCGTCACAATAATTTATATCGTTAAATTATAATATTGAATGGTTTTAAATTATAAATAGAATATATTTTTACCATTTAATATAATTTATGTAATTACCATTAATTTTACATTGAATACATAGTTAAAAAAATTTCAATCTTTGGAAATATTTTAACTTTTAAAACCTATTTTCTTAAAAACGGGATAAATTTTAATTTAATTAATGAAACTTATGTGTTTTGAATTTTGAAAAATGGATTACATATGTGGATTCAGTGGGTCCAAATTATGTTAATAGTTTACTTTAAATTTTTTGATATTATGAATAGTAACTACAGTAATGTTTATTTACATCAGTTAAATATAAATCGGGTAATTAAGGGTAAACCTATGATTATAAAATTACCCTTACACATGCCAAAATACTATTGGATGACTAAAAGTTGACCCATATCACCTAAGGGTTGGATTCGATTCATTTTATGGACTTTGGACCTTGGAAATAATTTAATTATTATTAAAACCAAAGAATGTGACAACATGTCACTCTATTAAATCTTATAAGTATAATAATTTTAATTTAGTGATAATCTTCATGAAACTTCAAAAATTAATAGTATCCAGAAATCTAATAAAATTATATTCATCATGAATATTTATTTAGAATTTTTAGGGATTAAATAATTATCACTAATAGTGACACAATAGTGATGTTGAAATTATTTTATTGATTGAAATATCAAATAAATGGTTTTAAAAATATTAAAATAAATATTTTATGAACTATTTAATGTGATCCACTAAATTTATAGATAACTATGACATATTATGAATCTATTAAAGCTTTACGTTTGAAAATATCTTTTTTGAGGATTTTATTTAAATTCAAATAAATGAATAGTGTCAAAATTGACACTATTGTTATTTTATAAAAATAAAATAATATAAAATTGTTTAAAATCACACATATATTTAAAAATTATAAATTAAAATTTATATGGTCTAAAATGTCATAAATTATCCAATTTTGGACAATTAAAAAGACATAAGTAGTTAATTATAATAATTTAAAATTTAGACTCTTATTACCACAAATAACATTAAATAGATTAAATAAGGATAAATCAAGTTGATAATGTTTAAAATAAATTACCAACATGTATAAATTTTATTGGTTGATGATATTACAAACCTATCTCATCTAATTTTAGGAATTGAGTCATTTTGAAAGTTTTTATGTGGGGTTTGAATTTATTATAAATTAATATTTCATATGTTTCCAAAGGTGCCCCTCTCATCCTTTATAAAAGGGAACCTCCTCCCTCTCCTCTTCACAACACATTGAGCATTCAATATCAACCAACCCCTGCCCATTTAACTTCTTCACTTCAATAGGAACATTCTTTAGGTTCTTGTCTTCTCAAAAGACAAACTCTAGTGCCTTAAGAGGAAGCTTAAAGAGGTGCGTTGAAGAAGAGGTAATCTCTTCTACCGATTCGTTCAAGTTTCTTTCTTCTTCAAATTATTATTCTTTAGTTGTTTCATTATAAATTTATAACATAAGTATCTATAATATAATTATATGTTATTATAAATATGATACAACCCCATTTCAACTTCTATACATCCTATGGAAAACGAAATCACCGCGCGTGCGTACGTACGGAATACCGTCTCCACGCCGTGGTGTAATATGTTTTTCCACCACCACCTTACTTGGATGGGTATAATGGTGTAAATAATAACTATATATGGATATTATAACATAATAATTATTATGAGATATTATATCATCCACTCCTATCCCATTCAATAATTATGGTAATGATATCATCGCTCGTGCATACGAACGGATTAATGTCTCCATGACGCGACGAGATTCAATCTCCATGATTACCATTAAAGAATAACTATAAAGTATATATAATTAATAATAATGGTTTATATAACATAATAATAATACTGTATTTATTTATTTGTTATTCACTTACTTCCATTCAAGTCAATAAGGAAAATAAAACAGCGTTCGTGCGTATGTACGACCTACCGTCTCCTTGAACGGTGTGATTCATTTCATTTATCTATCTATTATATATATATATATATTGATTATATATGATATATAAGTCATTTATTAAATTCTAGAAGTTAGTAAATTTTGATATAAGTAATAATAATATCAAAAACAACAAGTCCAAACACGTACGATAAATGAAACGATTTTACCGAAAACGCTCCTTTAACATGGAAGTTACAAAAGAATAAGTAAAGTCATAAGTGAACCATATAAGATATCATAAAAATGAATAAGATTATGTAATAAGTCAATAACATTATTTAAATCATTATACAAGAGGTTTGGATACATATGAAGCATATCAGACATAAGGTAAGGGATAACTTTTCCAATCTCGGTTTTATCTGAGATTGTTTATTTGTAAGTATTTACCGGGGTTATATTTATCATCCTTGTACCTATTTCATAAAAATGGTTTCATTTATTTTTAAAGTCCCCTTTACAAATTTTTTACTTTTACCACATGTTATGGAAGGAATCTTTCTTCCCTTTACCATACGAGGAATTTTTTTACATTTCTGGCAAAAGTATGAGGAGAATGTTTTTTAACATATATAGAATGAACAGATTTTCAAGGTTTCATAATGCCTTTTCTTAATAAAGCTTACACTACAAGATTTCATGACTATTTTCAAAAAAAAATCTTCTCTTTTAAAATAGCATTGCATTTTTTGAAATGAAAATTATTTTGAAGAAGAAATGATATTTTCCTTAAGAATTAATTTCAAGTGTTTTATCAAAACAATTTTCCATCTAAGATGACATTATTTCATATCTGTATGTTTTAGTATAATGTCTCTATGATTCACATGGTTTCAATTTTCTTATGATGAAATGTTATCCATATTTTTATATGGATTACTTTATGCTGGGATGAGGTTTATGAAACCCATTTTATTATTTGGGTTATGATGAATAATTTATGTTTATGTTGTGGCACACGTATGAATGATTTCATTATGAGATGGGTGGGACCTATACCTCCCTCTAATGCATTGGGTAAAGATTTATATCTCATGAGATAGAAATGGCTGGAATGATATGTTAATCTGATTCAGTGTTATAGGACTGGAACGAGGAGTGAACTCGATTCAGAAAGGGACATTGTCCACTAAAATGGTCTTGGTAGAAATTCATTGGCTATTATGGAAATAATATCACGTGCTTAATGGTTTTCCACAATTACATGATTTATTCCCCTGATATTTTATGATGATTGATGATCCATTATGATCTATGCCTTATATACTGCCAAGTTTTATGTCATTGCTCAAGATTTTGATGTTTAACCATTATATTCATGTTTTTATGTTCAAACGTATATGGTTTGTTTTATTTTCTCCATGCTTACCCTTACTAAGCATTTGAGATCCCCCTTTATATGTTTTATTTTCCCCAGGATATAGAGAAAGGTTATAGGTAAGAAAATAAAAGGGGAAGATCTTTATGGGAGATGTTGAAGATCTTTCACCATGATTAGAATATTATGTTCTGAGTTTCCAAAGACACTAAACTATTACTATCCTTGAGTTTTGGTTTTTGTTATGTATTAAGTATTCCTCAAAGGTAATGTATTGTCCATGTACATAATGTTTTGGGTCTCTACAAGATGTTTTTAAAAAAATACATAACAATCCTGATATTTCATATATATTAATTAACAAACATTCAATGAAAAAAAATATTCACATTTAAACAATAACCATTGGGTACCATAATACCATGATGAAACTAAAAAATCACATCTTCTCAATATTTCATAATGTGTTATAATATGTATTTAAATATATTCTATTTCCTTTTATAGTAGGATCTAACTCTAAATGTATTCATAGTGATATCACGTCCAATCTAGTATTCAATCCATCCTTTTCAATTTCATTTTATGTATAGAAAAGTGATAGTCAAACTGTCGCCTATGTTTTTCTTAACATTCACAGCATCAATGTTATGTTCTTTCTCTAAAAATACCTAATAAGGTAGTTCAAAAAAGATGTATTGTTTCTTCTAGATATTTTTCGGAGGACCATAAATTCATTAAATTCTAAATGCCGAATCAATAATTTTCACCCTATTATAATATTATTCAACAAAAACTGGTTGTGGGGGAACATTTTATTTAAGAAAATTGTTAAATGTTTTTTCAATCTATGATAAGGATGATCGATTCAAAAAAATCATCGATGTCCCATGTAAAATGTCCTTCTTCCATTCATCAATTGATAATATAAAATATCTTCTTTAAAAAATGTACATTCATTTAGTCCCATAACACTATATCCAAATGATTTCTCATATGAAATAAAGTCATTTATAGTGAACAATATCACATCACGAATATGAAATTACTATTTCTTGTATGCATATAAAACATTAACACATGTCTTCCATAGATGTTTCAAATCATCAATCAATGGTGAATAATACACCTCAATATCATTTCTTGGAAATTTTGGTCCATAAATCATCAAGCTCATCATAACATATTTTTTATTCATACTTATATGAGGGGAAATGTTTTAAACTTCCAAAAAATAGGCCATGATCAATGTTAGAAACTTAGTATATGATATGGATTCACTCCATCAGTACACAAAAAAATTCTAATATTTCTAGCTTCACATCCAAAACCACGAATTGTTTTTCAAATATCTTCTATTATAGAGATTCAGAATGGTGACATACGTTACCATTAGAGATACACTCTTATGAATTCCATCTTAACTTTTCTCACATTAATTGAATTTGAAAATAAATTCTTCAAATAAAAAATTATAGGAAGGTCCCAAATTTATTTATCATGATCATTGATTATAGAACCTGAGAATGAATCACAATTGAATTATTGTAATTATATAAAGGAATCGTGGGACTATGTTATTAGAATGTATAAAAAATAATTTTTCATGAGTGTATATTCTTATACCTGAGAATGAATCTAATATGACCTTTTCATCCATCTTAAAGCGTGATGTCATACATATTGAAATGTTTCATAAATATTACTATTCTTTCATATACAACACACAATAATTGGGGCATGCATGAATCATTTTATACCGTAATCCCTTTGGGCATAATAGTTTAGTTGACTCATAATAGGAATCTATAATCCCACTACCTTCTCAAAGTATCAATTAAAAAAGATCAAGTATGTTAGAGAAATATTTATCAGTCCACTCATTTCTTGATTTCAAGTTAACTAATTTCAAAATTGATTAATAACTTATATATACAATTCATCTTATGAATAATTATGTCTCAAAATATCCAAACATTTGATCAAAAATTGATTTTAATGGTTTAAACACCTAAATCATTAATTAATTCTTCACTACAATGCTCTACCTCATTCTGTATAAATTCATCAACATTAGATGATGAAGTTTCAATTCATTCACCATGCCTGATCCAATGTGTACAATTAATGATAAAGCCAATGAAAATGATATGATACTAGATTTCTATAGAGATAAAAATTCCCAAATTCAAGAACTTTACATAGGGATATAAATTAAGATATTTTTTTAAGATTTTGTTTAGAAAATTCCAATAAATCATTATCTTTTTTTTTCATATTCACTTGTAGTTCTTCGTAAATTTATCCAATTATGATACATTTTGTACCTGGAATCAAAATATAATCTATGAATATATTAAAAAATATAATCATTTATATACATATAAAAACTGATAAATTTTAAACATAAACACATTCAAAAAATGATTTGTAATCCGATATGAAGAATCAACAATTTCTAGTAATAAAATAAAAAATAACCTACTAAAAGTATATATTTTGTGTGATGTGTGTTATGCTGATCCAACATACATCAAATGTAATGACCCTATTAGAAATTCCCAATAGAAAATAATAATTTTTTTAGAATAGTTTTTATCAAATTATGGACATTTGAACATATATTGGGTTGTAATATTATTTCAAAATTATTTGAAAATTATTTAATTTTAATATATTAGAAGATATATAGAAATATCATATACTGTTTCAATCATTTAAAAGGGGTAAATTTAAACTATTAAAGTTAATTAAAAAATATTTTATCATATTTTTATTAAATATATCATATTGTAATATAAATTATATATCTTTGGAATTTAAAAATATTTAATTTTTAATTTTCATATTATATACATGTGGTTTATTAATATTATAATTTAATTATATTCAATCATCTAACATGTATCGGTTCATATTATATAGTTTTAACATTAGTTTGGTGTAGAATGTGTTAAAATGGATTGAAGATTGTATTAATTTAATGGTTGAAAAATATGGAGTCATTACATGTGATGTACACTATATTGATGAACGATGACACTATATATCATTTTTCAATGAAAAATATCATTGGGACCATTTTATAATTTCATAAAATAAAACATTTATCAAAATAAATAGAGGTTATCAAAAACATCTTTATATAACAATCAACAACATATAAATAACTGAAATAAAAATTCAACAATATAATTAACGATAAATAATTTATCGTCAAAATATAAAATAAAAATAACAAATTCAGATTACAACATGGAATATGGATCCTTAATTTGAAATTTCTGTTTCTAATTCATAAGAAGGATAATCACTAGAATATTTAATAAAAAGAATTATAGAAATGAACAATAAAGAAGAACAAATAAATAAAATCAAATAGTAGATGATGGTTGGACAAAAAACATCTTCTAGGGAGACATAATTCCATGGATGATGATTCAATGATAGAGGATGGCGAATCATGACCAAATATCTTGAAATGATGATAATAATTGATGAATATATACATCAATGGTAGTTGAGGATCATCGGGTAGTTTTTAGGGTCATCACAAGTCAAGAGAAATGTTTCAGAGATCTAGAAAACAGGGGTTCTCAGTCCCGTGTTTTTTTGAATTTTTTTAACGTCTGTTTTTAAAGGAACGGACAACCAAAACATAATTTTTGTTGTCATTGTTTGTAAAAACCTACACTAAAAATTATTATTTTTTAATTTATCATTCCAATTTACATAATAAACTGACATGATAAATATATTTTCTTCTTTTTTTGGAATAAGTATTTAACAATGATGATGCCAATACTCACTATAATTTTTCCCCATTGGTTTTTGTTAAAACTGATTCCAAAACATTCTTATATATACAGTTTTTATCAGTCTAAAAAAACCAATACCAATGCTTCAACATTGAAGTCACTATTTCTAATAGTGGCCTTGTACTACCCCCATGTAACCCTTCTTGGGGTTTTCATATCTTTTTAAATAGAAGTGGGAATTGGACCCATAATTAATCCATTCTATTTATATTTTAACATAGATCATGCTGGTAATGCTTGTGAGTTTTTTTGGGAACTCCTAAGTGGTGTTTCTTGTCATTCATAAATGGAAAGGTTCATCCTCTAGTTTTTGTATTCATTGTCTCATGGGAGTGGGAACAATTCATATATGATAAATGAGATACCTGTCTTGACCTATTATTATTTGATTTTATTTTTGAGGATTTATGACTTGTGGGATGTAACTTTATATCCAATTAGGCTATGAGACTAGTTGTTATGGAGGATCCCCTATAAGATTCTTATGTTTACCATTCGATCTAGAGGATCCTGTATAAGATGCCTCTATCTTCTATATTCTTAATGGGGACCCCTTATGGGATGCCTTAGATTATGAGTTGATCTAAGGAGTCCCCTGGAGGATTCATTTACTTATATATTCTTCTATGGTTCCCTTATATGATTACTTTTTCTTCTAATAAAGTATTAGAGGGTCCCCTGTAGGATGCCTTAACCAATGTATTATTCTGACAATCCTGTTTAAGATTCCTCCATGTTACATAAAATTTGAATATTTCATTTAGGATTCCTCTCTTATCTTTACATATAAGGATCTCGAGTATGATTTCAATTTTTTTTTAAATTAAGGGACACAAAGGGTTTTTATTGTTTGACTGACCCTGATCTGTTATGTTAGGTTTAGGTAGAGATAGTTGTGGGTGTCACCATAGAACCCATGACGAACTAGTAAGACCATAGGTCCATGACATTAGTATTAGGTTTATGTGTTCTTACAACCGCACACATTATTATGACATAACATATTTATTGTCAATGCATAGATTTTTAATATAGGTTACTCCTATTTGGTGGTTGTTGATCCGGGAATGAGGTGTATTTCTTTCTTTTGGGATTCCCAAACATTCTTCTAGGGATCCTACTTCATTTTTGGGATTCCCATACATTCATTTTGGGGATTCAATATTTGAGCCATATTGTTTTTTATATTTACTAGTGTAACCAGAGGAACTACCTAGGATATGGATGTTGATCCTGTATACTTGATTATTATATTATTGGGATGTCTAGAGGTGTTTCTTGGAACCCATATACTAAACCTAATACTATGATATATGGGTATGGAACCCTAGTGATGACACTCATGGTTTATTAAACTCTCCCAAGGGACGAGGATGAATCTTATCTCCTCATTCTGAGTAGTGATGAGGATTCTTACACTCTCATTGATCTGATTATACATAAAAATGATTATGCACTCTTAGATGATGTGGATAATTACACTCTATCTGGATGGTTAATTTACCATAGTGTAATTCCGGATGTCCCTTAGAGTGGGATACAGACAATTATTAAACTCTTCCGGATGAAGGGATGATTACACACTCCCTTATTAGAGACTCTTGGGGTGGACATGGAATATCACAATTGAGTTCTCCTTATAGATCACCTAAGGGTCAGACCCATATGGATTATCTGAGTTTTAAACGTCATGACCACCTACATTCCATGACCTAGGGCTCATACATTAAACTATATTTACATGGATTGGGAAGCATGACATCTAGTTCAGTTACCATTTATAGTATTTCTTGATTCACTTCCCCAGAATCCGTTGTTTTAGTGATTGGGTGTGATTATAGGTGAACCCAAGAGTAGGATGAGTATCACCCTATGGTGATGTATATTTCTGAAAGATTTTTCTTGCACTGGTCAAAATTGGTATATGTCGATTGGGATTACAATGTCAAATATAAACATAATGATACAGGAAATGAGTGGTAAGACAGCTAGCACAATTCCCTTTCCTAAGATGTCCAATCAATCAGGATTACAGACCCAAGGATCGACTACATATTGGTTTTATGTTAATTAATTAACCTTACTCGTGAATATTCATATTTATGTATATTTTTATAGGTATGGAACTATGCATGAATACATATATAAATATGGACATTCATGGTAGAACTTTCCTAGTTGACTAGGATTACAGACTCGGGGTTTGACTATGGTTTCACTTTATCCATTTAACATATCATTTCAGTTGTGTCTTTGCTTGGATGAACACTTTTTTTTAATACACATATAACATTATATTTATTGGTTTATCATCCGGGTGTCCTACATATATTATTTATCGCCACATTACATGCACCTCAGTGTATGTATAAACCTTATGTATTCTTTTTTAGGTTGAGGAGAAGTGGCCTAGTAGCTAGGTCTAGTGGCCAGTGTTTCTTGATCGAGCGAAGCTACATGAATGGGTTATTCTGATCAAGATGGTGCGGTTCGATAATGTATGGATACTAAGTATGTGGTCTATGATAGAGTTAGTTGTAGATCTCCGTACTTTTATTTCAAATTATTTTGTACTCCTATATATAAAAGTTTATCCTGGTGGGTGACTAGTGTTATATTTATTACATATTTTTCCATGATTTTATATAATTTTCATTTATTACTAAAGCATGTTCTATTTCAGTTTATTTACTACTTCCACACTATTTTTACATTCAGATGTGTATGATACATTATTATTTACACTGTTTTCTTACTCTGATATTAGGAAATTGTCTCCCCACTATCACATTATAGGCCTTCACTGCTAGTCCACAACCTTTATCATATAGTGACACATACTTGAGGTCTAGTAACCCATCATCTAAGTGCACCATTTTAGTGAAATCCGGTCTTGGATATTTGACAATCATTCAATAAATTTTGAGATGATCATGGACCACTATTGTGACCATGATATTTTCCAACAACGTACAAATATTATAATATTTTGAATCAATTTTAATTGTGGTGATTTTTCTTATTCAATGATTTTTTTTAAAAACATTAGATTGCTTCCCATTGAAATGAGCTTCAATTGTGATAATTAATTTAAATTATTGTACCAAAAATAAAATACAGAGTACCCAAATCTATTTCAAGCCCATCACATTACCAAAAATCATGATATTTCATTTTTCAGTAATCAATATAGAATTTCCAAACCATAATGTGTTCTATTTTTTAGAATATTCAATCAGTAGCCTTTCGCTTATTATGGAACCACAATCATCACACATTATTGTATATACCATATACATGGTTATAGGATTATCACCACTTCTCCTCTCCAATAACTATAATATTTTTTACTATAGTACTATTAAGAATATTAGATTTAGGTTAATAAATAAAAATAGGCATGGATACTACCCCTTTAATTAAGGCTGCTTAAGGTAGATCATCATATGATATCAAAATATTACATTCACTTTATATATTTATTTATCTCTAGTATCATCTAAAAAACATTTGTTATTGTAACATTTTCATTATTTCTGAATTTTCAATTTTTTTCATTTAATGATTGACCAATTTCAGTTACATTTATAATAACTTCATATTGAGTGAGTTTTTTTATGTTCAATAAATTATAATTTATATTCATAAATCATATTTATCCCTAAAATCTATTTATCATAATTTTTTTCTTTTTATTTGAGCCTTTAATTTTTCGATATAGAGCATCAGACTTCAAGATCAATATTCATTGCTTCAATAGATCCATGTTTTTATAGAACAATATACAAGATAATACCTTATATCTTATATAATTCTCTCTATCCTTTATCTAAACATCAATATAACTGTCACACCCCGATTGAAAGAATTTAATTATTCTAATTATTTTAACTTTTCAATCCCCATTTTTTATTGCGATCTGAGTCTAAGTTCAAATTTGTGCACTTTTTCTGATAAGCGATCGTTTTTTTTGGCTTCCCAATGTCCGATGCATGGGCAGGGCACATATAAATACATGTGGCTTCACCAGACCACCGTGCGGCCTTCCCGATGCGCATTTAGTTAGTTAATCAACCTAATGAATAATAAAGTTAAGGTAAAAGAAAAATAAAATTATTTAGAACTATTTAAATAATGAAAAAAAGATTATTATTATTATTATTATTATTATTATGTTTTATGTTTTTATTACTATTACTATTAATGATTAATATTATTGTTTTTATTATTTTTATGAATCACTAATTTTTTTTTGTTGTGCGCAAACCCCCTCCCCTCTCTAATTCCCTCCCCTCCCCACGCGGCCTCTACCCTGCGCGCACCCCCTACATGCGCGATCCCCTCCACTCGGCCAGCTCCCTCCCTTCGGCCGCTCTCCCTCCCACGGCCCCCCGCCAACGAACCACCACCGGTGCCCCGATCTCCCTCCCTTTCTTTCCCAACCGCGCACCTCTCCCCCGTCGAGCCGACCTCCTTGATTGATGACCGGCTAGCCGCGTCGGTGAACTCCTCCCCCGAGCCAGCTACTGTCGTCATCACCGTCCCGGGCATAGGCTGCCGCTTCCTCCGCCGGTGAGTCCTCTCCCTCCCTCTCCTTCTTCATTTGGCCAATTTTTCCTCCCTCGTTTCGCCTTTTGCGTTCGGTCGGACCCTATATCATGAGGTGTGTCTTTGATTTCCATTTTTCTCCTATTCTAGGTTGGTGTAAATGGTCTCTTGAGGCCATTCAGAGTGTTTCCCGACAACCACCACCAAAGGCGAGGCGATTCGGTGTGGTTTGGTCCACTGTCATTGACCCAAGGTTAGTTTTTGTTGTTTCCACTTGTTTCACATATCTTGTATTTGGGGTTTTTGGTGTTTTTTGACTCCCTATTTTGTCGTCGGTAGGGCGTTGGATAGTTTCATGTTGGTTCGTCTCGTTTTGGTTCGTCTCCGACACCCGAGGTAAGGGTAAATGTCATTGTCTGGTTTCACAACTAGTTATGTGACATCCTTTATGTTTTTTAAGGTTGGTAGTAATTATCTTTTAGGGATTTGGTTGCTGCCTTGTGATTTCAGTACGTCTCGGTTCGTCGTTCACCATTTGAGGTGAGGATTCTCTCATTTATTTGTTTGATTTGGTTTTTTTTATTCAATTGCTTTGATAATTTTTATAGAGTTCGTATTAGACCCCTTATGGTGTGCTTGTCGTGCGAAGGGATATTCATGCCATTTTTGCGAAGTTGTCTATACTGAGGTTGGTGGTCCCGCATTCAAATGTCATTTGAGAAATTACTTTACTTGTATAATTAATTTATCATGTTCTTTATTTTATTTGTTTTATGCAAATTTGGTTTTTCCTTGAAGTTATCATGTGTTGGGTTTCCTTAGTTGCTTGTTAATATGGAATGAAGTGTGTTCGTGATGAAAACCCATGTTTGGTATTTTGTCAGTGTTGTGCAAGCACTATAAATTCCGTTTTGTCATGTGATTGGTGTGTGTTTGGAGTTTTTTCACAAAATCTTTATGTGGTTCATTGAATATTTTAATGGGAATTTGGTTTTAAATTTAGGTGTGGTCTCATCTTAAAAATGGGGTTTTCACTTTTCATTCAAATAGTGTGTTGAAATGTGTGAGTAGTTTATATTATATGGTTTATGAGATTTATTCTTGTGTTATAATAAATTGATGTGTCATTAGCGCTAACCCTTATGTGTTATTTTGATATGTTTTATAGATTTTTTAAGTGTTTAATTGTTCTATTAAAATTATTTGTGTAGTGCGTTGGGCCTCGCTACGGTGGTTTGGGGTTGCGGGTTCGAGGTATCCTACATGTACATGCATAGGGTAAGTCATATATATATATATATATATATATGACCTCTTTGGTCATATTCCCTCATGGCGCGGGTAATATGTGCAATGCAGCTAGGGGCATATATATATATGTATAAGTGCATGTGTGTGTAGGCGTCAAACGTGGGTTCGAGTGGTCGTTGACAAATAACGACAAGTGTGAGGTAGGTCCTCTATGCCTATGCCTTTAATTTGAGATTCATAATTGCCTGCTTGTTTTAAAAATATGTTTTAAATTTACGCTATATACACATGCTATGAAATCAGGTTACGGTTGCTAGAAATGATTATGCCTTTGCTTTGGAAACTGAAATGTATTTTTAATGCTATCGGTCATAAGTGACCTTTTCTTGAAAAATTGATTTCCTAAGTGGTTTTGAATTATTAATGTGTATTTCCGAAGGTGTTTGGTCTTTTGGACGATTAATTGTAAAAAGAATTCACTTTATCTAATAAATCCCATTTAGAACCTTAATAACGTTTTATGAAAAAGAAAAACCTCTCTGGAGGCACACCCCCTTGGTTTTAGAAAATGATTTGTATGTTGGAAGTGTTATGATGTGCCTAACGTTGAAGTTTATTTATTCTGTGACATGAAAGAGGGGGGATGCGCTTAAGGAGGGAGAACAGTGGTGAGATGTGGAATGAGTTTTAGAAAAAGAATGTTTTACGTAAATATATGTTTGCTTGATAAAGAAAACTCACCACCACTTGAAATAGAGCACAATGGGAATCCTGGGTATCTAGGTGGGTGACCAGGACTAGTACGCTAGATGACAAGGCAGGGGTTCGTCCAGGTTTGTCTAGCAGGATTGACACAACAACACTAACAAAACATATGAATTTCTGAGGGTCGTGGTCTTCTAAGCCACGTTTTCTGAGGGTTGTGGCCTTTTAAACCACATTTTCTGAGGGTCATGGTCTTCAATGCCAGGTTTCACTGAGGTACGAGGTCTCTAGGTTCCCACTTGTTCTAGATACCCATAGGTATTACCCATTGTGCACATTTGTGACATGCTGCTTGTGATGTAACTTTCTTTCAGTTGTTTCATAACAAGTGTCTTGTTTGTAAAAAAAAATCACATTCTACTCCAAACTGGTTTATTTTCATTTCGAAATGTTAATGCGTGCTTGGAACCTATTTTGAAAATGTAGTAAGAGTGAAATGATTTATCTGAAAATGCATACTCATTACTAGAATTTAAAAATAAGGGAACACATTATTTTATTATATCTTATTTTCAAACAATTATAGTTGGGTTTCTTAATAAAGGCGGAGGCATAGGACATGGTTATATTTTGGCATTCCTACTGAGCATCTCGATGCTCACGCCTAGTTTACTTTTCAGTTGCAGGTTTCAGTCTTGGATCACTTTTGGGAGTGAGTGTAGTTGACGTACCGTGGTGATCCACGGGGTTACCTGAGGTATGTCACGTTGCTTTGTTTATTCCTTTTTCTGCTGTCAGGTTGTTTAGTTTATTTTCCTTTATTTATCGGCTTGTTCATTTTATGTTTATCTGTTTTCTTCATGGGCCAAACTGTTCCCAACTGGTTCTTTTACGCCCGGCACTAGTTGCCAGCCCGTGGGGATCGGGAACACCCTTCAGGCATGTCGCGGACTGGGTCAGGCGCGGTTTCGGATGACGACCCATCCTGGTTCATGAAAAAATGGTATCAAAGCTGCCCTTGTTATTTGGGGTGTCAAGTAGCCTGGTGATTAGGTGTGTCGGGGCTCGAGAGGGAGGTGCAGGAAGGATGTCATGAACCCTTTCCCGTCACGAGACTCAAGTTACCAGGGGTAGTTCGAGATTTGAATTTTCTTCTTTGGCTTGGTTTATGTGTATGAGGGATGACAATGGAAGTGAGCCAGTGTTACGCGGCATACACGCATGGAGTAGAGACCCATGTAAAACCCGAGTGCACGGTTCAAGATACTTCTTGTGGTTAATGCTCACTCGTAGCATGGTCTGCTAAGCCATGTTATCGGGTTGGCATAGCCACTAGTTCCTTGTTTCTGGAAACTATTTTCTTTTAATGAGTGAGTGGTTTCAAAAGGGAAAATGGGAGGTGTTTTAGAAGTTGTTTTGGGATCATAGTAACACATTTTGGAATGAGAAATGGAAGAAAAAAATGTTTTGGAAATTGGAAATGTATTGCTGCAATGATAAGTTACTATTTCAAATTGGTTGGGAATTTGTGCTTTATGTTGAATGATCTGTTTTTGAAAATGAGAAGTGTCTTGAATTGACCCTTGTTATTCCTATGAGTGATCACATGCATTGAGGTGTGCATGTGGCAAGTGGAGAAATTGGTTATGTGAGTGGATGGGTTCTTGAGCTAGCACAGAGATATGTATGTGTGAGAATTCATGGAATACCAATGGTGGATATTGAAGTTGTTTTGTTGCTGAAAAAAATGGATCCCAAAAAGGTAATTTAAATGTTTTGAAAAGTGAGTGAGAAATTGTTTAGCATTCTCTTTTTGTGTTGGGTATTCTCTTTCGTGGGTTCTTGGTTTTGACATAATGAATTGTGGTTGGACTAGTGATTTGAGTTTTAGCTTTTGTTTAGGATTGAGGTGTGTAATATTTATTGATGATGTGTTTTGATTCGGATTTGTGCCTCTTGTTTTTTAGTATACTGCCCAGAAAAGTCCCATAGGGTTCTAACGAGTCTCTTCTAGTTGTTGGTTCTACCTAGACTCTTAGCGGAGTGGGGGAATTGAAATATTCTCGTTTGTGGTACAGCTTCCTTGGTGATCGTGATCTATCGAAGGTAGCGGTATGGCTTGGTGAAATCGTTGGTGTTTCCAGGTTATTGGAAACTCCCAAAACTATGAGTGTCTGTGTTGGTTCGGGTCCGTTTGAAGGTGAAACTTTGCATTGGTGGAGGAAATAATCCTAGCGTCATTGCATGATGGTATGCTTTGGAAGGTGTTTAAGGCGACTCTCGTACGATGGTTTATACCTGAGGAAGTGAAGGGTGAGGAATGTGGCAGAACCTGTGATTGTCCAGGGTTCCATGACCATTTCGTTTTGGTGTTTGGGAAGGATCCCCATCAGGTGACAAGAGTGAATAGTAGGAACCTGTCTCGGACAAGTCTTCTTGTCAATTCTATCCACTATTAGTTGTGTCAACCCCCCTGTTTGCTTCTAGTCCTCTTTGTTTTGGTACTTTAAGTCACCTTGTCATCATCCTCAGAAGGCTTGCCGTTAGTGTGGCCATTTGGGACAATTGAAGAGGTTCCGTTAGCGGTATTGTCAGCAGGAGTGTCGACCGAGGGATGTTAGCTCCTGACTGCGGGGAAGCAGATGCTTCAAGACATCAGATCTCCAATCACAGGTCTCGGAGTGAAGCTCTTCACGTAGTCAGGAATCGTTGGGTGTGGGGAACCTTGGTCTAATTTTTTTCTCCAATGCTGAAATGGGGACGGTCTGAATTTCCCTATTGTAGCTCTCCCATCTTTGAAAGTTCTATTTTTCTATAAGAGGTGTAAGGACCTCTTTTTCTCATTGTGGTCTTTGTTCTTTAGATACCCCATCGTGGTTGTATGAAGGCGTGGTGATCTCTTTTTCTTGTAATTCTAGTAGATGTGCCTCCTCGAATATGAGTTTTGAAGTTTGTCTCTTTTTTCCTGGGAGTCTCAAGGTTATTGTCTCTCTTTTGTGGCTAGCTCCTTTGGGGACCCGTTATTGTTTTAGGATGTGCTATTTTTGGAAACACATGCATCTTGGGAAATGACAAATAGGGGTGTGGTCCGCCCTTCAGCTCAAGGTCTTTCATCGAGGACCCCATGTGGGGGGGGAGTCTGGTGTATGCGGAGAGTTCATGGGTCGGTTTGTGCTGGGTCTCTCATATTGTTTTGTGCTAATTGGCTTAAGTTGTTCAGTTCTTAAATGGTGGGGGACCCCCTAGGAATCTTCTTGTGCCTTCTTCAAGGTTTGGTCTGTGTGGCAGTTCCCTCTTGGATCAAGTTATCAGTTCCAGAGTTAGCCCATTCTAAGAGTCTAAATGTCAATTGTGCTAGTCGGATTCTTGTGGTGGGGAGAACCCTCCTAGTTTCTTAATGGTTCTTCTCTTTTCATTTTCCCTCATAGTTGTTCGGGTGTGACTGATGGAGTGAAAATTCATACCGAGTTCATGCTTTTGTGGGTATTTTTCTGTTTCAAACTCAATTTTGATTCCTCATTCGGCTGGGTTACTTTCTGGGGGCAGAAAGTTTTTGTGGTGGGGAGAATTGTCACACACTTATTTCAAGAATTTAATTATTCTAATTATTTTAACTATTTCAATCCTCATTTTTATTGCGATCTGAGCCCGAGTCGAAATTTGTGCGCTTTTTCTGATAAGTGATCGTTTTTTTGGCTTCGCAATGTCCGACGCATGGGCAGGGCACAGACGAAACCATGTGGCTTCGCTAGACCATCGTGCGGCCTGCCTAATGTTCAGTTAGTTAGTTAATCAACCGAATGAATAATAAAGATAACACAAAAGAAAAATAAAATTATTTAGAAGTATTTTAATAATGACAAAAAAATTATTATTATTGTTATGTTTTATGTTTTTATTAATATTATTATTAATGATTATTATTATTGTTATTATTATTTTTAAACCCTAATTGTTTTTTTGTGCGCAACCCCCTCCCCTCTCTAATTCCCTCCCCTCCCCACGTGGCCTCTAGCCTGCATGCACCCCCTGCCTGTGATATCCCCTCCACCCGGGCAGCTCCCTCCCTTCGACTGCTCTCCCTCCCACGGCCCCCCTCTGACGAACCACCACAGGTTTCCCGCTCTCCCTCCCTTTCTTTCCTAGCAACACACCTCTCTCCCTTCGAACTGACTTCCTTGCTTGCTGACCAGCTAGTTGCGTCGGTGACCTCCTCCATCGAGCCCGCTGATGCCGTCATCCCCGTCCTAGGCATAGGCCGCCGCTGCCTCCACCGGTGAGTCCTCTCCCTCCCTCTCCTTCTTCATTTGGAAAATTTTTCCTCCTTCACGTCGCCTTTTGCGTTCGGCCAAACCTTAGCTCATCAGGCGTGTCTTTGATTTCCAGTTTTCTCCTATTCTAGGTTGGTGCAGATAGTCTCCTGAGGCCCTTCGGAGCAAGTCCCGAAAACCACCGCCGAAGGCGTGGCAATTCGATGTGGTTCGGTCTACCGGCATTGACCCAAGGAGAGTTTTTGTTTTTTCCACTAGTTTCACACATCTTTTATTTGGGGTTTTTGGTGTTTTCTGACTCCCTGTTATGTCTTAGGTAGGGCGTTGGATAGTTTCATGTTGGTTCATCTCGTTTTGGTTCGTCGCCGACACCCGAGGTAAGGGTTAATGTCGTTGGCTGGTTTCACAACTAGTTATGTACATCCTTTATGTGTTTTAAGTTTCATAGTAACTATCTTGTATGGATTTTGTTGATGCCTTGTAATTTCGGTCCGTCACGGTTCGTCGGACACCGTTTGAGGTGAGGATTCTCTTATTTCCTTGTTTGATTTTGTTTTTTTTTATTCAATTGCTTCTATAATTTGTATTTAGGGTTCGTATTAGACCCATTGTGGTGTGCTTGTCGTGCGACGGGAGATTCATGCCATTTTTGCGAAGTTTTCTATTCTGAGGTTGGTGGTCCCGCATTCAATTGCTATTTGAGAAATTACTTTACTTGTTTAATTAATTTATCATGTTCTTTAATTTATTTGTTTTACGAAAATTTTGTTTTTCCTTGAAGATATCATGTGTTGGGTTTTTTAGTTACTTGTTCATATGGAATGAAGTGTGTTCGTAATGAAAGACCATGTTTTGTATTTTATTAGTGTTGCGCAAGCATTATAAATTTTGTTTTTTCATGTGATTGGTGTGCGTTTGGATTTAGAAGAAGTTTTTGAGTTGGCGGTTGTGTTTAAAGCCTTTTGATACCTATTGGAGTTGTTTCATAAAATTTTTATGTGGTTCATTAAATATTTTAATGGGAATTTGGTTTTAAATTGAGGTGAGGTATCATCTTAAAAATGGGGTTTTCACTTTTATTTCAAATAGTGTGTTGAAATGTGTGAGTAGTTTATCTCTTATGGTTTATGTGATTTATTCTTGTATTATAATAAATGGTTTTCTCATTATCACTAACCCTTATGTGTTATTTTTAAATGTTTTAAATATTGAATAAGTGTTTAATTGTTCTATTAAAATTACTTTTCTAGTGCATTGGGCCTCGCTACATTGGTTTGGGGCCGCGGGTTCGAGGTATCCTACATGTACATGCATAGGGTATGGCATATATATATATATGACATCTTTGTGCATATTCCATCATGGTGCGGGGAATATGTGCAATGCAGCTAGGGCGTATATATATATATATATATATATATATATATATATATGTATATGTATAAATGCATGTGCATGTAGGCGTCAAACGTGGGTTCGAGTGGTCATCGACAAATAACGACATGTTGAGGTAGGTCCTCTATGCCTATGCCTTTAATTTGAGATTCATAATTTCCAGCTTGTTTGTAAAATATGTTTTTCATTTACGCTATATACACATTCTATGAAATCAGGTTACGGTTGCTATAAATGATTATGCCTTTGCTTTGGAAATTGAAATGTATTTTTAATGCTATCGGTCTTAAGTGGCCTTTTCTTGAAAAATTGATTTCCTAAGTGGTTTTGAATTAGTAATGTGTATTTCCGAAGGTGTTTGGTCTTTTGGACGATTAATTGTAAAAATAATTCACTTTATGTAATAAATCCCGTTTAGAACCTTAATAACGTTTTATGAAAAAGAAAAACCTCTCTTGAGGCACACCCCCTTGGTTTTAGAAAATGATTTGTATGTTGGAAGTGTTATGATGTGCCTAACATTGAAGTTTATGCATAGTGTGACGTGAAAGAGGGGTGATGCACTTAAGGAGGGAGAACAGTGGTGAGTTGTTGAATGAGTTTTAGAAAAATAAAGTGTTATGTACATATATGTTTTCTTGATAAAGAAAACTCACCACCTCTTGAAATAGAGCACAACGGGAATCCTGGGAATCTAGGTAGGTGACCAGGACTAGTACGCTAGATGACAGGGTAGGGGTTCGTCCTGGTTTGTCTAGAAGGATTGACGCAACAACACTAACTAAACATATGAATTTATGAGGTTCGTGGTCTTCTAAGCCACGTTTTCTGAGGGTCGTGGCCTTTTAAGCCACGTTTTCTGAGGGTCGTGGTCTTCTAGGCCACGTTTTACCGAGTTATGAGGTCTCTAGGTTCCCACTTGTTCTAGATACCTATAGGGATTAACCATAGTGCTCATTTGTGACATGCTTCTTGTGATGTAACTTTCTTTCAGTTGTTTCATAACTGGTGTCTTGTTTGTAAATAAAATCACTTTCTACTCCAAACTGGTTTCTCTTCATTTTGAAATGTTAAGGCATGCTTGGAACCTATTTTGAAAATGTAGTAAGAGTGAAATGCTTTATTTGAAAATGCAAACTCATTACTAGAATTTGAAAATAATGGAAAATATTATTTTATTATATCTTATTTTCAAACTGGCATAGTTGGATTTCTTAATAAAGGGGGAGGAATAAGTTGTGGATATATTCTGGCATTCCTACTGAGAATCTCAATGCTCACGCCTACTGTACTTTTCAGTTGCAGGTTTCAGTCTTGGATCGCTTTTGGTTGCGAGTGTAGTTGACGTACAGTAGTGATCCATGGGGTCACCTGAGGTATGTCACGTTGCTTTGTTTATTCCTTTTTCCGCTGTCAAGTTGTTTAGTTTATTTTCCTTTCTTTATTTCCTTGTTCAGTTTATGTTTATTTATCTTTTTCATGGGCCAAACCCTTCCTAACTGGTTTGTTTTGATTCCTGACACTAGTTTCCAGCCCGTGGGGATCGAGAATGCCCTTCGGGCATGTCGCGGACCAGGTCAGGCATTGGGTCGGATGAAGACCCGGCCTTGTTCATGACAATAACTGACCTCTACCTACTATCTTTCAAAAAATACCAAAATCCAATGAAACCAATTCTCTATGAATATGATATAGCAAATCATTTATGGAACAAAAAACATTTTCAATTGAATTATGATCATACCAATTTTTTACAGATCCTCTTGAGGATAATGTGAGAAAGTATTTATACACATCTCTATAGTGGTAGGTTAAAGTTTGTGTTCTTCTTATTTTAATCCATATACTCCTTCTGAATTATCATTCTGTATAGGTACTGATGTTTATTCCTCTTACATTATGAATAAAATATTCTTTATATTTCATTTCACTTTCATTTTCTTATTCATCATGACCATGGCAGTAATAAAATTACACATAAAGACCATATAATATTCACTACAACATTTCATCATTGTAAATATTGGAAATAACGATAAATCATTTAAATGGAATATAATCAAATATAGAGAATCTAATAAAGGTTAAACTACCATTAATACCAATTTATATGACCACATTAGGATATGATTAACACAGAGATGTTGGGGTGAATCATTTTTGGGGACTTAATAATCTGATTGAACGATTTTATCTATATACCTTTTATACTAATTAGGATGTTTATTCTCTTTTACTCTCTTAATTTTTAGATGCATGTTGATAAAAGAATATAAACTATGGAACTTATTTTTAAATGGTTTTATTATTAAACAAGAATTGGTATAACTTCAATATTATAATGATTACCAATAAATTTTCTCTCTACTAAAATGAGGCACCAATTATTTTTGATTTTATTGGAAATAATCCAATGCTGGACAATGGTTCCCTACACTTTATTTAGAGGATAAAAAATAATCCTTAATATTACATTGTAAATATAGAAATAATTTTTTAACATTCACCACTTGATTTTAGTTTCTAATCATCATTATCATTATTCAAAAAATCATTCTTTTACAGGTCTATATGATTTTTAGAGAAATTATAATCCCATTATTTTGATGACTTTTCATTTTTTGAATCTTATAAAAAAAGGGATATTATTTTATCATAATATTTTAAAATGAAATTTAATTTTTTCATGCATTTTATCATAAATTTTATATTTTTATAAAGATCTATTCTATATATTCATGCCTACTTTATTGAATAGTATTTTACATGTAAGGGTTTTTATATATCTTTTACACCTTTTGAATAGAAATATGGATGTGATTTGTAACATTATTTTTAGAAAATAAATATAAACACATGAAAAAGACTTATTTTAATGATTTCACTCAATTTTACTCTATAAATATCAAAATACATTCTTTTATAGCATATTCCTTATTTTTTTATTAATTTACAGTCTTAATTCATCAATTATTGACTTATTTTTCATACTTCATTTTCATTATTGTTAATATTTTCAGTTCCATATTGTTATGTTATCTTTCACTGTCCATTATTATTATTTTAATTAAATCCATATTCAATTATATCATGAATATATTTATACTTTTAAAAAAATTTAAAAATATTCCATTTCTATATACATTTTATTGTAAAGGAAACATAAATATCGTATTCTATCATCATAATAATATTGATACTATGTATTATTCATTAAATTTTTATATATATTTACTGTCATGGAATATTTGTTTTTATACTATATTTATAATAAAAATTATTTGGATTTAATTAGGAATGTGTTGGACATGGGTGGGATGTTATAACTTATATATTGTACTAACTTAATATAGAATGCACTAGATCTAGGATTTTGCTGTTATGGTTGTTAAACTAAGGATTTTCAGGGGATTATTCTACCATGACATTGGAAAGGGACTTGAATGTGAGGCAGAGAATCATTTTATGATACATGTGATCATATATGTGTTATTCAGGATGCAATTTTTTATGGTTTTAATCTTACAGAACACATTCCATTGAAATCCTTATATTTTGAAGATGAAATTACCCTTGAAGATTAATGTTTCTTGGTTAAAATTCCACAAAACTATTGATGATATACACACGAATGTAAAAAATTCATAAATATAGGCCAACCATGTAGTATATTTATTATCAAAAAATAAATTAGAGAAGGTAGTTTGAGGTGGCAGTTCTTTGTCCCAAGAATTTGAAAAAATTAGACATGAATGGTAGGGGTGAAATTTACAACCACCTTTGTAAACCATTTTTGTATCATATTCTTTTTACATTTTCTAATAAATTCTTATAATTAGTCTTGCTATATAACTAATCTATTATGATTATTACGAACTTAATAAATTAAATTTTTCAATTATAAATTTTTTGTGATGAAATATATTAAAAATATGATGATTTTAAATTCATATAATTTTTAATATGTGAAATTTTATGAGAATAAGATCATATTATTCAAAAAAAAATTCTAAAAAAACCCTAATGAAATATTATAATAAAATTAATTATTATAAGTTTTCAAAATAAATTCTAATAAAATTGATTTAATAATTTTAAAAAATAAAAATTCTGTAATATGGATAATTTTAGTTTTTTAATAAAAATTTATTTATTTTGTAAAAGATACTCACCACTATGAAAATAAAAGGTTTATTCTAAAATAATAATTTTTAGATGTGTTGTGTAATTCTAATAAATATATAAAAATAGTTATATTTTAAATAATTATTCTAATATAATTTTTAATTTAATTATAACAATTTTAATTAGGAATATACATGGATGGGGAATAAGAACACATAACATGTAAATATTAATTTTTTAATAAAGATTATTTTTGAAATTTTATGTTATAATTAAAATTTTAATTTTATATATATTGGAATTTATATATATTAAATTGGTTAAAAATTTATAATCATTATGCTTAAATTTTTATATATTGTACATCTTTTATTTTTACTAAAAATACTACCATGGTTAATATTTAATATGGTTAAATGGGGTAAAAAGGTTTGACATGGTGTGATTCAAATTTTATATAATAAAATTGAAATATGAACTTTCTAGAAGAAATGTTTTAGGATTTATGTCAATACGACGTATATCATCACTATTTCTTTATCTTTCTCACCAAACACTCACGTGATATCACCCTTACCCATCACATAACATAGATTTCCAAGGAAATATCCCAAATTGTTTCTTATTGGAGGATATCCATTCCACCCACTCAAAACTATACCTATCCATTTAATTAATATTGAATAAATACCCATTTCTCCTCTCCCTATTACTTATTCAACATTCAGAATCCCTTGGACACATGAAGGTGTTCAAAGACATTGATTTCCAATTTTCCCTTTAAGGGAATAATCAATTCCTTAATGTGAGTATTATCTACTCCCTAGTTATATCTTTACGATCCTACTCATGCAACCATTATAAAATATGATTCATCACCTTAACGAAATATATGTTATATCTATATACATTAATTATAATTATAATATGTTAAACTAATCACCTTTATTGTTATACTCAACCATAAATTATGGTATGTTCTTGTTTTGGTCTGTTTGGCCACCTACCTGGTGAATTTTATAAATATATATCATCAATGAATATGAAATAATAATTAAATTTTATATATTATATTAAATTTAAAATTATGTTAATAATATAGATCTATATGGGTCTAATAAACAAAGAACAATATATAGTAAATCATTGTTATTACTAAATTATTTGAAACATGTTCATAAAAAATTCCATTTTCAGAAACCATAGTTATACCCTTCGTTGACTGAAAATGAAACTAAATAGATCTTATAAACACAATGATTCCACTATTTTTTATAAAATTGTTAATTATTAACATAATATTACTAAATGAAACAAAATATATCCATTGCAAAACTACTATATAACAAATAAAATTAATAATATACAATAAGGAAAATAAACTATAACTAACAAATATTAGTGTAGTAAATGATTAAATATGATGAATATAAATATTAAAGGATATGAGAATGAATTACATATTTTTCTATGATATTCATGTATATAATAGTAGAGTGTAGACCAAATCCAATCATGTAATAATCAAAGGTATGAGTTTTCATCATAATTCCCTTTCACTAAGGCATGTTTCATAATTATGAATCTATAAATTTTTTAATAATGTTTAATTGTTCACCAATGTTCTTATAATATTTAATGTTAATTTTTTATATTCATGAAGTAGTTTTAATAGACTTTCTTTTTTATCTTATATTTTATTTAACTATAATTTTTTTTTGGGATTTCCGTGACTCAAACTCCATTCATTATGATATAATTTTTCCAAGTGTATATGTTCTTATATATTTGTCTCATTCTTCCCTTTGACTGCATAATATTTTTAAATATTTAATTTTTATGGAAATTAAATTTTTATGTTATAATAATCTGCATTTGACAGATATATTTCTTAATAAAAATGTGATGTGGTTATGAATAATTCATATCATTTCTGATGGATGACTATATTACATGTTTCTATTCATTAATTTTAAAATTTCCCCATTTTATATTTATTGATAAAATTATTTAACTATTATATTCTATATATTTTAAGTTAACTATTTTCCAAAGAAATATTCATAAATTATTCATCAATTCATGTATTTCAAAAAAATCAATAAAAAACATAAAATGGAATTTCCTTTTAAAATCATCAATAATACATATTAGATTTTACATTTCCTATGTTAACATTTATTTTATTTATAATTCCCAATATAGGGTACTATTTAGAAACAAATTTTAAAAATTCACTATCTTTTTTTCTCAGAATGGATTTTCTGAAATGACATGTAACATTATATTTTTTAAAATAATGTTAAATTTGGTTTATTAAATCTCTATTTTATTTTCCCTTTTTTACCTCCATATCCAAAAAAATGATATTTTAATTTTTGGTAATGACATTGATCACTCACTGAATTCTCTAAGGATATAACTTTTTTATTTTATCAATTTTTCGTTTTATCTTTCTACTCATGATATGCTTTAATTTTGTTGTATTTGAAACATGATTTATTTCAATTATTTTTTGTTAAAGGGATTTGATATTTTATAATTTTTCAACATAAGTATAACATATCCTTATTATATGGGTGGGGTAATATATATTCATCAAATATGTTACTAATGTTTTATATCTAATGACATACTAATGCACTGCAAAAAACTGGGGTAATTAGAGGGGGTGTTTAGAGGGGGTGTTTAGAGGGGGTATGTACAACCCCCTCTAAATTCACTTTCTCTAACACTCGAGGGGGGTTTTTCATTACCCTATCTAATAATAGAATTTATAGGGGGTTATGAACCCCCTATAAATTCATTTTTTTTGTATAAATTACATAGGGATTTGTGTGAACCTCAGTAATCATGAAATATAGAGGGGGTTTTGAACCCCTTCTAAATTTTATAACAATTTTTAAATATCTAGTGGTATTTTAAAAGGGGTTTTCAACATCCTCTAACTGAAGAAAATAGAGGGGGATCTTAACTGCTAATAATCATTGAGATTACTGGTGGTTTACAACCTCCTCTAATATATAAAATTATTAGGGGGGGTTCAAAACCCCATCTAATGTTTTAAATTTAAGGGGGTTCAAAACCCCCTCTAATGTATTGAATTAGAGGGGTCGTGAACCCCCACTATTAGTCAAAACAAAAATTCCAAAACAAATATATATAATTAGAACACTATATTTTAATGTATTTAAAAATATTATATGAACATATTATATAGAATATTTATATGATTTTATTTAATTGTATTCATATGTATACATAAATATAATTTTTCAATTTTATTTACATTAATATAGATTTATTTTTATAAACTGTATTTAATATAATATTAAATATATATTATATAAAATTGTAAAAATATTATATAAATATATACATAAATATAATTTATTTAAAAAATATATTGTATAAAAACCCATGTTTTTTGTTTTTAAAGATTATATTATTATAACAGTAAATATATTTTTAGATATTATTTTTACTCTTTTATATTATATATAATTAATATTAGATGATATACAATTTATAAAAATAAATATATATTAATGTACCAAATATTATACAACTATATTTATTGAAATACATATATATTAACATACATAATATTATACGATTATATTTATTGATATTTGTATACATACATATATATCTATCTATCAATGTACATAAAAAATATTAATTGAAATAAATTATATAAATATTTGTTGAAATTTTATTTCATAAAACTTTATATATATATTTGTATAAATTTTATTTCATATATATTATTTGTATAAATTGTAATTCATTTAATATTAATTATATTGAATATATATTTTTATAAAGTGTATTTCATATATATGTATTTCTTATAATATTATACAATTTATACAAATTAATATATATTAATGGACATCATAATAAATATATGTGTTGAAATAAATTATATAAATATATTATTATAGACATTATATAATAATAATTTTAATGATTTTATATAAACATATTTTTAAATACATTATATAAATATATTAAATAAATACTTTATATTTATTATATAAATATGTATTCAAGAATATAAATAATTTACATAAAAATATTTAAAATATATATAAATATATGTGTATATATGTAACATAAATAGAATTATAAAATATATTTATTCAATTGTATGAAAATACAAATATAAAATATATAGTTTATATAAATTTATAAAATCGATATAATATAAATATATTATATTTAAAATAAAGAATAGACAATATAAAAATGTATATATTGATTTATATAAATATATATATGTCTTATATATTTATATGTATTTATATATTTATTCAAATAATATATATTTATATTATTTCTTAATATATTCAAATAGAGTGATGCGTAAGAAAAATTAAAAAGGAAAAAAGGATTAGTGATTCGGTCGATTGGTTGTATGCTATAAATCCCAGTTTGAAACCCGTCAAACACAAATTTTTCTAGTTGTGCGTGAAATGTTGGTGTGCTGGTTTCGTAATTAGAGGGGAAGGGGTTTGTGGGTTCGTAACATTTGGGGAAGGGTTGTGTTGGGTTTGTTGGTTTGTAATAGGTGGGGAAGGTGTGAAATGGGTTCATAATATGTGAGGAGAGGGTGCACTATTTTCGTAACTAAAGGGGAGGAGGGTCGTGGATAATGGGAACAAGAGAAGGAGTTGGAGGGGTGTGGTCAAGTGGAATGTGGGAACAGGGTAATGAAAGGAATGGGAGGGTACTGGTTTAATAAAACTGAAGTTGTAGGGGTGGTTGAGATAAAACTATCTCTAATGAACTCAATTAGATGTGGTTCATGTTATAACATCACATAATACACACAGTTCTTGAAAATATAGGCCATCATTATATGGGGATTAAACCCCCTCTAATGTTACCGCCACTAAAGTCAAATTGAATTTACCAGCACTTCTTCAAAACTGCCTCTAATGTGATTAGCTGGGCACAATATCTTTGGTTCATCATAACCCCACTAATGTTTTTGTAAGGGTTTATAACCCCTACTATGGTAAAAAATAACCCCCTCTAAACTCATAAATTTTTTGGTAGTGAATTTTCACAAAGCCGCATTGTTGTTTGGTATACTAAAAAAATTATGGATGGACTTGATTGTGGTCATTAATGTTCACAATGTAATCGGTGGACTAAATTGTTGTTACTTAGGTTCATAAGTTTATGAAAAAAACAAATTATTATTATTATATTCACAATGTTTTGATTTATTATACATATTATTTTTTTGTATTTACACATTCTTATGTTTCGTTTATGAGTTTATAAATATTGTCATATCATTCTAATCCACGGTAATTGTGTTATTATTCCACGATGATACTTTTAGAATAATACGATTTCATGAAAAATTCATTGATGTTTTGTCATTTACTTTCATTATCAATTATGGTTCCATGGACCTTATGATAATATTTTTATAATATGTTCATTTTTATGACATTTATATGATCAAAATCACTATAACCCCTTAACATATTTTCCATTACTAATCATTTAAGATCACCAATTATTTTTTATCTTCTTTCCAATGGAATTATATAAACAATTTTCTATATAATTAAGTCATATGTAGAGATATATTTAGGAGATGTTGAAGAAGTAATGGCTAATGATTTTTTATGTATCTAATGTCCAAATACACTTAACCATTGTGTTTTTAGATTTAAATATTACTTGTGAGATGTAATGTTTAAATTATAAAAATGATGTCAGATATATGCATGTTTATCTTGGTGGTATTGGTTGGATAATGATAAAACTATGAATAACATCCCATAAACAAGACAAAAAAATATTATTGAATATTTAATATTATGGAGAAATAGATATTAGAAAATAATAAATGTGTTGGTATAATATCCTCCTCAATTTAGTTTTAATATATAGTGGTCCTCGGAGTTCAAACCATAACCCCCAACCAACCTTTTTTACTATATACATTGTTAACAAACGAAAAAATTTAGAGGATAAATTAGTTCATTTATAAACCATATAATACATTAAAGAAAACCATGAATCACTAATAATCCATTCGGGTAAACAGTCAAGATATCCCTTCTTACTCAGACACACTATCTATACTGAGGAGCCTAAGGGTGATTATTCAATGTTCAGTATGTCTAAAAAAACCAAGTATACATCCCTTTCAGTTATAATTTAAATGAGTCACAACACAAAAATTCTACATCATAAAATTCAAGGGATATGGAATCAATTGAAAAAATAGAATTCTATAGCACCTCTAGCACAACCTTACTGTCATAGGTTGAATATAAATAATAAATTTAATGAAACTTATAAATCTCTCTCAATTTCCCACTTCTCTTTTGCCTAAGGATTCATCAAAAACCTATAAAGGACAAAAATACATTGTATAACTCTAAGACACAACCATTTTATCTAATGTATAGTTACAATACACTTTTCTTCATTCTTCTAGAAATCATGAAACAAAACATCAATGAATATTACACAAAGGATCCCGAAAATCCCTAGATTTCCTCAAATAACTCATGTCGGGCATAGGATAATAATAGAATTCAATTTTGGGCTAATATCACATTGTAAGAGATAGAATATATGACACATAAAAAGAAACAATGTATAAACCCTCAAAAAATGTTAGGGGCTATCTACCGTGAAATTCATTTATCCCCTTAAGTGAGGCTAACCCACCATCTCATTGTCTTATCAAAGTGCTTGCTTGTTTTCAGCTACATCTGCAATGAAAATATTACATGAGAAACCCATTTAATTTAAATTGATTCATTATAGTTATTTATAATTTTTTATTCCATAAATAATTCCATTAGATATTAACAATGTATGACCCATTAAAATATGAAACGTTATAAAAACATCAATTAATAGGGTGTGGTTTATCCCTATTACATCCCAGGGAACATTTTTGAAAAAATACCAAATTATTCAGGTAAATTGTTCATTACATTTAAAACCATTTTGATAGAAAAACAAAATAAATAGGTGATTTTTTTAAATATGTGAAACTAAATAAAACATTGATTGTTTATTCACTCAAAACCTACTATTAGAAATCAAAACCAAAACTACATCATATAGGAATGATTTTAACATGATTCAGTGGAAACAGTATAATACCCAAAAATCTAACCATTTTAGTATTTGGTAAATGTGATTGAAGATTCAATGCCAAGAGAGTGGTAAAACTTACTATAATCACCAAATAAAAACACCCTAAGTCAACCTAATATCAAAGGGAGGAAATGAGGTTGAAGAGAGTATATGGGGGTGGATCTAATTTCAATTCATCCATTAGATATATTGAAAGCCAAAAGGTTGTTAAAAATAAGTCCCCTAGAAATTCAAAAACACCCTGTATTTATATTACATTGTTTGAGGTACCATATGGTTTTCAGTGATTCTGCATTGGCCACTCATTGGCTCGAGACAGTAGGCAGTTGACTTGAAGAGCACCATCAGGTACCCAGTGCAACCCAACCTCATATCTAGTGTCACTTTGTATCCCCCATAATTTAATTATTGTTCCAAGATAACATTGAACATCAATATATTCCCCCACTATTTGATGTAACACCTTGGAAAACATTTATATTTTATTTCCAATGAGTCTACAAATTCCAATTATTAATAAAAAAATTAAAATTCTCATCGACTATAAGTTCTAAAATCATTGGAACTGAACTCACTCTATCACTACATTCAAAAACCAATGTTGGAAATCAAAAACTCCCCACTATAAGACTTCTTATACTCAAGAAATCATCCTATGAATCTATCATGAATTGAACTAGTGTCCAAAACACAATGCATGGTCTGATGATATATCACTCATTGTTTATGATCATGTTTTCACCACACCTGAACTAGCATAACTATAAAAAACAAAGATAACTAATTATTTGAATGTAGTGATCATTGGTTATGCCTCAAATGATTAATTTAGACCAAAATCTAGTCATTTCACTCAATCATGTACAAATATATCTAGCTATTTCTTTACTACACAGACTATCCCTAAAACACTTGAGAGTCTATCCATTACAACACCATATATCTTCACTAACACCATAATAATTTCCCACACCAATGGAATTCATGGATTACCCAATCATTGATGTAGTACTCCCATGATCGAGGTCACATGGGTAAACTAGACCAGAATATGCTCAAAATCACAAATGCAAACTATGGGAATATGATATCCTCTAATCCTCATTTTCACTCTTGAGACATGAACAATGAAAATATACTCAAATATTTATACAAGGTATCATTCTTCAATGTGAGTATGTGTATCTATTAAACTAGTAATAAATTAGTAAAATTCTTGAATTTGAGACAGTTAGTCGTAAAATGAACTAATATTCTAGATGATTATGATTTACCCCCAATAATTTATTTCTCTACCACTAATTATATAAATATATATATATGTATCTTATGCCTATGTGCCTATAGAAAACCCTTACCATTACTAGTTTCTTTATTTCATACCCATCATAGCTGGTGATAATCATATGCCACTAAAAATTGGTAGGTATAACTAAATCTAAATGGTGTCTCCCACCTATATAATTTCACATATTTTAGGAATTTTATACTAATGTCTCAATTTATATTATTCAAATTAATGAAAACAATCATGATAAAATTTGTATCATATTGTTAGAAAACATCCAAATGAGACTCTCTCATGGGCCTAGGAAACTGTGATTTATTTTAAAAAAAATATATCCAAAATCAGAAAAAATACACCATAATATACATTTTTTTGAAGGAAATATGAGAAAAATAATCAAACTCTTACACTGTTACATTTATTTTGTAATCCATCAGACCATGGTCACCATACTGCTTCTCTAGTAGTATAAAAATTTCAAATCATCAAATAATTCCAAAGATAAATATGGGTACCAACCAATGAACCACTAATCAAGTCAAGACACTAAGAACATTGGCATCCCATAAATATGAATAACATCAAGGTTTCAACACCCTGGAGAAAAACTATGTTTATCACACCCTTTCGTCTTTATCACATACCCAACCCATCCCAAGGGTGATTATTTTCAATTAATCAGTATTTTTAAACTTATCACCAGATAGGATAGTGGGATTTGGTATCCCATACCAATGACAATATGTAGGCATGTCAAAACATCATATAACTTTTACAAATTTTAAGAGATTGAACATATGTCCTGACATGGCATAAACACACAAATGTTAGATATATCATGAACTTACCATGATTCCTTAAAATCATTTTGACATACCTTAAGAATACATGGGACACACATACACACTCTTTTTATCCCAAATTGTTGTTAAAATCAATATGTTATTATATCCCACAAGTCATACAAGATAGATCATGATAATAAAAAAAACTAAACTCACCATTCCATTGATGATATTAGAATATATATGTCAAAAAATCTACATGTTAATCATTGAAGACTATAGTCTTAACCAAAATTATTGGAGGATTCATAGGATCAAACATGTAATGGTTCACATGAATACAATGCTAAATAAAGAATAAAACTATGTAGGAAGACAACTCTATTTTATCGTATCAGAAACCATACTAAATTAAATTATAGTAATATCATAATAATCCTAGAAATATTGTATTAATTAATAACTAACTCTACATCACATTCTATATGGTCATGTCACCATACGAATCGTTTCTCAAGGTTCTATATCTATATATATTAAGGAACATTTTATGTTAATCAAGTATTCTATCACACGTCACATGTGTCTCGATAAAATCATATGTATTTGGACCTGTATTTAATCTAAAATGTATCCAAAAACCATGGCCTCAAATCTATCAAAGGTTACCCTTACATCATGTCAACCCATATGAGGTATAATAAGGAATGGAAACCTTCAACAATACTAAAACTCATTTAACAATAATTCATAATTAGAATAATAATAACTAGATTCTCCAACCAAGTCTATATAATTTTTTTAGGTTCAAACAACATGAAAACCCTCCGTGGTCTAGTCTTATATATCTATGGTAACTCACATTTCATCACCACATTCTAGTTCTTTATATGTTATAAAAATCTGATACCCATATTATGCCACCCACAATAGATGATCAATTATCAAAGGACACCCAAATACCATACTACCACATCATGAATTATTATGTCAACTATATGGGCATCCAATATTCTACCCCTATGAAATGATTCCCATATTAACCTAATCAAGTAGGAAAAAGGTGTTAGTATATGGATATATATATGACTACTCTACACTCACCCAACAACAAAAAAATATAGAACCACTACAACATAACTATATCCTAACCTACCCACCTTCATGAACGGTACCGCATACATATAGGATTAGCCTCATCATTTACAAAATAGTAATATAACTTTAAAAATATTAATTCCACTAATTATAATTCCACCATAATGTTATATATGAAAATACAATATAATTGTTTTGTGGAACATTATGTTTCCGAACCATAAACCATAATCACTTGGAGAAATCATAATAATGTACATGAATTTAATGTCAATAATACATATAGAATTTGATTCATTTATTCAGGACATTTACCATCATATGTTAGTATTAATATTTAAATATATATCCCATACTAATTGACCAAAAAAACCTCAACTTAAGTAGTGCAATTATATAAAATTAATTACATCTATATGGTTACATGGATTTTCACTAGTGATTGATTAGAAATGAACGATATATAAATTCCACCCTAATTTTCAACCATCACTATCTCTATATACCATATCCATACTGGTATGAAAAAATAATATAAGTTCTAATACAACTTTATTGCACCATAGATATTTTTTATGTCAACTATCTAAGAACTATTATCCACATAACACAAACATTCCTTCCTAAATACCATAGGCTACTGTCCAACAGTGATGATTTCAATTATATGTTTTTAGACTAATTTATATTATTAAAGATATCAAAGAGAAAATTTCTGTAATATAAAAAATAATTGATAAATATAATCTAAAAAACATTAATGATTCATGTAATCATTAAATAGATGACAACTGTAATGATAAAAAAAAATTAATTTTAATATCACAGAGACTCCCGAAAAGAATAATACCCCATGTGGTAATATCACATTCAACACACCCAAAATGAATGAAATGATTGAATATAACAACTAAACGATTCCATATTATTTTTTGGGCTCATATCCTAACCCCAACAAGGTTACCCCAATTACCATCAATAGTAGGGCCCATCCCTTAACTAGAAAAATTTACAAATTATTAATGGTTTCCAAATAGCCCGATGATGTGTGGGTATAACATAATTGGTCATCACCAATATCATTACTGAACATATCCAATAAAAGTGGGTACATGTACTATTTGATACACTCATAAATATAGTAGGTAGGAAATGGTAATAACCATAAAATAATAATAGACATGATTATTAAAAATCCACCTAAGTTTCACTATGACTCCTTTTAAACAATTTTGTGGTGTCATTTAACATATATCATAATATTAAATTGGGATTCATATCATAATTCAAAATCAATGTGCCTAATGTATCACCATAGAAACATAACCAATATAAGGGTAATACATCCAAATAAACTATAACAACCACTAATTGTATTATATATTTCTCATTAAATAAGTAATTTTTAATTCATTATTCCACATGATACAGTAATATAAAAAACAATGATACATTTTATATGTATCTAATATGAAAAATATTTTTTAGTAACTTAATTAGTCGGTGTAAATAAAAGCTACTGAAATTTTAAATCTATAGTAATAAAATCATAAACTAGTAGTATTAGTTATGAGGATAATTTGTTTTATATTAAAAATGGTGTGACCTCAAAATATTTGTTCTGATACCAGTTCCAATATGAAATTCAAAAAGTATAGCTAGAGTGAAATCACACATGGTATAACTTAAATCTGAATGAAATTACTATGAGATCTATGTAAGTTGAGCGACAAACATTGATAACCACTATTTAATATCTTACCCTTAGATAACATAAAGATGATATAATATTTTTTAGGTATAAATTATGATGATATATAAAAATATTTTCAAACATAATAACTTTTATATTTTTTCATTATTATGAGTTGTTTTCTACATTTTAAATTTTCATAAAATATTCAATTTTATTAATGATATAACTTTTTAAGAATGATATCAATAGAATTTATTTATAAAATTAAATAGATAGTTAATTAATATCATTAATTAAATATTTAATAAACTATAGGGAATGTTAATGTAATTATTGATTCCGAAAATAAAAATAATTTGTTTAATGATATTATATTTTTATAAGTTATATATTTTTTATTTCATGATATATTTATAAGTATTAGAAGTGTTCTATTATAAATAAGACTTCATTTTTTAACTCATTACAATATTTGAGGAAAACTTTTCTATTTATCTAAAATAGTTTATTTTCATGTGAATAGTGAAAATATAGTTATATGACTTATTACATCATTTATGACAACATTATGATACAAAAATAATATAAATATATATGTGTGGAATCCCATATAATGTTAATAATATATTAATATCAAATATTGTTAAAAATAAATATCATATATTATTAATTCATGTTCACTATAATAACATTATTATATTTTTCATTAAAAAAGAACCATTTTTATTAAAATGAAAGTGTATTCAATATATTATATGGTTTTATTTAAAATTTATATTAACAAATATTACATATTTAAATGGTTGAAATATAGTTTATTTTTTGTGTCACCATATATATTATATATTTTGGTGAATTTTTGGTATTAATATGAATAGATTTAATTTTTAGTAAATAGTGAAATACATAGATTTTTATGATAACACTGTTTTATTTTAAACTATTTAAAAACTCTCATCCTATTTTGGATTTTTTTTTCGATACTCATTCAAACATTATTAAAAATAAAAAAAAATTATTTCCAATAGAATCCATATTATTCTTTATTTTGGTTTAAATTTGTTTTAGCCTTTAAATGTTTTTTGAAAATACTATTTTCTCATGTGGTTTGGGAGCTAGTATTAAGTTTGATTTCTACCAATTATATAAATGGAATATTAATACACATAATTATTACATTTAATTATTATTATTAACTTTTTTTAATGAATTCATCATCAACTTTGGAAAACATGAATAATAACCATAATAGAACATTTTCTCCATGATAAATGGTTAAACATGCCAATTAAGATAAAAAAATGTTGTAAGGATAAAATATACCATACTAAATCATATTATTTGAAATTATTTCAACACATATAATTATATGTTTTAAATTGGATAGTTTTGGGATACATTTTAAAAATACATGTTATATTATTTAAAAAACTCTATAAATTTTAAACAGTTCTACTCCCCTCACTTATAAAGGGAAACTGAATATATTCTCTTATTAAAAAAATTATCCTTTTATATCAACTAATTACTACCAAAATACCTTTAATATTATATCCCCATTTACAATAGGTCATTTTTTCACCATAGACCACCCTTTTAAGTCTTAATGTGTATGCTAAGGAAATTTTTCAAAATAAGAGGTATAATTCTATACCTAGTGTTTCATGTTTATTTCTTCATCTTACTCCTTAAAATCATAATTTAATATTATGAAATAACATCAGTAGTATCTTCCACATACATGAATTTTATTATGATTATGGTAAATCACTATTTCACCTCTTTTTCGATCATACGGAAGTTAAGAACATCACTTATGTGTATGTTTAGACTAAAACATTCACGAAGAAAAGTGTTTAATTTTTCATTACTAACTCATGAGGAGGGTAATATTGATGGATGTAATGAATATATAAGATATTCTTGAAATTATTATGATTCTATAAAAATAATATATTTCATACACTCTTATCCTTTCATTTAGTGGAATAAGATAATGTCACTCATGTGTACTTATGTTCTACCACCTCCACAAAGTGATGCGATATGTTTTTTATTTTTTATGATCACTTATTTCTATAAAATTGTAGTTAATGTGTAAAAATAGTAATTATTTAAATATTAATATTATTAATATTTTTTAACAATTACCCATTTCTTCAGGGCTATCCTACAGATGTTATTTTGTGATTATAAATTTAACATCCTCAAAAGTCTCAAATGATCTTTACTGATATATTAACAATATAAATCAGGTTATTAAATTTAATATAAAAAATAATAATGTATTAAACATATATTTATTCTTAATAAATTATAAAACTAATGAAGTATTATTACATATTTCAAAAAGAATGTAAGTTGTGATTTAGAGTCTAGTTAAATGACTTCTTTTCTCAATTCCCTTTATTTAATAATTATCTCATTCTCACCACATTTATTATTTTTTTAAGTGAATTAATTGTACTAACACTATAATTAAAAATTATTTCAATGAAATTAAATTTTCCTACAAAACCATTTCATGTTCATATCTTGAACGACCTCTTGTTTTAAATGTTACGAAAGACGTAATGCATTTTTCGTTAAAAACATATTTTAAATCTAGGGACCCAAAGATTTATGTACATGGACATTACATTAATTTTGTGGAATACTTAGTACATAACAAAAACACACACTCAAGGACCGTAATATTTTAGTGTCTATGGAAACTCGGAATATAATCTTCTAATCGTGGTGAAAGATCATCAACATCTCTCATAAAGATCTTCTTTTTTTTACCTAAAACCTTTCTTTATATCCTGGGGAAAAGAAAACATAAAATGGTGAGCTCAAATGCTCATTAAGGGTAAACAAAAGAAATATCAATCACATCATATTCATAAGAACATAACATTTTTGAAATCATAACCTGCAAAAGAGATCATAATATCATAACATGGGATAAATCATAGTAGTGAAATTTAATCCCAATAATCATAACATAAAACATGAAACTTTGTATCATAAACACATAATTAGAGAGAATTATTTCTTATTAGTCAAGACTCATTTCCAAGACTATCTTAGTGGACAAAGTCCATTTCTGAACCGATTTCACTCCTCGTTTCAGCCTTGTTTCACTGAACTGGTTTAACTTTCCATTCCAGCCATGTCTATAGCATGAGATATAAAATCTTTACCCAATTCATTGAAGGGAGATATAGGTCTCACCCATCTCATAATGATACCATTCTTATGTGTGCCACAAAATCATAAACCATACATCATAGCATAACCCATGTAATAAAAATGGGAATCTTAAACATAGGAACATCATTAAACAATTCATATAAGATAAAGGAATTCATAAAAATAATTCCATCACAACATAATCAAATCAATTTAATAATAGATATAGAAACCGAACCCTTTATTATCTTATATGGAAATAATTTTGATAAAACACTTGAACTCCATTCTTGGGGAAAATATCCTTTCTACTTCAAAAACACTTTTCCTTTCTTAACATATCAAACAATTATAAACTAAAGGAAGTTGATTAAAAATATAATTTGAAAACTTGTAAAGGAATCTTCTTGGAAATAATGTTTTAAAAATCCATTCATGCCGTATAAGTTAAAAAAACATTCTTCTCGTACTTTTGTCGGAAAAGTCAAAAAGTACCTCGTACGAAAAACATCAAAAGATTCATTTCATATCTTTTACTAAAAACTCACCAAAGGGTAAAATATGATTTAAAAAATTGTAGGTGGATGGAAATAATATTATATATTGAGGAAACATGGATGTGGATGATAAAATACACCCCAGTAAATACCAAAGTATAAACAATCTCGGATAAAAAATAGATTGTGATATTTTCCCTTACCTTAAGTCTGATTTGCTTCGTAAGTGTCCAAACCTCCTGTATAATAATTTAAATAATGTCATTTACTTATTTCGGAATCATACCCATTGATATGATATCATATATGGTTCAGTTATGTCTTTATATTACCCGTTCTTTTGTAAATTCCATGTTAAAGAGCGTTTTTGGTAAAATCGTTTCATTTATTGTCCGTGTTTTGACTTGTAATTATTCATATGATTACTTAGATCATGAATAATTAATTCCAGAATATAAAACATGATTTATATATAATATATATTCACAATATATATATATATAATAGATTAGTAAATGGAAAGAAATACACCGTTCATGGAGATGGTAGACCGTACGTACACATGAACGCTGTTTTCTTTTCCTTATTGAGTTGAATGGAATTAATTAGATTACATACATATATATACACATAAATCTAGTATCATTATTATGTCATAAATTTCATGATTATTTATTATATATACTTTATAATCATTCATGAATGGTTAACGTGGAGAATGAATCTCATCGCGTCGTGGAGACGGTAGTCCGTACGTACGCACGAGCGATGATATTGTTCTCATTATCGTGGAATTGTATTGGAGTGTATGTATACTATTTAAGAATCAATATCACATTACAATAATCATACATATTTATTATGTACACCATTATGACTATCCTAGTAAGGTGGTGGTGGAAAATAGATTACACCACGGCGTGGAAACGGTATTCTGTACGTATGCACGCACGGTGATTTCGTTTTTAGTAGGATGGATAAATGGTGAAATACGTTGTTTCATAATTATAATAACATATCAGTATATTATTGATACTGATTTTATTACTTCATAATGAAACAACCTAATAAGAATAGGTGGAAGAAGAAATAAAGTTGAAAGAATTGGTAACAGACATTACCTCTTCTTTGAAGCGCCTCGTTGAGATCTCCTTTTGGGGTACTAAAATTGGTCTTTGAGGAAGACCAGAACCTATAGGATGTTTCTAAGGAAGTGGAGAGGATAATTTTTCAGGGTTTGTCCGAGATTTAAGGCTCAAAGTTGTGTGAGGAAGAGAGGGAGAGGTGCCCTTTTATAAGGGAGGAGTGAGGCACCTTTGGAAAAACTAAAATTATTATTTTATTATAAAGTCATATTCGGTTTTAAATAGCTCCAAATTGATTTATTTCGATGCTAAGGTGGGTATGGGTCGCAATCATCTCATCCAATATTATTTAGACAAGTTTAGGTTCCTATTTTAACCTTATTATTTATATTTAACTTTAAGTTAGATAATTTTACTTTCACCGTGTCTTTTTGTGTTCTTACACTATAAGGTCAATAAACTTACTATAACAAGCTAAAAGAACCCCAAGTTGTTTATTATTAATATATAAAACCTTATAAAAGTCATTTGGCCTATCCTTATATTTTTAGGAATAAAATAACAATTGATAATATAATATTTTTTTTAAGAACTATTTTATGTCAATTTTGAAACTATTTAGTAATTGTTTTTTGTGAAAATCATAACAGACTGATTAGTTCCAAAAAAAAGTTAATTAAATAAATACTAACATGTCATATTAACCTAGAAAATTAGTATAATTCATAAAAAGTCTCAAATTATATTTATTTGGGTATTTATAACATCAATTATGTAAATATTTCATTAATAAGATAATTACTGCATCATCTTTGTGTCATAAATAATATAAACTATTTAATGTCCAAAAATTACAAATAAAATACCATTATGTAGGAAATCTTATTATATTTCTAATAAATATTTATAGTCTAATTTATCTTATGTATAACCCTATATTAAAAATGATATACTTATTAAACTTTGATTTTAACTATTTTAACCACTCTTTAAATAAATTAATAATAAATGTCCTAATCTAATCCAAGTGGGCCTAAATGGTCATATTATATTCCTAAGGTTTTTTTTGGTCGAATTACACTTATAAAATAGAATTAGGACATGTGTTAGGGTAATAATAATATCATTTTTACCCTTAATTACCCTATTTACATTTAACCGTCGTAAAAAAAATAAAAAGTTACTATTCACCAAAAATTATTTTCATCTCATTGAACCACATTTTACTTACTGACATCAACCATGTCTCTCAGATTTTTTAAATTCCACTCATGGAAGCGGTAAAATTACGTTTTATGAAAAATTCATTTTTTTTAACTACCACTTAGTGGTTTAACTATTCATCAAAAAATGAAAGTTTCCAGAAAAATACAAAAAATTAAGCCTAAGCTATATTTGATATTATGAACAGAAAAATGATGTCTATTTTACAAAATTCAAAACATATCAGTTTCATTACTTAATTTAAAAATTAATTCCCGTCGTCAAAACAAATAGCGTGTTCTTAAGAGATAATAACTATCAAAAGATTGACATTTGTTTATGTCTGGTTTAAATGTGAAATTACATCCAATGACCAACATTGTATAAAATTGTAAAAATATATTCTAAATATACTTTAAAACCACTCAAATTAATAATTTATCACATTTAATTATTTTGATTAAAAAGGTTGTTTTTAAATAAAATTTAGTAATTTTAACTATTCATCAGAAAATGAAAGTTATCCTAAAAGTACCAAAATTTCACCCTAAGCTAATTTCGATATTCCGAATCCAAAAATGAAGTCCATTTTGAAAAATAAAATTTACAAAATTTCAAAAAGTCGTTATTACTATTCATAATGGCTAGTTTTAATAATATTTTAATAGTATATCATTGTTTAGCGAAACTTGGTATTGCGTACAACACACGCTATCGCGGAAGGTCGCACTTACGAGTAATGAAAGCCAAGTAAGGGTTGCGTGTTGTGCAAGAATCTTTCATTGTTTCGTATAACATAATCCAACCATATTTCATTTATGCATTGAATATATATATATATACTCAATGTTGCGTAGAATAACTATTATCAAAATTGTGTGTAACACGATCCAAGAATAGTGTTGCATATACTGCAAGCTAATACGGTGTTGCGTATAGCGCAAGGTAATTTTGGTGTATCATACAACACAAGACATTAATGAAATTAAAAGAATATTTTTCATAAAATCTCGGGGTGTTACATTATACCGCCCTTAAAATTAATTTCGCCCTCGAAATTCGTCGAGGTTATAAATGGTTTACTACTCGAAAGTTTGTTTAATAGAAAGCCACATCGTAAAAAGGAATAACCAAATTTGCCTTTAAAAACTAATGTATTAAATGTAACGGTTACCCAAATTAACTCATCACTGGGTTTCCACGTAGGAGAACATATGTAAAAATATGGATATGGAAGAAAAATATAACCATCAAGTTCTGATGGAGAGTGATAGAGAACATGGCTATGAAATAGCCAACAATCACAAAGCCATAGATTTTCGATGATCTAAGGTACCATCTGATTCATCAGATATAAGGGCACTAGGACAACATTTTTGGTTTTCAAATCACATCCCTAAAGTTGGTGAATTAAATGAAATACTTACATGATTTTGGTACAATTTCACTGTTGTTCATGTTTTGAACAATTTCAACTTAATATCTTAAAGAAATGAAGTTGAATTTTTTATTCATGAAGTGTTAATAGATCATGTGATAGAATGATCGGTCATTCCATCTGTTTCTAACAAAAGGTTAGCAAATGTTATCAAAAATACATAAGTCCATCTATGGTGAGGTTAATCATATACGATTCCAAAAATGAACTTATACTTCATATATCATACCTCGTAATAAAATAAAACTAGTTTCTACTAACTAGGGTCTTCCTGTAGGCTAGTGGTAGGCGATAAAGGCCAGTCGCACTTTGATTTTGGGTTCGATTCCCACAGCCTTTCCGACGCGATGGGTTGTCGCCCATCCTGCAAGTTTTCCTTTTTCTAAAGCTATATTACTATAACATCCCATTAATAATATCGAAAAAAGTTCTATCCTAACTTATGTCCAACATAATCCATTCCAATCTTTAGGCTTATCTAAAATACTTCAGTCCAAGATCATAGTATAATGAAAATGATTACTTGAAATGTCACATAACAATTACGTGAATGCCATCATTTATCCCCCATATATCATAAGATATATCTTGTTAGTCAAATTACAAACATGTAAATACCTTAATCATGTATTCTCTTGAATAATGAATACCCGTTAATTTAACCATAGTGAAAACATGAATTCAGTCAAAAGTTAACTCTTTCCACATACCAAAATCCAAAAATTCTATATACTCAAACCATGATATAACCTTCTCCTTATATCAGTCATGAGCTCATGAATACGGTCAAACATTTCATTTTCTCATTTTCCTTTCATTATGTGCATATCATCTTTTTTTCCAAAAATATCTCAATCACATTCTATGGTTACCTGTACCATTGAAAACCACAATAGACCAAGACATAAATATTCCAATATTCCATGATACTATATACAACATTATTTAGGAATCCCATTACATAACCACTTAATCATTCCACCACATTGTTGTCATATTCAACATCGCTAATAGTGATCGCATGTAACTTCCCTTTATCCTTTTCCTTAAGTGGTTGCTCATGTCGATCATCACTAACCCATGGATTAGAGAATTTATTAGCATAATGCCCCATTTCCTTGCACTTGAAGCATTGAAGTGTTGGTGGTGCGTTCTCTGCAGTCTTTTCTTTATTCACATCATTAGAAACCCTTTTTCCATTACTTTGACACTCAGCTGCTCGATGACCATCTTTTCCACACTTAAAACATTTTCTATTCCCATTAAGACAATCTCCACCATGCTTCTTTCCACACTTTGAGAATAAGGAAACATTCATCTTCTTTTCACCATTATTCTGAGATTTCTCCTTGAACTCCATATTTCATTTCCTGTCAAAATTATGAGATGGATAAGTAACACCAACTTCCATTTCTACCTTGATAGCACAACACACAATTTATTCATAGAAACTGAAGTCTCTTATAGCTAATTCCCTTCAAATATTTGGTTTTAAGCCACTGAAGAATCGATCAACTTTACTTTCAGGTTGGATGATAATTCCAGATGCATACCTTGAAAGCCTTGTAAAATTCGCTTCGTATATACCAACAGATTCATCATCCTTTTTCTTTAGTTCAAGAAACTCCTTCTCCATCATTGTTCGAAGAATACGAGGGAAGTACTTATTGAAAAATAAGTTCTTGAACTCGTCCCATTCCATGGACTCAATTTCATCTCTTGGCCTCGTATTCTTGATAAGATTCCACCATTGATCAGCATCACCTTCCAAACGATACACTACTAAGATGAATTTATCATGTTAAGAACATTGAAGAACTTAAAATATCTTTTTTGTAGTACTGATCCATTGTTCAGCAACAAGTGGATCAGAAGACCCACTGAAAGAAGGTGGATGTTTCCTCATGAAGGACTCAATAGAATATTGTTCCCTTCTCTGCTTATTTGGAAGTCCAGAATGATTCATATCTTTTGTAAGTAGAGCAATAAGATTTTTTACTCCATCTCCCATAACATGTGTTTTTTCAGGGGGACAATCATTGCATTGTCCATTACATTGATCAACACGGTTCCTTCGGGGTCCAGCCATCGTTTAAAACCCAAAAAGAATAGTGTGAGAGGTAAAAATCACACTAGGGAAAACAATATAATAAAGGGGGAGTACCTTCAATATCTAACATCATAGGTTTAATTCTAAGATTGATAGCGCAATTATAGGACTATAACGTATACATAACCTTAGGGACATCCCTAGACATACCTAAGAAATATCTCTATGGATCTCACTAAAGTTCTCGCATCCTAGTTTGAAAAGGTTGACTAAACCTCCCTCTGATACCAACTGTAGGGACCCAAAGCTTGACGTACATGGACATTACATTACTTTTTTGGAATACTTAGTACAGAACAAAAACACACACAGAAGGACCGTAAAAGTTTAGTGTCTTCGGAAACTCTGAATATAATCTTCTAATCGTGGTGAAAGATCTTCAACATCTCCCATAAAGATCTTCTTATTTTTACCTAAAACCTTTCTTTATATCCTGGGGAAAATAAAAAATAAAAGGGTGAGCTCAAATGCTCAGTAAGGGTAAACAAAAGAAATATCAATCACATCATATTCGTTAGAACATAACATTTTGGAAATCTTAACCTTGAAAGGAGATCATAATATCATAACATAGGATAAATCATAGCAGTGAAATGTAATCCCAATAATCATAACATAAAACATTTAACTTTGTTTCATACACACATAATCATAGAGAATTATGTCTTATTAGTCCAAACTCATTTACAAGACTATCTTAGTGGACAAAGTCCAATTCTGAACCGAGTTCACTCCTCGTTTCAGTCCTGTTTCACTGAACCGGTTTAACATGTCGTTCCAGCCATGTCTATCTCATGAGATATAAAATCTTTACCCAATGCATTGGAGGGAGATATAGGTCCCACTAATCTCATAATGATACCATTCTTATGTGTTCCACAAAATCATAAACCATACATCATAGCATAACCCATGTAATAAAAATGGGAATCTTAAACATCAGAACATCATAAAACAATTCATATAAGATAAAGGAATTCATAAAAATAATTCCATCACAACATAATCAAATCAATGTAATAATAGGGATATAAACATAACCCTTTATTATCTTAGATGGAAAATAATTTTGATAAAACACTTGAACTTCATTCTTGAAGAAAATATCCTTTCTACTTCAAGAACACTTTTCCTTTCTTAACATGTCATACAATTATAAACTAAAGGAAGTTGATTAAAAATAGATGTGAAAACTTGTAAAGGAAGATTCTTGGAAATAATGTTTTAAAAATCCATTCATTCCATATAAGTTAAAAAACATTTTTCTCGTACTATTGTCAGAAAAGTCAAAAAGTACCTCGTACGAAAAACATCAAAAGATTCCTTTCATATCTTTTACTAAAAACTCACCGAAGGATAAAATAGGATTTAAAAAATTGTAGGTGGATGGAAATAATTTTAAATATTGAGGAAACATGGATTTGGATGATAAAATACACCCCATTAAATACCAAAGTATAAACAATCTCGGATAAAAATGAGATTGTGATTTTTTCCCTTACCTTAGGTCCGATTTGCTTCGTAAGTGTCCAAACCTCCTATATAATGATTTAAATAATGTCATTGACTTCTTCCAGAATGATACTAATTGTTATTATATCATATATGTTTCACTTATGGCTTTATATTACCCGTTCTTTTGTCAATTCCATGTTAATGAGCATTTTGGGTAAAATCGTTTCATTTTTCGTCCGTGTTTTGACTTGTAATTATTCATATGATTACTTAGATCATAATTACTTAATTCCAGAATATAAAAAATGATTTATATATAATATATATTCAGAATATATATATATATATATATAATATATTAGTAAATGAAATGAAATACACCGTTCATGGAGACGGTAGACCGTACGTACGCATGAACGCTGTTTTTTTTCTTTATTGAGTTGAATGGAATTAAGTAGATAAAATACATATATATACACATAAATCCAGTATCATTATTATGTCATATATTTCATGATTACTTATTATATATACTTTATAATCATTAATGAATGGTTAACATGGATAATGAATCTCATCGCGTCGTGGAGACGGTAGTCCGTACGTACGCACGAGCGGTGATATCGTTCTCATGATCGTGGAATTGTATTGGAGTGTATGTATACTATTTCAGAATCATTATCACATTACAATAATCATACATAGTTATTATTTTCACCATTATACCCATCCAAGTAATGTGGTGGTGGAAAATAGATTACACCACAGCGTGGAGACGGTATTCCGTACGTACGCACGCGCAGTGACTTCGTTTTCCGTAGGATGGATAGATGGTGAAATAAGGTTGTTTAATACTTATAATAAAATATCAGTATATGATTGATACTGATGTTATTACTTCATAATGAAACAACCTAAAAATAATAAGTGGAAGATGAAATAAAGTTGAAAGAATTGGTAACAGACATTACCTCTTATTTAAAACGCCTCTTTGAGATCTCCTTTTATGGCACTAAAATTTGTCTTTGAGGAATACCAGATCTCTAGGATGTTTCTAGAGAAGTGGAGAAGAGAATTTGGTAGGGTTTGGTCGATCTTGAAGGCTCAAAGTGGTGTGAGGAAGAGAGGGAGGAGGTTCCCTTTTATAAGGGAGGAGAGGGGCACCTTTGGAAAAACTAAAAATATTATTTTATTATAAAGTCATATTCGGTTTTAAATAGCTCCAAATTGATTTATTTTGATTCTAACGTGGGGATGGGTCTAAATCCTATTATCCAATATAATTTATACATGTTTAGGTTCCTATATTATCCTTATCATTTATATTTAACTTTAAGTTAGATAATTTTACTTTTACCGTGTCTTTTTGTGTTCTTACACTATAAGGTTAATAAACTTACTATAACAAGCCAAGAGAACCCCAATTTGTTTATTATTAATATATATAACCTTATCTAAGTCATTTTTCTGAACCTTATATTTTCAGGAATAAAATAACAATTACTAATATAATATTTGTTTTAAAAACTATTTTATGTCAATTTTGACACTATTTAGTAATTGATTTTTGTAAAAATCATAACAGACTGATTAGTTAGAAAAAAATTTAATTAAATCAATAATAACATGTCATATTAACATAGATAATTAGTGGAATTCAGAAAAAGTCTCAAATTACATTTATTTGGGTATTTATCACATCAATTATGTCGATATTTCATTAATAAGATAATTACTGCATCATCTTTGTGTCATAAATAAATTACATTATTTAATGTCTAAAAATTACAAATAAAATACCATTATGTAGGAAATAGTTTTAGATTTCTAATTAATATTTATAGTCGAATTTATCTTATGTATAACCCTATATTAAATATGATATACTTATTAAACTTTGATTTTAATAATTTTAACCCTTCTTTAAATAAATTAATAATAAATGTCCTAATCTAATCCATGTGGGCCTAAATGGTCATATTTTATTCCTAAGGTTGTTTTTGGTCGAATTACACTTATCCAATAGAATTAGGACATGTGTTTGGGTAATAATAATATCATTTGTACCCTTAATTACCCTATTTACTTTTAACCGTGGTAAAAAAAAGTAAAAAGTTACTATTCATCAAAAATTATTTTCATCTCATTGAACCACATTTTACTTACTGACATCAACCGTTTCTCTCGGATTTTTGAAATTCCACTGACAGAAGTGGTAAAATTAATTTTTATGAAAAAATCATTTTTTTTAACTACCACTTAGTGGTTTCACTATTCATCAAAAAATGAAAGTTTCCAGAAAAATACCAAAAATTAGGACTAAGATATATTTTATATTATGAACTGAAAAATGATGTCTAGTTTACCAAATTCAAAACATATCAGTTGCATTACTTAATTTAAAAATTAATTCTCGTCGTCAAAATAAATAGCGTGTTCTTAAGAGATAATAACTATCAAAAGATTGACATTTGTTTATGTCTGGTTTAAAGGTGAAATTACATCCAATGACAACATTGTATTAAATTGTAAAAATATATTCTAAATATACTTTAAAACCACTCAAATTAATAATTTATCACTATTAATTATATCGATTAAAAAGGTTGTTTTTAATTAAAATTTAGAAATTTTCACTATTTATCAGAAAATGAAAGTGATCCGAAAAGTACCAAAATATCACCGTAAGCTAATTTCGATATTCCGAATCCAAAAATGAAGTCCATTTTGAAAAATAAAATTTACAAATTTTAAAAAAGTGGTTATTACTATTCATAACAGCTAGTTTTAATAATATTTTAATAGCATATCATTATTTAGAAAAACTCGGTATTGCATACAATACACGCTATCGCGGAAGGTCGCGCTTGCGTGTAATGCAAGCCAAGTTAGGGTTGCGTGTTGTGAAAGAATCCTTCGTTGTTTCGTATAACATAATCCAACCATATTTCATTTATACATTGAATATATATATATATATATATATACTCAATGTTGCGTAGAATAACTATTATCAAAATTGTGTGTAACCCGATCCAAGAATAGTGTTGCGTGTACTGCAAGCTAATACGGTGTTGTATATAGCGCAAGGTAATCTTGGTGTAGCATACAACACAAGACATTAATGAAATTAAAAGAATATTTTTCATAAAATCTCGGGGTGATACATTAAATTTTTATAATTTTTTCTTCTATTTATCCCTTATATCCATATTATTTTAAATAATTTAGGTATGTTATTAATACACATAAATATTTGTTTAATTTAATAGAAATAATGTTGTAAATTATTTATTACTGTTTTATAAAATTAATATTAAACATTTTTCAGATGGATTTTTTTTTAATTTTTACAAATTTTTAAAAGATGAATTTTTTTAACATATATAAAATGAGAATAATATTATAAGGACATAATAATCTATAATTTATAGTATTAATATTAAAATTTTAATTGTTTTTAAAAATATTATATTTTTTCTTTATTTATTAGATTTTATTATATACTTTTTACGAAAAATGTTTTTCTTATATTTTTTTATGTAAATCTGAAAAATATAAATAATTGGTAGACATAATATATTGTGATAATTTATGACTTGAATGAAGTATTATATGTTTTTTGGAATTCTATGGTCCATATAAAATATTCATCATGACAAGTGTCCAAGATATAGCCATCCAATGCCCTGGGTAATGATTTTGTTCTCTGGGGAATACATGTTTGAATTCACCGAGTAAAGTATTCCATTTTAAATAGTTAATGTAAGAGTTATTTTAAAATTGATATTAATATGATTTCTCTAGATTCCTACAAGACTATTCAATATTGTAAATTAGGTTTCATGGATATATTTTTATTTTATATGCTAATTTAATGAGCTTGTGTTAAAAGGAATGCTTATGCTCTTCCTAAGAGAAAGACATTTTTTTTAAATATATTTTTTCATAATTACATATTTTTTAAAATAAATACCCATGATAATGACTTATCCTTTAATATTACTTATTACATATTTATTTTAACTACTTAGGAAAATTGGGTTGTTACACAAGTAAGAAAATTAATATTTGATATCCATATTAAATAGGTAAAATTTTGAAAATTCATTATGATATTTTATTATATTCAAAACTTCTAATTGGGTTTTTTATTTTTATATCAACTACCTAAAAAAAATTTCATCACATGTTTTTCACTATTATTAATCAGTCTTATATATGAGTATGATCCATCATAATGCCTATATTTGTTTAGGGAATTATATTTAATGAATAAAGAATAATTTCAAGGAAATGAAGTTTTAATTAAAGAATCCATTTTTTTTAAAAAATGGATACTGATTAAAAGGATCCACATTTTATTGAAAGGTAATGATATGTATGATATGTTTTCACAATTATAAAAAAATATATATTCAAATGATATGAAAAATGTAATTATATGAAAACATTGTTATAAATCATATCATTATTTGGTTTTTATGTTATATGGTGTTATAAAATAAAACCATTTTCAACCAAAAAATGTTTTTAGGGGTATGATAATGAATTTTAAAATAAAATTTTGAATATAAGAAACTATCAATTACATTTGGGAAACTAAGTTATTTATTTTCAAAACAATTCTTGAGTTTCTCTATTAATTTAGTGTTCAAAATAATAAACATGGTTTTATCTTAAAATTAATGTCAAAAAACAATTAATTTTTTTTATAATAAACCAATAAATAACATGAGAATCAAAATGCTACGTGATTTTTTTGGGAAATCATTTTTATTCTTAAGAAGATAATCTCTCTGAAAAACATTATGTTTGCATTAAGACTAATTTTATTAAACATATTCTTTACCACCTATTGAAACTGAATACCAAAAAAATTTATTCATATTTGGAACAATAAATATTAAATATATTTAAATTAAAAAAATTAATCGTTACTTATCAAAAGTAGTTTTTCAATGTTAAATTGAATCACCAGAGTAAGAGTTCAAATGGATAAGATAGGGTTCAATTAAGAGATAATTAAAAAATGTTAGAATAATTTATTGGTAAATATTTTTGAAACATATGACTCTCAACATCCCCTTTATTATATTTTAAATTTTTATATTTGTGATCTTTTTATTTGAACATGACTTTCCTTTTATTCTTATGAAATTAATATTATAAAAATTACACTCCTCTCACGTAAAAAATGATCTATCCTTCACCCCATCAACGACTATTCAAAATTGTTAATCCATATCATTAATCAGAAATATTTCTAACACTAATAATCATCTTCCACTTTATGGAGGCTATGAAGAAAATAATAAGTCTAAAAACTCTGAATTCTAAGAGGTTATTTATGAGGAGATTAATGCTCTAAAAATAATTTACATATTCTACTAGATTATTCAATTATACTGTATACAGTTAATTTTGGATGAATTTATTATATCACAGAAATTATTTTTGGAGTAGTTAATATTCTAATAAATATATAGTATGTCAACACAAAATTATGAATCATTGGATATATTCTAGAGTGCCTCATAAACTCATGTATGCATCCTTCTACACAAGAAGCGACTGATAATCAGTGAGATCCCGAAACAGAATTTTTTTAATACCATGTCGGTGGTAACATAACACCATCAGAGAAATACATAAAAGAATTAGAAACATATTAAAAATAATAATGGAATCAATAATCCATAAAATTGTACTGACCCATTCTATAATTTTATGTCCTTATAAAGACTACACACACACAATCATATTTCTATGTAAGGTGTGAATATAAAATCATGTAGTATACCAACAATGGTCTATACTATTTTGTTACAATACATAGATATATATCCCATGAAAAGAATTAGTGTTAAAGTACCAAACAATTAATCACTCAAGTATACACAAATATCATGTCCTTAGAGACCATCTAAACTTGATTATATTTCATGAAAGAAAGGATATAAGAAGTGAGCCTGACATACTCAACAATTAATTCCTATTGAAGGTATAGTCACACATTCCTTTAATGTAAATAATCTTGACAACCAAATTCATTGCTTTGGGAAAGCCACACATCATTCATTGAACTAATATCATAGATTTTGGAGAATGAAAATAACATGCATTGACCCAATATCACTAATTGGTGGATATACATCACAACATCCACACCCCACCTATAAGGGAGAAAGAAGGGCATTCAACTCCACCAATTCGGTAAATTTCAAGGACATAAAAATGATACATTTAACTAAAAAGATACAGTAATGTACTATATAATCATGGAATCTCATGAAAGATTTATATATCACACCCAAATTCACATAATAATCTCATCATGTATTGATCTCATGGGGGTACACACGCACACCACATGTAAATCGTATCAAGTATTCCTCTATAGGGAAAAACTTCACACCGAATATGAATCAAATTAAGAATAGGTCCCATGAGGATACACACACACACAATAAACACTCAAATAAAAATAAGAAATCTAGACAGACTATATGATAAGGTCTTCCTATTTCATGTTTGATCACGTATCACAATATAGTATGAGATGATACGAGTGATTTGCTTGGTTTTCCTAGATCTTGTTAAAAATAAGAGATATATCCATTTTAAAATTCCATGGAATCTATAATTTTAAACACTCCTGATATGAAGAGAAATAATTCACAACACCACACACTAGATTCATTCAGAACGTTTTCTAAGAACAAAGAAGGAGATAGAGGGTTAATCAGGAGAAAAAAGTGACTAAATATGATTCTAATAAATCCACCATATTATTGAATAGTGTTTCAACATTGAAACACATGAATACCCCAAATACCAGTATATGAATAAAAAATTTCATTTTTTCAACCATCATCACCTTAGTGTGGGGGTTCCCACCTAGTTTTGGTGGGCTCGAACATACTAAGCCTAAGTATCCTAACACGAGGACTCATATAGTGGGTTAAATAAAGTATATGTGTTTTTTATTTACCACACCATCCAATAAGAAATGGAGTGGTTGAACTACCCATGGTATACAGTATAACATGTAACATAATAATCTAGGGACCATTCCATATTGTGGGAATGCCATTCATCATTGAGGCACATTAGCCGGTTCTAGGTGCTATGATATCATATGCCATGTCATGGTAATACCCATAGTGTTCCCAAAAAAAACCAAAATAATTATTTGTGAATCCAAAAACCTTCAAATCATTTTGACCAATATAAAATTTCATAAGGATAAAAAAATAATTTATAGAGTACCAAAATACAAATAAATATAGATTATAATTTAAAGTGTGTTTAAAATCATCCCTTATAATGTCTTCCAATCATTGACAAGTATCTCTTGAGGTATGTTCAAAAAACATTGTATTTTGTGAAATAATATCAATGTAATTATCAAATTTCACATATTAGATAAATCCATGAAAAAATTTAACATTAACAATTGTAACTATCATTCATTTTATCACCAACTATCATTGGTCAATAACCCAAATTTGTAATCCAACAAATGATGTGACTTGTTCTAATTCAATGTCATCATATTTGAACACATGTCTAATATTATTATCCAACATAAAAAGATAAAATACAGAACACATAATGTATATATTAATTATGCATAGAAAGTTAAAACTAATATTTTATCATCTTGGAATGTTTTAGTTTCTTGAACTTCCCAAAAAATAGTTGTTCTAATTTACCCTGTGTCTATTACTATCGATTTTCAAATTGAATTGACACCAGAATAAAACTAATTCAATAATAATTAAATCCAATCGTAATATCCTTTAATCAAAATATGATTTTTTCTTACTATGAGAAGTAATTAGACAATAAAATATTAATTTCACCCATTCATAGGTCATTTATACCATTCTTATCCCATCAACTGAAGAGTCACCTACTCCATGCTGACAAAGTAGTGAACGGCATAGCTATCCATAAATATAAAAAATTAAACCATTTGAATGGAAGACTGTAGGAAAATAATATAGGTTAAATTTACCCTATCTAATGGATCATCAAAAAATACACCGAAATCAAAAACACATGTCAAGAATATATACTCTATAGTCTTGATTTTTTATTCTAAATAGACATCAGTCTATAGGTAATAAATGATACAGATAATCAAATGATTCCCCATAAAATTATTCAATTTATTTCAATAAAATAAGTAAAAAGAGTATCTATGTCAGTCACTTTGCTTAATCTAACTCTATTAAGACATAAAATCATTAAACCAATATGCTCTTCCAACATTTCCAGAGAATGAGTCTCTTGATTTGATATAAACTGAGAAGAATTGGTTGGTTGATAAAATATAAAATAAATATTTTTTCATCCCCTCATAGTATTAGGAAACTCCGGGATGAATTCGGTTTTCTCTTCATACCACCTCCAAATAGGCACCCAGAGGGGTTTTAGTAACCGTATGAGTCATTGATGCATGGATTTTGTCCTTTGAAAGGTCAGATAATAAATGAAAAAACCCTTTTTGTCTATATTTGGTTCAAGACACTTGAATCATCATTTGATATAATGATACAATATAGTTGACCTCAAGTGTACTGGACACTATTAATTTTGGGGCCCATCATAAGTTCCACTCTTATAGAATAATGAACACCTACTCTAACATGATCATACATCATATCTTATCGATAAAAATTCAATCCTAAAATGTAATTATCTACTGAAAAAATTTCATTATTCATGATAAAATATCGATTATATTGATGACCAACCATTACTATCTCCATCAATGGGGATGTCATTCCCAATGTTTCACAAGACACTCTTCCCCGATCCATAATCATGTCCATATTTTGGTATTCTAGGATGACAATATTCTTCCAATATGCTTCAAAAAGGATATTCTCCATGTTCAGTTTTATTCATGGTAAGAGATTATGTGGAAACACTACCTTTCTAAGGATCATATAGCATTTCAATGTGAAACATCTTTACCTACTATACCAAATGACTCTAATGAAGATGAACATCATTCTTGGAGAATATGAATTTCAAACACTTATTATATGTATTATTGAAAATTATCTCCATGAGGAGGTTACTTCATAAATACATCAATTAATTAACCATGAAATACTTCTCTATGTCTTGAGTGGATAGTTTTTGTTATAATTTCATTGTTGGTGAGACTCGTAAGAAACAATCTTATCATATTGAATAAATTCATCCCTCGAGTCATCCCTAGAAGCATTATAATACACATTGTACCCAAAAATGGTTTTAAGAAAAATCAATATCAGTTTTCATGTAATTATCCTATTTTGTTGTAGGACAAATTAATCTCACTTATATATCTATTAAAACATTACCCCCTAATTGGCATGTGCGATCATAGTAACAACAAATCAAGAATATATTGAATGGTATGAAGGTATTTCATAATTAATCTAAGGATACTCACAATCTTAAACACGTTCATCATCTCTTCTCAAGACATAAAAGCTTCTTATTTCACTAGATCAGTATATTTAACAATATGATAAATTACATTCTTGGAAAAAAAACATCTGAGAGCCAAAAGTAACTTTTTCTGATCTTGTCAATAATATTATGCACTAAAAAGTTATATAATTTAATCATAAGATTTCTTGATTGTTGTTATGATGTATTTTAATATATCATGATTTCATTATAAACATGATGATGAAAGAGTCTTACCATTTCTCACTAATCCTATTCATGAGTTCCATAAACATCGCTGGAGATTTCACTATCCTAAAAGGCATATCATTATACTTATAAAAACTATATCAGCACATAAATGGATTATTTAGAATACCCTCCTCCCTAATGTGAAGATGATGGAAGATTGACTGCATATGAATCTTTGAGAACCATTAGGCTCTGCACAACTTCTCAAATTGCTTAAAAATCCATAGAAAGTGTACATGTTCATTATTGTGCTTTTATTTATCTACTAGTTTCTATTAATATGTGATGTATACCATATTATTACATATATAATAACACCAAATCACCCAATAGGCCAGTTATGAATATGATAAATCCCTTCATCTGAAGTTTTGATAGTTGGGCCTTAATCTATTTTAACTTCTTATGTTCCTTAATGTATGGGGATTTGATATATTTTGTGCAGCATGAACATGTTAAATTTCCAAATCAATACCCTTATTTGAATATAATCTAGGAAAATCAACTAAAATGAAATCATATAAACGTGCTTCCATAGATGGGAAATAGAAGGGGTTAGTATTTGATCTGTAGAAAGTATTTGCATATTATTAGTGTTATATTAGACCAATTTGTCTAGGGTACCATCCCACTCTACCTGCTTCAATATCCCTCTCAGTAGCCAAATATAATTTATATCCCTTACGTATTTTATTGGATACTCATCCCTAAAAATAATCGATGTATACTTGGTAATAATTCAAATAATAAATTCTAATCATTACATGGAATCCAAAAATCCTAAGAATTATGAAATCAACCACATTCTCCTAGAAAGAAACCACTAGGAAATTCTAAAGAAATATATAAATAATCTCATTTCTCCCAATGTAATACTGATAGACAAAAATAAAGAAGAATGATTAACCAAAATTTTTAGCATAGTAATAACATGAGATGATATAAACAAATTGGAAGTGTATGGGTCAATAAAATAAATGGAGAGTGAATATGTGATTAGGACCATACCATGAACCATTAATGGTTCGTCACTAAAATTGGTTGAAGATGGTCAAACAAAAAAATCCTATAATAACAACATGAATTCATAAAAATAGCTATTTATTCCCCTGATTCATAAATCCATAAGGAACCCAGACTAGAAATTGAAACTCTCAGATAACATCCAAGCCTATCATTACAAGTCCCAATTGAGATTATTTCACACAAAACCATTTGAGTTTTCAAGCCTTTGATAACTAATTCTAATTTTTGGGAGGGTTAGTAGAGAAATTAAATAATTCCTAATCCAAAAATAATTGAATCACCTATAATAACATGTTCTCAAAGGGAGATGATACACCAATTAACTTCTGTAACTATCATCCACCAATCTAGTGCATAAACATTGATATCATACTCATATTTACTAATTATTTAGTTCAGGTAGCCATATATAATCCACCTGTGAGTCCACTATAAGAATAAGAATATCCTATGTTTCTATCTTCCTCCTGTCCCATCTCAGTAGTCAAGGATTTATGAATCACCTTAAGATAATTCATCAAATAAAAACAGCTGAATTAATTCATAAACTCATGTTGGAGATCCATTTAAATATTATTGGAATTCTAATTCATCTTCTCATCATACATAGTATCAAATTGATGTAGATTTGTAAATTTGTTTCTAAATATTAAGACACCAACACCATCCCATAATTATGTTCCATTAACTCCAAATAAAAATATATCTTTACATATATGCGATGAATTCCTTAATGAATAGGTCATTGATGGGTTCCCATATCATACCATCATGTCTTCCATAATTATTCATAACACACCATCACTAGTTATAAATATATCATGTTTAACCTTTTTTCCTTAGGCGTCTCCGCTTGGTAAAATTTCTTCCCAATGAAGATTTTCCCTTCTTTAGTATCATGGGGGACTCTAGAAACATAAAAGGATAGTGAATGTTGGATATGAATGTAATGATAATTATGAAGAATTATATATTTTATATCCTATATGATGAGCATGAAAATACAGATGAGTTCATGTTTAATCCCTTCTATGAAATGAAATACTAGATTATGTAATAGATAATTCCAAACAATATCCTCATATATTATATGTGGTGAAACTAAGGAGTTCCCCTTTGCAAAACCATTATGGTTTTACTAACTAGGTTGTACTATTACATTTCATTGAGGAGGAATTACTGAAAATTTAAAATAGACTTTTAGAAAACCTATAAAAGTCAGCTTAATGTAATAAAATATGAAAATTCATAACCACATAATTGTATTTCGTATAGAAAACTATCATAGGAGTCTACCCAAAAAAAACATAAAACCCATAACACTACACAAGGATAATTTCAAGAATCTAGAACCTTCACATTAGTCGTAACCTATTACACCCAATAAGAATGTCATTCTATTTATCAGGTTATTAAATGAAATTAATAATTCCCAACCAACACAAAGATAAAAAATTACAAAACGAATTAAATTAATGGAACATTATCTATTGAAAGCATTAATGATATGACATATGAACCAAAATTCCAAGTCATGTTGCATGAACACACACCAAATCCAATAATTTTGAATATCGGCACCATGAATATCACCTAAGGAGAATAAAACAATATAAATAAAGAACAATAATAACTTTATTTACATCATCCCTAAAACATTGAAAAACACTATAGAATGTTTTCCATGAATTGGAATAGTTCACCTTCCAATGTCTATATCATATTATCTCCTTTATAACATATCCCAAATAAATATAGATAATGGGATCGTGGGATAAATGCTATAATTAATTTTTGAAACACCTTGACCAAAATCACTTTTTCTAGGCATGATTTCCATATAACCCCATGAGAAACTCCATATAAGAAAAAAGGTTTCCAACTATTGGACAGGTTTAGAAAACCATCATGGATAGACAATGGACTTGATAATAGAAAATCAATATAGAAATATATTTTAAAAATAAAAAAAACAATGTGGTAAATAGTAAAATTAGAGTATCAAAACATTCTATTACTACATGACATTCCATTAATATTATACAAATAATAATGACTCCATATAAGAATCAAATCAATATATCAGTGTATTCAAATTCAAACTAGAATTAGGACAGAAGACATATTTGTATCTGAAGACTTTAATGAAATTACCTCTCACTATCCTATTTCTCATTCTAAACATCCCACTACATTTCCCATGCTCAAAAATAGATCATTAATGATAAATTCTATATATATATAGTGTTTCCAAACAATATTGTGAGTATGAAACAAATTATGATACCAAAAATGGTCAGTAAAAATTACAATAGAAAAAGGTGTAGTGAATGATAATAAACATTACGCAAGCAAGAAACATGAAACCACACATGTTTAAAAAAATTTGGGTCCTTATATGTTCAATAAATAATCATCAGCTCCATTTTAGAAATAATATCACATTTTGACCTTGTTTATTCATAATAATGATAAAGAACATATATCCCCAATAAATTGATAGGCAAACCTTCGTTAAAGGGGAATGATCATGCAAACAAAATCACACATCATCCTAATTTGATAACACTAGGTAAATACGCATACTATGTGTCAATCCAATAATAAATCAATGGAATAAGCCATAAAATCATCCAAACATCCCATATATGGGAGAAAGAATCCCACACGGCTCAACAAGTTCACTAAGTTTCATGGATAGAAAAACTACACATGTATGGAAAAAAATATAAAATAATGCATTCAAAAATCTTGTTATGTCATAAAAGTTTCTTATATCCAACACACATCCCCATTAAAATATAATCAAGAATATTTATTATAGTGATAGACATCCATGTGATATGTGAATCATATAAAATATATATCTCATGGGATACACACTAACATCTCATGTGAATCGCATCAAGCATGGGTCTCATGAGGATACACACACACACACACACACTTTTGAATCATTCCAAACACCAATATCTATGTAGACTATTTAATAATAAATTCCTACCACATTTTTCATGACACTACATAATTAAAGTAGAGTAGATAAGATGGAAGTGGGATATGTTCCTTGATCCCATTAGAAAAAAGTGAGATCTACCCAATCATCATCCCCATAGTCACCTGATTCACATTACCAGTATTGGAGAGAAAATAATTCACAAAACATCACCCTAGATTCATCCATATCATTTTTCAAGAATTTATAGGATGAAAGGGTTAATACCAAGAATTAGCTGAGTTAAAATGGAATAATAACTCCCCAAAATAATTGCATACACTTTTTTATTTGGAATGAAGATAACCCCTTAGGATCGGTGGCTAATTTATGTATTTCAATTTTTTAAACGTCTAATACTATGGCATGGTGATAACAACCATGGTCATTGTGGCCTTAAACATTTAATGGCCTATAATCCTAACACAGATTCCCACATTGTGTGTTAAAAATCCATGGTTGTTTTTTATTCAGCATTCTCTCTACCATAGTGTGGTGAGGATTAGTAGGTTTAGTTCTAAAGGAAGAATCTTATCACTATACACTTAATATAATTTCAATCCATGGAAATTTAAGTCCATATGGTTTCACACAGGTCGGTTTTACACCTAAAGGAACATACTCTACAAATGTTCTTACAATTGGTGTACCATAAAACATCCTAAACCCTTAATTAAAATTCCATAAATCTCAAAATCATAGAAAAATACATTAATCTAGAAAATATATAAAAAATAATATATTTTATTTTAAATTTTATTAAAATTATAATTATACAATAAATTTTTTACCCATTAAACTATTATATCTTCTTCTTGTTTTTCTTGTTTCAACTGCCTACATGAACATTATTATACTATTTAAATCACTAATTATCGTGAAAATAATAATATTGGTAATAATATATAATAAATATTAGTTTGAAATGATTTCAAAACTATGGAGTATAAATATTCAAAAATCTATTTATCTATAAATTTAATTATATATTTAAATAATAGTCATTAAAAAGATGAATTTTGATGATTTAAGTGTCATCTATCAGCATAAGAATCATTAATGGATATGAGACTCTATATTAATTAAAAAATAATTTATTGTTATAAAAATAAAAATATGACATTGATAAGTCCATTAACATGACTGAAGGACCAAATCTAACAAATGAAAAAATTTAAACAAATAAAAATGGTTGAAACCTGATTTTTAAAAATCATAATAAAAAGTTATTATATGGAAAAAATGGAATTAAAATGGATGGAATAAATTGAACTTACTATGAAAAATATTATTACTCATATAAAAAATAATATCATATTTATTATAGATTTATTTCAGATCTCTTCTAACTAATCTGAATTCTATGGTAGTGGATTTTCATCACAATTCCACATCATTAGTTCTTTCTTCATAATATGGATCAATTTACATTTATAAATTCATATTTCTAAAATAAATTCATATAATATCATGAATTTATTTTTACAGATGGTATTTTATGAACCCTCTAAATTTAATTATTTCATTGGATTATTTATTCTAATCATCATAAAGGGTATTATTTTGAATCATTGTTTCATTAAACTCTGATGAAAAATGTTATTATGAAACCCATCATCAAGGATATATTCTAATAACTGTTTCCAAATTATTGTGTCATAGAAATGTACATAATATCTTTATGTGATAGGTGGGGACTATATATCCATCCAATGCACTGAGTAATGAAATACCTATCCTAATAGATAATTATGTGAAATGAGTTCTGATTCTCGATTCACTAAAGGAAAAAATAAGTGATTCATGATAAACTATGATATAAGAAAGTGGTAGTGATTCCTAACACACTTTATTATGAGAGTATATATATTCAGATTTAACGGAAATCATTTTTTTAATTATCTAATGGCCGGTTTGAGGGTAGCCGGTTCCCATGAGACCGGTTTAAGTGTTCTTGGTACCCCTTTCAGACTTAACATGTGTATTGGTGTCTATCTAATGTTTTTGCATAATTTATATCTTATGTCACATACTTATGTTATTCTCTATATCTTATGACTATTATATCAGGTCATTGTATCCATATACCATGGTATATATTTTTCCTTTTGGGGTTATACGTCAATTTTCAGGAAAAAAGTGAAACTCTTGTGATTCCATGTTAATTAAATCAAATATTTATCCAATGATCAATTTTTCTCACATACTTGTGGTACAAAACTCTATGAATCAGTAATATGCTTTCTCTTATTTATTGTTGGAGCCCACCCATTTTGTTTTCCTCTTCTATTGAAAATCATAATAAAACCTATGATTAAAAGGAAGACATATATAGAGATGTTTTTTGAGAGATGTTTCATAAATAGTGTGTAGAAATATTTTTATCTAAAAAATATCCAAAGATATTATAAATTTGGTTATTTGGTATTGTAAAAATATTTTTGAAATATTTTATTAAAATGATGTAACATTTATGAGGATAATAATAATTTTTCTCTATTTGTAATAGTTAATTGTTCATCAATTTTTCTTGACTATGTTATTATATACTTGGAAACATAATTTAATTTTACTAAGCTTCAACCCAAATTTATAAAAAATAATCCTAGTCTAAGAGTAATGTAACCTAGATTAATATATTCATAAAATAATATTTTCAAATTTAAATCCATTTTCACTATAATTATATTATGATATTATTATATATAACCCTTGTTTCCAAATTTTTGTATTTTTAAATGAATGTTAATCTGAGAAACTGTTATATGAATATATTTGAAATTCAACTCAGTGATTTACAACGTAGACAACTAAATTTGTTGAATAATAGAGTATGAAACCTCAAGGAAATTATTACTCAACTAACATAATTAATGAAAAATAATGTGAAATAAACTATGTTCCTTAATTAATAAAGGAACGATGATTTTTTTAGAGAACACCATGTGGAAATATCCACCTTCTATTATTAAGTCTTACAACCCTCTAATTCATGATTAAATTATTAACACAATATAGAATATTATTTCTATTTTCTATTGGTCTATTCTTGAGAATTTTTTTTTATTTAATACATGCATGGTGAGGTTTGAAAATGATAGATCCTACTATATAATATGATCAAAAGGAAATATATTACTCTATATATTGGTTGGATTTAATGAATAATTCATCCCCAAATATTTTCCATAAACTCTTTACATAAAAAATGTGTGATGTTTCATAGAGATGAATCAAAATGAGGATGAATAAATATGAACTTATAAATAAAACATAAAATAAATAAAAAGGTATGCCAATATATTTATAAATGAATCTATAATAAATTTCAATTTATTATTTAGATGTATAAAACCAATTTATCAAAATTAATTAGATATAATAGACTCTAATAGCTACAAATAAAATATTCGATGTGCACATAATATGGAAATAGAAATTATAGAATCATGTAATTATAGTGGATCTAGTTATAATAAAATAGTAAATTATTTAATTATTTAAAGATACCTTAATAATTAATTTTATGGAAGAAAAAGAAACCACTAACATGATAAAAATTTTGGAGGAATAAAAAAGACATTTTCTAAAAGTGAACAAAAGAGCTTAAATAGTAGAAGGGATTTCTATCAAGAAACTATGTTTCAAAAGTGGTTAAACATGGAAATAAATATAGTGGAGGTGCAAAGAGATAATTTATTACACCGTCCATAACTCCATGATTTAAATTAAAGGTGTTTGTCTGTTATTCTAATCAATTCCCCAATCCGAGGGTCATAATGGATATTAAGAAACAGTAACCTCCTCGACTATGGGAACAAGGATGATATTATGAAATTACAAATACTGAATTGTATCGTGGTAATAATATTGATTATCCACCCCAAAAATTTGAATGTATTATATTATATTATTTTCTACTCATTTTTAATTATCAAACAAGTCTTCTAAAACAATTGTCTCACCATAAAAAACAATGGATTCTTAATTGTTGATTGAAATTCCTAGCAGTGTGTTGATTGCCTAAAAAGTATTGGAATCCTATAAAATTGATATTTATATGATGAAAATTCTATAAAAGTATGATCTTATTACGTTGGAGGATTTTAAAGTGATATTGGGTATATATTTTCTCTCCCAATATAGTGAACATATAATTTTTTGATATAATAAAGCATAATTTTATATCGCCAAATATACCATTATTAGATATCAATTCAAGAATTATTATGAAACCATTTGTAATTAAATTAAATTATATATTCCATGAACCTCAATAAGGAGGGACCATTATTTCAAATTATTGGTTATAAAATCAATATTGATGATTTTATTATTGTATGATAGTATATTGATGTATTCCCTAATTAACTAACTAGTCTTACACTAAATCATGATGTTGAGTATTCAATTGAAAACATATAATGTTCTTCTTTTAAATTTAATATTCCATAATAAATGTTTCTAATATAATATGAATAATTGGAGATGTATGCACAATGTAATCTTGACATGGGATCTACATTAACTACTTCTTATCTATGGGGTTCACTAGGACACTTTTTCAATAAGATATATGGATCATGGTATCTTTACATTGAATATCTAAAACATAACTAAATAAAGGTCAACAAATATTATCTTGTAACCCATATTTATGACCTTCTTGATTTACCCAATGGGGATCAATACATCTCAAAGAATGAACATTGATCTAGATATGAACAATTAGGGGTAATGAGAGAGGACATATACAGTGCACCATTATATACATGGATTCAACCCTTTATATCTTGATTTTTTTGAACATCATGATAATAAGTAACTTTTCTATCAAAATTAGACAAATTATTTTTTATTTTCACAATGTATCTTTATTGGGATATGTAATTATAAGTGAGGGAATATTCATATATCCTTTATAGATAATGATAATTGAGATGTGGGTTAGAATGACCACTATAATAATTATATGTATTTTATATGTCATTGATGTATAGAATAAACACTTTATATGATAGTTTATATGGATATAAAATATATTAGCTACTATAAAGATGATGAGAGAAAAATTTCTCTGGATAGAAAATAGTGAATAAAAATTCCTATAAATTAATATTTTTTTCATTATACCAGTACATACATTACCCTATAATGGTAAAAGATTTATAGTCTATATTGATGATTCAATAAATATTTTTGGAAGAATACTCTTGTATAATAATTATGTAATTGAATATTCCTCTTGTATATTAATATAAATTTATAAAATTAAATTATTATTTATCTGGAGTAGGAGGAAGTCATATTTTCATTGGTATTATGGAAACAGTAGTTCAATAGTTAATATTGTTTTACATATACTAACACAAGAGAATAATGTATATTTTCCAATAAAAGGAAGTGAACATATGCTAATAGAAACAATTACAATTCATCAAATGATATACTTTCTATATACATTACAATTTTTGGTAAGAATATAAGGTTTGGATACTCTAAAAACAAAGGACTATGCTACTATATCATTGATGGGGATTTAAAGGGACACAATCATTCAATATTAATAGGATATATGTAGAAATAACAATGGAGGTGATAAAATCAAACTTTTCCTAAATTATTTCTCAACCAACCATATTTTAATGATTAAGGAAGCCAGAATTGGTGATATAGTGGTATAAAATAATTAAGTGTTCAATTAGGAAAAATATGAAATTATATGTTTTGGAACCATGATATGTGCCCTATAAAAGCTTTGATTATTAAATAAAATTAAGGATTATGGACAAAAATAAACCTTTTCTATTAAACAAGGAAGAATTTAGATATATAGATATAATAAGGAACATATTATTTTGGAAAACATGAAATTTAATATTTTAATGTATTTATCATGGTGATTGGTATGTAAAATGTTAAATGTTTAACTTCATTAAATAAAGGTTGTGTTAATAAAATTTCTTATATAAGTATGGATATGGAATAAAATCACCAATAATTTATCATCGTTAACTCTATAAATACAAAAAGAAAATAATTATATATTGGTTGTAGTGGAATGAATAAATAATTTATCTTAAATTATGATTATTTAAGATGATTTATCACTCAATCAACATTCCATGTTATACATAAAGTATGTGGTAAGACATTATGTAGTACCACAGTCACACATATTTTATTTGAAATCTGAGGTTCATTTAATTTTTATAATGATATATATAACAGGAAATTTATGGAGAGGTAAGTTATATCAGAACATAACACTATTAGATTATTGGTCAATCTAAAAGGAACATTCAAATATTTGAAGAAATGTTATGATCCTACTCAATGAAATTCAAAATATGTTGGGGTATACAATTTTCTCTTCTCACATCATCACGTAATAATTATTTACACTCTATAATACAAATGGAATCATATGAGGAACTATATGGGAATTTATGTGAACCTATAACATAATAAAATGAAATCATAGGGAGGAAATTATTAAGACCAAAAAATTAAAAAAAAATTGATAAGTTGGTACAAACTATTAAAAAACATATTAAGGGAAAAAATGTTGTAAAAGTGTTATACAAATAATGATCGATGAGATCTAGAGGTCGATGTTGGGGACAAGGTGCAACTATAGGAATCCCCATTGAAGTAGGTTATAGATTTTGGATGAAGGATAAACTAAGAAATATGAACATTAATACATTCAGGATTCTTGATAACATCAGCATTATAGCTTATCCCTTAGCAATCCCTCAAAATCGCTCAAAACTTTAATATTTATTACGTATATCACAATTATGGAAGTACATACAAGATCCATCACATGAACTTAAATAGTAAGATGTGTTCAGGGAATATGATCTCTCATATAAGGGAAAACTAATGGAGATCCTAAAATGAAGATATAACGTATGGTTGAATAATATCACAAATAATTTAACTTTTTAGTGGTGAAATCAAAAGTATGGGGAAGCTACATGAAATCCTTGGGATGTACTGATAAAATACCATGTCCACTTGTTTTTATCTCTGTAAAGAGGGGTATAATTAAATAACCCATAACTTAAGTATTTATTTCTTCATAAATAAATATGTTAAATAAATTCTTACACACACAACATCGATATAAAAAAATAATGATATGTTTTATATGTATTAATTATGATTAATATTTTATATTTATTTAATTAGAGTTTATACATATATGAAACCACATTATAAAAATTATAGTAACAAAATAAATAGTTAAATGTATTATTTATGAGGCCCATTTGTCTTTGTATGGAATTAAGGTGGTATTTTAGGGTTTTCCCTTGACCATTCTCATGTTGAACATAAACATATATTCCTTGACTGAAATAACCTGCGAGACAAGTTCAATATCATTGAAATCATTCCAAAATATATCCCAGATAAACCACCACTCCAAATTACCACTAATGATATATTACACATAGATCATATATTGAGGTCATTGGGGAATTATTATGTACAAAATACGATTATAAAAATATGAAATAATTATCATAATATACATTTTTTCATTATAACATCCCATCACTAACTATTGTCTTTGAAAGAGCTGAGGTTATATTAACCTTATGTGAAATCACCAAAAAACCTTATGCTAAAAACAAAAAAAACAAAACAACATAATTCTTGAAATGTAAACAATATAACATATAAATATATATAAAATCAACAAAATAGTATTATAAATAATTAATAAAGATCAAAATAAAACTTAAAGGAATCCTAATGAAAATATAATGATGTATAAAAAATTGAAACAATCCAATTGAAAATATACATGATCTAGCTGACCTTATAGAATATAAAATCATGATTCCCCAAATGGGAAGTAATAGAATTTTACAATACTAATATTATGAATAATAACATTAGAATATTCACTATTCTCAATATATATGGTATGAGTAATCAAAACCCTGGGAAATTCCCATGTTACATCCCACCTCACACCACCATGCGATGAACAGGTCGTTACATTGTTCAAAATATAACTAAATTAGTCATGTTTAAAAATAATTAAGGATAAAAAATAAATTTTTATAGTTTAAATGTTTGAATATTAATGAAATCCATAAATATTAAATAATTCCACATGACACACACATATGCATGAATCAAACTTGGATAATTTATAACACACTATCAAAATGTTATCTTACCATTCATGGAAACAAATATTCATGAATCCAAGGTGAACTAATGGCATTGAGACCTAGTTTGAACCCAACAAGGATTTTTTTTAATGTAATAATATGTCACACAGTTTCATTTTTACACCATTTTCTCAAATCTATACGTTTTTTTCAAATGAATTAATATTTTAAAACATTAAATCAAGCATTCTTCAAGTGAAAAATCCTTACCACAATGTAAAACCATAAATTGTTTTTCCAAAACACCAATTATAAACATGATTCAAAATCAAAAACAGAAATGTTCTTCGTTTCTAAACTATAAACATATTCCATTTAATTTCTAGGAAATCATTTTTGAAAAACCGAGTCATCGTAAATTATAATAATTAGTGATAATAGAGAGTCCACAAAACATAAAATAGATATTGAATTATAAAATAATTAAATATGTGATCAAGATGATCCTGATTCTCTACCATGTTCCTTCAAAAAATCCTAAATTGGAATTTAAAAAACAAGATCAATCCAACAGATCCTTTAATAACAACCCATTTCTAGGGTTCTATTAAAAATGAACATATTCATAATTATTCTAAGAGGGTGGGAATAATAGGGATCTTACCATCAATATCATATATCAAATAAACACCTAATAATCAAAAATAAGTTCTGAATAGAACAGAGTCACAAAACAATTATCGAATATTGAGATTTCAGATCATAGGATAAAAATGTAAAATAAAATTTTTAGGTTATAATTAAAATAAAAATCAATTTTTAAGATTTTATTAAACTTGTCTCATGGTTATTCAATACGGTATAATAAGACATGAATAAACCATGTAACTGATTCTTGAAGGTCATAACATCTCACACTTGTTCCATAGAGTTTTGAATTCATGCACCAATCCTAAGAAATTCCATTTTCCAAAAAAATATAGACCATATGATTTTTCTTATAGTTTTGAAAAACCATTCACTAACTATTCACATACCAAATTACTATTGAACTATCTTCTATAGTTTCATAGATATTATATATATATTTTTCTTACTGTGTTCCAACAGTCTCCCATAAAATTTCATGAAAAACATATTAAAACCATCCATATATTCCTCAATCCCAATAAAACATTATATATTAATAAAAGACTCAATTGAATGTTGATTTACCTAAAATAGAGGGTGTTATATTCTCCACACTATTATGCTTTCCATCCCAAGGAGATGGATATTGTTGTTTCATTTAAATAGGTACGTCAATTTCTATAAAACAACATTCTCACGTGACTATGTCCCATATTTAATCTCAATATGTTAACACAATATATGAAATAAGGGAATGAATTTACCTTTAAGAATGTATCTTATCTTAATATGATATGAATAATTGGAAAAACAAATATAACAACTAGTTTAGAATGAAAAAGATCCCAAACAATCACATGGGTAATATTGGGTTGATATTTATTTCATTGAGGTACATGAAATACCTTATAAACAAAACTGTTCCATGGTGTAAAATCCAATCAATTAGTAAAATAAAAAATTCATACTAGTATCTAAAAATGTAAAACATGATGAGGATAAAACATTCCATACTTACCCAATCAATTACTCCCCATCCTTGGAGAGACATTCATGAATGTAGGATATTGAATTAAAAGTGATAATGTATGATGATGACGATATATATAATATTTATGAGGGAATTGGAAAAACCCATCCATTTCCAGTCTATCAGTGACTTCGGTTTTATTTCCTAAATTATATTAGGTCCTAATATTTATGTATCTATGATATATGAAAAAAATTAGATATCAACCTATATGGATGTAAGTTTCCTATAATAGAGCCATTTTAATTTATTATAAATAACCATAGTTATAGAAAAATTATACTAATGGAAAATTATCCTCCAATTATGTAGCCCCCCGACTATAGATAGCCCAAAGCTGTTGCATTACTTTATTACACTGCCATAGATAAAAGATTAAAAACTAAAAGGGAAAAAATTTTAGTAGTTATGGAAAAAAATATTATATTGATGATACCCATATTAAATTTTGAAATATAAAATAAAACATGATAAATAAAAAATTAAATGAACAAATACTTGAAAGATTATTCAAATATTTATTTTTATCACCTGGGAAACAAAAAAAGGGTGAGATCAAATAGTTATTAAAGGAATGTAATGTGGAAAAAGTAATTAATTGATAACATTAAACCAAAATCTGAATTTAAATAACATATTATACATTCCATTCAAATAACTTGATTATGAATCATCAATATGGAATATAGAACCTGGAACACATGACAATTAATTAGCGGAGAAGGAATTGCATTCATATATGTGTCAATGAAATAGTATAATGGATAATAATAATAAATGAATTTTAAATAAATTAAATTTTTAATTATTGTATTTTGTGTTTCCCAGGAACATGAATCTCTTACCATTAACAAAAGCTAGTCTAAAATATTCTGATTTAGCCAACAGATTCATCTCATGAGATTACAAATGCATCAAAGGGATTACATTAAATGATCCCCCGCCTATAGAAAATTAATTAGATTGTATTAAATCCATTTCTGTAATTTCTAAACCATTCCTATTATATTTAAAAATCAATTTAATTCAAAAATAATTTTCCTTATAAAAATTAATCTGAATGGAATATATGATATTGATTTTTCAAGAATTCGCCAGTTAATCAAATAAATATAATACTGAACACCATATATTACAATATCAAATGTTTTATGAAATAATAATATACATTTACTAATATAATGGATATTTTTATATAGTTAAAATTATAATAAATAAGTTCTTGTTTCAAGAGAAAGTGTACTATCCGAAATGGAATTGATATCGCAATGATAACTTTTACCACATAGTAATTTTGAAGCCAAAAACCCATTAGGTAACATAATTAAAATTACAATCAGAAATAACGTTAAGATAAATGTATTAATGATATAATATATCAAAATCTACATTAGATACACTATATAAAGGATGTATGTGTGTAATGTGACATTTATCTCATAGATATAAAAAGTGAGATGCCAATCCCTAACCTTATCCTTCCTTTTGTTCTGTATTATTTAACCTCATCTATAGTGGGTTATATTATGATAATAAATTATACTAGAACCATATTCACATTAATAATATCATATATTAACATCGTAGAATATATTTTTAACCATATGTTAACAATCGTTCATTATTTTCACTATTTTTGGTGAAAATGTACATGTTTTTTCTGAATGTTTTGACTTGTTACTTATAGTTACTCATATGCAGACCATGATTTAACAATATAAATATTATAAAACATAATTTAATAATATCGTATATTCATTATATATTTATTTAAAATATTCCATAATATTTTGTGGTATGAAATGAAATGCACCGTTCTTAGAGACAGTATGCCGCACAAATAAATGAATGATATTTCCATTTCCATCATAATATTTAAAATAATAAAAATTAAATGATATATATATTTATATATTTTAATTACAATATCATATATATATATATATATATCATTTATGTAACATATATTTATATGTTTCATGTATAGTGTGAATGAATCACATCACATGGAGGAGGCGGTAGTCCACACATCCACAAATGATGTTATCGTATTTTCAAAAAATGGAAAGAATGGATGAATGGGTAATATCAGAATTAAATATGAATAAATAGTTTATAAATATCATATATATAATATATAAACGTCTTTTCCAAAAAAATTCCCAACTATTAGAGGTGGTAAATGAAAATGAACAATCATCATTTTGCGAGCCGGTAGTTCTCCGTACACAAATGGTAATTTTATTATACATTAGTTGTAATTTAGGGTTATTTAATTTATAAAACATTAAATAAAAACATATTATAATATTTAGGATACTCATTATATTTTTTTTATTAAGGAATATTTCTATTTGATGTGGGTGTAGAATATAAATGAATCAAAAAATCTTGGGGAAGGATATTGTTTTTTCTTTAGGTAACTCCTTTCTGTTTTAACCAATGGGATACTTGGGATTTATTTCATACAAAAGTGATGATTCTAGTATGAGTGTATAGATTTTTTGATATTATTGTGTTATATTTTGTGTGATCTAATGGACACGAGTGGTGTGAATTAATGGGAGGTGTGGTTACTTTTTATAGTTTAGGAAGAGTTATATTTTTGTTATTTTTTAAATGGAATTACACCCACGTTTTTCCTAAGGAGAGTGTCTCCAATAATAAAAAAAAGTATATTCAATGTAATATTTGGTATAAATAATAAAATTCAATGTATTTTGAAAAATTTTATAGGTCATTTCAAGCCATAATTTTACGGTTCAGCCATTGGTAAGGCTGATTTTTTTCATAGTTGTTGAAATGAATTTTAATCACATTCAATAATCTTATAAGAATTTTTTTTTTGAAATATAAGGCATTATAAATTATTAGGATTGAAAATATTGAATATTTTTTTCCAAATTAAAATCACATAAGTGGCTAAAATTAATTTAATATTAATCTCATAGATGGGACAAAAATAGAGGTTTTTAAAGTAAAACGGTTCAAATGTTTTCTATGTTTTTATATCTAATTGCATAGTTAAAAGGATTAAAATGTCCTAAATTGGATGAATATATTTATAAATGATATAATTTAACATTAATAACAATTTGAAATATAATTTATCATTATAATTAAATTATATGAAAAATCAATTTTAAAATAAAATTCATTATTTTTCATAATTCTTAAAAAAAAGAAAACTGTACAAAAAATTAAACTAAATAAACCTAACCTAATTAATTTTATTTTGATTAAAAAATATTATTTTTTTGTAATATTAAATTCATAATAATTTTATAAAATTTATTTAAAATTGGTTCTCCTCTAAAATGTGTAAAACTATATTTATAAATTATGGGGTTTGTGAAAAAAATTAAGTTCATTATTATCCTATACCTATTGATACTATTGGATAAATAATTTTCTATTACATATATAACATAAAAATTTAATATATAAATTCTATAATAGTGTTGTAATTTAAACATATGTGTAAAACATGATTTAACAGTTTCTTTTTAAACAGGGTGTCGCATGCATTGAAAACGATTTTAGTAATGCGTGTTTTGAAAGATGTAAAAAAGTATTAATTATAAAATGAAGATATGGTAAATTTTTGGGGTGATAAATTCTTATCTCATACAAAATATCATCCTCTAAATTTTATGGATATTATCTTTAAAAAATATGTGAGTAGTTCTCCTTCATAGAATCTTCTAGTTCCCTTGTTGATTCTTCCATTTGGTGATTTCTCTATAGTACCTTTACAAGTTGATTCATATGATTCCTCAATAATTCATCTCTAGTATAAAGAACATGGATGGGTTTTTCATAGTATGAAATGTCAGGTTACAATTCTACATCATCATAGGTGAGAAAATATGTTAGTTCATTCATGTAATTCATTAATATAGACATATGGAACACATCGTGTACATAGAGACATTTGTCATAATTTACAAATGATAATAAATAAAACAAAATATTTCTAGATATTGGATGGGTATGACATAACGGGGACTCAATTTCCCTTATCAATAATTATAACACCCTTCCAAAGAGATACTTTCCAGAATACAAGATCTTCTATGTGGAACTCTAAATCATTACTATGGTTATCAGCATGATCCTTTTGACTACATTGAGCTACATTAATATGAGCCTAAATAACCTTTACCTTATTATTAATATCATCACCAATTTCTTTTCCTATGAGTTTCTTCCACCAATTCATCCCCAAAACATTATTATGACACCTCTATCCAAATAATTCTTAATACACTGCTATATGAATAATTTAATGGAAACTATTATTATTATAAATAGATACCGAAGGTAAGTAATGAAACCAAGTTCCTTAAATATTTATTGATCACAAAAATAAATGACTTCAATTTTCCCAATTTTTCTCTAAAACAGGTTTTCAGTTTTTGGATGGTTGGTAGTTCTCAAATGAAGTTCCAAATTAAGAGCCTTTGGAATACTTTTCCAGAATTTTGAGGTTTATAGGGGATCTCAATTAGAAAAAATTGATATAGTTGTTCCATAAAATCTTATAACATTATTAATATAGACTCTTATGAGGATTCCAAGTGGTAGGTCTTCCTATAAAGTAAGGGAATGTGCATATTTGGTCAGGAAACCCATATTGGATCATTCTTCTCATGATTCTTTGGGAGTCCCATGAAAAATTCCATATTATTTTCATCCCATTTCAAAATAGGAATATGAAAAGGTTTTGGGACTCCCCTAGGAGTTTTAGTCACTGCTTTCAGTTGTTGAAATACTAAATAGTCGGAAACATAATTAGAAATTTCCAACATTGTGTTATCCCACCAAAAATGATCCACCAAGTACTTATATATTTATTTTTACTAGGGTGTATAAGTAAATTTGAGCTATTGGAATCATATAATAATTCACTTTTTAGTTATGGAAATGATAAAATATATAGCCTTTTAAAAAAAATTTATAAAACCATCATCACAAATAAAGTCTGCTAATTTCCCATCTCTTAACAACATTAATTTTCATCTGAATGTTCTAAACATCAGATTAAGAAATTTTTATCCTCTTTAATAAAGATTATTTTTCAATCATTTGAAAAATTATTGATATCTCACATTCTTTATAAATTCACATATCCATATTTAGTATATCCATAAACATATTATCATTCTCGGTCCATATCCAAGTTATAACTCAAAAATCTATCCTACTCAATGCATATACTACCTTTTTTTATTTAACTATGTTTTTTATTATGAAATCATAAACCTTGAGCAACTCAATCGATTTCCTTGGTATAATGTCGAGCTCCTTCTATGAGAATATGTTTTTTAGGTTTTTATGATACATGTATATCTCACATCATTCACTATAATGATAATGTATCCATATTTTCAAAGTGATTATTACAATTTATAACTCAAGAACATGTGTCTGGTAGTTTCATTCCTGAGTCATTAATTGCCTTGAAGAATATTAAATAACTTCATCATTTTTCATTGGGAAAGAACTAATTCCCTTATTTGATGCATCGCTATATTTGAAAAACATATCACTTCCAGATGGTAGTGTCAAAACTAGGGAATTGACCTATCTCATATGTAGTTTATCGATGAATTCTTATCATTCCTTCTTCCAAAAAATCATAAAACCTTTACATGTAATATTTGTTAAAGGGTTAGACAATCAGGAATTTTTTGGAACAAATCACTGATAGTAACCTGGAAAAGTAATGAAATTTTGTACCAATGTTATATTTAATTTTGTATTCCATTTCTCCACCCCATTTTTCTTTGTAGTATTAATTGATGTTTAGTCATTATAGAAAATATGGACATGAAATGTAGGTTTTTTATACCAGAAACCACTGTTAAAAAATTTACCATATAACTCTTCCCTTTGATGAGTCTTAAGAATTATTTGAAAATTATTCTCATGTTCATCATAGCTTTTAGTGTGTACTATAATATCATCCTCAAATACCACAAAAAATAATAAAGTTATTACTTAAATACATTGTTCATTAGTTCCATAAAAACTGAGGGATTATTAGTCAATCCAATTGGAATTACTATAAATCCATAATGTTTATACATCGTCCGAAACACAATCATTATAAGGTATTCCTTATTTACCCTAAATTTTTTACACCTTGAATTAATATCAACATTTGAAGAATATTGGCCACCATGATATTGATTGAAAATGTCATCAATTTGAAGCAAAGAATAATTGTTCTTTATTCTAATATCAATTATTTCCCTATAATAAACGCACAACCTAGTGGATATATCTTTCATTTTAACCAAGAGGTTATAGGGTCCCTATAACGAAACACTAGAGTGAATAAATTTTTTATTTCACAAATCCTTTATTTATTACTTTAGCTTCACTAATTCCACAGTGGACATTCTATAGGGAGTCATTAACATTTTCCATGAATTGGAGATTAAATCAATGTAAAATTAAACGTCACATTCTAGGGGATTTCAAGGTAGTTCATCAGGAAATATGTCAACATATTACAATACAATAGGTACATCCATAGTTTTAATATTATGTTCCCCATAACTATATATATTTTTCTCTTATTTCCAAATAAAATCATTTAGTAGAGCTACTCGGGGTGGATCTAGATAATAATAAAGTGATAAAGCATCTATTATAAACATTATATATTCTAAATCTCCCTCAAAAATAAAAATTCCCTTATTCTACAAATATAATTTTACATCATATTTCAAGATCTAGTCCATACCAATAATTACACCAAATTCAACCATAGTTATGATAATGAGTTCATAAAGTAAAATACCTTTATATTTTATAATGCGGAATTCCCAACACATATTAATTTCAATAAGACATCCCTTATGATTTTTGACTGAAAAATATCTTACTAAAACTAAAGGGAAATACATAATTTTATTAGAAATATGGGAACATATAAAAGGGTTTTTTACCAATAATCAAATTAAGAATGTATAAATTTAAATATATTATTAATATAATTTCTGCCACATTAATTAAAACTTCAACCTATATTATAGTAATCATATAAGCATTGTCATCTCAAAATGTTCACTTCTGTGGTATATTACCTTGATGGATGGGGAATTAATTTGAGTAATTCCCCATCTCCCAACAGATGAAAGACCAAATATCAACATTTTACTAATTCTTCTGCCTTATTTTTTATGACAAAACTATTCTCTAAACTAATAAATTAATCACATTTCATTCAATAATTTCTTATAGTGATTTATCCCATAGTGTTCACAAAGAGATAATTGATTTATTCCATTCTTATTTTTCTATAATATTCTAATTTTTATGGTTTTCAGAAGACCTATTCTTCTCTTGTCATCCTTTATATATATAGGATCTTGAAAATTTCATCTATGTTTTGATGGAACATAAAATTGTATCTTTGCATGATGATAAGTTTTGGGAAACTAACTTCCTTTAGATATTTGTATTGATACCTTAAATGAAGTGGTAAATCTTATACTCCATGTTGTATTTGTAAGTTGTAGCATACCTGGATAACCTTGTAAATAGGGATTCATAATTTGGAACACAATATTCATCCTCTTTATTTAATATAAAGAAATATGTATTAATCTTAATTTTTTGATCATAGTGAAAGTATTTATTGAATAATGTGTCCTTAAAATATCTCTATTCTATGAGTTATATTTCTTCATCCTCTTTAGTATTCTAGATTAGACACCACAATTTATCAAAATCATCACTGAGGTAATGGACTGCATGTGCAAAATTTTTCATTTCAATTCATCCCAAAGCTATAAATATCATCTCTAGAGATCTAATACAATGTTAATATACAATTTTATCAGTATTCCCAACAAATTATCATGGATTCTATCTCAAAATGATATTTAACATATGATATTCTTTTTATGGAATGGATTTCTCCATTTCGGAATGGTTATTTGTCGTAACATGATTAGGTTCCCCTAATTTTTCATTAATTTTATATTTTCCATTACTAGATATATTTTTTTCATCTAGATGTAAATATATACATTTTAAATCATTATTTTTAACATAAATCATTCTAGGTCCCATTTATAAACAATGGAATATAATGGATTAGCTCAAAAATCATAATGGATAATTCTAAACACGGTGGAGCACATAACATAAATTTATGCATTGTAAATATTAAAATCAAAAATATTGGTTTCTTTGGGGAAATAATTATATTTAAATTGTTCATAATGGTTTTTAATGAAAATTTTAGTTATCCTATGTGTTTTCCTTATTAGTGTATAACCTGGTGCATAGTAAGCCCCATTTTCATTAACTAGATTATACAGATTCAGGCCCAACACAACATTTTGGTGTTATTACCCCTATTTATATCTGTTATAGAACCACATAAACTTATTGCATCTAGATAGGGACATATTTCTTTGAATAACCACATAATCTATACTCTAACAATATTATGGGTTTATTTCCATAATTATCCATGAATTCTATCTTAATATTTTGTTCCCTAATATAGGTTTTTTAAATAATTCCTCCAAGGTTTCTTCTAAGATTTATCTAGTACCCACTGTAATTCCCCAACCCAAGAAATACCAAATCTGGTGCATTACATTATTAAATAAGAATACATAAAACCTTAAAATACCCAGGGAACAAATATTTTAGAAGTTTTGGAAAACCAAATTATATGTATTATACAAATACCACATTAGAAAATTGAAAATAAAACATGATACAAAATAAAATAAAATGAATAACATCATTGAATGTATATTCAAATATTTATTCTTCAAAACCTTGGGAAAGGAAAAAAATAAGGGTGAGTTATAGTGCTAATTAATGGAATATAAAGATGAAGAAGTAATGAGTTCTTGAAAATGAATCAACATGTTATTTTAAATAACTTATAACACATTCTATTCAAATAAATAGTTAATGCATAATCAATATGGAATGGTGACAAACTAAAACACATTCCATTTAGTCAACAGAGAATGAAATTTGTCCATAGATATTCCAACATAATAATATCATGATTAATAATAATAAATTAATTCTAAAACAATTCAATTCATAATTATTTTATTTCATGTTTCCTTGGAACATGATACCTTTACTGTCCAGATAATACATTTTATACGATTCTGATTTATACAAAATACTCATCTTCTAAGATTAACAGTTCATTGAGGGGGTTGCATTAACCGGCTCCCAACCCGTAAGGATTGAATTAAATGGACCCCAAACTCTTTATTTAAAGTCCCAAACCTTACCCATATATATAATAATCAATTTAATTGAAAAATAACATTCCCTGTCAAAATGTATTTATATTGAATTGAAGATACAAATTTATCAACAATTACAAATTTTATTACATAAATGTAAAAGAGAAACCCACATAGAAAAACAGAATATGGTTTAGTAAATAATAATATACATATCAAGAGACTATGGATGTGTTTTTATTATAATAATTATCATAAAGTAGTGATTTTCTCAAGAGAATGTTATAAATCATAATAGAAAGTAATATAACAAAGATAAATTCTACCACTCGATTATTTTCAGGTGAAAACCCCTTAGATAAGATAATTGAAACTAAAAAAATAAATAACATGATGATAAAAGGACTCATGATATAATATATCAATTATTTCAGTATATAAAACACAAAATATAAGTATGTGTTTAATCTGACATTTTTCTCAAAGATTTAGAACGTAATATGAAAATCATATACCTTGTCCATCATTTTGGTGTCTGGTATTTAACCTCCTCTATTTTGGTTTAAAATATGCTTCTAACTCATACCATAACCATATTAATATTTATAATATCAAATATAAACTAATTATATTATCTTATAACCCATTTTTTAACAATCATTCATTCTTTCACTATTTCAAATTTCGATTTTCTAGATTATCTAGTTTGATTGAAAATTTAACTTTTTGTTCTTATTACATGATGGATTATTTAATCACATAAAATATTTAAAATATTATGTAATTATCATATATATTAATTTTATATGTATTTATAATAATCCATAATATACCGGGAGAAGAATTGAATTTCACTATTCATGCAAATGGTAGGTCATTCGTACTTTGGAAAACTACTTTAATTTCATTCATCATATTTAAAAAATGAATAGTAACTTATATTTATTTATATTATAATTTTAGTATCATAAATCATTCATATAATTCATATATGTTTATTAAAACAATATTTTATATGTTTCATGTATAGTGTGAATGAATCACATCTCTTTGAGGAGGAGGTAATCCAATCATCCATAAAAGATGTTATCGAATTTACAAAAAATTGAAGGAAAAATATTATGAGTTATATAAGAATTAATTAAGAATAAAAATATATCATATATCATATATTAATATTCTATCCTTCATAATACCCAACCAATAGAGGGGGTAAAGGAAAAAATAAACAATAATTGAATTGTGAGGCTGTAGTTCTCTTTACATGAATGATAGGTTATCTACTAATTAGATGGAAATGATTGTATGTGTAGGTTAAAAAATTATTATAACAATATAATAGTATATTTAGGATACTAAGGTTATTATTTTAATAATAAATTAGAATATTTTTTCGTGTGGATATTGAAAATGAAAAAAAAATAACTTGAAGAAAGATGTTACCTCTTCATTGGTTAACTCTTTTTTGGTTTGAACTAAAGGGATACCATGGATCGATTTATTACAAAAGGTAGGATTTTAGTATGAATTAACTTAAATTGTAAGATTATTTTACAAGATTTTGGTTGAACCAATAGTCTATTGAGGGGTAATTAAATGGAAGGGTGAATTTATTTTTATAGTGGAGGGGGTGGAATTCATATAAAATTTTGAAAAGGGAATTCCTCCAATATTTATCCTATGAAAAGTGTATACCATAAGAAAAACATTATATAACATGGTGGATATGTCTGAATTAGGAACATACAATGAATTTTGTAAAATTTTCTCTATCATTTTGTTCATTAATATTAAGGGGTAGTATTTTGTTACGCTAATTTTCATGATAATCATTGTAATTAATTTTAATCACATTCACTAATATTTTTGGTAAAAACTATATTTAACTTATTAGAAATTATAAATTATTATAATAATAAGTATGGAATAAAATTTTCTAAATTTATATCAAATAATAGGTAAAAATTAATTTAAAATTAATCTCATAGATAGGATGAAAATGTGGGGTTTAAAAGTAAAAGAATGTTTGAATGTTTGCTATGTTTTTATATCAAATTTATAATTGAACTTTATTCCAAATACCTAAATTAAAATAATTTATTTCTCATTTATATAATGTTATATTAAACAAAAGTTAAAATAATATTTATCTTTATAATTAAATTTGATGAAAAAACAGTATTGAAATAAAATTTATTATTTATCACTATTCATTAAAAAAACATGAAAAACAAACTACCCAAAAAACACCCTAACTTAATTTTCATTTTTATATTTCAAAAGTTAATTTTTTTTCATATTATATTTATAAATGTTTCAAATTATGGATTTGTACATGTTTCTCCATTAAAATGTGGTAAAAACTCTTTTATAAAATATGGGTTATTATATGTAAAATTGGGTTTTTTCGTATCCTATGTGTATCGAATATATAAGAAGAATATAAAAAAATTAAATTAGACATATAACACACATATATAAATATATATTTAATATAGAAATTCTAAAATATTGTTATCATTTAATCGACTGTAGAAAACATGATCATGTTGTGTTTTTTTTAACTAATTGTTATGTGCATTGAAAAGTAACTCATTATTGCATGTTTTGCAGGATATCAAAATAAATATGAATTATAAAAGAAAAATTGGGAAAATTCATGGGCTGATACACATGAGGTAACAAAATATACACAAAAAACTCAAACCATGTCTTCAAATGTCTCAATAAATTTTCCATATATGTCTAGGGTAATATTTCAACAATATATCTGGTTGTTGATTGTAAATCTTAACATGTTGAAATGGGATAAATTTGGTCACATAATCAACCACATTGTATTTCATTCTTGTCCCCCAAAAAACGTTTCTCATATCCTTGCACATCTTTTGGATTCCAATATTAATAACCAAATTAGAATCATGGTAAGAAGAATAAGTTGATCTTTCAAATACAATAGGATTAATATCTGATATCAATAATTTAACATCAATTTTTTTTATCTTATTACCATCCATCAGAAGTATCTATAACATTATGTTTTCATATAATGGTATAGAAATCATATTAAATTCGGTAGAATGTTTAAATTCATTAAAAAAATCTATTATAAAGCTCACCCAAAGGAATACCAGAGTATCATTATGTTCAACAAAATCCAAATTCATATTTTTAATCATGATCATCAGTAGAGATTAATCATGATATTCACAAGTCAAACTGCTACATGAATAGCCAGTTTTTGTATCACAGTTATGTTCTTTAGCTAATTCCCAGGGATGAAAAAATTATTATCATTATAGTCTCCAGATATTCCTTTTTTAGAAATGGAATTCCCATGTAAGAGAAATCCGTGTATCAAAAAAATTATTTATATAATTTTTTATATAATCAGTAATATCTCATGATGCTCAAAAAAATATATAAATGTTCTTCATGGTATTTTTGAGTTTTATAATACACAATAATGTGATCCAAAAATACAAAAAAAATAGAGTCTATGTACTTCTAAAGGATTTGATGAATCAATTACATTAATACATATGGTGGTTTTCTAAGACAAAAGGGTCGGAATAGATAATAATAATCATTGTAGAAACTCATAAAAATTACCATTGAAATATTCTCTTTCTTAACCTATAGTATGTGATACCTGAAAAATTGATCAATCTTAGAGAAGAAATGGGATTCAATCAATTGATCAAACAAATCATCAATTCTTGAAATAGTATATGTAATCATTATCATAACATAATTTTATTAATTATAATCAATATAGAGTCACAAAAAACCATCTACCTACTCTAAAAAAGAAATGGAGTAGCCTGACATGATGTACTCATTCTTTTGAAACCATCATATTACAATTCCTCTAATTGGTTCTTCAATTACATCATTTATATTGGTTCAATTTAGTATGATTTATGTAAAATCGGACTTTTCTTCATAAATAGTTCAACCAAAAATTCAACAATACTTTTAAGTTTACATCTAATGAAATTGTTGGTAAATATGATCAGATATAGAACCAAAATGAATGGAAAATTTCTAATCATAATTATTTCATTAGTCTGTAATTTTAATGGTTCTAATTACTAATAAATAACTCCAAAAATTAATTTTAAATGGACTCCCCTTCTAGAATTAACATCATATTTTCATTTATATAGATTTAGTATTCCATCAGTAGATGTAAATTTATTTCATCAAATTAAAATTGATATGTCTCTTGAATAAAAAAACTAATACATTCCAAATATTATTTCCAGGATATCCAACTCCAATATAGAAAATTACCCATAAATTAAGAATCCATCAATGGTTATTGACATTATGTACATGTAAATCTTCTTCAATAACACTACCAAAGAGGTGTCTACAAACTCATAACTTGTTAAATTATCTTGATAATTAACCCATTTTTATTAATGACATGGGACTCAATAAATGAGTGGAATACACTAGTAAAAAATAGAAAATTCATAAATTTTTAGAAAATTATTTATACTCCATGATAATATACATAGAACCATTCTAATTCTTATTCATTTCTCTATATTCCTATTGTCCAGTTACATTTTCACTTTTAGGCCAGTCGGGTTTTTCATGGAATCACCCTAGATCACACTTTTATGGGGATAAGAACAATTATAATTTTATATTCTAGTAATATAATATGTTCTATAAAACACATGATAAGTATTATAAGTAACTAAAATAGGTTATGTAGTAAATAACATTAAAGATATCATATCTGGTTTTAGTTGGGACACATTTTGGGTGGTACCACAAAATTCAGCTTCTTATGATAAAAAACCAAACTAAGAATATAAGGGATTGTTACTAGGGAATGGAGGAATTTTGATTGATCCAAATGGTTAACTTCATGATTTTATACCTCCCAAGAAGTATGTTACCCTCTTTATCTTGTTTTTAGCACAACATTCCCCATTTCTTTCCTAGAAGATACCCGTGTTTCCTCTAGTTGGATTTCTTATAATATCCATTTCCTAAATTATCAAATTATTATCCATATTTTTATAATCCACAATACATATAATCCTTATATTATTAAAAATATTTTATTTTTCAAATGAACTAAAACGAATATAAATTCCATCAATGACTCTTTATTGGCCATTTATTCTAGAAGATGATCTATGTTTACAAAAATACCAATATATTCCATCACTAATATATTTCTGTGCTTATGACTGATGATATTTTCTATTATATCGATATTGAAGGTGTGTGGGTATTTTTTTTGGAAAAATCTTAATAATACCTCCTTAAAATTACATTTGATGAGTTTGGATAGGATATCTAAATTCCACAATTAGTATTCAAGATCCTGCATAATGTATATTATTAACTTCACAAATATATCATCAAGGGTTATAAGGAAATAAATGACTAGGTTCATTTTAAATTGTTATGATTCTTCATTTTTTTATCTCAATAAATTTTAATATTTGTTGATTATTTTTCTTACAAAAACAAAATTATTTCCATATTTTGTTTCATCATTTTTATTTCCTTTATAAAAATTATACAATGCTTGAAAAATTAATTGGAAAAGTTATTGGTTGATAATTTTTTCAAGTGCACGACATTCTATATTCCTCGTTCATGTGGGTTTCTATGTTATTTAACTATTTCAATTTCCCTATAGTAAGTACAAAATTACCACATAGTCCCAATTTTACTATTATATTGAAGATTTCAAATATTTTGAACCATAAAAAACAATATTAACACGTTTATAGAAATCATAAAATATAATAGGAGTAATTTATACCTACAAAGAAGTCTTGTTACATATGCATGATATGATACACTCAATGGATAAATCGACATTGTTGAATTGATACCAAACCTAGAAGTTTATTAGGGAACTATTATACACTAACATCCCTAGAAAATTGGTGTCCCAAATAATAAGATTATCTATATATTATTATGATATAAATTTTAGGTTCTGATATTTCTTATCTCATTATTACCATCCAAAAATGATGCCCCAACTAAACAGATATCATTTATAACATATCAATCATAACAATTATATTGGAAATATTTGAGGGTCTATTAAATGTAGGTGACATCCTTGAGAAAAGATAGGCTAGAAATAAATTACAACGACTCACTAAATCAATGTGGGGATGATTTCCCCTAAAAAACAATGACAAAATGTAAATAAAATAATAAAATAAAAAATATACATGATTTATGGAATATAATAAATAATACTCATAAATTTCAATTATCAATAATGTTATAGTAATAGAGAAATTGAGACTTGGCATACATTCAAAACTAAAAGACATACTAATATAGACAAATGGATATGGAATCACTCTAACTATTCTAATAGTAAATCTTTATGTTATAACCACCCTATGAGAATATAGAATAATGAATCTCGAAAAGATATGTAACCGAAATTTTGTTACATATTTCATGTTGAACAGCATCTTCATACCAACTAACATTTATTTTCATAGGGTGACTAATAAATTCATTAGAAAATTACTAGGAGATTTTCCAACACACGCCATAAGGAAATGAACATGTTATCTCACATTTCGTAATAAAACATAATCCTTTGAGATGAAATAAAAATTTTATTTAAAATTAATACAATTAATTTAAATAGTCTAGCCATTAATTACAGCCTCTATGTATACCCAATTCTATATTACTCACACACATATTAATTCATTCCCAAATGATAAGTCTTAACTCATGAGGTAAATCTAGTCATATCTTTCAAGGTGTCACTTGGTAATATTTCTAAGGTATACTAGTGGAACATACCCCTTATCAGAATAAAATAAGGTTTATATCAATGAAATACGTACTCATTTATTTACATGTGTTTTCCAATAAATCACGCACATTAATTTATTCAAATCAATTAATATCGTAAAAACTTCAATATGAAATCTTGAATGAAATAATCCATATCCACAATTGAATCCTCTATAATAAAATTTTTTTAAAACCATTAAAAAAATGTGTTCCCAATTTCAAAAATTAATGTGTATTCTAAAAAAATACTATCTAAAGTTTCCATTCATAATCTAGAAAAATCACTGTATAAACACTAGGCCATCATGTTCTAGAAACATTTGTGAAAATAAGGTTTCCACATACCTCACAAGGGATCTCAATGTACACAAATAATATAGATGTGATCTATGTGATATCGTAACATTTTCTTGTTCTTTCAAGATATCCAAAAACAAAATGGTAAAAACATGATTGATCTAATATATAAATATATAAAAACCATGATCTATGGTTCTGTTCAAATTAATACATTTAAATATTCAAATAATAAAAGAATAATGAGACAATATAAATCATACCACCAATTTTCTAGATCCAAAGAACATGAATTCATTAAACACAATTTCTAGAGGGATAAGACTCCCTAAAATCATTATGTATATGGATGAGAGGCAGTAGGATATCCATGAAGGAAAAATGAGTGATCTGGGATGATAATTATTATTAAATTTAAATTATTTGTTGTTAATAAATTCATCTCCTTTTTAGGATAAAATGGTTAACAAATTATGTGCCAACTATGTTAGTGATACTATGAAAACCCCAAGACTATATGGTTGTGTTGCCTAATTTAGAAACCCATTAAAATTTCCCCTATAAATAAAATTTCCATAGTGAAAAATCTTTTAAATGGTTTGAAAAAAATATGTCACAACCATGTGGCTGACCATTAACTCTCATATCCCATTACACAGTTTCCCAGAGAAGCTACACCACTTTCTATAACCATTTTAAAATCGTTCAATTCTAAAAAAATTGAAAAAACATACAAAAATAGAATATATGCTCGCATCACTCAACATAATCATATTATAAATTCATAATAAAAAAATCAAAAGGTGAAATACATCGAACTAGTGGTGTTAAATTCATTATTATGTACTTTTTACTACTTTTTTCGGTTACTATAAAATTCAATTATTTAATATTGTTATTACTTTTGATGAACGATATCATTAAATTTAAAAAATTAATCTTGGAATGATAAATTAATAGCATCAAAAAAATAATTACTTCAAAAGAAGTTTAATTTAATAAATATTATATAAACAAAATAATTTTGTTAAAAAATTGATTCATTGTATATAAAATATTATTAATTTAAAATCATAAATTCTTAGTTTTATAGCTTTAGTGTAACTAAATGAACATCATTTATATATTATTCTTATGCCATGTCTGAAATTTAATTATATTTCTAAAAATTTATTTTAGTTGAATTGTGGAAAAAAATTACAAAAACAATATTTTTATAAAATAATAATGATATAATCATCAAATAAAAACATATGAAACCATTTAATTTAATAAAATTTAATTTATAGAATAAAAAAATTGTTATAATTTACCATATATAATTTAGAACTCAATTATGGATATTTTGGAACCTAAGTTATATTTTATTATAATAAAAATTAATTTTTGTCATTTTACATTAATTAAGGATTCAAAATGATCTATTTAGTTATGTTTTGAAATGAAAGTAATGATACCCTTCTTTCTTATTCATAAATTAATAAATTTCATTGGAATCAGTTCTATAAATGATTTATTGTAAATGTATTTTTTCACAACCTAACCCATCGTGGCTCACCTGTCTGATAGGAGTTTGAGACACAACTAACCCAAACATTCCTTCAAAGGCCAGGGGTTGGTGAAAAGTACCAAAAGTAATTAATAAAATTGGAGGCCTTTGTGTAAAGTAACTGTACGCATGAACCCAACAATATCAATGTCAATGTGAAGAGGAATAATAATAAAATATTGTAACATATAGGGTATAAACCAAGCTTGTAATAACCTTTTAGGAATACAAAAGAGAAAGATTTTAAAATTTGAGATGTAAAGTGAAAAATAAATTCTCAAATAGAAAATATGGCCCAAACTAAAAAATAGAAAATAAATACCGAGAGATCATTGCTTTAGATATCTAATCCATGACCATCGTATGCTATCAAATTCACCTAGGTATCCTTATAATCCATTGAAATCCCCACTGACCGCTGCTTCATCTGTATAAGGAAAAATAAATTTCGGAAAACGTCATATAGGGGTGAGTATCTAAATTCCTCATAGCACACCCCAAAATCTAAAGAGATATGAAAAAAAAATGATTTAAATAATATCTCAACCTAATGAAATACGGAATGAATCCCACTAATGAAGATATATATATATATATATATATATATATATATATATATATATATGATCATAAAAGATACCCATATAAGATAGAAAGTGGATCTACATATCACAAACCAAGACAATAACATATCTACCAATAGTTCTAAATGTTTGATCATCGATGCCCATCAACACATGTGTCTGTCTGAAGAAGTCATGAGAAGGTTTGACACCTCACCACTACTCCACATCTTGATGGGGAATAATATCCAAGAATACCTATACCCTGGTATAATAGGAGTGTTATAGTTAGTATATATATAGAGGACCCGTGACTTGGTACAAATGGATGGTTCCACTCAGATGGTAGAACACCCATGCCCTGATCTGACATGAGGGTTGCACTGTTTATGTAGAGGACCCATGGATTGATATGATAGGAGAGTTCAACTCAGTAGATACATGACACATTCCCTAATACAATAATAGGGTTCCACTCGATAAGTAGGGATCCATGACCCGATATGATAAGATGGTTCCACTTAAAAGGTAGAGTTCCCATTCCATGATACAATAAGAAGGCTTTACTCGGTAGGTCTGGGACTCATGCCATTATACAATAAGTGGGTTCAACTTAGTTAATAGAACACCCATTTCCTGATATAATATGTGGGATCCACTCTATAGGTTGATAACACATGCTTTGGTATAGAAGTAATGTTCCCCTCATTAGTTAAGGGACTCTATCCCTGATATGATAATATAGTTCAACTCGAACCAGTATGAGGAGTATTGGGGATTGCCAATCCCAACCTCTCTATGATGATCATTCCCAATCACTACCTTTGTTGAGTGCCACCTAAAGATGAATAATTCTGATAAAATCGTTAATTATGTATCAACATAAACAATAAATTTCATTATCATGTTCTATGTGAAAAGACACTCTATATAGGAAACTCGTGGGATAAAATCCTTGTCAAAACAAAGGAGATACGTGATGTTGATTTTTCCTCAAAAAATATACAACATATAAGGGGTCCACATGGAATGAAGCCCCAGTCCTCTGATGAATGTGTCCTCTCATACATAAGTATCACTAACCATTATGTACTACATCGAGTATCAGGGTACTAAAAATGTGTGTCTTAGCCACCAGGGGCCTGCCTAGGTAATTTTGGTCGTTCTCGTGTACATTGGTAAAGCGCTAATACATGGAATATAATTGGCCATGTCCATGTCTATGGACTCACAGAGAAAACGCTGGGATTCAAAAATAGGGTCACACAGTGGGTGGGTTTTACACATGGAATGGTATATGTATCTTACCAAGAAACCCTTGTGTCATTGGCTATGAGACTACATGCCATGTGTTCATCAGACAATACAATGTGTGTTCTTTAGACTACATGGAGTGTAGTTTAGGGTTTCACAGAATCCATGAAAATACTAATTATGTTTTCAAATATTTACTTAACACTGTGATTCATATAGTTTTGTCTTATTAATTCATTGTAAAACCAATTCACCCCATTATTTTGACCCTCAGGTGGCCGAAAATTGGATCTCGATCCTTCGTGTGAAGCTACTACCACCTCATGTGATTCTCATTTTACATTCAAATCAGTCTTAGATACTAAATCCACCAAATTCATAAACAATATACCCTGATATTACATGATACATGCTAAATTATATAATCATGTTTTCACATGAGAATCTACTGTGAATTTGGGGGTTCAATCACACATAAACCTACCAAGAAAAGTCAAACCACGACTATGTTGGCCCATAGAAACTAACAAGATGAAAAATGGGGAAAATAACTATGAAAAAGTCTATAAATATAATTGGACCATATTTCTCATACCTATATTTAATGTATGAAATATATGGGGTGAAACATAAAATAATGATAAGAGAAATTGGCTAACAAATTTAATTTAACTGAGGAGATATTTAAAAATGAAGTTCAATCACCCAAAAAAAAGATAAAAATATAAAACTAAGGATTAATAAACTAAATCAAGAGTGAGGAAACCAAAAAATTTAGGTTTATTATTTTTATATTAGATTGTTCATTGTTGTATAACATATTCACTAGCAATAAGAATGTTCTGCTATAGTTTCTACCTAAAAATCCACCTCGATCCAGTCATTGGTCATCATCTGATTGTTATCTATCTATGAAGAATGGTGGACACCTCCTCTTAATGATCCCAAGATTATGTGGCTAGACTAGAAAATTTGACAAAACCAAATATTTATATAATGATTTTAGTCTTTTGTATTATATTGATTAAGTAAAAAAATTAATTAATTCATTTACATAACATGCCCTCTAATGACTATCTTATCTGAACGTCTATAACCAAACAACATTAGGTCACACCTAGGGTAAATCCCACAATACTATTTTAATTTTGGTTTCATATTTTTTTATAAGACTTTATTAGGAATATATTCCATTTTATTTGAATGACAACATCTACATGATATAAAATATATCTAATAATTTAATAAAATTAATTTTAGGACCACATGGATTTGAAATCACATTGTGTCTCAGCGTATGGCTCTAAAAATATTTATAATTTTATTTCAATATCTTAAAAAATAATAATGATTCCCTAAATTTTACTATCCTCAAAGATTTCCCCCAAAAAAGAACAAACTGATAATCAATTTTGGTATACTTATCCTACATATGGATCTATTATTCCCCATAGATCACTTGTATGCTCTCATGATGCCCCAATACGTGAACTAATTGAATGATACCTCATAATAGGACCCTCTCCTACCAATGCTCAATTTTCAGAGTGTTCCATGATGGTAGCTACATTTTAAATATCTAGCTAACACTTTTCAATAAATTTAATGGGATCATGAATGCATCACCTCACTTGTGACACATGTAAGATGTAATTCACCCGCTCCAACATTGGTTCTATAACGAGGTGGTAAGAAAACTCATCAACCTTATATAAGATCTAAAACATCCTGATAATACTCATGGATAGATTCCCCCTTGTAAAATTACCTATAATACCAAACATGTGGATACTCTTATGAAAATTTAGTTTTCCTTCTTGAACTCTAAGGGACAATGAAGTCGATATGAATAAGATTTTTTCATACTCTGGGCTGACATCACCCTCTTGCAGATCACCTCATCCTTGTCCATTGTCGCTAGGACCATTTCTAAACTAAAAATAGATACTCCACTTATCTCAGTCAATCATAAGAATGTCCTTAATGGTGTTATGTATAGGGCCTCTTAAGGTGTCTTTTTTATTTAATAATGATTGATATTATTATATGAAATCTCTACCAAAGGTAAATGACAATCCTATCTTTGGATGAGTTATACCACACCATCCATTAAGATATCCTCCAGAATGAGGATAATGCACTCAATTTTCCCATCTATTAAGAAGCGGGAGCTATAATTATCCCAATTTATATCCTAAATTCATCATGTAGTCCTCCACATAACCTTGAATTGAACCACACACCTTGATTGAAGAATATTTTTGAGAAAACCATATGATGTAATGAGATCTCTTACATGTAAAACTTCACCAAAATCCCCACTGAACTCTTATGCCTAATTGAAACGAATTTTGTTATCTTGGTAAGATGATATACTATCACCAACATGGTATCAGGACTCTCACTTTCCATGGATTACCTGTCATAAATTCTTTGTATATTCCATCTCATTTCCACTATGGGAGCTCAAGAGGCTTCAAAAAACATGCTGGAACATGGTTCTCAGCCTTCCCCTACTATCATGTGAGACACTAAGAGGTGAAATCGGTAGCACTCCACCACATAACATTTCACCAAAACTACCATTTTGGTTGTATGTAAATTTTCATAAACATGTATGTATAGCCAATGGAGAAGTGTGAAACCCCATTATCACCTTATATCGTATCACTACTGGAACCAACACCACCCATAGAAAATGATAACATGATTCAATCATTCATAGAATCTATCTTGTGAATCTATTTATTATATCTTGTAATATAGAACCTCATACTCAATGTCTCCTAACTACACCTCCCTCAAATGATGGATAGGTGGAGGAGTAAACACCATCAAATGTTGATAATCTAAAATGTCATCTTTTACCATGTTCTATTGCGGGAATCCAACTTCTCAAAATCATCCAATATCATTAGATAATGACACTAACTGCTATAAGAATTTCCCATTTAATATACCTTCTTATGAGTTTACACTATCTCAATGTCATAGTCCCTCCAAATCTCTAACTGATACCTCTATCTGTAGTTTTGGTCTCTCAGAGTGAAGAGACACATGGGAAGCTGATGGTATGAGTAAAAAAAGTGTTCTCCAAGAATATTGATCCTTCACATCCTTAGAGAGAAGAATACTACTACTAAGTATTGTTCATGAGTCACGTTATTCTTCTCATGGGGTCTCTACTGACTCAACCCATATGTGATCATGTATTCCTCTACATAAACACAAATCCATATCCTACTCTGTAAGAATCATAATACACATCGTACTCCATTCCATCCTTTCATAGTCTCAAAACAGGACCACTGATCATCCTAAACTCAAAATCATCAATGCATCTTCGTAACTAATAAATACATATAAATAATTTCTCTGTCCACATTAGGTAATCACTAGGGATGAAATTATATAGATGTCTACTAAAAACATCATTTAGTTCCCCTTTATGCCCAGGAAATTATGCACATATAAAACACTCCTGGGTGGATCCATAGAAATCAATAGAACAATATTTATTGTGTCCACATCTAATCCACTCTCAGAAATGAAATTCTATAGAGAGTTAAACTTGTGGATCTAGAACTGGAACCTGAAGATCTTACTAAAAAGCTAGTTCTATTGAAGATTTTTTAGGAACATCCTCAATTGACACTTATTCTCCTCTCTATATTAACAGTAGAGTAGTAATATATTACAGAAGATCAAAATATCAGTCTAAGTATATATGGATGGTCTTGTTCATAAATGGCAAAAACATTATGGGGGGATTTGTCACACCGAAATCCTCACCATGAAATAAATTTTTCCATAATGACATCAAATTGGAATCTTTATAATATCATTAATATGAACTCTAAACTGGTGGTTTCCAAAATTATGATTGATCTTGGAGAATCATATCTCACCTTGGAAATGTTAAAATAGTCTACCAACACTTAGTATGGTTTATTTTTAATTATTGTGTCCTGGATCAAGTGAATATAATCAAGAAAGACCAACAATTTCCCAATTCCCTTTTTCATAAACAAAACTGGAGTTTCCCAAGGGGAAACACTAGTTATGAAAAAACACTTCTCTCAAAGGTTATTCAACTACACCATAATGTATAGAATCATGGTAGGGGCCATAGAATTTTTCTATGAAGATATCGGAGTGCTCTCATAGAGAAGGTCGATGAAAATATCCATCATCATCATCAAAGGTATTCCTAAAACATTTTTATAGTAGAATACTTTATAAACCACCACTATTGAAGGAAATGATATGCATTAAAATCCAACTATACATTGGGATAAACTATGAAACTAATTGGTTATTAATTTTTTCATCCTTATAGAAAGACAAAATCACACAAATATGAGATCTACCTCAACCAAAATGGATAATATCATCCATTTAATGTAACAGAATTTGAATTATCTTTAGTGATCGCAAATTATAGATCTGAATAAAGACAACCAATCCATACCCATGATTAAATTATATGGTCTCATCATGATGATCAAGAGGTCCCATGAGATACTCTCTCCAAAAATAGATATTCCATACAACTATCAGATAAGAAGTGATGAAGAATCATTTTCAATAGAAACATCAAGAATCTAATGTTGGGCTAAAGTCCCAACTAGGAATTATAGTTCCCACACCCGGAGTAAGATGAGGAAGGAATGAATTATATGTATTTATACTAATACTGAAGAAATAGTATAATAAATGAATCTCATACCTCTATTCCTCTTGTGAGTATTCCTCACATAAGCTTCCATAGCCTACAACTGAACCTAGACCCAACTTCTAGCGCCCATATGCTCGTATCAGCCTCCAAGTGGTGGTAGAAGAAGGAGAAAAAAACATCATCCACCACAATAATATCCTCCTTAGAGATCCCCACCTACAACTATTCTAGCTTTTCCTCCTTGGGGGACAGCCTAGCCAGGACGAGAGATCAATGATCAATGCAATGCATATTCCGTAGTAATCTATATTTTCTATACATACCCACCTCTGCACCTTTGGTTGGGAAATAACATTCCATGTGACCATGGTGGTCAAATTCATATAATCACCCCTCTCTAGGCTGCATTTTCCCTCTATACAGTGCATGATCTACATGAACATGTGCCTGAGTCTATTGAGGATAAGATCTCTTATGTCAAGACCACACTACATAAAACCTAATAGTTACAATATATGAATCATCCCAATGAGTCCCACTATGATCTTACACTATATGATGTCCCTAAAATTAGAAAATATTCATTAAAATAACCTAATCTAAAATTCCATCATACAAGTTAATGTATAGCTATACCACATTGGAACATGTCTCTATGGATAACCTAAACAAATATTCTTGTCATAAGTAATTATCATGAATCATGTCCAAGGATTACCGCATAAGGTTACTAAACCTCACTGTATATTCATCAAATATCATTCCCCCCTTCTTTGACTTCAAATTCTCATGAACCCAAACATATTATAAGAATGAGTGTAACAATCCTCAAAAAAATATTATAGAAGTTATATGATGATATTATTTAATAATAATGTGGTTGGCGGAAAAAACACCACCATCAACTTGTTGTTTCATGATGAAGGATGTTTTCTATCACAACCATCAGATCTATCAAAGTCCTCATAAGATTTAAAATTCAGATCATCAACTCAAGATAATTCTATGCTTCCTAGGGATCTGGCTTGCTACTCAAAATCATCAGACTCTATAAATGGAGCTCATAGTGTGTGTAATGACTGTAAAAATGCATATCTTGTTCTATTTGTATAATCCTTTTATCGATAGGTAGGGGTTATTCTAGCTACCCACCTATGGGAATGATCACATGTTATGACCCCTAAATATTGGCCTCATCCCTCTTTGGATAATCATCATGATCGTGCATCAGTAAAGTGGTTGAGAATCTTTATGGAGGCATCCTAAATATTTTATCAAGTCATACAGTTATCAGATGATAATATATATGTGGGAAGATAACAAAATAAGGACATTCCAAAGACTCAATCACATATTATGTACATACCAATGTTTGTTGCAACTGGTATCTCGATATTCTGAGTTGACAACTAGGTATTCAATATCTTCTTGAATGGATATGTTTTTCACTACACCAAAATTAGGTTCCCTGGCAAGATGTTCTCACTTGATAAACATTGAAACCATTACACTAAGTTCCCATCCAATCCTCATAAGGGGTAAAAACACCAAAACCCATCCCATGGTCAAGCCATCTCTAATACCAATATTTCAAGACCCAATGCTTCGGGGCCATTTAGGATAGAGTAATGATGAGTCCTAACTAACCCAGTACTACCTATATAGATTAGGGGATAGAAATAATAAAATAAATGTATATCTAAAATGGGTGGCATCTTCATAAAGTACTTGTACAGATGCACCCAACCATATCCCTAAAGAAGAGTTGATGTATAATAGTAGAACACTGTAGAATCTAAGATATAAAACATGCATTTAATAGAATCTAGGGAATAAAATATACTGTGATAGTGTAATATTAAAATTAATTGAAAAAATACACACCCAACTAAAAAATATATCCCAACCTATAAACAATGGGAAAAGAAATAGTTTGAGATCCATACTCCAGATCTCAAATCCCTAACCAGTATATGAGGCCAAATGCTCCAAAGAATCACTATTCTCTTCTAAAATCACCGCAGACATGTCTTTCATCTCCATATGTGATGAAACATTTGGGAATATACCTTACAAGGGTGAGTAAATACACACCCAATATGACTCTCTAAAAAGTTATGATGAGGAAATGAAGGACATGAAAGAAGATGATATATTAACCCAAATCAAGAAGGAATGAATCCCTACAAGATATTTATATATATATATATATATATTTGTGTGTGTGTGTCTTCAAAATAGAACACAAGATGAGAGATAAAAGGGATACCCATATCATATCTCTACCTAAGGAAGCCTCTTCCAACAGGTCAGAATAGTCCATCATCGATGACCAACATCTCTCTTATCTACCCAATGAATTCATGATGAGGGTTTACACCTCGCCACCATCCCATAGGACGACGGGGCACAGTCTCTATATAGTGTACCCATACACTATCATAATTGGAGGGTTTCACTCAGTAGATAGAAATAGGACACATACCCTAGTACGACATGAGGGTACCCCTATGAAGTTAGAGGACCCATGCCTCGATATGAAACAAGGGTTCCACTTTGTATGTAGAGGACCCATACCCTGATGAGATATTATGGATATTCTAAGAAGGCATAGGAACCATGGACCAATACAACAAGAGGGTTCCACTCAATAGTTATATGACCCATTTTCTGATATGATAGGAGGCTTCCACTCAATAGGTACAGGACGTATGCCCTGATATAACTGAAGGGTTCCACTTAGTAGGTATATGAATTATGCCATGATACAATAGGAGGGATAGAATCAATAATTAAAGGCCCCATTCCATTAAAAAACAATGGGGTTACACTTAGAAGGTATAGGACCAATGCCCTTATAAAATATTATGGTTCCACCAAGTAGGTAGAGGACTCATTCCTTGTTATTATAATAGGGTTCCACTCACACCATTATCAGGAGTATGGGGGATTATTAACATCGAACTATCTTTGATGATCTTTCCTACTCAATTCAATTATATATGCCTCATGAAGAAGCATCACACTCAGAACATATTTCATAATATCTCAAATGCTACTACAGAGGCCACTATCACATTCTGCAATGAAAACCACTCAAGATATACTACTCCTAGGACAATATCCATGTAAAAAATATTATTTTAAAGGTATATGTTTTCTAGAAATGGAAGTACATGATATGTAAGAGGTTCACATGGTGTGTGGACCTACTCCAGTTCCTGGACATATACTCAATAACACATGTTTTACTGTTCATGTAGTACTATATGACATTCCTCGTCCATTTAGGGTCATCATACATGATTCTAGTTGTGCTCATGTACATTTTCCATGTTCAAGTACATGATCTGTATCTGGACATGTCTGTGTACATATATTCTCAGAGTATACGTCATCTCTCCATCACTAGGTCTCATGGAATGTGATGTTTAGCTCACATATAAACCATAACTTCAATAGCTAGGGAACACACACCATTTTTTATTCCGAATACATGTTTTGTAATTTTTTTCACTATATTTTATAAATTCCAAATGTGGTTTCAAGATCCAGCCTTTCTGTGGGAATATTTTCTGTATGAAAACCCAAAATTTGGGGAAAACTTTAATATCCATCGATTTCTTCCATCTAGTGGCCGGGAAGCTATTCCTGATGATTCAATTGAAACTTCCACACCCTCATGATCCTCCCATTTCACTACCAATTGCTCCAAGATCGTAGATCCACTAGATTAATCACCCACATTATTTGAACTATCATGACCCCCCCTCAAATTTCTAATCTATTCATTACATGTGAATCTAATTTGAATACAGGGGTCCAATCACTCTCAAACCCACTCGAAAATGTCAATCCTTGACCCCATAGGCCCATTGAGAACAAAATGATAAAATATGGGGTACACTCACCCTAACATGAGATAAAAATAATTATATAATCATCCTCAACAAACTATTACATGCAGGGAATCCGGGGTGGGAAAATGCCATAACGAGATGATAAATCATCTAACCAATTTAATTTGACATAGGGGAACATGAAAAATGTGTGAAATATAAAAAAAATAAGAAGATCAAATCAATTATCAAAGAATTTAATCAAGATATAGGAATCAATAATTTATTTATCCTACCATATGAATGAATTTTTAGTTGGCTTAGAATGTGTTCACATGTGATAAAGAAGATCTGATGCAGTCACTGAATGTCAATCCACCTCGATCTATTTATTGATCATTTCCCAATCTCTATATAAAAATAATGAATAGTGGATTTCTACACTAAATGATACTAGGGTCAGGGGAATAATCCTAAAGGTTCTCCATAACAACATATTAATAGAGGGAATTTGTTCTTGGTTTTTAAATGAATTAATTAAATAATTTAATTGACTAGTTTATTTGACGTACACAATAATGGTTTCTTTATCTGAATGTACAAAACTAAAAAACATTAGGTCTTACCTAGATAGAATACTAAACCCCAGATTCAACTATGGTGTTATATTTTTTATTTGAGATTCCATTTAAGGTACAATCAATTTTTATTGAAAAACATATCATGTGTGATATTAAATACATTTCATATTTTATAAATATTACTTATCAGCTCATTAGACCTTGGAATCACACATAATATCACTACCTAGACACTAAAATAGTTTTTAATATATTTCAAATTCTTACATGATGACAATAGTGTCTAAACTATTTTTTGGAGTCAAACAAAAAAATCCAAAAAAACAATTTTTTATACATAAAACTAATAATTATTAAAATTGTTTTATTCCACCTAAAAAAATTTAATCATAAAAAATAATAATAATATTATGAGTTATTATATTAAAATATTGTAATTAAAAAAATAGGATAACATGAAAACCAGTACTCACCCTGAGAAGGGATTAAATGTCTAATAATATGATATGTAAATATACAAGGACACAAAAAAAACATCTAACCATATATCTAATTGATTAAATGAGTGAATTATCAATGATCAATACATTATACTTTAAATTTTGTTCATTTGGATCAACATGGAATGAATATTTCTTACATTTTTATATTATGAAATTAATATTACAAAAATCATAGCCTTCTCAATTTAAAGAACCCTCTTAACGACTTTAAATTCCACCCCATAGATTAAAATCCATCTCCAAAATATTCTATATATCTTTTTCCAAGAGTCTTATATGATATTATTAAGATATTCATCCCAAAAATAATTCCAAAACCTCTAATTTATTATAGGTCCTTGAAGAGGAGATTCAATTATTGTAATGTGTTCTTGTTTTATCGTGTGAATGATGATTGTTATAATATTTATCTCATGAATGATTATGAATACAATAATACTTCTAATAATATATACTAATAATAAATTTAAAATTTTAAAAACATATGAGAGGTAATGTAGAACCCTGACCCAAGAGAGCCTAGATATGGTGTCTACCACCACTGTATTGTCTTGATTACAAGGAATCAAATACTAAACGACCGGTGAGTTTAGTACTCTTGGTAAACCAGATACATACATTACACTTTTATTAAAAATGAATAAACTAATTACAATATAATTTTTTTCTTTGATTTGAGTATTACATTATTCCATCCTTACATATAATTCTTTGTACACTTTTTATATTACTGGGGAATGGAAAAAAAAAACGTGAGCTCAAATCCATAATAAGGGTAATATATAATTGAAGTAATAATGAATTTTTGTGAATAAAAAATGTGAAAATGTAATAACATAAAAAAACATCCCTTGTAATAAATAAATTAAATAGATAAACAATATGGAATGGTAATAACTTAAGAAACATGTCATTTAAATAACTTGATATGGAAAGAAAAATATGGGACTGTAAGAAACTGTAAACACATTCCAGTTAATCAATAAACTATGAATGAAGTTCATCTATATATAATGTCAACGAAATAATCCAGTAGATAAAAATAATAAATGAATTCTCAACAAATTAAAAGCATAATTATTGAAAATCATGTTTCTCAGGAATATGATTCATTTATTGTCAAAACCATTGAAAAAATAGTTTAAATATAATGGTAGAAACCCATTTATTTTTCATGGAAATAAACTAAAAGTGGTTTTCACCATCTGGATTCATCTCATTAGACTACCACTGCATCATTGGGATTAATTTAAATAGTTCCCAACCCATATTTATTGAATTAATTTGTCCACATCAAATAGGTCTAGAAATATCAATTCTTAAACCCATATAGCACACATCCAAATCATTCCACATATATCTAATAACTGATTTAATTAAACTATGTTTTTTATAAAATATCCACATAGAGTAATGGATATACATTTATCCATATTTCTATTATCAATCAAATAACCATCAATGTAAAAACCGTATGAAAAAAGATATATGGTTTATGTAATGAACATATCCATGATAAATTATATGGGGAATTATGGGGAATTCAATTTTCAATGATCATGAAAAATTAAATATTTCATGGGTACAAAAAAAGAATCATGGTAGTGAATGTAACTATTATCTGTGGTCAATGAAATCATAAACCATTCAATGGAATAATAAGGTTTTTATCAATAAAACATATCACAAATGGGGTAAAAATAATGGTTTTTTTCTTTGATGAATAAAAAAGATATAAACTGATATTTTTAAAACGTTCTTGAGAAAAAAATACTTTTTAATAATTTCTTTTTAAAATAAGTTCCATTTTAAATAACTTTTGAAAACATTTTCATTAAAAAGTAACATTTTAAACATAGAATTTAAACTTCAATGATATGATGGTGGATAAATCCGTACTTATCATGCAAGGTCAAAAGAATTTTCCCTTTTCATTGTAAAATGTTTAAGAAATATTGTTGTTTTGAAAGTGATAAGAAAATTCCTTTGAATAATATTGTTAAAAAATGGTTAAAATTTTGTTTAATAAGTAATTTTGGGATTCTTAAAACATTTTATAAAACCTTTTTCTAAAATAGGGATTTTATATAAAAAATAGATTCTCTAACTAAATAGATAAATGAAGTAAGGTTTTCTTAGAAAAATATTCTAAAAAATTATTTTAAAACGTTTTATAAAATGGTACTATTACATGAAACATTCCATGAAAACCTAGGGGCAATAAAATTATTATTTTTTGAACAATTATCAATTATATTTTTCAAATAGAAATTCAAGTGCAGACAATCCCGAATAAAATAATACTATTAAGTAAACCATTGGAAATGCAATAACATTGATGTGCGAATCATTAAAAGAATAGATTATGTGTGTCAAATGTAAATCGACATAAAAAAGTGTAAATAACACAATATATAGTGAAATGTTATTAGACACGTAATATTATAATATTAATGGTAATAATAATGTAATATAACCAAATAAAAATGAATCTGGTTATGAAATTATTTACTACGTGGTAACTATTAACTCAAATACACGTAGAAGAAATAATTCAAACCGAAACTCCAAATACCACAAAGATAAAATAATTCATGAAAAAATATATCAAATGGGGAAGTACATACACCATACAAAATAAATAAATGTTGATAATGGTGTATGCCTCACATAAAGAAAAGAAAGTTAAGAATCCCTTACCTTGTGTTCCCTTTCAGGTGAATGCCCATTATCCTCTCGTATAATGATTTTATACATGTTACTAACTGGTGTTGTAACCATATTAAAATTAATAACAACACATATGGTCTAATTAAAAAATAATTATCATTATGAAAAAATCTTTTATGTTCAATTGGTATATATTTACATTTATAATTGATTGGTAACCAAGGAATTCACCCCATATATGTGTAAATATTATATCATAAAAAGTTATTTAATACTATTCATAAATTCTATTTTAAAAGATGTGTTAAATATTATAACATTAAATAATAATATTTTATTAGTATACTAATGTTTTAGAAAACAAAATATTTCATGAATCATAAGTCATCAAAGAATGTTCTTGTTGCGTGTGACATAATCTAACTCAGTATTTCATGAATTACAATATATATCATTGAATTAATTTATTTAAAATTGAATCTATATTATAAAGTCTTGGGATATGATATTCTCTTAAATTGTTTGTGTTGCGGGTCATACACACCTTTGAATAAAAATTTCTTACTTTATAATTTTAGGGAATTACTTTCTCCCCACTATAATTAAATTGAGTTCGTTCAATTTAGACACAACCATGATAATAAATTTATTAAAATTCCCTATGTTTAAATACAAAATTTTCAGAAAGGTTCATAAATCCTCTTCTATAAAAGAGATAGTGGGATGTAAAAATGTTACGTGTACTAACATATATTGGGTCTCTAAATAAAATAACATTAGTGCAAAGTATGGATACATACATTGATGAAAATTGTAAATATTTATAGGGAGTGATTGAGTTCATCAATCAAAAAAAGTGAAAAATAAATTGAAGGATTGGGGCATAAAATACATAAATTTATGATGATTTAAAATACCATCTGTTCAAATAAAATAATGGTATTTGGGAATCATATATGTTTTATGATACTCATTACTATGTTGAGGAATTATTTTATTTACTAAGAATATAAAGAATGATATATACATGATAGGTTTCAATTTCATATTATAAGTTCCATATATAGGATGTTATTTGAGGAAATTATAATTCATCGATTACATTTGTAAATGGATATCCAAAAATCAACTTTGATTCCTAAAGCATCAAATCAAACATTTACCTAATCGTAAGTCTAATAAAAGAGTGAAATGTATTAATATTTGTCTTTAACTATTCAAAAAATTCAATATAGTAAATAAATACATCTCTAATCATATAAATTAACACTAATTCTGGATGATAAATATTTATTCATCAAATTGTTTAACAAAAAACAATGACATATAAACCAGTACATTATGTAGGTCAGAGGTTGGCATTAAACCCTTATTATCCATTATTCAGGGGTTAAATTCCCACAACCTAGTTATACATGATGCGTTATTACTTGACAAACGTGTTTTACTTTTCTAAAACCCTATTAATATAATTTAAAAAATTAATATGATACACATCTTTGAAATAAGCTTAATCACTATATATCCTTTTACAATTGGTTTTCCATAAAACCTTAATTCATAAATGCGTCATCATTTTTATCTCAACATAGGTCCTTCGTTGGTCTTAAGTTCATCATAGTCCATTCATTGTCATTATATATTCAATTCCATCATTCTAGTTTGTAAATAAAATGTTAATTATCCTAATAATATCCCTTATGAGAGCCAAATGAGGTGCATAGTAAGGCCGATTGTTAATGTTATGCTCGATTCGGACTCGAAGAACCTTGTTAATGTTGTTACCCCTAGGTAAATTTTTTCCATAACAACAACCTTATGTAGTATCCATACAGGGATTTAATTTTCAAAATACCCAAATAATATCTTCCTTACCAAAAATCTAGGATTTTTTTCTATAAATATCCTGAAATTCTACATTAGGGTTATGTTTCTAATCTATTAATTCATAAACCTAGTTCTCAATGTTTCTATAATATATACTATAATAAAAAATATATCAACCCAACCCTGGAAATACTATATCAAGTCTCTACTACCATTACATTGGAATGATTACATGTAATCATATCCCATAGGACTGAATATTTTAGTAGTAATGTTAAACTAGATACATACATTAGTATTGTATTAAAAATAGATACATTAATTACATCATAGGTTTTTTTATTTTCTTCAAGGATAACATTATTTCATACTTTTATATCATTCTAAAAATACTTCTTGGACTCTTGGTGAAAGGAAAAAATAATAATTGTCAGCTCAAAGGCTCAGTAATGGTAAATTATTGTAGAAGAAATAATTAATCAGTGATAATGATCAATATAGAAAGGTAATACCTTAACACATAATTCATTTAATCAGAAAACTAAATTAATAAATGACATGGAATGGTAATAACTAAAAACACATTTCATTTAATAACTTGATAAAGGAAAATAAATTTAGAAACAAAAAATAGAAAAAACATGATGTTTAATCAATAAAAAAACAATCAAAGTGAATCCATATATAATGTAAAAAGAAATAATCCTATGGATAATAGTTCCCAGGTTAGTGGTTTAATTTATTTTCTTTGTTTTTTTCTGTCCTGGTTATAACCATTTTTTAAAAAATCACATGGATAATAACAAAAAAATTAATTCACAGTAATAGAAATTCGTAGTTATTTGAATACATGTTTCCTAGGAACATGATACATTTACTATGTAGACCATTCAAAATACAGTTTAAATATTTTGGAAGAAACCAATTCATTTTTCTTAGAAACAATTAGGAAGGGTTTGTCTCCAACTAGTTTCAACTCATAAGACTACCAATGCATTATGGGGATCACTTTCAATAGTCCCCAACCCATATGGAATGAATTAATTGGTCCCCATCCCATAGTTACTGCATTGACTAGTCCCCAACCCATATAGTTCATGACATACTCATTCTTCATATATCGAATAATCAATTTAATGTACAAAGTTACTTATCAAATATCCATATTGAGCAATGGATATTGATTTATCAATACTTCCATAGTCAAAAAAATAAATTTCAATGTAAAAACCTCATGGAGAAATGATATATAGTTTAGTAAATAAAAACATTGATGATAAATGATATGGGAAATTAGATGAAATTCAATGTACAATGGTCATAAAAAATTTAATAGATCGAGTGGACTAAAAATAATCAAGGTAGAAAATATCAATACAATCCCTGGTTAAAGAAATCATAAACCATCTAATCGAAGAATAATGATAGTATCAGAAAAACATATCCCACGTGGTCTAAAATTAAGATATTTTTTCATTGATGAATGAAAATAAAATAAATTTTTTTTAAGAATCATTCTGAGGGAAATATAATTTTACATAAAAAATCAATTTAAAAATTATTTTTTTTGAAAATATTTTTTAAAAATATATATATATTAAAAAAGTAACCTTTAAAACATTCAATGGATTCATTGAAGTTATAATGGCGTGTAAATTAGTACATATCATAAATGAAAAAAATTAATATTTCATTTTCAAGGTAAAAATATTAGAAAAGTTCCTTTTTTGGAAAGAGAAAATAAAATACCTATGAACAAATTTATAAAAGAAAAAATTAAAAAAAAAACTTATTCAATAAATATGTTAGGGTTGGTTAAATGTTTTTAATTTTTTTTAGAAAAAATGGATTTTAGAAGAAAAAATATTATCTTATTAAAGTGAAAAATGATGTCTGGTTTTCCTGAAAACATTTTTGTAAAACATTGTCAGAAAATGAAATTGTTACTTGAATAAAGTTATGAGTAACCATAGGTTATGAAAATGAAAGTTTTTTTTAACAATGATAAAATAGTTTCTTATATTATGAATATTAGTGGAAACAATCATGAAAAATAGTGACAATGATATAGTAATATAACCTAATGAAAATGAATCAAGTTATGAAATTCATTAAAACTTGGTAAATTATAAATCAAATATAATTACATGAAATAATTCAAATTTATAGTCAAAATAGCATGATGAAAAAAGAAATCATGATATAACATATCACAAGTGGATGTAGATATACCACATAGAAAAAATAAGTACTGATAATCGTGTATTCCTCATGGAAGGAAAAGAGACACAAGAAGCCCATATCTTGTGTTTCATTTCAAGTGAACCTCCATTAAACTCGACTATAATAGTTTTAAACATTCCAAAAACTCATACCAGACACATACTCAAATTCATAATATCACATATTTTATTATTACAACATCATTGTGGGTATAAAAATAAATCAAATTCCTTTATTGTCATTTGGATTATATTTTTGTTTCTAATTGACTTGTAACCAAGGAATTAATCTTATATTTGTGTAATTAATATATCATTATATTTTAGTTAATTCTAATAAATAACACTCATTTAATGGCTAGGTTATATATTATGATATTATATAATAATTTTTTATAATCACATTTTTGTTCGGTAAAACTCGGTCTTGTGTGTAATACAAGTCATCGAAGAAAGTCGTTGTTGTGTGTGATTCAGGATAACTCATTATTTCATGCATCACATGCTATAATATAGATTTCATTTAGTTGAAATAGTAAATATATTATAATGTGTGAATATATTATATTCCCATTCATGCTTGGTGTTGCATGTCATACATGTTACCTAATATAGTGTTCTTACTTTATAATTACGGGGTGTTAGAGATAATTTTGAAAAATATTTTTATTAAAAATTTATATTATTATATTATTTTAATAGTCACTAAATATATAATTCTAAAGTGTTCCATGGGAACCTTCAATTTATGTTCCATGAAATGATATGGTATTTCATAAATATATCAAACACATTTATTAACATAGTATGAATATTATAGAGGTGATGAATCTATAAGCAAGACTCAAGGAATGAGATTTCCAAACTAGAGCATATAAAGGAAATTGGATAGTTAAGACCCAAATGTTAATCATAAACATAATCAATTAATATACGGGAAAATAGAATTTTAAAATGGATGGCATAATGTAAAATAACTATTATTAATATTCGTGTTATATGAAGAGTAAACCTAAATGTATTATATCTGGAAGTTGGAGTGTGTATGACTAATTAGAAGTCAATGGTAACTGTTTTTCAACAAAATTTAAATTATCTGTGACATAAATAATATTACGAAACTATTTTCATTAATTATGTTGATAGGCATACATTATGACCTATTATATCAGCTTCAACATTATACTCAAGGTATTTTAATCTCTCTATCAAATTATTTCTTTCAAATAATTTGAATATTAAAATCCTTAAGGTGTTTTATTTGAAATCATGACATTAAAATATTTGAAGAATTTTAAAAAAATATAGTTATCATCCATATTGGTTTTATTTATATAATTTCATGACATAACTTCTTTACATTTCAATTATTATTTAAGACTATTTTTGGTATCTTTAATCTTCTTTATAACTATTTAAAATGAATTTTTTTAAATTTGTTATGTTCTAGACATTTTTATTTCTTTATAAATCTATTAAAAACTATTTCCTAATGTTTAAAAATTTATCCCCTTAATAATTAATTATAAGAATTCAATTCCATTAACATTAATTTCTATGTGATAATGGTTTTTATATAGAAATAGTTTCCCTGTAGTTTTTTAAATATTTCATTTTTTTAATGTTATCAAAGGAAAATGATATTTCATTTTATTTTTCAATTCATATTTATAATGCTTTTATTAAATTACTTTTCACCTATTTAAATATCATTTAATGATTTTTATGAATCAGTATAGAAATTAATTAATGATGTCATACACTTCCCTTATATGTATTATTTAGGATGATGTTTTATTTAAATTTTCATGAAACCCAATTTTTCTATTGGTAGAAAAATCATTATAAGAAAGATGAGTTTTTCTTTATTTTTATTGAACATTAATGTATAATATTTCATTATGTGATGGGTGGAGACTAAATATCTCTCCAATCCACATGGATGAGATTTCAATATTTAATGATAAAATTAAGGGAGATATGTTATGTTTCTTAATCCATAATGAGAAGCAAGAAGATACGCAACATCCACTAGGATATGTGAAACATAAAGTGATTCTAGATCCAATATGTTATTATTGTATTTGTATATCATAGTAACATAAGATAAAGTATTGATTAATATGTTTGTCCAATATTTTTATGTTATGAAACAATCCTATGTTATGCTCCATGTATCATGATTTTTGTTTCATGTATCTTTATTCCAATTCCATGGTATATATTTGATCTTTTGAGGTTATTTGTTTTTTACACCTCATAGAAAAATATTATGATTTCATGTTCCATTTACTCAAATATTTCAGCCATTTAATTATTCTCTCACATTCTTATGATAGAACCATATATGACTCGTTGGAAACATTCCTTTAGAAACCATTTGAGCTCAATCATTTTCCCCCAAACCAATGAAGTTATATAAAGGACTACGTCACGTATGTCCTTCTAAAATGTATTTTTGTAGAAAATATTAATGAAAAAAATTCATAATATTACAATTATGTATTAAATATCCAAATAAACACATCATTTGAGTATTCAAGATTGTGGGAATATTTTTTTTGTATTGTTAAAATGATATAAAAGGTTTTTATGAATGGGTTGTCTGATAATTAATGTAGTTGAAGGGGAATAAAATCCACAATAAAAAATATCATTAATACATGGGTAGTACATCACGATAACACCCTCACTATTTTGGCTATAACATCCTTGAGAAAATATGAATCAATGGGAATACCATCACCATAACACTGGTCCATATGTTAGTATATCATCCTAATGAAAATTAAATCTACAAGTAGGTATCATATCCCGAACCAATCATTATTAGAGGGAATAATCCCCATATAAATTTGTATATAACATGATGGTAAACAATAACTATTCTCAAGATATACCACAATAGATAGTATCACGTCATAGAATAACCATTCTCATATATACATCATTTCTTATTACATGGATGCATCATATCATTCTTTATGAATTCTGTCTTGTGGGAAACAACAATACTTGGTTATTTTATCAAATTACCTTTATTATAAGCACCACATGGGAAATATGTTCCATGACCTGGAGTGAATCCATCCCAATACCATAAGAATAAAACCCATGATCATTAGCTCATTTCCTTAGGAGAATCACATCCCTTAGAAACATAACATAAGATAAGAGGGAATTATATCCCATTACATATCCATAAAATTAATGGTAATTTAATTTAAGGATGTATAAAAACAAAGTATTATTAGTCGCATTTGTACACATTGCCATAATTGATAAAATATGGTAATTTTGTCCCACACCATAAGGATATTAGTTAAATCTGTTTGTATATACCAATATAATGTATTATAAAATATTTGGTCCAAGTAACCATGATCACATTATCATATTGTAAGTAGAAAATATATCTTATACAACCATAACAATAGTATATTAGGAATGTAATCTATTTTTATAGGAGTTTTAAACATAGTTGTTCTTATCATCCTATGGTAAAATACTTATTTTTTTAACTAGTCAGGGTATCCCACACCTAGGAAAACATTTTAAGCTGGGTCCATCCTAGAGTAAAAATTAAATTTGGAATATCAACTTAAAACATAACTAAAAACACATTATTGCATAATTAAAAACATTAATAAATTTGTAAAAGAAAAATATATCTATGTGGAAATAACAACCAACAATCATTATGAATAAAATATGAATATAAAAAAAACTGTTACTATATACACACCCACTCAGAATTCACTATATTGCTATGAATAGAGGAAAATATAATATACTATAAATTCTAGGTTTTTTGAGCCTACAGCGGAGGCTGGTGGGCTGGGGATTTGAAAATTTTCGTCGGTGGGATGACAGAACTTGTCGCTGTTGACGATCTGAGCCCGAGAGAGGTTCGAGGATCTCGCGTTGATTGTAAAGAGCACAAAATTAAAATGAAAACGTACCTGTTTCAAATCTGAAGGTGTGGTCGATAGCTACTAGCTGATGGTGATGGTCGCATGAAGGATCAAAAGAAGGATCCCTCGAGATCATCCACACGTGCTCCAAAAATCCACTGGAATGTCAATCGTCAAACTCTGGGTGCTATCGTAGTGATCCGACGATGCTTTCGACGTCCTGATGATCACCGCATCGAGAAGCCTTCGATGCAGAGAAATCATGATCTAAGCATCTTGGATCAAGAGTTTCTCTCTCTATAGAGTGGGAGGATAGATAGGCTCTCAAATATCATTCCATAAAATTAATGAATAGTGATTTCACACCAAAGATAGAGAGCCTCATCTCTTATTTATAAAGTAATTGATAAATACCCAGTAGGGTTCCCCAACCACCATTTATTTCAATTTTCACTAAATAAATAATTTTGATGAACTTTACTATTCCATTATTATTTATTATTTTTATCACATACTTGTAATAATATATTACGTGATAAAATCTGAGCAATTTAACTTGACTTTTTGTCCCACTTAATATTAAACGAACCTTGAATATTAAAATACTATTCGTTCGATTAATATTTTCTCGTATTTACTAAACTGGTAAATGAATTAAATAAATTCAATCCCATATATTTATAACTTGAATATTAATTAATTTATTTAATTCTTATGGTGATCGATAACTTGGACAACTCTCGGACTCTATGGCGGAGCCCACTATGTCCATATACCTATTCAACTGAATAGAATGTATTCTTGAATACATTATTGTTTGTGACCCTCTAGGCCCTCATCTCGATAGCAGTGAATAAAATACACAGACTAAGAGCGGAGTCTAGAAACTCATCATGACCCCTAAAGAGATAAGGATAGTCATAGAAACGACTACTATCCTACGAACACAAACTGTGTACTATAATCTCTTTGTCGTTAAATATCTCATAAAGCAGGATGCAATCTTGTGTCATCGTCCTTATCTTGAATTATTATTTTTTGATATATCCATATGGATTTTCCTTTTCTACTGCTTTGGACAACGGCTTATGAAGGCAACACCATCCTAATCAACCAGGCCTGAGATATACAACTTCATGAACTTGGAAGTGACAAATCCTTTCCTAACCATTCAGCCAACGTCATACCACCAACGATGCACCCAACACAAACTAATTCACCACGACATCACTGCCATGGTTTTCATCTTGCATCAAAGTATGTAATCAAATGATATACATTGGAAATGGTCTCAAGTCAGGAGACCATACACATGTCCTTATATAGGAACAACCAATGACTCCCAAAACATTTGGTCTTCCTATTGGAGGGTCTGTCCTCATGATATCACTACTAGAGATCACCAAGTGAGAACATCATGAGAAAAAGTCTCAATGATTATGAGCCCCCAGAACCTGATAGTCAGACATCTATTATGTCTAGTCAGTAAGATGTATCTAGACTATAGACCACATATTTAAGATCAATGTCATTGTATCTCGTGGTTCTCATTATAGCCTGGGATCTTTTTAACTTCTCTACATAATAATTAACCTTTTGACATTACTATTATTAGAGTAGACGCAGAAAATTATGCACTATAATGGTAGTATTTCACCATGCATATCTAACTATACACATGATACAATAATAAAAAGTACCACGTAGTTGGGTATAGCGCACCCACTATTTCAACACTCCCACTTGCACTAGAGCCAACTTCTTAACTAATCTTTCTAGCTACTCACATGATAAATACCATGCTTCTTCTGAGTAATGGATTTAACTGCTGGTCCTTGCATGTTTTCTCCTCGTGGCATATCTGCTATATGTGACCACATATTCTTCTGTAAAACTTCTCAAGATAGGGTATCCCCAAGTATATTACTTTTGTTCATTGTTAACTTCAGAACGTGGCTAGTAAGAATATCTTAATTTTCATTATGATAATAGTTTTCTCACTATGTGAGAATCCAAGAAATAGAACAACTCATTGCAATTTATAACTGATTCATAGATGCCTTAGAAGGTGCAACGTACTCGGTATTTGTAAGTATGGATACCACAAGATTTTATGAGCTTTACTCACTCATCTCCTTTTCCAAACTACGACACTATATCAAATTGATCTATGTATTGCTAGTTTGTATCCCAATATAAATAGTATACCTTCCTCTCCATATTCCAGGTACATATTATTTGTACTTGCCGAAGTACAAGATGATAGTTGTAACAGCATCACTTACAGTGCTCCTGGAAATAATTGATATCTGCCTATATGAAATTATATCTTGGTAGTATGAATTATTGTAAATATTATATAATTTGTGATTGATCCATCGATAAAGAATATTGTATCAATTCACAACTTTAATCTCTTCCTATGTTCCGAATATATTAACTTGAAGAGATTAAGATATGTGACATAGGCAACAATTCTGAACATTAATTGTTCCAACTTGTATTTTTCAATACAATGTCACTATATATACGATTGACTAGGACCAAGAAACCTTTGGATCAACCTTAGTGGATCCTGTTCCCTAAAAAATAGGTTGCTAATTGATGTCAATCTTTAGAGAATTTATTTTAACCTGATATTATCTAACTGTAAGATAAAAATATGTTTAACATTTGTTTCCGAACATATTTCACTTGGAAAACATTGGCACTCCCACTAACCATTGGTAGACACAAGGAAATGATTCATTTATAATGACTGTTCTAAGATCTTGTCACATACATTAATCCAAAACTGTATTTCAGTAACTTTTAACCCTTATTGGCATCATTTGATGTCATCATCTCTTTCTGGTTGTGTTGTATATACACCTTCCCTGAAATATGATCTTGACATCCAATGTCCAAAAAAATGAACATAGAAGTTTAGCTATGATAAGTAAAATTCTAATAGATTTTGGCATATTGACTTGGTATAACCAATCGAGCCTTATTGGTACCACACTTGAACCATCCATGTATCATTTCATTTGAATACCAACCGCAGTATTAAATTTATAATCCCCTTTGCAATTTCATACATGGAATCCATTATTAAATTTTAGTTTATCTTGTCAATATTAGCTCTATTCCTTATACTTCTTGTAGGATTTATTATTCTCAATATAACCGACCGTGGTGAATATAAAACCATCACCATGGTTTCATTATTCCTACGCAGTATGTGTCACTAGAACATGCATATTCCACATGTAGTTGGGGAACTTGTTCCCTAAGCCAACAATTTCTGGATCTCTAGAATTGACTAATTCCAATTAAATTCAGCTCCCACTATATCTAATAGTGATTTACACCCTTATATAGAAATTTATTCTAATTCTTGACTACATCTTTTCTATCTTAGGTATTTATGTTATATCCTAAGAAACTGTTAGGATAATTACCTTAGATTCACAACGTGTTTAACTTGATGCATGATTGTTTACATCCAAACAAACTCTTTGCATCCAAACACATCCTATGACATAATGGATTTTCCATCATTCTATGACTTGTATGATATCCACTTGACATTTTAGTTATAATATTGGTAATGGGATTACACTTTTATTTGCAAAATACATTATCAAATATAATGGAAGTTACTACAGGTTATAACATTGATACAACTTACATCATAACTTTGATGTATAAAATGTGCATTTAGGAATTGCTCCATGATACATTTTTTTGATCAATGTTAATATGTTAGAATCTTCATGGATACTCCTTATGAACATAAATACGGTGATATAGATAAGGTAACATGCTTTTAGGAATTACTCCACGCTACATTATCACGATCGTTCATTGTTTGGTCACAATATTCTTCGTCATGCCAACCCGAAGCAACTAATATCTTATTAACAATATTATACTTCATTGGTAAATTCCATAATGACTTAAAGGAAACTTATGATGTATCTTTACCTCATGATTTCTTTGGAATAGTTCATACTATCTTGTTGAACTAACCTCGAAAATCATTGTGGTATACCATTATTTCTAAAGGTTTCTTTGACCAAACTAAGGATATCAGTAATACAATAGGTGTTTAGATGTGCCAAGACTAAATACCATACTGTTTGTATAGTTAACATCCACATGTATTTTTACTTGAAAAATAATCATATTGGCACAATTGGGTAGGTCTTACATATTATATTCCTCGTGTATTTCCATTGATTCAAGTAGTAGTGTACTATTTGTGGATTATGATACTGCAAACAACATTCATTAAAAAACATGGAATAATGTATCACCATTTACAAATTGGAACATGAGATAAATGTTTTTGGTTATACTCCAGAACTTGTTTAGTTTGAGTCAATCACATGTAAATTAAAAGTTATGTGTTTCTCACCACTGACTTAGGAATCACCCTTTCACAACTACTTGGAGAAGACATATTACTTATTGTAATGTGTCTCTACTTACTTGGTAATATTATTTCAATGCATATATGTGAAATGCATATTGAATTTTAATACCCATGAAGAATGTGAGATAAAAATACATTTATTCGATGAATATTAACTGAACGAGAAGTAGGTACTTGCTTCTTGTATTTCAGTTTTTATACTTCCATGAATTTATTTGCGATGCAAATAACCACCTGTTAAATAGACAACAACTTTTCATTGAAGGACATGAAGAAGGTTCCTTTGGCATAACTTTCCATAAGTCTTTTCACCTTTTCATACAATATATTCACCATAAGAATAAAAGATGGGGTTTTCTCCAATATTCTTAATACTTGGAGAATGTTACCTTAAAGGTAATAAAGCGCTTACTCTATACTATTAGTTTGTATCCATAAATGAAACAAGAGTAATTGGGTGTAAAAGTTATAATAATGGGATGTACTAAAAGATTGTGAACTATCTTTCACTTTACAAAAACCGAGTGCAACCATCACATTCAATCCTTGTTTCACAATCTCCTCAAAAGGATCTTGGAGATGAGACTACATGTAACATCATCCATGTCTTAATGTAGCGACCACAGATAACATTAGACTTTGATGATAGAATTAGGACAGATCCATAATATGATTGACTCGTGAGTCTTCTGTAAGTAGGTATACACCCTCGCTTCTGAAGGTGGCTTAATAGGTCGGGACATAAGCACCTTGAATTTCCGTTATGGTAGTAATGTGCGCGAGCGGCTATACTACTATTTCGAAATTAGTTCATAGTTTAGACATTAACTTTGTCTAATATTTATCATTGTATTATGGTGGCATTTCTTGTCATTATCTACAAATATACTTTAGTAGATTGTACTTTTATGTGATTACCAGTTTAGACATAATTGATTAATTTAATCATTAAATGTATCCCACTTATTTTTCAAATTCTAGGAACCCTCTGTACTAGAATCGGAATACTCTTGATTATTCTACTGGAATGGATCCCTAAACCTCCCTCATAGTCTACAAGCTAGGGCTACGCCACTACTCAGAGGGTCCAAGTAAGCCTTTTGACTGGCCAACCAAATTAACTTGCGGTTCCTTGATCTGTTGAGTGAAGTCCCATCTTTAAAAATCATTTATTGATTTACACAACGCATGCCTCTAAAATTACAACAAGCTAGATAAGGATATTTTATTAGTGCAATTTATGTTAAGTCGACCCACCACACAAATAAGAATTCCCCGGTAGTAAGAGGCACCCTCAGCCAAGTCATGATCAGCACCTCGATCAATCGGTTTTGTTCAAACATGAAGGATGGAAGGCTGTCTATGACTTAATATTCTCTTAAAGAGTTTTATTAGTTTTCTCTAAATGAATATGATCTATTTCTATTAATCTTTTTCTTATATGTTGTCGCGCTCACAACTGAACATTAATAGAAAAAAACATGTCGCTTATTTGTGCATTTTATTATCTATTATTTTATGTTTTTTCCTGCAGTTCTAAAATGCATAAAATAATAAATAAATGAATAAAAGAAAACTATTACCCGATAGGTCTTGAGCATCTAAACGGCCTAAGGGTATCTTACCTGAGTCAAAGCTTGACTCAAAATGCAACATGCCCCTTGTCTTGTACGTTTTCTTCGCATCTAGAATATCGCCCTGTCTTGGTGTGGCCCAGGTCACGTCTTGGAGTACCACCTCGTCTTTGAGTGGTCCACATGTCGTCTTGCACTGTCGTGCGCTGCCTCATCATGGTAGGGTCAACTTCACTCGTTGTCTTCGTCCAAAGTATAAAGGTACTTGCTCGCAGGCGAGGGGGACTCCGGTATAAATGTACATCATATAAATATTGGGTGCACAGACCCTTATACATTTTAATAGAAAAATAAGATGATGCACAAACCATATATTTAATTAATTTACAAGAATCACACACATTTAAATAATTAATTACATAAATAATTAAACTCATACATACAAGGGTCGATGCTCAAAACAAGACGAAGGGTAAAATAAAGTGTGATAAAAAAATTAAAATGCAAGAATTAAGTATGAGGTTTTATTTAAATAAATTAAATGAATTAATAAATTCAAATAATATAATTAATCATCATTCCTCTAATTAATTTATTTTTAATGCGAAAATTAAATTATTTAAACTTAATTCAATTTAATTACTAAATTGAATTAATTTTATCCTGGTATTAAAATTATTAACCAAAATTAATTTAAATTAATTTAATTTAGAAACTAAAACTAAATTAATAATTTAATTAATCTTGATTAATTTTATATTAGTCGGTCTCCGAAAACATCATTTCATGGCCTGTGTGGGTTGGGCCAAACCTGCGCAGGGCCATGCCATGGCTAAAATGGGCCAGGCTGACCCACCCAAACCCGTTTTGGATTGGGCAGGTCTGGTCGGACTGCTTCAGAGATATATTTGCGCTGCGAAATAATTGAAGGAAAAATAAAAAATGCCTCCCAGATTTCACCAATGTCTCGTAGACATGTAGTGCACCCGAAAGGCCGAGAGGGGTGCTCTAGAGCTGCCAGGCAGGTCGGGCACTGCATGATAATGATGAAAGCCATGCATGCATGTAGTGTGGGACAACAGAGCTTGCTAGGAGGATGTCAGCGCTTCTATGGGTATCAGAGGAGGTCTTCATCCAAGGAGGTGTACTATAGAGGCTGCTGCATGCAGTGGGTTAGAGCAAACCGATGGTCCGATTTTGTCCGGTGGAGCTTCCGTCTGCATTCTGCAGCAGGTCGCGGGGAGTGGCCGCGACATCTAGATTGTGCGGGGGATGAGCCGGAGGCTGCTTCAGGGAGGTCCGGTGGGAGGTGGTTCCGACCAGAATGCTGCGAGGGAGGTCTAGTGCCTTGCGGTGCAGGCACTATAGTAGGGTTTCTTGGGGCATGGGCAGGGGGCTTGGCTCGGGTGCGCCGTGAAGGTCCGCATGGAGAGGGGCAGGTGGTGGGACGAGTCACCTGGGCGGCATGCAGACGGGGTGTGGTGCCAGCCTGGTGATGCAGCTGGTCGCGCCGGAGGAGCAGGCGGCGCTGCATGCGCCGCTCCAGTGCTGCACCAGTGCCCCATGCATTAAGAGAGCGGGATGGCGGGCCTCAGGGCGCTGCAGCAGGGTGTAGAGGGGAGGAGGACAAGAGAGCGTGTAGATGTGGCATGCTGTGTAAGAGGCGGGTCTGTCCGAAGCAGGTGGCGGGGTGCCTGTTATGCACCGCACTACGAAGAGGAGCCGAAGACCCTGGGCTATCCTCCCATGCGGCACTGTAGTGCGCCGCACAAGGTAGGAGGGGGTCCGCGCGGATCCCTGCTAGTCCTTTTTTTGGCTTTTTGTTAAACCACCACCCAACCTCCCCTTTTTTATATTTTTATTATTTTTATTTCCCTTCCTTTTAAAAATAAGTCAAGTACTATTTTTATAAATGGTGTCGTGCTCTTGATACTATGTTAAGTGGTTATATAGTAATGAAATCCCATGTAAACTAATTTAATTATATTAATATATTCTATAGGTCTATATCTAGTACTATAACCCTATGAAAAATTGAGTAATAATCTTCTCTATTTCCATGATCTATAAGTGGAAGCTCCACTCACCTAATAATAAAATATATATTCCAAAAATGCTAATTAGGAATCATTATTGTTCAATTTAGGTAATTTATCAATATGAACATTCATTCATAAACACTAATCATACTATTATTTTGATAAAAATACCTATATCATTTTTCACTAAAGAATGTCTAACCATGTATACATCACTTTGGGTTCTAGTTGACCTAATTCCCAGACCATTAATTTCAGTTGAAGTATTTTTATAGTCATTGAATCAAGATACAATAAAGGAAGTCCAACTCTAACCCTTTAAAACATTCATCCCCACAAGTGATGAAATTAAAAAATTAATTTAATGAATCACACATGTATATCCCATTTAATCACCTCTAATATTCATAAGAATATAAAATGACCCTAACCACAGTCATAAAAATAGTTGTATATTCCATTTAAATAACTATTTGGTCCTGATTATATGATTTTTTCACTTTAATTCAAGTTCAAAACAATCAAAAACCAATACTATTGATTATAGAACATGAATGGTCCCTCAATGAACTGGCCATCCTTACACAACTAGTATATATAATGGGGGAAATTTAAACTCAGATTTATTTCAATATTACTTGATTAGCTAGATTGTATGTCACATATAACATGAAACAGTTCCTAAAATATTAAAAACAATATGAGTCACATACCTCAAAATTGTGTTATCCAATCAAGTGGCACTCAACCTCCATTTCCAAAGCTCAACCATAAAAATCATAACCATGGTCCACATTCATCCACCATTATTTATAAATAACGTCCATTTATTTAATTATACACCATTGTTTTTATTTAAAATTATTAATTCCAACTTTAATTATGTATCTATAATCTAACAATTACTCATTAGAGGCCATAAAAATCCCAAAAGACCCATGAAATGGGGTATGGTCTGCCCCATACACATCCCAAATACCATAGTTCAAAAAATACTACATTAATAACTTTTATTCATAAATCAATACCCATATGATAAAAATACCAAACTAATTTTGGGAAAAGTCTTACTACTTGATATTCCACATGAAACCTCAACTTTTCATCATCTGAGAAACTCATTTGGTTAATGAAAGACCAATTATTATAAAATTGGCCTAATTCCACCATGACTCATTTGAATTGGAAACATACATCAACCCCATACTATTTTAAGGTTATGGGCTTCGGGTAGGAAAAATATAGGATATGGATGGAGGTGAAACTCACATTAATCGATCAAAGAAACACCTTTAGTAAATTTAATTCCATGATGATGAAAGTTAAGATAATTGTAATGAAATGTACACATCTAATTTTCCCTCACAAATAAATACCAAGAAAACCCAAAAATTTTATTCAAAATAAAACCCTTTACATAAAAAATACCCATATTTTTAAATATATTGTCCAATACATTATATGTAATCATCAAATCAATACTGGAAGCATGAAGTCACTAGGAATTAGGGTTAAAACACTATGTACCTCATTAGGTACCCTAGTGAAATATATACTAGTTATTGAGGATCCCATAATACCTCTATCTTATATATATTATTCCCCAGGAACCTCACAACATTCTACTGGCCTTTGTCACCTCATATTCCCCCTGAGAAGCATTTACTCAGTCTTTTAAAAGTAATCTATAAATTCCAATTCATAATCTAAATTAATAAACTCAAATAATAGATGATTAAAAACACAATAGAATGTGACACCCTTAGTTCCTACCAATATGAACTATTTTTAGGTCATAATATACAAAGTAGCATAAGAGGGGGTGAAATGTGTATTTTTAAAAAATCGTCCACAATTCTTTATTTTGACACCCATAATTATTTATAATAATATAAAGTGTTTAATTCTATAAAAAGAATATGTTGTGTATAAATATATATAAATAACTCCACTTTTTATAGTTTTTTGGGGCACAAAGATCCCCTAGTCCACTCTACTAATCACTCTCTCTACGAGTGTGGGAAATTTCATTTGAATGGTCCAATTTTCACAAGACTATAAATTTATAACTGAGTGTAGGTAGTAAAAAAAATAACAATAATACTATTAAAAAATCCTTCATGTTCTATAATAGAGAACCGTTTATTCATTGATTAGATCGAGAAGATGATACTCCACCACAACTGATTGGGAGCATTTGTAAATCCCATAAATCAAAAGAGTTTGATTTGAAAGGCTATGATTTTTCTTCATAGTTGTTTTAGTACCAACAAGAAGATGATATATATTCTTTTTATAAAAAAATATCCTCAATAATGAAACAGTCTGGAGTGATCCTTATTGAAAAAAAGATGTTCAATAAGGTAGTAACTAAACATTAATATAATGTTACAACTGTAAAATATTGGAAATGTATATTTAAAATGTGTAGATTCTTCAATAGTCAGTCATTAATTTCAAAAAAACCATTAATGATAATTTAAATCATACAATCACATATGTGAATCACCTATCTCAGACAAACACTTATAGAGATGTTCTCAAGATATATATAAAATTGATAGCATTCTTCATAATTCCAGATCCAAAAGAATAGCCTAATTGATCATGGAAATTCAAATTCCAATTGACTAGGGGAGTTATAACATATTATAAGAAGAAGAGTGATTTTTTATGATGAATACGGTTGTTTGAAATAATCCTAATAATGCATAAATCTTCCTTCAATTTTGAATTTAAACTTTTTGAAATCTCAGATCGAAAATGATTCTTATAAACATTTTCAATATGAACACAACATGTTATTGAATTTCATTTCATACGTTTCATTCAAGTAGTGTAGGGTTCCTTCACATAGAGTAGAATTCGTACATATATCGTAGGGTTCCATTGTATACTGTATGGTTCATCCCAATGTATGGTTTCTTATCTATACATTAATTTTCACATTACATTTGGAACCGAAGCAGTTTAGGGATGATAATCCATACATTTACCTTCTTAGCGTAATATATTTAATGTAGCACTGATTAACCATACGATCAAACTTCATTACAAAGTGTTAATGAATAGTAATCCCAACATCCAATGTAGCATTGCTGATTCATAATTTAGATGACACTCTAAACATAAGGATGATGATATAAACATAAACGGTTTAGTGTAACGTAGGGTTGATACCATTCTCAATTGTTTCACTTCTTCAGAATAACGTTGGGTTGATACCATATGTTTTATTTATATGTTCCAATTTTGTTAATATATATGAAAGAATTTTTGTGATGCTTGTCAATTAGGCATGAATCACACTATCTATCATTTGTAAACTCAATACTATTAAAATTAGAAAATAACTATTTCTTAGATAATTTATGTAATGTATATATATTATTATTTCCATGTATTTTGTACCGAATGAACCTTTCATTTGTCTTAGAAGTTAAAAAATTCACTTTTGGTTTACGTAAGGAATTAAAATCCAAGGTATATACATTATTAGTTCAAGTTTCTCTAAATTTATGAAACTTTTATTTAAACATATAGAAATTATTGTTAGAAAAGTCAATACAGAATACATGACCATAGGGTTGATAGATTCTTATCATGTTCCACATTAGTCATTTTACAAACAATACATTATTGATTGAGACAGTCTTTAGTGATCTAATAGATCAAAATAAAATTATTTCCCTTTTTCATTATCACCAAAAGTGGCTAATCCTCCTTAAATTTGAGTCACTGTGTGAAAATATGTTGAATCCCAACTCATATACCTAGAAAAAGCATTGTATGTATACCATATGACCATTATTTTTCTGTGACCTATTTTTGACATAAGTTATTAAAAAATGATTGTTTTTACCCATATAATCTTGGATATATCAGTGTTACCAATCAATGTTCCGGTAATCCATATATTATTCAACTTCCCATAACTTACAACACAATGTTAAAAAATTAGAAATAAATTCTCATTTAAAAATTCCAATTTGTAGATTTTTCATATTGAAATTATTAGTTAAATGACCTTGTGTTCTAAAATAATAATAGGTATAATTTTTTGAACTGGTCACATGATAATTTTTATATAATTTTGATTTGTCTCCCATACATTCTATTCCCAATATTTACCTTTTAATAAAATTATTTTTAAGCATTTCTTTTCAAATATTTTCTCCTTTTTTAAAAACAATAGAAACACTCTTATAGGATTCTACATCATCCGGTAATTCTTTAATCCTTTTATCATGATAAACATTGTTTGAGGTTCATGAGATGAATTTTTCAATCAACTCTTGATGTTGTTTTAGTGGGGTATCTCTTTCACCTAAATTAAAATTATCATTTTTTTCAGAGATTCATATTTCTTTAATAAAGAATCATATTTTTCTTCTAGAATAGAAAATTAGGTTTCCAATTTATCATTTGGGATAATTCTAGAATAAAAATTAGAAGAGTAATACATTTTTACCTTTTCTTCATCAGTCATAAAGAACATATTTGATTTTAGATTTGATTGCACCATCTATAAATCAGAAATTTAAGGGATACTGGAGTCTTCTTATACAGTCCATTTATCTTTTAAGGGATATTGGAGTCTTCTTTTTTTGTTTTTTCAGATATCTCTTTTCAAGCATTTTTCTTTCATCTCTCAGTTGAGGATAATCAGATCTAATATAATCCAATTTCTTACATTCGTTGAATCACAATTATTTGGGTTCTTTTAAATCGTTCATAAATTATTTTATAAATCCTATTTTATTTTTTAATAATTTTATTAACTATCTAGATAGCTAAGACAACCCCATTTGAGATGATAAGGAATCTGAATTTTTTATATTGTTTGAATTCTTGATATATTTTTCGGTTATGCTTCTAGGATGTCACCTTCAAATATATATTTTAATTATTCACTATAATATTATGATCTTTGGATTCAACCTACATTTCTACTTTATACTTAATCGGTCTTCCAATTAAATATTCCAAATTCATATCTTTGGAAACTATTTATTGATGAATTGCAGCAGATATTTCATTCCATTTTAAGGGAAATATTCTCACTACATTCAATGCATGATCATATTGATGGATTTTTTCACCTATGGATATAATATTTTTGACAATTTTTGTATGCATTCCATTCATATGTGTGATTATTTCACCATCAATCTTTCTAAATGTGTTAAATTTTAACTTAGTTGTTTCATATTTCATCTGTCTGACATTATATATTCCTTCAGAAGAATCTATAATAGTTTTCAACATATCAATGGAAGTTGGACATTGCGACACATGATTGAATTCATTTGGTTCAAGACCAAATATGATATAATAAATTGATTTACAATTGACATCATATTAGAATTCTATTTCAGCAGACAATGGTTCTATTTCCTTAGAAATAGAATATGGATTAATGATCTTTGATTTTACTTGGAATCTAATATTTTTATATAGATAACAACTCGATATTTCCAACATCCATAATTTTCACCATTAAAATATGAATCATGTACCATTAACATTAATCATCTCAGATCATCCATTCTTATATATGTGTATACTTTTTACTTTTCACTTTCTATATATTTATCCAAAAGTCTCTCCATTGATACAAATTGTTCGGTTTTAATATAAAAAATATCACAAGATGGGGTGAATTGTGTCTTTTCAAAAATCATCCAACATTCTGGATTTTGACACCTAATGTGCTTTATATGTGTATGTAGTGTTTAATTTTATAAAAATAATATGTGGTGGATAAATAGAAATAAAGAACAAATATTTCTATATTAATTTAGAGCACAATGATCCCGTAGTCCACTCTATAAATCACACTCTTTACGAGCTTGGTAAATTTCACTAGAATGGGATTCATATCACAAGAAAATAAATTTACAACTGAGTTTTGGTAGTTGACACCTTTATTGTAAGACTAATAAAAAATTTCTTTGGTTCTATAATAGTGTACTGGTTATTTACAGCATAGATCGAGAAGACGATACTCCTATACAACTGAGTACGAGCATTTGAAACTCCAATAAATCAAAAGTGTTTTATTTTAAATGTTCAAATTTTTCTTCATAGTTCCAATAGCAACAACAAATAGTTGATGGATCTTATTCCTTAGAAAAAAAATATTTTAAAATGTAATAGTCTTAACCGATCCTTATTACAAAATCATCTTCAATAAGGTAGAAACTAGACAAAATTAGTAATCCTATGGTAGTAAAATATTTATCTAATATATCTCCAATGTGTAGCTTCATTTAGAATTGATTGTTTTTTTAGCAGAACTACAAAAGAAATTTTCAATAATATAGTCATATATGTGAATCTCTTATCACAAACACACACACACATTATGAGTTACTCTGAAGTATTATATAGAACAAATATATTTCTTCGTTATTACAAATCTAAAAGAACAACAAGATTGATCTTAAAAATTCAAATTCCAATTGACCATGGAATTCATAACATTCCTTAGGAACGTAAGTGATTTTCTCATATAAATATGGTTCTTCGAAGTAATCATAATGATACTTAAATTGGTCTTTAATTCTGACATGATCATTGCAGCTATCTCAGATAGAAAATGAATCATAAGAACTTCACCATTGTAAACCCAACGTATGATTGAATTGTGTTGCGTAGGGTTCATTCATGTATCCTATGGTTCTTTCCTATAGTATAGGGTTCCTTCATATAACTTATGGTTCCTTCCAACATATTTTTTCATAGCCACACTTTAATTTTCATGTAACATAGTGAATAAAGGTTGCATATAGATAACAACCCATATGATCACCTTTTTAGCATAATATCCAAAATGTATCATTGATTAACTATACGTTCAAATTCCCAAATATAGATTTAGTGAGCAATAATACCAACATATTATCTAGGATAGTTTATCCATACATTTGGAGATTTTATTAATTTATGGATGGTGATCCATGCACAAACTATTTAGCATAACGTAGGTTTGATACCATACGTAGGTGTTTCACTTTTTTAGTATAACATTGGGTTGATACAATATGTTCATTTACTGAATGTAGGGTTTTGAAATAGTGTTTCCAGATTAATTCCCATAATGTTAGATTACTTTAACAAAAATATAAATTCCTAAAAACTAATATATGAATTATTAATTATAAAACTAAAAAGGGTATTTGGGAGCATCAAAATCATCATAATATATATAGTATTGCTGAGACAATACATGCACAACACTATTGTGGGGTGTAATGATACATAATCTATTATTAATCATATATAAGACATATGGATAAGGTGTAAAATGTTGGAACATTCATGGGGTGGTTTAGAAAATATTTATATCATTGTGATATCATTTAAATTAAACTTCTTTCATAATAAATTCAACTCAAACCTCAATTATTGATAATTAACATTTGATTAGTCTAAGTAAAACCCTAGTGATGTTATCACATTCCCATGATCTAATAAATTTTCCACATAAAAGATTCTCCTACTAGTTGAATACATGGTTTCTCCTTCTAAAACAAAATAACAAATGTCATTAGCCTTATAAGATATAGAAATCATAAATGTTATATCTGACTACTATTTTATTGATGTTCTTTATTCAAACTATTCCATGTTCTTATGTTATTAAAGGTAATAAATTTTATATTACTGAATGTTTCTAATAATATTCTATAAATACATTATTTCGAATAACAATTATTATTTTTCTCATAATATCAATTTCATGTCGTTTATAATGTTTCTTATGTATCATACTTGTGTTATTCATGATATTTATTATGGATTATTAGCATGAAACATTTAAATTATAATCTCATCATTTAATTATTTAAGATATATTCTTAGTTATATAGGTCTTAATAAATTGGTGTCTTGAATTTTAATTTTATCATATAAAATAAATCATTATCTATTTTTCTTATATCATTCAAATTACACCCCAACCACTTTTAAAAATTACATCCATTAAATTTTAAATGAAATATAATTTAGTTTACAACTAATTGTACTTATTTTTCTTCACATCTTAAGGTTACCATGTAGCTTCCTCAACCATATTGTATGAAAAATTACATTTGTGTTTTACTTTTTTAGTATGTAACATAAACGATAAATCTGGACATGAATAAATATTTTTTAGAATATGTATCTTAATTCATGGTGTGTCTACAAGTAAAGGCTGATCATATTAAATATAAGAGTATGATTCAATCATTTCAAATAATATATGGAAGTAGTATAACATCGTCATGGATTTTATAATCAGCCTAACAAGGAATTCTGAAGGGAATAATTTAATTTCTTTAGTTTTCTATCATATCAAAAATTTAAAACACAACAATCTATGCATGTGTATTTCTCACTCTATCAACTCTCAATATAATACAAAAAAAATTAGGATATATAGAGTACCATATTTAATGGTATATGGTCGAGATCTATGGTTTAATTTAAAATATCATGGGATAATGTAATAATCAATGGATATATATCTTAATATCAAGATAAATCATCCCAAAACTAACGTCCATTATTAATATACAATTTTAAATTTTAAGATATTATAAGATCCCTCTATGTAGGCATTAATGTAACTTGAGATCAAAATATTCATTGGGTACAGTTTTCATACAATAATAATTTCCACTCAAGCATCCAAATAGATAGATATGAGGATTGATATTAAAATAGATTCCAAACTAAAAAAACATGGATGAATTCGTGGATAGGAATATATTAAGTTCTAATATTTTCTAATAAATAGAAAAAATAGTTCAAAACATTTAGTTACATATGAAATATGTAAATAGACTACTAAATTGTTATATTTATTTTCATCAACGTTATAATGAGATTAAAGATACTGACAAAGATTTCCTCAAGGTATCTCCCTTTACATGGGTTTTGAGATTTTTGTGGGAGGGGATGTTAATCCCTAGGTACATCAACCCTGATAAATTTCTTGATCATGTTATATTTTTAGGTTATTTCTTTTCACCCCCTCAATATCTATCAAAAGTATATTACATGTTTCATATATCAAATTTTAGGAAGAATAAAGCCTATCTATCAAATTTACTAAAATAAGATCCTATTTATATGGAACATGATATAACATATGAGAAATAAGCATGGTAGATTTTATATCAAATAGATAAATTATTTATGAACAATACCACCCATATATTCAGTGTTTTGTGGTGGAATAATAATTATAATTAAGCTATATGGGAACCTTAGTATGTCATGAGTTAAAAGTAAATGTACTTGTTTCTATATAATTAATTTAATTTTTATGATGAATTTCATTTAATGTGTGGTAAAATATGAAAACCAATTATTCCAATATATATTCCACCTTAACTAAATATTTAGAATAGTGAGTTTCACACGATTCACCAAAAAAATAATAACTTTTATATGTATTAAATATGACTATTAATATATTGTAATTAATTATTTATGTATAAATATAAGTATTTTAATTAGAAAACCAATAATAATGGAATTAGGTCATAGTAGGCTTCTTTAATAGGCTTATATATCAAAGAAATAGTTGAATTCAGCACCATAAGGGTTTTACCTAAACCAATCCCATGTAGAACATCAACAAATAATTCTTCTATAAATGTGGAAAACATTTGAGCAATGTTTAGGTACTTATTCTTCTATATAGGTACCATAGGTACCTTATTTATAGATAAAAAGTCTCTGAAAAGTTCTTCATGTAAAATGATTTTTGAATTTATAGTAAACATTGATGTGTCTCGGAAATCATTATTGTATTTGGGGAAATTTCAGTGAATTCTGTTCTAAATTGGTAGAGTGTTAGAGATGTTCAAGTTCATGGGATTCACTATAATATATATGCTAGATGAACCACCTCCTATGACTTCCACCAAAATATATCATACCCTTATATCCTATATGGAGTTCATGATGCGTTTTTTAAGTATAAAATAGGATATGATGAACATGGTTTTTTTAAAATAAAATTATTCAACAGGTCTCATTTTCTACATTTGGATTATTTTTAAAATAAACATTTTTATTAAATATATATATTTTTATGAATGGTATGAATGGAATTTATTCACTAAATTTTATGGATTATAAATTAATATTATCCAATATTAATTAACCAACAATATTAAAGGTAAATTTAAATACTTATAGATAAAAAATATTTTTTAACAACATTTTTATTATTTTATTATAAATATGTATATTTATCACTTAAAATTTTATATAAAAGATATGTAGTTTAATTAAATTAACTCTATTTTTCTGATTAATTATATTATTTGTGTGAAATTTTTTTTTTTTAAAATGTTCATTTTATATGAATAGTGAAAATATAACTTTTACAAATAATATAAATTTTATGACATCATTACTATATTTGAATGAAATAAAATTAAATAAAACATTTTTAATGAATAAAAGTAACTTATTTGTTAAATAAATCATTTAAAATAAATATTTTTAATTTATAAACCAATGTATTACTTTTTCGAACATAATGTATATTTTATTATTAAAAAAATTTGGAATTGTTTAGTTAATGAATTATTCAAAATGATCAACTTTGTTTTTATTTGGATTAAAAACAATTGTTAAATATTAAACCAATAAATATAAATGTAATCAATAATATACATTATATTTTTATAATATTTTTTAATTTTTACAATAGTAATTTATATTTAAATTATTTTTGTTGCATTAAGTGTACTTTTATAAACATTTATACACTACCGCCATAAGGAATAGAAACATATATAATAGTTTCATATATGTTAACATCATATTGTAATTTTTTAATTATAAACCTTTATTTTATTCATAATAAATAGGTTACCATAGAAATATTTAGTCACCAATATCGATGTTTAAATGGTTAACAAGGGGTCAAAATAAGATATAATACCCCAAATATAATAAAATAGTATATTTAATTGATTAAGTGAGTGTTTTATAAACCTAAACGTACATATAATCTAAATTTTCCTAATTTGGATCCAAATTCAATAATAATTACATTATTTTTATATTATGAAATATATATTGCAAATATGCCACTCCTATCACTAATTAAAGAAGACCTCATTCACCACCAGAAATATAAACTAAAATTTTGACTCTAAATATTTAATCTACCATATCCCCTTCCATAATATTATTATTTCACATACATATTCTCTTTACACCAATAATTATTTATAAACCTCACATTTTCAAGAGGTCCTTCAAGTGGAGTTTGAAGTTCTCAAAGTAAGCGATAACATCTTCTTGGTTATTACTCTAAACCTTATTCATATTGTTTTTTTGAATTTGATTTTTAACATAAAAAATTATTTTGATACAATAAAAATTTTACGAAATATATATTATCATTATATAATGAAAATTTCTTACACATTAATCTGTTATAAACTATTTTTTTAGGTCTATTTTTCTACACTAATGAATACTTTTACATATTTTCCTCATTAATGGATAAATAAAAGGTTTTACTACAAATAATTTCTAATATATATTATTTTTTAAATAATTTTAAATTTCTAATGTTAAATATTTTTTTATAAATATTTTAAATTATTTTGATAAATAAATTATCAAAGAAAAATGGATTTTTAGCATTACATGAAATATGTAAACTTAAGTTTCATTAAATGTATATGGAAATCAATTAAAATATTAGAAAAAATTAGTAGAATTGTCTAAAAATTATTTGGGTGATTAATACTTGAATGAAACTCAAGGTCAAGAAACTCTAAACGAGAGCCTACAAGTGAAATTTATTTTTCAACACCAAAATGTTATGTTTCACAATAAGTAATTAATATATGAGTACTAAGGAATTACAAATGGATATTTTAAATAATATTAAATATGAATACGATTATTATTCATAATAATAATCTTCAAAAATTCATTACTTCAATAATTTAGAGTTCTTCCAAATATTTATAAGTCTTTGGAAAGTTTTTTTCTCTCAATTTCACATCGTAGACAAATGCACCATATTACGCACCCATGTTAATTTATGTAGTGTATATACATTATAAATGACATATTAAATCTGTAATATATTTATACTCATGTTATATTATTTCTCTTGAAACTTCTTTCTTTGAAGGGGGTTTTGATTTTTAAATAAATAAAGGGTTTTATTTAAAATTATAGCGTTAAATTCTCTAATGTATTTCAACCAACTTTTTCTCCTCTATATTAATATTAATTATACTATATCAATAATGTTATTATATATTTCAACTGATTGTTTTTGTTCATTCTAAACTATATTTTTTCCATTTTTATAGTTGTTTATGCAATATCCAAGGATTTAATTATATATATTTCTTTAAATAATTATGTGTTTGATATCTTCTATTACGTGCCCTAAAAGGTTAGTGGTGATAAATCATTATATTAATACTTCCATATTTTAAATATCATTATTGTAACATAAAATATATCAATATGTGACCTAAAATATTAAAATTATTTAACAAATAAAATTGTTATGAAATAATATTTGAAGTGCATAATGTTTTAGATAGAATTTTTAAATAAAATATGTTTATCATTATATTTTTGGTCAATTAAAATTTGAATATTTTTATAAAATATAAAAATATATAATTAAACATTATTTAATTTATAATATAAAAAAATAAAATAGTTTGAATTTTGATAATTTTCTAAACACAATTATTTGTTATTCTAAAATAAAATTTTTACAGAATATATAATGTGTTTTGAAGTTATAAATATATAATAATGAAGTATAATGTCCTAAAACCATTCATTTTATGAATAATAACACTTTTATATAATAATATATATTTTCAAATAATATTTTAAAAAATAAAATCCATTTAGAACATTTTTAGAACTAAATAGAGAGGCTACATTAATAAATAAATCTATTTTATATCTCATTGTAAGTTAATTAATATTTTGTAAAAATTATGGAATGGGATGGTTTTAATGTAACATAAACTTACCTTGTTTAAAATAAGTCAACTACTATCATAAAAATATGTAACAATAAAAAAAATTATTTAAACAAAAGATTATGTTCAAAAAACTCTTTCATTTAAACCTAATTTATATGTTATGTGTGTATCTAATTAAAAATAATGTTTTATAATATTTATAAAATCAATTAGGTTAAATATAGACTAAATTTTGAATCATAATTTCATAATTTTCTATTATGTGTCTATTATATTTAAAGTTTTAAAATAACTAACATAATTAATATTTATTTGAATGTAATAAGTGTTTAAATGACTAGCTTAACATGAATCAGAGTTTCAAAATGTTACATGATATTTATACATTTAAGGACCCATTTTAGGTTTTAAATAAGTAATAACATGTCACATTAACCATACATCATCTAACACATCTAAAATTCATGAACATACATTCTTACCCCTTACATTACATTTTATTCCATAGAATGTTCAATTTTCTTCACTTATAAAAGGCTACAACATCCATCTTCTCTATTCTTCCCCTAAAAATATAATTAATCATGAAAATATACCAAACATACCTCTCATAAGTGAATTATATATGACATCAAGCCTCTATTTACTGTTAGATATCCTAATTATTCCATTTTGAACAAGACTTTTAGAATAAATTTTAAAGTCTCATAGAAGGTATTGTGTTTTTCTGAGAATTTCATTCATAAACATTATTTATTATGCCACATCTAATGTAATAAATCCATTAGAGTATTATAATTTAAGTATTAGTTATATTATTTTAATTTTATAATTATTCAATATTTATTTTATTCCGTCCTCCAAAACAATTTCAAAAATGGAAACGCTATCCTGTGTAAGTAGGAACTACTACCTCCAATCACGATATATACTTTTTTTCATAAATTCGTTTCTTGGATGGTGAAAAATAGTTTCATAATAAATATATATTATATTATTTATGTGATTATCATTCTTCAAAGATAAATTATTTTCCTTTCTACCTCTCTCTTACATTAAGGAAACAAATTGTCAATTTTGTGTACGTGGAGATAACTTCCATCACATAGAGATAAATTTCGTTTTTCCTTCCTCTCAATATTAAGTGAAATTAAAATCTATATTGATGAAATAAAATTATATTTTTAAAACTATATATATATAATATATATTTGAATCTATTATTAAAAAATTATACATCGTCAACATGCTATGAGATTCAAGAAAAAATCATTTGAACCACATCTAGTAAAAACAATATATTGAAACAATTAAATAAATAAAATGCATATTATGATAAGATTATATTTTAAAATTAACCCTATATTAAAAATTTTCTAAATAAATTTTTCAATTAAAATAATTTTATTGCTTAGTATGTTAAATGTAATTGAATAATTCTTTCAGACATTGTAAGGGTTTCATCTCTACACATCATTCATTAAGACGCTAATTCTTTTATAAAAATAAATTTATTAAATGGTTTATATATAAAAATTGGATATTTCATATAATATATTATCTTTATTCATGGTATTTTAACATCAAATTAAATCTCTTCTTCTTTTGAGTTGTTTATATAATAATGTTTTTCATTTGTATCTAATTTATTTCTCAAACTCCCTTCATTGAGACACGTTTTAATTTATGCCCCAAATTTTTTTATATGGTGTATATTATTACCAATAGTTGTATTATCATAGAAAATATTTTATTTATAGTGTTTTAATATCATTTTCAAGATCCATCTCCTTTGATATTTTTTATTAAAAAAAATTCATGTCGCAATTATATTCTCGACCAAAGTCCTCTTTTCCTGGGAATTGTGAAATCTATTCCGGATTTTGATCTTCCAACTATATTTTTCGTTCCATTATATTTTCAATTGGTATATTTACTATCTATATAATGATATTAATTCTATCATTAAAAAACCTCTACTTTTTTTAAACACTTCTTACCATAAAAAAGAACGATCTTGATACGAATAACTTCTTTAATTTCAATGAATATTTTTTATCTATATCAATATTTATCCTACCAAATGTATTTTATATAAAACTTTATGTGTGGTTAATAATATTATTCACCACTTAAAAATGAATTTTTACATCATCTATTTTATGATGGGTATTTGACTAAAAATTTGTAATAAAATTTAAACATTTGATAAATGATTTGTTTCTGAAAAATATTTTATTCCAATATAATGATTGAAAATTCTCTAAAATTCCTTATATAGAAATTTTTTCAAATTGGAAGTTTCAACTACTATGAATTTAAAATAAAATAAAATGAAATTTCTCTAATTTTTTCTTTTAGGTATTTTAAATTAATATGAACTTATTTTTATATGTTTTATTATGAACATATTTTTTTCACTATAGTTATTTTTTATGTTACTTCCTTCTTATGTAATTATGTTTTCATTGTAGGATCATATTATTCTCATGGTTTAATAAAATATTGATTTTAAATGTTTTCAATTCATAATGGAAAATCATATTTTAAAAGACATTTTCCTCATGCTTTTAATGTATTTCTTCATACATGTCATATTTTTTATCAAGGTTATCCTTAAAATGGCACCGCCAACTGTATTTTTTTATATGGATTATGAAACATTATTCAGATTATATAGATGATTCATTAGTGATTTTTTTGGTCCAAGGCATCCACATAAATAAGAATTGTTTTTTTCTAATGTATTCCATATGGGAATTATGTATGTTTGTTTCATTGATTTAATGGTGTTTACCTAGATGCCTAATACATCAATTGAATGGGTAAAATAATTTTACCACCAGATATCAATTTACAATATATAGTAAATATCATATTCCTAAGCATCTATGTTCATTTTTATTTACCTATAATGATGGTTCAAATTAATTGTTTCCCATTTATTTTAAATGGTGTTGTAAAAACATGTTTATTCATGAAATCATGAATTATACTATAGGTAACCACTTCAACAGAATATTAAATGCACTTGTTTTTATTTTTTTATAAGATGTTTGAAACCTTGGGGAACACATAAGTATGATTTTTAATTTTTTATGTGTGCATCTATATATCACCCTAGTGCATTGGTTAATTATTAAATCTCATGAGGAATCATGGTTTGTATGTTGTGACCTAGCCTGCTATTGGAGTGGGTAGATATCCTAGACAAATATTTAATGTAAATGAGGTAGGGGGCCCTTAAATATTCTTTTGATTACATTATCTCATCTTTTCCACTTTTCTATGATGATATGATGTTATGAAATATTTATTCTTACTCCATTCTAATATGATATCAGTTTATTATTTCATGATTCAATTATTTTTAATATTAAATTTATGACATCATGTTTTTCCTCCAGTTATATAATTAATTACCTTGTTTATTCCCTTTCTGTGATTTCTATCTCACCTATTTCCTTATGTATTTCATCAATTTATCCAATATAATATTAAGATGAAATATGGGGGATTTCATCAATATAAGGATTTATGTAAATACAATTATGTTATGTTTTTAAATTTTTTATTTATGGGTCTAATACTAAAAGATAACTAGAACCTATATACTTGGAATTTATTTTTTTAAAACTATGTCAACAGTTATGAAATAATATTTATCTAAATCATGGTTCATTATAGTAGGTTTTCGAGGAAAATTAAGTTATTATTCTATATTAGTACTGGAGATCATTAGTGAGAATCTATAGGATAATCTTAAGAATAATATAAGATCCTAATGTCTTGGTAAGGTATACCCCATGAGTTTCTATAAGAAATAAATCATTTTATGGATACTACTAGTGGAAATGGTTTTGGAACAGATAAATTTAGGATTAATAACTCCTAAAATAGTTGTTTAATTATATCTTGGGTATAATTATAGTGTATGGTTAATGGTACTATACAATACATAGGGTTAGACACCCCTGGAGGATATTCATGGGATAATTCATGTTCGCATTCAATAACATTATAAAGGATTTTAACATATGATTTGGGGAAGTTTACTAGATTATAGAACCTTATAGTAAAATAAACACATACAACTTTTTTGGATTCTAGTGACTCATATGTTGGGGTAAGAAAAGCATTAAGCAAAATTTTCTTCTATGATAATAGTTCAATATTTTTATATTTACTAATTTGAGTATTATCATCCCAAAAATATAATTTTAATGTGATGGATGGGGAAAAGTGGATCTAAACAAACAATGGATGTAATGGAAAATGTTGTAACCATCCAGAGATTGAATCTACAAGGACAAGAACTATGATTTGATATATTTTTATTATATACAATTAAATATCATGTATTATAGTTAATAACTAAAATTTATTTTAATTCGTTATCAGGAAAATGAATAGAATGATGGAGTCTCCTAAAAATATGGGTGTTGAAGATGATGAATAGAAAAAAGATACATTTTTTATATGTCAAAAATGATTGATGAAATAAACATGGTAATGTTGAAGTTTATATAGACAATCTTTCAAATGTTTAAAATATGGATATAAATCAATTATCTACTAGGGAAAAAATCCTTTGTAAACTCTATAGTGGAAGAATTATTTTCTTTATGTTTTACAAAAAATATTAACATCAAAATTTCATTTAATGTTTTATCAGAAGTTTTTTTATCAATTTTACATCATTATGTTAACTATTTTTTAATAAAATAGCGTGGTCCTAATTTATTTAAGGGTTGATAATGTAACATCTCAATATTTAAGTATTTTTCTTCTCTAATAAATATTTCATTGTTTAGAATATTTCCTCACATGAACTAAAAATAATGCTATGACATATTAGATGATTAAAGTAATCATCATTAGAAGATATTGTTGATAACATATTATATATATATATATTATTTCATATTAAAATTATATAAATTATAAATTTTTTATGAAATAATATTACACACACACAATATTTTAAACGGTCATTTCATATACAAGAATAATATCATTATATTTATTTTCTATTAAAATTTGAAAATATAATTCCTAAAAATATAATTAAATAAAATTAACATAATGTGTTTTTGATCATTTCATAAAAATAAAATATTTTAATCAGAAACATTGTTTTTTATAATTATTTGAATTTTAAATATTATAATAATGTCCTATAGTATTATAAAATTATTTAATTAATCAGAAAATAAAATAAGGGATAAAATTTTAAATTTAAAAAAATTAACATGGAAATCATCCTCCATATATTTTAAAAGTTAAGTTCAAATGTTATTTGAATGAAGAAAATAATTTTATATATTTCATTTATTTAATTAATATTCTGTTAAAATTTGTTTACATATTCGTATTTTATTTAAATAACCTTAATTAATTTTATAACAAATCAATTCCTATCATGATAATTTGTAACTATAAAAAATAGTATCTTATAAATAATTAAAATGGTAAATGATTCAATTTTTGATAATTTTTTTTGTTTTTGTTTAAATAAAAATAATTATCCTCATATTAATGAAATAAAATATGATAAATGGATCCAAAATATTGGATAGAGATGTAATTGTTTTAATTAATTTATTCTTACATTATTATTAATAAAATAACGGACAAGATTATTATTTAGTTAATATTAATAACAATTAAAAATAATAATCAAAAGTTTCTCAAATATTCATAAGATTACATTATATATATATCTTCAATAAATTTTTTGGATGTTTTAAAGTCATACCAATATGTCTCATCATCCATAACACACATAAATCAAGTTAAATGTTTTCATATCCATTCCTACCCATTACTTAATATTCTTTTCCATGTTAATTTCTATTTTATTCCCCTAAAAAAATAGACCACTTCCACCCTTTACATGATTCACCTACCATTATAAATACTAATTAAATTATTTCCCAATTTACTCTCATAAAAATTAAATACATGACCACAATAAAATTTTCTTCATAAGATTGATTAAATCCTATATTTATGCACGAAATTATTATTAATGTTTAAAATCCTGATAAAGGTATCATACATTTCATATCCACATTTTCCTATTATTTATTTAATTATATCCTATATATTATATTCTCGAGAGTTTGATAATATAAGTATTATCGATATTCTGTTGTGTTATTATTATAATGTATTATCCATTTTATTCCTTCATTTAAAAGAATTTTAAATTAATAACAACATCATGTGTGTGTGAAGACTACTGTCTCCAAAAAAGACATGTCTTATGTTTCAAAACTGACATTAAGGGGTTGTTAAAAATTGTGTTTTAATTTATTAATTTTATATTTAATAAATTATTATAATTCAAATATGATGAATCATCTAACATTATAGATCCCTCCCATTTTATGGAAAATAAAATATTTGAACATGTTAATATAAGAATGATCATATCTACACATAAACACATTTTATTTTCTATTACCTCCAATAATGGATGAATTTATAAATTATTTTGAAGTATAAAAATAATATTTAAAAAACTATTTATATTATAATGTGTGTGATATTATTTTGATAATAAACCTAACCTTGAGAAACATTCCAAGAGATTCAGGTAAATATCAACTGAACCACTTCAACTAAACGATATAAGTGGATATGAATTTTATTGAGAATAATATGTTAGTTTGTTGGACTCGTTAAATTATTTATATATAAATATGTTTCACAAAATGTTTTTTTAATGAATTTAATTTTATTATTAATTAAGGTAAGTCCAAGTTACTAATGCTTTCAAACACTTGTAAGTGATTTATATCAAAACACCCATCTTATAGACACATGTTATTTTATGAACCTAATTTCATTTAAATGTTTCATATAATACTAATTGGATATTTAATATCATGATATATCCTCATTCATAGTATTTTAACTTAAACTTTGTAATATCCTTATTTAAAGAAGTTAATATAAGAATGTTCTTAAGCCATAAAGTATTTTTATTTTAAAATACCTATGTTCAAGAATTTTTAATATTACTCAACACTTTAGTTTTATATAGGATATATTATTCCAAAATGTTATTTTATCATAAAATATATTTTATTAATGGTATTTTAGGTACATTACAATGGTATTTCCCTTGCTTGGTTTTTATTAGAATGTTACTCATGTCATAATTCTTTTCTTAACTCATGCCCTTTTTGCACTGATTCATAAAATCACATATTCTTTTTGATCTCCCAATAATGATTCCCCAAGTATTATATATTAAAATAGTAGGAATCCATTATTCATTTTTATCCTTATTCTATTAATTAATATCTCTCCCTTGGATGAGATTATTCCTCCAATAAAATAATGATATTGATAATAATAACTCATATACATTCCAATGGATATTTTTCATCCATATCAATATTTTACCATAGAATTTTTTAATAAAATGTTTCAAGGGAATTTCATACATCCGTTCATCTATTATAATTGAATATGTTTTTATCATTTTTATAATATGGGTTTCACTTATTGTTTTTAATGAACAATAATTTTTTTTGGATGCTCAGTTTTTCAAAAATCATTTCTTATAATGTAATGTTTCAAAATGATCCAAAATAATTTCCTATCATTTTTAAAAAAAAATATATAAATTTCAAATACAATTTTTTTCTTAAAAAAATTAATGGAAATATCATAAATTTTTTTATAGTTAATGTTATACCAAAACTAATATCTCTTATGTGTTTCGAAGGAAAAAATCATTCCCCCAACTTTTTCATTTTATAAGAGACTACCACTTTAAACATTAATGATTTTAATTAATGATATTATTATTATTATGGTTTAATAATGACTTACTTTAGAAAAATCCATTATAAAATGTAAATTATACTTTTGAATATAATTTCCCTAAATTTTTCGTCATATTTATCATATTCATTGCCAAGGGCCTTCTTCAAATGATACATTCAACCTTATTTATCTTGATGGATTATGAAACTATATTTTAAATCATTTTGAAGATCAATCAATATTTTGTTTCCTAATAATCAACTTATATTGGAATTATAATACTCCAATTACTTTATTATATGAATCTCATGTGTTCCATTACATTGACTGAAGGATGTTTGATAGGATTCTCAATACATATATAAGTTGAGGATGTTTTATTATAAACCATTTAACTATTTCCAATACAAAGTATGAACCATAAGAATAATAATCATTGGTTAGTGGTATTTATAAAAAATTATTCATGAATTCATTAGTTACCCATTTATTATCCACAAATTTATAATGTCCAGTTTATTGATGAAATCAAGATTGATTTCTAAGGGAACCATAAGATATGAATATAAAATTTGTTTTCCCATTATGATTTTTAGATATGCGGTTTAATACCATGTGTCACACATATGTATCATTCTTCATTATGATCTGTGCTCTTAAATTGATCTACAATGAATTGTGTAATGTTTTATTCTCTTAAGAAATTGTGGTCCATGGGATGTGAGCCTATACTAATATGGGAGTGGGAAGTTAGATTTACCAAAAAATTTATGATTAATAGGAAGAGAGAATTGAATTATGATTATGGTGTTATGATTATAATGTTTCCACAATATTCTATTGGTTTGATCTTATTTATATGATCATGATTACTCGATGCTCTATTGTTATCATCTATATATTGAATAATTCCATTATTATAATAATTCTCTTAATGAAATCAGGTTATTCCTAGCATGAGACACACCATTATATTGTTTATGCCTTTTCTATGATTTCTAGATCATTATTTTATTCATTTATTTCACTAGGATATATTTTGTATTATAAAGTGGATCAATATGAGTAAGGACCCCCGTAAGTATATTAAATAATGAAAATTATTTTATGATTTGCAATTATTTATTTCTTCCTCTAACCCTAAAAATACACTACAATATAGATCATTGAAATTTATTTGTTTTAAAATATTTCTATAGTAATGAAATAATAAGTGCTTAAGGCTTTGGTCCTTATAATTTCAAATGTACTTTTTTAATGTTTTCTATTCGTGTTATTTTTTACATTCATAATAAATGTTTTACAATAATATATTTTAAACATTTAAAAATCCATCACCTCAACCCTATATTATGTTTTTTCTTTTTTAAATTTATTCATGTACTCATTTCTATGGTTTTTAAATTTACATCAAATTCTCATAGTTTGAAGAATTTTTTACATGTTAAATTTTTAGAAAAAATGTATATTTCTTATAGTTTTAAACCATATTTCTAAAGGTTATGAATAATTATTTTCACCTATATAAAGTCCTTTTATGATTTCTTTGATTAGTAAATAAATTAATTAGTGATACAATCCGCATTCTATATTTAGATGGATTATTTTCAAAATTTATGGAAATATTCATGAAACTCATATTTTGAAACGTCCTGACCCGGAGTCCACTTAACTAGGGCCCCACTCTGGTGGGTCACATGGCCTCAAGAACACCTTCCCATACGGAAGAGGCTTCTAACTAGTATCTAGGGTGTATGGTGGTGTAGTGGGGAGACTGTACCCTAATATTAGATTGGAACATCATATAAAATAAAGAAGCAGATAAAAATAGAAGTATACATGAACACACACTATAATGACAGTACGAGTAACCTATCATATAGGAAGCATAAGGAGAAACAATTATAATGAAGAAATAAAAATAATAATAATTATCCTAAAGGATGTGTTATAGAAAAAGTTATGTCATGACATATTGCTATAAAAAATGGTAAACATCGAAAATGCACATGAAACCAGCTATAGAGAAATAAAAAAAGAAAAAAAATATTAATCCACTTGTATCTCAAGAAAAATAAAAAACCTATTTTACCATGATCCATACTATATGTAAAATGTATTAACAATATATATATATATATATGGGAACTTTCCTTATTATATACATGTAGATAAGTAATAGAAACAAGTACCGAAGGCAGACTGAGTAGGGTGTGAGATAAAATCCAAGTAGGCCAACCCCAATTATAAATAAAAATAATTCATCCTATAAACATAGAGATAATATCATGTAGGTGGTAGAATAATAAAAAAAACTGAATAAATAAATAACTTCCATTTCAGTTCCTTACATGACACCTGGCTAGCTCTACCTTGTTTGGCATAGGCTTGTGTGAATTTCTTATCAGTAACCACATATATAAAAGTAACATATATAATATTGATATATATAGTATCCCGAATATTTACTAATAATTCTAGGATTTAAGTAGGAATATACCTGGATACTAGGTCATGGATTATCCTGGGGAATAAATCTAGTGTCCATAACCAATCTAATGTTCTATATGCCCGAGCAGTGGGTACATGTCCTGAATATCATATTGAATGTGAGACAACATAATCAATACATGAGATACATAGGGTGATTAATAATTCAAAACACTTGATACAGAGTAATGTGTAATGTCATTCCCATCACTAAAAGAACTGTATAATGGATGGAGATGTCATGTTCAACACCCGATGTAAAGAAGAGTGGAATTTCATTATCAAAATGACTATTAACAATCGTTCCACATCTAATAATAGTTGAATAATTTAAATAATGATAAAAAAATATGACTGATCACCACTAATGAATTATAATCATCCATCACCAATACAAATGTGGCATCACAGTTTATATAATACATAAATAAAAGCATGCATTAATAGGAATGAACATTCATCCCATTACGATACATTTTAAACAATAAAAATAATTAAATTAATAGATTCAAACTATCTGGATGATAATAAATACAATTATATAGAAATTAAATTCAATTTTTTAACAAGCACAAAACATAGGAGGTTATTTAGTCAATGGGTCAACTATATAAGAGGGAAAATCCATTTTCCTGACAAAAAAATACTTAGGTGGTCTTAGTTGCATTAAAAAATTATTTAATAGAACGAAATTTAATAAGAATAATCAAAGGGGTGGAATGGGATGCGGTGGAAATCCATTATAAATCTAACATGTATCATCAAAGGTATCAAAACAAGCATACATTAATATAGAAGGAATATAATATTTTAAGGGAAATGTGTGTTTATGGGCGTGTGGCACAACATAGAAGCTATGAAAACACTAAACAATTGAGGGAAAACAATTATACCACCTACATTAGGTCGGTAACTGACTCCTCATCCAATAACGGATTTTGATTTGATTTAGAATGAAATAAAAATGAATAATGGTCCAATTCTAGAAAAAATGATGAATGATATTCAAAAAAAGAGAGAGAGAAATGTAATAAGAGAAATGATGAAATACATCTAGAGGATTATATTGATTTACTATAAATAACTAATGATACTAATGGAAATTCATTTAGAGTTTGGAAGGAAGAGTTTTCAACAATCCTATGTTTGGATTTCTGAGAACTCATATGAAAGGTTGGTGATTCCACCCGTTAGAAAAAGAGAGAAAATAAGGGGAGTTGAGGAATTAAACATTTTATGTAAAAACATAACATTTTACCAGGAATTCCTAATTCAATTGGTTTTTCTTCATAGTTTCCCAAACACCATATGTGGTGGGAGCACTTTTTGGCTAATAGTTTTTAAACCATTTGAGCCTCACTATCCCAACTCCCTCTACAACCTACAAGGGTATGATCATAGGCTCTCATAGTTGAAAACTAACCATGAGGCCCCCTGAACACCTTTGAAACACCACACATGGTTATGGAAACTATGTGATCTAGCCGGTATGGTATCTCTTAAATGTGGAGCCCTGTTTATTTCTTAACATTCTGGGAATACAGGCTCCGAACAAGCCCGAGACATCCTATTTACATAATTGAATCCATTATGTAACATTATAAGGTATACATTATGTAATTTAAAAAATATACAAGCTCTACCTTTTATAACATACAAGTCATTACAACCTCCCCTCCTTCACAAATCTCATACCAATGATGGAATTATAAGGGTAAGGGTGTATCATCTGAGAGAAGTTCTATCAAATGAGCTCATATATCAACTTACCACTCCTAGTTCACATCGTGTACACATCATTACTACTATAACATTTCTTCCAAAGGAACTGACCTACCACATAGTGTATTATCACTCTAATCCATGACGATCACATGGTATTCCTTGGAGAAATCATCCAAATCAAACTTAACATCATCATCTTGTAATACATGCAACGAGTCTGGATAATACTATATAATTTGATATTTGTGAAATGCATCATGAATTGAAATGTATCTCTGAGTAAGTGTTATCTGCTAATTCATTGGTCTGATTTGTTTCAAACCCACGAAGGGTCCAACATATCTACCTGAAAGTGTAACCTGCCTCTGAACACTTTAATGGCCCAACCTAGGAAAAATTCACAAGAAAACCATATATATAACCTCGATCTCATGATGTCATAAAAATTGGTTTGAATATGACTATTTTCATGAATGATATGTCAACATGTTCTTTCTGATCAACTGGACCTGATGTGATGTTTCCTAGATGAGATGTGGTCTAAGAAAAGATTACCCTACTTCCTCAGGACAACATAGAGGTGAACAGAAAGGACTACCATATAATGATTCATATGAATCCATCAAAATAGTAGCCTGGAAATTTTTATTATTATAGTACTCAATCAAGGGTTTGTGTTTCTTCCATGTTCCCTGAAATTCCAAGACACAAGAACATAGAATTTCCTCTCACTCATGAATCATACACTCTATATATCTATCAGTCTAAGGGTGATAGGTCATACTCATAGGGACCTATGTACTAAAGGAATTAAGTAACCCAGTTAGAATTGAGGTTGGAAACATGTGCTGTAAATATATATGACAGACCATGGATATCTATGATGATGTAAAACATCCCTGATGTATACTCTCCCTAGATCACCTAATAAAAAGGTCACTCAAACATGTAATAAATGTGTGTACAAAAAAAATTTAATGTCTATCCAAATTGTGTCATTTTTATGAGGTGATCTTGTTAAAAATATCCATAAATCAATATGAACATCACCCTATTAACACATAATAATATATAATTTCTGAAAAACACATTCTAGATGTCGATGTTCCACTTTCACCTACCCAAAAGTGGAACACCAAGTGATAAATCATGCAATATCACCTTGCAATGACGGACAACAATACCAGTGTTGTAAATCTCAACACATCCTGGTTACAGTATGATAGACTTCCAATGATAAAAATGAAATTTGTGTACTAGAACCTCTTTTATTTCATCAACGACCCATACAAGCTCATGGAAACGTAAGGTCTCCTACACATCCATGATCCAACTTGAAGAAGTTTTTTCTATGATATTCTATCGCTTTAGAAACTTCCCTATGGATATGATAGTAGTCACATTATTACCTTATCCAGGAGGGTAAAGGTCACTACTAAAGCTGATAGGATAGTACAACCACTATCCTCCTCAGCCTCATGATGCGTCTATGATAAAAATATAATGTGTTTTCCACTCACCACTAGCCTCTAGAACCACCTGTTACGGATTATTTTGGCATAGTGCATTGGCTACAGAATTTAATTTTCAAGACTTATAGACAAGCGTGAAATAAAATGAATTGTAGGTGTTCGAAATATTTTCTCTTCTAGATATTCAAATCATGTTGTGTAAATATGAACTTGAGGGTTTTCTGATCCTTGAATACCATAAAATTCACTCCATGTAAATAGTTTCTCCAATAGTGTAAAGATGAACAACCAAATCTATCTTGAGGTCATGCATTGGATAATGTTTCTAATGAGGCCTCAATGATCAAGCCTCATATTCAATGAATAACTCATCTCATAATATAATAGCTCCCAACCCAAGACCTTATTCTTGATAATAAATTGTATAGCTCCTACCTGGTTCTAGTAGAATTAATATTGGAACTAAAGTAAATCAAGGCTTCAACACCTGACAAGATACATTACAATTTTCTATCCATAGTAGTTTCACACCATTTTTCGTTATACCAGTATGAGGCACTATAATGCATGTTAAATATATGATCCATCATTTGTAACATACATCTATCCACAAAAAAAATTATCTGAAAGAAATTCATGGGATTCTCTAAGGAAAATACAACATTACCTTTCCATGAGTCTACTAAAACTACTTATTCTTAGATGATTTGACCTGTGAAATGTGATCTATTCATTCAGAAGTGGAATTTAATGAGCTTAACATAATTTTGTTTCGCTATTTGTGTATTCCACATGATAACAATACATTTTTCATTTTCGTATAGAGAAAATGAATATATTAATATGTATTCAATCAATACTTCCTGGAATAAATCCAAATACGAGTAGAAAACCTACTCCGTTAGAGCCATAAAAATTAAAGGTGTATTCATGAGACCGAACCACATAACTAGGTACTCCTAGAGTGTATACATGATCCCAAATGTTTTGAGTGGTATGTATGATTTCATGAAACACACTTGATGATTTCCAGACATCAAATTAATATTTGAAAACCATATTTCCCCTTGGTGTTGATCAAATATTTCTTCTATTCAAGGTAGTGGATACCGATTATTTATAGTGAGATTGTTCAATTAATGTTAATCCACCTAAATCTTGAGGGAACCATCCATCTTCTTGGAAACAATAATTATATATACCAAATATGAAGTGATGGGTATATAAAATCCATTATCCACTAGATGATCTAATATTTTGTAAGAACTAAAATATCTATATGTTTTATCCTATTAGGAGGAATGGACCTGAGTACTTTTCTTAGAACTATCTCAATGGTAAAATATACCTCTTACATTGGAGGTATACTAAAAAAGTATTCTGTGAAGAAGTCCTAGAAATGAACCACCATTGGAGATAAAATAGTGGTTTGTAACCCCTGATCACCAAAGATAAGACTAGAAATATATGATGTCCCTCTACCTAGCCCCTGATACTCGGCTTTAGATTACATAGCCTAGATATCCCATTCTCCCTTAATCATCTATCTACTAGCCTATGGTGATGTAAGAATCACCCTCTGAATATATTTATAAATATGGGCTGATAACAAACTAACTAATCCATTATTATGATTACATTGAGTTTGTCCTGTCAAGGATATAGCTATTCCATATGATGTTATACCCACCTATCTCAGGGTAACAATACCTAAAACAACAAATTCTCTTAGATTAGATACCCAACTTGGTATCGAGTTCTATCATGCCATATAAGTGTAGTATCTCGTGACCCAGACCCTCCATTATTTACTCATATATGAAAACGTGATATGTTATTGTTTAAATGAATGTAGACACTATAGTAAAGGATAATATAATGGTACCTCGAGAAGTAGATCTTTTTTGAAAATATACTCTTTAGTCCTATGTTACACTGGCTATAACTGGAATGTATTTTTTCTTTAATTAACAATGTAACTAACATGAGTAGGAACACTCAACTGGTGCATAAAATCTCAAGTCTTATTTACTTTTACTTGACCATCACCTCGATTTAAGAAGCCAGTGTTATTCCAGCTTCCATCTAGAAGAGATTCTACTAGACCCTCTCCGAAATGTTTTGGTAGGAGTAGAACACCCTTCTCTTGGTACTGATGGAATGTCTAGTAGAAGAGTTGGATATTTCATATCCTTTCAAATCCAATACATTCAACTGTATCCCATAAAAATGAGTTTTCCTATTCCCTGGTTTGTTACACTGATGAACTATGAGGAAACAATTAGTACAAGGAGTCTGATTGATTCCATCCCCATGAGAAGCCTCTAAACATTCATTTTGTATATAGGAAGAATGTCTTCAAGATCTAGGTGATGAACTTCCATATATCGCACCATCAGATTCCACTCAGTGGTGAAGGAATGTTAGACTATCTTAGAAATAGAAATAACTTTTGAAAATTAACATGCGATTAGATGGTGTATATTATCCCATCTTCAATTTTAATGGTGGTCATAAGATCATTAGTAAATAAATCAGGATAGAGGTTTTTTAGCTCAGTAAAATGAGTAGAGTATTCCATAAGAGACATGGTTCCCTAATGGAGGTTTATAAACATTGTATCTCAGTCATCCCTAAATGTATGTGGAATTATGTAGTCGTCAAATATTGTCTACAAATAATACTATATACTATCTTGATGTTAGTCTATAGGGTAATGACATCCCACCACCACAAAGAAGAATATAAAAGTATATAAACATTATGATATAGATTCTTCTATAAATAAGTCTCATGATTCTCCAAAATAGAAACCATAGCCTCTAGAAATGAAACCACACGATGTGGTCTATAATCCCCTAAAAAGGTTGGAGGATTATTTTATTGGAACTCCCAATTAAACCTTGACATAGTCGGGTGAGGTAGATGGAACCATGAATATTTTTGCATCATGTGGAAGAACCCTTCTCGAAACTGGGCATGGGTACCCTTATTAATAATAGTTGGTTGTTCTGTAGGTGACACTACAGGAGGAATCACTGGAGGCTCATGGCCTGCCAACTCGGGTGCATGGTCATCACCTCCATAGGGGTGTACGACTCATGTCCATCGTCATAGTATGATTCTACAACACCAAATGCACACCTATAAAGATAAACCAATATTTCAAATATTTTATGGTAAGAAAAAAGGATTGGTACACAACCATCTATGAAATATCACTCCTCTCCACCTACTCCAAAATCTAGGTCTGGGTGAATAGGAAAAAACCATATCATGACATAATAACATTAAAAATTCATATCTACGCACTACTAAGGTTAGGTTTGGGTATATGTCTCGTGTCATACTATAGGGGTTCTTATATATGGATGGTAAATTTTAATATATCAAGGAAAACTCTATTTCCTTACAATTTTCATCCCATTTAGCGGTAAATATTTCACATTTATGGATTTAAACTATAGTTTCATTCATAATCTCATATATATATATATATATAATTGATATATCATTGTCCAGATCATTTAGGTTTAGAACCCACCATAAGGTACAACTCATTAATTATGGTTTCATCACCAATTTATGTGGGAAATCATCATTTATACTGATATAGGAACATTAATTAATCCAATTTTATTATTCATGTCTGAATTTTAATCACATTTTTCTAAGTATTGTCCTAGAACTAATTGTATACAACTAGAAAATGAATGAAAAAATTAGATGTGGCACTACAAAATGCATGGAATATAAGTCCTAATATGCCTATATGATTCTATAAATGCCACATCCTTCTTTAATCATTCCAATGTAAAAGAATTATCATTATAATAAAACCAATATTAATAACACAATAAGGCATTTGTTCACCCAATGGTATAATTGTATCAACCATAATAGTAAAAATTAATTTAAAAAATTACCTATCCTACAATATTTGGGTTCCCCATATACCTGTGATATCTACACTTAGAAAATGGTCGATCTCAAATTCCATTATAACCTAGTCTCTATTTTAATACCAAAATAGTAACAAAAAATTAAAAAAACCCCGTTAATACAACATTGTAATGTCTTCACCCATGTTTACTTAACTGGGGACCCAATCTGATGCCCCATATGGCCTAAAGTGAACCTCTCTATAGGCCAGAGGCTTCTAACTAGTAGAATGAGTGTAATGTTGTATAGTGGTGATACTATACCCTCATATTAGAGTGCCTTAATGTATGAAATAAGGAAGCAAATAAAATCAAATGAATATATAAACATACACTATAATGACAGGACTAGTAACCCACTATAGTGGTAGAATTAGGAGTTGTAGTATTAATAATTAATCTAAAATAATAATAAAAATTTTAATGTTTAGGTCATATAAAAATTTATTTCATTGAATTCTGATATATAAAAAGGGGAAACATGGGATATGAATATACAACATGCTATTAAAAAAATAAAAATAATATAAAAATACGTCTCTACTATAACATTATGCATAATCTAGGTCCTATACATCAACTCCCTATAAAATAAGTAAAATAATTCAAGAACCTGTAGAAAAGAACTTTCCACTTTCCATACCTATAAAAAAGTAATCTACTTGGGTAATAAAGGCGACTTGAGTAGGGTTTGAGATAAAATACTAGTAGACCACCACCAATGGTGTCTTTAAATAATCCAACATGTGTAGATAACAAAAATAGTGTGTTGGTACACAAATATTAAACAATGCTGAATAAATAAATACTAGTTAGCTAATCTTCCTATAAGACACCAGGTAGGCTCTACCTGCTTCCGCACAGGCCGGTGTGAAGGTATGATTGGTAACCAAATATATAGTAGTAATATAAATGTATATTATATATATATATTATATCCGCCTGTATTCACTAATTATATTAGTATGTAAGTAGAAATATACATTCAAACTAGGTACTGCAAGGACTTGAGTCATAACTCAAGAATCCATAACTAGACTAATGAGTTATAGGCTCATGAAATGGGTAAATTCCATGAATCTCAACATATGAGGTGGAATTCTCAACATATGATGAAATGAAGAGTGAAAATTGATGCATAATAGTCCATTAACCATCATCCCACCTCCCATAAAAATGATATAATAAAAATAATATTATTATTAAATGTAAAGGACCACATCCAATGCATTGTAATCACCAAGCCCCAATCCATCCAATGTAGTACAGTTGGTATATTCCAAAAATAAAAGAATGCATTACTAGGTGTGGAAAGAGACCTAGTCCCATAGATTTTAAATAATACAATTCATTTACATATATAAGAAAACCCATCTTGAATATGATAAATTAAATTATATGGTAAGGAAAATAAATTTTGTTATAATCCACGAATTTTGGATGAGGATTAGCAAACTAGGAAGCTATATGAGAGATAGATAAATACATTTGCATTCCATGTTGTTTACATATGAGGTATGTTTTCCATTAAAAATTATGTAATGGTGTGAAATTTAATTAGATCACCAAAATGGGTGGCATCTAATGAGGTCTAAATCCAATATCAAGCTAACATTATTCAATCCAGGTATAAAAATATTCATAAATTAACTTATATGGCATATAAAATTTTAATTGAAACATGTGGAAATATATGATGTGAGACATAGTGGAGAGGATATGAAAACACTAATACCTTATGGGGAAAAAATAGACCACCTACCTTAGTTCCATAGAAAAATCCTCATGCAATATCGACATTATATTATAAGTATATCGAATGATAAATGTAGAATTTTCCAACACCCTGAAATTATGGAGAATTATCTCACGCAAAAATTTCAGAATAGAAAAGAAGTGTAATGAGGAAAAACATATAAGAGGATTAGAGAAAATACCTCTAGCTATTTAACCATTTCAGGGGTACTTGATTTGGAGTTTGTATTAAATAGTAATCAATAAGCCTATGTAAGTCTATGGGAGAACTCATAGAAGAGAGAGGAGAATACATCCACTAAAAAGTCATAAAGGAAGATGGATGTCATTTATTAAACATTTTCATAGAAAATATACTTCTTACTCAATAATTAATGGGTTTTATGGTTTGGATGCATGGTAAGCCAAACTATGCACCATCCCTGTGCACCCCACTATCTAAGGTGGGATCATACACCTGCTAGTAACATGGTTTTTCTATCCATGCAAAAGATACATGAAGATCACAATCCCAACCCCCACTCCAACCCACAAGGGAGCGCAAATGGGCCTGCATGGTTGGAGTAAAACTTGGGGGGGCCATTCTCCCCACTTAAACTCTCTGCACAGTTAGGTAAATGATGAATGTTGTGAGTAATTGTTTGTCCTAACCATGTGGCACACTCTGTTTCCAAAATTCTATAGCTCCAAGCTCCGAAAAAAGACTAAGACACCCTCATACCCTATGTGACTCCATTAAGTAACATGATAAGGTCGACATAAGGGAATTTAAACCAATAACAAATGAATTGTATCTTTTATAAAAGCTATGTCATTATATTTTTTCATGGGTAAATTAAGAATTAAGGAACGATGAATGTTTTCCTACCTATCATATAACAAAAATGAATGGAATATCATTTTGTGATATGTGTTACCTATATTTAAACCAAATGAATTGGGGTAATATTGATATATCTCATTAGAAATTTATAATAAACAAATTGTAATGAATTATCCACAATTCGAAACAATTGAGGATGGATAATCCACTAGGATATGGGATATAAGTCCCCAGCCTTAAACATTACTTAATCTTGATTTATTACAAGATTACACCCTGAGGATCTTTTCAGGTTTATAGTTTTAGAGAATTAGATCATAAATCATGCATTACATTCCACATTTAAACAAAGTGGTTACATAAAATATAGTATTCATTTTTCCCATCAATGGAAACATATTTAAAATAAAACATGGATTCTTTCTTGACACTTCCTTGACACTATCATCATATCATGTACCTTTCCCTTGACCTGTGAAAAACATTTCAAAAACATGGGATGAGCATAAAAAGATCAGTAAGGGATACACAAATATGGAAAGGAAACATGGGTACATATATACATAAGAATGAAATCATACTTAACCATAAAACATAAGCACTTTAACATACCTCATCAAATCATGAATAAATCATAGAAATCATAATACATAAGGGTAACTTGAGTCATTCATAACATTCTTACGCAGAGAGTAACCCTCTTGGTTACATTTGGAATACCCATCACAGTATATTCCCTAAACCTCTTCGGAGAAACCTTAACGTTTCACTCCTTCGCGTTACCCAATGCATTGGAGAGCTATATCGAGCTCACCCGCCCTTAGTTTATCACGGAACCACCTGTATTCATAATAATTCCCAAGAACCATAACATAATCTTATCACATAAAACATACATAAAGGAAACATAACATTTCCACATTTCAATAACAATATGTCAATAAAACACATTGATATAATAAAAACATTATGAAAACCATTTTCACTACCAAAATAAAAGAAAAGTAAAACAGGGTTTTTATTTTTCTTTTAAAAAACGGTATGGCTTGTAGAGGAAGCCGAAACTCAAATAATGGTAACGGCGGTGGAGAAGTCATTGTTGCCGCATTTGTACGAAAAAAACATTCCCTTTTGTCGATTAGTAAACGCTTCCTATAAAAAATATTCCTTTTGAATAAACAAAAAAGTCAAAGGGGTTTATACACCGTATAAAAGAAGGTTGTGTATAAAACAAAATATGCCTTAATGAAAAGAGATTGAGATGAACTCCCATACCTCAGGTACGACTTGACTTGATCATTCTTTAACCTCCTGAATAATAAACCTGAGTTAATTTATACTTGCTTAAGAACCTTTTTCATGTTCATTATTCCTTTTATATCACTTATTACCATGTCATGAACACTATGTAATTATTTAAGTTATTAACGGTCGTTTTAACGACCATCGGTACTTGAGTCAAAAATAAACTCTTTATAATTACAAGTTTTTCATGTATCAATTATATCCAAAGTTATACTCATGATTTAGATATCATATATATCATATATATCCATTATATACATGCATTTATAATATTACATAATGTTTATAGGTAAGAAATGAAATGCACCGTTCATGGAGACGGTAAGTCGTACGTACGCTTGAACGCTACTTTCATTTCTATTTCGTATTTTATGAAATGGAATCATAATGATATAATGGTGTATTATAATTCTAGTATAATATCATATATATAATCATTAATTACATCTTTTATACGTCCCACATATGGAATTAACGAATCAAATCACTTTGAGGGGGCGTTAGTCCGCACTTCCTAAAATGAAGATATCGTGTTTACCCATAATGGAAACCATAAAGGTATGCCATAAATGAAAAATACAGAAGCTTAAGTAAAACATAAACATATTATATATCATATATATATAGTGACATCTTAATGGCTACCTTTGAAGGTGTTATATGAGTGTTGAACAATCATCGTTTTGTGAGGTAGAAATTCGCCATCCACGGAAATAGTATGTTCTTTAGCCATTAGATGTAGGTGTGTGTAAGTGTAGCTCGAATATTTCTTATAAAAACATACTATTATATTTAATATACTATAGTTTTTACAAAATAAATGAATAAAAAGAGTTTAGGGGGATGGAGAATCAAAATAAAACAAAAGGACTCAAGTGAAGACATTACCTTAAAATCGGGTAACTCCCTTTGGTTTGAGCTCAAAGGCTTCCTTGGGAAGACTTATGCCCAATGTGAGGCTTCTAAGAGTTATAGAGGTATGTGGAGAGACAAAATGGGCAGGTTCTGGCCGAGCCAAAGGCTTTGGAAGTGTGGGTAAGGAGTTAGAGGTGGGGGCCTTTTATAAGAGGAGAGGAGGGGAACTCTTGGAAAGTAAAGAAATGTTACTTTATTTTAAAATGAGTTTAGGATTTAAAAGGTCCCACATTGATATAATTTGAGTATAAGGTGATAAGGGTCCGAAATATACCCAACTAATAGGTTTTTGACAAGTTTAGGTCTTAGAGTTTACATTATCTTTTCATTTTATTTAAATCATTAAATAATGAGGTAATCGATGCATCATCACGATGTCATAAATAATTGAATTTTGTTAATGTCTAAAAATTATAAAACAAAATACTATGATGTAGGAAATATTTTTATCATTCCAATGAATATTTATAGTCGAAAATCTGACCAGTATAACCCCATGTAAAAATTGTTTTACTAAAATAACTCATGTTTGTGACATTTTTACTTTAACATTGAATTAAAAGATATTAATGTCATTTTCCTTCCAAAGTGGATCCATGGGATCCAAAAGTTGACCGATGGATTTTATTTGTCATCCATGACACCTCAAATAAGGGTAGGACATGTTTCAAGCTCATCTCATATTATTAAAACAATATTTTTACTGTAAACTACACTAATTACCTCTAATCGTGATTAAAAACATAACAGTTACTATTCACCAAAAAAATTATTTTAATCTCATTGAATGATATTTTACTTCTTAACTAAAACCATGTATGTCTGATTTTTGAAAATCAAATCACAGAAGTGGCAAAGTTTCATTTAAACGAAAAATCAGTTTCTTTAACTACCACTTAGTGGTTTCACTATTCATCAATAATTGAAGTTTTCAGAAAAATACCAAAACATCATCCTAAGTTATATTTGATATTCCGAATTCAAAAATGATGTCTATTTTACAAAATTCAAATCATATAAGTTACATTAATTAATTTAATAATTAATTCCTTCTGTCATGACAAATAGCGTGTTTTTATGAAACAATAAGTATCAAAAGATTGACACTAGTTTAAGTCCAATTTCAAAGTGAAATTGATTCCAATGACCACCATTGGATTAAATGGTAAAAATATATTCTAATTTAACATTAAATCAAATTCAAAAGATAATCTAATCATATAAATAAATTAGATTAAAAAGAGGTTTTGAATTAAAATACAACATTTTTCACAAATCATTAAAAAATGAACTTTATCGGAAAAATACCAAAAATTTACACTAAGTAAATTTTGATGTCCCGATCATAAAGAATAAGTTTATTTTGAAAAACATAGCCTATAAAATTGTCAAAAGTTAGATTTAAAAATGGTTTTCCATCAAAAGGCAGTAAAACAATCTTTTAAAAATATTAGTGTATTCCATGCTTAAGATTAGATTTATTCTAATTTTAAGCCTCTAAAACACTATCTAATTCACTAATAGACATAGATAAAAATATCTATTATTCATTACTTACTTGGGATGTTACTTCCTTCCCCCATTAGAAAATTGTGTCCCCGCAATTTATTTACTTATCGAATAATTGGGGGTATTTATCCCTCATTTCATTTTCAGATTCCCATGTTACCTCTTCAATCATGTGGTTTTTCCACAAAACCTTTACCTGATTAATCACCTTATTCTGTAACACTTGCTCCCTGTGGTCAAGAATATGGACCGGTTCTTCCTCATAAGATAGGTTCTCTTCCAGCTGAACTACCTCTGGACTCAAAACATGAGATGGATCTGGCATGTACTTTCTCAGCATCGAAACATGAAAAACATTGTGTATCTGAGATAAACTCGGAGGTAAATCCACTCGGTATGCAACTGATCCAACTCTCTCCAGAATTTCATATGGTCCAATGAACCTTGGACTCAGCTTTCCTTTCTTACCAAATCGCATCAAACTTTTCCATGGAGAAACCTTGATAAAAACATGATCACCTACCTCGAAAGATGGATCCTTCCTCCAGTTATCCGCATAACTTTTCTGTCTTCTCTGAGCTGTTCTCATGTGTTTCTGAATCAACTGAACTTTCTCTGCCATCTCCTCTACCAATTCTGGTCCCATAAACTTCCTTTCACCCACTTCATCCCAGAAAGCTGGAGTTTGACACCGCTTCCCATATAATGCCTCAAACGATTCCATCTGTATACTAGAATGAAAACTGTTATTATATGAAAACATCCCTGATAATCCATTGAACAAGCACGTAGCATATCCTCAAAAGTCTGAATTGTTCGTTCTGACTGTCCATCTGACTGAGGATGAAAAGATGTACTAAAATTTAATTCAGTACCCACTGACTTTTGAAGGCCCTTCCAAAAGTAATAAGTAATCCTGGGAACACTATCAGATACAATGGATATATGAACTCCATGTAACCTGACTATCTCTTTAAGGTACAATCGAGAAAGTTGATCTATAGAGAAAGTATCTCTAATAGGAAGTAAATGAGCAGATTTAGTCAAGCGATCAATAATAACCCAGATTGCATTATTACCTCGAGATGTCTTCGGTAATCCCACAACAATGTCCATGGATATATTCTCCCATTTCAACTCCGGCACTGGTAAGGGCTGAAGCATCCCTTTCGGTAACTGCCGCTCTGCTTTAACCTATTGACAATTCCAACACTTCACATTAAAATTTGCAATATCTCTTTTCATTCCATCCCACCAGTAATACTCCCACAGGTCATTGTACATCTTAGTACTTTCAGGATGAACTGAAAACAGATAACTATGAGATTCACATAACAACTCTCTCTTCAAATGGGAATCGCAAGGCACACAATCTCTTCACAAATCTAAAAACACAATCATTTTCAATGTTGAATTCAGGAAACTTACCCTTCTGAACCAACTCTACCTTTTTCTGCAACTCACTGTCTTGCTTCTGTGCTTGCTTGATTCTGTCTGATAGAGAAGATTTCACTTATACCTGAAACAAAATAGAAGGAAATCCTGCACAAACAACTTCCATGCCAAAGTACATCAAATCAAAAACCAAAGGATCTCGTTCCAAACGTAGCATGGTTAATAAATCTTTACTTTTTTGACTCAAAGCATCGTCCAGTTTATTTGCTTTTCCCGTATGGTAATGAATTGTACAATCATAATCCTTGATTAATTCTATCCATCTCCTCTGTCTCATGTTCAATTATTTCTGAGTGAATATATACTTTAATATTTTTTGATCTGTATATATTTCATACTTTACTCCATACAAATGATGCCTCCAAATTTTTAGAGTAAAAACAGCAGCAGCTAATTCCAAATCATGTGTAGGGTAATTTACCTCATGAGATTTCAATTGAGATGAAGCATATGCAATTACCTGATCATTCTGCATAAGACCACAACCAAGTCCTTTCAATGAAGCATCACTATAGATAACAGACTCACCATTCCTGGAAGGAAGTGCCAAAACTAGATCATTCACCAATCTTATTTTCAACTCCTGAAAACAATAATCACATTCTTTTGTCTAGATAAACTTAACACCCTTCCGAGTTAGCTTAGTCATTGGACTAGATAATCGTGGAAAAATTTCAACAAACCTTCAGTAATAACCTACCAAACCAAGAAAACTACGGATCTCGGTTATATTTGTGGGTATTCTCCATTCTTCAACAACCTTTGTTTTTGTAGGATCAACAGTTATCCCATCTTTAGAAACAATGTGACCAAGGAAAGAAATTTTTTGCAACCAAACCTCACACTTGCTGAATTTCCCATACAATTTATTTTCTTTTATGGTTTTCAAAATAACCCTTAAATGACTTTCATTCTCCTATTTACTTTTAGAAAACACCAAAATATCATCAATAAAAACAACCAACATTTTTCACCTGATTCAACTGAGCCATCAGTGCAACAAACTATTTAGTTCTGATTCTGACCATCTCAGGATACTGATTTGAAAGGTCATTTCCCTCTGTATTCCTTCCCAGAAAAGTTGTTCTGTTTCCTCTATGAAAAACCATTCATAACACAGAAATATCTTTGGGGTAGCAACATGGTAATCTTTAAATGCTATATCATTTCAATCATACCATAAATTAATTCATAATTTAACAATTTTCTAACTCTTAAAGTTGTCTAAACCGACCTCTGATACCAACTATAAGGCCCGAGTCTTAAACATTACTTAATATTGAGTTATTACAAGATTACACCTTGAGGATATTTTTAGGTTTAGGGTTTTGGAGAATTAGATCATAAAACAAGCATTAGATTCCACATTTAAACAAAGTGGTTACATAAAAGATAGTATTCATTTTTTCCATCAATGGAACATATTTAAAATAAAACATGGATTCTTTCTTGACACTTCCTTGAGACTATCATCATATCATGTACCATTCCCTTGACCTGTGAAAAAACATTTCAAAAACATGGGATGAGCATAAAAAGCTCAGTAAGGGATATAAAAATATGGAAAGGAAACATGGGTACATATACACATAAGAATGAAATCATACTTTACCGATAAAACATAAGCACTTTAACATACCTCATCAAATCATGAATAAATCATAGAAATCATAATACATAATGGTATCTTGAGGCATTAATAACATTCTTACGTAGGGAGTAACCCTCTTGGTTACCTTTGGAATACCCATCACAATATATTCCCTAAATCTATTCAAATAAACCTTAACATTTCACTCCTTCACGTTACCCAATGCATTGGAGAGATATATCGGGCTCACCCGCCCTTAGATTATCACGGAACCACCTGGCTTCATAATAATTCCCATGAACCATAACATAATCATATCAAATAAGACATACATAAAGGAAACATAACATTTCCACATTTCAATCACAAGATATCAATAAAACACATTGATATAATAAAAACATTATGAAAACAATTTTCAATACCAAAATTAAATAAAATCAAAACACGGTATTTATTTTTCTTTTAAAATAACGGTATGGCTTGTAGAGGAAGCCAAAACCCAAATAATGGTCACGGTGGCAGAGAAGTCGTTGTCGCCGCATACGTACGACAAAAAAATTCCCTTTTTTCATTTAGTAAATGCTTCTTATAAAAAATAATTCTTTTGAATAAACGTAAAAGTCAAAGGGATTTATACACTGTATAAAAGAAGGTTGTGTATAAAACAAAATATGCCTCAATGAAAGGAGATTGAGACGAAGTCCCATACCCCGGGTCCGACTTGACTCGATCGTTCTTTAACCTCCTGAATAATAAAATTGAGTTAATTTCAACTTGCTTAAGAACCTTTTTCAATTTCATTATTCCTTTTATATCACTTATTACCATGTCATGAACACTATGTAATTATTTATGTTATTAACGGTTGTTTTAACGATCATTGGTACTTGAGTCAAAAATAAACTCTTTATAATTACAAGTTGTTAATGTATCTATTATATACAAAGTTATAATCATGATGTAGATATCATATATATCATATATATCTAGTATATACATGAATTTATAATATTACATAACGTTTAGAGGTAAGAAATGAAATGCACCGTTCATGGAGATGGTAATCCGTACGTACTCATGAACGCTACTTTCATTTATATTTCATATTTTATGAAATAGAATCATAATGATATAATGGTATATTATAATTCCAGTATAATATAATATATAAAATCTTTAATTACATTCTTTATACCTCCCACATATGGCAATAACAAATCAAATCACTTTGAGGGGGCGGTAGTCCGCACTTCCTAAAATGAAGATATCGCGTTTACCCATAATGGAAACCATAAAGTTATGCCATAAATGAAAAATACATAATATTAAGTAAAACCTAAACATGTTATATATTATATATAAATATAGGTACCTCTTAATGGCCACCTTTGAAGGTGTTATATGAGTGTTGAACAATCATCGTTTCGTGAGGCAGAAATCCGCCATCCACGGAAACAATATGTTCTTTATCCATTATATGTATGTGTGTGTAAGTGTAGCTAGAATATTTCTTATAAAAACATCATAGTATATTGAAGATACTAGATTTGTTACAAAAGAAATGAATAAAAAGAGTTTAGGGGGTTGGAGAAGAAAAATAAATCAAAAGGACTCAAGTGAAGACATTACCTTAAAATCGAGTAACTCCATTTGGTTTGAGCTCAAAGGAATCCTTGGTAATACTTATTCCCAAAGTGAGTATTCTAAGAGTTAGAGAGGGATGTGGAGAGACAAAATGGGCAGGGTTTGGTTGATCCAAAGGCTTTGTAAGTGTGGGTAAGGAGGTAGAGGTGGGGGCCTTTTATAAGAGGAGAGGAGGGGCACTCTTGGAAAGTAAAGAAATGTTACATTATTTTAAAATGAGTTTCAGATTTAAAAGGTCCCACATTGATATAATTCGAGGATAAGGTGATAAGGGTTCGAAATATACCCATCCAATAGGTTTTTGAAAGTGTAGGTCTTAGATTTTACATTATCTTTTCATTTTATTTAAATCGTTAAATAATACGGTAATCGATGCATCATCATGATGTCATAAATAATTTAATTTATTTAATGTATAAAAATTATAAAAAAATACTATGATTTAGGAAATCTTTTTAGCTTTACAATTACTATTTATAGTCAAACATAGTACTTGTATAACCCCATGTAAAAATTGTTTTAGTAAACTAACTCATGTTTGTGACATTTTTACTTTAACAATGAATTAAAAGATATTAATGTCATTTTCCTTACCAAGTGGCTCCATGGGGTCCCCAAGTTGACCCATGGATTTTCTTGGTCGGCCATGACACATCCAATAAGGGTAGGACATGTGTCAAGCTCATCTCATATTATTAAAACATTATTTTTACCTTAAACTACACTAATTACCTCTAATCGCGATTAAAAACTTAAAAGTTACTATTCACCAAAAAATTATTTTAATCTCATTGAACCACATTTTACTTCTTAATGAAAACCATTTATGTCGGATTTTTGAAAATCAAATCACAGAAGTGGAAAAGCTTCATTTAAACGAAAAATCAGTTTCTTTAACTACCACATAGTGGTTTCACTATTCATCAATAATTAAAGTTTTTCAGAAAAATACCAAAACTTCACCCTAAGCTATATTTGATATTCCGAATTCAAAAATGATGTCTATTTTACAAAATTAAAATTATATAAGTTAAATTAATTAATTTAATAATTAATTCCCACTGCCATGACAAATAGCGTGTTTTAATGAAATAATAAGTATCAGAAGATTGACACTAGTTTAAGTCCAATTTCAAAGTGAAATTGATACAAATGACCACCATTGAATTAAATGGTAAAAATATATTCTAATTTAACTTTAAAAACAATTAAAAAGACAATATAATCATATAAATAAATTATATTAAAAATAGGTTTTGAATTAAAATAGAACATTTTTCACTATTCATTAAAAAAATGAACTTTATCGGAAAAATACAAAAAATTTACACAAAGTAAATTTTGATGTCCCGATCATAAAGAATAATTTCATTTTGACAAAGATAGATTATAAAATTTTCAAAAAATATATTTAAAAATGGTTTGCTATCAAAAGGTAGTAAACCAATCTTTTAAAAATATTAGTGTATTCCATGCTTAAGATTGGATTTATTCTCATTTTAAGCCTCTAAAACACTATAAAATTCATTAATAGACATAGATAAAAATATCTATTATTCATTACTTACTTGGGATGTTACATGGGAAACACGTAGTGATGCCTGATCCTCTATGTTATATGGACCTTTTTACCTAATATTGGCATATGATATGGTTTCAAGTATTATGTTTGGGCCACATTTATAGTTTATTTCACATGCCTATGTTTTTCTCTATAGTCCAAGATTTTCATTTCAATTTTATGAATTATTATTCCATGGAATATATTTTAACATTTAAGGTTATTTGTATATTTTTATTCTTTATAGACAACTCTTATGATTCCTTTTTTCCTTTAATTGTATATTTCAAACAAGTTCATGTTTTCTCAAATTCTTATCTTCTAACCCTCTATGAGTCATTGATATGATTGCCATTTCTTTTTGTTCAAGCTTACTCATTTTTTCTAACTTCCCTAGAAAATTACATTCATGATTATGAGTAGATAGATGTTCAAAATAGATATTTTTATGTAATATGTCGAAGAAATAATTTGTAATGATATGTTTATATAGAAAAACATCAAAATAATTAAAAAAAAATTTCAAAGTTATGGGAATATTTATGAGATATATTGTTCAAATTAGGTAACATATATGTGGATTATACTTAGTTTTTAAAATAAACTAACAAGATATGTGGTAAAAATGTGTTTTATATATCACAATCATTAGTACATGGGTATAATGTTTTTATAATATAGTCCAAATGATTCATCATAATATCCCCACACTAATATACATCAATCAAAAACACATCCAGATATGAATAGTTTTTATTGGGGCATAGTATATAAGAGAAAATAATCTCAACTATGAATTTCATTATGATTCTATCATTATAGGTGGGTATAACATCTTAAGTGAAGGGTAGCTCATATAAGTGTAAAAAAATAAAAATATCGAGCTATATCAAAATAGAATGTATCACATATTAAAATAAGAATTATCATATAGGTATTTCTTCCTTTTCATTATATCATCATATCTTGGTTGGTACATCCCTCATTAAATAGTACAAAAAAATTATGTATTTCATTCTTTTATGGAAATCATCAGGACCATGATGGAAATACATTCCACACCCAAGATGGTATATGACATAATAACATGGGTATACGGTCCATTATATGAAGTACATCATGTAATAGGGTTTTCCATTAATATAAATATAACATAAGGTAAGATGGAATTTCACACCATTATATTTAAAAAAAAGAAATAGTAATATCATCCCATTCTATAAGATTCATTAATTTAATGGAATATGTTGACCCATGTTTCCATAGCTAATGAAATGTGGGAATTATATCTCATAGTAAAATTAAATTATGGCATTTGAGATGTGTGTCCCTAGACTTAGTATTAACACATAATGGGTATAACATATTGTATAAGATCATTATGTGGCAATTAGATAATGTGTCTCATACTACAGGTCATAATGTCATAAAGGCAATTTGGTCCCAGGCCCTAGGAATTGACAACACAAGTTGGATTTTATCCATGGAAATATCCCATATCTGTGTAACTATGAAGATCATTCCACACCTAAAAAATTATGTTAATCATGGATTATTTCTTCCACATCATCTAAATATTAATACAACTAACCATAAAATTCAACAACCTCAAATCAATCACATCATGGAATTATTTACAATATAGGAAAATATATTTATATATATATATATAATATTATTATTAACATAAGAAGAGACTCTATTTAAGTTTAACTAGTCTAATCCGTACACAACTAAACAATATCCTATCCAACTCATAAGCCAATATTTATTATGAAGAGGGTAAAATATAAAGTACTAAGATAGTTTTTACGTGTTTTATTATCAGTCAAGGGGTTCTAAAATAATGAATACCTAGAGCATATCATCTAATTAGATGCATATTTTATATATGGACACTACTCTAGTCATTAATCATTAATGTAAAATTTTCTAACCAAGAATCTCTAGTAATCTATTTTTTTTCAATAAACAAGATGAAAATGCATACTTAAACTAAAAAAAATCTCCTAGGATAATAAATAAATATATTATATTTAACTAGGTTACGGAAATCTATGGAAATATTCATATTTTTCCATTTCAAATAAATCATAAAACATTAATTACATCTCATGGCCTTCGATGGTGATGGTATCATGCTACAGCAATGGAATTCCGGTAATAATCCATTAACACATAATCCCTCTCAAGAAATTAAATGAGACAATTCCCTTAACAGATCAGGACTCACATACTCAAATCTCATGTGTATTAGATGAAAAAGCCTAACCAAGTTCAAGGAAACCATTTTTTAATAAATGAAAATCCCCATTAGGTGTTGAGTATAATTATATTACAATTTAAATATTGTTCATAATCATTGATAGCGGAAATTTTAAATAATGGAATGCAGACAGTCCCTCACAACCCAATAAGTACTCACCCAACTAACATATATTAAATAAAAACAATTAAAATTAGTTTTATTTCAATCTCATATATTCAAAAAAAATCTCTCACACATCAGATGACATAATGCATAAACCATTCAAATAATTTACAACCCTCCTATCTCAAAATGGATTAATCCCATCAAGTTTCCCTATTTCATCATCACATAAAATTATCCAAGACCATAACAACCATGGAAAACATACATGAGGCTTTTTTTTAATCAATTTTCCATTTAAAATATTATAAATCAATTAATTAACTAAATAAATTAATTCCAAAATTAGTTTTTTAAGTATAATGAACACATAACTTATCTGATAGAATAATTATACAAAAAAAACAGATCTAATAGATAAATCATTACCTCATCAAATTCTCCAAGATAATATCAAAAAAATTACATAACACTCAATTTTTATTATTCAATCAGTTTAATTCCAATTTGATAAAAACAAAAAAATAAAATTGGTTATAATATTGCCTAAAGAGATACTGAATTGAACAAAAACCTTTTTCCTCCTAGAACCTATTCAAGACAATTAGATCCCAAATTTCATCATATAAACTTTATTCAACCATGATATAGAATAATCATTATTATAACATGAACCCCATCCATTCCAGGTATAGTGTTAGGGATATAAAAAATAAATGAGGATGATGGGGTAAAATTCACCCTAGTAGATAAAATAAAACACATCGGGTCAATTCAATACCTAGAGTGAGAAATAAAGGATAAGGAAGGATAATTGTAATATATAAATTTATTTACCACAATAATGAAGAGAAACCCAAAATAAGTTTTGATATGAAAACAATAAAGAGAAAAAACTCCCATATTTTAAAAAATGGGTTTGATCTTTATCAAGTAATGAGTGTTCCATAAATTTAATTCAATTGGACATTGGAAGTAGGGAAACAGCCGTAGGAACCCCACCTGGCACCTAATTCCACATAATGTAGTATTGAGTGATTGCCATCAACCATAGTGTTATGAATTTTACTCCTTGTGTAAATTAAAACTCAATATAGGCTTCCATCAGCCAAGAGAAAATATTATAAACATTGAATTGGTCATTTCAATTGAATGTTTAAAATGAAATTCATAATAAGAACTCAAAAAATCTAATCAATCCCAATTACATAGTCATTATAACCTACCACCCTCAAGTTCTACATACATTAATAGGTATAAGGGTTACAAAAAATAACCCATTATTACACCAGTATAATCCCTATGAGTGATGTATATAATGTCAAATCATTCTTATACTAGTTAGGAAAATATTTATTGTGTGTTTTGTTCATTAACATTAACATCTCCTAAATATAAATTTCATTATATTTTTTACAATTAAATTTCATTTTGAGATTATTATATGGAAAAAACTAGTAATGGTTCCTCTTTCATGAGATCTGATAAATGTTCCACATATAGGATGCTCCTACAAGTTTAATACAAGTGTTTTATATTAAAAATCATTTAATATATGTATGTACCCATATAATAGACAATAATAATTAAAATTAAATTTATCTATTATATTATTAATGGTTGTTATGACTATAATTCATAATGATTTAATGAATATAAAGAATAATAGAAAAAATATTCAATAATTATAATGACTTCATATAAATAAATTCAATCGATTGATAATTCTTATATTTCTTTAGATTCATATTTCTTAGATTGTATATTTTTCATATTTATTATATATGTTATAATAATGATATTTTCTGGGGATTACACCCAAGAGAAATTTATATTATACTCATATTATATAAAATTTTTCTTTTATATTCAAAATTATAGTGGTCTAAATATATTTTTATAATTGATTTGTAATGCATTATTAATAATAATGTAATATTTCCTATATGGGTTTATTTTAAATTACACACATTATCTTATAAAAATTCCATTTTAATATTTTAAATCCTACCTAATTTAGTGACAAAATTAGTGTACTTGTTTTAATCACATCATATGATTCCTATGTCACTTCCTCAAAATTATTATTTATTTAATGAAATTTCACCAATCTAGTTATTCGATTTCATAAAAAATAGGTCTATCTAGTCAATTATCATAATTGGAACTTGTATAATAAACTAGATTCCATTTATACATATTTATAATATTTATATTTAATATATTATATAAATACTTCTATATAAAACATAAATTAATGTCATCATGCAAGTAGTGTAGATTTGGTGAGAAATACAATTTATATAAAACAAATCATATTCACTAAAATATTTTAGACTGACCAACATAACTTGGGAGTAAGATTAATTTTTTTACCAAATATCATATTGAATTTTATGATTTATTTATTCTAGAATACATGATTTCAATCCATTATTATCATATATCAGTTTTGGATGTCAATATAGCTACTTAACCTTCTCTTAGAAACTATGATGTATAGTTCGATAACTGTCACATTCTCTGTGGTCAATTTAATAAAATTTAGAGCTATAATTTATTTTTTTGGTAATAATGTTTTATATTTCTTCCCCTAGAGATAATTATATGGTTTTATCTTATCAATTTCATGATGGTTGTTATTATATGAGATTTCAATAGAGGTATGGTGTTAATCCAAGTATCCTGTGAAATCATGTTGACATAACATTAAAAGGTCTTATAATGTTTTTATACACATATTCAATTATAAATTTATTTGATGGTAGTGGTATGAAATTTCATGATATAGCACTAAAATTGCTTCTCATTGATGAATCTTTCATATTTTCATGATAGACCTTGGATCGTGAAAAAAGAAAATAGATAGTGGTAAACAATTGTTTCCATGCCACACAATATATATATATAGTATCACATTAGTCCAGGGATATGTCTCCTCATATTTTTATAAAATATTTTAACATTTTTACCTAATCAACAGTGATGAAAATAATTTTATTAAACATCAATTATCCTGTTGGAAAATTAATAAAATCCATTTCAATGTTATTAAACATTAACACAATTATTGGAAATAGTTGCATCATCGTGTTGGGTTGAATCTATTCAAGACAGACTATTTTACCCACAAAACATTATGAAGTATAGTTAATAGTTTCATAGTACATGTTATCCCACTAATGGATTGTCGTAGAGTGATATATATGTTGCTCCATCAAGGATTAATAAGTAATTAAGAGTTATGTTAAACATATAGTAATTCCATATTCCAAACCGGTAATTATAGAACACATAATCTGTTCAAAGATCTAAAGACTCCATTATTTTGAATGAGCTATTATAGAAAACACAATTTTTAAAAAACATTAATTTTAATCAAAACCCATTACTAACCTCGTAAAATTATCTTTATAATTCCTTATAATTATTTTTATAGCATCCCATATTTTTATTTCATAACATTTCCTTTACATGGTACAAATAGAAAATCATTTAATTTTTTGTTTCTGGAAAAAAGTTATATAATATATATAATCAAAAAACATTATTATAATACAATTGTAAGGATTCATCATAGGTTCATGCAATGTAAATTTACTACATCTCATATCTTTTAGACAAACATCATGGTAAAGGGTGATCATAAGTCATAATAAGGGAAATTATGGGAAACCATTTACATGTGACCATGATAATTATCAATAAGAACGTGAAGATGTTAGAAAGGCATGTGACTAGAAACAAATTGGTATATAATAAAAAATTAACATTAATAATAACATGGAAATGTGGATACAATATTTAAATATGATATTCATAAACATATCACCAAGGATTGATATTGAGGTGTCTTAAAAATTACCAAGGTTATTCAGCAAGGTATCGTAAAAAATGTAATATCAATAGATTACATTATTTACCCAATGAAATGGAACACTATTATGGAACACCATTTGTATTAATTAATTATTTTGAGAAACAAATATTATAATCACACATTTCATAAATGACCCATGGAGAATAAAAGAAATGGGTTTCATGTCAAAATTCTGGCCTTGTTTAAAAAGTGATTTTAGATAAGTTTATTATGTCATTTTTGAACCACTAAAATGGAATATTGGTTTCTTGTTTGTAAAATACCTGAATAAATAATTTTTAATTCTAGATGAATACCCATTTAAATGAAATAGGTTTGGGTATTAGGAAAAAGATAATGAAAGAGAATTTCTTGAAGAAAAGAGAGATATTTTGAAAAGTTTGAAAATCGTAAAAAGAGAGGGGATAAAGGTATCCCATTTATAAAACATAACATAGAAGTAAGGGTATGGTAAAAGGGTAATAAAATATAGTAACAATAATTATTACAATACATACGCCAAAATAAGTTATTGAATCAAATAGGATTGAAGAACAATTCCCTTACCTTCAAGGGTTATTCCTAAAACATGAAGATTAGGATCTTGGGTGCTTGATGACACCATGGGAGGAATACATGGGAGGTAAAACTACTCAATATATATGGATAATCGATTTGGAGTGAATGTAAATGGAGAAATGGGTGGGTTTATATAGAAAAATCGGAGGATTGTTTTATTAATTTACAAATATAGGCATTGGTAACCTAAGTTGTGGATAATTAAAAACCATGGTATTTTCCCATGGTTTCCGAAACATGGGTCATATGAAATGTTATTATAATACAAAAAAGATGATAAAAACATTATATTACTTATTTTGGAATGTAAATTAATGTTTCCACCAAAATAATGTTTTTTATGTTATAGTTTCCATTTTAGACTTTGGAAAGTAAATTATACATTTGTAAATTTATTAAAATATATTAAAATAAATGATATTAATTAAATAAAATGTATTGTGTTTTATATTTTTGTTAATCAGTTTTTAAATCAATATGACATAATTATAAATTCATTAAACATATAGAATAACTCAAACTGTATTATTACTATTCATGAAAAAATAATGAAATTTATAAAATTCTCATATATTGGCCCTGACCTAATTTTGACCTGATAACATAAAACGTGATATTTATTTTTAAAAAATTAAACAATAAAAATGATAATTACATCATTAAAATCTAAAAAAATATATTCATTTAAAATATTAGTAGATTAAAAATCCATAGTAAAATATCTAACATTGGAAAAAAAATATTATATAATTTATATTTATATAAGAGTTTTTTATCTTATTTTTTGCAAAAAATAAGTATTATTCATAATATCATTGTTTTTTTAAATATTTAAATATTTTACAGAAATTATAATTTTAATTCTCGAAATCAATTTATCAAATTCCATATAAATTTTATTTTGGAAAACTACTCATAAAATACGATTGATGGAATAAAAATTTCTTTTATATAGTGGAATTATACATTATGTAAATAGGACCTCCACACATAACCCATTAAAATACCCACATATTTCCTAATGGTATGTTTTATTATTGTGATAGATTCATGGGGTGGCTCGACTAGTATTTCCCGAGTGGTAATTTATATTAACATAATCATCTCTAGTAGGCGATTTCAATCTAACTTCACTTGTCAAAGCTCATATTGGTCATAGTCAAGAGTGAACCCCAGTGATACAAAATCACTCCCAATCTATGGAAATGTCATTTATATGGAATGATTAAACTTTTTGGGGCTATATCTTCTCCAATCTATATTATTTATTTTTTATTATTTTTACTGACAAATTAAAAAAATAAAAAATATTACCATGTGTATAGTTTCTAATGGTCATATTTGACCAATGGAGTTGAGTTAAAAAGGTTTTCCTTATGACTTTTCAATTCCTTCATATTTGGGGGAGATTGTTAAGTCCTTAGGATCCATTATTACATCATTATTCCCTCTTGTTTTGAAAATCACAAACACCTTATCTCAAGGCAAATTTATTTTTACCCAGTGTATAACTTCTATAAGGAAAAAAAAATTTCCCCAAGGAAATTTATCCTTACCTAGTTTTCCTTACTCATATCATAATTTTTATAATGTATAAAATTCGGTTTGAATCCAAAATCATGGAATCATATAAATACCTAGGTATGAAAAATTTTCTTTTAGACATAGGAATTCTCAAAAATCTGATTACGAATTCTGGTTATGAACTTTCCATGTTCTGACTCCGAATTCTCATTACGAATTCGGTTTACAAACATTCCAAATTCTGACTCCGAATTCTAATTATGAATTCTGGTTACAAACATTCCCAAGTTCTGACTCCGAACTCTAATTATGAATTCTGGTTACTAAATTTCCCATGTTTTGACTCTGAATTCTACTTATGAATTCTGGTTATGAATTTTCCCAAAGTTATGACTCCATGTTCTTAGAATTCAGACTCTGAACTCTCCGGAGTTCTGATTCTGAATTCTCATTAACTCTGACTCCATACATTTTAAATTCAGGTTCTAAATTCTTAGAAAATAGATTCTGAATATCCTTGTTTTATAAACTCTGAATTCAATTTTGGTTTGACTCCGAACTTTTATTTTCTAACATTCTAAATATTAAATTTTAGTTATGTAACCATATTTTTCTTACGCCTATTTTTTTATGAAACGATGGCGTGCCTTCAGTTATTGATTAACTATTGTTTGAGTGACACGTGTACATGTCCCTCCAAAATTCAAGGAAAATATGATTGTTGGAGGAGGGAGCCGACCGTTGAAGATGTGCTTATAAGTTGGAGCTCATTTGAAAGAGATCATAACAAGTTGATCAATCTAGAGACCACATGATGTTGAAGTGATTTCTAGAGAGGGACTTACATTGCTTTGTGCGTAATGAACATCTTGTTTAGATTTTCTTTGTGCGAATCCAAATGATAGAGATTACATTCGAGGTCTTCTGGGGATATGAAGACAGAGGTGCCGACTACCTTGAAGTTGAGGGCTTCCTTGCTGAGGAATACAGAGGTGTCGACTACCTGAATGTTGAGGGATTGCGGGGATAGAAAGACAGATTCTGATCTTCGTATCGAGTGCTTACCCTGGTGTGGGTTAGACATACTTTCATGAAAGTATAAATCAAGGGACCTTTATCCAAGGTTATTGGATACCCTTCGATTTGGGTTAAAAGATTTTTCTTTTTACTTGTTTTGTTATAGGTTTTCCACTTATTTTGTATTGTTGAGGAAAGAATAACTTTCTTATACTTCCTTATACTTGTACTCTGATTTAGTTAGATTATATACGCTTTAAGGTAGAATCATCATCTTTGTGAACTTTCATTAAGTCTCATCTATGGAACCATCTTTCCGGATCCACTTTCTTGGAATCATATTTCTGGATTCAAGCAAGTGTGTAAAAATAGAGTTTTAGTGAATTACCTTGTTTAACCTTGTTAAACATAACCATCATTATAAGTTCCAAAGGAATTTTTAAAAGTATACAATCCATCCCCCCCCTCTTGTATTTGTATCTCATCATAACATATTCGATCCTACATTTTGTATTATAGAGTATATCATACTCGGTCATATCATCTCAACAATTGGTATCAGAGGTTTCCAAACTAATACTCTAAGTCAATCCTACAATTGGTATTCCGAAGTTCGGTTCAATCTGAATTAATCTCATGATTAGATTCAGAAGAGAATTCTTCTTCTTCATATTTTTCAGAATCAGTTTTTCAGATTTCTATAGTTCAGATTCATTTTTTAGATACTCTTGTTCTATATTTTTTCTTTCTTAGGAATATTTTCCTTTTTTACAAACATTTTTTATTAAAAAGTTTTGTGTGGAATGATTTTTTTTCTATAAGATTGTAGGAATCAATATAGGTTCCATATAAAATCTCAATCCAACAAGACCACTAATTTTTTATGGAAATTATTAGAATATTGGGGAGATCGCATGAAGACTTTCATTATCATTACTGGTTTTGATAATTTTGTTATACTTACTGTAGGAAAAAAATTCATGACAAAGAAGTTAGTACCTTTACCAATCAGGAGAAGCATGAATATCAACTAAATTACAGGGTACACAATACTTTTCCTTGCTCCATTACTCGAAATATATGTAGCCAAATTTCATCTTGTGAAGATACAAACAGTATTTGGAAGAAACTTTAAGTTACACATTTTGGTACTTCTAAAGATATTGAGACTAGAAGAGCTATGCTTAGAGCTAAATACCATGGAATTAACTTTCCTTATGGAGAACCCATATGTAAGGTGCAACAATGATTCATGATTATTATGAATAGTTTACAATCAATGGGTGAGAAAGGATTAGATGATGAAATTCTTATTAATAAGATCATAGACATCATACCCAATGAATGTGAATCCAAGAGGACTATTATTGATGAAAATAAAAGGTTACTCAGATTTTCTTACATGAGCTCTTTGGAACTCTTTTACACTATGAGACTAGAATTAAGAGAGATGCTGACAATGTAAAGAAGAAGACTGGAAATGGAAGTGTTACTTTTAGTACTACTTCTAATCATATGAAATCCAAGACTCTTGAGAGAGTTACCAGATCTAAATCTAGGAAGGTAGTTATCCAATAAGATTCTAGTGGAAGTGAATGCTCAGAGAATAAATTATCCAATCATGATCGAAGGATGAATAAGATAGTTGGGTAGAGTAACATTCAATCCAGTTATAATAAGAAAGATAGGAATGATAATAAAGATTCAGAAGTCACAGGTTATGAATGCAAGAGAGCTGAACATATAAAACCTGATTGTCCATTGATCAAGTTAAAATAAAGAAAAGAAAGATATTCTGAGAGAAACAGAAATATGTACTACAAGGATAAAGCTAAGAATGTCTTGAAATATAATGACACGTGTAGTGCTAGTGGTGTAGACTCTTCAGATGAATCTTCAGATTATGAATATTTTGGACAGAAGAATCCTGGTCTAATAGCCAGACTACCCATTGATCATCATTTCTTTATGGCTAAGGTACACAATACTGAATCTGTGACCAATATATCTTTGAATGCTAATGATAGTAATATTATAATTCTTCAGATGAAGAATCCTCTTCTGATGAAGATAATACTTTACCTACCTATGAAGAAGATTCTAGGTTTGACAAAATTCTTGAGAATGAGAATTCAAAACTCATGAAAAAGCTTGATAAGGAAAATTCTAGTAATACTATTCTTACTAAGTAAATATAAGATCTTTCTAAATATCTTGATAAGATAAATTTTGATTCTAAAAGTACTTCAAAAAGACTAGTGGAAGTAAGTTCTGAGAAGAATAAACATTCTAATGATCTAGAAAACGTAATTTCTATGAAAAATGTTTTCATACATAGATCTGGTTCAAAATAAAATGTTTTTTAAGACAAGAACTTGGTTATAAAACTTAAATCCATAATAATTTCCTTAAGTAAGTGTTTTTCAAAAATTAACTTAGGTAAGAAATTTTTTGATAAAATGTATTCTCAAATCCGACCTCTAAGGAATTTTTCTAGTTTTGGTTATACTAGTTCTAAACATGTTTTAGTAACAATTACTTTTTTATTCAAAGTGCTCCTTTTTCCACAAAGTGTCAGTGTATTGGACACAGGGAAAAGAATTGTTCTCTAAACAAAACCCAATCATTATGATTTTATAAAGCCTATTTTTCTAAGAAGATGTGGGTGCCTAAAATTTTGTTGTCTATGAATTCCAGATCCAAGAAAGTCTGGATTCTGAAAACCTAACTTTTCTTAGTTTTAGGAATATAGAGAAGGTACCAACAGCAATACATGGTACATGGATAGTGTGTGTTCCTGGCATATGACTGGTAACAAAAATTATTTTTAAAAGATTATCAATACGAAAGGAGGGAAAATATCTTTCGGAGATAATTCTTAGGGAGAATATATTGGTATAGGTAACATTGTTCTTCTGTGAAAACATTGATTTCTAATGTTTTATTTGTTAAGGGTCTTAAGCACAACCTCATTAGCATTATCCAATTATGTGATGAAGTATGCCTTGTAAATTTTAGGAATAAAAAGTGCTTAGTACACAATTCCAAGGAAGATTTTATTCTTTATGCCCATAGGAAGGAGAATGTATACACACTAAACATAGAGGACCTTAAGAACCAAGATCTACCTTGCCGTAGTGCAATGGAAGATCATTCTAGGTTGTGGAATAGAAGGTTAGGACACTGTAACCTTAAGAACATTTGAAAACTACCTAAGAAAATATTATTTAAGGATCTACCAGAGCATAGATTTTATTCTTCAAAAGTTTTTGATCCTTTTCAATATGGCAAGATACATAAATCTAGTTTTAAATCAGTCCGTGAAGTCTCAACTACTGATGCATTATAGAAAGTGTATATGGATCTTTTTGGTCCTATAAAAACTGGAAGCATTGGGAGAAAGTATTATGTATTTGTATTGGTTAATGATTACACTATATTTACATGGGTCTATTTTCTAGTAAAGATGTCTGAATCTTTTTATTATTTAAAAAGTTTTAGAGCCCAAGTTAAAAATGAGAAAAACCTTCCATTGAACACTATTCATAGTGATCATGGAGAAGAATTTCAAAATTATGATTTTGAAACTTTTTGTAGTAGAAAATACATTACTCATAACTTCTCAACACCCAGAACACCTCAACAGAATGGTGTTGTTGAAAGAAGAAATAGAATTCTTCAAGATATAACTAGATCCATGTTGAGTGAGTATTCTGTACCCAAACATTTTTGGTCTAAAGCTATATGTTCTGCATGTTATACTATAAATCAGGTTTTGATTAGACCTTATCTTAATTAAACTCTTTATGAGTTTTGTAATGGTAGAAACCTAGACTTTCCTACTTAAAATGTTTTGGTTGCAAAGTATTCATTCTGAATACTAAATATAATCTACATAAATTTGCACCAAAAACTAATGATGGAATTTTCCTAGGGTATTCCACAACTTCTAAGGCATATAGAGATTTCAACAAAAATACTTGTACTATTAAAGAGATAGAACATGTGAAATTTGATGAAACTGATCCTTTTGTTTTTAAACAACCACAACCTACATCTTCAGATGTATTTTAAAAAATAGATTATCAACCTATGATAGAAGATCCTTCTGAAAAGGAAAATGTTCAAGAAGATAATTCTGAAACATTTACCCCATAAGCATTCCTACCCTATATTGAGGAACAAGTTTTACAAATCCCAAATCAGACGTTTCATAAGAATCATCAAAGTGATAGCATCATTAGAGATGTGAATCAACCTGTAAGGACTAGAAGTTCCTTAAAAAATGAAGTAGAACATCTATCATTCCTTTCCCAATTAGAACTAAAAATCACTGATGAATCTTTAGGTGATGATTATTGGAATAAATCCATGCAAGATGAACTAAATGACTTGAAAAGAATAAAGTCTGGACCTTGGTTGAAAGACCAAAGGAATATTCTGCTATTGGAGTAAAGTGGGTTTTTAAAAATAAGTGTGATGAAAATGGAATAATTTTAATAAATAAAGATATATTAGTTTCTAAAGGCTATAATCAACAATAAGGAATAGACTATTAAGAAACCAATGCTCCAGTAGCTAGACTTGAATCTATTCGTGTTTTACTTTCCTTTGCAGCATTCATCAATATCAAACTTTTTCAAATTGAAGTGAAATGTGCATTCCTTAATGGTTATGATCAAGAGGAATTTTTTGTTGAACAACCTCCTAGTTTTGAAGACACAAAACATCCTCATCATGTTTTTAGACTTACCAAATCATTGTATGGACTTAAACAAGCCTCTCGAGCTTGGTATGATAGAATTACATGATTTTTGCTTCAAAAAAATTTATCTGAAGTGAAATGTAGGTCCAACCCTTTTTATAAATAAATATAAGAATAATGTTTTGATTGTTCAAATTTTTGTTATTGATATTATTTTGGTTTCAACTCAGCAATCTTTAACCGATTTCTTTGTGGATCTAATGAAATTTGAGTTTGAAATGAGTATGATGGGTGAATTAACATTTTTCCTTAGTTTTCAAATTTCTCAAAAACCAGAAGGAATCTATATATCCCAACATAAGTATGTTAAATATATTCTAAAAAAGTATGGATATGACAACACTATGAGTATACGTACTCCCATTGGTTCCTCAAACACACTTGATCTTGATGAAGCTGGGAAACCAGTAGATCAAACATTTTTTAGAGGTATGATATGAAGTTTACATTAATTGACAGCTAGTCGTCCGGACTTAATGTTTTCAGTATTCTTATGTTCAAGATATCAATCCAATCCTATGGAATCTCATTTAAAGGTAGTGAATTGAATTTTTCACTACATAAATGGAACCAGGGATTTAGGACTCTTTTATACTTCTGGAAATGATTTTGTTTTAATTTTATTTTTCAGATGCTGACATTGGTGGATGTAGAATGGATAAAAATAGTACATCTAGAACATGTCATTTAATAGGATATTCATTGGTTTCTTGGTCATACAAGAAGCAACACTCAGTAGCACTCTCCACTGCTGAAGCTGAATATGAAGCAGCTGGAAGTTATTGTGATCAAGTGTTGTGAATGTAACACACACTCACTGACTATGGTATGAGTTTTATCAAAAAAAACATTTGTGTGATAATACAAGTTCAATTTCCCTTAGTAAAAACCTTGCACATCACTCTCGTGAAATGCACATAGATATTAAGCATCACTTTCATAGGGATCACACACCAAAACGAGATATCATTCTTCAATTTATCAGAACGCAAGATCAAATTGCTGATATTTTCACAAAATATTTACCCTTCGATAGATTTGAATACATTAAACAGAAGATATAAATGATAACCGTAAGGCCATCTTTCATTATTAACTTTCTATTGAACCAATCTCTTTATAGTAATAAACTTCTTTTCATTGGGGGAGTACATTTTCGTAAGGCTGTTTTTCCTGTTTTTCGTAATGAAACTTTTCATGTTTTTCGTAATAAATCATTTCATGTTTTTTTTCATAATGATGTTCTTCATGTTTTTTTAATGAATTTTTTCATGTTTTTTGTAATGAGTTTTTTCAAGTTTTTCGTAATTAAAATTTTCGTAGTAATGAAATTTTTGTACTTAAATTTTTCTTACTTGAAATTTTCATAATGGAATTTTCGTAATGAAGTTTTTCGTACTTAAATTTTTTGTAATGGAAATTTTCATTATTGAAATTTTCATAATGGTATTTTCATACATGAAGATTTTCGTAATGAAAATTTTCGTAATGAAGATCTGTGTACTTAATTTCTTTTTCGTACTAAAATTTTATTTGAATCTAAAGCCCTTAAAGAATAATTTTCCTCAATACGTATAATTCTCTTGACAATTTGAAAGTTATAATTCTTTGTTGAGTTTTAATAATAACTTTTTACTTGCTGTTAGGTTCTTTTCTTTTTAAAATTTCTCAGATTTTTGTTTCCTTAAATCCAAATGTTTTCCTCTAAAAACCTCAAAAGATCATATTCAACCAAATCATTCCTTGCGTCTATCATATCAACTATTAGATTAGATCGTAAGGTTTCCCAACCGTTAGATTGGATTCATAAGATGAAAGGTCACTTCCATCGCCTATATAAAGGACCCCTGAATGGTTGTCCCACATCGATTTTCAAGCTCTCACGTGCGGAAGTTCTTCCCCCCTTTCTTAAAGTTGTTTGGAATTCCTCAGAAGTGCTCCAGTCCAAATGTCTGCCGAAGTTCTCTCTCAAGATATGTCTTCTGTCAAGCCGATTTTGGAGTGGAAGATATACTGGGAGAGGTTGGTTCATCTAAACTACTTCAACAAGTATGACTCAATTATCTCCAAGATCATCAAGCTCAATGGATGCGAAAGTGTAGCTATATCGAAGCAAAGAGATCAAGACATGGTTTATCTGAAATTGCTGATATAATTTTATGAAACTGTGTATTTATTTATAGAAGAAGGTGGTGAAAAATTCTCCTTCAAGAGTTATGGGAAAACATATAAACCCTCTTACACCAAGTCTTCTAGCTTGGTGTACATATCATATGAAGGGGAAGCGCAATTATTCTCTCATATACTACTAGAGGTTTGAGGAAGTTTTATTAAGGTGAATTCTATAGAATTCCTTGACTTACTAATATAAAGATAGCAAAGATTTCCCATCTATCTAACAAAAATAAGATTCTACAGCTATGGGTTCAGGGACTTATCATACTGAGGAAGGGTGACAAGACCACCCTAATGAAAAGTGACATATAAATATTAGATTTTTCGGTAAACCTAGGGAAGGTGAACCTCATGAAGAACATTCTCATTACGATTCAGAACATCAAGAATTCGAATCTGAGAGCCCATATTATTATGTATCCTTCCCTTCTTTCCAAGATGATAGTTTGTTGTTTGGAATCATTCAACATCCCTTGCAGTTCCAAATCGTGGAATTGTAAAGTTATGTTTATCAGTGATGACACCCTCAAGAGAATGAAGGTTGGTTTCTCCAAGGATACATGAGAATTTTATGATCTCCCTGAGGATGAGGCAGAAGTCATTACAAAAAATGTTGAAAAAGATAAACCATCAAAGAAGGATGGAAAGAAAAGAAAGTTGAAGGATGTAGAAGCTGAATCTGAATCCCCTAAGGCCAATGAAGCTCAATCCACACCTCCAAACCAAAGAAGCAGAAAGCCTACCCGGATGAAGTGGTTACTAAATGGAGAGAGGATAAGAAAAATAGAAAATAAGGGGAGCCAGAGTTCGGTTTGGATCCTGCTTAGGCTAAGGCCTTGAAAGAAAAAGATGCTGAATAGATTGAAAAGAAAGCTAAAGAGAAGAAGCTCAAGAAGAAGATGTCAGAGGCTGAAATTTTTCAATCCCTTCTGTGGGATACAGAAATTGCATCTGAGAATATCCCTTTTCCGAAAAACTTCCTAGTAGAATCATTTCCTGAGACTCTGGGAAAGAATTTCATGTCTACAGAAAAATCCAAAGAGAAGGATGTTATGAAGGAAGCTCCACAAGAAGAACAAGAAGCTGAGAGCAGTGGAGGCTCTGATTATGTGATTAAGAAAGTTGAAAAGTATCATGAAAAGGAAAGTGTTTCATTAAAATTTCCCCCCGGACTTCTCATGCTTGATCTTCAAAACATGCTACACCCGAAGATGATGAGAAGGGTGAGGAGGAATTTAACAAATTATATGAGGAGGAGAGTCATAATCATGACTTCGTTCTCCCTGAAGTCATTGAGACAGGATCTGAAAAAGTGAATGTTGATGAAGATAAAATTATACAGTTGTCTGGGAGGGATCATGAATCTCCAGATGAAGAGGCTAATCCAAAAACTGATAAGGGTAAACAAGTGGTTGTTGATACTCCATCCAAAGATATTTTGAGGAACAAAAAATCTGGAGGATACTCTAAGAAGAAGCTAGTAGTGCTAGAGGAATAACAATCTCCATGTAAATTGTCAGATTCGGAGTCATTATCTTTAGGACATGATTTTTTTTGTTCAGTATCTTATGAAGCTTGTGGATACCTTTCCGATCTTTCATATAATTGATTATAGATGCTAGATTCTTCAGCACAGTATAAACCAAAAGTTTGACTTTGTATCCATTGTCATGGATAGAGGTGTTAAGATTGAGGTTGATCACAAAAATTCCCTTATCAATTATGAAGCCCACAAAAAATACTGCAGGAAACTGACCTTCTGGTCAAAGAAGATCGTTCAAGATTTGGTTGAGCTTCATCATTTTAAAGAAGATGTCAAAGAAGCTTTTGATACCGAAAATGTAAAAATCAAGAATCCTACAGAAAGCTTTCAGGAAAAGATAACTCTTGAAAAAAAATTAACAGATTAAAAATGTCAAATATCTTAATGGAATGCTCATTTATATTGTCCAAAGATTGAAAACAGAGAGGGATATCTGGACTGATATAGAAGAAAAGCTTGTGAAGCAAAAGTACATGTTGTAGGATCGGGCAGAGGCCCTGAAGGCTCAAGAGGAAAGAATCACATCCTTTAAAAAACAAGTAGAGGAGGATCACAAAGGGCAGAAGAAGCTGAAGACAATCGTGAAGAAGCTGATGCCCAAGGAAAAAGTAACAAAATAGACCCAAATCTGATCTCTTTTTGTAATTTTTCCTTGTACTAATTCTTCCATTCGTAATGAAATTTTTGTTGCTTGTCTTGTTTATATGTCTATACTAATATTTCAGGTACCATTTTTTCCATTCCCTCAAACACTTTTTGAAAATCACTAAGGGGAAGAAGGAAAAAAAATTCTAAATGGGAGAAGGAAAAATATTTCTAAGTATAAGAGGATATATCCCTAAGTAAGGGGGAGTTTATTTAAGGGGGAATTTCTCATTAAGAATATTTTCATACCATAGATAATTAAAAACCAATTCTGGAAATCTAGAATATGATCCTTATTGTTCTAAGGCCTAAGGGGGAGTTATTCATATTCATCTTTGCCAATATAAAAATGGAGATAAGTTTAATTTCAAAGTCTTTAAATTTTTTTCTATATCCTTATATTCTTTTTTGTAAGGATGTTTGTGTTTTCCAAAAAGGGGGAGATTGTTGAGTCAATAAGGTTTTTCTTATAAATTTTCCATTACTTCATATTTGGGGGATATTGTTATGTAATTAGGTTTCCTTATTACATCATAATTCCTTCTTGTTTTGAAAATCACAAACACCTTATCTCAAGGAAAATTTCTTTTTACCCTATGTTTTACTTATATAAGGAAAAATTTCCTTCCCCAAGGAAATTTATACTTACCTTTTTTTTCTTAATCATATCATAATTTTTCTAAAGTATAAAATTCAGTTTGAAACCAAAAACATGGAATCATATAAATACCGAGATATTAAGCATTATGTTTTAGACTCCGGAATTCTCAAAAATCTAATTGCAAATTCTGGTTAAGAACATTCCATGTTCTGAATCTGAATTAAAATTATGAATTCTGGTTACGAACTTTCCATGTTATGACTCTGAATTCTAATTATGAATTCTTGTTATGAACTTTCCTATGTTCTGACTCCGAATTCTAATTACATATTCTGGTTAATAATGTTCCCAAGTTTGACTCCTAATTCTACTTACAAATTCTGGTTATGAACTTTCCCAAAGTTCAGACTCCGAGTTCTCTGATTACAGACTCCGAACTCTCATGAGTTCTGACTCCGAATTCTCTTGAACTCTGACTCCGAACATTGTAAATTCAGGATCCGAATTCCTAGAAAACATAATCCGAATATCCTTGTATAATAGACTCCGAATTAAATTTTTGTTAGACTCTGAACTTTCATTTGCATACATTCTGAATATTGAATTTTAGTTATTTAACCATATTTTTCTTACACCAATTTTTTCATAAAATGATTTCATGCATTCAATTATTGACTAACCGTTGTTTGAGTGACACATGTACTGGTCCCTCTGAAATTTAAGGAAAAATATGACCGTTGGAGGAGGGAGCCGATTGTTGATGTTATGCCTATAAATAAGAGCTCATTTGAAAGATCTCATAACAAGTTGATCAATACGGAGACCACATGTTGTTGAAGTGATTTCTAGAGAAAGAATTTCATTTCTTTATGTGTACTGAAAGTCTTGTTCAGATTTTATTTTTCTGACTCTGAATGTTGGTGATTACATTCGATGGCTTCTGGGGATAGGAAGACAGAGGTGCCGACTACCAGAAAGTTGAGCGATTGTGGGGATAAAAAGACAGATTCTGATCTTTGTATCGAGGTATTACCCTAGTGTGGGTAAGACAGACGTTATTGAATTTATAAATCAAGGGTCCTTTATCCAAGGTTGTTGGATACACGTCACTTTGGGTCAAAAGACTTATTCTTGTTACTTGTTTTTTTACAATGTTTCCATTGTTTTTGTATTGTTGAGGAAAGTATAACTATCTTATACTTCCTTATACTTGTACTCTGATTTAGTTAGATTTTATATGCGTAAGGTAGAATCTTCATCTTTGTAAACTTTCATTATGTTTCTTTTCCGGAACCATCTTTCCAGATCCACATTCGTGGAATCATATTTCCAGATTCAACCAAGTGTGTAGAACTAGAGGTTTTGTAAATTACCTTGTTTACCCATGTTAAACATAAACATCTTTAAAAGTTCCAAAGTAATTTTTAAAAGTATACAATTTACCCCCTCTTGTATTTGTATCTCATCTTTAAATATTCGATCCTATATTTGGTATGACAGAGTATATCATAATTAGTCATACCATCTCAATGAATAGCCATATAATAGTGCAATTCAGATGGTCACATTTCCCTTTGTACTCAAATCATTATTATATAGATATGGTTTTATTATACATAAAATAGCATAAAACACATTTTCATGAAATAATTATCATTTAAAAAGTTTTATTCGTTACCTTATTCCCCCCATAGAACTTTTTCCCCAGACATTTCAACTCATTCACTCATTTGAAAAAATGTGTGGGAACTTCTATCTCATTTCCTTCTATAGTTCCCACCTGGTTTCTTCATATATATGGTTCTTCTGTAAATATTTGATGAGGTGGGTAGTATTTTTTCATTAAACCTTATATCTAGGGTCCATGATTTCCACTGGATACTCCTCATAAGAGAGATCATGTTCTAGTTATAATACCTCTATATTCATAAATTTGAAGAGTTACATATGTATTTCCTCAAGAGAGATACCTAAAAATACATCATAAAAATGAGATAGATTTTGTGGACGTGAATTTTGATGGGACACAACTCCTATGCAACTAATGCTTTTATAGGGGCCAATGTACCTGGGGATAATATTCCTTTTCTTACCCTGAGGCATGAATCTATTCCACTGTGACATTCAATGGGAAACATTGTCGCCAATATCAAACTCCCAGTACCTTCAACAGTTTTCGTTATAGATCTTCTACTGAATCTGAGAAAACTTTATGTGTTGTTAGATGGAATGAACCTTTTCAATAAAATCATGCACAAGATTAGGCCCAAAAATAATTCTCTCATGAACTTCATACCATCATGTATGAGTTCTACATCTCATACCATATAGTGTTACGTATAGTTCCATTTGAATACTCGAATTATATATATTACTGTATGAGAACTCAACTAATGGGAGATGCTGATCCCACTCGCCATTATATTCCATAGAGCATGTTCATAGAATTTCTTTACATTCATTAATAGTTTTTTCGTATTTTTTATCAGTTTGGAGCTGAAAGTTTTTACAAAAAATCAACTCAGTATTCAGATCATGTTGAAGACTTGTCTAGAATTTTAATGTGAACCTTAGATCATGACATCATAAAGTTGTACCGCATGAAACCTAAAATTTTATTTTTTGTCAATTTTGGAATATTTCTCAAGAGAGAAATCATCCTGAATAGTGATAAAATGGGAATTCTTGGTTGGACAATCAACTATATCACATATCGTATTGATTCATCCATCTGCTCCATCTTTATTTCTGGAATAGAAGGAACAGATCACCTTGTGTGAAATTTTATTACACCCTCATGATAAATATATAACTCACGAAACTACCCATTTTCTATAGCCTCTATCATATTTTTAATAAATGATCTTCTATTTTAGATTTCTTGATCTTCTCTAGTAATGATGGTTGAGAAATAATTTTTGATAGGGTGGATGATTTCCATTCCCTCATGAAACCATGTCCAACCATAATGTATCCTTGATCAATGGATCTCCTTGAATCCTCATCATTTCCTAAATAGAAGTTTTGTTCCTAATTAATGTATTAGCAACTTTGTTTTCTCTTACAGGGTGATAATTAATGGAACAACCTTATTCTTTAAGATGTTCCAACCATCTTCTCGGTCTCGTGTTCAATTCCTTTGGCATGAAAATATACATAATACATTTATGGTCTATGTATATAGCACATTTTTACCCAAAAATATAGTTCCTCAACATTTATAGAGAACAAATAACCACATATAGCTTCATGTTATGGAAACCATAATTATGATCATTATACAATAACAATCGAGATTCATAAGGAATAAAATTTTCAATTTGAATGAGGGAACACCAAATACTTTTAATAGATTCATCACTAAAATAATTAAATCATCTTTGATATAGGGTAGAGTTAATAAAGGTGCATTAACAAATCCATTCCTCAACTCATGGAAACTTTCTTCGCTCTCATCATATAAAATATTGTATCCCCTTTTGTAGTTAACTTTGTTAGTGTATTAAAAATTAATTATTTTTTTCACAAACTTCTTATAATATCTTCTTAATCCAAAAAAAATATGAATCTCAATTGCTGTAGTAGATTGAGGCCACCCTTCTACAACCTTTCTCATGGCAGGGTCAGCTATGATTCTATTATTTTTCCAAATGTGACCTAATAAAGAATCTTTTAATAACCAAAATTCATAATTGATAATATTTCTAAATGATATCTCATTTCCAATAGTTTTCAAAATAACCCATAGATTATCCTTATTCTCATTGCTAGTTTTAGAATATATCATAATATCAAAAATAATAACTACCACCAATTTTCTACGGTAGTGGTTATAGACTCTATTAATAAAGTCCATAAATATAGACAATTAATTAGTCAAGAAAAAGGGCGTAAAAATTTCTAATACCCATATATTAAAACAAATGATGTATTTGGAATATCTTCTTTCATTACCCTCAATTGATGATAAGAATATCAACGATCAATCTTGGAAAATAATTGAGCCCCATGAAGCAAGTCAAATATATCCTCAATCCTTTAAAGAGTGTACTTATTCTTCACTCTGATCCTATTATGTTCTCTTTAATCAATTCATAGATGCATTGATCCATCCTTCTTCATCAAAAATATAACATGTTCCACCCAAGGAGACACACTTGGTATAATAAACCCCTTCTCCAAAATATGTTGGGGTTGTTTCTTTAGTTCCTCTAGCACCGCATTTTCAATTCTATATGAGGGAATTGATATTGGATTGGTTATAGTCATGAGTTAAATAGATAACTAAAACTCTCTTTATAGTGGAGTTCTAGGTAACTCATCTATAAATATATAAATATATTCCTACATAATAAAGTCATTTTCCATTTGTATAGTTTAATTTCCATTATAATATTAATTAATCATTTTCTGTAAACAATGCGATGAGAGGATCTTATAGAAAAATATTTTTTTGAGATATATATATCCATCGAAAATGTAATAGGTTTTCTATTCTGGAATATTGGTATTTCCATGCTTATGAATTTGATCTTAGTATTTTAATTTGAGAGACAGTTGATCCCTTGTATAGTGTAAAATTCTATCAGGGGAATGACAACTATAATTGCAATGAGATTGTGCTAACAAAATTGAATACACGGTTTTTTATAAACTGTTCATTATTGGATAATTCCTCAAGGATTACTGAGTGATAACTCTATTTTTAGCAGTTTGGGGATTGATTTTATATACATTGAAATCATGGAGGAAGTAATAGAGTGAATAAAATGGGAATCAAATTAATTTTTATCTTTGAGAGAACAATGGAGTACCTTCCACGACATCATTTGGGGATTCAAATTCAACTGTCATGATAAAAATATCCCAACTTTTTTCTATTGGCCTCTTCTGATGTTGATGGTGATTCCCCTCCATTATATATGGATTTGGACATTGATTTCAAATGTTACCATGAAATCCACACTTGAAGTATTGTACTTCAGGCTAGGATAACACCACCTTTCCTTTTTTATTACAATTGAGAAGTTAATTATTTGGAACACTATAAAATTTCTGAGAAATATGGACATCACTTACACACTTGTAACAATTCCCACTTCTGAGAAAGAACATACTTGAATGCTTCTTCCCATATTAGTTTCACGTGGAAAGTTTCACATTCTTTTACCCTATTTTGTAGTAACATTTCCTCCTTATTCATTGATCAATTGATCTATTATTTTCATTCAATATATGGGACCACTTCATCCTTCTGAACTCCAGTTTAAACTTCATAGCACTCTGCACAATCTTCTTATAGATTTCGTCATATTTATTAGTGATATTCTTCTGTAAATGGGTTATTAGTCCACTAAACAATCTATCAAACATTCAATTAGGATCAATGAAAAAGAAAGAGGTGTGAAAATAATCTCTTAGGAAGTTCATCTCATTGTTTCCCACTAATTTGGTTTCCTTTTTCTTTAGTTCTATGAATTCCTTCTCCATTTTAGTTCTTATAGAATGAAGGAAATATTCTTTGAAAAAGGTTCCGCTAAATTATTCCAACTCCATAGCATCAATATCCTTCATTTTTTTGTTTTTAAATAGTTTCCACCACTAATTCAATTATCCCTCTAAATGTTACACAACTATTGTGTCATTCTCTTATTCTGAACAACAGAGTACATAAATGTTTTTTATATCAAGGGTCGGTAGATCCACTGAAATAAAGAGGTCATTACTGTATAAAGTAATCAAAAGAAATCTTTTCCTTAGAGTATTAATATGATATCTTAATATGATTTATTTTTTTGTTCATAAATTTAGTTATTTGATTCATCATTATCATGATCATTTATATTCAAGCTTCCATTAGAGGGTCGTTAGTGCATTCACCATTATGGCCAAAAGATACATGGTTCCTCATATTTTCCACTATATACTAAAAGAAGAAAAACATAGTGAGAAAAATATTTATTTTAATATTATTATAATTCTAAATGAATTTATATGTCTTAAAATATAATGCTTAAAATTGTTATTTTTTTTAATAATTACATTTTCTGTAAATCCTTCTTAATTATTTATAAAAATCTTATGGTCAACCAAACATATATCATGGGAGTGATAATCCACTAGTACAATAATGCAGGTTATCAATCACTATTTCCCATTAGATTACATGTCATATCTATGTTTTTAGGTTATACCCGTAGATACCTATTTTCTAGACAACAACCAATTGTTTGTATCCTATTATTGATTTCATTTTTAGAACCCATTTACTTAATACTTCTCTAAAATACAGGGATGTTTTCATATAATTTGACTTTCCCCTAGGGTTCGTACAAATTTTTTCAAATAATAATTTCCAAAAAATATATTTTTGGTTATTTTATACCAATTATTTCATTCCACCTTTTTTACAAAACTTTTCATTTACATGTTACAAATCGAGGATCTTTCAAAAGTAAATTTATTTGGAAAAGGTATATAAAACATGAAAACATATAAAATTTTTCTAATCCCCTAATATAGATTCATCATATTTTATTAAAATATAAATTTTCTATCTCTAATAACATGGGGATATAAATCAATTGAAAGGGTGAGCATAAGTACCATTAGGCGAATGTATGGGTAACCGTTTACATGCAACCATGAAAAATATCAATAAGAACATGAAGAATGTCATAAATTTATGATAAAAGTAAACATGGTAATATAATAATAATAAACATGAATCAAAACCATGAAATGTTGACACAACATTTAAATTAGATATTATTGAGCATATCACCAGGTTTTTTCACTGAGGTGTCAAAATAATTACCAAGGTTATTCACTAAGTAATCTAAACACATGTCATCTTCAGAGCTTACATTTGTTACCCAATGCATTGGAGAGATATCAGAGAGAACCATTAATATATATTAATTAATATGAGACACATATATTATCAGAAAAAAAATCATTTATAACCAATGGAGAATAAAATAAATAGTTTTCGTATCACAATCATAGCGGGTTTTAGGATGTTTTTATAGAAAAGTGTATTATTTCATTTTATCCTTTAGAATGGGACCATGGGTTTCATGTAAGATAAATATATTTAGAAATAATTTAAACATATATGTGAATACCCCTTGAAAATAAATAGGTTTTGGTATTCAAAAAATGAAAAAAAAAACATTTAATTTATGCAAGAGAATTGAGAAATCTTGAGAAGTAAATTCAGCAGCATAACGAGTAGAAAACATTTTAAAAAAATGGTAAGAAGAGAGGGGAAAAAAGGTATACCATTGATAAAAAATAACATGTAATTAAGGGTTTGAGTAAAAGATTCATAAAGGGGGTAATAATATGATTTTAAGACAAATACAAAAATAGGTTCTTAAATCTAAAATGAAAGAGGAACAATTCCCTTGTCTTGAAAAGTTATTATTAAAACATGACAATTAGGACCTTGGGAGATTGAGGAAACCTTGGGAGGACTAATTGGGAGGTAACTATTATATAGGTTAATAGATGATGGTTTTTGAGTGAAATTATATGGATAGATATGTTGATATTTAATGAAAAAGTATTGGTTTTTTAATAATTTATAAATATAATCATTGGTGACCTAGGATATATAAAAAACCATGGGATTGACTATGGTATTTTTCCATGTATTTGGACACATGGGTAGTATTTTATGTTATTTTTATCCAATATATTAGACTATAATTTTTATTTCTTATTTTTCCATTGAAAATCAGTTTTTTCTACAATACACAGTTATTAATGTTAATGTTACCATTTTTGACATTGAAAAGTAAATTATAGTTTTTTAACATGAATAAAATCTATTAAAATACTTGAGATTAATAAAATAAAATATTTTAGGTTGTTTATTATGGAAAATTATTTATTGCATCATTGTGATATAATTATGATGTCATTGTACATACTGAAAACTCAAAATGTATTTTTACTATTCATTAAAAAATAATCAATTTTAGAACATTATCATAAATTAACTCTAGCATATTTTGCATGTACTAATTTTAAAAAATATATTAATATTATCATGATAATTTCTGTATATTATAATTCTTAATTTTAAACATAAAAATCCTTTTTTTAAAAAATAATAGTGGATTGAAAATTCATAGTAAAATTTCTAACATTTGAAAAAAAATAAAATTATTTTTTAATTATTATTTAAATAAAAGTTTTCACATCAGACTACTTCATTAAAAAAAGTATTATTCATATTATATTAGTCTATTATAAATATGTATATCATTTTAGGAAGGAATTTTTTTTGAAAAAACAACATTTCAAATATCATCTCAATTTTATTAATCAAAACTATTCATAAAATAGAATTGATGGAATAATAATATCATTTATACAATGGAATTACAATTTAGGTAACTAGGGCCTCAAAACATAACCACTTATAACACCTAAATATGACCTAATGGTAAGGTTTTTAATGGTTATAGATTCATGGAGTGGCTCTAATAACATTTCCCAACTAGTAATTTAATGTATCTTGAACTTCTCTCGTATGGGATTTAATTCAATATTAATTTTTTGAAGCTCCACTTTGGTATGTTCAATAGAGAATCCCAGTGACGCTATCTCCCTATGAAGCTCAATAAAATGGATTCTTATGGAACAACTATATTGGTTGAGGTCATCATTTCTCTAATATACATTAGTTATGATTTATCATTTCTATATACAAAATAAAATGTATAAATTATTACCAATAGTATAGCTCTGGGCAGTCATATTGACCTTAGTTCAAATAATGGTCAAATATAGATGGTCATATTTCGATTTTTACACAATTAATTATTAAAGAGATATGGTTTTTTTGTGTATAAAATTATATAACACACATTTTTTAGGAATCATCTATCATTTAAAATGTATGGGTCATTACAATGTTTGTTTTTCTATATTAGAATGATATGACACAATTCCTTCATTTATGATTCACAAATCCATTATCACTAGATCCTTGACCAAAGAATATTGTTGTAATCATAGAGCTATGAGAGTAACATAATCATAAATTCTCATGATATCATCAATCTAGATCACCATTCTAGGATAATAATTTAGGTCAAAACCATAATCAGTCGATAAATTCATCCATCTCCTCTACCTCATGTTTAATTTTTATTTATTTATGTATTTCAACCTTTTATAGAACATATATATGTGAAAATTTTCTCTATTGGGATAATGATTCCAAATTATACAATAAAATATTACGTTAGTTAGTTCCAAATCAAGAGTCTGATAATTCTAGCAATGAATCAAAAATTTATCTATATACATATATTATAACATTCACAATAAATATCAAGACCCAACCACAACCCTTAAATAATGAATAACATGATATGAATACATATTTGACACTATAATTAATGTTTATTTGTGTTTTATTAACCAAACATCACTTTATCTCAAGGTATACTTCTTCACACTCTATAGTCAATGTAGACTTCAACCCTTCCATCTTAACTAGGAAAGGGGGTTAGGGAATCAGGATTTTTTTTAAAGGGCCAATATTCCATGGATACATAAATTATATAATAGATATTGGTAAATATAATGTATTATAGAAATGTATTTTCACTTTAATCATTGGAGGCTTAACCAAAATTCATTCAGTTTAGAAAAATGCCCAAAATGTTACAATAACTACATCAAAAATTCCCACTTACCAAACATGGAAGATAACTTCTTCCTCTTTAAATCATAAAAAATAATCCTAAAATGTTCTTCATTCTACTCTTAACATTTTGAATAAAAAATAATATCATAAATAATGAATACTACAAAATCTTAATGGTTATCATTGAAGAATATATTCATCGAATCCATTAATATATATAGAGGATTTTCCAGAAAAATTGAATTACTATAAATCCACAGTGTCTATAAATAGTATAATTGGAAAATATTATTATGTATTCATTTTTCAATATAATATACTGATATCCTCATCTCAATTAAATCATAGATGTTTATAAATCACCATGAAGTTAATGAAATAGATCATAAATTTTAAATAAGTGATACTTATTATTAATAATAGTGCTACTGATTTCATAGTAATTAATTCATAATCCAATAGATATATCCAATTTTTATTAAATAAATAGGATCAAGACAAGGAGACAAACATTGATGAATAAACATATTATCTAACAAATCATTCAAATTCATCTTTAACTCCACCAGCTCAATCAGATAAGTTATATAAGAAAAGTGTTATATGAATTTAATAACACCACTTGTCTGTATAGGGTGGTATAATATAATTCTTGGATAATAACTACTAATTATTTCCCAATATATATCCACAATAATTTCCCCTTAATTTTTCTCCATTATTTTAGAAGTAAAACAATATCAATCCCCTCAAAATAGTATTTCTATGTCACAATGAGATGTCAAAGTATGTGTCATATTCTATATATTTTAGTTGAAATCTAATATATCATAGAATAATTAAATAATTAACATATCATTAACAAAATGATTTATATTATACCTATATGTTATGTGTCATTTCATACACATAACAGTATAAGTTAATCAATGGGAATAAATTGTTTTCTTTGGATTTCACAATAGACTATTTCTCTCTCATAATCATATATTGCCTTGGATGATCAGGTTCTTATAGTCCCACATTTAAATTTTCAAAGTTGGGTGGTCATTAATCATATAATTTGATTTTGTCTACTCATTAATTTGAATTAGATCTTGGTATGTTAGTTTATACTCAATTGGATTATTCAAATAGTTCACAGTATAGCCTTGTCTCCTTCCTTTATTTACATAAATAATTTGAATCGTGTCCCCCATTCCATTTTCATGTGGGAAGAAATTAATTACATTAATTAAAACCTATTTAGGGTTATCATCATCTATTATAGTGTATGTTACTGTATACCAAATTTGAAAATATTAGGAACCTTGGGGTTCTTTAAATACATTCATTATGATGGGATATGAATGCATCCATGTTTTTAACAAAGGGAAACATCAGTTTAAAATCATATTCATCCTATTCTAGTCACACAAGGTAACGGATGTTCAACACATATTTATTCTTAGGCTTTATTCCTACAATAACCCAAAATAATCACTAGAGACAACACATTCTCATCACATGAGGCATCATGTTCTCTTCACACAAGGAAACATAGTCTCTTCACTAATGGAATACATGGATTACCACTAGGGGGTTCATTAGATCTTTAAAAAATCAATCTTATGCTAGTAATTTAATCAATCCATTTATCATCACATGTATAATTGTGAACTCATCACACATATAAACATTGGATCATCCACTATGGCTCCATAGGATCATCGCTAAGGGATAGGTTTTTGAAGAATTTTGTCTACTTGTTTCATTTGGTCATAATGAAAAATACTATATTCTAAAAATAAAGCTGGAATCTAAATAATTACATCATATAATATTGAAAAAATAATTTATTTCCAATGCGTATTAATCCACATATACATATCATGTATAAGCTATTAAAGGTTAAAATATAGTGGGGATGGCCTAATATTATATATCATTTGCAGACATGTTTGTTGTTTGGTGGGAAGTTGAGTATACTCCATGAATATGACCATGCTTAGAGCTAATACCACGTAAGGGGAGATAAAAGGGTATCAATGTATTGTTTTATCCTCAAAGGCCCATCCTATGTACCATATTATGAAATGATAATCCAAGCCTATAAAGTCTCATCATTATAGTTTATGTACTTATTACTGGTCCCCAATATACTATTTTACATCATGTGGAAAGAGTAATCATTTCATAAATGGGAAACCATTAAATTATGGAGTCATCCTTACATTTTTAGCTGCCCAAGGGGTGTAAAGGATAATTGAATAGAACTTGTTATTTTCCCTTGAGGAATCCAATAGTGGAGAATATATCCAATATGAGGCATGTTGTGCTAATCTATAGTGGATTGAACATGAGTGGGGATTAAAATTGGGTTTTACTACATAGATTATGCCAAAGGAAAATTGGAATTGACGATTCCCTAAGAATACGTAGATTATATGTCATGGGTTTTAGGGGTACTGCATATAAGACCAAAATGGAAAATGGACACATAATCTAGGTTTTTTATTAAGTGATTGGAGACATGTTTCAATGATACTATAAATGTGTGTGGATATTAAAAGAATAATCCTTATTAAAAATGAATAGTGACCCATAAGTTATTAATTTCTGAGAATAATATATCACAAATAATGACATAAATGATAAATCACAGTAGATGCTTTGTGATACATGGATATTACACAAGACATGAAATTGAATGATATTTGGGAATCTAAAACTGATGGTCTTCATGGAAACTGTGACATGGGTTTCATGTATGTTTTGTGTGTTTTATGTATGAGTTTATGAGTTACATCATCCCCTACAATAAACATTGTTTTTTAAGGAAGGTAGTTCTATAAATGTATCTCAATCATAATAAAATTATTTTAAAAATTTTTGTGAGGTAATTCACCAATCATTTCCTCATATAGATTAACATGAAAATATTTAGAGTTGTGAAATAAATGGTAATCCATTATTCATGGTTTTAGAAATTCATTATTTATATTTAATGGCTAACACCATAAAATTGTTATATTTGGGTTATTTATAAACATCTATCTTGAAATAGGTGGACTATTCTTCAATAATGTAACTGGTTTCACTGTGTGGTGCTCTGGACATCAACTCATGTTTCATTGAGTTGTGTGAAAAATCTAAATATTTAATATATTAGAATTCTTTTAAAATATTTTCCCTCATATAATTTTAAAATAATTTTTTACATTTCCATCAAATTCCCTCTACTCAGAATTATAGGGGATGGTGTGAATAAGGATTGAATTATAAGTGATGTTATAACTTTGGGTCCACTTTCCCAACCCCTTTGTGGAGATCTAGTTATACACTCATGATATAGGGGGAAACCATTGAACAATACATAGGTTTATCCCATTAAAGGGTCCATTATATTTTTGGGTAATATATATTTATCATTTCATGAAAATAAAATTTTCATTAAATTCTTACAGTTAAAATCTGTATCTTTCATTAAACACATATTAACATAAAGCACCATACATGATACTAGTTTTTTTATCCATATTCATGCAACCAAATATTCCTAAATAATATATGTGAATATATTTCTTGTTTTATAAGATATAAAGCATGAATGAAATGTTGGGTGATGTTAATATTGAGCCAACATCAATAAAAATCCTAGAAAAAACTCATCAAATGACTCATGGTGGTGTGGAGGTTATAGACGCTTGTAAGAAATAAATTAATAAAAAATAGGTAGATCAAACCAGGTTACGAGTCTTATACAAACATGTTGTTTGTATTGACATAATACAGATGTCCAAATGGACTACACCTTCTTCAATATGTTGTCACTATATGGATTCATCATGAGATATGTTTTTAAATTTCCAACTATCAATGTTATCGATTTGGGATTGTGGAACTAGAGATCACTGAGGTATGTATAGTGGAACAATGTTATTGATGTTCATGTAATAAGGTAGAAAAAAGTAATGAGATCTCAAAAACACTGAAACCCATTTATGATAGTTATTGAGGATTATCTATTTGTTGAGTTATATCTGATAAAATTCTCTAACACATTTATTAATGGATTGAAAAGTATCTTCTAGGGATGGATGGATGACTACAACTCTATTATGGTGAAATATTTAATATCAAAAATTCTAAAGAATATTGGTTCATCCAAACAATTAAATAGTTTATTATTGAGTTTATTGAGTTGGTATGTATGAATTTTAATAGATATCATATTTCAAAATCATTAATAACAAATACCTGATAATAGAGGTCATAAACCAAGGTCACTAAACACAAAAAACATTCATCTACACCATGTATAATTGGTTATTTATCACTAGGACCTTAACGAGATAAAAAGGATCCAATTTATTGGATCTATTTATGGTGTGTTCATTCTAGAGTGGAGCACTTGGGATGACTTAAGCAGAAGCCTCTCTTAATACTGAAAACGTTAAATAGTTTAACCCATTATGGTCATAGAGTCCCCAACATAATATATACACAATATAAAAAAATGGTTAAACTCATTCTAATATAACTGAAAATTTGGGATTCAGGAAAGGCATAAAAAATTCAGGGGTTTGGACCATCGTGAAAGGATTTTTTTTCATATTGGGTCTTCTTATGGAGGGGTAGTGTAAATAGTAATGATTCATGTTGAAATACTAGGTCCCAAAGATTATGTTGGTAGAAATATTGGGAGTATTTTTTAGTAGATGGATGATACTGTTCAAAAATTCATTTTTCAACAATACATAATAATGAAATTTAAAGGGGGAGATTATTGAAAATAATACTCTGTCTCTTTATGATAATTTTGATGCTCACAAATACCCTTAATTATTTTCAAATTATTTTATTTTGTATTTGTAGGAATTTATTAATTTATTTTACACTTGAAATAATGAGAATTTATTACTTATTCAGGAACTGTTTTAGCACGTTCTAGAAACACTATTCATGCATTACTTATTCCGGATCTGCTTTAGCATGTCCTAGAATCACAGTTCATACCCTATGTGGATAAACGTAGCGTAAGAATGAAAAGCGTGTATACTTTTTGAGATAATAGAAAAGTATGGTTAATCAACCATACGTTATCAGCAAAGTATGGAAGAAGAACCTTACGTTAGGAAGTAACCTTACGTTTGGGTTATCAATAAAGTATGGAAGGAGAACCGTACATAAGTACTAAACATTACATTTGTTTCTCAAAAGTATTGTTCATCATCCTTACTTTTCTAATCAACCATACGTTTTTTGAATGGATCTTTTATCTTTCATCAGAGAGTTGAAGAATAAGTATGGATGATTAAAACTACATTTATGATCAGCCTTACATTTGAAGAAAGTATCATGAACCCTACATTTATGTTCAACCTTATGTTGTCAACCCAACGTTTGGAATCCACGTCATCAACCTTATGTTTGGCATCGGAAAGTTTGAAAGACATTATTTTTTATGCAATGGTCAGCAAGCTGATTGTTAGGCGGATTCCAAGCCCGATTTAATGTCGATTTTAAAATACTACATTGATCGATTATAAGCTGTTTTATTAGAAGATTAATGATTGAAATAAAAGGAGAGTTTTATTTCGAGTCTTCACGGATGTTTCGACTACTCTATAAATTCAAATTTTTGAATATCGTGAATCAAACGGTGATTTTTATGGATCTAAATGTGTAGGGGATATGATCAGCTTTATTATATATGTTCTCTAAAACACTAGGCACAGGAGTGTGGTGATCAATCTATTATTCAAAGAGGTGGAAAATAGAGACTACTTAAAGCACTCAGTTCTGTTGATTCAAAAGGAGCGTCAATGTTCTGTTTATTTAAGAATAAGGATCTCGATAGAAGATTCACTTGTTCGACATCAAATATATTATGTGGATCTACTACTGCTGATGTTGTGAATTATATCTCTATATCTACTGTAATCGGATCGACTCAGAATTGCATCGACTTAAAAATCAATATTTCTAGAGACGATGATCCATCTGATGTCAATTGCATTCTGTTTCAATTATAAAGATCAACTGGAAAAGTTCTTTCTAAAATTCTTTTTATCTTTAGTAACCAGCTTCTCATACTAAGCTGAGTAGTTTTGTGTTTGAACCAGAAGTCTTTGTTAGCCCGAAAATTGTAAAGGTGTCAACTGCCTGTTTTTCAGTTGTTGGAAGGTCTGTGGAAAAGAGGACCAGATAGTGGAAATCACCAAGCTCGTGGAGTGGACTAGGGGCATTCTGTTTCCCGAACCACTATAAATCTATGTGTCCCTGCTTTTACTTATTCCGTTGCATGATCAAATTTGATAAAGAATTGATGACAGAACTCATTCAATCGAAGAGTTAACGAAAAATCTGAAAGACACAATTCACCCCCTTTTTTGTATAATCTGTACATTCAAGATCCAACAATTGGTATCAGAGGTGGAGCTTCTGATAGAGCCTTAGAAAGCTAGAATCATTTAAAGATTATACAACAGAGCATCATGACTGATACAAGAGAAGGTATGTCAATGGTCAGAGCACCGTATTTTAATGTGGAAAACTATGGCTGCTAGAAATCGTGCATGATAATATATCTGAAAAACCTCAGATATAAAATCTATTCAAAGATTATGCCTCCTTATGAAATTCCAGAAATTCCCAAGACATGGAGTTCTGCTACAGAGGCAGAGTATGATATGAATTTCAAGGATATGAATGCAATCATCTGTGGTCTAGGACCAGATGAATTTAACAGAGTATCTCAGTTCCCGATAGCATATGAGATGTGGAAAACAATAGATGTGGTGTATGAAGGAACATACAGTGTGATACAAATGAGATATGCAACTACCAAATTGAAATATGATACTTTTAGAATGTTTAAAGGTGAAAACATTACCCAAATTAATGGGAGATTGACAGAAATTGTCAATAATATAACAGCTCTAGGAGAACCTATCAAGATGGATGATCATGCTTTAAATGTATTGTGGGTACTTTCTACTCAATGGAATCGTATCTTTGCTGCAATCAGACAATCAATACATATCAAAAATCTAATCATGAGAGGGTGGATTGGTACACTGATGATGTACGATGTTGAAATGCAAGATGAGGCAAATGAACATAAAGTCTACATCAAAAAAGATGATACTGCCTTGAATGTAACTTCACAACAAAAGAATATAAATATGAAGAACAGAGAACTCAAAGCTAAATTAGAGAGCTCTGACTCATCAAACACAGATGAAGAATTGGCTCAGCTATCCAAATAATTTTGAAAATTCTACTGAAAGAAAAGAGACATCAAAAATCTTTTAAGAGAGATGATAAGGAAGTAAGATTATATGAATGCAAGAATATGGGGAATATCAGACCAGATTTCCCACAATTGAAAGATTCAAAGAAGAGGAAATTAGTCACATGAAATGACTACGAGCAGGAAGACAAGAAAGCTATGAAAGCCACTTGGAGTGTATTTGAAGACTCCATTAGATCTCCTGAATCAAGCTCAGAGAAAGGAGAATTCAATCTAAAGTCAAACATGTGTTTAATGGTAGAAACCGATGAGGTACACTCATATTACTCATCTGACTCAAATAATGAATCACATTCTGAATCATTCTACACAAATAAAAAACTTACAGCCTACTGCAATATGCTTGAAGAAAGATATGACTCACTATTTAAGAAACATAAGTCACTAAATAACATACATAATTCTGTTTTAGATGAAAGAGATACAATTCTGAAACAATATAAGGAATTAACTGATAAATACGATTTTATTAACACTAACTATATTAATTTTGAATCAAGAATAAAAACGATGTAGGATAAAGTAGAATCTTACAAATGGGCTACATTGGTTTGTACAAAAGGAGAGAATTCGTTAAATTAAATTCTTTGAAAACATCTATTTAAAAGGAGAGATTTGGAATTGGTAGTAAAGGAGAAAAACCTAAGCTATATAAAAATTATTTTGTTCCTAGATCTAAAAGGGTTAATTGTAAATTTTATGGGACAAAGGGACATATATATAAAAACTGTTTCTTAAGACAACCTCAAATTTGTGGTATTAAAAAATCCTATCTTTAAAAAGACTTATATAATTCAGCTAATTTTCAAAGAACAAAGAAAATCTGGATACCCAGATCATTGCTAGATAACACCCAAGGACCCAACAAAATATGGGTACCAATGCAATTTGTTTGAATGTCTTTGCAGGTAGTAGGCCACCAGAGTAGAAAAGATATAGGGTACATAGATAGTGGCTTCTCAAGACATATGAGTGGAAACTCATTGAATTTTTCTTCACTCACTCAAAAGGAAGGAGGACTTGTCACATTTGGTGACAATTCGAAAGGAAAAATCATTGGCATTGGAACTGTTGGAGATCCAAAAATAATCTCAATCAACAAAGTACTTTATGTACAAGGATTAAAACACAACCTGATAAGTATCTGTCAACATTGTGATGATGGATATACTGTTGATTTTACTAACAATTGATGTACTGTTTCTAAATATAAACTGTTTAAATTTAAGGCCCCAAGAACTAATAATGTCTATACTTTGGATTTAAATTCCTTGTGTAAACAACAAGTAAACTGCTTGAATGCTAAAGTAAGTGAATCTTGGATCTGGCATAAGGGACTTGGACATTTCAATGTATATGTTTTACATAAATTATCTAAGAAACTTCTAGTTTCTGATTTTCCTGGTCTCAAATTTGAAAGTGACAGATTATGTGATGCATGACAACATGGAAAGAAACACAAATCATCATTCAAATCTATTATTAACATTGCTACAACTAAACCCATAGAACTTATCTATATGGATTTGTTTGGACCTTCCAGAGTAGAAATATTATCTGGTAAATTATATGTTGATGTATTAGTTGATGATTATTCTATATTTACTTGGATTTTCTTTTTGATATTTAAAAATGAAGCTTCTACATTATTAGAAAGTTTCAGAAAATCTGTTCAAAATGAAAAAGGTTTTAATATAATCACATTGAGGAGTGATCATAGTGGAGAATTTGAGAATCAGGAATTTAATTCATTCTTCTCAATCATGGGTATTAAACATACCTTCTCTGTACCAAGAACACCTCGACAAGATGTGATTGTAGAAATTAGAAATAGAAAAATTCAATAAATGGCAAGAACTTTCATAAATGAATTTATCCTACCTATATATTTTTGGGCAGAAGCTGTAAATACAGCTTTCTATATAATTAATAGAGTTTTAATTAGACCTATTTTTAAAAAGACACCATATGAACTATGTAATGACAGAAAACATAAAGTAAATTACATTAATGTTTTTGGATGCAAGGTCTATATCTTGAATACCAAAGATAATCTTGGTAAGTTCGATCCAAAATATGATGAAGGTATTTTCTTAGGATATTCGGCTACCTCTATAGCTTATAGAGTCTATATTATAAAGTCAATGATTGTTGAAGAATCAGTTCATGTAAAATTTGATTAATCTGATTCCTTTGAGAAAATAAAAGATCAAATGGATGAACCCGACCTTAATGATAATATGAGACTTGAGAAAATAAAGAATGATTTTGAAAATGATATATGGAAATTCAGTCCAGTTTAGAGGAACATGATAATGAATAACCTTTAAATGTATTGCCTAGACAGTCTAGAACCCTAAAGAATCACCCTTTAAAACTGTGATAGGTGACTTAGATACTGGTATTCAAACGAGAAGAAACTTAGGAAACCTAGTGTAATTCTCAACCTTCCTATCCCATCAAGAACCCAAGACTATGGAAGAAGCTTTAGATGATGAAAGTTGGGTAATAGAAATGCAAGATTAATTAAACCAGTTTAAAAGAAATAATATTTGGGAATTAGTGGACGGACCTAAAAATTATCCAGTAATAGGATCCAAATGGGTCTTAAGAAATAAACAGGATGACCAAGGCAAAATAACTAGAAATAAATCAATATTAGTAGCTAAATGATATAATCAAGAAGAAGGATTACATTATGATAAGGCTTTTTCACCTGTATCTTGGTTAGAATCCATTAGAATCCATTTAGCCTATGCATCTTATATGAATTTTAAATTATTTCAGATGGATGTTAAATATGCCTTTTTAAATGGTTATTTAATGGAGGAATTTTATGTTGAGAAACCTCTTGGTTTTGAAAACTTGAAAAAACCTGATTCTGTTTTTAAACTTACTAAAGATCTTCATTACCTTAAACACGCACCTAGTGCTCTCTAGGAAATATTATGTTCTTTTTTTTAAAAAAATGACATTATTGTTGGATTGAAAGATCAAACACACTTTAAGAAAACTATGAAAAATAATTTTTTATTAGTTCAAATTTATGTTGATGATGTAATTTTTGGATCAACTAATAAAAATATTTTTCATGAATTTTCAAAATTAATGCAACAAGAAATTGAAATGAGTATTATGGGAGAATTAAATTTCTTTTTGGGTCTTCAAATATTTCAAAAATATTTTGTAAATGTTTTAAATCAAAGAAAATACATTTCTGGTTTACTTAAGAAATTTGGACTTGAAAACAGCAATCCATTTAAAACTCCTATGTGTACTAATATAAAACATGATTTGGATGAAACTCGGAAATCAGTTGACAACAAGTTATATAGAGGTATAATTGGTAGTTTGTTATATCTTTCTGCTAGCATACCAGATATAATGTATTCAATATGTCTTTGTACTAGATTTCAATCAAATCCCAATGAAAATCATTTAACTACTGTCAAAAGAATTTTTAGATATTTAAAAGGAACTATTTTTTAATCTCTACATTATCCTAAAACTTATGATTTTAATTTGATTTCATATTCAGATACTGACATTGGATGTTTTAGATTAGATAGAAAAATCACATCAGGAACATGTTACATTTTAGGAAAGTCTTTAGTGTCATGGTCTAGTAAGAAACAACATTCAGTTGCCCTATCAACAGCCAAGGAATAATATGTTTCTGCTGGCAGTTTCTATGCACAAGTGTTGTATATGAAAAACAATCTTATGGAATTTGGATTGAATTTTAATAATACAACTATTTTATGTGATAATAAAAGTGCAATTAATATTTCAAAAAATCCTATTAGACATTCTAGAACTAAAAACCTTGATATAAGGAATCACTTTTTAAGTGATCATGTTATTAAAATGGATATATTTTTAGAATTTATAAATACAGAATTTCAATTTTAAGATATTTTTACTAAACCACTTCCCACTGCAAGGTTTGATTTTATTAAGGGTGAGCTTGGTTTATTTAATTTTAAATAATTTTTTTAATGTTAATTATTTAAGTTTATTTATTTTTTCAAATTTTATTTTGTTTTTGAACACTGTTTAAGATATTTTTTATGATTAAATTCTCCGTATGAAAATTTTTTTTTTTTTAAAATAAATGTAATGATTAGTGATTACACGGGAATCAAGACTATCAGAGCCCTTTCAAATTTGAAACCATTTCTTTTCCCCAACAAAACACTTTTGAACCCGAAAACTGCATACTGTTGCACACCCCTGATGTTCGAATCATCAAACCCTAAAATATTTGAACTTTCAAGAAATCTACTCAGTATTGGAAAAGACCAAGAGAGAAAATGAACCCGAGAGCAGTGACGCAAAGAAGCAAAAGACAGTTGGACGGAAAAATTTGCAAGGTAAAGTTATAGATCTGGAATGGCTATTTGAGACGAATATGATGTAGAAACAGGATTTAACTGTTCAAAACCTTCAGAAGACTTTCAATAGTGAAAGGTCTGAGTTTCTGTATGAGGCCGAAATGCATCATTTCTTCAGATCAATTTAGTTTAGTCTAGGTGAGGATGAAGACACTGTGATTGCAAAGATTGAGGACAGAGATTTCTCAATCTATTCTGTTGAAATATGACAAATCCTAAATTGCCCGCATGAAGGATTAAACCATTTTTATTTGAAAAACATTGGAGATGTTGTGCATAAATCTGAGGACATTATGTCCTTTTTGTTTGTAACATATACTATTCGGAAAATGATGGTGAATGATTTAGAACCGGATCAGAAGATCCTGGTTAAATTGTTTCAGAATAGAATAGCTCTCAGAATGTCAGAAATGGAAAACATTTTGTACCCTTATATGTTCATAATGTATCTTGTGTTAAGTGATATCAAATTAAACATCCCAAGGTACATGGTAAGGTACCTCAATTACTGTTTCCAAAGTGATGCCCGGATGAACTTTTTACCCCTTCGGTCGATTTATTTCTAAACTATTGTTCAAGAAGGATATGGTGAGACTGGTGGATGCCATAGTTCGTTGTCATCACAAAAATGTATTGAATGCTGGAACTATAAGAAAAATTGTCTATTTCTGGAGAACCATTAAAGGAAAACATTTTCCAGTAGGAGCCGGGGATGACTCAGAGAGTGCTCAGGCTCAACCATATAAGTCCAAGGAGGGACAAGCTGAATCAAGAGTCAGCATGTAGCAAGAAGGATCCAATTTTCAATGGAAGATGCTGTGGAAGAAAGAAGTTAGGAGGGACTTCAATCTCGAAGAACTAGACCTGTTAATGAGGAATTACTTCCCTTGCATTGGCAACAATAGAAGCTTTATTTTCTTATACTTTTGTAAGAGAAGCTATTATTGATAAGTCCATGGAAGATGTTAGTGAAAGGACATCACCAGTATAGGGATCGTGAGTTCAAGAAGAAGCTCATAGGGAGACTCAGGAATAGATTGTAGCTGATGTTGAAGTTACCCTTCAACAAGAACAAGATAAGGAGGTAGAGCCTAGGGAGGAAGTGGCCCGACCTCATGAAACTCCTGAAAATATTGTTCTTGAAATTCCAGTGGAAGAAAAATTTAAAGACCCGTAAAATTCAAGGGTAAATTTTTCTTAATTTTCTTTGAGATTTTACAAGAACGTAGTTTCTGACGGCACCTGATTCTGAGGCCAAGTGTGCCTAGAATCAATTTCCGATGTTTAACTCGGGTACGTTCACTGAATGAACGAGCGGGTTTTCCTAACTTTTGAACCGGTGCTCGGAATTGAAATCCAAGGGCAGTGATGAAACTGCAGTGCCGGTAATTACTTAGGAGCACCTTTTCTGAAGGTGCGTTTTCTCGGGAGGAGTTGTTAATTTTGTGGTTTTATAGAGGAATAAATAAAATTATATTACAATTTTATTTATTTTCATCTAGGTAGTTATAACCTAAGTAAGGGAGTTGGGAGGTGGGACCCACATGTTGTTAACCAGCCATGAGAGGATAAATGTGGGGTGGGGCCCACACAAGACCAAACCCTCATATTCCTTAACTTCATAAACCCCCTTTAATGTGAGACGACTCACCTCCCCCTCTATCTTCTTTAATCATGCCAACTCACTTAATTAATTAAGTGAGTTATGTGTTTGTTTTTTAAAAATTTAAATTCATGGATTAATGTAATAAAATAATATAAGTCTGATTTTATTTGGGAGGGTTGGTTGTTGTGTGAGGATATTGGGGAGATATAACTCTTTTCTCTGGGGAAGAACTTCATCCTTCCGCGAAGAGATTCAATCCTTCCGCGAAGAACATCATCTCTTCAATGAAGAACGACTCATCGACTCTTGTATCTTCATTCCCTTTCTCCTCCGCGACAAGGGAAGAGACACCAACGTGGGAGTTCTCTCCAATGACACGTAATCTTTCTCTTCTCTATGTGATAAAGAGAAGACGACGTCTCCTCAGGTGCTCTCTGTCGACGTCTACGGAACCATGCCCCGCGACGCCACTTTCCGCGACGCTCTTCGAACATCAACTCGTTATCAAGGTAGGGGTTAATTTATTTTTGTTTTTGAAATATCCTTTGCTATTCTTCGTCTTTATTTTTTGGCCTCTTGATATCAACTTATCGGGAGGAAGTCGGACCGCATGAACACGGCCGACTCTCCTCCCCCTTTTGTTGTTGTGTTGTTGCGGTTCGAAATAAGGCGGCGCGGTGCAATGGCACAGCGCGGAATCATGGAGAAATGCAGAAAAGATGCACGGCACCGTCGCACCGTGCCGGTGAACCACGATGACACCGCGGTCTGAGAGGGGCCGCGACGGAGGGGCGCGGCACCGTCACCCCATGCCGGTCGGACAAGGCCGCGACAGTTCAAGGTGGGGCGGCCGGAACTGCCGGTCGCCGACACATCAGAGGGTAGTACTGCGGCGGGTCCCGCAGTGGCAACACCGGTCGGCCGGACCGGGCTCGTCGTTTCAGGGGGAGACCGGGGGTCGTAACCCCCGGCTGGCCAAAGGAGCGGCCCCCCACGTGGGGGCCACGGTTACTAAAACAGTGGGGCAGCGCCCCCCCCCCCCCCCCCCCTTCCGCGAGTGCACGCCAGGATGGGCGACCCAGGTCGGTTCGGGCCGACCAAGGGGGGGTCTCGGGCCGAGTCGGTCCGGGCCCCAAACCCCCTAAAACTGGATAGGTACGTTCTTTTGCCCATTCCTTGGGCTACGGACCTCCGATCGACGCCCTGTTAGTTGCGATGCGATCCATGGATCGAGTCGGTCGTTTCGGTATATTACACTCAAGGTTTCGTAGAACATTGGGTATGGTCGGGTTGGTTCGAACATGAAACCAACCGGGTCCTCGGAACGGAAACACTTATAACGTGAGATCCAGACGTCCGATTGATGTGCCATAGACTTTGTTGGATTCCTCTTAGTGAGATGGACCTTCTGGATTACTTCACTCGAGTTTTTGGACGCAGTTGGAGTGTAGTCGGGTTGGTTTGACTTTAAAACCAACCGGACCCCTGGAACGAAAACGCCAATAAATAGCAGACCAGGCGTCCGATTGACGCACCGTCTGTCACGATGAGTTCCTCTTGTCGAGACGGAACATTGAGATACATCAAATCCAGACTAAGCATCAGTTGATGTATCAACCCCCTTGGCTCGTGGAGCGGACCCTCCTGGAATCGAGCGTGTTGTGTGTGGGAAACCTAGAGCTGGCTGTGACGATGAAGACCGTACTGAAATCCTATGTGGGTTCGACGGCGATGAAGACTGCACTGAATTCTTATGTGGGTTTGGCAGGGATGAAGACCGTACTGAAATCCTCTGTGGGTTCAACAGCAATGAAGACTGAACTGAAATCCTATGTGGGTTCGACAGTGATGAAGACCGTACTGAAATCATTTGTGGGTTCGACGGCGATGAAGACTACACTGATATCCTACGTGGGTTCGACATCGATGAAGACCGTACTGAAATCCTTCATGGGTTCAATGGAGATGACTAATATTCTTGTATCCTACATGGGTCTGGCAGTGTTTGACTCTGTTCTTGCTATCCTACGTGGGTCTGGCAGAGTAGCTAGTCTGTATCCTATGTGGGTCCGAGAGCTTAGCTGGTTTAGTATCCTATGTGGGTCCCAGCATAGATGAATCAGTAGCTATATCTGATCATCTCTATCACCTTACGAAGAAGTATACCTGTGTGAGATGAGTCTTGTCTTCAATCAATATCTTCGATATGATTGACTTGATTTCCTATGTGGATTGAGTTGTGTTATCCTGTGTGGATTGGGTTGTACCCCTTTGTGGACGTGATCGAACTTGGGCAAGGATGCTGGAGCCGAGAGGAAATTGATGACTTAGGTATATGTATGGTCATATACCTATGTAGTGATGGATTTTACTTCGTGATTGTATCTTTCCTTTGTGGATTATCCTTTGTGGATTTTGGGATACCTTCGGGGGTCTCAGAGTCCCTACTGAGTAGCATATACTCACCCCTGCACGGGCTATGCCCGCACTACATTGTGTTGGTTGCAGACGACAGACAGTACTGATCGTGGTTGAGGCTTGTGGAGCAAGTTGGTAGCTAGAGGTGGACCACTGGGCGGGACGTACTCAGAGCGGAAAACTGGACCCGGGGAGCTGAGGAGGCTATTTGTACCCACCCTTCAGGTGGGACTTCCAGTGGACGGCTCGACATTGCTGTTCTACTTTCAGTTGGTGTGCTTTCATTCCAGTTGTACTTTACTTTCAGTTTGGGTTTGTATTCTAGACCTCTTACTTTTCTGTACTACTTTTGTACCTAGATTTACTTAGTGTTTACTTCTTCTTGCTTACTCATTGGGTTTTGTTTTCTTTATAATGGAAATGCCTTCCCCTTTTGTCAGGATTTACGCCTTGGTGCTAGTCGCCAGCCCTGGCCTATGGCAGGAAGGCTTGGGGTAGTCACGGCATAGGTCCTGAGGACGGTTCGTGACAAATTGGTATCAGAGGAGTTCGGTTCTACCACAGAACTCAGGACTCTGTTCTTTCTTCTTTGTGAAGCAATAGTGTTAACGGTATTGAGTGTGGTTATCATTCCAGGGAGTCCAGTGTTGGTGCGGCGGCTGACGTATCCACACACCAGGACCTTGACTTCTGATTTCTGACTCAATGCACGAAAACATTGATTGCATGTGTGTTTCAAATGTTTTCTTGTGATTACTTTGTGTCAGCTCACTATGTATACTATTTTTCTGTGGTGCGCCTATTTCTTTTCAGGATGGCCGCATGATGGCAACCAGCTAGGGTTCCTAGTTTTGTGTGAGACGACCGCCCACCGAGCGATGAGGCCTCAGTGTAGGGCCCTTTTTAGTGGAGGCACTGGCGGTACCACTACCCTCCAAGCCACCGATTCCACCAGCCCCATCCGTTGAGATTGCACATCGCCTTAGTGCACTGTACGAGTTTCAGAGTCAGAGACCACCCAGGTTCCGCGGAGAGACGGACCCTCAGGAAGCCGAGGATTAGCTGGAGGCAGTTTTTCGAGTTTTCATGTTATTGGGGACACCAGCTGACCTCTTTGTGATCCACGCAGCGAGCCTCCTACATGTGGCAGCAGGCAGATGGTGGATCTTGATGCTCCAGGTGCATGGCGAGGCATCACTCCTCTAGACAGACGTTGAGGGAATTTTTCGCTCAGAGTTCGTCCCATCCACCCTTCGTGCGGTGCTCATCCAGGAGCTTCTATAGTTGCGGTAGGGCAGCATGACGGTCGCCCAGTACTCGGCGATATTTACCGATCTCTCGCGCTATTCGATGGACATGGTACGAGACCCATTTTTTGGTCCCAGACCTTCGAGCAGGGACTCAGGCCTGAGATCGGGTAATAGATGGTCTCCCTTAGCATTTCGACACAGGAAGGAGTACTGGAGAGATCTCTTCTCATAGAGATATTTCTTGCTGAGCCTACGCTAGCAGTGAGACCTACCACAGGGCGGCACATAGCAGAGTCGTCTGTAGCTAGTAGTCAACGGATGACACATGGGTCCAGGTGGACCGGACCATCAGGAAGACGACCTCAGGACACTAGCTCAGAGGTGTGGGGAACATGGCGCAGAGCCAGCCTTCCGAGGAGCAGACATTGCTACGCATGTGGCGGCAGGGCCACATGGCTCGTGACAGCCCGACCCGCTGTGCAGAGGAGCAGTAGAGGGTTGAGGGGCTACCCAGGCAGAGGCAGTGGGTCGACCATGGCGATCCACCGAGAGGAGCTGGATGAGTCTGGGGAGCTGGATGATCAGTAGGTGGTGGGTGATGCTTTGAGGCTTTTCCACCACCACCACCAAGAGGTCCACACTGACCACAGGGAGCTGGCGGGCAGAGACAGTCTCAGCTTCAGGCAGCGGAGGCCTATGACCACGACACTCCAGAGATGATTCGAGGTAAAATCTGTGTCTACTACACCCTTGATACAGTTCTTATAGACACAAGAGCGAGTCAATAGTTTATTGTCTCTACCCTTGTTCAGAGCTCGGAGATTCCGACAGAGTTGTTGGCTCGATCTTTATGGCTACAGACTCCTACGGGAGCAGAATCGACGATTACACACTGGTGCTGACAGTGTGAGCTTACTCTAGGAGGCAAGAGCTTCGGCATGGATATTCTTGTAGTGGCGTGGAGGCCTTACGACATCATCTTGGGCATGGATTGGTTATCTACAGTCCATGCTCAGATCGACTGTCTTAGCCGCAAGGTGCAGTGTGTATGCACCGACGGGAGTAGGTTCACCTTTACTGGTGAGAAGGTGTTCCAGGACTACCTCCTCACAGAGAGGTAGACTTTTATATTGACCTGTACCCCGGGAAATCCCTGATATCCACTCCAACATATCGGATGGACCCCACTGAGCTTTGAGAGCTACTGGTAAAGTTGGAGGACGTGTAGGGAAAGGGATTCATCTGACACAGTGTTTCACCCTGGGCTTCCCCGATATTGTTCTCCAAGAAGGAGGACAGAAGCTTGCAACTTTGTGTCGACTATCGTCACCTGAACCAGGTGACCGTGAGGAACAAGTATCTGCTACCGAGGATTGAATAACTCTTCGATCAGCTCAAGGGAGCATGGTGGTTCTCTAAGATAGACCTCGGATCAGGCTATCATCAGCTCAGAGTTCGGGACGAGGACGTACAGAAGACGGCCATCAGATGTCGGTATCGCCACTATAAGTTCTTGGTTATGCCCTTTGGCGTAACCAATGCTCCAGTAGTGTTCATGGGACTCATAAACAGGATCTTTCATCCATACCTCGATCGATTTATCATGGTCTTCATCGATGACATTTTGATATACTCTACCACTAAGGAGGAGCATACCTACCACTTGAGGGTTGTACTAGACACACTTCGAGAGCACCCGCTTTATGGTAAGCTCTCAAAGTGTCAGTTCTGGTTACATGAGGTCCACTTCTTGGGACATGTCATCTCTGAGGTGGGAGTTGTGGTGGATCCTGCGAAGATTGAGGCAGTGCTATCTTGGGAGCCACCCAGGAGCATGATGGAGGTGCAGAGTTTCTTGGGTCTAGCTGGGTACTACAGGAGATTTGTGTCAAACTTTTCCAGAGTTTCCGCACCACTATTATCTTTGAGGAAGAAGGGGAAACCCTTCCTGTGGTAAGATAGATGTCATCAGAGGTTCCAGGAGCTAAGACAGAGATTGACCAGCGCATCTATCCTGAGGCTACCAGAGGAGGGAGTAGGGTACATAGTCTTCTGCGATGCATAGGGGACTGGACTCAGATGTGTTCTGATGCAGGAGCGGGTCGTGATCACCTATGGATCACGTCAGTTGAGGCCGCATGAGCAGAACTACGCTACCCATGACCTGGAGTTAGCAGCAGCGTTCTTCACTCTGAAGATGTGGCAACACTATCTAATGGGAGAGCGCTTTACAATCTACTCTAACCACCAGAGTCTTAGGTACATATTCTCGTAGAAGGACCTGAATCTGAGATAGCGGCGATGGCTCGAGTTCCTCCAGGGATATGACATTGAGATAGTCTATACTCTTGGAAAGGGGAATGTAGTAACCGATGCTCTCAGTAGGAGGACGGGCATCCATCTACTCGGGGAGGCGACGAAGAATCTAGCCCCTTTGCAGATATCCTTTGTGGATAGAGATGGTGCATCCTTTCTTCAGTCACTCCTCCACTACTGCAGTAGGTCAGAGAGGCACAACGTGGGGACACTGCCTGTGAGATGCAGCGTGCACAGATATCCTCAGGGCAGGCACCTGATATATTCTTTGTAGGAGGAGAGCATGTCGTCCTCTTCCGAGGACGTACCATGGTACCAGCTACTTTACAGGAGGTGGTGGTGAGGGAGTTTCACAATTCCCCTTTAGTGGTACATCGAGGAGTGGCAAAGATGTACCAGCATCTCAGACGACAGCACTGGTGGCCGAGTATAAAGAGGGTTGTGGCAGAGTTCATTTCTCGATGCCTCACCTGCCAGTAGGTGAAGGCAGAGCACCAGGTACCAGCAGGCTTTGTACAGCCTTTGGAGGTCCCGGAGTGGAAGTGGGATGAGATATCTATGGACTTCATGACCAGACATCCACATACTTCCAGAGTTCATGACTCCATTTGGGTGATTGTCGACCGACTCACCATGTCGGCTCACTTCTTACCCATCAGAGAGAAGGGATCAGTGGAGAGCTTGGGACGCCTCTATATTCAGGATATCGTATGGATTCATGGTGTGCCATCATCTATCATCACTGAGATAGATGCTCTCTTTACTTCCCGGCTTTGGAAGGGGTTTTAGGAGGCATTCGAGACACAGCTACGTCTGAGCAATGCCTTTCTCCCTCAGACGGATGGTCAGATGGAGAGGACCATTCAGACTCTCGAGGAAATTCTCTGTGCATGTGTCCTAGACTTTGGTCACAATTGGGAGGACCGCCTACCCTTGGTGGAGTTCGCGTACAACAACAGCTACCACTCCACCATTGGTATGGCACCATACGAGGCATTGTATGGCCGACCTTGCAGATCACCTCTGTGCTGGACAGACCCTAGGGAGTCAACACTTGTGGGTTCGGAGATAGTCCAGCCCACGACCGAGAAGGTCCGGGTCATCTAGGATTGGATGAAGACAGCTCAGAGCTGGCATATTTCTTATGCTGATATGAGGTGGAGGCCAGTGGAGTTCGAGGATGGCGACCACGTCTTATTGTGGGTCTCAGCTCGATGTGGATTTCGGAGATTTGGAAGGGGTAGCAAGTTATCTTCGCGCTTCATTGGACCATTCCAGGTCCTCAGCAGGATAGGCGAGGTGGCTTATCGCCTGACTCTACCACCTCAGTTGCACCGGGTGCACGACACATTCCACGTATCTCAGCTGAGGAGATACGTGCATGAACTGACGCATGTCATCGACCATGGGGAGTTAGACATTGACGATGGGATGACTTTTACAGAGGTCCTAGTGGAGATCGAGGATCAATAGGATCAGGTCCTACATAGATAGTTGATACCTCTAGTATGCATTAGATGGCAGCACGAGAACCTCTGGGAGAGCACTTGGGAGCGGGAGGCTCAGATGCATGCTCAGTACCCACAATTGTCTCCCTAGTTTATGATGTATCTTTACGGGGACGTAAATCCCTGAGGTGGGAGTAATTTAAAGACCCGTAAAATTCAAGTGAAAATTTTTCTTAATATTCTTTGGGATTTTACAAGAATGAAATTTTTTACGGCACCTGATTCTGAGGCCCAGTGTGCCCAGATTCAATTTCTGAAGATTAGCTCGGGTACGTTCAGTGAACGAACGAGCGGGTTTTCCTAAATTTTGAACCGGTGCTCGGAATCGAAATCTGAGGGCACCGATGAAACCGCAGCGCCGGTAATTTCTTTGGAGAACCTTTTCCGATGGTGCATTTTCTTGGGAGGAGTTGTTAATTTTGTGGTTTTAGTGAGGAATAAATAAAATTATATTACAATTTTATTTATTTTCCTCTAGGTAGTAATAACATAAGTAAGGGAGTTGGGAGGTGGGACCCACATGTTTTTAACCAACCATGAGGGGATAAAGGTGTTTTGGGGACCACACGATACCAACCCCTCATATTTCTTAACTCTATAACACCCCTTTAATGTGAGACCACTCACCTCCCCCTCTCTCTTCTTTAATCATGCCAACTCAATTAATTAAGTGAGTTATCTGTTTGATTTTTAAAAATTGAAATACTTGACTTGATGTAATAAAATAAAATAAGTCTTATTTTATTTGGGAGGGTTGGTTGTTGTGTGAGAAGATTGGGGAGATAAAACTCTTTTCTCTGGGGAAGAACTTCATCCTTACGTGAAGAGCTTCAATCCTTCCATGAAGAACGGCATCTCTTCAATGAGGAATGACTCATCGACTCTGGTATATCCATTACCTTTCTCCTCCGCGACAAGGGAAGAGCCACCGATGCGGGAGTTCTCTCCAACAACACGTAATCATCCTCTTCACTCCATGGTAAAGAAAAGACGACGTCTCCTCATACGCTCTCCGTCGACGTATACAGAACCATGCCCCACGATGATCTTAGAACATCAACTTGTTATCAAGGTAGGGGTTAATTACTTTTTGTTCTTGAAATATTGTTTATCGTTCTTCATCTTTATTTTTTGGCCGCTTGATATCAACTCATCGGGAGGAGGTCGGACCGCACGAACATGGCCGACTCTCCTCCCCCTTTTGTTTCTGTGTTGTTGCGGTTCGAAAGAAGGCGGCGCGGTGCAAAGTCACCACATGGAATCATGGAGAAATGTAGAAAAGATGCGTGGTGCCGTCGCGCCTCGCCATTGAGGCCGAATGATCCCGCGACCGGAGTCGGGCCGCAGCGAAGGGGCGTGGCGCCGTCGCGCCGTAGTGGAGAACCACGAAGACACCGCGGCCAGAGCGGGCCTGCGGTGGAGGGGCGCGGCGCGTTCACACCGTGATGGTCAGAAAAGGCAGCGACGCAAAGCCGCGGCGGTGCAAGCTGGGGCGGCCGGAACCACCGGCCGCTGGCACCTCGAAGGGCGGGACCGCGGCGGGTCCCGGGGCGACAACACTGGCCGGCTGGATTGGGTCGAATGTTTTAGGGGGAGACCGGGGGTCGTAACCCCCGGCTGGCCAAAGGAGCGGCTCCCCCATGTGGGGTCCGCGGTTACTCAAATAGTGGGGCAGGCCCCCCCTTACACTCAGCTAGGCATGGCTGAGCTGGCCACGCGGGCCGCGAGCGCGCGCCAGGCCGGGTCGGGCCGTGCCGGCGGGGCCGGGCCACATCCACCAGACCAAGACGCACCCTAATGGGCTAGACACAGACCTAGTTCAGGTCGACCCGGTTCGGGCCGACCCAGGGGGGGTCTCAGTCTGGGTTGGTACGGGCCCAAAACCCCCTAAAAACGGACAGGTACGTTCTTTTTCCCATACCTTGGGCTATGGACCTCCGATCGACACACCGTCAGTTGTGATGTGATCCTTGGATTGAGACGGTCGTTTCAGAATATTACATTCACGGTTTTGGAGAACTTTGGGTATGGCCGGGTTGGTTCGTACATGAAATTAACCGGGCCCTCAGAGCGGAAACGCTTATAACTTGAGCTCCAGACATCTGATTGACGTTTCGTCGACCTTTTTGGATTCCTCTTAGTGAGAAGGACCTTTTGGATTACTCTTCTCGATTTTTGGATGTAGTTTGAGTGCGATCATGTTGGTTTGACTTAAAAACCAACTGGGCCCCTAGAACGAAAAATCCAATAACTCACAGGTCGGGCGTATAATTGACGCGCCGTCTGTCACGATGAATTCCTCATGTCAAGACGGAAAATTGAGATACATCAAATCCGGACTATGTGTCAGTTGATGTATCGACCCCCTTGGATCATGGATCGGAACCTCCCAGAATCGAGCGTGCTGTGTGCGGGAACCCTAGAGCTGGCTACGATGATGAAGATCGTACTGAAATCCTTTGTGGGTTCGATGGCGATGAAGACTACACTAAAATCCTATGTCAGTTTAGTAGTGATGAAGTCCATTCTGAAATCCTCTATGGTTTCGACGACAATTAAGACTACACTGAAATACTATGTGGGTTCGAAAATGATGAAGACTGTACTGAAATCCTTTGTTGGTTTGATGGCGATGAAGACTACACTGAAATCCTACGTGGGTTCGGCATCGATGGAGACCGTACTGAAATCCTACGTGGCTTCAACAAAGATGACTACTGTTCTTGTATCCTACGTGGGTCTGGCAGTGCTTGACTCTGTTCTTGCTATCCTACGTGGGTCTGGCATAGTAACTAGTATGTATCCTATGTGGGACCAACAGCTTAGCTGGTTTAGTATCCTACATGGGTCCCAACATAGATGAATCAGTGGCTATATCTGATCATCTCTATCACCTTACGAATAAGTATACCTGTTTTAGTTGAGTCTTGAATTCAATCAATATCTTCGTTATGATTGACTTCATTTCCTATGTGGATTGAGTTGTGTTATCCTGTGTGGATTGGGTGGTACTCCTATATGGACGTTATCGAACTTGGGCATGGATGCTGGAGCCAAGAGGGAATTGATGACTTTGTTATATATATGGGCATATACCTAAGTAGTGATGGATGTTACTTCGTGATTGTATCTTTCCTTTGTGGATTATCCTTTGTGGATTTTGGGAGACTTTCTGGGGTCTCGGGGTCCCTACTGAGTAGCATATACTAACCCCTACACGGGCTATGCCCGCACTACGTTGTTTTGGTTGCAGATGATGGACAGTGATGATCGTGGTTGAGGCTTGTGGAGCAAGTCGGTACCTGGAGGTGGACCACTAGGCAGGACGTACTCGGAGCAGATGGCTAGACCCGAGGAGCTGAGGAGGCTATCTGTACCCACCATTCAGGTGGGACTTATAGTGGACGGCTCGACGTTGTTGTTCTACATTCAGTTGGTGTAATTTTGTTCCAGTTGTACTTTACTTTCAATTTGGGTTTGTATTCTAGGCCTCTTACTTTTCCGCACTACTTTTGTACCTAGATTTACTTATTTTTACTTCTTCTTGCTTACTCTATGGTGTTTGTTTACTTTATAAAGGCAATGCCTTCCTCTTTTGTTGGGATTTACGCCTTGGTGCTAGTCGCCAGCCCCTGGCCTATGGGAGGCGGGCTTGGGGTAGTCATGGCACGGGTCCCGAGGATGGGTCATGACAAAAAAGATGTTGATGATTGTGATGAACATCTTCTTGATGCTCCAATAGAGGTACTTCAAGATTATTTTTCTGTGGAGGATTCTGAGGACTCTAAGGAAAAATTTGTGGACCAACCCACTCAGGGAAAAGAGAAAGAACAATCTGTTGCTGACTCATTACCTTTGGTACAGCCGCATCATCCAAATCCTGAGAATGCGAATCAAGCACAAGGTTCCTCTAATTCAAGGAAGAAATAAGTTGAAGAACTGTACAAAAAGGTGACTTAGTTGGAATCTGAGAATGTCACTCTGAGAAATGCCTTAGACATTGAACTATTGAGATTTCAAAAGCTGAATTATATTACAGTCTCAAGGAAAGAAGTTGAAATGTTTAAAGAGGATATGATGAATGCAGTTGTCTAGTTGAAATCTAAAATGGTTATGAAGTCAAATTTATCAGATCTAAAATTGTTTATGGAGAACCAATTTTCTTTAGTTGCAAATAGTTTTTTTAGTAGATCAGGTACTTCACCTAATTTAATCAGAAGATTTCCAGCTATCACAGCCATGATGAGCAACATGAATGACAGGTTGCAAGATCTTCAATGTAACAGTGATCCATTATTAGTGTTGCTAGACAATCAGAAATTTTTAGTGGATCAACTGACATCTAGTGAGCCACCAATCAAAACACAGTTAAATCAGATGTTAGAGAAGCTGTCAGTGATTATAGAAAAAGTGGAATGGATGCATGAGTTTTTCAGGGTCAATTTAATCAAGGATATTTATATGACTCAGGAGAACAGAGAGCTCATTATGAAACATGAAGATGGGATGATGAAGAGACTCAGGGAAAAATTTACAAAAATCAAGTCTGCATTCTAGAGGAGAAAGAACCTATTGACTCCCTTTCCCAAACCTTGATTCCTATGTATATCATTGTCATGTACATACTGCTGTTTTTGAATGAAAAATTTCCTTCATTTTTTATTTGTTTCTTTCTCTATTTTCTTTATTACTATTTTACGTTAACATATGCTAGTATATCATATTACCTAACTATTAAACATTTATTTATAGAATTTACTAATGTTCATTACAACATCAATCTGTGTTCTATTCCATATTTTATCAATCTTTTTGATATCACAAAAATTTGGAGAACTTTGGATAAACACTACATTTTTTAAGTATCTTTTTTGGAGAAATTCAGTTTTACACTTATCTTAATGGGGGAGAAATTAAAAATTGATAAATTTAATGAAAAATTAATATTTTATTTATCTTTTCAAAATTTTAAAACTATATGTAATTATTTTTGTAAGTTGATTTCATTAATTATTTTAGGGGTTTTGTGATCATCAAAAAGGTGGAGATTGTTGAGAAAAGTATTGTTTTCAACTATACATAATAATGTTATTTAAAGGTGGAGATTATTGAAAATAATACTCTATCTCTTTATGATAATTTTGATGCTCACAAATACCCTTAATTATTTTCTAATGATTTTATTTAGTATTTTTCAGGAATTTATTAATTTATTTTACTCTTGAAATAACGAGAATTTATTACTTATTCTGGAACAGCTTTAGAAAGTTATGGAAACACTGTTCATACCTTACTTATTCGGGATCTGCTTTAGCATGTCCTGGAATCACTATTCATACCCTATGTGGATAAACCTAGTGTAAGGATGAAAAGCTTGTATACTTTTCGAGATAAGAGAAAAGTATTGTTAATCAGGCATACATTATAATCAAAGTATGGAAGAAGAACCTTATGTTAGGAAGGAACCTTACTTTTGGGTTATCAACAAAGTATGGAAGGAGAACCGTACATAAGTACTAAACATTACGTTTGTTTCTCAAAATTATGGTTCATCAACCTTACTTTTTTAATCAACTATACGTTCTTTGAATGGATCTTTTATCATTCATCTAAGAGATGAAGAAAAAGTATGGATGATCAACCCTATGTTTATGATCAACCTTACGTTTGAATAAAGTAACATGAACCCTAAGTTTATGTTCAACCTTAGGTTGTCAACCCTATGTTTGGAAGCCACATCATCAACCTTACGTTTGGCGTCGGAAAGTTTGAAAGATGATATTTTTTATGCAACGGTCAGCAAGCTGATTTTTAGGCAGATTTCAAGACGGAATTAAAGTCAATTTTAAAATATGACTTTGATCGATTCAAATCCATTTTATCAATGGATTAAAGATCTAATTAAAATGAGATTTTTATGCTGAGTCTTCAGGGAAGTGACGACTACTCTCTAAATTCAAATTTTGAATATTACGAATCAGAAGGAAACTTTTATGGATCTAAATGTGCAGGGGATATGCTCAGCTTTATTATATATGTTTTCTCTGAAAGAATAGACACATGAGTGTGGTGATCAATCAATTATTCAGAATGGTGGAAAACATAGACTGCTTAAAGCACTCAGTTCTGCTGATTCAAAAGGAGCATCAAAGTTCTGCTTATTTAAGAAGAAAGAACACGATAGAAGATTAAATTGTTCTACATCAAATATCTATTGTGGATCTACTACTACTGATGTTGTAAATTATATCTCTATATTTACTGCAACCGAATCGGCTCAGAACTGCTTCGACTTGAAAATAAATATTTCTAGAGATGACGATCCATCTATTGTCAATTGCATTCTATAGCAATTGTGAAGATCAACTGGAAAATTTCTTTCTAAAATTCATTTTATCTTGAGTAACCAGCTTCTCGTACTAAGTTGAGTAGGTTCGTGTTTGAACCAGAAGGCTTTGTTATCCTGAAAATTGTAAAGGTTCCAGCTGCTAGTTTTTCAGTTGTTAGAAGGTCTTTTGAAATGAGGACCAGATAGTGAAAATCACCAAGCTCGTGGAGTTGAGCGTTGGTCGAGTGGAATAGGGGTATTATGTTCCCCGAACCACTATACATCTATGTGTCCCTGCTTTTACTTATTCTACTGCATGATCAAATATGATAAATAATAGAGGATAGAACTCGTTCAATCGAAGAGTTAACAAAAAATCTGAAAGACACAATTCACCCCTCTTGTGTATAATATGTATATTCAAGATCCAACAGATACCTTTCAAGGATTTATAAATGGGGGTTTGAGAAAAACATTTATCATGGAAACCATATTGGTGTGCGAGTAATGAGTGAACATTTTGGTTCCAATCCTGGTTAATCCATAAAATAAATTAAGGCATTTCAAAAAAGGGAGTCACCCCTAAGAGTTTTTACCATTTATATTATTTTATGGGTGGGTATCCATTTATATCGAGGGGTATGAATACCGAAACCCGATTATCCTATAATATATTTACTTCAAATAATATTTACTGACACTTTGGTGATCTAACTTCTCTAGATTGAGTAGATCTGAATGATTTTCATGATTAATATTTATGACTAGTTTAGTTTATAATCATTACCCATTATAATAATCCCGATCATAGTCTATGGTTATGGTATGATAATGTCAATATCATATTTTTTATCCTAATAATGTGGGAAATTGGTCACACTAGTGGATGAAATTGTCATCTATAAACTATAAACCTTGTATCAATTTTCTCATTATTTCTAATTCATCTAACAAATAAATTCATGGGTATACACTAGATTAAACTATGAAAAAAACCTAGTTGTTGTTCAGCAGATTTGATGGATGTTCACTTGTGAAGGTAGTTATTACAATACTAACCATCATCATAATAATACATCCATTGAGCGACTCATTGATTATATTCATAGTATGTTGAAAGCATACCCATGGGAACTGTTGAGATGGACAATAATTTGGAAAAATACTATATAGAAGGACCATAGATGACTGAGGGTAGGATGTTATACAATAGTGGAACCATGGAAATTATGGTAGGAATATCGTGAATGTAAATTAGTTTCCACTATGTATATTTGAGGTATCCTACACATATTTTTGTATGGTGCGTCTAAGAATAGAAAATTGACTTGGATGAAACTTATGTGAAAGTTTATATGGGAGTATATTGAAGATTATAGGGAAATTAAAACATATCATAAGATGGATCTGGAAATTAAAAAATTCCATTCTGCAATGTTTCTATATTATTTTTCCTTTCATAATTCCTAGGTGAACTAGGGAGACTATAAAAAAATTCAATGATCATTGGATGTGTGAGAAAATCTATAATAATGAGGTGATCTTTACTATCAATAAGAAAGTCATATTATAGTTTTCACTATCACATAAATAATTAAAGGAATAGATAATTGGTATGATGATGGTGGTTTAGACTTGAGGTCATAAAAAACAAATGACCCATTGGATTATAGTGCTACTAGACTTTTCACCTCTTAAAAATCTCATTGAGACCAGGTGTAACACCCAAGCATTTAAAAAAATGAAAATTATTTTTGATAGCATAAATTAAATGAAACACTAATCATATATGAGAATGTGACACAATATTTCATTATGATATATTTGTTTTTAAATAATATTACTCTCTATAATTTCATCTGGTACACACAAACCTGTTAATTTTATGTTCAACCTCATATTCAACACGCAACACCAATCTGAAACAACCCATATTATATATAACCATTATATTTGAGTCATTAAATAGGTGTATATGAATATTATTAACTAATTTATGAAATTTATTCATGACATACTCAACATTAATAATTGATAATTTTTTAGAAAATAATTAATCAGTTTTTATTAATGTGAATTCATTCGTCAAAAATGTGTTTCCATAAAAAATAATTTTCTTTCATGTGAAAAATATTATTACAAATTTTTTGTAACTTTTTTAAAATGAAATTAATAAATTAATATTAATTTATTTAATTTTAATATCATAATTCTGATTGGGGGAGATTTTATTTTTTGTGGAAAATACAATTTTTTTGTGAGTAGTGAAAATTCCAATTTTGGTAAAAATGTCATTTATTTTCAATATAGTATGTATTTTAAAAAAATGTCAGGTTTTTTATATGATTTAAATTATCCAAATTATTCATTATTTATATTTAATAAACATAATTACATTTTATCATTAATATATTATATTTTAGTATATGTTTTTTGCAGGATAAAAATGCATTTTCCCTCAAAATATTTCAATGTATATATTGATTCTAAATTTTAATTAAATAAAAAAAGAATGATAATGAGGAATTATTTAAATTATAAAATATATATATATATATATTATCAATATAAATGTATTAATATTTATACAATTATAATTATTAATCATAGAGTTAGTAAAAATTCATCATGTTCTTTGGAATAATACACGTCTTGAAACCCCTCTTCTTAATCCAATCTGTGGGAATCTAGTTAAATTTAAAGAAAAAAATTTAGAAAATTTATTTCAAAAAATACATATATTTTATAAATAATAATGTAAAAATTTTAATGGGGTGAGGTTTTGATATTTTTTTGAAAATATTCCTTTTTTGATGAATACTGAGAAATACTGAATTTATGTTGAAAACTTCCATTTGATTTAAATTATTTATAATGAAAATAAATATTTTATTTTTAAAAAAAATTATAAATAGTTCAACTAAACATCCATTAATAAAATGAAATAAATTTTAATAAATTTCATATAGAAAATAGATATAAAGGATTTCTAAACTTTTGAACATTTTCTCTTTAAAAACATTCTTTCTCGTCAGAAATAAAAGAACCCATACACATCGAGACCAAAATCATAAATCATAAAATATGGAATGCGGATTTAATAATAATTTGAATCATAAGAATCAATAATCATGATCCATCCATCAAACCAACATTACAATTTTTATTTCAAAAGAAGATGGACCATATAAGGGAAAGATCACCCAACATAGGGGAAAAAATAATGGAGACCAAGAACATCACCCCTAATCAAGTTCACCCCCTCCGGTTTGAAATGAGAGACATTTGAAAATAAAAAAAACATAATCTTATGGACCGCAAGAGAAGCCATGTAATATTGATCAATGGACACATTATAATCTCATAGAAATCATAGATAAAACATTTTGTTACTTTTAACATAATCTTCATATAAAATATATAAAACCAATAGATATTGAAAAATAATAAGACCTACTTCTAATACAATTCATCAGAGATAATAATAATTACCAAATGCATTGGATCTCTATTAGGAAACACCCACTATTCAAGATATAACATGATCACATAACAATATCTGGGTGTACCCATTATATCTAATGTCTTAGATCTATACCATGAATAAAGTACAAAGAGATGTCTTCATAATCCTAATAGAGATAATAATTATTATTTTATAACCTAAATTACACATTTAAATTAAATGGGATTCATTTCAATCTCTCGAAAACATGATTAACCTCTGGAAATGATATGGCTTCCATATCAATCAATTTGAATCATTATTAAACCATTGAATTGTAACGAGTTTCATAACAATATATTTGAAAAAATAATAATACATCTAGTGAATTAAGAATGATGATTTCATTATTACACATACCCATTGGAGTAGAAATATAATGTTTTTCATTGATGAATATAAAGACAATACAAAATTTCATTGAGATATTTTCAAGAAAATATCCTTTTAATTTTTAAAATCACTTTTTAAAACTAAAAGATAAAAAAAAATATAAAAATAGTTATCTTTGAAAAGAATATTTGAAAAATATAATGGAACATTGAATGAATTTTACCAGTCATTATGGATAGAAATTATACTCATTCTTTAACCATTAAAACCTTGATTCTTTCAATTTTTCAGAAACAAACGAAGAAGAATTATTTTTGAAAATGACACATGTTTCCTTAACAATATAGTAAAAAATAAATAATATGGTACAAATAACATTATTAAATTATTTATAAAAGAATAAAATATTTTGGTAAAGTATTTTTAAAAACATTTTTTGGTTGAAATGATATTTTTGACCGAAGAGAGAAGTGAAGTTGAATTTTAATAAAAATATTTTCTCTGTTATTTAAACAATGAAGGAATGAAAAATGGTATTATTGCATGATAAAACCATTAATAAATATTTTATAAGAATATTAATTAGAAATAAATTGATATATATCATAACATTCCTTCATTGGAAGAACAATCATAAATAATCCCTATAAATGATTAGATTATAACATAATAATCTTACCAATTTGTTAACATTATTTCATAATAGGCATGAAATAATAATATTAAATTAAACTTATAATATCATGAAAATAAAAATATTTATAATATGACATGTCAATGGGGATTTATATAGGCCTCATAAAATAAGATAATTCTATTTCATAATAAACATCTCAATGAAGGAAAATTGTGAATAAAATCCCTTATTGCTTTGGTAATGTTGAAACTGTAAAACACCTGAATGTGAGATCAAAAAATGGATATATAAATACCCATAAAGTTATTAATATTAATCATAAAATACATTCATGGAAATCATATACCCAAAACACAAAAAACATGTGGTTAATATGGAAAATATCTCACAAAAATAAATGTGAGATGAGAAACCCCTTACCTGAGACATCCTTTTTGTTGAACGTGATTTAACAACCAAACAGTGGATTTAAAAATATTAAAAAACTTATTATAGAACCATATTAATTTTTATAATATCATATATGATACTTTTATTGTATCTTATAACTCATGTGTTAGTAATGTTTCGTTGTTTTCATTGTTTCATGGGTTAGTTTCATTGTTTTCTAATTCATTATTTATCATGAATGTTCAGGTTATTTTTAATATTATATATTTTCTTCATCTCAAATATGATAATAATTAAATAATATTCATATAAATAATCAATTATACTTTTAATACTAGTCATTCATTATTGTTAGGCAAAATGAATTATGTTATTATTATAGAGACAATTTTTCGTATTTATGTATGAGTAACGTTTCTACTATTCATTGATCATAATGGAAAAGAGGTAAGTAATATTTTATCATCAAAGTTGATAATAATATATTATAAATAATATTATTTCTTTGAATAAAATTATATATATCATCAATTTGGTATGGGGATGAATATATCATCATATCGCTTCGTGAAGGTGGCGGTCTAAATATACACGAATGATGATATCACATTTTTAGGGTAAAAAAATGATTTTTAATATTATAGAAGGATAAATATGTATAAAATAAAATAATTTTGTCTTTTATATGATATATAATTATTATTATAACCCATATTATCATCCATGTAATGATTTAGTTTAAAAAATAACATCACTTCACGAGGTGGTAGTCTATCAGACACACGATCACCATTATCGTATCCCCATTGGAATGAATTGTAAAAAAAGATAAATATGATATAATGACTCACGATGTATAATAATTTTATAAATACAATATATAATCTTTATAATAATCATCATACCCAACATTGATAGGTGGTAATGAAAAACCAAATGAAATCGGTTCGTGATGTCGTAGTCCGCCATACACACGAATGAAGGTTTCATAACCCATTTGATAGAAGAAGGAAACAATTTAGTTTATTAAGTTAACATAATAACATCTCAATATATAGGAGATAAAAATATTATTATATATTAATCTCTTAACAATATTTTATGATGGGGTAGAATGAAATAAAATATAAAATCTCATTGAAGAACATTACCTTTTCTTCGAGAATCCTCCTTAGGTTTGTACTAAATCCATCCAAGGACGAATTTATTCTAAATAATGAGATAATAGAATATGGGGAGGCATTTATTGTAAGTTTTTTATTTATATTATCATGTAATAGTATCATGTTCACTCTTCAGTGACTAAAATAACATATAAAATGTATTTATAAAAACTCAACTTCATTTGTCTCTTTAGTAAAAAATATGTTTTCTACCTAAACATGATTACAAAAAATATTTTACCAAAAGATTGTAATCTTTTAAAAATGATTTATTAATGTTTTAATACCATATTCTTTATTTTTTACTACATTGTTTAGGAAACTTATGTCATTTTCAAAAACATTCATGTTTGGTTGTTACTGAAAAACTGAAAGGAATCATATTTTTAATGAGTATGAAATGAGAATAATTTCTAGCCATAATTACTACTAAAATGTTTTCACTATTACTTTATAGGTTTCAAAAACAATTCAAATATTATTATGTTCATTTTTTGACATTTTAGTTTTAAAAAGTAAATTTAAAAATTAAATGGATATTTTCTTTAAAAAAAATTAATGATCTTTTAATTGTATTTCTCTTTTCCAATGACAAAAACAATTATTTATAATCTAATGGGTATGTGTTTTATTGAAATCATCTTTCTTAATTAATTGGATGAATTTTTTTTTTTCAAATATTTTGGTCTAAAACACATTAATTTTAAGTGGGTTAATAAGGATACAAATTGATTTTTATGGAACCCATTTCACTTACAGAGGATAATCATGTTTCCATGATTTTGAAATAAATCTAATTTAATTTAAATGGGATAGTAAGGTTATAAAATAATAATTGTTATTTCTATGAGTCTTCAGATGATATATCTATGTACATTATTCAGGGTGTAGATCTAAGACATTAGATATAATGGGTACGCCCAGATAGTGTCATGTGAGCATGTTATATCTTATATAATGGGTGTTCCATGATAGATCTCCAATTCATTTGGTAATGATTATTATATCTGATGAATTATATTAGAATATGGTTTTATAATTTTTTGAAAATTTAATGGTTTATTTAGGGTTATATAATGATGATTTTCCATGTTAACAAAACGTTTTATCTATTATTTCCATGAGAATATAATATTTCCATTGATAAATATTTATATAAAATGGATTATGATTATTTATTTTTACGACTATCACTATTGTAAAATCCTTATTATATGTTTGATGGTATATGATTTTGGTCTTTATGTCTATGATTTCTTTAATTATTTTATGATGCAATAATATTATGTCGTTAAACCCATATACACTTATTATGCTCATTAATAGAATTTAATTGTTAATGCTAATGTTTCCCTTACAAATACTTTAACCTCACTCTTATTAGATTTCCTTTTCTAATATCTTAAAAATTGATGATTAATTAATTATGTCTTCAAGGTATTTTATATGGGTGATGATAATGACATAATTCAAAATAAGGTATGAAGTGTCATATGGGGGTAATGCTCATTTAATGAAATGAGTATCATATATGTTGTGGTTCTTCCAAATCCTATGAAAGTCCTAACATAAAATATCATTCATATTTTATGTGATCCATTTATTCTTGTTGATTTTTATGGTATGGATGGAAAATATTGGGTCATGTTTATTAATATCAAGCTAGATATTTAATGTCTTTAAATTTTGAATCAGATCTCAGACATCACATTCCAAGCAAGTACGGTTTGTATTTGAGTAAAATTTTAGATAAATTGGGGTCACAGATTTTTTTAATGTAATATTATTGTAATAATTATAAATAAAATCAATGGACTATTATATTAATGTTGGTCATATGTTCACCATCATAGACACCCTATTCGAGGGGTTGATGTTGTAAAAATTTTGAGGTTTTTATGAAATTTTGGGAGATTCTTTATTGGGTTGTGGTATTTTTAACCCCAAGGATCTAAATAATGTGTTATTTAGGGTGGTATTTTTTTCTTTTTATAGAAACAAGTACAACCTTAAAGCTTTTTGTTATCCCGTCCCATCTAGAAAGGTTGTAGGGTATGAAACCACAACTAAAGGGTAATAAGGGCGTATAACCTACCCCTTACCGACATGATGTATTAGTTATTATGAAATTTTTACAGGCTAATATTAAATTTATTTCAGAAACAAATGGGATTTTATTTAGTTAATAATAGTTTATTTAACATGGAAGAACATATATTTAAATAATTCTAATATTTGGTTTTTAACATTGTAGGGAAATGATTTAATAGTTTTAAGGATAGTTATTTATAGAATGATTTGGTTTGAACTTTTTTTATTATTATTTAATTTTGGTTAATAATGTATAATTTTTTTCAATTTCTTGAATTTCTGTACCATGTTCTAACAATTCTTGTTTTCGTTAATGTTTAAATATTGGAGGTATAGCTTGTTATCCCTATTATGGTTATGTGATCCTTTAAAAGTTGTTGTTTAGTACTTCAAGAATGAAAACAATAAATATTTACTATTGATTTTTTTGTAGAAATATATGATCTTATGGTGGGAATTTGTAAATGATAAAATTTTACATTTCATGTAAGTATATTCACTATGTTTTCAGTTTAGATGGTGAATGAATTAGTCATCTCTATGAAAATTATCTTAAAACAAAATTGTTATCCTAATACATACACTTATGATGAACTAATAGTCTTTTTGATCATCATAGATTTATGGTTTTGAATCCCTTAACATTATATTGATCATTGACATTCCTTATATCAATTAACTCAATCACTCTCTATAATTATTTATTCTCTTCCTCCATTCCCAACTATGGTATCCTATTTGGATACCTTGTTATGTGTTATTCCATATGTAATTTTTATTTATATTTAAACTATAACAACAATATGTTCTATTAAACATTTTTTTAATTTGGGTTTAAAATATATTTATTTTGAAATGCTTGTACTTTGACTCTCAAGATATTGTTCACATATCGAGGAATAAATTTTTCAATGGTGGGAGGATATAACACCCTGAGTTTTTAAAAGGAGAAAAATATATTTGATAGCATAAATGATAGACAACATTAATCTTTTAAATAAATGTAAAAACCTAATAATTTATATATATATATTTTAAAAAAATATAATCTCTTCAATATCATGCAGTACACAGAACCCCTCGATTTTTACGTTCAATAGCATATTCAACACATAAAACTGAGATTAAGTGACCCTTGATATATATAACTATTATAACCATGCCATTAAATTGGTGAGTATGAATATTATTAATTAAATTATAATATATATATATATCCTACTAAATATAAATTATTGATAAATGTTTATAAAATAATCAATGAAATTTAAGTAATGCGATTTCATTCAACAAAAAGGTATTTTCTTGAAAATTGAGTTCTCTTTATGAATAGAATATTATAATAATTTTCTATAAAATTAAATAAGTAAATTTTATAAAATTAACTTCATTTTTATAATGGGAATAAAAAATATTCAGTTTGGGTGATATTATAGTATTCTTCAAAAAATATTGGGTTTTTGGTAAATATTGAAAATACATATTTTCGTGAAAATGTCATTTTTTTATCAGTAAATAAAGTAACCTAAAAGTTTCATTATATTTTTTATATGATTTTATTTAACATAATAAATCAAAATTTATATTTAATCTACTTATTTTCATTTTAAACAGCATTATATTATTTTTTTATAAGATTTGTTTCAGGATTAAAAAAACTGTATTTCTAAAAACTATTTCAATGTACATAATTTTTATCAATATTAATTAATTAAAACAACACCTAATTATGAATGATGTAAGTGAAATTTAAGGATTATATATATTTAAGAATATTAATTTACATTTATACAATCATTATTTTAGTCATAGAGTTAATATAAAATCATCTTTTTCTTGGAAATATACACTTTTCAAAAAAGAACATTTTCCTCAAATCTATGGGTTTTTATTTCAATTTAATTTTTGAGATTTATTTTTAAAAATTATTTTAAAAATGATAATCATATTTTAAATATTTATTAAAAAAATTATTTGGGTGATATTTTAAGATTTTTCAAAAAAAGCTGATTATTTAATGAATTTTGAAGAGTACTGAATATAAATTGACTACTACCATTTCATTTATATTTTTTATAAACTGTAATTATATGACAAATTGTTTTTTAGTTATATTATTTTAATTATATAAAAATTAATCCAATTTATTTCATTAGAATAAATTTCATATTGAGAATACATATAGAAACCTTTAAACATCTGAACATTTTCTATTTAAAACCCCTATTTATCATCACATTAGAAGGATTAATTTTAAATTACTTTTTTGTGATTTATTTGAATGGAATCTGGAAAATGGTTTCCATGATTGAAATTAGAAAATTTTATATCATTTTATTCATTCAAAATAATTTTTTACTAAAATAAATAGTGAATCCAATAAAAATTATTTATTGTTGTTAAGGTAAACATGGATTTATCAAGTGATAAAAAATATATGTCTAAAAATGACCGATTAAATCTTATAAAAATATTAACTGTAAATATTTCTATAATTAAAACTATGATTTTTTAAAAGGGCCTATTTTTTTCCTTTGACAAAAATAAATATTAGGGGAGCACCAAATTCTTTTTAAAAACATATAGTGTGTCCCCTCCCCCACTGATAAGAGGACACGTAATCTCCTATATTAATCACACATTAAAAATTCTATTTATGGAAAAAAATACCCAAAACACATAATAAATTCCCTCGAAAAATCATAGAAACCTTATATTTTCCAAAAATATCATATGATGGCTTTAGTGAAAACCTATGTGTGATGCGAGGATTAGCGTTAACATTTTTTAAAACGATTGTTTATATCATTTCATTATGCACCTCTTTAAATGATTATTAAACTATTCTATAATAAAAACCCAGTATCTTAAGTAGACTAATATTCTATTATGTTAATATCATAACCTAACTAATTTTCATCTTAAGTAAAATGGGGTATTAAATCATCATTCATGTCTATGGTAGACTACCGCATCGTGAACCGATGTCATTCATTTTTTGATTTCCTCTTCTCAAGGTTGGGTATGACGATGGATATAAAGTATATATATGATATTGACAATAATATTATACCTATGGAGTCATTATATTATATATTCCATCTTAAATGCCATTTATTAGGGGATACAATATTGTCACATGTGTTTGTGGAGGACTATCGCTTCACAAAGTGATGAGATTCATTTTCACTAACACATTAGATAAAATATAAAGAGGAAATGATAATTAATATATGTGATATTAATGAAATAATTTTAATATTAATAATGTATTTATAATTATGAAAATATTATATATCATTTTTTTTTAATGCTAAAATGTTGATAACATCATTCGTGTGCGTGTGGACAACCACATTCACAAAGTTGTGTTTCTATATTTTAATAACCACACCACATGGATGATATATAGAAGTGTATTTTAAAAAATAATATTGTATTTATGATCTTATGAACATTCTGTAAAGATAAAATATTACTTACCACACTTCTATAATGATCATTTTAAAATGGAAACAGTACCCATGTGTGCGTAGGACATTCCTTCTCCATGGTCATAACATTGTTCATTTTTCAAACCCATATTTCATTATTGGAGATGAAAGTTCAGTTTAATTATAAATATTATAATTGTTTGATTATTATCATTCTCGAGATGAATAAACTATATAACATACATAAAAACTAGACCTTCCATGACAAAGAATGAATGATAAAAAAGGTAATTAAAACATTTAACAATGAAAAAAATAAATATTAATAATGAACTAGTGATAATATATTATAAAATGATTATATATGATATTATAAATTTTCATATGGTTCTAGAAAAATTTAATGACATATTTAAATCCACAATACACGAGGTTAAATAACATTTAATAAAAAAAGAAGTGTGACATATGGGTTTTCTTATCTCACTATTATTTCTACAAGATATATTCTATATTCACTACTTATGTTTGATGAATAGTGTATATAATTCCTATTATTTTATATTATTTTTATTATACATAATTTTATTGGGACTCGTATATCCATTTTAGGATCTCTCTTTCTGGTGGTTTGTGATTTTAATATTACCAAAATAGTAACATATTTTGGCCTCTATATTCTTTCATTGAGACACATGTTATTCTATACACCTACATTATTTTATAAGGTTTATACACAACCCCGTTGACATTTTATCTCAAGAATATTATTTTTTTGGTTATATTATATGTTTATTTTATTGTAATTCTTTTATGGGGATTACGATTTAATGTTACCAATGTGGTAAGAGTCTTATGTTACAATCTCATTGTTTATAAGCATTATATTTGATTATACTTCCAATGATGATATATCATGATATATCTCATAGAACGTTTCATGAATTTTATTTTACAATGGGTTTCAAGATGTTATAATGTGAAATTACTATTTTTATAATATTCAGTACTTAAAATAATTAAGAAACTATTTTTAAGAAAATCTCACTTCTTTTACTTCTTCGATCGGAGATCCATGTTTTTCAAAACCTTGTTTTCCAGAACAATTTAAAAAAATGTTCTGAACCTTTTCCAAATTATTTATTAATCAAATTTTTACCCATTTTTTTCTTTTTCTAAACAATTCAATCGAATCATATATAATTTTCAAAAATAATTGTTGTTTGGATTTTATTGAAAAAGTTAAAGGAATCATTATTTTAATGTGAACTAAATAAACTAAAAATTCAACATTCATGATAGTTAAATGTTTCAAAACTCCCTTTGTAATGATCAAATATTATTTTCATGGAATTTTATTTTAAATTTTTTTTATACATTTATTTTTGTAAATTCATTTTGAAAATTAAAAGGTTTATTTCCCCCTAGAAAAATATTAAGGATAATTTTATGTAATTTCAATTCTTCAATGTCAAAAATATTTTATTCATACTATAATTGGTATATTTTTATTAACATAATCCTTCTTATTTATCTACATGGATTAATACTATTTCACTGATATTTTTTTGGAAATAATTTTTTTCACAAGGAGTAATCATGTATCAAAGTGATTGTTATAGAACCCATTTTCTTTCCATGGGTTATTCATAATTCAGATAGATTGTTATAGAACACATTTCATTTTGAATAGTTAATCATATTCATTGAGATTAACAGAAACCCCATTTATTTTCAATGGTTAAATCATATTATAACGGAATAATGATAATTTATATCAGTTATATGATGAAAATCTATGTGCATCATTAATGTTGTGGTTATTGTACATTATATACTATGGGTTAAACCAAATGGCTCTGGATATGCCCATTATAGCTTATGTGGTGGATGTGATCATATAGTTCTCTAATGATAGGGGTATTTATTATGTTATCTAGATAATTATATTGTTAGTCAGTCCTATTGTTACTTTAATTTTATGTGTTATATAAGGTTTTTAAGTGTTATATAATGACTATATTCCAATATATCAATTCACATTACCTATGATTCCATGATATTGTAATGTTTCCATTGAAAATGACTAATATCACATGGATCATGATTATTGATTATTATGAATATCTCCTTTTTAATTCCTTATTCAATGTTTCATGAATGATGATTCTGGTCTTTATGGGTATGATTTATTTTATGATTGCCTCATGAACTCTGATTATGTTGTTATAACATTTTCCATATCTTATACCCTTTGATGACATTTAGTTGTTAATTTTTATGTTTACCCTTAATAATAATTGGATCTCACCCTTCTTATGGTTCATTTTCCCCAAGTTATAACTAACCAGTTTAAATAAATTTTTCCTAAAAGATATTTTATATTGATGATGATGATAACTTAATTGGAAATAAGGGGATACGGGTTGAGTGGGATAAATTAACATTTAACAACATTAGTATTGTTTATGTAGGATTTTGTCTTAATTTTCTAAAATTATAAACATAAATGTTACCTGATAATATAAGTGATATATTTTTTCTTTCTCATGTTTTAAATTTATATTGGTATAAAATTGGATCACAATTATCACCATGAAGCCGAAAATGTTAATATTTTGAATTTAGCACAGGATCAAAGTGTGTAGTATTTGGGATGTTATTTCAGGTATGTAAGATATTTGATACATAGATAGTCAATTTTTGAGGTTTCATAGGGAAGCATTTCAAAATAGTTATATTTTTAGTAGGCCATGGTGAATCCACTTAATGATGATTTATATTGACTTTTATGAAGATATGTAAAGCAATCATTCATCCAGAATCATTTTTTTATTAGGTATTGTGATTTAATGTATTTCTTTCACTGATTCATTCTAGATATATAACGGGGTATAAGGGGAAAATCTATGATGAACCCTTAAAGTAAGGAAAATATATATAGAATTATTATAAACCACTATGTGAAAATGATGTAGAACTGTTTCCATCATATTATGTTGTGTGTTCTTCTATAACCAAATGAGAGATTCAGTAGCCATTTTTCATGACCATTGATCCACAATGGAGTTAAGAATATAATTTTCTATCTTTTCCATTTTTATGTAAATTATATTTTCATACTCTATTCTATTTTCCTTATCCTATTAACTATAAATAGAACACAACCAAATAAATTCCCTCATAAAATGACTTTTGAGGTACTCAAAGTCGTATTTTAGTCATTAATTTTGGACCCTACATTTAGCGCATTGGGTGTGTATTTGATGATGAGAATAAAATAAATACATGATTAGATAATTAAACACATTGAATTATTAATGAAATTTTATGTCATTATAGTCCTTGAAGTATATCATTATTTCTAAACTTTATCCTTTTTCTTTCCGTAATAATTTCAATGGTTAAGATAACATTCAATTCTTTGTGATAATGTATAATGTAGTGATTTCATTTTTTAAGGTGAAACCAAGAAATCCATGGGTCATAAGCATTCTAATACATCCCCATTTCTTGGAGGTATATAGACATTATATAAATACCATACTTTTGGTGATGGATATTCTAATGCCACATCAGCAGTGCGACAAGTTATAAAGCTCAAAAGAAAATATGATACTAATTCCCCTATTTCACCATAAGTAGATAATGTTTTAGATGTTACAAGATATCAAGACACAACATGTATAATTATAGAAGAGAATTCAGTAGAAGAGGAAGTAGTAATAATGTCTTTTTTCATAGAAGATGAAGCTTATGTATTTGGTCTCCCTCTCTATAGATTTGAGTCCCACTGAGTGCTATATTACATCGACATTACTTCAAAACTACTTGAGGAATTTCATCAATATTTTTTTATACCAATTTTTACTCTTAAATAGGATTTAATTTCATGAAGTAGAACCGGGCTATATGTACTAGGTCATGGAAGAATATGCAAAACATCCTCACCCATGCAACGTTATACCTTGTGAGTGATCAGATGAGATCTATCAGTCATTGGATATTAAACATGGGGATAATTAGGGTTGAATATTAAAAACTATATTATCTATTTTTCAATGTTCAAGATATTAAAGGGGTATTTTGAGTATTTATAATTTGAAACTCACAGGTATGACTCAATTTTTTATAGAGCTTTTCATCAGGTAGATAAATAATGTATTAATCAACTAGAGGGGGTAGCACAAAAGTAGGTGGTATTTATATCTATCAGATAAGAGTACATCTACCAGTTAGAGGATAGCCTAGATGCAGTGTTTGATGTTTGTGAATTCTAATCGTCTCATATAGTGGGGTGTGTTCCTAGAAAATGAAGATATGATATATGGTCTTATAAGGGCCATTAATGAGAATAAATTTTTTGGAGGAGAAATCATGGTAGAAAAAAATTTATTAAATCATTATGAAATAGGCTACCCAAGAATGAGTATTCCATTTCCCAGGAATATTTATTTGAGAAATATTTGTTAATGGGTAAGTGATTTTATTTTATACATAACCATCCTTATTTTTTTCAAGTAATAATAATATTACTTTTCACACTCTATGTTCCATCCATCACATATTGATGAAATAATATAAATAATAACCATTAAATATTATGTCCCATGTGAGTCATACATATATTGGACATTAGATACAATTATAGGTTTATTAGTAACATGAGTGTTCACGATAAGGAGGGATGGAAGACGGATAAAATACCTCATTGACAACCATGAGGGAGACCATTGTGGAATGAGAATACACATCTATATAAATCAAATAAAATGGAATTAAAAATCAATTTATAGAATGTATGGGGAACCACACCATTTGTTTTAATCGTTTAATTGTGTACATAGAACAAATTAAGAGGTAACTATGAATCAAAAAAATCTAAAATGACAGTTAAAGGAAGATAATAGGTAGATAATGATCATTTAACAAATTCAAAACACTGGCTCAACTACTATAATGATGTAGATATATCCATGAGGATGTGTACATACATTTAGAGGTGGACGTTGGACTATTATATCACCACAATATATGATTCTATTTAGAAATGATAAGAGTGGTTCTTTTGAGGTGTGTGACCTGTATGGGAGTTAGTCCTCTCCTATATATTTTCATCACCTTATGGGATCACAGTTATATATGAGAGTGGATGTAGATACCAATCATGGGAGAAATTGTGGGTTTATTGATGACCATGATGATCACAGAGATTATGAGAAATTTTAGGGCTATGTTATTATGTGTCGAGAATATTAATTATGTGTTGTAATGATATATTATGTATATAGCCTAGTTCTCTAAATACAATTTAAAACTGGGTGGGGGAATAGTAATATGATTCGTTCATTCCCTAGGATTGAAATAATTTGTGTTACCATGTTATCTTAGTTTATGGTCACATAGAATTGACCAAAATAGGATATTATTTAAGGTTGTATAGATTATACTGATTATTTTAATTTTTAATGTCATTCAATAAAGAATAACGCATGATATGACCAAATTATTAATAGATGAATATGAATATAGTCTTATTTTACATCCAAATTTTCATTAGGGGAACATAGAAGAATGTGCATGTTGTGTGTTTTTATGATTCCTTGACCAAGGGGATATTGGAGTTTATCTTTATACAAGTTGAACTATAAGGGATATAATATTTCATCTTCTTGTTCCATGGACTTTTTCGTTGTATGTAATCATCATATTCGTTCTAGGTGGGTATAATGGGAACATAATGCTATAATTTGTCCAAAGAATGTTTTGGGAAGGAAGAGAAATATAGCTTTGATATAGATAATATATATAATAATCACTATATATCCCATGGAATTAAAATCATGAAATATATTTTTATGAAAGTTATATTCTCTTTATACAGATTTAGCTCATGTACAGGAGGTATTGGGAAACATTCATGGGTTCTATGATGGAGAGAAATGTAGAATAGATGTGAACAATGAAGGGGATTTATCCCCCAAGAAAAACAATGAAACCTCTTCTGGATTGACAACATTTATATGAAAATGAAATGGAATTGTCTTGGAATTTTTTGGAGGAGAAGTGGGAATATTATGAATTGAGATACCTTCCACATATTATATTACATTTTCAAATTCAAATTTATAGTCGGATCTAATAATTTTTTTCCAAATATCACTATGTATCACATCATATGGGAATCAAGACATACATAGTGTGGTGGTCCCAATAAGGGAGATTAAGGCATAACTAATTATCTGATGTAGTGGGAATCATGTCATACAAAGGTGTAGAGGTTATGTGGTATGATACCAATACTAATATGGTAGAATCCTCATATTCAAGATGCTAATACATCACATGTTTATTGTGTAATATGATGGATAATAAATCATGTATATTAACATCACATGACAATGATACTCAAAACTAATTTTTACATAATATAATGTATAATATGAACATATAAGATAATATTAGGAAGAAAGGATGATTAACATATTTTTTAATTTCATATGGTATGGAATGAAAGGGATTTATTATATTTGTGGTTATAAGTGTCATGACCCACCTTCACAAAGATGAGGGAAGTGACAAAAGATTTCCAAACCCTTCCTTCTTCATGTTTTAGGAGAGATAATCACCCCTGAGACCCACCTTCAATAGGACTCGGAGCAGTGACTAGCACCAATAGTGTAGAATAACACGTAATATGGAAGGAATTACCCTTTGTGTTTTTTAGGATCGGGATATAAGACACTAAATAACAAACAACACCAAAACTAGAAGTAAAAGTAAATCCAAAACAATCCATTCCCATATGCATGTTTTAATAATAAGTGCAACAAAAATATAGAAAACTCTAATGGAAAATACCAAATGAAAAGAAAATAAGCAATATCAACGGTCCCAATGTTTGAACTAGTAGGGTTAGGAATAGTCCTCGAAGTCCTCCTGGAAACCTAAATACAATTTTTTGTACGTAGGGTGAGTATACATGTATACCTAGTAGGGAAAACCAAAATCTCTCATGCACAAGTGGGGAGGCAATCTAATAAACTGTGGGAAAAAGGAGATAACTGAAGCACCTAGCAAGAAAATTATCCACCCAAACCTCACCAAGTCACACACCCCAAATAAAGATATTCCAGTAAATTAATAGTAATAACACATTGATATTTGGGTACCCCAGACCACTTTTCCACAAGTTAATGAAGTCATCCTACGCATCAGACATCCCCCTCCATTCTCACCACATTCCAACTTCCATACCCCACCCACACACCCCTGGGCCACAACAAACACATGAAACCACACCCATAGACACCTGGTCCAGAACAAGTACCACAATGCTCGAAGACAAATGGGCCCGAACAACCAGTACTACGCCTGAAGACACATGGGCCTCATCCCGAACACACATAGGAAACAACCTGCCCGCACACACTTGGGTCAACCACCATAACATACTATGACCAAAGAATCATGGGCTATATTATACCTCAGGATGTCACAACCTACCTGAAGAATCTTGGGATAATCAGGAAAGGGAGTTGAAAAGATGCTAATAACCATCCACTCAAAAGAGTGTTGGAAAAAACACCTACCCCATGAATTGGGGGTGTTTGGAACAAAGTTCTCAACATGGGTGGGGAAAGAATAAGAAAACATAATAACTAAATTATACATATCGGTATACAAGCACTCTTCCCAACCTAGGGGTTCCAAAACCCTCCCATACATAAACACCCTTGTTACTATTCAATCATTAGATGCACCACAGCCATAACCCATTCCCAGAAAACAATTCCCCATTGAACACATTCCTATTTTCAGATTCATGTGATTCCATTTAAATAATTATTTATTATCGGGCAACTAACAAGAATAGCCACAAGCCAAGGAATGAAAAATATCAAAGCAGTAGTATAAGCATTCACACCTGGTTATATGGTAAAGTCCCAACAACAAAAAGGATATGTGAGATCCCTCAAAGTACTGGAACCAAACCAAGATCCAACATACATCCCTATATGGCCTCATATACACAACCCAACAACTGGACTACTTGGGATCCCATCCCCATCCATGTAACCTCGCAAGCAGAACAGTCACACTTGTTACCAAGACAATGTAAGAGAGTTTTCATATTCAACCACACCATTCAATAAGTTTTGTCCTTTCGTTTGGTTAACCAGTGTGATCAAAAAATGATTATTTTTCACTGGAAATCCATTTAATCAACTGAGTTTATTGGATTATCCAATTTCCATGTAAAATCCATCCAATCATATAATTATCACGAAAAAAATGGTTCATCAGTGCACAAGAAAGGACCACAAATGACCACAATTTTTAGTGGGCATAATCCCAAACAAATCATAACATATAATCAAGGATAAGAGTATAAAATAACATCATCAAATACCCCCTTCATTCTTTAATAGTACATTTATTATCTTCGTTATGGTTTGGTTTAATCCATCCCCAATAGAAAGAGTTTCACACCCACCTCGAATGATACACAGTAAATAGAGATGAAGGAAAAGCCCTACATGGATGATCAACGATCTATACCTTTTTCCAGGCACCAAGAACTGGGGATGCACGACATGCAGGGGAGGAACTTAGAGGAATCCATGATAAAAGATGAAGGGCATCATCACATGCGCACCACTAGTCTCGAGAAGGGGGACTCCAAATGCACCATGGAAAGCAAAGAGATTAGAATAGGAGGAGGAGGAATCCCCGTGCGATTAATGGTGAGATCGAAGGGTTGCAGGATATGAATTTTGAACTTCTTTAAAGGAATATTATTGTTTGACCATGTGGTTGGATGGTTACACATGATGGAATTAATTGTTATTTAATAATTCTCATCAGATAGGTGTCCATAACAGTTGTGCGTTAAAGGATTTCATTTAATGAGAAGAAAATGAGTCTGTTGAGGGTCACCCCACTATTATGGGATTTAGAACAATTTTATGGGAAAATAATGACCTTAAACCATATTAAAAATATTAAAAGTCATAAAATTGGCGTAATAAAAGAACTATTGAAGAAAAACCCCAAAAACCCCATGTGGAACCGATCGAGTGACACGCAGATCGGTGACACACCAATTGTTGAGACGGATCGGAAACTCACCAATGGGTGACACCGCAGTGACATCCTACCATCGACATGCCTCCCTTTCAGGGAAACCCAAACACAAGAAATTTGGTAATGTAATGGAACAAGAGTGTAGGGACATTATATTAGATACCTCTCAAACTTTTCTAATCGTCGATAATTGAAACTAAACCTATTTCTACATAGAGGTGTTCAAAAAACTACCTCGAAACATACCTTTCATGAACAAATCACCCAAGAGACCTGGGAACACCTCTACCCTAGGTGACCACAAAAACATATAATGTTCACAATGTCGAGATGGATTACAGAGTCCCTCCCCCCATGCCAAGATACTATCTGCTTGGGGTGGCACTGACTCGCCCACACTAGTTTAATCACATCCACTTTAATCCATCTTGATTAGGGATCAGGTCCTCCCCTTTCCACATTAAGGACTATTCACATACACTCATATAACAAGGAGATCAACGCATTTAATAGTTTACCAGATCCACCACTACATCATAACAAGTATGAAACAAAATAGAACAGAACTCTAATCAGATCTGGGTAGTGGGTGTGCATCTGGGCCTCACGTTCCCAGGTACTCTCCTCGAGGCCAACATGCCTCCACAACACATGAACCAAAAGAATGGTTCATCCATAAAGCACATTTTCTTCACAATCCTCGATCCTCACTAGTCTCTCTACGAATGTCACGTCGTCCTCAATATCCAACTCTCCCCAGTCAAGGAAATGTGAATCGTCTCTAAATACCGACAGAGCTGAGACACATGGAAGACGATGTGCACCCTTAGAAGCGGTGGTGGTAGAGTTAGTGGATATGTTTGTTCGCCGACCCACCAAAACACCTCGAAGTGTCCTACGAACCGGGTAGAAATCTTACTCCACTTTTTAGACCTCCATTTCCCACGCCGAGATGATACTATCAAGACCACATGGTCCCCATCCTCTAACTCCAAGGTTATCCTCCTATGATCAGTATAAGACTTCTAACAGTCCTGAGAATCCTTCCTCCTCTCTTGTATTATCTGAACATTCTTTTTGGTTCTCTACACCACCTTTGATCCAAAAATACTTGCTATGACAACTTCTGCCTATCACACGGGTGAGCGACACGGCCTCCCGTAAAAAACATCGAACAGAGTCGTGCCAATGGTAGAATGATAGCTATTGTTTTAGGAAAACGGTAACAGAGGGATTTATCATACCCACGATCCCCCCAAAGTCTAAAACACATGCCCGAAGCATATCATCAAACGTCTGGATGGTGCGCTCTATTTACCTATCTGTCTCAGGGTGTAATATAGTGCTATGGTGATGCTTGGTGACAAAAGTATACTGAAATCCCCTCCAAACACATGAGGTAAAACGTGCATCCCTATATGAAACTTTGGACCTCGTAACACTATGAAACTGCACCTCCTAATCCTCATACCTCTGTGCTAAGGCATCCACCACACTCGACTCCTTGATTTCCATGAAATTAGCTGATTTCATCATCTTGTCTACCACTACCTTGATAGTAGCACAACCTCCTTCAACCATGGGTAGTCCTATAACCAAATCCATCAAGATTTTATCCCATTTAAACATGGGGACATTAAAGGGTTGTAACAAACCACGTGATATGTGTTGTTCAGCCATCATCTACTGACAGATGAGGCACTATTCGCAAAACTCTGCCACTTCCCACTTCACTCTGGGCCACCAAAACTGAACCCTCAAGCCCCAGTACATCTTGGATAATTCTGGGTGAACCACCATGGGTGTATTTTGGAACTCCCAAAGATACATCTCATGCATTCCAATGGGGATGAACAACATTCCATGAAACAAAATCTGATTCTTCCCATCATATGACCATCCTCCTGGAGCATCACCCTGGACAACACGATCACGGATCACTTCAGTCTCTATGTCCCCCCCACTAAGACTCCTCCACCAGCTACAATATAGAGGACTACATGACCATCTTCAACATATATCCTCTATCATCCTCCACCATTGCATCTAGGTGTTTGGAATCCAACCCCTCCATCGCCTTTTATGCATCTGCTGATTCTCAAACCACGTCCTTTTTCGACTTCCTAGTCAAGGCATTGGCCACCACATTCCCCTTTCCTAAGGTGTGAAAAATTTAGAAGTAATATTCCAGAAGAAACTCCATCGACCACAGATGCCGCACATTTTGGACCCATTGGGAAAATACATACCTAAAGATATTATGATATGTGAAGACCCAAAAGTCCTCCCAGATGAGGTAGTGTCGCCACTATATCAGTGCAAACACAACCGCTGTGAGCTCCAAGTCATGTGTGGCATAGTTACACTCATGGGGACACAACTACCTAGATCCATAATAGATCACCACTATTTTACATCAGCACACATCCAATGCCTTGGATTGAAGCATCATAGAAAACCTCAAACATCACCTCTTATTCTTGAAACCTCAGCACTGGGGTAGTAACCAACTTCCCCTTTAGATAATTGAAGGCTTCCTGGCACTACTCACTCCACATGATGGTCTGGTCCTTTCTAGTCAACATTTTCATTGGAGCTGCAACTGGAGAGAAGTTGGCAGAAACCTCTGATAATAACCAGATAAATCCAGGAAACTCGAACCTCTACCACATTCATGGGTTCTTCATAGGAAACAATTGCCTCGACCATCAATAGATCTACTCTAATCCCTATTCGGACACCACATGTCAAAGGATGTGCACTTATCATGTCTTGAACTTTCACTTGGACACCTTCCTGTAGAGCTGGTGATGTCAGAGAACCCCAAAAACCATTCTCACATGCTTGGCATGATCCTCCTAAGATCTTTAATAGATTAGGATGTTGTCAATAAAAATAACCATGAACTAGTCCAAATATTCCTAGAAGATGGAGTTCATGAGTCCCATGAACATGGTCAGTGCATTCGTAATGCCGAACATCATAACTACGAACTCAAATTGACCATATACACACCAGAAGAAAGTCTTAGATATTTCACCCTCCTTCACGCTAAAATGGTGATATCCTAACCGCGGGTCAATCTTGTAGAACTATCTCTCCCCCTTCAACTGATCAAAAATATCATCTCTCCTCGGGAGAGGGTAAAGATTCTTGACTGTTACCAGATTTTGTCTCTGGTAGTCTATGCACAGCCTAAGGCCACCATCCTCCTTCTTTGAGAACAAGACCATAGAACCCTTGGTGACCTACATGGTAGAACAAAACCCTTATTCATCATATCATCAATCTGAATATGCAACTCCCATAACTCATATGGCATCATCCGATAGGGACCCATAAAAATCGGATGGGCACCGGGTTGCAAGACTATCCCAAACTCAACATCACATCGAGGGGGTAGATTCACCCCATCCTTAGAGAAGACGTCCATGAACACAATGGCGGTCTCCATGACTTCCACCATATCTGTTTCTGTTAACTCCACTGACAACTCAGCTAACAAGGAATGATAGGGCCCCACTTGATAGTTTCCCTCTTGGAAACCTCTCTCTTCGACAAAAGTCACATGTTGGCCACCCAAATCTGATAAGACAATCCTTCTTCAAAAGCAGTCGATAATGGTACATATATGGAATAGCCAGTTTGTGCCGAAAATGTCATCCTATGGCTTAATTTGTAGTAAAATAATTTCTCCACTAGACTTATGTTGTCCTAACATCAGTCTATATCCGCGGAAAACATGAGACAATTTGGTCTAACCTCCGACTAGCCTACTCAAAACAAAGGGTACAAGAAGTCTCTCTGCATCTAGACACAAAGGAAGGGCTAGAGTGGGTGAAACAAAGGAGTGTGAAGCTCTTGAATCAAATGAGGCACATGCAAGAGTACCAAAAAATCTGATCGTACCATGAACTACCTCTGGCCCTACTAGAACTGTTTCCTCAGCCGCGTGCAACTACCCATGCACATCTCTTCTGCACCATGTCAGTTTTCTTCCTCCTCGACCACGCCCTAGTAGAGGTCCCTAAGGAGTGCCCTAAGGATATCCTCCTACAACATCTACTCTCGGAGGAGCTAGAGATCACTGTCTCTACTGCTGCTGTTGAAAGGGCCTAGCTGGAAACTGTTACTGCTATGGTGTGCACTGAGTTTAACCACCCCACTCTACTGTACTTGGTCCTGCCACTAATGTTGAAGGTTCCCACGACTGCCAAAGACGAGGAATCTCAGTCCAGGACCCGTAAGGATGGGGTAAGGACCGAGAGATTGAAACCGGAACTACTAGGTCCTACTCCTCACTGGACGAAACCAGGAAGGCCCTGACAATGAAGGCATGTTGCAAATAGCCTTCCCCTTTGACAAGCCCAACTGGTTCCCCTCTCGCGGAACTCCTCCCAACATGTGATTCCTCTCCACTAATTTGGCCTTCTTATGGACCTCCATGTAGTTCGGTAGTGTAAAGGGAGTAACAAAATACTGAAGAGAATGTCTGAGTGCCTCCCCTAAATGTCTCTCACGGGACCCCTCATCCGGAAAAAGGTCCATATCAAAGAAAATGAGATCCTTGAATTGGTTCCCCAAATACCTTACTGACATGCTCAATTGCTGCAGGGAGAGTAGATATTGTCTCTTCTCTGCCTTCATCATGGTAGAGAGGTATTCTTCCCAAAACAATCTCTCAATGTCGGTCCATAAAACCTCATCCTCCCTCGTCTCCCTGAGATAGAGCATCCACCACTAACACATCGCACCCCATATCTAGATTAATGCTAGAGGAACCTAGTGCTCTGTGGGAGCATGAATAAAGATGAAATATGTCACCAGCTCCTCGTGCCAGCTCTCTATCCCCATGTCTAAGACGTAGAAATCGTACTTCCCGAGGGTATGATGCTGAAAGGAACAAAGAATCCTCTACCACTAGACATCCTCTTCCTCTTGATCATCACTCTACTGATCAGCCAAATCGGCCTCCTGGGCCTCGATCTCCAATACTATCAATGGTCACCGTCTAGGTGTCATAGCTACATGGTAAACATGGAATGCCTAATACTGAGTAGTGTAGAAGATTGATTTTAATTTTTCATATTTATATAATTTATTTTAAATCCCCAAAATAACCAATACACACTTGAACCAAAGTCATTATGATGGATGTAAAATTCTTAGGGTCTCAACCCTGGAATCAGTATAGCCTCACTTGGTCATTTGGTAGGTCGATAGTCCATTCATTAGATAACAGGGGGGGCCTAAAATTAAATTTCTAAGATGTTATTCCCTGGCCTATTTCACATTCCATGATTTCCTAACAATGTTTCCCTATAATCTCGTGCATTACTCACTGTGCCTAACTCAAAAATCCATCATATCTCTTAACCTTCATTTGATATAATTCTGTCATGACCCACCTTTACCATGATGAGGGATGGGACAAAATATTTCCAAACCCTTCCTTCCTCAAGTTGATGGAGCGATAATGACCCCCGAGACCCGCCTTCAATAGGTCCCACAGTGACGACTAACACCAAGGGTATAAAATCACACGTAATAGAGAAGGAATTACCCTTTTTATTTAGTAGGATTGGGAGATAAGATAGTAAATCCCACAATACACCAAAACATGATTTAACTTTAAACTCAAAACAATCCATTTCGATATGCATATTCTAATAATAAGGGATACAAAAATAAAAAAACTCCAAAGGAATGTACCCAAAGAAAAGTAAATCAACAATGCCAATGGTCCCAACGTCTAAACTAGTCGAGTCCAACATGGTCCTCAATGTCTTCCTAGAAACCTGTAAACTATTTTATAATCTTTGGGTGAGTATAAAAGTATACCCAGTAGGGAAAACCAAAATCTCTCGTGCAGAAGTGGGGAGGCACTCTAATTCCCTCTAAGATAAAGGTGATAACCAAATCACCTAGCAAGGAAACTATCCACCCAAACATCACTAAGGAACACTCCCAAAACAAAACTATTGAAATAACTTAATATTAATAACACGTAAATATTTTGGTACCCCACACCACATTCCCGTGGTTATTAAAGACAACCTACATGTCATACCTCCCCCACCATTCTCACAGGAGTCCCACCGCCATACCCCTACCGCACACACATGGGATATCACAAACACACATCCCACCCGCACACACCTCGGCCACAACGTCCACACAAAACCATGTCTACAGAAACCAAGGCAAGAAAAAAATACCACCACGCCTGAAGACACATGGGCCTGAAAAACCACTTCCACGTTCGAAGACACTTGAGCCTCATCTCGATGACACTTAGAAAACTACCGGACCGCAAACATCTAGGACAACCACCACAACATACTATTTCCAATGAATCTTGGGCTATAATAGACCTTAGGCCATCACAGCCTACCTGAAGAATCTTGGGCAACTTGGGAAAGGGATCCCAAAAGGAACTAACAATTATCCAGTGGATCGTACCACGATTCATAGTTTCATTTTCATCATTACACCACTTTGATAAACTTTTTTATATGTAATGTTATAAAAATAATATCAAATTTAAGTCCATGTTTGAATCATTTATCATGTGTTTATCACTGTTAAAAATGTTAATGTTACTTTTTTATGATTCCATTGTAGAAGGTGGTGGTTTTGATGACCCATGTTGATGTCCAAGAAAAATGGGACAAACTACGCCAGATCCATGCACACTAGTGGACTCATCCATGCACTACGCATGAACCATGAATCCAAATAGGTTGAAACCTTGTGGGATGGTAGAAAATTCATTGGGATAAATTTCATATGAATGAAACCAAGACAAATTCGGCCATCTAGTATCCCAACCGACCTGATCTATCAAGCACACCGAATTTTCACGAACTCAAAAGTGTTGTGCTGTGATCTGTCCATATCTCACACTCCACTTGTCCAAATAGAGACAAAAATTTTGTTGAAATATTAAAAAATTGGGGATACAATTCTGTTATTTTATCCAAAGCTAGATAATGTTGTCTGGAGCTCGAAACCCATATGACAAATTGTTTTAAGAAATCTTTGTGCTCAAAACCACCATCCCATTTTCCTATAAAATGGCACCTTTGGCTCCCCATTTGAATGTTCGGCCAGGAGGCCATGATCAGGTATTTCTGAATCCCAAAGGATTCCTCTCATCTTAAAAGGAGTTATGGAGGCCCAAATATACATAGGGGGATCAAGGATAATGGTGAAGTTCTACTCGAGCTTCCTCCTCCTCCTAATGTCGAGCTAAATGGTGGACGATCATTTCGAGTGAGCTACACACACATTGGAGGGAGTTACATCACATGTTATTCTACTAGTTTTGCGTAATTTGTGTGAAAATTATTTCAATTATTTCTAATCTTGACATTGTTTTCCTCTTATTTCATTTGGATTGTTAAAAATTTGTGAAACACTTTTTATTTCTACACGGATTGGGTTGAAATTTCATGTGGGAATCCTGGGTTGTTCCAACATGAAAAGAGAATAGTCATATTTTTCTCCCACATACATATGATTTTAGTTTGTTTTGGTAGACATTATTCTCTATTCTTGATATCCAATCCTTGACAACACAATTGTTGTGTTAAGGGGTGGTTCTTTGAGCATCGTTTTAGAGGCAAGAGGGAAGCTGAGATCTTGATAACCCTCAACCAAATTATTCCATTAAACCATGTGTATTATTCATAATAATGAAGAAACCAAGATGTGTAGTGAACATGAAATTATATACTTATTTCAAAATTCTAAAACACCACTTTTTTTATCAACAATTAAACTCTTTAAATCATGTCATTTTCTTTAAACTGCTTTAAAACCACCCCTATTTTAGTACTTATAAAAAATGCTCACTCTAAACCCAAGAATGCTCCTTGATTGATGACCTAGGGTATGACCTAGACTATAAATAAACCTTAAAATCATAATCAATTTGACGTGTAATGACAGCACGGACAAATTTTGGCGTCGTTTTCAGGGAGTGCTTTGGTTAGTAGTGCGTGTTTTTTCTAAATGTTTTGTAAATTATGTGGATATTTATCTATTTAATATTATACCTATACCTATATTTTTTGTTTTCTTATCTATTTTTTGTGTAGGTTTGGTGCATGAAGCATTATAATCTAGGCGACATGCCTCCTTTTGAACCCTAACCGGAGAGGATCCTACATCAGCAACACCGAGACAGTGAAGAGAACCCTTCGAAGGAGGACAGACAATACATTGACACTCTTCTTGATCCTTCCTCTTCTTCTTCTGAAACCAACATAAAAACTAAAATAAACTTACATAAAATGGCTGAAAATAACTAGACATGAAAATAAATAACCTCGTTTGATGTTGATATCCAAACCACTTACACTCAAATGCAAGGTGAGGACCCAATTTTGAACTAAAATCTGGTCTAATACATTTATTACCAAGATTCTAGGGACTTCTTGGAGAAGATCCACATAAAAAATTAAAATAATTTCATACTGTGTATTCTACATTAAAACCTCATAATATGGATTAAGAACATGTAATTCTCAGAGCATGTAAAGACCCTTAAAATTCAAGGATTGTTTTTAAATTTTCTTGGGAATTTTACAAGAACGCAGTTTTTTACGGCACCTGATTTCGAGGCCCGGTGTGCCCAGAATCAATTGCCGAAGTTTGGCGCGGGTACGTTCAGTGAACGAATGAGCGAGTTTTCATAACTTTTGAACGGTTCTCAGAATCAAAATCTGAGGGCACTGATGGAATCTTAGCGCTGGTAATTTCTTAAGAACCCCTTTTCTGGAGTTGCATTTTCTCGGATGAGGTTATTAAATTTTGGGGTTAACTAAAGAATAAAATAAAATTTTGTGCAACCGAATTTTATTTTTATTTAAGGTAACTTAACCCTAAGCTTGATGGTTGGAGTGGGACCCACTAATACCCTAACTCCTAGCTAGGATATTAGTGAGGAGGGGCCCACAGGATCCCCACCCCTTTATTTCCTTTTACCTTCCACATACTTTTAATATGGTAACTCACCCGCACCCCCCTTTTTTAAATTCCAAGTCAACTCTCGCGTTTAATTAAATTTTAAACACCTCATTAATTGGTCAATGGTCATTAATTAAATCGTGATCTATTTTGAATTTCAAAACAGTTGGCATGGGAAATAAAATAAGGAAAAGCCTTATTTTATTAAGGGGTTGTTTCGTTGTGCGAGAAGAATTGGGAGAGGAATAACTCAAGGCTTGAATCTTCACCTTCTTCATTGAAGAAAGTGAAGAATGCAAAGGATGAACCGTCACCGATGAAGAACACCGGCCTCTGACGAAGGGCAATGAAGAACACCGAACCCTCGGAGATCGACGACGCGACGCCGTGTACCGCGACGCCGACGATCCTCCTTCCGCGACGCTTCATCCGCGATGTTCCTTCTCCCGTGACAATCTTCGATCATCAACTGCTTGATGTAGGGGGTTTGGTTTAATTAAATCTATGTGAATTATATCCTCGACATGTGTTTAATTTTCGGAAATCGTTTGAACCGCTACCGCGGTGGGTACGGACCAACGAACAAGTCTGAACCCACCGTTTCTTTGTTCTTGGTGAGCGGATCGACGGGTGACGATGAAGTAGGCCGAAAAGGCGTTATGTGGACTTCGCAGTGAAGGGTCGGTCCCGGGAGGACTGCTGGCGAAGCCGGAAGGAAAAACGGACCACAGAGCGCGTCCGGTGGTCCGTGGAAGACCCCGCCGGCGGGCCACTCCGGCACGGCGGCGCCGGCGGCCGGAGGCGGCGGCCGACACTGGATGACCGCCAGGAGGCGGCGGCGCCCAGTACGCCACCGGGAAGGACCGCCGCGGCTTCAGCCGTGGCTGCAGGCCATTGGTCTCGCGACCGCGTGGGACAGAATGGGGGGACGCGGCGCTGGGCCGCGTCCGCTGGCAAGGAACGGCCCCCACGCGGGGGCCGCGGCGGTAATCAAGGGGGCAACCACCCCCATTGCACGGCCGCTCGGCCAGCGCCGAGCCACCCCGGGGCGGACCGGCCGCACTGGGCCGGGCCGCCCCGGCCGGGCCGGGCCACGCCCATCCGAGTCGGACCCGGACCGGGGTCGGGTCAACCCGGTTCGGGCCGACCCGGGGGAGGGGGGTTGGGCCGGGTCGGACTGGGCCCAGACCCCCCTTTTTCGTAACTTTTCGGTCTTTTTCCCATAACATGGGATAGATAACCCCGAGTGACGCACCATTATTTGCGTAGAAATCCTTGGATTGAGACGGCCGTTTCGGTATATTACACTCAAGGTTTCGAAGAATATTGTGTATGGTCGGGTTGGTTCGTACACGAAACGAACCGGGCCCTCGGAGCAGAAACGCTTATAACTTGAGCTCCGGACGTCCGATTAAGGTGTCGTCGACTTTTCTGGTTTCCTCTTAGTGATACAGACCTTTTGGCTTACTCCACTCGAGGTTTGGACGCAGTGGGAGTGCGGTCGGGTAGTTTTTGACTTAAACACCAACCAAGCCCCTAGAACGAAAAAGCCAGTAACTCTCATACCATGCGTCTGATTGACGCGCCGTCTATCACGTTGAGTTCCTCATGTCGAGAAGGAACTTTGAGATACATCAAATATGGACTACGTGTCAGTTGATGTATTAACCCCCTTGGCTCGTGGAGCGGACCCTCCCGGAACGAGCATGTTGTGTGCGGGAAACCTAGAGATGGTTGCGACTATGACGATGAAGACCGTACTGAAATCCTATGTGGGTTCAACGGAGATGAAGACTGCACTGAAATCTTATGTGGGTTCAGCAATGATGATGAACGTACTAAAATCCTATGTGGGTTCGATGAAGATGAAGATTGCACTGAAATCCTATGTGGGTTTGGCAGCAATGAAGACCGTACTGAAATCTTATGTGGGTTCGATGGAGATGAAAACTGCACTGAAATCCTATGTGGGTTCGGAAGTGATGAAGACCGTACTGAAATACTACATGGGTTCGATGGAGATGAATAAGACACTGAAATCCTATGTGGGTTCGGCAGCGATGAAGACCGTACTGAAATCCTATGTGGGTTCGACGGCAATGACTACTGTTCTTGTATCCTACGTGGGTCTGGCAGTGTCTGACTCTGTTCTTGCTATCCTATGTGGGTCTGGCAGAGTAGCTGATTTAGCAACCTACGTGGGTCCTAGCTTAGATGAATCAGTGGCCATAACTGATCATCTCTATCACCGAATAGGTATACCTGTGTGAGCTGAGTCTTGACTTTCAATCATTATCTTTGATATGATTGTCTTGCTTTCTTATGTGGATTGTGTTGTGCTATCCTCTATGGACGTGATCGAACTTGGACTCGGATGTTGGAGCTGAACTGGAATGATGACTTAGGAATATGTATGGTCATATACCTAAGTAGTTTTGGATGTTACTTTGTGATTGTATCTTTCCTTTGTGGATTACCCTTTTTGGATTCTGGGAGACCTTCGTGAGTCTCGGGGTCCCTACTGAGTAGCGTATACTCACCCCTGCACGGGCTATTCCCGCACTACGTTGTGTTGGTTTCAGATGACGGACATCACTGATCGAGGCTGAAGCTTGTAGAGTTGGACGGTTCCTGGAGGAGGAACTCACGATGAGTCGGTGCCGGAGGTGGATTTTATGACGAGTATGTACCTGGAGGTGGACCACTGGGGGGGCGTACGTGGGGCAGACGGTAGGACCCGAGGAGTTGGGGAGGCTATCTGTACCCACCCTTCAGGTGGGATTTTCAGTGGATGGCTCGGTGTTTCTGCTTTACTTTTCAGTTGTTGTATTTCCTTTCCAGTGGTACTTTACTTCCAGTTTGGGTTTGTATTCTGGCCCATTTACTTTTCCGCACTACTTTTTGTACCCAGTTTTACATAGTGTTTACTTCTGCTTACTTACATTGTGGTGTTTGTTTACATTATAAAGTCAATGAATTCCCCTTTTTGTTGGGATTTACGTCATGGTGCTAGTCGCCAGCCCCTGGCCTATGGGAGGCGGTCTTGGGATAGTCACCGCACGAGTCCCGAGGACGAGTCGTGACAAATTGGTATCAGAGAAGTTCAGTTCTACCACAGAACTCTGGACTCTAATCTTTCTTCTATGTGAAGCAATAATGTTAAGGGTATTGAGTGTGGTTATCAGTCCAGGGAGTCCAGTGTTGGTGCGGCGGCCGACGTATCCATACACAAGGACCCTGACTTCTGATTTCCAACTCAATGCACGAAAACATTGATTGCATGTGTGTTTCAAAAGTTTTCTTTGTGATTACAATGTGTCAGCTCACTAGGTATACTATTTTGACCGTGGCGCACCTGTTTCTTTTCAGGATGGCCCCACGACGGCAGCCAGCTAGGGTTCCGAGCGTTGTGCGAGACGACAGCCCACCGAGCGACGGGGCATCGGTGCAGGGCCCTTTGATAGTGGAGGCACCGGCGATACCTCTACCCGCCGAGCCACTGATGCTACCAGTCCCAACCGTTGATAGTGCACGTCGCCTTAGTGCACTCAATGAGTTTCAGCATCAGTGACCACGCACGTTCCGCGGGGAGATGGACCCTCAGGAAGCCAAGGATTGGTTGGAGGTGATTGAGTGAGTTTTCAGGATAGTGGGGACACCAACTGACCTCATGGTGATACTCGCAGCGAGCCTCCTTCATGCGGCAGTAGGAAAATGGTGGATCTTGATGCTCTAGGTGCACGACGTGGCATCACTCATCTGGACGGACTTTGAGAGCCTCTTCTGCTCGGAGTTCATCCCAGCCACCCTCCGTGCGGTGCGCATCTAGGAGCTTCTACAGTTGCGGCAGGGCAGCATGATGGTCACCTAGTACTCGGGGAGATTTACCGATCTCTCGCGCTATTCGACGGACATGGTACGGGACCCATTCTTCTAGGCCCAGACCTTCGTGCAGGGACTGAGGCATGAGATCAGGGCATCGATGACCCCCCTCAGCATTCCGACTCAGGAAGGAGTACTAGAGCGAGCTCTTCTCATAGAGAGATTTCTTTCCGAGCCTATGCCCACAGCGAGACCTACTGCAGGGCGGCACATAGCAGAGTCGTCTGCAGCTGGCAGTCGACGGATGACATAGGGGTCCAGGAAGACCGGACCATCAGGCAGATGACCTTAGGACACTAGCTCAGAGGTGCGGGGCACAGGGTGCAGAGCCAACCTTCCGAGGAGCAGACAGTGCTACGGATGCGGGGGGCAGGTCCACATGTCTCATGACTACCCGACCCGTCATACATAGGAGCAGTAGACTGTTGAGGGGCCACCCAGGCAGAGGCAGAGGGTTGACCGTGGTGGTCCGCCGAGAGCAGGCGGATGAGGCAGAGGAGCTGGTCGAGCAGCAGGTGGTGGGAGACGCTTTGAGGCTTTACCACCACAACCACCCGGAGGTCCACCCCGACCATAGGGAGCTGGCGGGCAGAGACAGGCTCAGCTTCAGGCAGCGGAGTCCTATGACCACGGTGCGCTAGAGATGATTCGAGGTATGATCTCTGTCTACTCCACCTTTGCTGTAGTTCTTATAGACACATGTGCGAGTCATTATTTTATTTCCGCTTCCCTTGTTCAGAGTTCGGATATTCCGATTGAGCCGTTGGCTCGATCATTACGGCTAGGGACTCCTATGGGAGAAGACTCGACAATTACGCACTGGTGCCGGCAGTGTGAGATTACTCTAGGAGGTGAGATCTTCGGCTGGGATCTTCTTATAGTGGCATTGAGGCCATACAATGTCATCTTGGGCATGGATTGGTTAACTACAGTCCATGATTAGATTGAATGTATTAGGCGCAAGGTGCGGTGTGTACGCACCGATGGGAGCAGGTTCACCTTCACCGGCGATAAGGGAGCCTTTGCAGCATAGGATGGACTCACGCAGAGGATATGAAAACCCATCACTCATCAGTTGGCTAGCATCATCCTAGGAGCAGTTGACGTGCATAGTCCTAGTTTTCCTGTAGTGTTGGATCAGTATGTGGACGTTTTCCCCGATGACGTCTCAGGGATACCTCCTCGTAGAGAGGTAGACTTCTATATTGACCTGTACCCCGGGACATCCCCTATATCCACTCAAATATATTAGATGTCCCCCGTTGAGCTTCGAGAGATACGGGTACAGTTGGAGGACTTACAGAGCAAGGGATTCATCTGACCCAGTGTTTCACCCTTGGCTTCCCCGATATTGTTCGCCAACAAGGCGGACGGGAGCATGCGACTTTGTGGCGACTGTAGTCGCCTGAACCCGGTGACCTTGAGGAACAAGTATCCGCTACCGAGGATTGAAGACCTCTTTGATCAGCTCAAGGGATCATGGTGGTTCTCAAAGATAGACCTTAGATCAGGCTATCATCAGCTCAGATTTCGAGACGAGGACGTGCAGAAGACGGCCTTCAGATGTCGGTATGGCCACTATGAGTTCTTGTTTATGCCTTTCGGTGTAACAAAAACTCCAATAGTGATCATGGGTCTCATGAACATGATCTTTCAGCCATAACTCGATCGATTTGTCCTGGTCTTCATCGACGACATATTGATATACTCAACCACTGAGGAGGAGCACGCCTACCACTTGCGGGTTGTACTAGACACACTCCGATAGAACCATCTTTATGGAAAACACTCGAAGTTTCATTTATAGTTACGTGAGGTCCACTTCTTGGGACACGTCATCTATGAGGCGGGAGTCACGGTGGATCCCGCGAAGATCGAGGCAGTGCTAGCTTGGGAGCCACCCAGGAGCGTGACGGAGGTGCGGAGTTTCATGGGTCTAGGTGGGTAGTACTGGAGGTTTGTGCCAAACTTCTACAAAGTTGCGGCACTACTCTCAGCTTTGGAGATGAAGGGGAAACCCTTCATGTGGTCAGACAGATGTCAGCAGAGCTTCCAGGAGCTGAGACAGAGATTGACCAGCGCACCTATCTTGAGGCTACCAGAGGAGGGAGTAGGGTACATAGTCTACTGCGATGCATCAGGGACCGGACTCGGATGTGTCCTGATGCCGGAAGAGGTCATGATCACCTATGTATCACGTCCGTTGAGGAAGCATGAGCAGAACTACGCTACCCATGACCTACATTTAGTAGTAGTGGTCTTCACTCTGAAGATGTGGTGACACTATCTGATGTGCGAGCGCTTTACAGTCTACTCTGACCACCAAAGTCGCAGGTACATCTTCTTGCAGAAGGACCTGAATCTAAGACAACGACGATGGGTCGAGTTCCTCCAGGACTATGAATTTCTGATAGTCTATACTCCTGGGAAGGGGAACATAGTATTTTATTCTCTCATCAGGAGGACGGGCATCCAGCTACTCGGAGAGGCGACAGAGCATCTATCCGCTTTGCAGATATCCTTTGTGGATATAGATGGAGCAGCCTTTCTTCAGTCACTCATAGTCACCCCTCAAATACTGTTACGGATCAGAGAGGCACAGCGTAAGGACGCTGACTGTGAGACGCAGCGTGCGCATATATCATCAGGACAGGCACCTGATGGATTCTCTATAGGAGGAGAGCATGATGTCCTTTTCAGAGGATGTACCATGGTAGCAGCTGCTTTGCAGGAGGAGGTGATGAGAGAGTTTCACACTTCCCCTTTAGCGGTACATCCAGGAGTGGAGAAGATGTACCAAGATCTCAGACGACAGCACTGGTGGCCGGGTATGAAGAAGGTTGTGGCAGAGTTCGTTTCTCGATACCTCACCTGCCAGCAGGTGAAGGCACAGCACCAGGTACCAGTAGGCTTGGTATAGCCCTTGGAGGTCCCGGAGTGGAAGTGGTATGGGATATATATGGATTTCGTGACTGGACATCCACGTACTTCCAGAGTTCACGACGCCATTTGGGTGATTGTCGACCGACTCACCAAGTTGGCCCACTTCTTACCCATTAGAGAGCAGGGCTAAGTAGAGATCTTGGGACGCCTCTAAGTTTAGGAGATTGTACGGCTTCATGGTGTGACATCGTCTATCGTATCCGATCGAGATGCTCACTTTACTTCCTGACATTGGAAGGGGTTGTAGGAGGCATTCGAGACGCAAGTACATCTGAGCACCACCTTTCACCCTCAAACGGATGGTGATATGGAGAGAACCATTCAGACTCTTAAGGACATGCTCCATGAATGTGTCCTCGACATTGGTCGTAGCTGGGAAAACCATCTACCCTTGGTGGAGTTCACGTAAAACAAGAGCTACCATCCACCATTGGGATGGCACCATACGAGGTGTTGTACGGCCGACCTTGTAGATCACCTCTGTGCTGGACAGACCCTGGGGAGTCAGCACTTGTGGGACCAGAGATGGTCCAGGCCACGACAGAGAAGGTCCATGTCATCCAGGGGCGGATGAGGATAGTTTAGAACCGGCAAAAGTCTTATGATGATAGGAGGCGGAGGCCACTAGAGTTCGAGGATGGCGACCACGTCTTCTTGCGGGTCTCACATTGACGTGGATTATGGAGATTTGGCCGAGGCAGCAAGTTATCTCCATGCTTCATCGGACCATTCCAGGTCCTCAGCAAGATAGGCGAGGTGGCTTATCGCCTGTCCATACCACCTCAGTCGCACCGGGTGCACAACGTCTTCCACGTATCTCAGTTGAGGAGATATGTACATGACCCGATGCATATCATCGACCATGGGGAGTTGAACATTGATGATGTGGTGACATTTTCATATGTCCCAGTGGAGATTGAGGATCGACAGGAGCAGGTCCTATGTGGACGGTCGATTCCTCCAGTGCGCATCAGATGGAAGAACGAGAACCTCCAAGAGAGCACTTGGGAGCGGGAGGCTCAGATGCGTACACAGTACCCCTTTTTTTCTGTAGTTTATGATGTATCTTTACGGGGACGTAAAGTTCTGAGGTGGGAGTAATGTAAAGATCCGTAAAATTCAAGGAATTTTTTTTACTTTTCTTGGAAATTTTACAAGAACTCAGTTTCTGACGGCACCTGATTCCGAGGCCCAGTGTGCCCAGAATCAATTTCCGAAGTTTGGCTCGGGTACGTTCAGTGAACGAATGGGCGGGTTTTCCTAACTTTTGAACTGGTGCTCAGAATCGAAATATGGGGGCACCGATGGAATCGTAGCGCCGGTAATTGCTTAATAACACCTCTTCTGGAGTTGCGTTTTCTCGGGTGAGGTTATTAAATATTGGGGTTAACTAAAGAATAAAATAAAACTTTTTGCAACCGAATTTTATTTTTATTTAAGGTAGCTTAACCTTAATCTTGATGGTTATAGTGGGACCCACTAATACCCTAACTCCTAGGTAGGATATTAGTGAGGTGGGTCCCACATGATCCCCACCCCTTTATTTATTTTTACCTTCCATGTACTTTTAATATGGTAACTCACCCGCACCCCCCTTTTTTAAATGCCATGTCAACTCTCGCGTTTAATTAAATTTTAAACACCTCATTAATTGGTCAATGCTCATTAATTAAATCGTGATCTGTTTTGAATTTCAAAACAGTTGGCATGGGAAATAAAATAAGGAAATGCCTTATTTTATTAAGGGGTTGTTTCGTTGTGCGAGAAGAATTAGGAGAGGAATAACTCAAACCTTGAATCTTCACCTTCTTCGTTGAAGAACGTGAAGAACACGAAGAACGCACCATCGCCGATGAAGAGCGCCGTCCTTCGACGAAGGGCAACGAAGAACGCCGAACCCTCGGAGATCAATGCCGCGACGCCGTGTACCGCGACGCTGACGATCCTCGTTCTGTGACGCTTCTTCCGCGACGTTCCTTCTCCTGCGAAAATCTTCGATCATCAACCGCTTGAGGTAGGGGGTTTGGTTTAACTAAATCTATGTAAATTATATCCTCTACATGTGTTTAATTGTCGAAAGTCATTGAAACCGCTAATGCGGTGGGTGCGGACCAACGAACAAGTCTGAACCCGCCGTTTCTTTGTTCTTGGTGTGTAGATCAACGAGCGACAACGAAGCAAGACGCAAAGGCGTTATGACGACTTCGTAGTTAAGGTAAGGTCCCAAGAGGACCACTGGTGAAGCCAGCAGGCAAAACCGACCACCGGAGCGCGTCTGGTGGTCCGCGGAAGACCCCGCCGGTGGCCAGAGGCGGTAGCCGGCACCGGCTGGCCGCCAGGAGGCGGCGACGCCCGGCACACCGCTGGGAAGTACCGCCGCTGCGGCAGGAGGCAGGTCCCGCGACCATGCGGGCCCGAAGGGGGGGGGGGGGGGGGGACGCGGCACTGGGCCGCGTCCGCTGGCAAGGAAAGGCCCCCACGTGGGGGCCGCAGTGGCAATCAAGGGGGAAACCGCCCCCTTTGCGCGGCCGCTCGGCAAGTGTCGAGCCAACCCCGCTCGCCCCGCACCGAGCCGCCCCGGGCTGGGCCGGACAGGCCGCACTGGGCCGGGCCACCCAAGCTGGGTAGGGAGGGCCCACTCGGGGGGGGGGGGGGTCGGACGAGGCCTAGACTCCCACTTTTTCAGAACTTTTCGGTCTTTTGCTCATAACATGGGCTACAGACCCCCCGATTGACACACCGTTAGTTGTTTAGAGATCTTTGGATCGAGACGGTCATTGCGGTTTATTACACTCAAGGTTTCGGAGAACATTGGGTAAGTCAGGGTTGGTTCGAACAGGAAACTAACCGGGGCCTCGGAGCAGAAACGCTTATAACTTGAGCTCCGAACGTTCGATTGACATGCCATAGACTTTGTTGGTTTCCTATTATTGAGATGGACCATTTGGCTTACTCTGCTCGAGGTTTGGATGTAGTTGGAGTGCGGTCGGGTTGGTTTTGACTTAAAAACCAACCGTGCCCCTGGAATGAAATAGCCAATAACTCTCAGACCGGGAGTCCGATTGACGCGCCGTCTGTCACGTTGAGTTTCTCATGTCGAGACGAAACTTTGAGATACATCAACTTTGGACTACGTGTCAGTTCATGTATCGACCCCCTTGGCTCGTGGAGCGGACCCTCCCGTAATGAGCATGCAGTGTGCGGGAACCCTAGAGCTGGCTGCGACTGTGACGATGAAGACCATACTGAAATCCTATGTGGGTTCAACGGAGATGAAGAATGCACTGAAATCTTATGTGGGTTCAGCAGTGATGAAGACCATACTAAAATCCTATGTGGGTTCGACGGAGATGAAGACTTCACTGAAATCCAATGTGGGTTCGGTAGCGATGAAGCCCGTACTGAAATCCTATGTGAGTTCGACGGAGATGAAGACTGCACTGAAATCCTATGTGGGTTCGTCAGCGATGAACACCGTACTGAAATCCAATGTGGGTTCTACGGAGATGAAGACTGCACTAAAATCCTATGTGGGTTCGGCAACAATGAAGACCGAACTGAAATCCTATGTGGGTTCGACGACAATGACTACTGTTCTTGTATCCTACGTGGGTCTGGCAGTGTCTGACTCTGTTCTTGCTATCCTATGTGGGTCTGGCAGAGTAGCTGATTTAGCATCCTATGTGGGTCCCAACTTAGATGAATCAGTGTCTATATCTGATCATCTCTATCGCCGAAGAGGTATACCTATGTGAGATGAGTCTTGAATATCAGTCTTTATCTTCGATATGATTGACTTGCTTTACTATGTGGATTGTGTTGGGCTATACGGTGTGGATGTGATCGAACTTGGGATCGGATGTTGGAGCCGAACTGAAATTGATGACTTAGGTATATGTATGGGCATATACCTAAGTAGTGTTGGATGTTACTTAATGATTGTATCTTTCTTTTATGGATTACCCTTTGTGGATTCTAGGAGACCTTCGGGGGTCTCGGGGTCCCTACTGAGTAGCGTATACTCACCCCTGCATGGGATATGCCTGCACTACGTTGTGTTGGTTGCAGACGTCAGATATCACTGATCGAGGCTGAATCTTGTAAAGATGGACTTCTTAGAGGTGGAAATCACGGCGAGTCGGTGCCAGAGGTGGAATTTAAGACGAGTCGGTACCTGGAGGTGGACCACTGGGCGGGACATACGCGGGGCAGACGGTAGGACCCGAGGAGCTGGGGAGGCTATTTGTACCCACCCTTCATGTGGGATTTCTAGTGGATGGCTCGGTGTTGCTCCTTTACTTTTCAGTTTCTCTATTTCCTTTCCGGTTGTACTTTACTTCCAGTTTAGGTTTGTATTCTAGCCCATTTACATTTCCGCTCTACTTTTTGTACCCAGTTTTATTTAGTGTTTACTTCTTCTTACTTACTCTGTGGTGTTTGTTTACTTTATAAATGCAATGGCTTCCCCTTTTGTGTCAGGATTTTCGCCTTGGTGCTAGTCGCCAGCCCCTGGCCTATGGGAGGCGGGTTTGGGGTAGTCACGGCATGGGTCCCGAGGATGGGTCGTGACAGAGCATTCCCATTTTCATTATAATACACTGCAAAATACTGGATTTACTATTTTAATTCAACAATTAGAGGCTGGGAGGACATGAAAAGCCTTTTCCTTGAGAAATATTTCCCAGCATCTCAAAATGCAACTATAAAGAAAGAAATTTTTGGTGTAATGAGGTCACAAGGAGAAACATTACATGAATATTAGGAACTCTTTATAAGGTTATGTTCAAGTTTCCACACCACCAAATAAGTGATTAAATTTTAATTCAACATTTTTATGATGGTTTAATTTCACATTGATAGAAACATAATTGATGCTGCTGCAGGTGGTGCGTTGGTATTTAAGACTCTAATTTCTACAGAAACCATGATTGATAACATGGTACAGAACACTCAATAATTTGGTACAACTTCTAATGTAACCGTTCGAGGATTCCATGATGTGAAAAGTACCGAATTCGAGAGGAAGGTGGACACGAAGTTCCAAGAGGTATGTACCCTTATATGAAAACTTGCTCTTTCCCAAGGTAAATCCCAATCTCCTCCTCCCATCTATTATGGAATTGGCTCTTCTAACACTGACTACTCTGACCAATGCCTCCAATTGAGAGAAACTTCTGAGAGCTATGAGGAAATCTTTGCAGGATGCCCCTATGAACAACCATTTAAGAAAGAACGTTATTATCCGCCCCACCCTAGGTAGAAAGATAACCAAGACTATTGGAAGTGGGGGTATTCAAACTAGACCGATCAACCATGAAACCAACAAGGTTAGAGTATTCATCCACCATGACCACCCAGAAATCCCCAACCACCCCAAATCCCTTTCCAACAAACCCCTCCAAATAATGTTCCCATCCTAAAAGATATTATGGAACAAATGACTGCCAACAATATCTAATTACAAACAACCACTCAGGCATCCATACAAGACCTCGAAACCCAATTAGGCCAACTAGCTAACTCGGTGGAGGAAATTAAATGTCATTGGTCGGGTAAACTACCCTCTTACCTAGTAGTTTAGCCTTCAGATAAAGGTAATGTTAGTTCCATCACCCTTAAGAGTGGAAAACAACATAAAACCCAAATGAACCCTCAATTTGATTCATCCAGTCCTTAGGAAACAACAATACCAACTTCTAAAATGGTCGAAGAGAATAAAATCCTTATTATGAGAGTTTCCCTTCAAAATGAAAGACTGTGTATGTCGATGAGTTGACTATCTAAAAAATTCCTCTTCCATTTCCCCAAAAGTCCACCAAACCAAGAAAACAAAATGAAACTGAACATGATAAAGAAATATTGGAAACATTTAAAAAGGTGAAAGTTAACATTCCATTGATTGACGTCGTGAATCAATTTCCATGATACACCAAGTTTTTAAAAGAGATCTGTACACACCAAAAGAGACTTTGGGGTCATGATAAGGTATGATTTGGGAGGAATGTCTCAGCATTGATAGAACCATAACTGCCTACCAAATTCAATGAACCTATAACCTTCTTGATTCCATGGACTATTAGGGTGTATACATTTTTCAATTCTATGCTTTATTTATGTGCTTCTATAAATGTGATGACTCACTCTATTTAATCGTTACTGTAGGTTGGGGAACTAAAGACCACTTTAATTGTTGTTCAACTGGCCAATCAGAGTACCACACACCCTTCTGGTGTGTTAGAGGATTTTATTTTGATGGTGAAAATTTTAGTGTTTGTCACTACTTTTTATGTGCTAAAAATGGAAGATGATAGGATGAATGGACATGCCACAATTATATTGGGAAGACCCTACATGAAAACCACCAAAACCATAATTAATGTCTTTAATGGTACATAATATATGGAATTTGGTTGTGACATGGTCCATTTCAACATCTTTGATGCCCTAAAGAACCCCTCAGAAGAACATCCATCCCTCTTTGTTAATTAAATTCTTCTACCTTCTCCTGAAAACACATATTATCATTCCCACAATCCCCTTTATGAGTTTTCATCGTTGATTGATATTCTTGGTAAAGAATAATGAATTGAATGTTGTAGTGGTCTATAGAAATGTAATGGATGTTTGTTAATTTATGATTTCTTCAACAACGAGGATCCAATGACCATCGATGATACTACTAAGCTTGTAAAATCTCCTTACACATCTAAGGATGATACTCTTGAGCAGTTAGATGAGATCAGTGACCTCTAAATTTCACACACATAATCACTTGAATCCAAAATTCTCTTTAACTGGAACTAAATATTCTTCTTAATGAATCAAAATATTCATTTTTTGAGAATAGAAACAAGTTTCACATCATCATTTCTAGATCACTCCCTCATGAGCATGAATTGTGACTGTTTGAACATTTGAGTTAGTATAAAAAAGCATTGGGATGGAAACTTGCAGAAATTATTAGTATTAGCCCATCAATTTACACACATAATATTTTATTAAATGGTGAGGCTAATCTAGTGAGGCAGGAACAATGTCGATTGAACCCAAACATCCTTGATGTTTTGAAAAAGGAGGTAAAAAATTATTGGGTGTTGGAATCATTTACCCCATCTCTGAAATTAAATGGTCCAATCCCATTCATATATTCCCTAAACAAATTGTCCTTATACTAACCAAAAATGAAAACAATAAATTGGTTCCAACTTGTGTGCAGAATAGTTGGCATGTCTGCATAGACTATCGCCGAATAAACCAACACACCAAGAATGACCATTTCCCATTTCAATTCATTGAAAAAATTCTAGAGAGGCTAGCTAGTAAGTCCCACTATTGTTTCCTTGATGGTTATTCTGGATACCTTCAAATCCATGTTTCCCCAGATGACTAGGAAAAGATGACTTTCACTTTCCCCTTTGGCACATTTTCCTATAGAAGGATTCCATTTGGTCTGTTCAATTCTCTAGGTACTTTCTAGTGATGTATGGTTAGTATTTTTTGGATTATGAAGAGAATTTCATGAAAGTATTCATGGAAGATTTCTCTATTTATGGATCTTCTTTTTATGAATGTTTGAGTAGCGTTTCATTAGTCCTACGTTGCTGAATTGATATGAATTTCGTATTAAATTATGATAAATTCCATTTCATGGTGAGAAAATGTATATTTTTGGGACATGTCATTTTTGGGGATGGTATTCATGTAGATATATCAAAAGTGGATGTCATTTCTTCCCTACCAATCCCCAAAAATGTATGGGATGTGTGTTATTTCCTTGGTCATGTTGGATTATACAATCGTTTCATTCGTGGCATTAGTAAAATTTCACTCCACTTATCCCGGTTACTCTAAAAAATGAATTGGTTTTTGATAAATAATTTGAGGAATCTTTTAATAAGTTAATAGGGAGTCTCACATCACCCCCAGTAATCCAACCACCTTGGTGGGATTTACCATTGGAGATCATGTGTAACGCCTCTAACTATGTAGTTGGGGTAGTCATGTCACAAAGGGTCGATCGAGCTCCACATGTCATTGCTTATGCCTCACGTACTTTGGACCATTCCCAAGAAAACTAAACCACAACTGAAAAATTATTTCTTTCCATTCTGTTTTCCTTGGATAAATTTAGGTCCAAAATTTTAGGGTCCAAAGTCATTGTATCCTTAGACCATGAAACCCTATGATATCTCCTTAAGAAACTGGAAACCAAACCACATCTCATTCGCTGGATTCCCGTCCATCATAATTTCTATTTTGAAATTAATGATAAAACAGGAGAAGAGAATGTTGTGGCTGACCATATCAATATTATTCACCCATTCTCAGACATTTCCTCATCCCCATGTGTTCCCATAATGACATGTTTCTTAATGAGTAAATGTAGTGAGTGAAAGATGTTATTCCTTGGTATGCTGATATTTTAAACTATTCAGAAACGCCTTTCATTCCTACTGATTTTAATAAAAACAAGGCTGACCATATAAAATATCAGTCACATTAGTACATTTTGGATGACCCCTACCTTTGGCTCACATGTAATGATGATTTCCTCACGTGTTGTGTTCCTGATAGCGAGTTTCAGTATATCCTTATATTCTTACACACTCTTGATTGTGGGGTCACTTTGGTCCCCAACAGACTACTCTCAAGGTCCTTGGTTCTGGTCTCTTTTGGCAAACAAATCTTTGGGATGCCCCTAAATTTTCTAAATCTTTTCCTCATTGTCAAAGAATTGGGAATGTATCTAAATGAAATGAAATTACACAACAAGCATTGCTTTTTCATGACATTTTTTAGGTTTGGGGAATTGAATTTATGGGACCATTTCCCAATTCCTTTGGCAACTTGTACATTCTTTTGAAGGTTGATTATGTGTCAAAATGGGTAGAGGCATGAGCTACAAGGACTGATGATTCTATGGTAGTTGTATAATTTTTGAGAACCCAAATCATCTGTAGGTTTGTATTACCTAGGTTTATCATTTGTGAGTAGGGTTATTATTTCTACAACCGAACAATGCAGTCAGTTTTGTGTCGGTATGGGGTTGGTCATCGAGTGTCTTCTACTTATCACCCACAGACCAATGGTCAAGCTGATGTGTCAAATATGGAGGTAAAATAGTTTCATGAAAAAACGGTTCAACCCAATAGAAAATATTTGAGTCTTTAACTTGATGATTTATTATGGGCCTACCTCACGGATTTCAAATCTCCCATTGGAATGTCACCATACCGGCTTGTGTTTGGAAAGAATTTTCACCTTGCTGTTCAGATTGACCAATAGTCCAACTAGGCCATCAAAAAGAGATATTATAATCTTTCTGATGTAGGTTCTCAAAATAAGATGCAGATTCGGGAGTTGTAATAAATGAGAAGAGATTCAGATAAAACTCTAGGATTTATAAAGAGTGAACTAAGGATTTCCACGATAGTATTATCCTTCATCGCCTATTCTAAATTGGGAAGAAGGTCCTCCTATACAATGAAAGGATGAAGATTCATCCAGGTTAGCTTTGTTCCCAATTATTTTAACCATACACTATTACAAAAGTCACTCCATTTACATTGGTCTAGGTTCAAAATGAAGAAACCAATAAAACATTCACTATCAATGGGAACCAGCTAAAGCACTTATATGAATCCATTCTTGAGTCCCTGATGGATGAACTCCATGTTCACAAAGCAGTCTATGAATGAAACTCAAGATGTTTTATCCTTATTTTCCTCATTCTCTTTTCTTATAGTGAGGACACTGCAAACTTTAAGTGTGGGCGATAGGTATATTCATGGGTTAGTTAGGAATTTTCATCATCTTTCTTCATTTTATCTTCTTAGCTTCCTAAATTGTATTGTTACATTCCCCCTTCCCTCCCCCCTAATTTTTTTCCGGAATATTACTTTTTTATTCCCACATTATCTTGGAGAATGATGCCCATTTAATATTGGATGTTATTGAAAATCATGTGGAATGTTTGTATATCATGTGTTTTTTACATTGAAAAAAAATTCTGATGAAATGTGCATTTCAGCAAGAATTCAATACAGTGTTGTGACTTTCTTTTAAAATTTAGTTCTTTGTCGAGGATATAAGTAGTTGTATAATTTTGAATCCTTTGAGAAGAATGGTTCCCTTTTTGTGAATAGTTTAAGGGAAAATTGTATCACTTAATCAATCCGAATATTTTTGAACCCAACCCTGAAATGTAAAAATTTATTACTTAATGGAAGGTAAATATATGTTAGGTTTATTTTTATATACATTCCAAAATCATTTCCCGTACATTCATTCCTTATCTGATCAATTTAATTACTCTACGATATTGACCTATGAATGTGTACATATTATCTGAATGTTGTATTCCCTAAAAACAAAAAAAGGGTTTTATATTGGGAAGTTAATAAACCACCCTTCCTTGACTTTTGATCTTGTTATAACAATTACAATTAATGTCGTGAGGAGATCAAACGTGGGTTGGGAGAATAGTGTGAGATTTGTTCCAAGTGCATATTTTGAAAAATTAATAAATGAGGGGAGTGGTGAAATGTAAATCATATGGGGATATTTGGGTCGGTAGATTATGGTTTGACTTCTGGGAATTCATAAGTGAGTGAGTCTGGAAATTTTATTGCAAATTATGTGGGGCAAGTTCAATGGAAAAGATCTTGTAAGTAGACAATTATTAAAATAACATATATTTATTTGATAAAAAGTCGAAACAATAACATGAAATGTTTATCACACACAGGCATGGGGATAATTAGTAACATGACTAACTTTTTAATTATTTTCTTTTATTATTATCAGGCATCTCTTGTAATTTCATTTCGATAAAAATTTTGCGACGCCTTTTCCCCGGATCACATAGAATATCTCCTCGGTATGATTTTTTCTTTGATCAAAATTTATATCATGAGTTAAAATTTTATTTAATGATAAGTCATTATGATGTTGTAAATAAATACATGAATAATTTTTGGAATTATGACATTTCATATGAGTGAAAATGTTTAGGTGTGGTGTTGTGATCCCACCGTGATTCACCTTTTCATTTTCACCCTAACACCATTATGTTAAACTTTTTTTATATTTAAAGTTATAAAAATAATAACAAATTTAATTTCATTTTTGAATCATTTATTTTTTGTTTTTAACTGTTAAAAAGGTAAATGTTACTTGTTTTGATGATTCCATTGTAGAAGGAGGTGATTTGGAGGAGCCATGATGATGTCCAAGAAGAATGGCAGAACTGCGCAAGATTCAAGCACACCAGTGGACTCATCCATGCACTTCTCCTGAACCGCGCATCCAAATGTGATGAAATTTTGTGGGATGGTCCAAAATTAATTGTTATGCATATCATATTAAGGAATACAAGACTCATTCGTCCATATGTTTTCCCAATTGACCAGATCAATCTAGCACACCGAATCACCACGAAGTCACAAGTGGTGTGTTGTGATCAGTCCATATCATTAGATCCACATGTCCAAATGGTTCCAAACATTTGGTGGATACATTCAAGAAGTGGGGATACAACATTTTTTTTCTCCAACGCGAGATAACGCTATCTGGAGCTCGAATACCATGTTACAAGTGGTTAAAAAAAATTGTGTGCTCAAAACCACCATCCCATTTTCCAATAAAATGGAACCTTGGGCTACCCATTTGTAACTTCGTCTAGGAGGAAAATATCTGTTATTTTTGAAACCCAAAGGAGTACTCTCATCATCCAAGGAGTTTTTGTGGGGCCTATCCCCAAAGGGGGATCGTGGATGAATGAAAATTTCCACCCGAGATTCCATCTACTCCCAATGTCGAGCTAAACGGTGGACGGGCATTTCAAGGGAGATACACACACATGGGAATGAGTTCCATCACATGTTATTATACTGGTTTTGTGTAATTTTTGTTCTATATATTTCTCTTATTTTTTTAACTTGACTTGATTTTCCTTTTATTTCATTTCTATTGTTAAAATTAAGTGAAACACTTTTTATTTCAACACCGATTTGGTTGAGATTTCAAGTGGAATTATTTGGGTTTTTTCGATTGGACAAGACAAGAGTCCTATTTATCTCACACATACATAATATTTTAGTTTCTTATGGTATAAATTATTCTCTATTCTTGATACTCAAACCTTGACAACACGATTTTTGTGTCTAAGGGTGATTCTTTGAGAATCATTTAAAAGGCAATAAGGATTTTGTGATCTCGACAACCTCAACCAAAGGATTACATTAAACCATGTGTATTTTTTCAGAATGATAAACTCACCAAGATGTGTAGTTGACATTAAATGATCTCCTTATCTCAAAATTCTAAAACACGACTTTTATTTATCAACTAATAAACTCTTCAAATCAATTCATTTTCTTTAAACAGTTTTACAAACACCCATCTTTTAGTACTTCATATTAAAAATGAACAATATAAAACCACGAACTCTCTTTGAGAGATGACCTAGGGTATTCCCCATACTATAAATCAACCATAAAATCATTATCAATTTGACATGTCATGACTATGTGGTCACCACTCATATGATTGTTGAGAAAACACCCCCACCCCCCATGAAATGTGGGTGTTTAACATGATGTTCTCAACTTGGGTGGGGTGAGAATAAGAAAACATAGGAACTAAATAATACATATAGGTAGAAAAGAACTATTACCAAACTAGGGGTTCCAAAACCAACCCACACACAAACACCCTCAATACTATTAATTAAAAAGAACCACCACAACCACAACCAAGTAACAACCCATTCCCATAAAACATTTCCCCATTGAAACCATTCTATTTTTCATATTTAATTGATTAAATTTAAATAATTCTTCACTAACAAGAAACTACCAGGAATATCCACGAGACAAGGAAAGAAAAATATCCAAGCATCAATTTAAGCATTCACCCCCGGTTCTCTTGTAATGTCACAACAAAAAAAGGGATCTGTGAGATCTCTCGATGTACTAGAACCAAACCAAGCTCTAACATATATCCCCCACACGGCCTCAGATCCACTAACCAATAACTGTACAATAAGGGATCCCATCCCCATCCACATCACCCCACAAGAAAAACAATCGCACATGTTACCAATATAGAGTAATGTTGTTTTACAATTCAAACACACCATTCAATAAGTTCCTTCCTTTAGTTTGGTTAACTGGGGTGATCACACAAGGATTCTCGTTCACTGTACATCCATTTAATCAAACTAGTTTATGTGATTAACCAATTCCATGTTACAACCATCTAATCCTATAATTTTCCATAAAACAGTGGTTCATCAGTGCACAAGAAAGTACCACCATCGACTACGATTTTCAGTGGATAAAATCTCATACAGTTCAATACATATAAGCAAGGAAAAAAGAGTACAACATCATCCTAAAACACACCACTTCTTATTTTTAAATTCATTTTATTATCTTAATTAAGTTTTAGTCTCATCCGTTCCAAATGGAATCATTAGCACACCCACCCCGCATGATAAACACTAAAGAAAGTCGAAGAAAAACCTGTACCTGCATGATCAACCATCAACGTTTTTCTCCTTGTGCCAAGAATTGGGTATGTGTGACTTGCATGGGAGTAACTCTAAGGACTCAAAGAGTGATAGTGAAGGGAACTAGTATAGGTGAACCACTAATCCAGGGAAGGGGGACTCCAAACTTACCATGGAAATGAATGTGACTATCCATGAAGAAGGAGGAATCCATGTGCGATTAAAGATGGGATCCTGGAGTTATGAGATATGAGATATGAATTGATTTAAATGTGGATCACGGTTTCACCATGAGATTGAACTGTTACACATGATGGAATTAATTTTTATTTAATAATTCTTATCGGAGATGTGGCTCTAACAGCGGTGCGTTGATGTATTTCATTTAAAGAGAAGAATACAGGTCCATTGAGGTTCTCCCCACTCATAGGGGATTTAAATCATTGTTTATGGGCTAAAAAATGACATAAACCACTTTAATAAGATTAAAAGACTTAAAAGTGGAGTTACGAGATGACTAGGGAAGAAAAACACAAACAAACCCCCATGGCACTGATCGGGTGACCCACTGATTTGTGACATACTAATCGGTGAGACCAATCAGTGACTCACTGATGGGTGACACCACATTGCCATCCTTCCACCGACACCCACCCCCCCTCCCCCCTCTCAAGGCATCCCAAACACTAGAAACTTGGAAAAGTAATAGACCAGGAGGGTAGGGCCATTACAATGAGGCTTTGACTCAAACTGGATAGTTAGACTATAAATCAGGGTACATGGAGAAATACCCAACATTAAATTCAGGGCCTAGTGATACATAGAAATCCTCAGAAGGGGAGAAATGGAATTTATAGTTAAACATCATTCAATGAAAAATATGATCGGTCCATATATATAAACATTGTGTTCCTTGATAATTTTTTTAGATAATTTACTAAAACACCTAAGCTGACATGAGTCATGTTTACCAAGGTATACAAGGAGTAAAATAATATAACCCATGTCAAATGAGATCGCATGACATGGGAAAATGGGATATGAATTTAATGTCATATAGACCAATAAAAGTGACCCAACTAATGGGCAATCTTTTATAGGGAAACCATACATTACTGATCTAATCTTTTAACTTTCATAAATACATGAGGGTTTTACCCAAAGGGTACTCAAAATTCATCTGGACAATGAGAGTTGAAAAAGAAAAATTTGAATTTTAGGATATAATGAAATAATGTGGGGAAAATGGGTTTAGGATGACTGGTGAAAATGTCATTAAAATTAATATTCTACCCATTCATGTTCATGAATTTATTAAAGAAATAATTATTCTCAACCACTAACATAGTCATCAAAATATGGGGTATGTCATTTTATTTCCATGAGTCTAGTAGGGAATGTAAATTGAATTGGAGGTATTATTTTGATGTTTATTCAATCGCTATAGTAGAGACTATTTAATCATTAGTGATGATAGTGTTCCTACATTAAGAAGATGTTGAATTTCATTGTGTATTATAGATGATTTTAATGTTGATTATAACATTCTATGTTTTATTAAACATTTAATGGGGAAATCATGGGAGGGTTTGATACAAGGGACTTTCAAAAACATCTATTAATAGTAGAATCATCCTACTGTTAGATGAATATAAGGATCCCATTGGTAGGTAACAGATCATCATAATAAGGTAGTTGTTTTGAGATATAAATGAAATTAGGTATGAAGATGAGAAATCTAAATGCCTCTATATATCCCATTGGATGAGAATAGATCCAGTTGTAGTTTTTTAATGGATAGTTTTATAGGATTCTTACATAAAAGGTGGTTTTCCTATTATGTGAGGATAAGGATCTGGTGCTCTATATTAAATTGTCATAAATAAATATATTATTTTAATAGTATATAATCATATAGTATGGGAAAATTAAAATGTAGTTTAATTTCATTTTTAATTGATGTTGATCATATGTATTCAAATATTACGAAAAGAATTATGTTCTACATAGATTAAATTAATGTATTCAGGACTAAACCATTTATTTTAGTGTCATCTGATGAGGAACATAGTTTTGTGAAGCTTATCATCCTACGATATGAACATGCATATCATAGAGTTTAAGATGATGCGCCATAGACAATTGAAATTTAGTTTAACCTCTTGTAGTGAGGTTGTTGATCACATTCTTTAATGTCATATAATAAGGATGAAATGATACCAATTTTAGTATAAGATATTGAGATCCAGTGAGAAGGTTATAAAAAGTATTTTTTGAGAAACCTTCAATTAGGGGGAGCTATGAGGAACTCTCATTACATGTTTATTAAGTACACACACCATTATAATAATCATTATAGATAGTGAAACACACCAATAATTTGGTCTCTACCATTCGAGTATTTATTCTAAGTATCAATGGAATTATCATTCCCAACACCAAGTCACCCAAGATGGAGGAGAAAAGTTGAAAATTCTTATTAAAATTCAATTCAACTAGGATCTAGTGTATATAATGGTTGTAAAATTCTTGGATAAGATTAACCTCAATGGGATAAAAATAATTTTGATCATATTGAGTGATTTTTAGTGTTAAATGTTTCATGAAGTTTATTTTGTGTGATGAATGATGAACCCCAATCCACAGTACTGATTCAATTCTATACAACATGGAGTATGAAATCATTGTTGTTGATGTTTATTTCACATTCTAGTATTCCATTAGGGGATTTGAGGGATTTTAAGGCATGATTTTAATGTTATTATCTAGAATCATCTGTATAATTATAAATACGACCTTTTAAATTTCTCAATATATTCATGTTCATTCATATGATATTATGATGTATAGTTGGACCTAATATAAACATTTTTAGAAATATATTTTTTACTATGTATCACAAAAATTGTTTTCTTCAATGAGAATGGGGTAAGGGATCCCTAAATGGGGGATTATTTGAAATTTTACAAAAAATCAATCATAATTCTGGTCATCACCACCTTGATATGAATATATTTTTCTCATTTCTAATGAAACTATACATAATTGTTAATGAAACTAAATTTTTGAGTTATTGGTGATGGGTAAGAAATTCTCAATAAAAATAATAAGGTCACGGTATAACACATAATTTTTTGTGCATTCCTCTAAAACGTGTAATGAGTTTAGAATGAGGTCCTTTGAATATGTAATGAAGTGAACTCAAGGTCGACCTTGTTGATCATATGATCACTTAACATTCAAATAATTGGTTTCGAAGAGGCACCATTAAAATAAATCTACCAGTACAATAATAATTGACTGATAAAGAGAATGGACTCATCTAGGATGTAACTATCCAGGAGAAATTACATAAAACTTTGCCATGTGATATAAAATATTCTAGTTTTATTCTTTGAAAAAAATCATCAGAATATAACCAATGTCATATTGACCCCTGATCATTTCCCATTTTTCCTACCATCCACTAAACATTGTATGGATGATGATATACTTTAGTGGGTAAATATTTGAGATTAAATTGACAATATGATCCTAGAGGCACTAATGTAGATTTTGGATTACAATGACTAAGGCAATACAGATATTCTCATTGAGAGAATATATGGTCCCAGAATAGAGAAACGTGTTAATGAAGAAAAAAAGTGTTCCCATTTAATTCCTTATACTTATGAGAGATGATTTCATATAGGAACTATTCTAAGGGGATACAAAGAGGATCAAAGATTTTTTTTGGCTATGAGGTATAAAAAAATGAGGACATAATAGATACTAATTAATTTCATTGAATGAACCTGGGTATTTTTCAAACCACTGATAGGAAAAAACATTCTCAATCTTCCTAAAAGTGAAAAATTGTTTAAAACCTATGTTGGAAACAAAATATAATCAATAATATAGAGGTATTTGGAGTCTTTTAGCTCCCAAAAAATTAATCTTGTATAATTTCGACAAAAAACATGATCTTCATGGATTTGATCTCAATGCCTATATATAAGAAATTAATAAAGAGGATCTTTTTCTAGGAAACCATACATAAACACTTCATGGTCTTCATATTCACGTGGTGGGAATGAAATGTTTTGAATACTTTCTCAACTCCTTTTTGGTGGTGCTTTTACTACTGGGATTCTGTTACCAATTCAACCAAAAATCAATCCACTAGGATTATAATATGGGCCTTAATGATATGGTGCAATACTCATATACAGGTTCCAATTAACACCTTAAGTTTTTAAATATATTCTCTTTAAAAACCAAATATATTCCCTAGATATCTCAAAAATCCAATTCCTAACTAAAATTAAACCATGATAATTTTATTCACAATTATAACATATTCTATAAACACCCAAAAATTACTTGTAATTTTGTTAATTATATGGGAATTTTACGAGTCTGAAAAAATTGACGGTGCGTGATTCTGAGGCCCGTTGTGCTCAGAATAAATTTCTGAACATTTTTTTGGGTACGTTCAGTAAATGTACGAGCAGGTTTTTGTAACATTTCAACCGGTGCTTGGAATTAAAATCTGGGGGCACCGTTGAAATTGCAGCGCCGATATTGGCTTAAGGAGACCAGCACCTCGACCGTAGTAGGTCGAGGGTGAAAGATAGTATTTTTTTTGTGGAAATGAAAGTAAAATAAAAAAACATTTATTTTATTTCTAATAAAACCTCTCATATGAATTATAAAAAGTTGAGGACCACCTAAACTAAAACCCCCATTTTGAAATTAAAGGAGAAGACCACCTGAACCCTCGTTAATGGGAGAAACCCCTTTCAAATCCCCATTTTTTTGTTTGATCCAACAAAAATTAATTAAATGTTTCAACATTTAATTATTCCAAATTAAATTAGTCTACTTAATTTAATTTATATTGGCACCTCTTTTCTTTTCGAAGGATTGGTTGGCAATGTGTGGATAATTGGTAGGAATTTGTAGAGAAGTCCTACCTCTCCAACGAAGAACATATCCTCCAAATGAAGAACACCATTGAAGAACATTCTTTGGGATCAAGGAAGAGGACGAAGCACGAGCACGACTTTGGAAGCATGATTTCGGAAGTGATGGTTGTCGGAACCCTCCTTGCCTTCACCGTTTTTATCTCGCAACACATCAACGAACAATAAAGGTAGGGTTTGATGTTTTAAAAACCCCCTTACAAGTTCTTGATTTTCTTCATGATTCAAAAGTTATTGAACATCTTTCTACCACTCTAACGTGGAGGGTGCAGGCCAAACGAACATGTCCTAACCTTTTTAAAAATACCTTGTCGGTTTGATGCAATATTTGCGACGGAGGAAGACGAAAACAGGTGCTGGATATTGGCATCGGCAGGGATTCGGAATGGCGGCAGGCACCACGGCTGGCCACAAAGACAGCGGCGGTGCAACCATACTGCCAGAGAAGGGTCATGGAACATCGACCACTATAGAGGAAGGGTGGCGGCTAGAGGAGGTTGGTCGCACCATGGGGTGGCGGTGCGCGTCCGTGCTTCCCAGCGAGCAAGGGCTGCAGCGGCGAATGGAAGGCAGCTGGCATTCAGCCGGCCGCAGAGGGGCAGAGCACGACGCACCACTGGGAGGTAAGGGGCCGGCCATTTTGGTAGGCATAGAGGGGCCGAGCGGGACCCATGGTGGGTCCCTCATACTACTGGTGACCGAACAAATTCGGTCGTTCAGTGAGTGGAAGCGGGGGGCGCGCGACCCCCCCCGCCCCCCCACGCATGCGGCCAGCCCAGGCCGCCAGGACGGGCTGCCTTGTGCGGGTCGGGCCGCCTAACATGATCCGGACCCAGTTGGCCGGGTCAACCCGAACCAGGTTGGGTCGGCCCAGGCCGGGTCGGGGTAGGTCAGTTCGACTGGGTTGGACGAGACCCGAACAAGATTCGACCCTATACATTCTTTCTCCCATAACATAAGCGATGAGCATCTGTTTGACCAACCATCTGTGCTGTCAGAAACCTTGAAGTGAGATGGTCCTTTTGGTATACACCACATGAGATTTGGATAATGTTGGGGTATGGTTAGGTTGGATCGAGCACGAATCCAAATGGGGCCTTGGGAGTACAAGGCTAATAACATACAGACTGTGCGTCTGATTGACGCACTGTCTATTGTGTTGAGACCCCTATTAAAAGGTGGTCCTTTGGGATACTTCTTCATGGGAATTCATGGAAGTTGGAGTATTGTCCACCAGATTGAGGAGAATACCCTCCCAGAGACAATAAACCTTAGTGCGGGAACCTTGAAGCTGGTTGTGACATGAGAAAGGGGTCCTTCATGGGACTGTATTTTAGGATTCCACATGGATCCGCTCTATGAATCCATGTGGGTGAACTATACTAGGATCCTGTGTGGGTCTGACGATGTTATAGAATCCAATGTGGGTCTCCTGTACTATGATCATGTGTGGGTCTGATGATGTACTCGGATCATGTGTTGGACTGATGCCATACTAGGACATTGTGTGTGTCTGAAGATGTACTAGGATCATGTGTAGATCTGTTGTACTAAGATCTTCTGGGGGTCTGATGATGTACTAGGATCCTGTGTGGGTCTGATGCCATACTAGGATCCTATGTGGGTCTGACGATGTACTATGATCCTATGTGGGTTTGATGATGATTTAGGATCCTACGTGGGTCCTCTTAATGAAGTAAGAGGATTAAATAGTTACATCTAGTCATCATTACTACCGTACCTAAGATTATACCTAGTATTAGTTGAGTCTTTTCAATCGTGGTGATAGCATGGTGGTATCCTTCTGTGTGGTGTACCTGTGTGGTACTTACCTTCGTTGTATTTCATTCATTGCAGAATAGTTGATATTTGGGATTTTGAGTTTGACATTGTGATTCCTCATGATTGAGATGGGTATACTTGATAACTTAGGTATATATATGGGCATACACCAAAGTTGGGTTTTCAGTTGATTTTATGTTGTGTGGAATATCCTTTCTTGATTTTTTTTGAGACCTTAAGGGTCTCAGGGTTCCTACTTAGTATCATTATACTCACCCCTACACGGGCTATGCCCACACTTTGTTGTGTTTGGTGCAGACGACAGACAACGCTGACTGAGGACGAGAGTACCAGGACCAGACGTAGCTCGAAGGTGGACATTAGAAGAGGTGTACCATAGAGAGGGATGTTCCAGATCTATACCTACCCTTCAGGTAGGATCCTTGTCGGGTGATCATAAGATCTATTTCAGTGTACCTATACCTTTCAGTTCTCTTGTACTTTCTAGTTGGTCTTGAATTATAGCCCCTTTTACTTGCTGTACTCACACTTTTTAATATTCAGTTTACATGAGTTCGTATCTTTCTGTGTGATTGGTTGTGTGTGTTTATAGGTTATAAATTCAATGCCTTCTCGATTTTAGGGAATATGCCTTTCGTTGCTAGTCTGCAGCACCTGACCTATGGAAGGCTGGCTTGGGGTAGTCACGGCATGGGCCCCGGGGGACGGTTCGTGAAAAATTGGTATCAAAGGAGTTGGTTCTACCATATAAAATTGGACTCTGATCATTTTAATGACAATAGTGTTATGTTTAATGAGTCTAGTTATCATATTAGGGAATCCATTTCTGGTGCAGCGGCCGATGTATCCAAACACCAGGATCCTGACTTATGATTTCTGACTCAGTGCATGAAAACACTGATTGCGTGTATGTTTTCAAGAGTTTTCTTTGGGATCTCTTTGATTTATCTCAGTAGTTATAACATATTGACTTTGTCACACTTGTTTAATTTCAGGATGCCTCCACACAAATAGCCAGCTAGGGTTCCGAGTATAGTACGCACTGATAGCCCACCGAGCGACAAGGCCTCGGTGCAGAGCCCTCTTCCAGTAGAGGCACCAGCAGAGGCACCAACAGTACCAATACCCCTTGGGTCACCGATACCACCAGCCCTAGTAGCAGAGGGGTTCACACATGCATGATCATGTTGCATGAGTTCCAGTGCCAGAGGCCACCCAGGTTCAGGGGTGAGACGGACCCACATGCAGCTTTGGATTGGCTGGAGGCCGTGGTTAGAGTATCTTGACTAGTAGGGACACCAGCTGATCTCATGGTGATATTTGTCGCTAGTATTCTATAGGTAGCTGTAGGAAGATGGTAGAGCATGATGCTCTAGGTTCACGAAGAGATGACGTTTCTCTGGGAAGACAATGAGAGTCTGTTTTTGGCAGAGTTTTTCCCAGCGACTTTTTGCGTAGTGCGCATTCAGGATCTTCTTCATCTACAGTAGGGCAGCATTAATATTGTCAGTACTTAGTGAGGTTCACCGACCTCTCACGCTACTCCATAGATATGGTGCCGGACACATTCTTCAGGGATTTATCCTTTATGAAAGGAATCAGGTGGGAGATCAGTGCTTCAATGATTTCTCTCACCACCCCGATGCAAGCAGGGGTGTTAGAGAGAGCCCTCTTTGTAGAGAGTTTCCTTGTTGACTAGTCACCAGCAGTGAGACCCACCACCGGACATCACGTAGCAGAGTCTTCTACAGCTGGCAACAGAAAGTTGTCAGAGAGGTCCAAGAGGACCAGACCTACAGGTGGATGACAGCATGACTTTAGATCAGTGGTGCGGGGTACTAGAGACAGATCCAGTCATGCGAGGAACATGTAGTGTTTCACATGTGGCAGGCAGGGTCACATGGCTCGTGACTATCTGACCCTCCATAAGGATGATCAGAAAATGGTCGAAGGACCTCCCATGAAGAGATAGAGGTTTGACTGATGAGGTCCGCAGGGAGCAGGCAGACATGGCAGAGGAGATGGTCATGTTGCTGGCAATGGGCAACGATTTGAGGTGTTTCCACCACCACCACCAGGTGGTCTACCCCAACCACATGGAGTAGAAGGACAGGGGTCGAGGTCAGCTTCAGGCACCTGAGGCCAACAACCATGGTGCTGTGGATATGATACGAGGTGCGATTTGTGTCTACTCCACCTTAGCTGTAGTACTTATAGACACAAGTATGAGTCATTCATTTATTTCCACCACCCTCGTTCGGAGCTCGGAGATTCCAACATAGCTGTTGGCTCGATCCTTATGGCTAGTGACTCATATGGGAGATGATTCGACTAGTACACAAAGGTGCTGGTAGTGTGAGCTTACACTATGAGGCAAGAGCTTCAGCTGGGATCTCCGATTAGTGGTGTCGAGGCCTTATGATGTCATATTGGGTATGGACTAGTTATGTACACTCCATGATCATATTGACTGTATTAGGCACAATTTACGGTGTATCTGCAAGGATGGGACCAAGTTTAACTTCACCAGCGAGAAGGGAGCCTTTTCAGCATAGGATGGACTTACCCGGAGGATGGTGAAAACGATTACACATCAGTTGGCTAGCCTTACCCTCAGAGTAGTTGATGTGGAGAGTCCATGTTATCCTGTAGTGGTGGACCAGTACACAGATGTCTTCCCTAATGATGTTTTGGGTCTACCTCCTTGCAGATAGGTGGACTTTTACATTGACTTGTAACCCAGGACGGCACCGATATCTACACCAATGTATTGGATGGCTCTTGCAGAGCATCGTGAGCTGAGAGTATAACAGGAGGAAAAATAGGGTATGTGATTCATTCAGCCCAGTGTTTCCCATTAGGCATCCCCATTTTTTTTGTCAAGAAGGCGGATGGGAGCTTGAGGCTTTGTGTTGACTATCGGTGCCTGAACCAGGTCACCGTGAAGAACAAGTACCCACTACTGAGGATTGACGACCTCTTAGATCATCTAATGGGAGCACAGTGGTTCTCAAAGATAGATCTCATATTAGGTTATCACCAGCTCAGAGTGAGAGATGAGGATGTGTAGAATATGGCATTCAGATGTTGGTACGACCACTACAAGTTCTTGGTTATGGAATTCACCATGACCAATGCCCCAAAAGTGTTCATGGGACTCATGAAAAGTATCTTTCAGCCTTTCATTGATCCCTTTGTAATAGTATTCTTTGACAACATTATAATCTTCTCGGCTACTGAGGAGGAGAATTCCTATCATTTGTAGATAGTTTTGAACACACTCCGAGAGCACCAGATTTATCGTAAACTCTCAAAGTGATAGTTCTGGATCTGAGAGGTTCACTTTCTGGGACATGTCATATCAAAGTTTGGAGTTGTAGTGGATCCAGCATAGAATGAGGCAGTACGTTCTTGGGAGCCACCCAAGAGAGTGATGGAGGTATGATGTTTCCTAGGTTTGGCTGGGTACTACTGGATATTTGTACCCGATTTATCCATATTTGCAGCCCCTTTATCAGCGTTAATGAAGAAGAGGAAACCCTTCGTGTGGTTGGAGAGATTCCAGTGGAGTTTTCAGGAGCCGAGGCAGAGGCGTATTAGTGCCCCAATCATGAGGCTACTGAAGGAAGGCATAGGGTACGTGGTCTACTATGATGCATTACGGACTGGTCTCAGATATATCCTACTGTGGGAGGGAACAATGATCACATATGGTTTTTGATAGCTGAGACAACATGAGTAGAACTAGGCTACCCATGACCTAGACTTAGAAGCACTGGTCTTTTCCTTGAATATGATGTGACATTACTTGATGGGTGAGCATTTTAAAGTCTTCTTGGATCACAAGAGTCTCATGTATATCTTCTATTAGAAGGATATGAACCATATATAGTGGAATTTTCTTGAGTTCCTCCCAGACTATGACTTCGATATTGTCTATACTCTTGGGAAGGGGAACATTGTAGCAGATACAATCAGCAAGAGATTTGGAATACAGTTACTAGGTGAGGGGACTTTTTAGTTGGACGCTTTGCAGATATCCCTTGTGGATCTAAAAGGATCAGCTTTTATTCAGTCTCTTACAGTCACTCCCTCATTCGTTTAGCATGTTAGGGAAGTGCAGTGTGGGGACACTGACTGCGAGGCTTGACGTGCTTAGATATCCACAGGACAACCACATGATGGATTTTCTGAAGGTGGGGAGCACTTCATCCTCTTCAGAGGATGTACCATAGTACCAATGTTGCTTTAGGAGGAATTGTCGAGGGAGTTCCACACATCCTCTCTAGCGGTATATCTAGTAGTGGTGAATATGTTCCCGGATCTCTGAAAACAGCATTGGTAGCCGGGAATGTAGAATACAATAGCATATTTTCTCTCTCGGTGCCTCACTTGTCAGCAGGTGAAGGCAGAGAATCAGGTACCAGTAGGCTTAGTGCAGCCTTTGGAGGATCCAGAGTGGAAGTGGGATGTGATATCCATAGAATTTGTGACGGTACTTCCATGTACATCCATGGGTCATGATTTATCTAGGTGATCGTCGACTGACTCACCATATCGGCTCACTTCCCACCAATCAGTGAGCGGGGTTCTATTGTGAGCATGGGATGCCTCTATGTGCAGGAGATTGTGTGAATACATTGAGTACCCTAATCTATTGTCTCTGATCATGAAGCACATTTTACATACTGACTGTGGAAGGGGTTGTAGGAGGCTTTCGGGACACAACTTCATTTTATCACCACCTTTCATCCTCAGACGGATGGCCAGACTAAGGGGACTATTCAATTCCTCGAAGAAATGCTATGTGCTTGCATCCCCAACATTGGTCATAGCTGGGAGCATCACTTTCCATTGTTAGAGTTTTCATACAACAACAGCTATCACTCCACCATTGGGAAGGCACCTATTGAGTTGTTGTACTGGTGACCTTGCAGATCACCTTTGTGCGGGAACAACCCAGGGGAGTCACCACTCGTAGAACCAGAGATGGTACGGGCTATCATAGGGAACGTGCAGATCATCCAGGTGTGGATGAAGATAGCACAGAGCCGGCAGAAGTCTTATGCCGATAGAAGAACGAGACCTCTATATTTTGAGGATGGCGACCACGTATTTCTACGGGTCTCACCTCGGCGGGGTTTGTACAGATTTGGCTGGGGAGGAAAGTAATTTCTGAGGTTCATTGGACACTTCTAGGTGCTCAGAAAAGTTGGCGAGGTGGCTTACTGCATATCTCTTCTACCTCAGTTGAACCGAGTTCACGATGTCTTCCACGTATCCCAGCTAAGGAGATACGTGCATGACTCATATCACGTCATCGACCATGGAGAACTGGACATCGATGATGGGGAAATGTTTATGGATAATCAATTAGAGATTGAGGATCTGCTGGAGCAGGTCCTTCATGGGTGGTAGATACCTCCAGTGCGCGTTCGCTGGCAGCATGGGAACCTCTAGGAGAGCACATGGGAGCGGGAGGCTCAGATACTTTCTAAGTACCCACACTTGTTTCTTTAGATTGAGTTGTGGCTTATGAGGACGTAAAGCCCTGATGTGGGGAATGTAAAGACCCAGAAATTCCATGTAATTATTTCTAATTATATATCAATTTTTAGAATCTGAGAAATTTGATGGAGTGTGATTCTGAGGCCCGGTGTGCCCGGAATTAATTTATGAACATTTTTCTAGGTATGTTCAGTAAAAGTCTGAGTGGGATTTTGTAATGTTAAAAATATTTCTTAGAATTTAATTCTGGGGGCACCGTCAAACTCACAGCACCATTATTCTCTTAAGGAGGCATTCACCTCGACCATAGTAGGTCAAGGGTCAAATATAGTTTTTTTTGTTTTTCGTGCAAACAAAAATAAAATAAAATAAAATTTTATTTTATTTCTAATAAAACCTCCCACATGAATGTTAAGGAGGTGGGGACCACCTGAATTAAAACACCCATTTTGAAATTAAAGGTGGGGACCACTCGAACCCTCTTTAATTGGAGAAACCCCTTTCAACTCCCCTATTATTTGTGTAAGACAACATAAATTAATTAAATGTGTCAGCAATTAATTAGGCCAAAATAAATAAATCTTATTAATTTAATTTATATTCGCACCTCATTTCTTTTGAGATGATTGGTTGGTTAAGTGTGCAGAATTGGGTGAATGTTGTGGAGAAATACTACCTCTCCAATGAAGAACTTATCCTCTAAACAAAGAACGCCATCAAAGAACGTTCTTCAGAATCAAGGAAGAGGATGAAACAAGAGCCCAAAATAGGAAGAGTGACTTCAAAAGCGATGATCATTGGCACCCTCTTCACCATCACCGTTTTCAACTCGCGACACATCAACGAACTTTTTAGGTAGGGTTTGATGTTTTAAGAACCCACATAACTATTCTCGATGTTCTTCATGATTCAAAAGTTGTTGAACCACTTTATACTTCTCTAATGTTGACGGTGCAATCCAAATGAACATGGTCTGACCTCTCTGCAAATCAGTTGTGGCTTTGATGAAATCATTGTGATGGAGGAAAACGACAACTGGTGGAGGGTATTGACACTGGTGGGGTTCAGGAACGACGGTTGACACCACGACCGGCCACGAAGAGGGAGGTGGCACAACCGCACTGACGGAGAAGGGTTGTGGCCCTTTGGACATGGCGTAGCAATGGTGGCAGCCATCGGAGGCTATCCACACAACGGGGCGGCGGCGCGCGTCTGCGCTGCCCTGTGAGCAAGGGTCGCAACTTGTGCCACAATGGGGAAGGGAAGGTGGCCAACATTTGGCCATCCACGGAGGGGCGGTGCACGACGCGCCATTGGGATGTAAGGGTCTGGCCCTTTCAGCCAGCTGAGCTGGACCAAGCTGGACCCACACAAGGTCCCGCATAATTCTGCCGACCAAACGGCCTCGGTCGTTCAGTTAGTGGAAGTGGGGGAATCGCGACACCCCCTCCCCCTCGCATGCGGCCAAGCCGGGCCACCCAGTGCAGGACAGGATGCCCAACATGGGCCAGGACACACCCCGCAGGTTGGGTCAACCCAAACCAGGTCGGGCTGGGCTGGGTCGGTTCAACAGGGTCAGACCAGACCCGAACCAGTTTTGACCCTATATGTTCTTTCGCCCATAAAATAATCTATGTGCATCCGTTTGACAAACCCTATACGGAATTTGAAACCATGGAGTGAGATGGTACTTTTGGTATACCCCACTTGAGATTTGACTAATGTTGGGGTACGGTCGGGTTGGATCGAGCACGGACCCAACCGGGCCCTCGGGACTAAAAGGCTACTAACTTATAGACCGGGCGTCTGATTGACACACAATATGTTGCGTTGAGACCCCTATTTCATGGTGGTCCTTTGAGGAACTTTTATTGGTACTTTGTAGAAGTTGGAGTATCGGCTACTGGCTTGAGGAGAGGACCCACCCGAAGACGTGCAAGCTTATTGCGGGAACCCTATAGCTAGCTGTGACATGATAACGAGATCCTTTGTGGGTATGTATTTGAGGATTACATATGGATCCACTCTATGAATCCATGTGGGTTTACTATACTAAGATCCAGTGTGGTTCTGAAAACGTACTAGGATCCTATGTGGGTCTGCTGTACTAGGATCCTATGTGGGTATGAAGATGTACTAGGATCCTGTGTGGGTCTGATGTCGTACTAGGATCCTGTATGGGTCTGACGATGTACTATTATCTTATGTGGGTATGCCGTACTAGGATCCTATGTGGGTCTAAAGATGTACTAGGATCCTGTGTGGGTCTGATGTCGTACTAGGATCATGTGTGGGTCTGATGATGTACTACAGTCCTATGTGGGTATGATGATGATTTAGGATCCTACGTGGGTCTGCCCTTTAATGGAGTCGGATGGGTCAATAGTTATATATAGTCATCTTTACTACTGTACCTAATATTATACCTGGTATGAGCTGATTCGTTTCCTTCGTGGTGATACCTTAGTGGTATTTTTCAGTGTGGTGTACATGTGTGGTACTTACCTTGGTGGTATTTCTTCCTTTTTGGAAGAATTGAGCTTTGGGATTTTTTATTGGACACTGTGTTTCCTCGTGATTGAGATGGGTATAATTGATAACTTAGGTATATTTATGGTAATATACCTAAGTATGGTTGTCAGTGGATCTAATGCTGTTCTGTTTATCCTTTGGGGATTTTGTGAGACCTTGAGGGTCTCGGGGTACCTATTGAGTATCGTTATACTCACCCCTTCACAAGCTACGCCCGCGCCGTGTTGTGTTTGGTGAAAATGATGGAAAAGTATGACTAAGGAAGAGAGTTCCAGGAATGTTGGTAGCTCTAAGGTGTACATTAGGTGAGGCGTAACGAAGAGAAGGTCGTTCGAGAGTTGTACCTACCCTTCAGGTAGGATCCTTGGCGGGTGATCTCAGGAGTAGTTTTAGTTTACCTGTACCTTTCAGTTTTCCTGTACTTTCCAGTTGGGCTTTTATTCTGGACCCTTTTACTTACTATACTCACTATTTTTACTATTTAGTTTACATGTGCTCTTCTCTTTTTGTGTGCATGTTTGTGGGTGTTTACTATTTATAAAGTCAATGCCTTCCCAGTTTTAGGTAATATTCCATTTGGTGCTAGTCTCCAACCCCTGGCCTACGGAATGCAGGATTGGGGTAGTCACGGAACATCCACAGGGGACATGTCGTGACATATTCATTTAGTATTATGTTTTAAATATAATAACTATATTACAAAATCATGTTAATAAAATGGTATCAAGAAGTGGGAGGATTCTATGTGAATATATTTTATATGAGCTTTCGAAGGAGGTAACTTCACTAGGGGTCTCCAAATACCATGCCCGATCTGAACTCAAATGATTAAGTTCTGAAATAAATCGTATAAAAGAGAATTTCACAATCATCGAAATTTCTATGGGATCCATCCTAGTGGAATCACCACCCATGACATCCACTAAACCTTACCATATGCTTATATTTTACATAGTTATCCTATGTTGTTATTTAACTAGAAATTATTTAAATATAAAAAAATTAATTATTAATATAATAAGTTATTTATCACATGTATTTTTTATATTTTTCAGTTTTAATTTAAGAAATAATAATTTTCATGAATAATGTATTGATAAAAAAACAAGATCATTGTATTAAAAATTTATTTTCTTTCTAATTTTTTTATTGATTTTATTAATATTTTTTAATATATATTATAGATATGATATATTTTTTATAAGTATAATATGATAACAAAAATTTAATTTATAATTTATATGAAATAATAATATAATTGAAAATAATTCAAAAAATTACGTTCATATGAAAAAAATCATTACATATTTTTGGTTTTTTATTTGAGGTTAGATTATTAAATTTTTGATGTTTAATTCAGCAAAAGATAATTTATTTTTTGATTTATGGCAAAAATTTCATCTTAATGGAATTGTTTTAGTATTTTCTCAATTATTTTTTTTAATAGTGTAATAATTCTGATTTTACTAATAATATTTTTTCCACGTTATCTTGAAAAAATAAATTCTTAAAAACTTATAAAAACTTATTTCTAAAAAAATATATTTAATAAGTAATATAAAACATTTAAAACTAGTATTTTAAATTTATTGGACCCAACATTAATGGTTTAGAAACATATGTAACATTTTTCAAATAAATAATTTGTATTCACATTTATCAACACACAACTTTCCTAAGTTAAATTTAGAGACCCCAAACTTGACATACATGGAAATTTCATTGCTTTTGTGTAATACATAATACATAACAAAAACCAACACTCAAGGACCGTAATAGTTTAGTGTCATTGGAAACTCAGAACAAAATTTTTTAATCATGGTGAAGGGTCTTCAACATCTTCCATAAAGATCTTCCCATTTTGTTTTCTTACCTAAAACCTTTCATGTATATCCTGGGGAAAATAAAACATATAAAGGGTGAGCTCAAATTCTCAGTAAGGGTAAGCATGTAGAAAATAAAACAAACCATATACATTTGAACTTAAAAACATGAACATAATGTTTAAACATCAAAATCTTGAGAAATGACATAAAACATGGAAGTACATAAGGCATAGATCATAAATAAACATTAATCACGATACAGTAGCATGGGAATATAAAATTTAATTGTGTAAAACCATTAAGAACATGATATGATTTCCATAGTAGCCCAGACATTACTGCCAAGACCATCTTAGGGGACAAAGTCACTTTCTAAATCGAGTTCACTCCTCATTTCAGTCCTATATCACTGAACTAGATTAACTTACCGTTCCAGCCATGTCTATCTCATGAGATATAAATCTTTACCCAATTCGTTGGAGGTAGATATAGGTACCACCCATCTCACAATGATATCATTCTTACGTGTGCCACAAATAAACATAAATCATTATCATAACCCAAAGAATAAAATGGGTTTCATAAACATCATCCCATTATAACATAATCTATATAAAAAAATGGATATTATTTAATCAAAACAAATGTGAATCCATGTAAATCATAGATACATTAAACTTGAAACATACACATATTAAATAATGTCATCATAGATGGAAAATGGTTTTGATAAAACACTTGAAATGAATTCTTGAGGAAAATATCCTTTATTCTTCAAAATCGTTTTCTTTTCAGAAAATTCAATAAAATTTTAAAATAAATTGATTTTCATGAAAATAGTCATGAAATATTGTAAAGTAAGCTTCATGAAAATAAGGTGTTATGAAACCGTAAAAATCCGTTCATTCCGTATAAGTTAAAAAACATTCTCATCATACTTTTAACAGAAAAGTCAAAAAAGTTTCCTCGTAATGTAAACAAAAGAAAGATTCCTTACATACCATGTACTAAAAGTCAAAAATTGGTAAAAGGAATTTAAAAATATAGGAAACCATTTTCATAAAACCAGGACATGGATGATAAATATAACCCCAGTAAAAACTTAAGAATAAACAATCTCAGATAAAAACGAGATTGGAAAACTTATCCCTTACTTTATGTCTGATATGTTTCGTATGTATCTGAACCTCTTGTATAATGGTTTTAATAATGTCATTGACTTATTATAGAATCATATTCATTGTTATGATATCATATATGGTTCACTTATGAATTTATATTACCCGTTCTTTTGTAAATTTCATGTTAAAGCAGCATTTTGTGTAAAATCGTTTCATTTCTCGTACGTGTTTTGATTTGTTGTTCTTGATATTGTTACATATATCCTAATTTACTTAATTACAGAATTTAAAACATGATTTATATATAATATATATTCAGAATATAAATATATATAATAGATCGAAATCCACCATTCATGGAGACGGTATACCGTACGTACGCATGAACGCTGTTTTCGTTTCCTTATTGAATTGAATGGAATTATGTAAATGAAACATATATGTAAACAAATACAGTATCATTATTATGTAATATCATTCATCATTATTTATTATATATACACTTTATATTAATAATTGAATGGTTAATCAGGGAAAATGAATCTCATCGTGTTCATGGAGACGGTAGTCCGTACGTACGCACGAGCGATGATATCGTTCCCATAATTATTTAATAGAATTGGAGTGAATGGTATAATATATCAGAATCCGTATTATGTTATAATAACCATATATAGTTATTATTTACACCATTATACCCATCCAAGTATGGTGGTGGTGAAAAAACTAATTACACCACGGCGTGGAGACGGTATTCCGTACGTACGCACGCGCGGTGATTTCGTTTTCTGTAGGATGGATAGAAGGTGAAATGGGGTTGTTTGATATTTATAATATCATATCAGTATATTATTGATACTTATTGTATTACTTTACAATGAACCAACTAAATAAGAAGAATATGAAGAACAAAGAAACTAGAAAGAATCGGTTGAAGAGATTACCTCTTCTTCGACGCACCTCTTGTAAGATTCCTCTTAAGGCACTAGAGTTGGAATTTTTAGGAGAATATAACCTCTATAATGTTTCTAGGGAAGTTGATAAAAGAAAATTTGCAGGGTTTGGCCAATATTTAAGGCTAAAAGTTGTGTAAAGAGGGGAGGGAGGAGGTGCCCATTTATAAGGGAGGAGAGGGGCACCTTCGGAAAGTGTGGAAATATTAATTTTTTACAAACTTATCTTCGGTTTCAAAAGGTACAAAAATCATTAAAGATGAATATAGGATGACTCATGGTCGAAATAAAATCATTCAATCAGTATTGGACATGTTTTGGATACTATTTTAATCATTATAATCTTATTTATTTAAATCATTTATTAATGAGGTAAATACCAAATCATTATTCTGTCATAAATAATTTAATTTATATGATGTCTAAAAATTATAAAACAAATACCTTAATTTAGGAAATCATTTTATCTTTCCAATGAATATTTATAGTCAAAAATATAATTTATATTACCCTTATAAAAATTAATTACTAAAAGATATTTGTTAATGACAATTTTGTCTTTACATTAAATTAATTAATCCAAATTGTCATTATTGCTACCAGGTGGCTCAATGGGGTCTCAAAATCAACCCAAGGATTCCCATGTTAGGCCACTAATCATCTAATAAGGTTTGGACAAGTGTTAAGGTAATTATGAATTATTATAATATTCTTTTCACCTTGAATAACCCTATTTACCTTTAACCATGATAAATAAAAGTTAAAAGTCATTATTCACCATAAATTATTTTCATCTTATTCCACCACATTTTACTTCTTGATAACAACAATGTATGTTGTATTTTTGAAATTCAATTCATAGAATTTGTAAAATTTCATTTAAATGAAAGATTCGGGTTTTTTAACTACCACTAAGTGGTTTCACTATTCATAAAAAATTGTTGTTGTTCAGAAAAATACCAAAAATTTAGCCTAAGCTATATTTGACATTAAAAATTCAAAAATGATGTCTATTTTTTCAAATCCAAATCAAAGAAGTGACATTAATTAATTTTATAATTAATTAACGCTATCAAAACAAATAGCGTGTTTTTAAGAAATAATAACTATCAAAAGATCAATACTTGTTTATGTCCATATTCAAATTGAAATTACTTCAAATGACCAAAATTGGATTAAATGGTAAAAATATATTATTATTATTATACTTTAAAACCAATTAAAAATATAATCTATCCATATAAATTATTGCGATGGAAAATTGTTTTTTAATTAAAATATATCTTGTTTTTACTATTCATTAAAATATGAAAGTTATCATAATAATATGACAAATTTATCCAAATTAAATTTTTATATCCTGATTCTAAGGAAGAATTTTATTTTGTCAATTTTAAATTATAAAAATTTCAAAAACTAGATTTAAATCAATTGTGCCATCAAAAGGCGGAAAAACTGCATTTTTTAAAAATACTTATTTTACCTGAAAATTTTATTTTGTTCTCATACCATGTTCTAGAAAAGGTATACGATGAATAATAATGTTATAAAATTAAAAATTTAGTTAATACATTTCATAAAGTCTAGTCCATTATAATATTATAACAATATATCGTTGTTTTAGTGAAACCCTGTATTGCGTACAACACACGATATCGAGGAAGGTCACGATTGCGTGAAATTCAAGCCAAGTCAGGGTTGCGTGTAGTGCAAGGCTCCTTTGTTGTTGAGTATAAAAAAATCCAAAAATATTTCATTTAAACATTGAATATATATATATACACTCAATGTTTCGTTGAAAAACTACTACAAAAAACATGAAATTGTGTTTAACACGATCCAAGATTAGTGTTTTGTATACTCCAAGCTAATAAGATGTTGCGTATAGCGCATGATAATATTGGTGTAGAGTACAACAAAAGATATGAAAGAAATTGAAAATATTATATCTTATAAAATCTCATGGTGTTACATTCTATCCCCCTTAAAATGAATTTCACCCTCGAAATTCGTCAGGGATATACATAGTATACTAATTGAAAGTTTTTTTCATAGAAACCCACACCGTAATAATGAATTCCAAAACATATCATTAAAAAATAATGTATGAAATGTAACGGTTACCAAAATTAACTCATCACTGGGTTTCCACATAGTAGAACATAGGTGAAAATATGGATATGGAAGAGAAATATAACCGCCAAGTTCTGATGGAGAGTGGTAGAGAACATGGCTATAAAAAATCCAATAATCACAAAGTCATAAATTTGTGATGATCTAAGGTACCATCTTATTCATCAGATATAAGATCACTAGGACAACATTTTTGGTTTTCCAGATCATTTCCCTAAAGTTGATGAATTTGAATTAGAATAAATACTTACTTTATTTCGGAACAATCTCACCATTGTTCATGCCTTGAACAATTTCCACTTCATCTCTTAAAGAAATGAAGTTGAATTTTTCATTCATGAAGTGTTAGCAGATCATATGATAGAATGATGGGTCATTACATCTATCTCAAACAAAAGGGTAGAAAATGTAATCAAATATACATAAGTTCATCTATGGTGTGGTTAATCATATATGATTCAAAAAATGGATTTATACTTCAACTATCATACAGCTTAATAAAATAAAACTAGTTTCTACTAACCAGGGACTTCATGTAGGCCAGTAGTATGCGATGAAGGCTTGTCACACATTGGTCGTGTGTTCGATTATCACAGGCTTGTCCGACGCGATGGGTTGTCGCCTGTCCTGAAGGTTGTCCTTTTTTCTAAAACTACATTATTATAACATCCCATCAATAATATCGAAAAAAGTTCTATCCTTATACAATACTACCTTATGTCCAAAATAATCCATTCCAATCATTAAGCTTATACAAAATAATTATGTCCAAGCCGATAGTATAATGAAAACAATTACTAGAATTGACATCTACCGAGCATGTGAATACCATCATTTATCGCAGATATATTTTTTTGATCACATTCCAAACATGTTAATACCTTAATCATGTATTCTCTTGAAACCTAAACTACCATAGAACCATAGTGAAAACTTGAATTCTTTCAAAAGGTAACTCTTTCCACATACCAATATCCCAAAATTTCTATATACTCAATCCATGATATAACTTTGTCCTTACATCAGTCATGAGCTCATGAATACTATCATACATATTATTTTCTCCTTATCCCTTAATTATGTGTATTTCAATTTCTTTCCAAAAATATTTCAACAACTTTTCATGGTTACCGGTACCATAAAATTATTAAAAACCACAATGATCCAAAACATTGATATTCTGATATCCCACGATACATTAAATGTGATTCCACAACATTATGTCGGAATCCCATAACATAAACACTTATTCATTCCACCACATCGTTGTCATAATCAACATCACAAATAGTGATCGCATGTGACTTCCCTTTATCCTTTTCTTTAAGAGGTTGCTCACGTTGATCATCATTAACCCTTGGATTAGGGCATTGATTAGCATAAGGCCCCATTTCCTTGCACTTGAAGCATTGAAGTTTTGGTGGAGTGTTCTCTCTATTATTTTCTCTATTCACATCATTAGCTACCTTTTTCCCATCACATAGACACTCTACTCCTTGATGACCTTCTTTTCCACAAATAAAAAATTTTCTAGTACCTTTTAGGAAATCTCCACCATGATTCTTTCCACACTTTGAGCATAAAGAAACATTCATCTTTTTTTCACCGTTGTTATAAGATTTTTCCTTAAACTCCATCATTTGTTTTTTTTCAAAACCATGAGATGGAAATGTAAAACCAAATTCTAGTTATACCTTGATAGCAAAACACACATTTTCTTCATAGCTACTGAAGTCTCTTAAATGTAATTCCCTTTGAAGACTTGGTTTTAAGCTACTCAATAATCGATCAACTTTTCTTTCAGGTTGGATGATAAATCCAGATGCATACCTTGAAAGCCATGTAATATTTGCCCCGTATATGCCAACAGATTCATCATCCTTTTTCTTATGATCGAGGAACTCCATTTACATCTTTTTTCGAAGAATATGAGGGAAGTAATTATTGAAAAACAAGTTCTTGAACTCGTCCCATTCCATGGATTCAATTTCATCTTGGGGCCTTATATTATTAATTAGAGTCCACCACTGGTCTGCTTCACCTTCTAAACAGTAAACAGCCAAAATGGATTTTTCATGCTCTGAACAGCGAAGTATAAAAAATATCTTCTCAATGGTATTGATCCATTTTTTAGCAACAAGTGGATCAAAATACCCACTGAAAGAAGGTGGACGTTGCCTCATGAAGGACTCAATAGAATAGTGTTCCGGTCTCTGCTCATTTGGAAGTCCAGAATGATTCATAGCTTGGGTAAGTATAGCAATAAGATTTTTTACTCTATATTCCATATCATTGGATTGTTCAGGAGGAAAATCATTTCATTTCCATTACATTGATCAACATGTTTCCTTTGGGTTCAAGCCATATTCTAAAACCCAAAAAGAATAGTGTGAGAGGCAAAAATCGTGCTTGGAAAACAACATAATAAAGGGTGAGTACCTTCAATATCTAACATCTTAGCTTTAATTATATGATATTTACCGTAATCCTAAGACTATAACCTATAGTTATACTTAACCATAGGGACATCCCTAAACATACCATAAAAAATCTCTACGAATCTCACTAAACGTTTCACATCCTAGTTTCCAAAGGTTGACTAAACCATTCCTCTAATACCAACTGTAGAGACCCCAAACTTGACGTACATGGACATTAAATTACTTTTGCAGAATATATAATACATAACAAAAACCAACACTCAAGGACAGTAATATTATAATGTCTTTGGAAACTTGGAAAAAAACATTCTAATCATGGTGAAAGATCTTAAACATCTGCCATAAAGATCTTCCCCTATTGTTTTCATACCTAAAACCTTCATTTATATCCTAGGGAAAATAAATATATAAAGAGTGAGCTCAAATTCTCAATAAGGGTATGCATGGAGAAAATAAAACAAACCATATAAATTTGAACATAAAAACATGAACACAATGTGTAAATATCAAAATCTTGAGCAATGACATAAAACATGGAAGTATGTAAGGCATAGATCATAAAGAATCATTAATCATGATAAAATAGCATGGGAATAAAAACATTAACTGTGGAAAACCGTTAAGTAAATGATATTATTTCCATAGTATCCAAGACATTGCTTCCAAGACCATCTTAGTGAACAAATTCCCTTTCTGAATCGAGTTCACTCCGCATTCCAGTCCTGTATTCCTGAACTGGATTAACATACTGTTCCAGCCATGTTTATCTCGTGAGATATAAATCACTACCCAATGCATTGGAGGGAGATATAGGTCCCACCCATCTCATAATGAAATCATTCTTACTTGTGCCACAAATAAACATAAATCATTCATCATAACCCAAAGAATAAAATGTGTTTCATAAACATCATCCCATAATAACATAATCCACATAAAACAAATGGATACCATTTCATAAAAAGAATAGTGAAACCTTGTAAAACATAGACACATTAAACTTGAAACATACACATATGAAATAATGTCATCGTAGATGGAAAATGGTTTTGATAAAACATTTGAAATGAATTCTTGAGGAAAATATCCTTTATTCTTCAAAATCATTTTCTTTTCAGAAAACGCCATGAAATTTTAAAAGAAAAGATTTTGTTTAATGGAGTCATGAAATCTTGTAGAGTAAGCATCATTAAAATAGGGTGTTATGAAACCGTAAAAATCCGTTCATGCCGTATAAGTTAAAAAAAATCATTCTCATTGAACTTTTAATGGAAAAGTCAAAAAAAAGTACCTCGTAATGTAAAAAAAGAAAGATTCCTTACATACCATGTAGTAAAATTCAAAAATGGGTAAAAAAACATTAAACATACATTAAACCAATTTTAGAAAACAGGGACATGGATGATAAACACAACCCCAGTAAATACTTACGAATAAACAATATCGGATAAAAACAAGATTGGAAAAGTTATCCCTTACCTTATGTCTGATATGCTTCATATGTATCCGAAACTCCTGTATAATGAATTAAATAATGTACTTTAATTATTATAGAATCATATTCATTGTTATGATATCATATATGGTTCACTTATGACATTATATTACCCGTTCTTTTGTAAATTCCACATTAAAGCAGCGTTTTGGATAAAATTGTTTCAATTATCGTACGTGTTTCAATTTTTTGTTCTTTATATTATTAATTATATCCTGATTTACTTAATTAAAGAATGTAAAACATGATTTATATATAATATATATTAATCATATAAATATATATGATAGATCGAAATACACCGTTTATAGAGACGGTAGACCGTACATACGCATGAACGCTGTTTTCATTTCCTTAATGAATTGAATGGAATTATGTAAATGAAACATATATGTACATAAATATAGTATCATTATTTTTTAATATCATTCATGATTATTTATTATAAATACACTTTATAATCATACTTGAATAGTTAATCATTGAAAATGAGTCTCATCGCGTTCGTGGAGACTGTAGTCTGTACGTATGCATGAGCGATGATATCATTCCCATAATTATTTAATAGAATTGGAGTGAATGATATAATATATCGGAATCAGTATGATGTTATAATAACTATATATAGTTTTTCTTTTAACCATTATACCCATTCAAGTAAGGTGGTGGTGGAAAAACTAATTACACCACGGCGTGGAGGCGGTATTCCGTACGTACGCACGTGCGGTGATTTCGTTTTCTGTAGGATGGATAGAAGGTGAAATGGGGTTGTTTCATATTTATAATATCATATCAGTATATTATTGATACTTATTTTATTACTTTACAATGAAACAAGTAAATAAGAGGAAGTTGAAGAAGAAAAAAACTTGAAGGAATCGGTAGAAGAGATTACCTCTTCTTCGACGCACCTCTTGTAAGCTTCCTCTTAAGGCACTAGAGTTGGTCTTTTGAGGAGAAAATAAACTCTATAATGTTTATAGGGATGTTGATAAAAGAAATTTTCAGGGTTTTTATGATCTTTAAGGATAAAATTTGTGTAATGAGGGGAGGGAGGAGGTGCCTATTTATAAGGGAGGAGGGGGCACCTTTGGAAAGTGTGAAAATATTAATTTTTTATAAACTTATCTTCAGTTTAAAAATGTCCAAAAATCATTAATGATGAATATAGGATGAATCATGGTAGAAATAAAATCATCCAATCAGAATTGGACATGTTTTGGATAATATTTTAATCATTATAATCTTATTTATTTAAATCATTTATTAATGAGGTAAATACTGTATCATTATTGTGTCATAAATAATTTAATTTATATGATGTCTAAAAATTATTAAAAAAATACCATCATGTAGGAAATTGTTTTATCTTTCCAATGAATATTTATAGTATAAAATAAAATTTATATAATCCCTTATAAAAATTAATTACTAAAATCTTTTTGTTAATGCCAATTTTGTCTTTACATTAAATTAATCAATCACAATTGTCATTATCACTACCAAGTGGCTCAATGGGGTCCCAAAATCGTCCCAAGGATGCCCATGGTCGGCCAATACTCATCCAATAAGGTTAGGACAAGTGTTAAGGTAATTTGTAATCATTATAATATTCTTTTAACATTAAATTACCCTATTTACCTTTAACTACGGTAAATAAAAGTCAAAAGTTAATATTATAAAACATTATTTTAATCTTATTAAACCACATTTTATTTCTTTATAAATACCATGTACATTGGATTTTTGAAATTCAATTCAAAGAAGTGGTAAAATTTCATTTAAATGAAAGTGTCAGTTTTTTTTAAGTACCACAAAGTGGTTTCACTATTCATCAAAAATTGATGTTTTTCAGAAAAATATCAAAAAATAAGCCTAAGATATATTTGATATTCAGAATTCGAAAATGATGTCTATTTTTCCAAATTCAAAACATAGAAGTGGAATTAATTAATTTTAAAATTAGTTACCGTTATCAAAACAAATAGCGTGTTTTTAAGAAACAATAATTATCAAAAGATTGACAGTTGTTTATGTCCAAATTCAATGTGAAATTATTTCCAATGACCAAAATTAGATTAAATGGTAAAAATATATTCTAATTAAACTTTAAAACAAATTATAAATATAATATAACAATATAAATTATTGCGATGATGAAAGTTGTTTTTAATTAAAATATAGCGTGTTTTTATTATTCATTAAAATATGAAAGTTATCAGAATAATATGAAAATTTTATCAAAATTAAATTTTTATATCCTGATTAAAAGGAAGAATTTTATTTTGTCAAAATGAACTTATAAAATTTCAAAAAATAGATTTAAAGTCGGTGCGCCATCAAAAGGCAGCAAAACTGCATTTTTTTGAAAAATACTTATTTTACCTGAAAAATTTATTTTGTTCTCATACCATGTTCTTGAAAATGTTTAAGATCAATAATAATTTTATAAAATTCAAAATTAAGTCAATACATTTCATAAATGATAGCCATAATAATATTATTATAATATATCGTTGTTTTAGTGAAACCCGGTATTGCGTACAACACACGCTGTCGAGGAAGGTCGTGATTGTGTGTAACGTAAGCCAAGTCAGGGTTGCATGTAGTCCAAGACTCCTTTGTTGTTGCGTATAACAAAATCCAACCATATTTCATTTATACATATAATATATATATATATATATATATATATGCACACTCAATGTTGCGTTGAATAACTATTATCAAACAAACTTGAAATTGTGTTTAACACGATCCAAGATTAGTGTTGCATATACTACAAGCTAATACGGTGTTGTGTATAGCGCAAGATAATCTTCTTGTAGAGTATAATAGAATATATGAATGAAATTAAAAATAATATATCTTATAAATTCTCGGGGTGTTACATTCAACATATTAAATCTATGAAAAAGGATTTCATATTTTAGATCAACCCGGTCATACAATGTGAAAATTTTATTTTCATTTTTTCTCATAAAATTAGGATTATGAATAATAATTTTAATGATCATTATAGTTGTAAAGATTTCATTTTCAACGAATTATTTTACTCATATATTAATATTTTATGTAATAAAATAAATAAATCACATATAATAAGTCACATTAATATAATTTGTTTATATTTAATTAAATTATTACTTATTCAATTGGTTATAAATATTAAATAAGATTAAAAACACTTAATGGTGATTTTTATTTCTAAAAAATAAATTCCCTAAATATATATTGTTTAAATTTAGATGTTAATATTCTTAAATTTTGAAATAGAGTTGTATTAATTGTATACTATATTTCAGTTATAAACACCAAAAACATCTAATTATTGGTTGTTTTATATGTTAAATAAATCACAAATTACAAGGGTAAAAACTAATAACCTTATTAAAAAGATAAAAATAAAGATTTAAGAAAAAATTAATTCCAATATCTCTGAAACAAGTGAGTAAATGCATGGTTATTCCGTTATGACATTCTCTATATGTACCAGGTACCATGTAGTTCTTCATGGGAATTTTCCAACTGTTCTGCAAGGTGAGGTGGGGAGCTAGGAACACCAATGGTTAATCAAAAATCTAGAGTGTTTTCATTCTATCTATGTAATGATTTTGGTGCTTTTAGATTATTTTTGGTCCTTGAGCCTTTGTCTTATTGGTCATGTAGTGTTTCCCTTCCACCCAATTTGAATAGTGATTATATAAAAATTAATAATAATTTTAAATACCATTGAGCATTGAAGATATAATTATTTGTGGATATATCAACATTATCTAACCCTACACTCAATATTTCTTACTTTTGGACCAATTTTCTCATGAATAGTTTAATAATACCATTTAAAAATAACTATTTTTCAAAAAGATCCATTTTCCACAATTATAAAAGGGGACATTCACCCATTCATTCCACACTCATTCCATCAAACCGATTACATAAACTCTTCTATTTTTATCCCCCTAGAATACTTTATCATGTTATAAAGATTAGGAATCAACTATTTTTCATAATACATTAATTTTCAATGATAAATACAAGATAATGTTTATTGTCCAAAAGTGATTATTTATTGAATCATTTTTTTCATAAAACGTAACTTCTAAAAAAATCCAAACCATAGTAATATAATGAAAATAGTATCAAAATTATAATGAAATGTATTTATTTTAATGGGAAAAAAAATATATAATCCTTAAAAATTATATTGAAAAAAACACGAATCATGCATTTTGAGGACTACCGCCACCATGAGGTAATGTTTTTTGATTTTTATCTTGATTTTTGTTAAGTATCCAAAATACATAAAATATGAATCACCAACATAAAATATATAATAATAATAATAATAATAATAATAATTTTCTTATAATGATATTATAAAATTTCCTCAACCATACTCACCCATTGAAATTTTAACATCCTACCCCACCTCATTGGATTGAGTTAAAGAGGGAATTTATATTTGGACTTAAGCGACATCCCCATGATGCCAATTGCTGGAAATAAATTCCATGGGATTCAATACATTTAGGGGATTATTTTCACTTTTGAAAATAAATAGAAACAAACAAATATACCATATCTAAAACAACAATATAATGAATGATAATAGTTTTATACAACTCAATGTATAAAAATTAAAAACCAAAATACATTAGAGTACAAAGTAGAAACCATGATCAACATCAACTAAAAAGAAAATGACTAAACCAACAAAACACAAGAAACTCCAAAGACATAAAATCATCATCTTCCAATATTTTATAAGATCCAAAAAAATACATCCCCATGAATAATGATGCATCAAAAAAAGAAATGAAATACCCTCCCATTACATGTGTCCCAATAGATAATATTAACAAAATCACCAAAGTTCCATTGTAGGGGTGAGTAATGAAACTTTGTAGGTTTCCCTCAAAAGGCATCGCTACTCACAGAACTAGTATAGAACAAGTTAGAAAAATTATATTAAATTTTTTTTATAAAACACTTTAAATCATTTTTTATTTTTTATATAAAGATATAAAATATTTTCCATTTCAAAACATTTTCTAAGGGAAAACAATTAAAACCATTTCCTATTCCTTTTTGGCATAACCAATCTGAGTTTCTCTCACACACACACATTAATGATCTATTTATAGTTCTATACTCTTGAGTGGTTTATCATCCATCCACTGAGTCATCATTATGTGGACAATCTCTTTGTTCCCCAAGGACACATGACCCTTTCCAGGGTAATGTCCCTTTGTACCCCAATGGCACTCATCACTTATTTAGGGTTATGTCGAAAGCATGAACTCACACTAACCTATGTCTGGAAAAGCCATTCAAAAATAGCCATTTCAATAAATTTCAATAAAATATCATTTTTATTAGAAAAAATTAATCGAGAACATTTTCCATAAAAAACACATATTTTAAAATCATCATTTTAAAATATATAAACACAACACATTACACACAAGAAATTTTCATAAAACCATGAACCATCACTAATGATAGTTTCTACCAAGTTTTGAACATAAAAAACCAATAAATTTAATGACATTAAATTAATTTAAAACTAACCCTTCAAGATATATTAATAGGAATTAATAGTGAATACACCAACCTTTAAATGATGAGGAAAATAAAGAATGAAATAAATTATTCAACAAAACTGGGTTGAATATCAGACCCCCCCACCCACATAGATCTTATTACCTAACAGAAAAAATAACTATTCTTTTTTGGAATATAATATCCTTGATTTATCCCCAATAGATTAGGTCTACGAATACAACATAGGTAAGATAAATAGATCTATGGAAATTGTCCAACAGTAGCGACTCACGAAGGCAATCATGCTTCGAAACAATATGATTCGTCACATGATTTATTTTTGATATAAGTGAGGAATCTCAAAATCCATTGGGAGGAATAAAATACAAGTTAGGGTAAAACATTGTGAAAAATGAAATCATGAAGGGAAACATGATTGAGGTCCACTTTTTTTATTCTAAAATTTCTACTGTGAACGGTTAGCCACACAATTAGGAAAAAAGTGTGTCAACCATGAAGAATCCCATGATGAAAAACACCGCCCCCACCCCACCCCACATGGTAATAAAAACTATATACCACCCTTGTTTTCCCATACATTCTAGCTTTCCAGATTAATAATAGGTGGTTGTATGGTTTGGACTAATTGTGCACCAAATCATGCACCATCCCAGAACCCCATATCTCTCATTGGACAGAATTTTGTAGGATTTTCATAGATTCTACTAGCCATCATAACACCGTGAACCATTATAAAATACCCAAAAATTAACAGAAGTCCTAAAAACCCTCCCAAACTACACCCAAACATTTTACATACATAGAATACCAAAACAAAGGGATACTTATATGAAACTAGTGGTGCTACATTCTCCAATTCAATGGCCTTTATATCCCCATAAAGTAGAAAAATATAATTTCATTGAATTATTTTGAGGCATTTCTCCCTCATTTAATGCCATAATTCCCCTTTTTCTTCATGAATCTGACCATGTTACCACAAAACCCATACTGGCCAGATGCTTTTTCCACTCAATACATTCTCATGCCTATCCACTATCCATACTAGAAAATGAACCATGTATGCATCCAAATCTTGGTCAACAAGATCTCATCGATTAAAATTGTTAAGATCAGGCAAAAACTTTTTCAAATGGGATACCTGAAAGACATTATAAACCTCATAGATCCATGTTGGAAATCGAAAATGATATTTCGTCTCACCAACTCACTCATATATCCCAAACGGGCCTATGTATCGAGAAGATGACTTGTCCTGAATCGCAAGGTGATAGCGTCCAAGCCTTTGAGATATCACAAAGAACACATTATCATTCAACTCAATCGACAATGATCATCGACGAATATCCATATCTTATTTCTTAACATTAAGATCCATCTCAATCCTTTTCTGATAAATTGATTCTTCATTAATATTTCTTGGTCATGTCATAGCTCAACCTGTGATGTATCATATATTTCTACCCAATACAAGGAGAATATCATGAATGCCTAGAAATTTCATTTAATGGAGCCATATGTATCAATGACTAGTAACTTTAGTTATATGAGAACTGAACTAAGAGAATATTCTCTTTCCATGGTCCACCAAAATCCATTAGAGTATGAAATATGTCGTCAAATGATAATGTCATCATTTCATATTTCCCTTACATTTGAGGATGATACACCATGCTCATGGTCAACAGAGTTCGAAAGAATTATTGTTAGGATTTCTATAAATTATATATAAACCATAGATTACTATCTGATACTATTGAACAAGTATTCCATGTCTCTTTACCAATTATTAGATAGAAATTTTGGACAAGTCCTTCACTATATGAGATTCATGAATCGGGGTGTAATGAGATGACTTTGTATGTTAATACACTATCACCCAAATGGCATCATGTTTTTGAACCATTATTGGGACACCTATTAGAAAATAAAGGGAAATATACTTCTATTTCCCAATAGGAATAGGTAATAACTGCAATGTACCTGCTATTCTTTGATGTTTAGAATTAAACTTTTAATATGTAAAGCATCTTGAAACAAAATTAGTCACCTTCCTTTTCCTTATGAACAACCAAAACTGTGATTTCAATTATTATACATTTTTTGAGTTCCTAAATGATCAACCCATCTACAATGGTGGTAATCCTAAAAAATTATTCCTATGAATCGACAAGTATGGCCATATTTTTTCCAAACCACCAAACTGAACTCACATCCAGCTTACATCCCTCGCTATTCTCCATTCCAATGAGTTTTGACTGTATAGAAACACATTTGGAACCAAAAAACATTTCCTCAATAACTCTCTCTAATAAAATTATGAAATAGATTAATTGAAAAAAATAAAACTTCACATTTTTCTTCACAATTCAAGTGCATTTTGGCTATCAATGACATAAACTGGCATTGATCTAAAGCATATTTTTTCAACTAAGTACAATAATTATTTCATAACGAAACTGCCCCCATATATCCATTACCTGGTGTATACATCGAGTCAAAGTCAAACATTTTTAGATAGTCAATACATCTTATTTGTCTCATATTCAAATCATTTTTTGGGAAAATAAGTTTCAAGCACTGATGATATGTGAACATAGTAAATTTCTCACCAAATAGGTAGTGACACCATGTTTTTAAAAGTATGGACTATAATAGCTAACTAAAAATTGTGCATTGGGTAGTTATTAGGATATAACCATAGTGGATACGAGCCATAAAAAAAATTTATCTCCTTTCATGAGAATGCATCCCAACCCAGATCCCGAACCATCACAATACACAAAGTACCCTTTTCCAGATTACAAAATAATATAGATCGATGCAAATGTAACATGAACCTCAAGATATTTAAAATACCGTTAATAATTACTAGTTATATTGGAATTTAATATTATTTATTGTAAAATATTTCAAAGATTAAGATAGTACTGAATAAACATGTACAAAACCTTGTTAGTAACCAGATAGACCATGAAAAAATTCATATCTCAAAAACATTAATTAGTGGTTTCCAAGAGATAAAAACATCTATAATTTATATAGATCTATAGAAACGCCTATTTTAATGATTATATTGACAATTAAATGTACCAATTTTACCCAAAAAAATCTTTGATATTTTTAAAACATCAAATGATCTCTCATGATTCCCGACACTATCACCAAGTGATGCACATACTCATCCCTTGTCCATGAATTCACCAATATTTAAACCCAATACACCAAAAAAAATTAATCCAAATAACTTTAAAGTATCATATTCATCAATTAAATAATGACTATTAGAGAGATCATAAGTCTAAAAGTAATCACCACATACACGTAATGGTCACATCCACACTTGAAATCTATCTTCAAATTATCCCACTTTTTAACCAACAATTGTGATATCGTAAGCGCAATTCAGTCTCATAGAACCACATATACCCTTAAATTATTTAGAAAGATAGTAAATGCATGGAATTTTATGAAGATTATCTATCATAAAATGGTTAATCTTACAATAATGAAAACATACCTAAATAGTTCCATCGACCTTTTTGAAGAACAAAACAGGTGCTTCTCGTGCTTATCAGAATGAACCCTTTTCTATAGAGATCTTCGAACTCCACCTTCAAATCCCATAATGCTATTGGAAAATTCTGTCAATACCTAAGGAAAATAGGACAAGTCCCTATAAGGAGGTCAATGTTAAAATGCACTTGTTTTTTTGGGTGGAACCCCTCATAATTTCTAAAGAAAAACATATATAAAATAATTAAAAATGTCTGAAAATGCCATTCTCAATATCATCCATCGAGGCCAAAATCAATTATACCAACTCGTATGAGATTTATCCAACTACAGGTGCCAACAAGACTATTTCAACTTCCTTTATATTATTATATTTTCTAATTAGATCATTGACCCCATCATTAGTCATAAAACTAAATATTCAACTATAACTATCAATTTTAGCCTTGATCATTTTCAACATATACATACCCAAATATACACAAATATCTTTCAAATAGAAATCCCATATCAACTTAGATCGACATAAATTTATTGAACATGCACTAAAGATTAAGGTCTGAACTTCTCTTTGAACATGAGGATTTTGGAGTTTCAAAACAGAGAGAATAATTTCAATATTTAAATATAGAAAATAAATGGAATGAGAATAAATAAATGAATTGGATTAACATTTATCAAAAAATGATTTTAAAAGGGTATAATGAAAAATCAGCATACCATAAATTGTCAATGGTTTAGATTTATGATCCCCAATCACATGTTCAGCTCTAAACATGTGGTTACTCAAAGAACATTGTTATTTATTTCCATATTGAGATTTCCATTTCTGAGGATTCACGATATTCTTAGAATCACCAAGGGAATTTCATCTCTATAGACTAGTGTTATTCTACTTCCCTCATCCAATCTAAGCATACGCCGTCTACGAAACATGATCTGTGACCAGAAAACCCGACCATATAGCATTGTGACAATAGCACTGATGAAGGCCTATCTCATTGAATTGTGGAATGATCTCAGTTATTTTGTACACTCTCTCTTCATTTAGTTGAATGATGCATGTTGAAGAAAATATATATTTTCTTTTCGGTCTTGGAGGAATATTCACCAATCTTGCTGTCAAATTCCAAGTCATCCCACTACTGTTGAAATATGAGTATGTCTTCTAATTTATACTAGAATTAGAATGCCAATAATTTCTTATAGGTATCAACATGCTTCATGCACCCATAGATACTGATATTTCCCTTTATTCCACATTCTCTTTATTGACCATCTCTTTATAATCCATTATATTGATCATGGAAATATTCATGTTAATCACGTACCTCAGCCACAAGGAAAATATCCTTCCTTTATGAACACACTATAAAACAATTTGGGTTCAACGTTGACTAAGTTCATATATTTAGTCACGTAATCAGTCACTAATAGGATCTCCTTCTTAATGATGAAAATTATATCATCATTATAATCCTAAACATATGCGAATAGATTTGTCTATTTAATAGTTCATCTAAATCCTCCCATATAAGGTCATGGTCTAATTTAACTTGAACATCAATATTCCACCACTGGAATGCAAGATCATCTAGCATATATGTAACCATGTTCACTTTCAGATCTTCTAATGTAACAAAGAAAGGGACGGTTCTATTCATCCTATTAAGCCACACTTCTTCCACCTCCGGTTCATAATGACCCCAAAATATGTGGGGATTATTCTTTTGTAATTGGACAAAATGATCCACTTTCTTTGGTTCATCCCTCATGTTCCCTCTATCCATAGCCTAAAATGTTTGGAATATTCCCTGAAACAGTTGTTGTTTTAGTTGTGTCTCAGGTAAAACCACATTCTTAGCAGCCTCTTCTAGTTGGTTTCTATGACACCTACTGGGATCCATTTCTATAAACACCAAAAATTCCATATGTATGAATCTCTAGAAACATGAGGCTTAATAATTTCAATTTCTATAACATTGAAATTATCACAATAGTAGTTTCAAAAAATCAATGCATTCTAATTTTAATAATTTTTTTGGAAATTAATCCATTATATTGAAATTCAATCCATTTTTATAGTAATTTTTTCATTCTATTTTCAAAATATACAATTTGATATCATTTTTAAAATTTTCTCAAAAATAAAAATATTTTCCCCAAATCATAAATCATTACTCAAAATTAAATATAAACTCTAACGTGAGGTCATTTCGTTAATGCATATCATGATCATCTGATTGGATAATACCATGTAAATATGATAATAACATCTATAACTATCTCCAAAATACATCTATACCCAACTCCTTGATAACAATATTTTCAGAAAAAATATTTTAGCATGATGAATTTATGCTCAACATTTCTTGTCTAGAAAAACAGACTTCTTTCACCAATCCCAACTGAACGACATAACATAATGAATTTCAACTCCATGAAAAACAAACGACAACATTTTTTCCAAAATATTTTGACCAAACCAGACTAATTCAATTTTAAAGTCAAGGAATAAACAAGATGATACCATATGTAACATCTCACCTCTCCTCATTGTCTTTAGTTGAGAAGGGATTTTTACTTGGTCTTAGGCGATATCACCATGATGAGAAAATCTGGCAATAAATTCCAAGGGCTTCAATCTAGAAGGGGGAAAATTTTCCCTTTTGAAAATAAATGACCACAAAAAAACATACCATTAATAAAATAACTATTTGATTCATGAAAATAGGGAAACAATTAATGTATAAATATTTAAACCCAGCTATATGAGAGAGAAAATTAGATACCAAGAAAAAAATCAACTACAAAGAAGAATACTAAACCAAAAAAACCCAGAAGACTCCAAAAACACTAACCATGCAACATAAAATATAATACATGATAAAAATATATAATAATGCCCAAGTAATAATGATGAATCACTAATGAAATGTGATACATTCACTTTATGTATGTCAAGATAAAAAATATATGTAAGATCACCAATGTTCCAAAGAAGGGTGAGTAATGAAACTCAATAGTTTTTCCCCAAATGGCTTCCCTACACATGGCACTAGGATTGTAAAAACCCGAGATTTTATGATAATTATTCTTTTTTAATTTCATTGATGTCTTGTGTTGCACACTACACAAAAATTAGCATGTTCTATACGAAACACCGTATTAGCTTTCAGTATAAGCAACACTATTCTTGGCTCGTGTTACACACAATTTCAAGTTCGTTTTGTAGAAATTATTCTACGCAACATTAAGTATAGATTTTGTTTAATGTATAAATGAAAAAAGTTTTTAAATATGTTATATGAAACACCAAAGGAAGCTTTCACTAGACGCATCTCTGACTTGGCTTGCATTACATGCAATCGCGACCTTCCTCGATAGCGTGTCTAGTATGCAATACCAGATTTCACTAAACAATGATATATTGTTATAATATTATTATGAACCAGACTTTAAGAATATTATTAACTAAATTTTTAATTTTATAACATTATTATTCATCTTTATCATTTTTTAGAACATGTAATGAGAACAAAATAAATATTTCGGGTAAAATAAGTATTTTTTAAAAAATGTAGTTTTGTCGCTTTTGATGGCGCACCCACATTAAATCTAGTTTTTTGAAATTTTTATAAGTTCAAATTGAAAAAATAAACTCCTTCTTTTTAATCAGGGTATAAAAATTTACATTGGATAAATTTTTGATACTTTTCTGATAACTTTCATATTTTGATGAATAGTAAAAATACGCCATTTTTTAATTAAAAACAACTTTTATCATCTAGATAATTTATATGGATAAATTATAATATTGAGTGGTTTTAAAGTATAAATAGAATAATTTTTTTCCACATAATATAATTTTAGTCATTACCATTAATCTTACATTGAATTTATAGGTAAAAACATTTCAATCTTTGGCAATGTTTTCTCTTTTAAAAACCATTTTCTTAACAATGGGATTAATTTAAAATTAATTACTACAACCACTGTGTTTTTAATTTTTAAAAATTGATTCCATATTTGAATTCAGTGGGTCAAAATTATGTTAAAAGGTTACTTTTATTTTTTTGATATTATGAACAGTAACTACTGTAATTTATATTTAATAATGTTAAAGGTAAATCAGGTACTTAAGTTTAAAAATAAGATTATAAAATTATCCTAACACCTGCCAAAATTCTATTTGATGACTAAAATTATACCCATATCACATAATGGTCGGTTAAATTCATTTTATGGACTTTTGACACTGAAAATAATTTAATTATTATTAAAACCAAAGAAAGTGACAAGATGTCACTCTCTTAAATCTTATAAGTATAATAATTTAAATTTAGTGATAAACTTCATGAAACATTGAAAATTAATAGTCTCAAAAAATATAATAAAATTATATACATCATTTAAATTTATTTTTAATTTTTAGGGATTAAATAATTATCATTAAAGGTAACACAATTGTGATGTTGAAATATTTTTATGGATTGAAATATAAAATAAATGGTATTTAGAATATCAAAATAAATATTATGAGCTATTTAATGTTCTCCAAGAATTTTATAGATAAATATGACATGTTATGAATCTATTAAATCTTTTGTTTTGAACATTTATTCTGTGTGGATTTTATTTAAATTCAAATAAATGAATAGTGTCAAAATTGACACTATTGTTATTTTATAAAAATAACATAATATAAAAATTTTAAAAACTCACAAAAATATTTAAAAATTATAAATTAAAATTTATATGGTCTAAAAGTTTATAAATTATCCAATTATGGACAATTCACAACACATAAGTAATTATTCATAACATTTTATTATTTAAAATCGTAATACCACAAATAAAATTAAATAGATTAAATTAGGATAAATCAAGTTGATAATGTTCAAAATAAATTTCCAACACGTCTAAATTTTATTTTTTGATGAGATTAAAACCATATATCATCTAATAATAGAATACGAGCCATTTTATGGAGGTTTTAAAGTGGAGTTTGATTTATTATAAATTAATATTTTTGAGGTTTCCAAAGGTGCCCCTCTCCTCCCTTATAAAAGGGCATCTCCTCCCTCTTCTCTTTACACAATTTTTATATTTAAAGCATGGAAAACCCCTGCCCATTTCCCTTCCCAAATTCCCTAGATACATTATAGAGGTTCTTGAATCCTCAAAAGACCAACTCTAGTGCCTTAAGAGGAAGCTAAAAAGAGGTGCGTCGAAGAAGAGGTAATCCATTCGACCGATTCTTTCAAGTTTTTTTCTTCATAAACATCATCTTCTTTAGTTGTTTCCATATAAAGTAATAACATAAGTATCACTAATATACTGATATTTTATTATAAATTTGAAACAACCCCCTTTCACCTTCTATACATCCTATGGAAAATGAAATCACCGTGCGTGCGTACGTACGGAATACTGTCTCCACGCCATGGTGTAATCTATTTTTCCACCACCACCTTACTTGGATGGGTATAACGGTGTAAAGAATAACTATAAATAGTTATTATAACATCATATTGATATGAGATATATTATCATACACTCCAATTCAATTCAATAATTATGGGAACGATATCATCGCTCATGTGTATGTACAGATTACTGTCTCTAGGACGCGATGAGATTCATTCTCCATGTTTACCATTCAAGAATGATTATAAAGTATAATTAATGAATAATAATGAAATATATGACATGAAAAATCTACTGTATATATATATCATCTATTTACTTCCATTCAAGTCAATAAGGAAAGGAAAACAATGTTCATGCGTACGTACGACCTATCATCTCCATGAACAGTGTATTTCATTTCATTTATCGATCTATTATATATATATATACTGAATATATATGATATATAAATAGTGATTTACATTATTTAATAATGTAAATAGTGATATAAGTAATAATAATACCAATAACAACAATTCCAAACACGTACGATAAATAAAATGATTTTACCCAAAACACTGCTTTAACATGGAATTTACAAAAGAACGGGTAATATAAAGTCATAAGTGAACCATATATGATATAATAACAATAAATATGATTATATAATAAGTTAATGACATTATTTAAATCATTATACAGGATTTTGGGATACGTACGAAGCATATCGGACCTAAGGTAAGGGATAAATTTTCAATCTCATTTTTATTCGAGATTGCTTATAAGTAAGTATTTACTTGGGTTACATTTTTCATCCATGTCCATAAAAATGTTTTTCATAAAGTGTTTAATATTTTTTCATGTATTTTTAAAGTCATGTTTACCCCTCTTTTACTTTTACATTGTGTTATGGAATGAATCTTTCTTTTGATTACCATACGAAATTTGTTTTTGACTTTTCTGGAAAAAGTACGCGAAGAATGTTTTTTATACTTATATGGCATGAACAGATTTTTACAGTATCATAACATATTATTTTCATAAATATTACTCTAAAATATTTAATGATTATTTTCAACCAAATATTTTTATTTTAAAATTGAATGGCATTTTGTGAAAATAAAATGATTTCGAAGAAGAAAGGATATTTTCCTCAAAAATTAATTTCAAGTGTTTTATCAAAACTATTTTCCATCTATGATGACATTATTTAGTATGTTTATGTTTCATTTATAATGTATCTATTATTTTCATGGTTTTATTTTTATTATAATGAAATGATATCCATTTATTTTATATAGATTATGTTATGATGGCATGATGCTTATGAAACCAATTTTATTCGTTGGGTTATTATGAATGATGTATGTTTATTTTGTGGCTTAAAAAAGAATGATTTCATTACAAGATGGGTGAGACCTATATCTCCCTAAAATGAATTGGGTAAAGATTTATATCTCATGAGATAGACATGTCTGGAATGGTAAGTTAATCTGGTTTAGTGATACAGGACTGGAACGAGGAGTGAACTCGATTCAGAAAGGGACAATGTCCACTAAGATGGCCTTGGCAGCGATGAATTGGCTACTATGGAAATCATATCATGTGCTTAATGGTTTTCCACAATTACATGTTTTCTTACCTTTATATTTTATCATGATTGATGTTCCATTATGATCTTTTCCTTATGTACTGCCATGTTTTATTTAATTGCTCTAGATTTTGATGTTTAAACATTATGTTCATGTTTTTAAGTTCAAATGTATATGGTTTCTTTTATTTTCTCCATTATTTCCCTTAATGGGCATTTGAGCTCACCCTTTATATGTTTTCTTTTCCCTAGGATATATAGAATGTTTTTAGGTAAGAAAACAAAAGGGGAAGATCATTATGGGAGATGTTGATGTTCTTTCCCCATGATTAGAAGATTATGTTCTGAGTTTTTCAAAGACACTAAACTACAACGAAAAAAATTAATTTAACGTCCATGTACGCCAAGATTTGGTTCTCTACAAGGATTGAACAAGTTAGAACATTTATATAAAAAATATATATATAACTATTTAATTTTTTTAAGAGTTTATATGAAAATAAAAAAAAATTATACAAAAATAGTTTCCAATATAAAATCCAAAAAAATATTTAGGCAATTTCTATTTGTTTTGTTATAAAAAATACATTGTTATCACACACCCACATATTAATTCTATGGATACAATTACATTCACATTATTTATTGTTAACCATTTGACTATTTTTATTATTAATTAATCAATAGATTTATTTCAACATCAGCTGTTCAATTATATGAAATTATTGAACTCTTATTTATTTTTTTCCATATTATTCATGCCATGAGAAATTTATAAATATTTTTCCATTACTACATGTTTGAGTTCAAAATTATTTTTTTTATATTTACCCATGTTAAAAAGAAACATATTACACAATATGTTTCTAGAAGAGTAACATCAGTGGAATATTTTGGGAGATATGAAAGACGTGTTCTGGAATATGTAATTTTTTATATAGTATAAAAATATACATTTGATGAGAAAAACAAGGGATTTGATAAATTAATTCATTCATTAACTATCTAAACCTATAAACCTTATTGGACCATTGAATGTATGTGACTCAAAATGTTTTTGTGGTATTTAAATTAATTTTTGTTAAAATTGGGCCACATCAATTCATTTCAATGCTTGTATGTATTAAATATTTTTTTTCATTATAGATTCTATGATGCTAGTAATTGGGTGTTAGATTTCACCGGAATTATTTAGGGAAGATGGAATACCATTATTATAGTGGGTTACCTAAGATACCCTAAATGATATGGAATATTTATCTTGGGGGTCCATACAAATTTTATTTTATGTCATGTATCTTATTATAAAATAAATGTATTTCATAAAGGATATTTAATAAATTAGAAATTATATTATTGGGATGGGAAATTTACCCATTTGGAAATAAAAAAAGTGGTCCCATTGGTAAATATAAATGTCGATATTCAGACTCCTCTTCCTGATTAAGAAAATGTTGTCTCTCCAAATGAGAAACTAAACTTCCCTTGTGAAGTTTCCTTTGATCATCTTGTCAATATCATCATTGTACATTCCCACAAGGGTTTGATTTATTTTTAATGGTTCATGTTTGAATCCATAGTTTCTAATGGTAAGACCACAGAAGTGGGAGAAATATTTTGGGTCATGACCAATAAACTCCTTGAATTTACTGAAAAATAAATTATGATTTTGTTTCATGAATATAACATACTATTATTTCTTATCCTGATACTAGAAAGAACTGATTAGTTTTCTCCTCTAGAATTCAATTATCTTAATGTTCACTTTTATAATCTCATATATATTTTTGGGTACTCATTTATTCAAGGATGGAGTGAGATCATCAAATTTCTCTTTATCAAATGCTCAAGTATTATAGAGACAAGATTACCCATAGAGAATTGGACACTGAGATGGTATTTACATCTTATGTGAAAAAATAATAAATGGAATCAAATTTTTATCATACTAGTTTCATAGGGACCATGGGGATAGAGGCTTAGAATCCTATTTAATTTAGTTTTAATTTGTATTATCAACTTGCAATGTTGAATCATTACATCACAGTTGAAATCTAGTTAGCCAATCCAACCCTTAATTATTTAGAGTTGAGTCTTGGACTATTGCACATGGGATGAACATATTGTTACTCAAGTGGAATGGTCATCCAATGCCTTAGAGGGTGTAACACCCCAAGCTTCTTTGGTACGCTTCTCTTTGAATAATGCGATAGCGTGTGTTGTACGCAACATCGAGTTCTAACACCCCACAACCAATCAAACTAGCCATTATGATTAGTAATACCTAATTTTTGAAATTATATATATATTATATTTCAAAATGAACTTCATTTTTGGATTCAGAATATCGAAATTATCCTAAGTTGAATTTTTCTGAGAACGTCCAATTTTTATGAATAGTGAAAAATACTTAAAAACAACATTTTTAATAAAAATAATTTATAGTGATAAAATATATTATTTAGTGGTTTTATAGTATAATTATAATATATATTTTACCATTTTATACAATGGTTTTCATTATAAATAATTTCACATTGAAATTAGACATAAACAATTGTCAATCTTTAGATATATATTGTTTTTTTAAAAACACGCTATTTGTTGTAACAGCGAGAATTAATTATAAAATTAGTTAATGAAAATTATATGTTTGGAATTTTGTAAAATCGACATAATTTTTGAATTTGGAATATCAATTACCGCTTAGGGTGAAATTTTGGCATTGATCTGAAAAACTTCAGTTTTTGATGAATAGTGAAACTACTAAGTGGTAGTTAAAAAAACTGAATTTTTTCATAAAACTTAATTTTACCGCTTCTGTGAATGGAATTTTGAAAATCCGAAAGACACGGTAAATATCAAGAAGTAAAATATGGTTCAATGATATAAAAATAATTTTTGGTGAATAGTAACTTTTTACTTTTATTTACCTCGGTTAAAAGTAAATAGGGTAATTAAGGGTAAAAATGATATTAATATTACCCTAACACATGTCCTAATTCTTTTGGACAAGTGTATCTCGACCAAAAACAACCTTAGGAATAAAATATTATCATTTAGGTCCACTTGGATTAGATTAGGACATTTATTATTATTTAATTCAAAAAAGAGTTAAAAGCATTAAAATCAAAGTTTATTTACTAAAACATTTTTTATAGAGGGTTATACATAAGATAAATTCTGTTGTAAATATTAATTAGAAAGATAAAACGATTTCCTACATAATGAGAATTTATTTATAATTTTTCTACATTATATAAGTTAATTTATTTATGACATAATGATGATGCAGTAATTACCATAATAGTGAAACATTAATATAATTGATATTATAAATACACAAATAAATATAATTTGAGACTTTTTATGAATTACACTAATTTTATAAGTTAATATGACATGTTAGGAATGATTTAATTAAATGTCTTCTAAGTAATCATTTTGTTATGAGTTTCAAAAAAAATAAACTATTGAATAGTGTCAAAATTGACATTAAAGAGTTTTTAAAACAAATATTATATTATTAATTGATATTAAATTCTTAAAAATATAAGGTTCGTCCAAGAGACTTATATAATGATACCTGTATCATTAATGGATCACTTGTGGGTCGCTTGGATGTATATAGTATGTTTATTAACCATATAATATAAAAATACAAAGAGACATTGTAAAAGTGAAACTAATTAACTTAGAGTTAATACTTAAAGATAAGGTTAATATAAGTACCCAAACCTGTCTAAATTCTTTTGGATGAGTGGTTTTCGACCCATCCCCACCTTAAAATTTAAATAATACACTTTGGAGCCATTATAAACCGAATATGAATTTATTATAATCTATTATTTCTAGCTTTTCCAAAGGTGCCCCTCACCCCTCTTATAAAAGGTCACTCCTCCTTCTCATTTATTCACACCTTCAAAGCCTTTTGGTTTGGCCAAACTCTACCCAAATACTCTCCCAACATCCCTCACTACAACCTAGTGGCCCTATCTTGATCAGAAATCCAACCTAAGGATCCTTTTTTATCAAATCAAAAGGAAGAACCCGAAGAAGAGGTAATGATTTCACCACCTTTTTCCAAGTTCCTTTCTCTTCCACTTCTTCTTCCTTTGTTATTCCCATTAAAAAATAATAAATCCAATATCATATATATACTGTGATTTAATTATAAATTTGGTACAACCATATTCAGTATTCTATCCACCCTTTGAATAACATGTCACCATACGTGCGTATGTACGGCTTACCGTCTCCACGTCGTGGTGTAATTGTTATTCAATATATTATTATTTGGATGGGTATAATAATGATATGTAACTCATGTAAATAATAAATATAACATGTTAATGATTCTGTATATATGATATAACATCCATTTATATATTATTTTAATATAAAAATAATGATATTGTCGATCGTACCTATGTGCGGACTACCGTCTCCACGAACGCGATGAGATTCATTCTCCATCGTACCCATTCAAGTATAATGATCATTTTATGATTTAAAAATAATGTTTAAGGACTTGATGTCATTATTTATATGAATAATATACAACTTATCCATAACAAACATGACTTATGTAACAAAACATATAAAAGAAAATGAGTAAGTTAACACCCGAAACGAGGATAATTCTAAGATATTATTAACAAATCAATGTTAAAAGATCATATATGATATCATATTAATATATATGATTCTTTTATAATTTAATAACAATTATTTCACCATTATACAGGAGGTTAACCTACCCTCAACCAAGGAAAAGTTCAAGGTAAGGGTTATTTCACAATCTCTTCATTATCCGAGGTTGTTTATACGTAATAATCTACTGGGATCTCTTTATCATCCACATCCATGTTTCTTAAAAATTTATTTCAAAACATTTTTACTATTTAAAAGAATATGGGTTAAAGTCATTTATACCCTTGTTTGAATTTTTATAAGAGTTTTATAAAGGAATCTTTCCGTCGTTTTCCAAACAAGGTGTTTTTAACCTTTTCGACGAAATTAAGGTAAGAATGTTTTTTTAACTTATACGGCGGGTGCATTTATTTTACGCCGTTATAAAATCGTCAAAGATTCCCTTACAATTTTATAAGAATATTTTCAAATAAAAATGTTTTATTTTATAAATATATGACTCTTAAATGATTTCAAAAATAGAAAGAGATATTTCTCTAAAAAGAGTTTTGATTTCATCTATGTCAACATCCTTTGATGGATTATACTCTTATTTGAAGTTGATTTATTTTGATACAAAATTTATATATTGTATTGAAGGTTTTTTAATATGTTTGACTATGGATGTGATATTTTTATATCATTCATATTTTATGGTGAAAGTATTGACATTTCGTATGCTAGTTTTAATACGAATGTTTATGTTATGTTTAAACCTTTTCATATGGGAATGCATTGGATTTAATATGTGACGGGTGGAGCCCACTATAGCTCCTCGATGCATCGATAGGTCTCATGAGACAAACTAGTGTCTTGGTATAAGTACTTGGCAAAATCTTATTTGTAGTCTTGGCACGAGGCCTTTGCTATGTGGTTATGATAGTCTGGAATTATGCATTCCTTCATTATGAAAGTGGTTATTGATATTGCATGTGATTATTCGATTAGTAGACTATCCATGTGAATAAGTAAATGGAATTATTTCATTTTACTTTTTCCATACTATGTTGAAGTTCAAGTTTAAAATTATTTTTTTAGTTATACATTTCCTTAAATGTTTATTCTTATTTATGAAAGTTTCTGCTATATTGTTATCCTTACTGGTCATTTGAGCTCACCCATTTTCTATGTTTTATCTTTCTCATGGTATGAAGAAGTAAATTATGAATGACCTGCCGGGATAGTATGTGGGGATATGAGTGTGGAATATGAAGAAAAGATGTTGTTGTAGTTTTCATTTTTATGATGTAATGTAAGACTTATGAATATATCTAGTGTTTTCAAGGCTACTAAACCAATTTGTCTTTCGATATTTGATCTTTCTTGTGATCATGCCAATGTTATGTAATAATGCACCAACTCTAGGTAACTGGGTTCGGGGCATTACAGTTGGTATCAGAGGAGGTTTAGTAAAAACCTTGGAAGCTAGATTTAGATAAACTCTGATTAGAGCACGTAGACCTAAGATGAACTTTGAGTATTAGTATAGAAGAACATCCTAGAATTTTGGTATTGTAGAAATTTTGGGAGTTTTCCGAGCAATACATCCCTGTCTGGATACAAGAAGGTAGAGGCGGCTCTGGCACAGATTTACCTAGTGGTAAAACCCAAAAACACTGCTTTGAGCTAGACTCGAATGGGAACTGGTGCACGACAACAGGCCTTGCTGCACTCTTGGTTACGAAACTCCCAAAAGATATGCTTAGGATAACTCTCATTTTCTTTAAAAATCATTATGAAGGGTTTATGAGAATATACTTCCTTAAAGAAAACATTCTTATGATTATGGATTATATCCATAAATAGTTCAATTTATGTTAATTGTTTTGTAAGTATTGGATTATGTATTTTGATTCATAAACTGATCTAGTTTATACCATTGTATAGGAATGGCGCCTAGTGGAAGAAATGGAAACTGTATCAATGAACACACTCCATGTAGGGATTTCCCTCTTGCTCAAGATATTTATAGTGGAGCTGGTGATGCAACTAGTGCCGATCATCTAATCACCATACTAGGACAACTTACTCAGGTTATGAATAATAACCTTACCCGTATGGAGCACCCTGATCCACAGCGTGGAGGATCAATGTTAGATCGATTCATGAGGCAACAACCACCAACGCTGAATGGGAGTACAAATCCTTTAGTATCTCAGCAATGGATAAATTCCCCAGAGAAAATATTTCAGGCTTTGGGGAGTAGTGAAAGGGAAAAAGTTATCATGGCAGTTTACCAACTCACTGGAGATACTGATCAATGGTGGTCATTGATTCAAAACATGAAGGAAGATGATGATGTTGAGTCAATAAGGTTTTCCTTATGACTTTTCCATTCCTTCTTGTTTTGAAAATCACAAACACCTTATCTTTAAGGAAAATTGCTTTTGTAAGGAAAAATGCTTTCTTTAAGGAAAATCGCTTTTATAAGGAAAAATGCTTTCTTAAGGAAAATCGCTTTTATAAGAAAAATTATCCTTATCATATTTTCATTAATATTTTTCTTAAGTATGAAATTCGGATTCACTTTCTCGGAATCATTAAAACTGATAAAAAGCATTCTGTTTTAGGGTTCGGATTCTGGACAAGAACTATAAGGAAGTTTCACTCCGAATTCCGGTTATGAATTCTGACTAAGTTCTATTCCAGATTCAGGATACGAATTCTGAAGAAGAATTCCCATTACGAATTCTAATGAAGAATTCTCATTACAAATTCTCATTACGAATTCCAATGAAGAATTCTCATTACGAATTCTAATGAAGAAATCTCATTCCGAATTCTCATTACGAATTCTAATGAAGAAATCTCATTCCGAATTCTCATTACGAATTCTGATGACGAATTCCCATTACGATTTCTGATGACGAATTCCTATTCCGAATTCCTATTCCGAATTCTCATTCCGAATTCACTCATTAAACAGAATTTGGATATCATTGTTTTATACACTCTGAATTTGTTCACTCCGAACTTTCACTCCAAAATTTCTATTCCGAACTTTTATGTTAGAGTTTAAAACGATGTCGTGCATTCTGTTACACTTACTTTGTTATAAAACGATGTCGTCCATTTTGTTATAAACTAACCGTTGTCTAAGTGACACGTGTACAGGTCCCTCCTAACTTTAAGGGAAATATGACCGTTGGAGAAGGAGCCGACCTCACCTATAAATAGGAGCTCATTTGAAAAAGCTCACAACGGATGGATGAACATTTGGACTTTGTGCATACATGCTGTTGAAGTGATTTCTAGAGAGAGAGTCTCTTATTAACTCTCAAAGCTTCGTGCGACTCCGAATGTTGGTGATTACATTCGAGGGCTTCCGGGGATAGGAAGACAGAGGTGCCGACTACCTTAAAGATCGAGGGCTTTCTTGCTGAGAAAGACAGAGGTTGCCAACTACCTTGAAGTTGAGGGCTTGCGGGGATAGCAAGACAGAGACACCGATCTTCGTATCGAGGGCTTACCCTGGTGTGGGTAAGACAGACTTGCTTGAAAGTATAAATCAAGGGACCTTTATCCAAGGTTGTTGGATACCCTTCTCTTTGGGTTAAAAGACTATTATCTTGTTGCTAGTAGTTTTACTACTCGTTTCTATTCCGCTGTAATTTGTATCTTAAGGAAAGTATAACATTCTTATACTTCCTTACTTACTCTGATTCATTCAGATTCTATACGCTTTAAGGTAGAATCTTATATTGTAACTTTTGTTAAGTTTCAAATTCCGGAACCATATTTCCGGAACCTACTTTTGGAATCTCTTTCCAAGTTTAGTTCGGTGTTAGAGGTGTTGTGAATTTACTTAGTTTAACTTTGTTAAACTTAGTTCTTTCCTTTTCTTAAGGAAACTCTAGTTATTCATAACTAACTTTAAAGGTTCCTAAGGAATTTTTAAAGTATACAATTCACCCCCCCTCTTGTATATTGAGCATCTCATATTCTATTTCGATCCTACAATTGGTATCAGAGGTTGGAAACCTCTTACTCTATACCATTCTTACAGATGAAGTATCAAATATGGGATGGAGGGAGTTCAAAGATTTGTTTTTAGAAAAATAATTTCCTCGTGACCATCAACCAGATATGGAAAGGCAATTTCTGAGTCTGAGACAGAAGGAGGATGATAATGTCGCAAAGTATGAGGCTAACTTTTCAAGGTTAGCAAGGTATGCTGTAGATTATATATGTAACCCAAGAAGTAAGATTGATCATTTCTTTGATGGGTTAAAACCATTTCTCCATCAAGCATTAGTCTCACAATCCTTCTCGTCGTACGAAGACATTGTCTCATGTGCTATCAAGACCGAAAAGGAATTCTCTAAGTCTTATGACTTTAAAGTAAAATAAGAGAAGAAGAGACCTGCTGATCAATCTAGGAATGGAAATAAGGGGAAGAAGGGAAAGTTTGAATATCCATCCTGTGGTAAATGTGGGAAGAAACACCCCGGTACTTGCATGAAGGGAACATGAGTCTGTTACAAGTGTGGTGAAAAAGGCCACCAAGCTCGTGATTGCATGGGGAAGAAGGAAGCCACCAACGTTCAATGCTACAATTACAGGGAGATGGGGCATTATGAAAATGAATTTCCTAAGCGTCAGGAGAACTTACCTCAGAAAAGGCCAAGGGATCAAGGCCAAGATTATACTATCACTACTGCTGAGGTAGAAGCTTCGAAAGACGTGGTGGCAGGTAGTTTAATGGTTTCCTCAAGTTTAGCAAATGAATTATTTGATTCTGGATCATCGCATTGTTTCAAATCTTCCCAGTTTGCTAAGAAAATTAGATATTTCCAATTTGATTTAACAAGGGATTTTTCAGTTAAAACTCCTAAGGGAAGTATCATTGCAACAAAGTTTTGTGAATCAGTCCCCATTAGAGCACAAAAATGTTCTTTATCTGCTGATCTCATCGTCATACCTATGATTGAGTTCGATATAATCCTCGGTATGGACTGGATTTCAGACTATGATGCAAAGATTTATTGTAAGAAGAACGAGGTTACGATTTTTGATGATGATGATAAGGAACACCTTATATTTAGAGCAGAATCGTCACCACCTAATTCTTATCTAGATCCACCCCCAGTAGCTCAACTAAATTCAATTATTGGGGAGGAAGAGAATGAAATAAATGTGGGTGAGGAAAGGAATGTTCAAATATAGGATGTACCTGTCGTGAAAGAATTTTTAGATGTATTTCCAGAAGATTTACCTAGACATCCTCCAGAACGAGAAGTTGAGTTTTCCATTGATTTAATTCCTGGATCAAGGCCTATATCGAAGAATCCTTATAGAATGGCCACTGTAGAATTAGTTGAACTAAAGAAACAACTAGAGGAATTGAGTAATAAGGGATTTATTCTCCCTAGTGTTTCTCCATGGGTAGCCCCTGTTCTTTTTGTTAAAAAGAAATATGGATCTATGAGGTTATGTATCGACTACAGGGAGATCAATGCTATAATAATAAAGAACATGTATCCCCTACCTCGAATTGATGATTTATTTGACCAACTGCATGGAGCTCAATACTTTTCAAAGATTGACCTTCGATCTGGATACCATCAGTTGTGTGTGAAGAAGGAAGACATTCCGAAGACATAATTTCGAACCAGGTACGGGCATTACGAGTTTACTGTAATGCCTTTTGGATTGACTAATGCACCCTCTGTATTCATGGATCAGATGAATAGAGTTTTCAAGGAGTATCTCAAGGAATTTGTGGTGGTATTTATTGATGATATCTTGGTATACTCCAAAAGCTACTATAATCATGAAAATCACTTGCGCATTATCCTGAAGACTCTGAGAAGACATGAATTATATGGGAAGTTTAGCAAGTGTGAATTCTGGATTCATGAGATTTCTTTTCATGGACATATTGTCTCTAAAAATGGAATCTCTGTTGATCCTTATAAGAATAAGGCAATCCAAGAATGGCCAGCACCGATGAGTATAACTGAGGTACGTAGTTTTATTGGTTTAGCAGGTTATTATCAACGTTTCGTCCAGAATTTTGCCCGATTGGCTAACCCATTAACAAATCTCACACGTAAAGGGGTTAAATTTTTTTGGAAAAAATAGTGTGAAGAATGTTTCGAAGAACTGAAGAGAAGATTAGTCAATGCTCCTATATTGAATCTACCATTGGGGAATGATGGGTTCGTTATTTATAGTGATGCATCGAAGAAAGGACTTGGTTGTGTCCTTATGAAGAATGATAGGGTTATTGCCTATGCATCACGACAGTTGAAAATTCATGAACAAAACTATCCTACTCATGATCTCGAGTTAGCCTCTGTGATCTTTGCTTTGAAGATATGGAGGCACTACCTCTATGGTGAAAAATGTGAGATTTATACTGATCACAAGAGTTTGAAGTATATTTTCTCACAAAAAGAACTCAACATGAGGCAAAGGAGATGGCTTGAATTACTCAAGGATTATAATTGTACGATACACTACCACCCGGGGAAAGAAAACAAGGTGGAAGATGCTTTGAGCAGAAAAGACCATGGAGTTTTGAACGTTATGAGAATTGAAAGGGATCCAATTTTGATGGATCTAGTGAAGATGGAAATTGGAATAACCAGGGAAGGAGAAACATCAATGCTTTTTCAAATGGTTGCCAAACCATATTTACTAGAGAGCATTAAAAGTTCTCAGACTGATGATGAAGAATTTCAAAAGAAGATTAAAGCTGTGAATGATGGGAGACTGAGAGACTTTGTGTATGAAGATGGAATTTTGAAATTTGGGAAGAGACTTTGTGTTCCCGATATACCTGATCTAAAAAGGGAATTGCTGGATGATTCTCATAGTTCTAATTTCTCTATACACCCTAGGAGAACCAAAATGTATAGAGATTTGAAGGAACATTTTTGGTGGGACAACATGAAGAGGGAGATTTCTGATTTTGTGTCAAGATGTATGGTTTTTCAACAAGTGAAAGCTGGAAGGAAACAACCTGGAGGAGTTATGCAACCTCTTCCCATACCGGAGTGTAAATGGGACAATATAAAGATGTATTTTTTCATGGGGATACCAAAGACTCCAAGAAGGAACGATGCAATATGGGTTATTGTTGATCATCTTACCAAGTCAACACATTTTCTTTCTATAAGAGAAGATCTACCCCTGGAACGTCTAGCAAGACTATATATTAATGAAGTTGTGAGACTTCATGGAGTACCCCTATCGATTGTTTCTGATCATGATCCCCGTTTTACTTCAAGATTCTGGAAAAGTCTTCAGAAATCCATGGATACTGAACTTCATTTGAGCACTGCTTACCACCCTCAGACAGACGGACAATCAGAATGGACTATTCAAACCTTAGAAGACATGTTGAGATCTTTCTCACATGACTTTCAGGGTATGTGGGATCAATATTTACCTCTGGTAGAATTTTCCTATAACAATAGCTTCCATTCGAGTATTCAGATGGAACCATATGAAGCGTTATACGGAAAGAGATGTCGTACACTAACCTGTTGGGATGATGTTGGTGAAAGAAAACTTGTAGGCCCAGAACTAGTGGAGGAAACGATGGAAAAGGTGAAGGTAATCCAAAATCACATCAAAGTAGCTCAAAGTAGGAAGAAGAGCTATGCCGATAATCGAAGGAAGGATTTGGAATTTCAAGTCGATGATCATGTTTTCCTTAAGGTATCTCCATGGAAGGGAGTAATACGTTTTGGTAAGAAAGGTAAATTGAGTCCCAGGTACATCTGACCTTTCGAAATTCTAGAACGAATTGGGGTTGTAGCTTACCGATTTGAAATGCCGCCAAGTCTCTCCAAAGTTCACAATGTGTTCCACGTATCTCTGTTGAGGAAATACATGCCTGACCCAACGCATGTACTCACCTATGAGGAATTAGAACTGGAACGCGATCTGTCTTATTGCGAAGATCCCATCAGGATTCTTGATACGAGAGAACAAGTACTGAGAAATCGGACGACACGTCTGGTAAAAGTTTTGTGGAGAAACCATAATATGAAAGAGGCAACGTGGGAACCCGAGGAACTTATGATGAAGAACCACCCGAGTCTTTTCATACGATAATATTCTAGAAATTTCGAGGACGAAATTATTTGAAGGAGGGGAGAATGTAATACCCCAAGCTTCTACGGTATGCTTCTCTTTGAATAATGCAATAGCGTGTGTTGTACGCAACATCGAGTTCTAACACACCACAACCAATCAAACTAGCCGTTATGAATAGTAATACCTACTTTTTGAAATTATATATTTATTATATTTCAAAATGAACTTCATTTTTGGATTCAGAATATCGAAATTATCCTAAGTTGAATTTTTCTGAGAACGTCCAATTTTTATGAATAGTGAAAAATACTTAAAAACAACTTTTTTAATCAAAATAATTTATAGTGATAAATTATATTATTTAGTGGTTTTATAGTTTAATTAAAATATATTTTTACCATTTTATCCAATGGTTTTCATTATAATTAATTTCACTTTTAAATTGGACATAAACAATTGTCAATCTTTTGATATATATTGTTTCTTAAAAACACGCTATTTGTTGCAACAGCGGGAATTAATTATAAAATTAATTAATGAAACTTATATGTTTGGAATTTTTTAAAATTGACATCATTTTTGAATTCGGAATATCAATTATATCTTAGGGTGAAATTTTGGCATTGTTCTGAAAAACTTCAATTTTTGATGAATAGTGAAACTGCTAAGTGGTAGTTAAAAAAACTGAATTTTTTCATAAAACATAATTTTACCGCTTCTGTGAATGGAATTTTGAAAATCCGAGAGACACGGTAAATATCAAGAAGTAAAATATGGTTCATTGAGATAAAAATAATTTTTGGTGAATAGTAACTTTTTACTTTTATTTACCACGGTTAAAAGTAAATAGGGTAATTAAGGGTAAAAATGATATTAATATTACCCTAACACATGTCGTAATTCTATTGGACAAGTGTATCTCGACCAAAAACAACCTTAGGAATAAAATATTATCATTTAGGTCCATTGGGATTAGATTAGGACATTTATTATTATTTAATTCAAAAAAGAGTTAAAAGCATTAAAATCAAAGTTTATTTACTAAAACATTTTTTATAGAGGGTTATACATAAGATAAATTCTGTTGTAAATATTCATTAGAAAGATAAAACGATTTCCTACATAATGAGAATTTATTTATAATTTTTCGACATTATATAAGTTAATTTATTTATGACATAATGATGATGCAGTAATTAGCATAATAGTGAAACATTAATATCATTGATATTATAAATACACAAATAAATATAATTTGAGACTTTTTATGAATTACACTAATTTTATAAGTTAATATGACATGTTAGAAATGATTTAATTAAATGTTTTCTAAGTAATCATTTTGTTATGAGTTTCAAAAAAACCAACTATTGAATAGTGTCAAAATTGACATTAAAGAGTTTTTAAAACAAATATTATATTATTAATTGATATTAAATTCTTAAAAATATAAGGTTCATCCAAGAGACTTATATAATGATACATGTATCATTAATGGACCACTTGTGGGTCTCTTGGATGTACATAGTATGTTTATTAACCATATAATATAAAAATACAAAGAGACATTGTAAAAGTGAAACTAATTAACTTAGAGTTAATACTTAAAGATAAGGTTAATATAAGTACCCAAACCTGTCTAAATTCTTTTGGATGAGTGGTTTTCGACCCATCCCCACCTTAAAATTTAAATAATCCACTTTGGAGCCATTATAAACCGAATATGAATTTATTATAAACTATTATTTCTAGCTTTTCCAAAGGTGCCCCTCACCCCTCTTATAAAAGGGCACTCATCCTTCTCATTTATTCACACCTTCAAAGCCTTTTGGTTCGGACAAACTCTGTCCAAATACTCTCCCAACTTCCCTCACTACAACCTAGTGTCCTTAGTTTGATCAGAAAGCCAACCTAAGGAGCCCTTTTTATCAAATCAAAAAGAAGAACCTCAAGAAGAGGTAATGATTTCACCACCCTTTTCCAAGTTCCTTTCTTCTTCCACTTCTTCTTCCTTTGTTATTACCATTCTAAAATAATAACTCCAGTATCATATATATACTGTGATGTTATTATAAATATGGTACAACCATATTAAGTATTCTATACATCCTTTGAATAACATGTCACCATACGTGCGTACGTACGGCTTACCATCTCCACGTCGTGGTGTAATTGTTATTCAATATATTATTATTTGGATGGGTATAATAATGATGTGTAACTCATGTAAATAATAAATATAACATTTTAATGATTCTGTATATATGATATAACATCCATTTATATGTTATTTTAATATGAAAAGTGTCATGAACCAGATCTGGTCACCATCAAACCGACACCAAACCCAGCTCGTGACAAGGCCTGAAGGGCGTTCCCGATCTCCACGGGCTGGCACAAGTGCCCGAGTATCATAAAATGAAAACTGGGAATGATTTACCCGCGTTTATAAACATAAAACAACAAAATAATCCAATGAAACAAATGTGGATTTTTCAAACCAAACAATCTTTTACAAAAATTCAGAATTGAATTACATAGCTTAAAACAACTCAAAAAAAATATACCAAAGGTACAAAACCAAATACGGATAGCCTAAGAACCCTCATGGAAAGGGGAACAGCCCTCAAGCCACATCCACAAGACTTCACCACCAAGGACCTGCTAGAAACCTGAACCACTAGAACAAAAAAATGTACCCAACCTGCGACAACAAAAATAACCAAGTCTACTTACACCCAAGGGTGTAAGTAGGGTGTGAGCCAATACCCAGTAGGATACCACCACTAAGAGATTCCATGTGATAAACATTTAAAGATAAAAAGCATGAAAGTTTTCAAAAACATGAAAAGCTAGTAACATTTTCTAAAAGATGCAACTTTGAATAAAAACAGTTTTCAAGTGGGTTATCATTAAGAATCAACACTTTTAAAAATAATGTCAACACTACTAAATTTTCCAGCCAACTATACCGTATGCCAACGGTAAGTACAAAGTAAATAATGAGAACAAGAAATAGGAAATAACCCCAAGGCACTAGCTAGCTGTGGGTCCCAGGTACCTCGTATCACAGTCAGAGTAACCAACACAAATATCCATTCTCGTGCATGAGACACTAGTAGGGAACATACCCATAACCTAGTGGTCCCCAATAATAATCATCATAGTTTAGTTAGAGCTGTAAGCATCAATCCTGCTAAGTGAAACTGAGGCCAAACCTCACAGATTCACTAGCATACTAGTACACGTCCACCCACCTAGATACCCGAGTTTTCCCTTTGTGCTCAAACAAGTACAAAAAGTCAAGATATATACTTTGCACATGAAAATATCATTCCCATATCAAAAATTCACCAAACAGCCCACATGTATACCACACAAGTCACAAAAGTACACTTTTCATTCAAATTGATTTTGAAATCCGACTCATACAAAAATAGACCACAACACTCTTCACATTACATTGACACTTCCACAAATCCTTTAAACAATTTTTATAAACCATTACAAGACATTATAACTCACATAACAGCCCACTCAAATAACATATAATACCACTTTCATCAACAAAATTCAATTCTCACAACACACTCACACAAAACAGCCCACAACCATGTTTTTCAGCTCTCTTCCCATTTTCTAAAATATTTTAGCACTTTATAAAACATTCTAAAAAAATATTTGAAATATTAAATAATCACCATACCTTTAAAAAACCCATATTAGGTGAACACACTCACCCAAATAGTACATATACACCCTTTTATCCATTTTGTTTAACCAAACAAAACATTCACAATTTTCATAAAACAACTCAAGCGGGGTAACTATGTCTTGCACACAAAACCCATTTCAAAACCCCCATTTAGGACCAAAACCATACCAATTCCTATCAAAAATATAATTGACAGTCCTAGATACATTTATAAAAATACATTCAAGTGTTATAAAATAACCTTGAATAATACCACAAAAGATACAAATAAAAACACACATTTTCCTAAAATGACCTCAAGAAGTATAATAATATTTTACACATAAAACCTATTCAAAAACATTCTTTTTAGGACCAATTGACACTAGTAAATTACCAAACCATAACTTTCAGGCCAAACAAGATTTAATAAACCAATTTCATAAGTTATAAACCACACCCAAATAAAACCCCATGAGTTACACATGAAAACACCCAATTTCATGTTAAAAAGAGACTATAAAATTTAACAAATAACTAAATAAATCATAAAAAGTTTTCACACCACACCCAAGATATGAAAAATATGAAAAATGGTTAAATACAGCAAGCTAACTCATCAATAATTGTTTACACATGGAACCACCTGCCTTTTATGACGAAACCCTCAAAACATGGTGTGAAACATCAACCGCACCCCCGCCGCACCTCAAAGAAGATAAATTCAGACCTAGATCAAAAAATTTGGCAACAAATACACCAAATTAATCCCTAGGATCGAACACTAACTTCTGGAAATTTTAGAACATAATGAAAGAGGGAGGAAACCCTAAAGGAAAAGGACGAAACCAAGAAGGAATCACTTACACAAAACAATTCTGAAGAAAACGACCCAAAATCGACTAGAATTTGATTTTTATAATAGATAACAATTTAATTGAGTTTCGAAAAATAATGATGAGGTCATGTAGAAACTGGAATGGGGGAAAGATAATAAAAATAGAAGGATTTATGAAAGGATCAATTTACCTCCTCAAATCTGAGAGATTTGTGCAATCCAGAGAAATGTCTCCCAATTTCTCGATGCTTCCGAGCTCAAAATAGGGGGAGGAGAGTTTTGGGGAGCGCCTTAGGTATGTGGGCTCAAGGTAGAGTTGCAATCACCGAAAAAACGCAAATAGTGAAGGAGATATTAAAAATTTAACAATTATTTTTAATGCAGGAAATGGGCCTTCGGGCAGGCCCAATATCTTAAATGAAAACCCATATCCACCATGATTATGGATTCATAAATAGTCAAAATTAATATTGTGGTGTTAATATATCATGGGAGGACATTTAGGACTTGAAATGAGTTAAAAATATTAAAAAATGAAAATGTTATAAAAGAAACAAACATTATTTTCAAATCTGGAATTGGGCTCACAGTTTGGCCCAATTCCTGAGAACTCACCTATTCTACATAATACCTTTGGAAACCCCCAAAACAAATCATGAATGGAAATTAAATAGAATATAACATTAAAATAAGTCATGTATGTGACAATTCTCCCCACCATGAAAACTTTCAGCCCCGGAAAGTCACATCAAGGACAAAGCAACAACCAAACCCAACTAAGAAACCAAGAGGTACTCCTGTTCCAGGTTTCACCCCCAAAGGCCAAAACACCTCCAGTGATCAATTAAGGATTACTCTCACAAACCAAACATACACCACTTTTATGAAACAATCAATCACATTATGTCTTTATCCCAAATGAAAACTCATCAAACAGAAACTGAACAATACTCAATCAATTTATCTAAATAAACAACAACATCGAACAAGGTTACACTTACCCTAATATAACTAAACCATTGGGCACTCTCCAATATCAATGTTTACCCAAGTAAGATGTAAGTAGTTAGATATCTCCAAATTATATTACCTACTTCCCATACAATACCAAGGAAAAACATGAGTTACTCATATGAAGAGATACAAATGGGCTCCCTACCATAAGACACAACTTAAATTTTTTTTTCCCGAGACAGAATCAAGACACTAATAGGGGAAGTCCCAAACAGAATCCCTAGTACAAGGGGCATAAATCCATTATAAATTTACAAAATAATATGCATGATACCCATGTTGGGTATTCCCACCACAAGAACCAACCATCTTAACCGACCGACGTGAGTTGACATGAAAAGACCCCAAAATTAAGGAGTTGGGACGATCGCACGGTTAGTCTGCACAGTTTGGAAAACTGTGTGATACTATGTGGATCCTTATATCTACATGATTATTTTTTTTTCATGGTTAGAACTAACCAAGTGAAAACCGTGTACTCAACATGTCTAGCCAAATTTCCAACCATTCTCTAAAGACTCAATGGAAACCAAAGGGGGAGGGAATAACATTGTGTGATGACATGGGTATAAGACCCTCCACCTATTTCCATCGAATGGGAACAATAGAAGAAATATGATGACACCATAGGTTTAAACTCTTACTATCTTTCATATTGAGGATAGGACTTTGTACAAGGGTTTAAACGACACTGGTGTTTCCCCTGACTACGCGCCAGCTTCTCTCCGGGACCTATGGCGGGAGCTCAAAATATTGAAGCATCTTTAGCCTCGCAGTTAGGCTGTGGAAAACCCTATATTGAACTTCTTCTTTCGATTCCACAAACAGCTACACTGCATACCTCAATGGGTTCATCAAGACATAACACACTTCATAACTCACTTTACCAAAACTAGACATTTTACTGAAATAATGGATCAAAAGATGCACCCACATCACACCTTGTTTCATTGGGTGAGAAACAACAGAAGGGTAGGACACGTATAAACACCTTCATCTAAGATAGAGGATTTGATGTTTTTCCCAATGGATACATACTCCCAACATAACAGAGAACCTATGAGGATTGTGTGACCTTCACCTTTACAGTCAAAAGAGCACACAATATCACAATTCATCACCGAACATGACCCTTGCGATTGATAGAAACAATACATGGAACAAGACCATATTAAAAGTCCCTAAACAATAGACAAGTCCAAAAAGTGGACACAATATCCTATCAGGACCAAAATCTCAAAATTGGTGCTTTAATAATAAATCTTGCTTCAAGGAAACTATGAAGAACCCAGAGGCCCTCTTAGACACCATCATGACACTCATCCACACTAACAACCAAAAAACACTTCCACCTTCGATGAATCAGGAAACTTAAGAAACTATGGTTTCTTTCAACCTTCCACAAGCACTATCCCACTACAAGAGGATCCACAAATCAGTGAAATGAATGGGTGTAGACTCAATAAAAAAATTGTTTGATAAAATATTCCTTATATTGATCAACTGGAGGATTTTCCAATGGCGAAACAATACGGGTTACAATTCAGTTGTGCATTAACCCTTAATGGGGGCATACCTTATCCAACAATAGAACATAAAGACCCAACCAAGCTGGTCCATTGGTCAAAAAGTGCCACAAACCGGATCCAAACACATGAAAAGATCCACCATAAAGTTGTCCCAAAACATATCTTAGAGGAGACTACTAACCGGCCCTTCTACCCAGGTTACCGGCCAAACACAAACTCAAAACACAGTTCGAACAGGAGGGGTTCTTGGACTCAAAACATCCCACAACATCAACATTTTCCAAAAACACATAACATAAACTATATCAAACAATTCATCAATACATTATGTTTCTCTTTAAAAACCTTTCTTTGAAAAAAAGGGTTCAACGGTTAGCGCATCCACCAATGGTACCTCATGGGCCTTACACATGCATGTTTCTATGCCACACTGGGCACCCTCCTCATATCCATCCTGACACTCATATAGTCATGACATCAATCATCCATCATCCTATATAACCCCATGCATTTGGTTTCCCATGTAAAAACAAACGGTTAAAACAAAACATTCTTTCCACATTTCAAAACCAAAAAGGTCAACCAACACATCCTTTTTCTCAAAACTGCTAACCACAAGATCAAATCCCAACTCACATCTTACAAAAATTTTCAGAAAGACATAACCATTTAGAAAATAAATCACTTTCAATATATTCACATCAATTTCAAAACATCTCATCCCATTAAAACACCCTTTGATTGTTTAGAAAACTCTATTGGAAACACTTTTCAAAACCAACTTCAATATAGTTCCTTCTTTCAAAAGAGGTGTAAAAACACCATTTTTCATTTAAAAACAATTCTAAAAATTCACTTCCACCATTTCATAAATCAAACCATTCGCACTTTATTTGAAAATCATTTCACACAAACTTTACACTTCTTAAAACCAAAGTGCCATGATTTCAAAACCTAAGCACAAAACAATGTGAGAGGAAACTAGTATCAGTGGGTGACTTGGAAATATGGTTGGAGGCCATATTTCAATCACTTCACTATCACAGAGAGTGTTATAGGGAATATCCTTGGCCACACATGGCTTGCCAGGCCCTGCGAGCTCACTAGGACCATTAACCCAACTATCTTTTCATTTCCCTTAATCATCATCGAACCAAGAAAACCAAAGGACTTAGATAAATCCCAACTTCTCTTGGAAACATGAATCCTATTATGAGGTGTGGTGATCAGGCACACTACCCATAACTGGAATTCCATGTCTCAATAATCCTAACTCCAGACTATCCTGAATCTTCCCCAAATAACATGACCCAAAGAGTTAACATGAACCTCCTCTGATACCATTTTGTCACGAACCAGATCTGGTCACCATCAAACCGGCACCAAACCCAGCTCGTGACAAGGCCCGAAGGGCGTTCCCGATCCCCAAAGGCTAGAACAAGTGCCCGGGTATCATAAAATGAAAATTGGGAATGATTTACCCGAGTTTATAAACATAAAACAACAAAAGAATCCAATGAAACAAATCTGGATTTTTCAAACCAAACAATCTTTTACAAAAATTCAGAATTGAATTACATAGCTTAAAACAACTCAAAAAGACTATACCAAAGGTACGAAACCAAATAAGGATAGCCTAAGAACCCTCATGGAAAGGGGCACTACCCTCAAGCCACCTCCACAAGACTTCACCACCAAGGACCTGCTAGAAACCCGAACCACTGGAACAAAAAACTGTACCCAACCTGCGACAACAAAAATAACCAAGTCTACTTACACCCAAGGGTGTAAGTACGGTGTGATCCAATGCCCAGTAGGATACCACCACTAAGAGATTCCATGTGATAAACATTTAAATATGAAAAGCATGCAAGTTTTCAAAAACATGAAAAGCTAGTAACAATTTATAAAAGATGCAACTTTGAATAAAAACAGTTTTCTAGTCGGTTATCATTAAGAATCAAAAATTTTAAAAATAATTTCAACACTACTGAATTTTCCAGCCAAATTTACTATATGCCGAAGGTAAGTACAAAGTAAATAATCAGCACAAGAAATAGGAAATAACCCTTAGGCACTAGCTAGTTATGGGTCCCAGGTACCTCATATCTCAGTGAGAGTAACCATCACAAATATCCATTCTCATGCACATGACACTAGTAGGGAACATACCCATAACCTAGTGGTCCCCAATAATCATCATCATAGTTTATTTAGAGTTGTAAGCATCAATCATTCTAAGTGAAACTAAGGCCAAACCTCACAGATTCACTAGCATACTAGTACACGTCCACCCACCTAGATACCCGGGTTTTCCCTTTGTGCTCAAACAAGTTCAACAAGTCAAGATATATACTTTGCACGTGAAAATATCATTCCCATATCAAAAATTTACCAAACAGCCCACATGTATACCACACAAGTCACAAAAGTACACTTTTCATTCAAATTGATTTTGAAATCTGACTCATACAAAAATAGACCACACCACTCTTCCCATTACATTGACACTTCCACAAATCCTTTAAAAAAATTTTATAAACCATTACAAGACATTATAACTCACATAACATCCCACTCAAATAACATATAATACCACTTTCATCAACAAAATTCAATTTTCACAACACACTCACACAAAACATCCCACAACCATGTTTTGCAGCTCTCTTCCCATTTTCTAAAATATTTCAACACTTTATAAAACATTCTTAAAAAATATTTGAAATTGTAAATAACCACCATACCTTTCAAAAACCCATATTAGGTGAACACACCCCCCCCCAAACAGTACATATACACCCTTTTATCCATTTTTTTAACCAAACAAAACATTCACAATTTTCATAAAACAACTAAAGGGGTGTAACTATGTCTTGCACACAAAACCAATTTCAAAACCCCCATTTAAGAACAAAACCATACCAATTCATATCAAAAATAGAATTGTTAGTCCTAGATACATTTATAAAAACACATTCAAGTGTTATAAAATAACCTTGAATAATACCACAAAAGATACAAATAAAAACACACATTTTCCTAAAATGACCTCAAGAAGTATAACAATGTTTTACACATCAAACCTATTCAAAAACCTTCTTTTTAGGACCACATGACACTAGTATATTACCAAACCAGAATTGTCAGGCCAAACAAGATTTAATAAACCAATTTCATAAGTTATAAACCACACCCAAATAAAACTCCATGAGTTACACATGAAAACACCCAATTTCATGTTAAAAAGTGACTATAAAATTTAACACATAACTAAATAAATCATAAAAAGTTTTCGCACCACACCCAACATATGAAAAATATGAAAAATGGTTAAATACAGCAAGCTAACTCATCAATAATTTTTTACACATGGAACCACCATCCTTTTTTGACGAAACCCTCAAAACATGGTGCGAAACATCAACTGCACCACCGCCGCACCTCCGAGAAGATAAATTCAGACCTAGATCACAAACGTTGGCCACAAATACACCAAATGAAACCCTAGGATCTAACACTAACTTCTGAAAATTTTATAACATAATGAAAGTGGGAGGAAACCCTAAAGGAAAAGGAAGAAACCAAGAAGGAATCACTTACCCAAAACAATCCTGAAGAAAACGACCCCAAATCGACCAGAATCTGATTTTTGAAACAGATAAAAATTTAATTGAGTTTCGAACAATAATGATGAGGTCATGTAGGAACTGTAATAGTGGGAAAATAATAAAAATTGAAGGAGTTATGAAAGGATCAATTTACCTCCTCAAATCTGGGAGATTTGTGCAATCCAGAGAAATGTCTCCCAATTTCGTGCTGCAACCGAGATCAAAATAGGGGGAGGAGAGTTTGGGGGCGCGCCTTAGGTATGTGGGCTCGAGGGAGAGTTGGAATCACCGAAACAACGCAAATAGTGAAGGCGATATTAAAAATTTAAAAATTATTTTTAAAGCAGGAAATGGGCCTTTAGACAAGCCCAATATCTTAAATAAAAACCCATATCCACCATGATTATGGATTCCTAAATAGTCCAAATTAATATTGTGGTGTTACTATATCAAGGGAAGACATTTAGGAGTTGAAATTAGTTAAAAATATTAACAAATGAAAAAGTTATAAAAGAAACCAAATTTCTTTTTAAATCTGGATTTGGGCTCACAGTTTGGCCCAATTCTTGAAAACTCACCTATTCGACATAAATCATTTGGAAACCCCCAAAACAAATCATGAATCTAAATTAAATAGATTTTAACTTTAAAATAAGTCATTTATGTGACAAAATGAATGATATTGTCACTCGTGCGTACGTACGGACTACCGTCTCCACAAACGCGATGAGATTCATTCTCCATCGTATCCATTCAAGTATAATTATCATTTGATGATTTAAAAATAATGTTTAAGGACTTGATATCATTCTGTATATGAATAAGATAAAACTTATCCATAAAAAACATGGCTTATGTAACAAAACATATAAAAGAAAACGAGTAAGTTAACACCAGAAACGACGATAATTATAAGATATTATTAAAAAATCAATGTTAAAAGATCATATATGATATCATATTAATATATATGATTAATGTATAATTTAATAACAATTATTTCACCATTATACAGGAGTTTAACCTACCCTCAACCAAGGAAAAGTGAAAGGTAAGGGTTATTTTACAATCTCTTCATTATCCGAGGCTGTTTATACGTAATAATCTACTGGGATCTCGTTATCATCCACATCCATGTTTCTTAAAAATGTATTTCAAAATATTTTTACTATTTAAAAGAATATGGGTTAAAGTCATTTATACCCTTGTTTTACTTTTTATAATATTTTTATAAAAGAATCTTTCCGTCATTTTCCAAATAAGGTGCTTTTAACCTTTTTGACAGAATTAATGTAAGAATATTTTTTTAACTTATACGACGGGTGCGGTTATTTTCCGCCGTTATAAAATCATCGAAGCTTCCCTTACAAGCTTATAAGAATATTTTCAATGAAAAATGTTTTATTTTATAAATATATGACTCTTAAATGATTTCAAAAATAGAAAGAGATATTTCTCTAAAAAGAGTTTTTATTTCATCTATGTCAACATCCTTTGACGGATTTTACGCTTATTTGAAGTTGATTTATTATGATACAAAACTTCTATATTGTATTGAAGGTTTTGTGATATGTTTGACTGTGGATGTGCTATTTTTATACCATTAATAGTTTATAGTGAAAGTATTGACATTTCGTATGCTAGTTTTAATATGAATGTTTATGTTATGTTTAAAACTTTATCATATGGGAATGCACTGGACTTAATATGTGATGGGTGGAGCCCGCTATAGCTCGTCGATTCATCGATAGGTCTCATGAGACAAACTAGTGTCCTGGCACAAGGCTTTGGAAAAATCTTATTATTAGTCTTGGCACGAGGCCTTGGCTATGTGGTTATGATAGTCTGGCATTATGAATTCCATCATTATGAAACTGGTTATTGATATTGAATGTGATTATTCGATTAGTAGAATATCCATGTGAATAAGTAAATGGAATTATTTCATTTTACTTTTGCCATACTATGTTGAAGTTCAAGTTTAAAAGGCTTTTGTTTTAGTTATACATTGCCTTAAATGTTTATTCTTATTTATGAAATTTTCTGCTATATTGTTATCCTTACTGGGCATTTGAGCTCACCCCTTTTCTATGTTTTATTTTTCCCAAGGTATGAAGAAGTAAATTATGAATGACCTGCAGGGATATTATGTGGGGATATGAGTGTGGAATATGAAGAAAAGATGTTATTGTAGTTTTCATTTTTATGATGTAATGTAAGAGTTATGAATATATCTAGTGTTTCCAAGGCTACTAAACCAATCGGTCATTCGAGATTTGATCTTTCTTGTGATCATGCCAATGTTATGTAAAAATGCACTGACTCTAGGTAACTGGGGTTGGGGCGTTACAGAGGGACCTGGCCCTTATTGGAGTAAGACATGATCTGAGTGTACCAATTTTTATTTTTCATATATAAATAATTATTTTGGACTATTATAGTTTCTTTAATATGGTGAATTTAGAATATAAAACATATCTTTATGTCACCCGATGAATTTTTTAGTGTTGATGGTCAGGTCGCATTGTATCGCCCAAAAGTTATAATGTGAGAACATTATATTCAATAAAATCTATGAAACCTAAAACCAAACATAAAATTAAATATAACCAATAGATATTTTATGATATAATTAATATGTTAAAAACATTTAATATATTCTATATCATCTAATACACACAATATTATGTTATCTTTTATCAAATTCAACAATCATTTTCTTCGATATCTTATAATACACACAAGATGAGTATAACAGAACAAAAACATATTACTAAAATATTATTATTTAATATAATAACATATTATTTTCAGGACTGAATATACTAATATACACAAGATGGGGTAAATTGCATCTTTTCAAAAACATTCACAATTATACCTTTCAATTTCAACTATAGATTATGTGGATAAGCTGTATTTACCATCCGTATGAAAGTATGAGTAGAGAAGAAAAAAAATACAGAACATGAATGTTTATATTTTTTAAGGGATAATGATCCCCTAACCCACTCCACCAATTACTCTATTTGCATGTTTGGTGAATTTCACATGTCAGGTCCTCATATCATAAGACAAATCCAGTACTGAGTGCAGGTAGTTGACACGTTTACAAATAAGGCAAAAAACAGAGCCTTATGGTACTTTAACAGATACCTAAATATCAAGATCTTAGATCAAGAATCTAATATTCAACCAAAACTAAATATGAGTAGTTTAATCTCTCAATAAAAAGATATTGATTTAAAAGGTTTCGACTGAACTTCATCGTTGAAACAACAACTGACAGTAGATGGATTTTCTTCTTCTTCTTCAAAAAAGAGTTTCTTAAGGAAAGAGTAGTTCTATATAGATCTAGTTGCTATTGATATTTTCATAAAATATTTAATTATTATCATTAACATAATTATAGAAAATACATGTTTTAAAACACGTATATTTCTAATGTGCAGCCTCTTATGTAGAAAACAATGTAAGATAGATTGTTCCAATAGATCAATAAAATATCTTCACAAGAATGGAGTTTCCATTGCAAATATGTGTCACAATATGTGGCTCAATATTTCTCTACATCATTGAATAATACACACACACAAACATATATATATATATATATATATATTGAAAAAATACACCTATAGAATAAATGGAGCAGAGTTCTGCCATTGCAATTCCAGATCAAAAAAATCACCTGATAAATCAAGATAAATCAAATTCATTAGACAACTCCGAGTAGTTATATAATCCCATATGAATATGATATAATTTCTCCACATAATATGATTCTTTGAATCAATTTTAATGATATTTTAATCCATCAAAAGTGAGTATTAAATTAGTATAATATTACACAAAGATAGTTGCATGATCCTCTTATAAAACCATAAATTCAAATCTCTGATGTTGAAAATTCAAATATAGGGTTCCTTCATAAAATGAAAAAATACCAAACATAAGGTTCAGCTATGCTATGTTAATTCTCCAAATGTAGGGTTGACAAAGTATGTTTGATCACAAAACTAAGGTTTATGATCCATATGTTTGCTTCTCAAACATAGGGTTCTATACTTTTGTAGGGTTCATTAACCATACATTTTTTTCTTTATCAATCATAAGGTTCCTTCCAAACATAAGGTTCTTTATCCATTAATTTTTTTCATCGTATGGTTGTATGAAAATATGTTATGATATCTCAATATAAGGATTAATACAAACATAGGTTTTGTTCCTTATGTTACGTACTTTAAAATTTGATGTGAACAGTGTTTCCAGAATACACTTAATAGTGTTTTGAACACATTGATAAAAATTGCACATGAATAATAATCTTGAATATAATTAAAAAAAGGATTATAAAGTATAATAATTTACTATAATACACTTAAAGTAATACCAACTATTAAAACAAACAAGGGTATTTTTAGCATCAAAATAAATAATATTTATAGAGTATTATTGGGAAAATACAGGCCCAACAGTCTCCCCCATTTTGATAATGAAACAACCCATAAAATTAATAACAGAATATAGAATTTTGAAATTTTTTGAAAGAAAATAATTCAAAATTTGAGTTGATAAAATTATTTCGATAAAAATAAATGTTGTGTTTATCCAAATTTCTCCCCCTTTTGTGAGATAAAAATAAAGTATAGAAAATGATTAAAATGTGTTTAATTTTTCACATATTAGTATGTGAATGTTATAATAATCTATTTTAAAAGATAAGACTGTATGTTTGGATAGATACATAAAAATTGAAGAATATGAAATAAATAATTGAAAATAATAATAAAGAAAATTTTATTGATCAAAAATTGTAAAAGTACAATATTTAATGTGACTGGGAAACAAGTTATTCATTTTATTTGGATAGGGTAAAAAGGTTTGGTAGGATTTGGGTTGTTATGGTTCTATAGGGTTTTTAGAAGCATTAAACATATCTTTATGCTCTTCCATCTATAACTTTATTTTTCTCATAATATTATCCTAAAACTGCATAACCAAAACATTAGAATCTTGACTAATATGAAAATTTTAAACAATATTGACATTCCAAAATTCATGAAAACTCTTCTCATTCTTCATAAATTGGTCTAACATATCAGTAAATTTGTTCAAAATAAATTTTATACCTTGTCATTCTGTGTCAATTAGTCAACTAGAATTTTTTTAACCAACGAAACTGATAAAGAGAACTATTGCACTAATGATTTTGTAGATAATCATTCATGTCATCCATAATTATGGTGAATGCCTAAAATCAAAAAATCAGATTTAGATAGGTAATGTTAGAATAATAGATTTACCCATCTGATCGACACTACTCTTGATTGAATAAAAATGAATCCCCAAATTACACTTGAGATTTTCAATGTCTTACTAAGAAACAACTTCATTCTTGACCTTTCCAATATCATACTACATTTCTCTCTTGAAAACATCAAAATCATTCATGGGAAAAAAATTATTTATGATGATGTATCTTTTTTCTTTTCAACTTCAATCTATTTCTAATTTTTAACATTTTCTTCTAGAGATTTATTGAACTTAATCAGAATCTATCATACCAGATTAGTTATGGAATCAATTATCCCTTCATCAAGATGATGTTACTAATCAAAGACCATCATTTCTATATATAGTGAAGTAACCTTCTCAACATACTTCTCCACTATTTTTTCAATTGATTTTTCACTTGAAGATGATATACTATCAATAAATTCTATTTTTCCTACAGAAACACATTATTGAATTTCATACAAATGATTATAAATATAGTAGACAATACTCTCAATAATTTATGTCACCACATTTTTTGATCTGAGTTTTTATTGTTCTTCTTCAATATCTGGCTCTTATTCCTGGCCAACTAGAATATTAACAACCTTCACAACATGGAATTTACTTTCGACTTTTTGGTCTTACTCTTCAATAGGTTCTTCCAACAGAACTGACTTAGTAGCTTCACCTAAACCCAACACTAGTTCTTCAGTAGGTGGATCAACTATTTTCATTATTTTTACAACCAATTATTCTAGCACAACATCTTCTTCCACATCTTCATAAAAAAATCTTAATATTATTTGTGTGGGTTTGTAAATTATTTCCCCTCTGGTTTATCTAATTCCTCCATTTCCAATAACTCTATGATCCTACTAGGAAACATATCCTAATTGTTTTGGACATCTGCACTAACTTTCTTAAGTTTTCCTTTTACTGTGCTCTAGTAAAAAACTAAATCTATCAAATTTCCCACATTGTGTATAGTGTTTTGATGAAATTTTATTCAAGAATATATTAAATGATTCATATTATTCTTAAAGATAATATGTGAAATTATCCTTCCTTAGTCATCATTGTATCTTGCTATTAGAAGCTGTAAAGATATATGAAAATATATAATAGAAATTTTAGCTGTATTGAACATAAAAAAGGAAACCATATGTACATGTATGCATACAAAATCATCTCCTTTTCAACCATCCTTAGAGAAATACTAGTTTGAATAAATATAATGAAAAGTTTATGATCTTCTTTGATATCCTTGAAAAACAACTTCATAATATTTTTTTAAATAAATGAAAAGACATAATGTCTTTGTAATTATGACCCTTATCCTCAATAGACTATATATCTAAATGAAATAATCTCTCATGAGGACAGTTAAAAATTTGGAAATATTCAGTTGATGAAATGGAAAAAACTTTATCTTTTATTTTCATGAAAATAGTATCTTCTGAATCACTAAAACTAAACTATACACTTTTATTGAAAAGTTTCTGCTATACCTTATAATGAAACACTGAGTTCACTTCATTGAAAATAGATTCTATAACATGAATTTTTAATGCCTATTTTAGAGAAAAATTATTCTGGTAGAGCCATTCGAAATCTACCACTTTTCCTTAAATAACAATTCTTCTAAAAACTCATTGTCACCTTAGATCATCAGCTTCACCTTCTTTGGTTCACTTGGTTTTCTCCATTTCTAAGAAATAAAGGTCTAAGGTTCTTAGGTTCTAGGGTTTCAAATGTAGACAGAGGAAGACGATGGTATATGAAGGCATTGGTATTCGAAAATGGTTTGAGAAATGAAAAGGTATGGTATTTGAAAGGTTTCTCACAATGTCTTGTATCCAGTTTCATTAAATAAGATTATTATTAATTTTTTTTAAAACACATGGAAAAAATAAATTTAAGATTAAATAAATTAACTAAAATATATAGCAGAATAAATAAAACATTCAAAACATATCATATTTAATGTATTCAGAATATAAATTTACCATAAATAAATTAGAATAAATAAAAAAAATAGAATAAAACACAATAAAAAATAAAAATAAATTAAATGATTAAAAAGTATTTAATAATTAAATAAACCAAACACTCCCTTAAAAAATCAATACATACAGTAGGAAGTGGTTTAGTGAAAATACCAACTAGTTGATATTCTTTGTTTACATATTCTAAAGATATATCCATTTTAAGAACATGATCTCTTAGAAAATGATGGATAATATCAATATGATTATTCCTTGATTTATTTATAATATTTTATAAATATTTATAGCACATGTATTTTCACATAAATCAGGCGTACTAATACAATTTAGTCTAATGTATGTTAGTGTGTTCTTCATCCACAATTCTTGTGCCTAGAAACTGCCTGCAGATACATATTATGCCACAGTTATTAACAGGGAAACTGAGTTTTATTTCTTACTGGACCATGATACTAAATATTTTCTTAAAAAGTGACAAGTTACTAAGGTACATTTCTTATCTAATCTACCACATCCAAAATTAGTATCTTAATATGACATTAAATTGAAATTGTAAGTATCTAGATAATGAAAAAAATTGAAAAACAGTTCCTTAAAATTACTGAAAACCCATTTTGAAAGAAATAAGATGAGATTCTTTAGGATTTTTTTGAAATTATAATTCATAAAAATACAGAAAACATAATATCTAGTCTTCTAGTAGTAATATATAATAATATACCAATAAATCCTCTATATAACATGTTGTCAACTGGTTTTCTTTCTTCATCAAAATCATGTTTTATATTAGTACACATGGGAGTTGTATATGTCTTGTTGTTCTTCAGACCATAAATTTTCAATAAATAAATAATATATTTACATTTGTTTAAAATATTTTGATAATCTTTTTGATAAATTTGAAGTCTTAAAAAGAAATGTAATTCATCCATCATAATGATTTCAATTGTTTTTTATAATTTCTGAAAAAATCATTACAATGTTTTTTATTAGATGAACAAAAAATAACATCTTAAACATAAATTTGAACTAATAAAGTATCAAGAAAAAATGTTTTCTTCAAAAGTGTTGGATATTCCAATCCAACAGTAAATAAATTTTTAATAGAAACGAACTTAATATTTAATATCATGATATACATTCTTTTTTGAGGCTATAGAGAGATTTAGTATGTTTAATAAAATAATCTAGTTTTTAAGAATTTTCAAAACCATGAGGTTGTTAAACATAATCTTCCTCCATTAAATAATAATTTAAAAAGGAAAATTTAACAAATATATGATATAATTTAATGTTCATTTGAGATGAATAAGCTAAAAGGATTCAAATTCCTTCTAATATAGCTATAGGGAAAAAGGTTTCATTTCAATATACACCTTCTTCTAGGTTATACCTTTTAGCTACTAATCAATATTTTTTTATTGTTATAATCCCTTGATTATATTATTAATTTCTAAAGATCCATTTAGTTTCTATAAATGGATAATTTGATGGTCTTTCAAAAAATTTCCAATATTCATTTCTATCGAATTGGTTTAGCTAATCTTGTATTGCTAACATCCAACTCCCATATTCTAAGGATTCATAAAAAAGGTGCTAGTTGACATAGAAAAGCATAGAATTAATATAGGTTTCCTATATTTCTTATTGTTCTTATCCTTATCTCCAGGACTCCTATAATAGTTTTAAAAGATGAATAATTATGGTTATATATTATTTAGTTAAAACACTTTTAGGTTCATCAGTATCATGTTTTTCTGAAATTTATTGAATTTTATTTATATTATTTTCAAAATTATTTTTCTGGTTTTCAAGTCTCAAGTAGTTAGAAGGGTTAGTATTTTCATCAGTTTGATCTTTCTCTTTAATAAAAGGACCAGTTTAATCAAACATCACATGAACTAATTCTTATATAATGTTGGTCTTTTTATTAAACACTCTATGGGATTTAGAGGTATCTTAATATCCTTCAAATATTATTAATCATATTCTGGATTGAACTTACCAAGACTTTACTTAGAGTTCAGGATACACACCTTGCATCAAGAAACATTAAAGTACTTTACTTTATGCTTTATGCAATTCCAATGTTTTTAAGGTGTATTTTTGAACATAGGTTGAATTATAACTCTATTCATGATATAACATGCTATACTTACCGCTTCTTTCCATAATGAGGTAGGGTGAATGTATTCATTTAGAATATTCTTAGCCATTTCTTATATAGTTCTATTTCTTCATTCAAAAATTCCATTTTGTTTTGGTGTTCTTGGTGAAACAAATGTGTCTTTAATACCCTGATTTTAACAAATGGAATTGAATTCATGATTTTATAATTCTCCATGATGATCACTTCTTAATGAAATTATCATAAAATCATTTTCATTTTGAACAATTTTACAGAAAATATCAAAAGTAGTAAAATGGTCACATTTGAGTTTCTGTTAATAGATCCAAGTAAATCTATAATAAAAATCAACATAAATAGATACATACAATTTTCCTGTAAATCTTCCTACTCTTGATGGTCCAAATAGCTCCATGTGGATTTGTTCTAGAGGATTTGAAGTAGCAATCTGGTTAATAGATTTGAAGGATTATTTGTGTTGTTTTCCAATTTGGCATGCATAATAAAATCTATCAACATCAAATTTAAGGCTTAGTCGATCAAAAAATAATTGTTTCAAAGATAATTTATGTAAAGAATAAATATTACCATGACCATGTCTCCTATACTAGATTCAAGACTCAGTTATCTTAGGAGTTAAATAATACATTTTCTATTTACATAATGTATTTAAACCTAAAGAATAAACATTATTAGTTTAGGGTTCTCTAAACATAAGAATATTATATTTAAAAAATAGAATGAATTGTTAGAAAAATGAACATAATATCCATCATCACAGAGTTGAGAGATACTTATTAGGATATGCTTTACCCCATGTACAAATAAAACTTTTTTGATTGAGACAGTTTTTGGATCTCCAATAGTTCCAAGTCTGATTATTTTTCTTTTGGCCTTATCACCAAATGTGACTAGACCACTATCTATTTGATTTGATGTATTTAATTATGATGTTTTTTCACTTATAAGGCTATAGAATCCATTGTCCATATACCATATATATTTTATTTTTCAATAAAATGTTTCCTACAATGGAAATTTAGAGAAAATTTTGTTTCGGTACTCATATCCTCTTGGGTCCATCAATGTTAGCTAGTAGTGATCTGGGAATCCATATTTGATTTGTTTTTCTATAACTCATATCAATTTCTTCCGATATTGTTTTAAATAAAATAAATTTTATTTCCACTTTTTAAGGATTCCTCGAATATAGGTTTTTTGTTTATATTTCTTTTTGTTCCACAAATAAGACAAGAAATTGTTTTTTAGTGGGGTACAAAATAATTTGTATATAGTTTTTATTTTTCACCCCTAGTTTCTATACCAAATATTTTTTTTAATGATATTTTTATCAATAATTTTATTATGAATATTTTCTCTATTTTTAAATAAAATAACAACACTTTTAAAATATTTGACTTCATATTGTAATGATTTAATATTATATTCATGATCAGCATTGTGCAATTGGCAACCAATTTATCATTTGAATAAGTTAGACCGGAATCATAAATGAAATTATATAAACAATAGGTTTTTATCATTGATTCTTCTACCCTAAAGCACATAGTTGCTTAAAGATTTTATTCTTCCTTCTCTGATTAAGATTCTAATGAGCTCATGGAGCCTTTAGAAACACTCCATGTAGCATTCCTCTATCATTTTCCTTTTTTTCATAATCATCAATTTTTTGATACTATTTTTTTGTTAGTCTCTTTTCACGTTTTATCTAAGGAAAATCAAGTCCTATATGACCTAATTTATTTCATTCATATCATTTATCTTCCCTTGAGTCTTTCTCATCACATTTGAAGGGTTTTCTGAATCACCTTTTCTTATTGTAATACATGCAAATATTTTTGGCTAATTGAGCCAGTTCCATTTATGAATTAGATGTATTTGAATTCTTTTAATATATTAATTCTTGATTTATTATTTTTTATTTCATCTGAGATGTTAACTTTAGATCATTATTATCCTTTTTCACTAGGAATTTATGATCATCAACTTCATCTTGCATTTCATTGCCGTATTTTTGAAAATTGATGATTGTGGAATTTCCTATGATATACCATTCCATTTAGTAGGTAGTGCTCTGAGTACTTTATGTTCTTGATATCCTTGTTTGATATGATCCCCAATGGAAGGTATATTATTTATAATATATTTATTCCTTCCTTTCATATGATTTAAACTCTCTCCATCAATCATTCTAAAAGTATCAAATTTGTTCTTGGCTATTTAATTCCTCATTTGTATAACATTGTCTATTCCTTCCTAGGAAGCTATAATTTGTTCTTGGATGTTTAATATTATATTCATGATCTATACAGTTTGTGGTAGATTAATAAAAATTTTCAATTAACTCCTAATGTTGTTTATGTAATGTATCTCTTTCTATTAAAATATAATTGTGAGTATTCATTAACGATTTTTTTCATTTAATAAAGATTCATATTTTTTTCTAGCATTGTGCAATTAGAATCCAATTTATCATTTCAATAAGTTGGACCGGAATCAGAAATGAAATTATATAAACAACATGTTTTTAACATAGATTCTTCTACCATGAATCACATATTTTCTTTCAGATTTTATTGTTCCTTTTCTGAATAAGATTCGGATGAGCTGCTGGGGCCTTCATAAACACTCCAAGTAGCATTAATCTATCTTTTTCTTTTCTGTTCATAATCATCATTTTTCTGATACTCTTTTTTTCAGTCTCTTTTCACCTTTTAGCTGAGGAAAATCAAGTCCTATATGACCTAATTTTTTTTCATTCATATCATCTAACTTCCCTTGAGTCTTTATCATCCCTTTTGAAGGGTTTTTATAATCCCCTTTTCTTCTTAAAAAACTTGCTCATCATTTTGGCTAATTGAGCCACTTCCATTTCAGAATTAGATGTATCTAAATTATTTTCATCCTTGAATTCTTGATTTATTTTTTTATTTCTTCTGAGATGTTACCTTTAGATCATTATTATCCTTTTTCACCATGAATTTATGATCATCAGCTTCATCTTTCATTTCATTGCCATATTTGTGAAAATTGATGATTGTAGAATTTCATATGATATACAATTCTATTTAGTAGTTAGTACTCTCAGTACTTGTAGTTTATGATCTACTTGTTTGATATGACCACCTATGGAAGGTATATTATTTATAATCTATTTATTCCTTCTATTCATATGATTGATAATCTATCCATCAAAAATTCTAGAAGTATCAAATTTGTTCTTGGCTATTTAATTACTCATTTCTATAACATTTTTTTCCTTAATTGGATGGTACAATGGTTTCCACATTTCCTATGAAATAAGATATTGTGAGACACGATTTAATTCATATGGTTTAAGACCACAGATAATAGAATTCATAGATTTAGAATTCATGTCATACTCATCCTCTATAGTATTGTTCTATGTTTCCAGATATTCATGAATTATACAAGGATTGATGATCTTTGAGTATAATTTAAATCCAATATTCTTCAAATTGATAATAATCTGTGATTTACACCATCCATAATTTTCACTATTCAAATAAGAAGTAAAAATCATTATTATTCCGTCTCTCTAATTAGTCACTTACATCTTTCAATTGACGTTATACATTTATATTGTTATAAATTTTTCAAAAATCTCTTCTCGAATACAAATTGATAGGTTGAAATATAAAAATATATACAAGAGGGGTTGATTTTTTTTTTTAAAGACATTCACAATTATTCTTGTTGCTGTCAACTATAGATTATGCATATAAGAAGTATTCAAATTCTACATGAAGGTATGAGTATCCGATAAAATATAAATACAGAACATAAATTTTTATAGTGGTTCAAGGAATAAATATACCCTAGTCCACTCCAAAAATTACTCTCTCTGCATATTTATGGAATTGAACTAGTCAAGTACTCAAAACAAAAGGCCAATCCAAAACTGAGTATAGGAATTTGACACATTTACAAATAAGTCTAAAAACAGAGCCTTCTGGTTCTTTAACAGAGAACTGAATGTCCACAGCTTAAATCAAAATTCTAATACTCCACCATAACTAAATATGAGCAGTTGAAACTCTCAAAAAAAGATATTGATTTAAAATGTTTCAATTGAACTTCATAGTTGAATAAACAACTGACAGTAGGGGGTCTTCTTATTAAGAAAAGTGTTTCTTCAAGAATGAGTAGTTTTAAAATGATCCGGATGAAATAAATCATTCAATAAAAGAAGCAACGATTATATGTTTTAGACATATAGAAAATAAAAGATTCAAAAAAGGTATATTTCCAATGTGTATCTTCTTTTGTAGAAAACAGAGTCTAATTGATTGTTTTAGTATATTTGTAAAATATATTCAAAAGAATAATGTTTCCATCATGAATGTGTATCTCCATATGTTGCTCAATATTTCACCACATCTTTGAATCATACACACACACAAACACCCACACACGTATATATAACATGTAAACTGATAGAATAAATGAAACAAAGTGTCTTCTTTGAAATTCTCGATCCATGAAAATCAACTAATAAATTTCAAGATTTCAGATTAGTATGATAGCTCAGAGTAGTAATAAAATACCATAAGAATAAGAGATAATTTCTCCCCATAATTCTATTTTTTAATCAATCATAGTGAGCATTGAATCAGTTGAAAATGGGCATTAAATTAGAAGGATATTATGCAAAGACCGTTGCACGGAACTCTGATAAAATCATAAATTCAAATCTCTAATGATGAAAAGTTAAACGTAGGGTTCCTTCATAAAATGACAAAATACCAAACATGGGGTTCAACTATGTAGCATTCATGCTCCAAATATTGGTTTGGCAATGTATGGGTGCTCAAAAAAGTAAGGTTGATGATATATATGTTCTCTTCTCAAATGTATGATTCCATACATACGTAGGGTTCTTTAACCATAATTTTTTATTGTTCAAATGTAACTTTCCATCCAAATGTAAGGTTATTTATCCATTCGTTTCGGTATTCATAGGGTTTTTAACCATATTTTCTGATATTTCAACACAGGATTTAATATAAACATAGGGTTTGTTTCTTATGTTACATTCTTTAACATATAGTATGAACAACATTTATAGAATACACTTAAGAATTGCTCAAACAATTTGATGAATATTCCATATGAATAATAAGCATGAATATAACTAAAAAATATGGATAATAATGAATATTAATTTCCTGAAATACAATTAATGTAATATCATTAGTAAAAAACAAGGGTATATGTGAGCATCAAAATCAGTAATATTTATTGAGTATTGTTGAGACAATACATTCCCAAAAACAACCTAGTTTTTAAATTAGAGATTTTTAATACTATTAACTAACTTATGAAAATATATTTTATTAAAAATGATAAGAATAATTCACCAGTTTCCAATTAATTATAAATGAAAACATTAACCGATTAAATATAATGGAAATACTATTATGCTCCAAAAGGTGTGTCGCCTTAATAAATTATATTATTTACAAATATATAATGATATTAAAAAATATATATTTCATTAATTCAATAATTTTTTATAATTCATCTAATTGACATGATATGCATTAAATAAGAACAATCCCAATTTTTTGCATAAAAACCTATAATTTTCTAAAGATAGATTTTCACCTATTAATGGAGAACCTATTTTAAATCCAATTTTTATTTGGAAATTTTATATATTTTATATTTAAAAATATACTTAAATTTATGAAAAAATAAATAAATAATGATATAGAATTTTTTTGATATTTTTTTTAGGTTTCATTTCTGATGTATAGTGTAAAATATTTAATTTTAATTCAAAAATGCAGTTTCATTTAATTTATTTAGAAAGATAAATTATATATTTGGTTGGGTTTAATGTTTATAAAGATATATTTAATAAAAATTAATCTAATTTAGTCAATTAGAATAAATTTAACTTTGAAAATAAATATACAAATATAGAAAACATTCGGGCGTCCTTATATAAAGTAACTGCACTCTTGTCATACGTGTTTGATTGAATTTTAATAAATGTCTTAAACTTTTTTATTAGAATATGAAAAAATGGATTCTATATATGGAAAAGGAATAATTTATAATGTCTAATACAATAAACATTTTTTAAAAAAATTGAGTGAATGTTATTAAAATTATATATAGTGATTAAGAGAAAATATAGATTAACGAGAGACTAAACTGTAAACTTAAGGGAAAATCTTATGTAGAAATATTTATAAAATCCAATGTATGTTCATATTTAGACCCTATATTCACATGATTATATGTTTTTTAATTATTGGTGAGAAATGACAGAGTAAAAATGTAAGTGGAATTCCATTTCAATAAAATTTACCAGAATGTCACTCATCGACTATAAAAAGAAACTCAACCTCCTATTTTTTCACACTTCTGAAGACCATTGGTTTAGTGAAACTATGATCAAATAATTTCACAACATCCCTAAAATACACCTATAATACTCACCATGGGATGAATTTAAACCAATTATTTCATGTGGTATAAACCAAAAGGAGTTACCCGATTAAGAGGTAACATCATCCAATGATCCCTTTTCATTCATTTACGTCTCCACCCAGTTAATTATTTTTATATAATTATTAAATAATAACCTCATTATCCACAATATACTAAGATTATTTTATTATAATGGGTTTAACTACACTTAATACCACATTGATCTAATGGTTTAAGAACTTATTGTTTATGTGTATGGTTAACTACTGCCGTAGAAAACAATGTCGTTCATTTGTTTCCATTAACACCTCTCACGGTTGGTAATTGTGAGAGAAAAATTATTTATATATTATAAATATGATATTTATTATTTATTTATGGTTTTTTTGTATATAACACATACCATTATTCTTTCCATTTTCTGAGAATATGATAAAATCATTTGTGAAAATATGGACTATAGCCTCCTCAAAGTTTTGTAATTAATTGACGCTATACATGGAATATATAATAGAATATTTTAATAAAAATATGTGGAATTTATTTACTAAATATGATAATTTATTTATAATATACTCATATATAATTTAATTTTTATTCTTTTAATAAGGTAATGAAATAAAATTAGCATTCCAGCATACATATGACCTTCTGTCTCCATGAACTATGCATTTCATTTATATCTACAAATAGTATTTATAATTATATAATAGATATATAATATAATTATTTCATTTTTTACATAATTTATATGATGAAATCATTATCAAATTAATAGGAAAAAGATAACTGGTTAAAACATACTCGACAAACATGGGAATTAACACCCATAAAAGTGAAAATAATGAAATATTGTTTACAAAAGGGTAGTAAGATATTATATGAATATTATATATGATATTATGAATATTTTTATGGTTGTATTATAATATTTTTAATTTTTTAAAATCATTTTAAGTGAGTTTAAAGGATATTCACTTGAAAGGAAATGCAGGGTAAGATATTTATCTCGCTTTTCTTTCCGTGAGGTGTACACTATTTTCACTAATAATTTATTTAGTGTGTACTATATACTGCCCCTCTTGTATTATATATAATTTATAAATTTATCATAATCTCATTTGATGTTTCATTTGAATTTATTTATTTCATTGGGAGTATAATTCAAAAGTTACAAAGTTGTAAGGGACTTAATCTCAATTTCATTTATTTGAGATAAGAATTATTATTGAGCACCAAAATTCCAATATATGTGGTACACAATTCGACATTGAAATATTATATCATGATTAATTATTTATTCATGATATTTTGAGATGCAAAAAGAATTATTTCATCAATTAATATTTGAATTAAGGCTTACCAGGTGGAAAATATATTCAGAATGCAATTTCTTTTCATTGGGTTATATTACGTCCTTGTTATCGTTAATATTATAATATTTAATTTTTAATAACATTTTAATATATATTTTTGTATTTAAATATTTTTTATGTGGATTTATAATTGAAACACATAATCTATTTATTGATTTATTCTCACAATAATATTATAGTCCTTCTAGGGTTTAACTTCATAATCTCATTGTGTCTTGGACAATTTACACATTAATTTAAATCATAGAATTTTTTTGAATAATTGTAAAATAATTCCTTTAATTATATTCTCCTCTGATTATTCATGACCCATTTCAAGTAATATAACCATTTTTCACTCTTTGGTACTCAAAATGTTTTAGAATATTCTTAAAAAAACCCGACATTATTTCCCTCTTTAGTCGGATAACCTGTTTTCTACTAAAAAAAATTTTTCTAAAAATATTTTCACATTTTTGTCACATTTATAAAACAATTTATTGAATAAAATTTTACCCTTTTTACCTTTTACAAATTTCTTCAAATGAGTCTTTTTTTCACATTCCAAAGATAGAAATTTTCTAAAATTTTACTTTTTAAAAGGAATGTTTTTTAACCTTGTACGACCTATACAGAATTAACCCTATTGTTTCATTGATTATTATTTTCAAGATTAAAATTTTATGTCTTTAATTAATTTTTTTTAAAATAAATTTCAATGTATTTTTTCTTCAAAATGAAAAGTATATTTTTGTCAAGAATGTTTAGAAAATATATTTTTATAGTATTTCTATTCATCAACAACCAAACCCATTATTTTAGTCCACATATGACATATTCTATTGATATTATCTGTATTATTCCTCTAGATGGATTATGATTGATTTTTAAATGGATTGTATTGAAATTAAATTCTATTATTCCTTTTTTTAATACCCTTGAAATATTTTATTTCCTATGATCATTAGACATTGAATTTTCATTAATTATACGTATCATTTATCAGAGAAATATTGATTACCTAAAATGTATATAAATTTTACATACTAAGTTTATTTTGATAGTTATTTTAGTATCTTCCGAAATAATGATAAATCCATATTTTTTATATTCCATACAGATATTTGATAAAGAATATTTTTGTATTAATTAAAATGATTACATGATATGAGGAAGGATTTGGAAAAGCAATGATGGGTGGGCCCAGGGTTTATATAGCCCCTCAAAGCATCAAAAAGTTCTCATGGGAAAAAATTAGTGGGAAAATTTAAACAGTTTTCTACCTTTAGTTTTAAAACCAACTTTCGAAAGGTCATGATAGTATAGGATTTCTTTTGCCTTAGACATCATGTCAAATAATTATGAATTTATTTTATTTTTATTTAGAATTTATTATCCTTTATTTATTCAATAAGAAAATTCTTATAGATACATTTCATTTTTAGTTTGTTGATTAAATGACATGTGTTCTATGTTTATACCTTTCTATATAGATTTTTCTTTATCCAGTTATTTACATTGAATGTTTTAAAGTTATTTACCTTTCCATTTTATTTACTCAATTCATTCTCAATAATAGATTACATGGAATGTGCTTCTCATTTAGTTTCCTTTCCATATTGATTATTATAATATATTAATTATTAATTCCACTTTACTTAACTACTAATAATAATTTCACCTCACCCTTATTTTTTTTATTTTCCCCAAGATTGCCTAATGTGTACTTAGATTAATATGTAAATATTTTCTACGTGGAATTTAGTTGTCCTATAAAATTTTATGATATAATTAGTGTATTAATTATTTAAACAAGACTCATATATGTATCTAGTTTAACAATTATACTAATCTTTTCAATCCTTTGGGATGTGATTTACTTGTATCTTATTCCAATGTAATGGTAGCATGACACCATCCCTAGGATTTATGGTCTCGGGTCACTGTAATTGGTATATGAGAAAGTTTAATAGAATTATTTGGACTTTAGTTAGGGAAAACATATTAAATAATATAACATTGAGGTGTAATTTGAGGAAATGTATAGCATAACATCCTTAAAGTTTAGTGTTGTAGAGATTATGTGGGTCTTCCTAGAAATATATCCCTATTTGATACTACATGTGGGCGTGGATATAGAATAGATTTACCTAGGTGTAACAACTTTAGAAACGTGTGTAGGGAATGAATTGATCGTAACCTTGTATAAGACAATGGGCCTTAGTACTCACCTTGTTTGACACTACCCAAGAAATTATTAGTATAAATCAAATTTTCATTACAACCCATTATAAATGACTTGAATAAATAATGAAAATGAATGACATAGGGTTATCTTGAGGATTATTGGATTGGAAATAATGTGTTACAATTTAAACATCCAAGAAATTATTATATGGTTTTTCCAATATGATAGTTGAACCTCACACTATGGATTTAAGTTTTATGAAATTATCTTTTCTAAAGGACAAACTCTTGAAAAAGTCTATACATATGTGTAAATAAATGTATGAAGTATTTATGTATAGGGGATGTATTTAAACCCTTACAAAAAATTATATTTAATTATTAAATTTCAAGGATGTCTATAATATTTATTTTGTAAATTATTTTAATATTTTTTTAGAAATGGAAAAAGTATATACTAGTTGACAACTCATCATGTCTTGAAAGGTCATGGGGCCTAAACCCATGACCAAAGGATGATAAGGGTTTAATAATAACCACTGTACTAAATGATGTCCTATTTAATATGTTATTGTTTTTGTTAAATCATTTGATGAATAAATGTTAATAATTCCCAAGTGGTATCACAATTTATGTTTAGAAATAAATTTATTAACCATATTGGATTTAAAGAATAGTTATAGAAAAATGGAAAGAATTGTATCTTTTTATGGGATTTATGCTCTATTTAATGTATCTTTTATTGCTTCATGCATCAAAGATAATTTTTCGATATCCATTTTTTAATGTAATGGATAAATTATAAATTGATGAAATCACAAAAAAGGATGAAAATTGTGTTTATTGAAATATGTCAAGTATGTTAATTTTCTAATTCTCTTTGGAAGTAAAATAACTACTCATCATTAGTAAAATTATAATGAAAAAATTATTCCTAATACCTATTATTTGTTGAACTAGTGGCCTTGTAAATCACCACATTTTTATGACAATGAGAAACTAAAATATACTTTGATAATAATATATTTTTATTCATTTCCTCAATCACACTCTATAAATATTTAATCTTTTCTACTATGTACATATGTCCACATACTAATAATGTTCTCCTACGTTGAGACCCATTTACTGGTTAGTCCATGAGACCATTTTAATTCTAATTCTATCTTTTATTTATAATTTTTTACAAACACTTGTCGTGATGTTGGATTTGAACATAGTAAATAACACACAATATGTTACCAATTATTAGTTTAAGGTATGGGGATGAAATTTTTTTAAGTAATGGAGAATATAATGGACCATTATGTAATTTAATAAGATATAAACTAATAATTAATTTTGAGTTTATGAATCTTATTAACTAAATAAGGAAAATATATTTTTTCAAAATATATAATATAAAATCTTTGGTTACCAATTAATTTGAAATGAAAATACAAATCAATTGAATATAAACGAAATATTTCTATGCTCCAAAAGGAATTTTATCTTAATAAATTAAATTAATTACAATTATAGAATGATATTATTAAAATATATATGTTATATATTGAATAAATTTTTTTATATTCATATAATCTATTTTACATGCATAAGGTAACAACAAGACCAATTTTACACATAAACCTCTATATGTTTCTAAAGATAGTTTTACAACCATTTAATGGAGACCCTATTTTAAATCCAATTTTTTGTAATTATATATATTTTTACATTGAAATAAAAAAAAATTATATATGAACTTTAAAATTATGTTAGGGTGAATTGTTTTTTTATTCTCTCATGTTACATTTTTTGACAAATAAGAAATGTACTGCATTTTAATTCAATACATCTTTTTCATATAATTTATTTATATTGTTATAATATATTTTTAATTAGTTTTAAATTTTAATCAGATATATTTTTATCAATTGATTCAATTGAGGTCATTGATATCAATATCACTTTGAAATTGGATATAAAATCAAAGTAAAAGTTTGATCATTCGTACTTTAAAACCCCGTTTTTTCATCCCATCTGTGGGGTTAAATTAAAATTAATTTCTACCACTGATAATATCAATATTTTGAAAATTTGATTCAATAATTATATTTATAATAATATATAATTTATAATAAGTCCAGCTTAATATTTTTTAAAAATATTGTTGAAGCTCACTAAAATTAATTACAGCGATTAAAAGAAAAATTAGTTTAAAAAAGAACTAAACCTTAAGCTTAATGAGAAAAATAATATAGAAACCTATCCCACATCCATTTGATGCTAATAGTTTTACCCTGTAGTCCATTGGATTGAAGTGTTACCCCAATGGGATCCACTTGTGATAGAAAAAATGTGGGGGGAATTCCCTTTTCAAATATTAACAATAAGGCCACTCCTCCGCTATAAAAAGGCACTCACCCCTCCCACTTATTAAAAAATATAATGCAATTTTAATATCAAATAATCTGATAAAATAGTATCCTAACATCCCTACTCTAATCATATAATCATAAAAATTGGATTAAATAAAATCAAGGAGGTATTTGGGTATTAACTGAAAAGAGTTACCCGATTAAGCGGTTACATTTTCCAATGATAACTTTTCATTAATTTACTTCCCCACCCATTAAATAAATTTTATATCATGATTATATTATATATTCAGTTTATAAAATACACTGAAATGTTTTTATGATAATATTTTGACCTAAAATTACACACACATCTATCTAATGTGTAACTAAGTTACCGATTTTATGTACAGTGAGCTACCACCTCGCAAAATGATGTCGTTCATTTTTTCCTATACCAACACTGATGGTTGGATAATATGATGGAAACATTGCTTATATAATATATAAAGGATATTTATAATTTCATTATTCTTATGGACTTTTTATATAGAATATTACTATATTCTTTCTATTTTTTTGGAGTACCATAAAATCATTTGTGGAAGTGTTGACTACCGTCTCCTCAAAATGATGTAATTCATTCACACAATACATGGAACGTATAAAGGAAATTTTTAATAAAAACATGTCATATATATAATGTTAATATGATACTATAATTATAATATACACATATATAATATACTCTTCATTCTAATAATTAGATAAATAAACGAAATTATCATTCATGTGTATGTACGACCTACTGTCTCCTAGAACGGTGCATTTAATTTCCTATATCCAAATATTATGTAATGTTATAAATATGTATATACTAAATATTTATGATAATTTCATAATGCTTCACTATTTGGAGATGAAAAAATCAATATCTATATAATTGGAACAAAAATAACAAGTTGAAACACACAGGAACAAATAAGAAATTATCACCTATAATAGTGAAGATAATGAAATATCGTTAACAAATAGGCAATAAAATATTATAATGACATTATATATATGATATTATAACTATATTAAGTCTGATGTTATAATATATTTACATGTTTAAAACCATTTTAATAGAGGATAAATCATGTTCACCCAAAAATAAACAAAAGGAAATGGATTCTTTTCTCACATTACTTTCTATGAGGCATACACCATTTTCACCACTTATTTATTTTGTGAGGTTTATATACTTTATGTATTGTATTTTATATCATTAATACATTTAGATTAATTTTATTTATAGTTTTATTTGAATGTTTTTCTTTCATGGGGATTATAATTAAAAAGTTACCATATAGTAAGGGACTTCATCTCAACTTCAATTCATCGATACATATATTATTATTGTGCATAAATACTATTATATATATTTTAAATTCGTCCACTCTGACATATAACATCATTATTCATTAATTATTCATTAAAATTTGATTTTAATATTGAATTTTTCCTTCAAATAGGATTTGAAATAAGAGATACCAAGTAGAAATAAATTTCATTACCAAATTTCTTTTCTTTAGATTATATTACTTCCTATTTATCGTTAATATCATGAGATTATGTGTGTAATAAATTATTACAATATTTTTTTATTTAAATTTTTTTTTCGGGTTTACATTTGACAAATATAATCTATTTCTATTTTGATTCTCACATCAACATTATGGTATTTTCAAGGGTTTATTCATAATCTCATTTTCTTGGAGATTGTTTACACTTGAATTTGTATTATAAGAAATTATTGGATAATTTTTAAATAAAACCTTTAAATTTATTAACAAATGTTTATTATTGACCTTTTTAGGTAATAGTACGATCTCTCTACAATTTTTTACTCAAATGTTTTTTCGAAGGTCAATTTAGGAAAACATAACTTTATTTCCCTCTTTAGTTGGAAAATGTTATTTATTCTAAAACCTTGTTTTCTAAAAAAGATTTTAAAAATATAATTATACATTAAAAATGATTTATTAAATAAATATTTACGTTTTTTTCTTCAATAAAAATTTTCAAAGAATATTTATAGCACATTCTAAAAAATGCACTTTTATATCCATTTACATTTTAAAAGCGATGTTCTTTTTACTAGGTACAACATGTACAGAATTACCCGCTATCAATTATTTTAATCTTATTCTTCATGTATCAATGTTTAACTATTAAAATATAATGTTTTCAAAAGTAAATTGCATAGAAAATTATTTTGAAAATATTTTTCTAAATGAACATTATATTTTTCCTCAAGACTATTTTTAGTAGAACTTTTTATAGTATTTCCAATAATCAAGGACAGCAACACTTTATTGTGATCCAGTATGGATATTTTTTATTGATACCATACTTATTCATCCTTTAGATGGTTTGTGATTGATTTTTACAAGGATAATATTGACATTGACTTCCTTTATTCCTTTTTTAGTCTCTTTGAAGTATCTAATTTACTATAATCATTTGATATTTAATTTCCCATAATTATCTATATCCTTAATCGTGGATATTCGTATTGCCTATCCATAATGAATTTTTACACAATGTATTCACTTTGATTGTTACTTTAGTGTCTAGGTAAATATTGTTAAATATATTTTTTTTATTCAATATGGATATTTTATAAGTAATATTGTTTATTAATTAAAGATATTACATGATATGTGGAATGAATTAGACAGGTAATGACAGGTGGGGCCCCAACATTATGTAGCCCCTCAATGCATTGATTGTTTCCATCTATATCGCACCAACAAATTAGTTATAGAAATTGAAAAAGATTCCACCTATAGTTTTAAACCATATTGTAAAAGGACTTAACAGTTTATGTTTTAATGTGAATCAAACATAACATCCAATAATTAATGATTTCCTTTATTTTGATTCAGTATTTATCATCCATGATATTTTCACTATGAATAATTCTATAGATTTATTTCATTTTCATTTTATTGATTAAGTATAATGTTTGCTTATTTATTGAAATTCTATAATGATTTTTTATTATTCATTTTTTATATAGAATGTGTTTTTAGTTATTTACCTTACTATATTTTATATATCACTTCCTTATCAGTTATTTATTACATGGAATTTTTTATGAATTAATTAACTTTCATTATTGATTATTATCATTATTCATTATTGATTCCACAATAATTTTCCATTAATGAGAAATTAAACTCAGCCTTATTTTTTCCTCATTCCACAGGATTTCTTAAATTGTACTAAGAAATTTATGAAAGGATATGCTTGGTGGATTAAAGTTATCCAAACAAAATTATGATGAAATTAGTGTGTTCATTTTCAATACAAGACTCGTGTATGTATCTAGTTTACCAAGAATACTAAACTATTTTTTCCTATGGGGTGTGTTTTACATGAATATTATTCAAATGTAATTGTAGATGAAACCATCTCTAGTATTTTGGTGGTTAGGTAACATTACTAAGTAGACCATGATGACTTCTATATTATAAACCATTAATTTAGAATAAGTCTTCAGTTTGATATTTCTATGTAGGTTCTACTCACTTTTTTCAAAATCATAGATAATCATGATTGATATGGAATCATCTATATCATAATACCATATATTATATAGGTTCATAGTTGAGATTATATTGATCATGGGGGTATTGTTTACTACACACTAGTAGACATCAATGTAGAAGATATTTCATGATTTTTGAGAAGAAATATGTTCCTATACATGATTTCATGTTAATATTCATAATGGAATGAAATTATGGACCTTAACAACGTGAGATCTCCTTCGTCTACATAGTATGTTTCAGTTTTATGATGCTTAATCGAAATTTTTTTTGGCTCTTCAAAGAATCAATTTGATCCTTAAAAAAATATCCATTTATAGGTTAAGCGAGTCTATGAGGAAAAAATTCCTTGGAATACAAGAGATGTGGTTTATCATATCATATATAAAATATAGTTTTGTGTTCTTGATCAATAGGGTTCACTCATTAACTAAAAGAACAATGGGAATAAAAGGAATTGGTGATAAGGATTTACTAATTCTTACCATATATTCTTGTTTGTATGAACTATTGTCTCTGATCCATTGCTTTTTGGAAGAGATAAATGATCAACCATTAAAATAGATCACAATTATATGCTATATTATGTAACAGTAGGGGCATTATCTTAATAATCTTAGAGTAATGTTTGATATTGTGTCAAAACAACATAGACATCATTTTTAGGGGTAGTTTCATAGGAATTATTTTTTTTAATTTGAGTTTTACATGAACAAAAATTCATTAATGAGGTATAAGAGGAATTTATGGATATAATTTTTTATTGAAATATAAATGAATATATATACACCTGGTGGAATTAACGGATGCATAGTACCACTATTCATCATGGTATTTTTATAGAATTTGATGCATCATGGAACATCCACGCATTAAATGGGGAATAATTTTCATGAGGGTGCATGCCTAATTTAACATTGGAATGGGTTATTGATTTCATTTCAATATTTAGAACTATCTAATTTAGGATTTGGAATGTTTTATATGCGGAAAATCATCAAGGAAGAGGAGAAATTGATTGGGGGTGTCGACTAATTTATCCGTAAATTTATGGTCCCTTGTGATCAATCAATAATATTTATAGCTATGCAATTATCATACACATGATATCCTTTTTGAAATTATTATTATCATTCTATGAAGTATTATTCATTATTGGTATTGTAAGATATAAATGTTACAAGTGTCGAATGCTCCCCCAATTATGTTACACCAAGTATAACCATATCCTGAAACCATACCCGGATGAGGAAATAATCTATTATAATTTATAAAAGTAAGATATGGTAGGTAATGTAGTTTGAAAAAATCCTCAAGTTATCCTATTACATATTCTAAATCTCTAAAATCATATATATATTCTTCTACATGGTAGAGATGATGAATTTTGTGACCTTATCACCACAGAATGAGTAGACATAATTGTTTCATACTGCAAAATTGATTATTCCTTCTGGTCATTAATTTTTTCTTCGGACAATATTAATGGTTTGAGATTATGCCTAACATAGATTATTTTTAAGTGTCACTTGAAGCTAGATAAGATAAGTTGTTAGAGTTTATGTGATATTACATGTCTTTTCTAGTTCATGATTTCATGGAGCGTCAGATAGGGCTCCCCTTTCGATGTTTTCTCCTTCCCTCCTCCGGAGTGCTCAGGAAACTCAGTATTTTCTTCCTCGTCTCAGGGTGGGCGAGGTGCGATGACCAGTTCGTATGCTCCAGTATGTCTCGACATTTTTAGCTCCCAGTATGGATCTTGTATGCGGGTCATCGGTTCCGAGTTGTCATGGCCTAGCGACGGTTTCAGTGTGGATCTTGTCTATGACAAAACTTGGAGTTTTCGACCTCTGGGGTGGATCTGGTCTGTGTCTTCGCGTCAGTTATGGCATTCTAGTGAGGTGAGTCTTGATGTTGTCTCCACAGCGTCTAGGAGGGGGAGGCTTTCTGATCTTGACTTATAGCATTGGAATTTTTCATCTGGGTTTTTTTTGAAGGAGTCTATGATATGACGATGTGGTGTTTTTTCAGTTTTTTTGATCGATCTATGGTTTTAGAGCCATCGACATGGTCATTCTCCTGGTTCGTTGTTTCCCTCTCGTTCTTCAGTGGCTTCATCTATCTCGATAGCTGGTGAGGGTCCCTCCTATATTCAGATATTTCCAGTTTCATCCCAGAGTGGTGCTTCTGGTTCAGATCGATTTGGATCCCCTCCTCAGTGGCACTATTGTGGTGTGGTTTCTGGGTCTTCTAGCCCTGGGTGGCAATGAATTGGCACCATACATCTTGGAGAACCTTCTCTTTTGATTTTATACTTTTTCGGTGTTGTAAGGATGTTGTGGGATCATTGTAGAAGTGTCATTTACTATGATGATTGGTTTTTGCTTCTTCATGTGTCATTCTGAGCATGTGGTGATGGTTTTCATTCTTGATGCTATGCTTGGTTTGTGTTGGAATTGTGATGCATTCGGACTCGACCACATGGAATAGTCCCTAGAGGAGGTTCAATAGCTGGTTTTCCATTATTACAGAGATTTTGGGATTTGGATGTCTGAGAGGGTATGACGCTGCCATCATATTGGTAATGTGCTTTGACACAGGACACTTCCTTACTGAACATCCATACAAATGTGAATATCTTTTTCATCTTCAAATGATGTGGAGGGGCCGCACCATGTTTTCCATCTAGTTTTACTCATTAACACCATCGATCCATGATGTTTTTGTTATCATGGAGTATCTTTAGGTTCCCCCTTCTTCCAGTAAAAAGGGCTTGTCGTTATAATAAATAATAATTTGCATTCCTGCAGGCCGATGGAAACTAAGGAAAAAAAACTATTTCATCATATTCTAGGAAATCTATGAGATACTTTAATAAAATGAGTATCTAAACTAGCTCATATAAAATATTTGAAACACTAATCCCTAATAATTGTTCCATGCGAAGATGAATGTTATGATATTAAGTTCATTTTGTCGCTTCTTTAATTGAGAGAGAACATTGACACTCAACCTATGCAGGATAGAGTTAAACTACTAGAAGAATTGTTGAGGGAAATCCTCCTCAAAGGTAATGGTTACAAGTTATAAATGGTTTTAACTAATGATGGTATGCAATTTTAGTGTTGTGAAAAATAATTAAATATTAGAGACCCCTTAATACTTTTTTGTACCAAACAATAGGGTAAACTAGGAGGAAAATAGTCTTGGTGAAACTACAGTTCATTATATCCAATCCTAGTGGTGAAGCTTGAGTTACCAAAATATAGATACGGGGGGAGTATGTCCCACCTACTTAGGGAATTACTTTATTTATTATTTTAATTATGATCTTGATTACTCTACTTATTCATAGAGAGTAGTATGTGTCTTGGTCAATTAATTCCAGAGGCCATGACCAGGTATTTTCCCTATAATTATACAGCTAGCTCATGATGACATATCACTATAATAAAATGGTTGAATTTCATATTGATCAACCAAATATGATTTAATGGGAAATATAATTATATGAATTTTTTAAAAGAACCAACTAACTATACTCTTACTTTTCCATCCAAGTGTAATTAGTTATTTTTGATTCCATAGGTCATAAAACGTAGTTATTTAACATGTCATCCCAATCATGATGAAACCCTCTGAGATGGATGGAAATTTAAAATATATATCCATCATGATAATGGAGAAGGATGAGGATCCAGATATCCAATTAATAAATAAATTATTTCTTTGGGTGACTAATAGATTCAATTTTCAATTTTACGTTTTTAGGGGTCCCTTGAACGATGATCTAGGGAGGTTCCCAAATAGGAATTCCAGGACCGATAGCATATCCTTTGTGATTATTTTATACATTAGTAGGGGGTTCAATTGACTCATTTCATCTTATCTTAAAAATTTCCTTCTCATTCCACATCATTGAAATCATTCCCTTTGTCATTAAAATAATTGACTATAATTACATGTATTATGATTGTTGCCAATAGTAAAGATTCATTAGTTCCATTATATGATTTATCGTGTCGAGTTTGTTTTCAAGAAATATAGTTGAACTATAAGGTAATATACTACTCCACCCATTAATTTATACAATGGAAGATTCAAAAACCATGATATGGAACAACACTATTATGTTTTTAGAATATGCCTATTGATGGATCTATTAGTGTTAAAGATAATCATGTGTTAATCTATATGATGTTCAGTGATTCCAATCTTTTGACACTAATCTTGTAGGTAATGAAGCTACATGTAACTTCAAAGTAAGATAATGAATTATCCAAAAGGAGTTCAATCATCTCCAAGGGATTCTTATCGAGTCTTGATTCTTAATTTTCAATGGGACACTCCAGTTTTTAATGTATAGGGTCATTAGTGGCCATAAGATAACCAAAAATTGATCAGTGGACATGATATGATATAGGATTTCATAATCCTACTCTTGATTAGGATAGTAATATTTTACTTGGTCACAATAAGATATTACATGTAAATATTGTGATATTATACGACTAAGTATCATTGACCTCCACTACCATTAGACTTTAGATAGGACTAATTTTTTTTTTGAGAAATCCTCTCTTAGGTTTTGGAAACATCCCCTAGTGGTCACCTAGTTTCATACCCATATTAATTTAATATGGAGGGTTTGTGTCTTTTTTATTTTGTGACGTAGTTTATAGATAACCAATTTATTATTCAAATTTTTATCCTTTGTGGAGGGTTAAAGAAAGTACACAATTTCTCATTTACCACTCATTTGGTGGAGGGAAGTGATTCATAATACAATAGGGATTTTTTATTGTATAGTCCCATGATGTAATCAAGAAAATAATTGAAATACATTTATTTTTTAGGGTAAATTAACAATTTATTCAACATGACATCATGTATGGTCATCTTCAACCAATGTATTCCTACCCCTTTCTATAAAAACTGTGGTCGGAGTATCATTTATAGACTGTTAGAGGTATATGATTATAGGATATTGGGGTTAACCTATAATTGGTTCTCTATATCCAACCTTTTGTGTCCATATTCATATCTATTATCTCAGTCTTATGATAATAATTGGGATCATTACCATATGAATTATTTATGGTTCCACAGGGTGTTCCCTTATAAAGGCTAGTAATTCCATTATCCTAAAGAGGAAAACCTATGTGGTGAACTAATTTATCAAGGGATAGACCCTCTCTCTAGTTGTTTGTATCATAGGAACAACCTCTAGATTATTTCTCATTTTCATGGAATGAACATCAAAGAAATAAGATGTTGGGACAATGGTTTTGAGAGTTGTCAGTACATGCATCATGAATGGCTAGTGTCTCAATCCTAATATAGAAAATACATCTCCATGTGTTGTTGTGATGAAATCTAAGGATTTTTTTATGGTGGTAGGTCACCATGAATGATTAGAGTCTCTTATTGTGTAGTGGTATTTGTAAGATACTCTTTCTAGGGTCATTTTACTTCCAATACTAGTAAATTATGATCATGGGTAATGATAACATGGTCATATTTTTGTGTAATTACCACATGTTGTTTGAGATGTCATGTGGTGGGATAACTCCCATTAATTTCTTAAGTGGTTGTGGGGGTTTCCACATCTACAATGTCCCCTTACATTATGTTTCTAGGTGGTGATTTTAGTGTGTTTTGGGGAAATTAGCATAAATGATGGGTGTAACTAATTAGGGTGGATTTCCCCATGTGATTCCTCAAAATTCAATGGTGTCTTCATGGTAATTTAGCTTCTAGATACTTAGGTTCTATATCTACAATGAGGATGACTCCCACCTACACATATATAAAAATATAGGAATTTATAAACTCTAATGTATAAGCCCTAATGGGTGAATAAGATGATCTCTCCTTTGAGATAATGGAGAAATGGTTGTTCCCGTGTCTGAATAGGTGTAAGTGATTTTTGGTTGGGTAATTATACAACATCCATTTGTGATTCTAGCTGACATTTAGGCCCACATATCATGATCGGTTTCGAAAAATCTACAAGTGATGAAAATTCCCCACATGGCCTATATCAGTGATGTATCACTATGGTGTTGCCCAAAAACAATCATATTATTAATATGAAAGGAAAAGGGATTCAAAACAAATACAACATTATGCTTTTATATTATTTCTATCTTAACATCCACTCTCATATCATCAGTCTATACCATGAATGGTCATAATTACGTAACCCCAAATTCTCTTTATCCATAGGCAAGTGGCTTATAACCACTAGGTTAGGTGGTGTTATCTCCTTTATCAAAATGATATAATTGGATGTTGATCCTTTATTCAATGGATTTTCCAGAGATTTTATATCTTAATCTATGTATCCCTCATATATATAATAAAAACACATTAATCCTACCCATGGTTCCATCATAATATAAATACTATTTAATTACATAATTTGATTCTCATAGTAGTGTGAAGAGATTCTGTTATAGATTTTTATTCATCACACGTAATTAGAAAATTTTTGGTACCTTTGGCATATATAGATACTTAGGATTTTCCATTAGGGAACAATTTTTTCGGTATGGAATCATCAATTTAATATCAATATAATTGTTATTCTTTTCAGATATGAAAACATAACATCATCAAATAATTCATCTTAGGTTCATTAAAAGTTATAACCCCTGCTCATCCTTATTAGAAACTCAGGTTTTTCACACATTTCATCATATAACCGTCAAGCAAGAAAAAATATACTAATCACTAAATTCTCTCATTGATCATAACCTAGGTCATGGATGGAATATCATACAAGGAAATATAGGCTCTTCGCCTTAGGAATCCATTGATCATCACTAAAGGTGCCTTCCACTCCTAAGAAATTAACATTATCTCATCACCAAATCCCCTCTTAACCATAATATTAGTTTGACTTTTTAATACATCGAGTGGGGTTATAACCGATTCACATCATGTATAAAACCTTATTCTTATCAAATAAGGTAGGAATCTATGTATTTTAATAATTAATGTAGGGATTAACTTAATGTATAGCGGGGATAAATCCACATGTTTTAGTCATGTATGAGTAGGAATAAGATATAATATAGGGGGATGGACTATAGTTGAAAAACATATAGGGACATGTGGTATGATTGTCGAGGGGTTGATTATACTTGAAGAAGTTGATCATCATTCAACAATACTGCTTCCCTAGAGGGATTTGGAATGAAATTGACGTTATTATTTATCCATAATGGGGAAACCTATGTATCCAAAAAAATAAATAATAAATATCCAAACAATTCAATTTAAATAGAAATAGATCATATGGTAGGATCGAACCAGGAATTTTAATCTCATACTATAAGGAAACATATGGCATGAATTTGAAGAAAACATTGGATGGTGTGGGTCTTATGCCTTTTTCTATCAAAGCGGATACATGGAAAATTGATTAGAAATGGGTTGTTTCCTTAAATGAAATGATCATAAAGTCCTATATCAAATATGTGTATAATGGTGCTTCTTACGATTTTGGGTATCATGATTATAAAATAAAATTCTTTCTCCCATCCAATATTCATCTTGGAATTGATAGGTGTGAATGATGTAAAAGTAATTATTACTGTAAGGGGTTTATGTCTAATAGTTCATATTATTAGGATAAAAAGGAAAAGAGGCCACACATTCCTTGAATGGTACAATGGTATTTTCTATGATTCACTATAATAACAGTTATAGATAAGGATATGGTATAAGTAAGCTTGAATAAAATGGACGTGGGACCTGTAATCTTTAAATCATTCAATTTGTTTCATCATGATGGAGGAAAGAATGGTTCATCACTGAATATGTTTCAAAACATTGTTTGTTTCATAAATCATGATGTTTTATGTGATTTGTTACTCTAGATTATTTGGTCTTCCTAGACACCATAATATCGGTTTCATGCGAGAAGGGTGTTTTGTGAAATATGGAGTAGTGAGAGGCATGAGATTCTAGGGTGATCTTTTATCTATAAGGGAGTGATTTTTAGAAAAGTATATCAAGTACATTCCAATTTTTTAAGGGATATTGTGATGTAAGTCATGTAGTATAAGAACATATTTGATTCTACCAAAATTTTTAGTGTTACTAGATTGTTGAAAATAAAAGTTTTTCAGCTGGGAGCTACGACTTGGTGGTCTAAATGTCATATCCTTAGAATGTAGATCTAAGGGGAATTTATAAGTCTTCATCTCAAAATGGGTGGCCTTTCAAGGATGATTTTATTTATTTTCCAATTCACAAGTTACCAATAAATACAACATTGATTCACACAACTTGTTTTTATACAAAAAATGTTGAGTTTCACAACACTCTAGAACTCAAATCTTGAAAATATGATTTGTAAAAGCAGCCTACATTTTATTGAGAAACACATTTTTCATCCATTTGTTCCTAAAATACTTCTAATAATGGTTTATAAATTTTATGAAAAGTATTATATTCGTGGAAAATATTTTCTAAAAAATTATATTATGGATGAATACTAATATATGGTAAGAAATAAATGTATCATTCATTGATACAATACATAATTCAACCCTTTTAAATTGAGCTATAAAATTCTTATGCACCATGAGTCTGTAAGATATGAATGAATTAGCTAATCTATAATCAGAGAGTTAAACATACACTATTTAGATAATGAATAGATTTTTAATATAAAATTTCCTCGGTTATCCCAATAATATTATTCTACATGAAAATTCAGGATCTTGACCTCAAGATTTTGAGGATTCAGGTTGTTGATTCCCATAATTTTTCATTATAATTGTAAAATTATATTCATATTTTTTGAACTCATTTCAACTAAATCTTGGAATTATTGGTTTATGAATTAGAAAAACTTTCATTATTACTCATTGTTTCAATTATTACCAGTTACTTTTCCATGGAACATTCCTTGTTCACTTACTTGATTACAAAATTTTCAACATTTGGAACACCTTCGCGTACCATGTAGAATTTTTATCTCTTTTTCAATAAAATTTATATTTATGTTGAATGTTGAAAAAATAATCCACTTTCTCATTAAATGAAGTTATATTGTTATTGCGATCTCTATAATACTAAGTATCAATGAATCAATGAGACCCCGATAAATTTATGAACTCCATTTCAACCTTTCCAACACAATGTTTTTTATGAAACCTTATAGATCATATATTTAAAAAGAATTTTGAATTCATGGACTTATTTACTTATAGATTAAATCAGTCTTACTATATAAATTTATAATAAATCAGATCGTTTACATTTCTAACCATGTAAATTTAACACTTTATATTTTTAAGGATTTTCTATCTTTATTTTCCATATAATGGAATCTTCTCTCTATCTTCATTTACATAGTTCATAAGAAAATATTTCTCATGCAGTAACCTCTTAAAATCTCCCAATAACATTGAATTAATAACTTTTCCATTATTTCAATTCGTTATAAATTTTCACAATTAATGAACCTCTCCCTCGAATTGATAAATAGCTAGAAGAACATTTTTTTATTTAGGGAATTCCACCATAGGAAATATCTTATCTAGTGATGATATCAACCATTGATACACAATTTTATCAGTTTATGTAACAGTAATTGAGTTTTTTACCACATAAATTCTTCGATTACTAATCATCATTTTTACATTGATGTAATCTTTTCTCTATATTCATTGTTATTACCAAATCTTTTATTCACATTTTTATTGATAAAATTTTATTTACATTATCTACCGTGATGTTTGATTAGATAGTAATATAGTCATATAATTAATAATTATATCTATAGTAGTCATTGATATAAATATAAAACCTTCATCCAAACATCTATTAAATTTGTAAAAAAAATATATTTTTTGAATAAATTTAATAAAATAATATTTGATATAAAAATCAATACTTATATAGTAAATCTACTTTACTGGGATTAAATTTTATTCTAAGACTTTTATCCATATTAAAAAAAATTAAACTCTATTTTGATACCAACTAAGGAACATCTGACCTATATTTTCAGACCTGGTTCTAAAATTATAGATATTTTTAATATAATATGAGCTTTATTACACAATAAATAATCCTAGAAATAATTGTTTGGTCAATTTTTTTATTATAAAATAAATCATAAAATGATATATTATGAATTATATAATTGTTTCAAGTTATTTATATGATTTAATAAACTATCAACCCTCTGTAATAACATTTATTTACAATAAAAATGGAACAAAATGGTGAACATAGATGCATAGTATAAATAATAAAAAGGATAGTTGAAAATAAAATAATATACCATAAAAACATTATAAAATCACAATAAATTATAAATATCAAGATAGATATTAAAAAATGTATAAAAGCAAGGTTGGTAAATTTTAAAATCCTAAAAATGTGGCCAAAGACCTCAGATGACTAGGCTACATACCAAATCATATAATTAGAATGGCTATAATAGAGAGCTTCCCAGTAATATCATTATACAATAATCATTAAATATATATTTTATTTCTAAAGATGAAACATTTCCAAAATAATTATATAGATATATAACATACAACACACTCTAGATAACATGTATAATATACAATGAAAAACATGAGAAACCATATACACATGAGATCATAAATATAAAACATTCATAATATATATCATCATTGAAAATTAAAACATGTGAAAGAAATGAATATATTATGATTATATATCCTCAGATAAAGTATTATCATTTTTTTTTGCGAATTTAAATTAGTGAGATTCTAGAAGTATAGAATTTTCACAAAAATAGATTTTATGAAAAGTGGATCAAATATAGAAATTTTAGTGGAACGTTATTTTCATAATTAAATATCACATTTTATTATATGAATACTAAACATATAATATTTTTAGGTCCACTAGTATAGATTCCCTGAGAGGGGGGGTGAATCAGGGTTTGAAAGATAAAAACAACTACCCCCATTGATCTTGTTCCACTATTATGAAAAACTATCAATTCTCTCTTTACCATAATAAAGTATAAATAGAAATAAAATCATGCAGATGACACATAGATTTTTACTTGGTGCCCCCTCACTAGGCTACATCCACGGAGCATACACTGACAATGTGCCAATGTACCAACATCACTAAAAGCTCATTGTTATTTAAAATGTTCTAAGTGGACTAACTATCTCTTATAGTTTACAACCAATCACAATATGAAAGCCTAATTCTCTCTCAACTAATGTGTGATAACTAATTATTTATAATATCCACTCAAAGTTTATAGACCTGTAGGACTCTTAATTATCTCTAATGAAATATATATCTTTAACTGTAGATAGATTCTCTATTGACGTAGAACATTCAACCACAGATTAATCTCTATTTGGACAAGTTGTACAAGGAAACCTCAAATCATTTACACAACCCTTACTGTGTCTTGCACATAACATTAATTCCTTGCACTCATGATTCCATTTTTGTCGTGAATCACCCTTTTCACACAACTTCAATATTTCGCGCAAAACAAATTTTATGTGAAACTTTTATAGCTTGCATGCAACTAAAAATCATTCGTGAAAATCCATTTGAACAAATTTCTTACGTGGTCTGGTGCTCATATTTTCTCTAAATTTTGAGCTCTGTTGAATGAGGGGTGTCACCTCTTATTTATAGGTGTCATCGACCCTTGCGCGGATGATTTAACTTTTCTCATGGTATTTTCACATCATGGGCACAAAAACCCATTTGACGTAGCATTGGTCACAAAAGTTTCTTTCGCGCAACCTCATCTTTTACACCCATTTAAGAATCTTTTGTGCACATCATGCCTATGAAATTTGTTGACGTTATGTACCTGAAACATGACTTTCTTGCATGTTTCCTTCACGTAAATGCATCTTTCGGGCACAACTTCATATCACTCACACGCTCTATGCCTTTTCCAGTTTTTAACATTCTATCAGTGAAAACTGCCTTGCGTGCAAGTTACCAAACAACCCTAGATCTTGTTTGCAACATCATTTTCCAAAAACATGTTTCATAATTTTCTTATTTTGAGTCCCAAAAATTTGGAAAAAACTGGAAAACATCACCACCTTAGATCTATTCTTTTCTTACTACCTCCGGATCATCTGCTCCCTTGTCATCATTCTTTGTCAACAAAGGTTGTCAAAAATATCTCTAGAACTCGACAACTCACCATGGAAACACTTCTGTAATCAAAATTAACATCGTGGTCTTCTTTTTCAACAAACACATCATGAATGTTCACTTTTTCAACAAAAACAATCACCTCAAAAATGCTTCAATGATACGTTGAGGGATTTTTTCCCAACATATATTATGAACAATTTCATAATATTATAGTATAATTTAAATTAGAAATATGGATAGGTAAACAATTTATTTATATGTAATAAATACAATCTCTAACTAATTCCCTCATAAAAAGAAACCTTATTAGACATATCAAACATAACAAAATTATTCATAACATAGAAAAATGAAATATAAGAAAGGGTGAGTGTTGAATCTCAATATGTTGAAAATAGGGAGATTCCCAGGATCAACAAAACAGTACATCATCATAAAGGTATGAAAACATGAGAATAAAAGTTGAAAACTATACCTTGCATAATTATTATCGAAATCTAGAGTCAAGGAATAAGTCTTGGATGTTCTTAAGGTAATAAGCATACATGATTCAAATAATATGATCCAATAGAGTACAAAATGGGAACCAGACATAAGTTTTGGACAAAACTTTATTATGGAAAACAATTTCCATATTAAGGGATTTCTGCAAATAAAATCAAAGTGGATTGTGTTAACTCAACATTAATTCATATTTTATGTCATGGATCACTTCCAAGACAATAATAATTAATAGAGTCCCTTATATAACTGGTTTCAATCCCAATTATTTTCTTTAGTATCTAATGAGATATCTATATTTAACAAATTTATTAGAGGGATATATAATCCTGGGACCATTGGTAACATAATGATAATCATAAATATATGTTCCTTGAGATCATAAAATATTCCACATTTTTTAACCCATGAAAAGGAAATGGGTTTCATAAAAATATTATCATATAATCATAAAATAACATGTTGAAATGAAATGGGTCTAATCAAGGTTTCACCGAAAAATAATTGACCAGTGGGGATAAAATGAGTATCACAGATTCATTCTTAAATAATCATAATCCTAAGACACCAATAAAATAAATGTGGATGATATCATTAGATCATAAACTAGTAAAATTATAAGTGATAGTAAAGGATGTTACTATAGATGAATAATTCCGTAAAAAAGATCAATAGGATATTTCATGAATAAAATATAGTTTTCACATTAAAATCACTAATTTAAATATCATAATGATGAAAATATTGATGAAAAATATTTACAAAAAAGGAAATTGAAACATTTCAATTAAGATTCAAATCAATGAGCAATCATTGAGGTAGTAAATTATTTTCATGTTGTAAATATGAAAAAATGATTCCTTTCATATTTTAATTAAAAATTCATATGTATCTTTTTTTATAAAAAATATAATAAAATTTATTAGAAATATATTTTTAAAATTTAATAATGGGAATTTTTTTTAAAAATCATATTATAATAAAAAAATTCTTTGAAACATTTTACAAAATCGTTGATATTGAAGAAAATGAATATTTTAACAAAGACTGAAATAAATTCAGTTTTCCTAAGAAATATGTTTTTCCTTATAAGTTCTTGAAGAGAGAAAAATTTAAGGAAAATGGATAATGTAAATAAATAACTATATTATAAATAATTTTATTTAATTTTGAGAGATATGTTATGAAATTTCATCATTGGAAATTTGATCGCTGGGAATCTTGATAAACATTAAGACTGTCAAATAAATCTCATAAGACTATTGTAAATATTAATAAAATAAGAATGAAGGAAGAAAACATATATAAATATATAAATCCCATTAATTTTCATGATAAGAATTATAAAATAGATTCATTGTTATTTTATATAATTTATTAATGAAACAAGTGTTGAAAATGACTTGTTCCTCATATAAATAATGGTGACAAGAAAATCCAATTTGAATTGTTTAAAAAGTAATATAAACTCAATGAAATAAAATTTTATTTATTATTAATATATGACAGAATATTTTAATTTTTATATTTTATTTGTATATCCACATATAGTATTTCAACACCCATATGTAAATAATTTCTTGTTAAAATCATCATTTCATTGTGTTAACTGGTTTGTTTTTCAAGAGAATTTTGGTTTTGATGTTTGGGTACTTGTTATTTCTCCATGTAAACATTATTTCAATAATGTTAATCACAATAAAGATATCATATATATATACAATATATATTAATACATTTATCCATAAAGTATGTAATATAAAAATTAATGACAGTATTAATGGATATGGTAAGTCGTATGTACGCAAAACTAATAACGTCTCTTTTCAATTGTTGGAAGTATATAAATTTAAATATGAATTAAAATTTATTGAATCGTTATTATATCATATATATTAATTAAATATATCTTTATTACCTTTCATATAACATGGAAGAAGAAAGTGAATCACATCTCTTCATGGATGTTTTAGTCCACACAGACACACGGGCAACATTATCATTATCCAACAAATATAAATATAAGATGATAGATAAGATATTAAAATTACAGAATAATATTTTTTTAATAAATATAAAATTTACATTTTCAAACCATTTTTATATCCATCCATGAAATATAGTGATGAAAAATAAATTTTATCACTACAGAAGGGGGTTGTCCATACATACAAACAAATGATATTTTCACTTCTCATTTGATAAAATATTTGGTGGATATTGGTAAATAAATATTCATTATATTATTTAAGTGTATTTAATACAAATTAAGTCTTATTATAAGGTGAATAAAATAGATTAGAGAAATTAGGAGAATAAATAAACTAAAAGAGGATGGGTTAGAAGATTACATCCCCTTTAGTTTCTCCCCTTTAAATTCTTTATAAATGATTATGAATTGAATTTTATGAAGACCAGAACCTCTAATTGATCACAATGGATGTTTATATGGTTTTGGGTATATTATGGTCATGCATCAAGGCTCATTGTGGTGTAAATATGGTAAAGGATATTTTTTAATTTCATATGTTGGAGATTGGACAGAAACAGAATTTATTAAATGATTATGATTTAGAAAATACATTATCAACAAAAAGGATTCAAAATGGTCAGATATTTTAAGATGATATTGAATAAGTATGAAATATTGGAATCCAAAAATATTAATACATTTTTAATTTGAAGAAAATACAATTATCTTTTGGTTTAACCCCCCTAAAGCCATTTTAACCATAACCACAGTGAATTCTTGTATTCTTTTTACTAATATTTATAACTAAAAATGAAAGTGAAAAATGTACACAATAGTAACATGATAATTATAATTTTTGATTTCATTTTATCAAATTCAATATCTACAAGTGGTAGAAATATATTTTTAAATAAACACCAAATACACAATAGAATCAATTTAAAACTTGATTTCAATAGTATAGAATTGATTTATATATAAATCCACATAAAATTAAGTATAGTGATAAAAATTAGATTATTAATAACATTAATGAGTTAAATATCCTTTTAAAAAATTTAAATATATTTAGAAAATTTTTAAATTCTATGAATGAGAACACATTTATTAATAAAGATAATAAGTTTTCATTATTCCTTGAAAAATTAATCTATTATGAAAACATTCAAAAATTCACTCTAAGAAAACGTTGAAATGTTGATTTAAATCATTTTGTTTATTTATATATATATATTTTCTAAAATTGGAAAAAATTATTGTGTTAACTTTCTGACAAAAATATTTAAAACCCATTTTGGAGGGAAAATGTTTTTTTATAATATATAATGATTTATGAAAAATTGAATACATATTTACCAATAAAATTTATTTATCTAAAAAATTATAAATATTTTTAAAATTATTTGTTTCCTATTCATAAAGCTAATTTAATAGTGACTATAATATTATATGATATTTTCATTCATTTATACTTTTGGTATCATGTATAACAAGATATCATGAAAATTTTAGAAAAATATATCCAAAATATAAGGGTGTTATATTACACAGCCCTTAAAATTAAAATTTCACTAAAAATATCATTACTCCAATAAAAAATGATACTATCACTATTTCATCACACCGTCAATGGTTCCAGCAGCAGCAATGATTGGTGCGGGTGGAACACAGCCTACAATGAAGGTGGATATGGTATATTTGCATCATTTTCTTGTTGGGTACAGAAATTGGAGCAGTGTTGATATTGTAAGAAATGTTGTAGCAACTGAGGTGAGGCATTCATCTTGTAAGGAATATATAAATATTGGTAATTCTTAATCTATAAATCTTATCACAAGGTACATAGTTCTTGTAAAAGATGTTTCTATAGAGTGAATGATCATGATAGGTGACACTTCCCATGTGACTACTAATATTAAAGCAATACTTGATAGATTTAAAATCATTGAACACTCAATAATTTCTAGGTTTTTAAATCCCACTAGAGGAAATTCATGAAAATTTGATGATTTAGTTCGAAATTTGACTTATATATGGTGTTCTTCTTGAGGGAAATTCATTACCATGGGTTTGGGTTTCTTTCAAATTATTATTCCATTAGGGGCTCTGAAACAAATGGAATGGTGAATCAGTTCAATCACCTTAAAGACAATAATTATATTCTTCCAAGAGTGAGATTTTTTTAAATCCCATTTCCATAAAAAATAATAAAGCACATGTCTGGGTTAAAACTATTAGCCATAATTGGATTTTGTGAAATACAAAAAGAAATTTGATATTTTTTTTGTTGTGGGAATTCTTATCAAAATGGATTAGAATACAGAGATTTCCAAATTTTTCCACTATATGAGGCTACTGGTGGAAGTTCGTCTGAGATCCTTCTTGAGTCACAATGGTTTTTTGCATTAAAGCATGATATTCCATTATTGGTGGAATATTAATTACTTACTGGCCTTTTTTAGGAGTGTCATATTTTTGGTCATGTTAAGGATAAATGTCACAAGAATGTGGTTTTCTCTTTATTTTTCAAAAAAGGGAACCATAACGATTCTTGTAGGATTAACATGAGGTAGAAAAAATCACAATAAAACAGACCCACTATTGATCATGGAAATATGTGGGGTATAGATGGTTCACCATAGAAAGCTAAGGAACGAAAGACTAGTGAATCAGAGAACATGGAATGAATGTTAGTGCCAGGAAATAATGAGTGTTCCTATGTTATGGGAGGAATATAAGAGTGATATTACATGAATATTCTCCTCCAACTAATGGGAAACAAATCTCATGTGACGAAGGTAAAATATCAAGTATTCAATAATAAATTAATAAATTAAGGGAAACCCAAGACATCCATGGAAGGTGGGATGATATCGAGGATGATTCACCAAATTAATCATTATATTTTCATGTATTGTACAATGGAAAAAATATTGATATGGATAATTAATGATTTAAACATGTTCCTCCCATGAAATATAGGTGCAAGAAATATTATTCCTACTTAAAGGCAACTATGTTCACCAGATCTCATGGCCTCTTAGAATCTGGATCTAGTTGGTATGATGAATATAATTATTTATATCTGTTTGAATATGATTCTTGATCTTCTTTGGTATATTTTGGCACGAGATAATGATTCTTGTATGACCCATTATTTTCCATTTTTGTACTACCTTTTTTCTTTTTTTAAGAATAGGGCCCTTCCTGATCCTTCCTAGTTGTAGTAATACCTTTTCGCCAACTTCGAATTATTGATATCGTTGATGATTTTTAGAAAACTAGCTCTATTGACATTGATCTACCTTAATTTTTTGATGAATGACATTGAATTTCACTCTCCTTTACTCATTTAGCTCATTTCCCAATAAGATTCATTCTACAACATATTATCATCATGGTGTAGTTATACCCTTTATTCTATATATGGATTTATATAGATCCATATTATTGCTTGAGTGAAACCTATGGATTTAAGAAAACTAGATCATAGGAAGGTGTTGATCCCAAACACCATTGACATAAATTTAACAAGATCTCAGTATATCATATATGGTTTGAATGGTTAACTCAGACTAAGCATCTTTCAAAGTATTATAAAACTAACTAAAAAATATTTAAAACTATAACATAAAGAAGGCTTGTACTATATTTCATGTAAAACTCTAATCCTAATTAGATATAATATAATGTAGAACTCTATGATACCTTACAACTCCCATTATGTATATTCTAGAAACATGATCAAGATATTAATCTTATCTGATAGTAGTGATTTTTTATATATCATAAGTCGTTTGACTAAAACTGCAATTGAATTATAGCCCTTAGATATCACGGTGAGTCTAAATAAAAAAAATTGGTGATGTTTTCCCATTTTAATTCTTGTATATGTAATGGTTATAAGATTCCCTTAGACTTATATGCCTTTGTATTTACATGTGGACGTATTGAGCACAATGATACATACTCTGCAATACCTCCCTTCATGTTATCTTTTAAAAAAATACGCTTTCTGATCTTTAATCAACTTTGTTACTTCTAGGTTGAATTGAAAATGATAAACAATGAGCTTCATCTAATAGATAATTCCTCAATGCATCATAAATGATAGAAAAAACTTCTTCATTATATAGTAATGTAATCATAGGTTCACATCCAACCCATAACTAAAGATAATTTAAACATCACATAGAATCATCTATTTAAAATAACCTAGAGCCCTTCTGATTTGACATAGTGAGTTGATTGGATATGCATGATATAATTTCCCGAAAAAATTCTTAATTCACAGCCAAAATAAGAAAACTAGAGACCACAATCACTTTTTTTGATCTATTAAAACATTTAAAAAAATTTATTTGATGGATCTATCGATATACACTCATTGGAAATTATATGACCCTTAAATGAATCATTTTTACCGAATATTAATAGTATATATATTTTTATAATGGTAATCTATAACAACTCTATTCATTAAATCCCTAAATATTTTAGGTTCAGTAATAATAGAAAATGGAATAATTATATATTCATTGTGTTTATACAATATATGGGATGAATTCATGGGTATATCCTCCTCCTTGACCATCAATTGATGATAGATATATAATGAAGGGAAATCTTGGAAAAGTAATGATATCCACAAATTTGATCAAATAAATAATCAAAATGGGGACGACGATACGTATTCATGATTTTGTTCAAAATAAGTTCTTAATAATCAATGCAGAGTCCCAATAATCCATCATTCTTCTTAATTATATATGAGGTTCACCCCATGGTGACACACATAGATATATGAACCAATTTTCATGATTCTATAGTGGTTACATCATCAAATATTACAACTCAAGCAATGATATTATAAATGTAGTCTTTAAAAAAGGTGTAGCACCCCTAATGAGTTTTATTGAAGACTCAACATTGTTTCTCGGTGGAAGATAAGGAAATGAATCAGAAAATAATTCGATAAACTATTCCACAAAAGGAATATTTTAGATTTTGATAATTTTTCTAACCATAAAAGATAAATTCCCATTTCGATTAGGAATAAAGAACCATATTAGGGATATTATTTCTTACATAAGTCCATAATTAGAATAACAGTGGTAGATGATCATAGATTGTTTTATAGTGGGAACTGTGACTTCCATTCACCTATAATTGATTTGGGGTATACCTAAATAACTCTAATAGATACCTTTGATAAATTCATATTCAACTAGATAATGAATGGAATGATTATTAGGGATCACATTCCAACAAAATTCAATCAAAGAATGATAAAAAACATGAGATATGATCATCATATTATTAGTGGTTTTTATTGTTTGTTCAACATCTAGTCATTGAGGTTTTTTATTTTCATTCATTGTGAAATTTCATTATATTAAATAATTATTACGTATAATATCATATAGGGTACTTCAATATTTTGGAAAATCATTAACCAACACATATTTATCATTTTATTGTGAGTCTATTAGTATACACTAAATGGTTATAATGTTCATTAGTCATCTGAAATCAATGTGATAAATCATGAAAATTATTTTATAGGATCTATAAATCATCAAAATTTCAAATAAATTTACAAAAACAATGGTATAACATACTTAATTTAATATCATCATATATTCTAATACTTATTAATGGTTCATAAAAATAATATGATTTCCCCAATAATATCCCTTTGGAATGTAATACTGGGTGTTCAGTAATGTCACACTCACATTGCATCAGAATAATTGGACATGATGAACTCAAAAAACATTGTTTTGGTTGTTATGGTCAGATTTATTTTCTTAAAACCACATCCACCTTTTGTATCCATTCTTTTTTTACTTGGATAACCACACTCATTTAATTACCATATCATAGTACATTCCCCTATAAATAGAATTATTTTAAGGGTTATCACTATTTTTTCTCATCCTGCTTTCTAAATGTAATTAAAAATTTATCTAACTATAACTATAGTGACCAATAACATTCATATATAAATATATAGTATTACTATATGAATATTTAATACATAACATTATGATCCTAACAATAATTTTATAGGTCTAGTGTCAAAAAAACATGGATAGATTAAAAACTTGTTCAAAAAAGTTCCACATCATCTACCACTTTGTTCTTCAACTATAATACTATTCCTATAAATATAACACATAAAACCATTCTTAATAACTTGATGCAAGTAAATATAAGAAATGATAATATCTGAGGCTTACTAGGGGAAATCAAGGGAAATATCAGTGATTACAAAACCTATACATGAGCATAATGGTATGACAAAAAGATTATAAACTTTTAAAACCATACCCTATATATCATAGATAATAATCATGAGTTATGGAATATGGTTTGGAAGGTCATAAGACATTAGTCACTATGGAATCAAAGAACATATCCATTGGATTAAAATATTATCAAAATACATATGTTTATGGTATACACATAAGCATGGAAAATCATTCCCCTAGTAAAGGATAATAGGGAATACTGTCATAGTGGATAGAGATATCATTAAATTCCATCATTTCCATATTCAAAGTTTACCCGCATACTATCATAATAGATATATTCCATTAGAAAATTAGGTTTGGTCCCATAAATCTATCCTTATGAAAATTGAATGTGTATTATAATTATTTAACCATATCATCATAAAATAAACCATGGAAATAAAATAGTTTTCTTAAAGGTTCAAGTATTACATAATTAACACATGGATTGTAACATGTTATACATATCCATAATTATATAATCATCATTATAAGCAATAAAAATAATTAGAGTGTATTGAAGAATTGGATCATCACCCTATTAAAGCCTAAGTGACCTCCAAGTATGTTATCATAGATAAAAATGACTTTATAAGATCTCTATAACATTTCATTTATAAAAATACCACTTTATATAAAAAATAATTTATTTAAAATCTCAAAATTTATGTAATATTATGGAAAATTTTTAATTTTAAAATTTCTATAGAAAGATGTATTAGAAGTTTCATTGTGTTGAACAATCATGATAATAGGAAATTATATTCATGTTGTGGTGAAATAATGATTCCTTTCAGCCATTTCATAAATATTTAAAACATCCTCATTTCAGAAATTCACTAGAATATTTAATTTTAATTGTTTTTGGAAAAAGTAAATCTTGGGTTTTAATGTCCTAAACAATAAAAATAGAATAGTAAAAATATTTATTAATTTTTTCATATAAAACAAGGTTATGGAAGATGATTGATTATCATTCGAAGAGATACAAATCAAGATTTTCTATAAAAATATTATTTTGTTCTCTTGAGTTATTAAATAGTAAACAATTAATATAAAATGTGTAATATCAATATATAACTAGATGAAAATAAATTTCTAGGGATTTTTGGGACATATGATAAAAAAATATCTTCTAAATATTGATCATAAACAATCTCATTAAACATTGAGATTGTAACAGAACCCCCTTACCACTACGGTAATATTTGAATCAAGACCTAATGACAGAGATATACTTACATGGATATTTACATCCCAATAATTTTCTTATGTATAATATTAATATAAATTCATGGAAATTATATACACCATATAATATAAAAAACTAGTAAATCTATAATGTGTTTCACAAAAATAAAAGTGAGACAAACTTCCATTACCTAAAATTTTACATTGAAGGTTGTATGACCTCCAGTATGATAAATATATATTTATAATTATTAAATAATTGAAAAATTTAAATAATAATAAAATCATATATGATATACTTATAAAATTTTAAAAATCAATGATTTATCATTCCTTATGAAAATTATTATTTTGAGGTGTTAACTGATTTATTTTTCATTAGAATTTTGGTTTTGTAGTTTAGATACATGTCCATGAATCATGTTTCCATATTTAAAATAATGTTAATAATAATAATAAAAAAAATTCATTTATATTATATATATATATATATATATATTTCTAATCATCCATAAAATATAGAGAAAGAAAAATGAATTATAGGATTCCTGTTTGCGGTAAGTTGAATGTACCCATGAACGTTGGTTTCAGTTATTGATAGAAGGAAAAAAGGAAACTTAAATTATAATTCACCAATATATAATCATCATTAAAACAAATTTATCTTAGATATTCATTAAATATATCTTTATTATTATCACTATAATTCTGAATTGAAAAATGTTTCACATAGTTTTGTGGTGGTGGTATTCCACACATATGCACCAAGTATTTTATCATTCTCTCACATGTTGGAAGGTAAAACGGTTTATATTATATCATACATACATAAACATAAATATTTCATATTATATATATATATAATTTTATTCCAATAATAATATCCATCTAAAAATTTAGGTGATTGAAAATGAATTGAATCGCCGCGTGGAGGCGATAGTCCACACGTACACATGAGGGATAATTTCACATCACATTTAATTAAATTTTGGGTGATTATTAGTGGAAATAAATCCACACTGACATTATATTATATATAGTATTATTACATCATTATTTTATAATGAATAAAATACATTTAGTGAAGGTATAATAAGAAATAATTTGAAATAGTTTATGCAAGATATTTACCTCTCATTTAGATAACCTCATTTTGATTCATTTATGAAGAACCCTTGGAATGGTATTTTAACAATAAAAACACCTATATTTCAGTGATATAGATGTGTAAAAGATATATTTGTTTTTTTCTAACCTAAATGTCTCAATTTGTAGTAAATAATATAAAATCAGGGTGTTCTTTTACAGATAGTGGAGAGGATACACTTGGAATTTATTAAATGATTTAAATATAATAAATTCATTCTAAAAAAATTGTTTCCAAATAGATATATATTCTAATTTTTAATACTAGGAGTTATAAATAAATTTAAAAAATATTATTTATAAAATATTTAATTAGGAAACTAGCTCTTATCTTTTTGTTTAAACACCCTTGTAAACATGTCTTAACCTTAACTGATGTAAAAAAAATTTTACTTGTTCAAATATTCATTATGACAATAAAATGAAATTTTACTTGTTATAAAAATTATGTGATGAATCTAAATATTTAATCCATTTCATAAAATTAAAACTCCAAAATTGGAATAAATTATTTTCAAAATAAACTCATGAATTGTGATGAAAACCGGATTTAAATTGTTTCCCCATAAGTATACACTGTTTTTATAAAAAATCCACATATAATTATTTAAAATGACCATAATTGGATTATTAAATATATTAATTAACCAATTTTACTTTTAAAAACAATTTTAATAATATAAATATTAAAAATTACTTAAATTAAGAGAAATTTTTCAATAATAATCAGTATTATCACTATTCATCAAAAAAAATATTTTCGTAAAATTATCCTATAAATGCATCTAAGATAATTTAGAAATGATGATTTAAAAAATTAATTTCATTTATTCAAATGGTTTTTAGAATAGTTAAAATAATTAATTATAATTTTATTCTTATATAAATAAATAAACCCCAAATTGAGGAAAATTTACTTTTAAAACATATATTGACTATTAATAATTGAGTAATTATTTACTAATATATTGGATTTATATAAATCCTCAATTTATATTTTTCATACTTGGTAATTCCACTTAATACCTCAAATATAATGATTATTTTAAAACATTATAATATATTAGGTTTCTTTTACACTTAGGTTCACATTTATTTTAAGATATCAATGAAGTTGAAGAAAAATATATCATAAAATATCAAGGTGTTGAAAAACAGATCTTATAAAAGGGTTGTCTGAATGGATTATATAAATTACATTGAAATTTATAATGATATATTTATATTTCATGTACATTATTCTATAAGATCCAATGTGGATTTTGTAATGGATGTGGGATCTTTCTATGTGAATCCATAGACGTTTAGTGACCCAGTAACATACCCAGAATTACTATTTTCAACTATATTACTCCAAAATCACTCTAAAAGAACACATTAAAATTATGATGCTATATATTTTTACTAATATCAATGTACATGTGATTTTATTGGTAGAAAAAATAATAATCAAAAATGGTGTGTAAGAATAAATGAAAAGGGAAATGATTCTCTAGTATTGCAAATATATATAATTTTGAAAACATCATGGATGTATATAAACATGGGGACAGAACATGGTTCATTGGATCATTTCTACATAGCAATACCTTATGAGATTAGAGTAATGATAATAAAGTGTAAAATAATTCCGATAATATGACAAAAAAATTTTAATGTACCATATATAGGATATATAATTAATGGAAACAAAGATAACAAAAATTAATATAATAAAGGAATCATAATATTAATTGAAAAATAAATAGATAGAAGTATATTTATTCCACATTCTATAAATTTTGAAAAGTTTATATGATATTTATTTTATCATTGATGAAAAGAATGATATTATAATACAAAAATATTTTGGGATATTGTGCAGAAGTATTTAAAAAAAAATTAAACAAAAAATCATCTTTAAATGAAACAAATAGGATTAATATCCCATACATTATCATGGTAATAAAAAAAGTGTATAGTGATAGTGAATAACTAGTCTCACATGAAAATTTGAAAAAACATAATGAAATATATGGGATGATAATAATATAATCACATGAAATTTGCATGTATTGTAAATTATAGAAAAAAAATTTTCAATTCAAAAAGGAAAAAATGAATATGAACCCTGACCTTATATAAACTCCTTTTATTTTAACTATCTCTTCTGGCTGCCAAAGCTCCTCAAAATTAAATATAAAGACATGTGAAAAAATCCATGATAGTTCGATTAGTATATATTTGAATAATTTTTTTTTCAAGAAAATTTGAAATGGAGGTGTGTGTATTTATGCGCATGTTGTGTTGAAATATGTATAATTAATTATTTAATTTATTATTATTCCATTCTATCAAGTTCTTTACTAAAATTATAAGGTCAAATAATCCACCTTAATGATCAAATTGAATAATTAGTTCAAATATTTGTCTGTGTAAAAATATTTAGTATAATTTAATCATTATTACATGTATATATTTTAATATTGATAGTATTTTATCATATTTCACCATTATTTACTATATTTTACAATTTTTTTTAAAAAAATTATTTCACCCATAAAAATACTACATCTTAATTCCTAATATGGAATATATTTTATCAAACTGATATTCCAGATCGATAAAACTAACTTTAAATAAAAATGGAATTTTTTATAAATAATATAGTATTTTACAAAAATTAATTTTATTAGTAAAATCATACAAATACTAATTCTCTTAAGATCACTTGATAAATGTCCACTTACTAATAAACCATAACCCCTAAGTTAATTTTATATAGTAGTGTCAATTTTTTGAGGTAGTTTGGATACAATTTTTCTTATAAGGATTTAACTAACTTATTCTCCCAAAAATGATTCCACATGATCCCAAATTAGGGGTGTTCTTCTAAATATTAGTTTACGGAAATCTATAGTGATGTTACTTCCTTCATGAGATCTCATAATGTGACTCATATGGGTTTTCCCTAAAAATTATTTATCTTACATCCAATGATACAATAATATTCTTTTGTGATGCCTAATAGTCATAATGATATATTGGAAATAATTCTAATAGTTTTCATACCAATCAATTATAATTAATTTTTATAAATAAATTCCTAAATATAAAACCCATTAGTTTTCCCTCAATGGTAACTATGATTTTTCATCATTAATAATATCTAAAATATTTTTTCACTGGATTTATTAGGTATTACAATTGTATGGTTATAAAAAATGTCATGTGTAGTTTTTTGGGATATATTTATTGTCTTAAAATAAAAAATTATATTTAGGAAGAATAAAACTCATAACATATCAAAGTATATGTTAAATATTCAATCAATAAATCAAATGATTTTCTACTCATCACTTTAATCTCCCCTTGATTCTTTAAGTCATATTTATAGATAGATTTATTCTATGTAGAATAAGAAACAATCCCACAATTGTTTTCTTCTAGTGTCTTTCAATACCATGTCGATTTATATACTCTATAATATTCCAAATAAAAAAAATATTGATTTATATACATATTTATACCTATATTGGGTATATTACATTAATTCATGATTCAGGATGTATTGTCATAATATATTAATCTATTTAGAAAAATAATATATTTTTTCTAGATTTCATTCAATATATAAAACATGGAAAATAATTTCACTACCATTATCCTCATATTAATAAAAGGAAATGTAAAAATATAGGGATTTAATGTATTACTTAAAATAACTAATTCTTTCCATTGTATAATTATCATGGTATATACTGTTGGAATTTAAATTGAAATGTATTTTATCATTTTTTTAAATTTTATGAGATAAAAGAGTCAATAGTGTATCATAATCCTTTATCAATAAATATTTATTTTTAATTAATCGCTTTAAGATCTATATAAATCTCACTATTGATTATCCATTTAAACTTAATGTGTTTTAAATATTTTAAAAAAGTAATAAAAACATAGGATTCCTTTTTATATGTGGTATTAAATTTTGAATTTATATAATCTTATCTTTTTATTGATTATTTTCCTTTCCTAGTTATAAGTGGATAATTATTTTTTATTCTAATAAAATACTATATCACCCAAATATAGTGTTATGAAAATTTATTTTTATGGTTCTATATTATCATAAATTTTATGCATCTTCAGAATATTAATTTCCATGTAACCTTATTGAATTTTTTCCTTTGATGACTATATATGTATTTATACCATCCAATTTGTCGAAGTCTAACATTATCCTAGGATCATCAAAAGATATATTCACCGACTCATAAAAACATAATCTTTATAATGGTTAAAAAATTTCTATCATGGGGATAGTTTATATAATTATCCTAAGTAAAATTATGATTATTCCCATTATTGAAATTAATTTTCATAGGGAATTTTTTTTTGAAAAATATCTTTAACCAAACATATGGTCCATAATTGACGAATTATTGACATAATTGATTAATTTAATATTTATAAATTCTATGATATCCATTTTTAATTATACATAACATATGGTTAGGTGATAATTCCACCAAATATAAATCTATTCCTATAACTATATGAATGAAATTTAAATACTAACACAACTAATATTTATCATACTTTACCAAAAATTATCAATCTATTTATATATTGATTTGTGAATTTTTAGATTAATATCCACAATATATTTTATTACATATGAGTTCTTTTCTAACCTATTCTATGGATTACTACCATGAAGAATATTCGATCATATTTCTATGCTCATTCTATACTTGACATTACATTTCTTAATTTATTAATGTAAACTCTTTAATTGTATGAATTAAATGAATATTTAATGCTATATAGTTCATATTCATCTTTTTAAACTAGTTATAGATGTTTTTAACATTTACCGCTTTCAATAAATAAAGGTAATTTTTTAATTATATAATCAAGAATGTAAAATCCCAATGATTTTTATTTAAAAAGAGTCTAAAACCCCATATTTCTATATCAATGAAAATTTATTAATGAAAAAATATTATTTTTAAATTACATGTTATCATTTGATTAGTGAATTTTATATTGATTGTTAATTAAAAAAAATTGATTAATGTAAAATTAAACTATTAATGTTTTTTTTATAAAATAAAAAATTTATATTGAGCTTGAAATAAATTATCATTCCGTCTAAAATTGACACTAAGATAATGTTTTTGTTAACAAACATTACATACTAATATTTTACCAATACATGAATTATTTTACATACAAATTTGAGGTTTTGTCCACTCTATTTGATGCAATATTCTAGGCCTGACATCAACATGATAGTATAATTAATTCTTTTAATCAGTATGATTATCCTTGGTACATGTATTTAGGAAAATTTTTGTTAATACTAAATTGAATATAACACTTTGAATATAAAATATAAGTATTATATTCAATAATTGATATAATTAAGGTAGAATATTGTACCAGATTAATAAGAAATTCATTATATTTTCTTTTCTCATTTTCTTATTTCCATATGTGAAGGAAATAGATTCATATTCTATGCACTCCATCTTTAGATATTGTTTCATTAATAGATATAATGAATGTTTAATTTTATTTTGACCTAACATTAGAATTTTTTCCTTTAATTTTATTTTCATTCACCATGAGAAATAATGATTTATCCCTCTATATGATTTTATAGCCTTAGAGAAAAATACATAAAATATATTGAAGCATCATATCTATATATATTGTTCTTTAATTCATAGAAATACAATATTAACTATGTGATAACAATGATATAATCATATGTACAGAATGATTGTAAATTTACCTGAATCCTCATAAGTATAGTGGATCAGTATACTCAATCTTCTTATGTTCGTGAGGACAAGACTATATTCTATATTTCAACTTACACGTTTAATTAAAATAAGATTATATTTTTAATATAACCCTCAAAGAGTTATTATAGATAATATAATATAGTATGACCATAAATGTCCTTATACTTCTTCTACAAGTCATAGGACAATGATGATAACTTTATAATTTAAACAAAAAATACATCACTATGAATCTATGATATTCTTCCAACTCACCCTCATTTTCTTCCTATGGTGGATCATCGAGTATTGGGGACTCTAACACATACAATTTAATTTAAAATTGATGTTATTTTCACTTTACACTGTTGTAATCTTGGAAATGTGTGTTAGTAAGGATGTTTTCATTTACAAATATTGATATGAGCGATTTTTTATTGTAAAAATCAATTTTTTAAAAAACAATACATCATGAGATAATTACATTTATCGTGATTATAGTTTTTTTATATGTTTTTGATTATTAATCTAAAATTCCACTCACAATTTTATTAAAAAATATTATTCCTCATATACAAGATTTAAAGACACTTTCTCTTGAGTATTAGTGGATAAGGTATCTTTAATCGTAAATTCATATCATGAGTTATGTAATCTCCATACTATGATAGTTTATTATAGGATCTCGATTTTCCAACCATAATAACTCATATATCTTTGATCTGTTGAGTGGATTACCTTCTCCTTCAATTCCTTAAATTTTATTTACTAAAATATTTTCTATAAAATTTCACCAAGATATTTATAGATTCATCTTGGAAGTAAAATTTAGTTATGTAAAATAGAAACTCTTGTAAGTACCCCCTTACAAGAAAAGGCTCCCCATTTTGGACTAACAATGACCGAAAATTAGGGTTTCATATGATCTTGTATGATAAGAAACATTTATGACATAGTGATTATACTGAGATATTTTTAAAATTATTTATTCCATTTAAATGTTGTTTTAATTCTATTTATTTTTTTTGTTACTATGACGGTGTGTTGAGAGCTTTTTAAATTCCCCATAAAAAATAACTAAATGTGTGCTTGAATACCATATGGACTCAAGTGTGACTCTCCATATATTATAGGAGTCAAACTAGTAGAAAGATTCTAATTGCAGTGGATGGGGACACTATATCATAAATATCTATAAATACAAGTATAAATACTATAAAAAATAAATATAGTGGAAAAAATGTATATTTCCAAAAAAACATAGCGAATGTAAATCAATTAATACATAATAAATATCAGAGGAGCCCAAATGTTCTAGGTTCAGAAGAGTATGATAAATAAAGGTATGTAAATAAAAATCCTTGTAATCCATATAATGCCTATCCTAGTATTTCCTCTTAACACCATGGTGTATCTCCTAGATCCGTATCACTATAAATTTTAACATCCCTAAGCCCTTGATCATGAAATAAGAATGCACATCAAGATGACCATAAATGATGTGAGTATAAATAAAAACCATCAAATCATCCTTACAACTTTTTCACAAGAATATATTATATTGTAAATATAGATAAATTAAATTATTAAATAAACATATAACCACACATGAATTGAGCCATTGTTCACTAAAAAAAGTCACCATAAACATCGACCCCACATTTTTCAGCTTGATACTGGTAAGGATGTCAATGTACTTCACCAAAATTTAAAAGACATGATAGAATTCTAATATTCTATTGGAACCCTATATCGGTCAGAGCATTCATAATATTCTGCATTTTTGAAAACACCATATGCAAAATCCTGGTGTTGACCATTAATAGGAACCCTATATTCCCTACCTTGATGGTGGTTGTAACCCTCAGGGGATGGTAAGTGCCCCCTTTAATGTCTGACATGTAACGATATGCACATCACCCCTGTATGGTGATATCCTAGATTATAAAATCTAAAAGATTTTAAACATCCACTTATAGTCTACTCCCAAAAAATAGACATATCAATGATCTTATTCATACCATCAATTAACTATTGACCATAAACTTTATCATAAAATTATGATCCCATTTAAAGGGTACCTCTATCCAATATTAGGAAATATATACATCATGATTCTTAAATAAATATTTTAATGGTTATGAAATTCTGTAAGGGAAATTTTCCACAGTAAGGATTAATAAGGCATATCATAAATAGTTGTCAAAATTCTACATGAAAATCATAATATCCCATATCATGTATGATTATCAAGGGATACACACTCACCCATATGAAATCATATATCAAGAATGGGTTTCAAGAAAAAAAATCATATCATGAAAACATAATATACAAGGACCTATATAATAAAAACGGTCCAACATCAAGGTTATCAATGTCAATGTCAAGGTTTATCAAGAGTGTCATTACCTGAACCACATAATAACATTCAAAAGAATGATTTCATACCATTAACTCCATAAACACTTCCAATCCCTCATAATAAATGTTATTGATTATGGTTTGGGATAATTATTAGACAATGGTATACCAACAACGTAACTGATGAAAAACACCAACAACATATTTCATCAATCATAGTTTATGTATGGAGAAGCTCCATCAAACATCGATAATGAAAAGTTAATATATTTAGACTCCTAAAAATCTAAAAAAATAAAAAAAACTCACCATCTTATATGTTTATTTTATTCTAGAATTATTGAGTTAGTAGATAGAGAATAATCGAGACTATACCAGGAAAAAATATCAATGCAAAGAGTGGTTTTATATGTTTTTGAAAAGAGTATCAAAAATACAAATAGATTTAAGGAATAAATATGAGAAGTGGAAAATTAGATAAATAGGTTTTTTGAAATTATTAATAAAGGAAAATAAACCCCCAAATTAAATCCACATGAATTTCCCCCTTGATTTAGTCAATATATGAGAGGAAATCGAGCCATTTCAACCATTTCAAGGATATACTGACCATCTACACTACCTCAATGATTTCCTAGACATTATCATTGTATTCATGAAGACATAAAATAGAAACTTCTTCCATTAGGCTATGTTTCCCATGTCTTCTTCAATTTTCCTCTCCACATCCATGGAATGATTTTTTCTAACCCATCTTACCTTTTCCATTTTACCCAAGATCACACTAAGTTCCAAAACTAATCACTCTAGTGCATATTTTCAGCTGTTTGAAAATACCCCCCCCCCCCAATTTAAACTTATAGCAACCATAAAAGTATTCCCAACCCATGATTCTTCTATAATAGTGTTAAAATTATCACTCAAAATATGATGGATCATATAAAAAAAATAACCCTACAATATAAGGGTGTTATAATTATCTTCATCTAATTACTTCATGTCTTAGAGAAGTATCTTATGATTTGACCATGAATAACTGTATATGTTTTTTTAAAATTTAATACTCTCTCCAAATTATCCTCATATATCAACTTGTTCCTATATAATATGTACATAGGTGGAACATTAATCCCAAGAAAACAATGTCACAATATTCTATGATCTGCACTCAGTGCTCCATAAAAGATTCATCCAGTTCCAACGTAACATCCTTGCATTCTACAACATGAACAAGATTAGGTGTGCATATAAAAATATATGATATGTTCAACACATCAAGAATTCCTTGGTAACACATAAGAGATCCAAATAGTGTTCCCTTGTTCTGATGCACTCTTTTATCTTGAATAGTCCAATAAACCATGGATGCATCATTCCATGTTTCTGAAGACATCGATTCCCTAACAAAGGAGTCATGCACAAGAAATACCAATCTACCACAATGAACACTACTAGTATCCATTTATATTTGTCATATGATCTATTTCTTCTATGAGTGGTGACTAACTACTTTCAGATTAGTTGTACTCTATTTAATGTCTTCGAAACTAGGTTTAGTCCCACTATAGATATTCCACCTCCCTCATGCTATCATAACTGTGAGAAATAATATATTGTTTTTTCTTCATCTATGGCATGAACTATATAATTTATTGTACTTTAAAAACTTAAAACAACCCTTAAAAAATATGAGGACAAAAGAGGTCTTAGGTGTATCTGGGGCTCGTTTGAGGTCTCTCGCACTGAAAACATGGAAGGTGAACTTGGACGCACGGTTGTCTGTAACCATGCGACATAGTGTATACCACCGTGCGGCCTGTTGTAGTTTCTAACAGGTGGGACGATGCACAGTTTAAAAGTGGTTATTTAAATTGTGTTTCTGGCTCATGAATATTGGTTTTGTGTATAGAAAATTAAAATAGGGGTTTCCCTATTATTTTAATTTGGTTAATATTATTTTCATTTATTTTATTTATTTATTTTATATTATTTTATTTCATATTATTTTATTTTATTTATATTATTTTATTTTATTTTTCATATATTTTAATTTTTAAAAATATTTTTTTTCCTTTTATATTTCATTAATTTATTTTTATTTTTATTTTATTTTACATTCCTTTTTTTAAATTTTTTTTATTCTTATAGTTTATTTTAATTTCCTTTTTTTTCTTTTTATTTAGTTTTTATTTATTTTATTTTTCATTTTTTTAATTTTATTTTATTTCTCTTTTGCTTTATTTAATTTTATAATCCCTTATCTTTTATTTTTAACTCCCTTAATTTTTCCCTTTTATTTCTTTTCCTCTCATTAATTTTCCCTCCTTCCTCTATATTCCCTCCATCCACTCATACAATGTAATTTCCTCTCCCTCAAGGTGTGCATCCCACCACCTCCTCCTCTTTTGGTTTTCTTTTTGCACCCATCTTTTCCCCCCAGTTTTCTTCATTATTTGAAGCATTGGGAAGCTCATGGTAAACTCTATCTACTACACCTCTCTATTTCATGATTTACCCATTATCCTTTGTGCAAACTCCATACAATGGTTTTTTCCCTATTTTTTGGGTTTTTTCTAAATCCGTTGATTTCATTCGTTTTAGGTTGAAGGAAAAGATTTTTCTGAAAGTAGAGAGTGCTACGACATTGAGGTAGGTTTCCAATACATTTTTTCTATTATTTTGTTGCATTATAAAAAACTCACCATTTTACCTCTTGTCGAAACCTTCCAGTGAAGCTTAATATCATGTATTAAATTATTTGAAATGTTTTTTTTGTGACCGTAGTGACCCCTACAGTGGCGAAACCCATTCATGGGGTGTTTATGTCACAGCGGATGCCCCATGACATCGCACCTCTATGTCTCTCATCTTATCCTTCCAGTGAAGATTTTTATCACATATTTAATTTATTAGGTTGCCTTCCAGTGTCTGTAGGGACCCTTTCTTATTGATAAACCCATTATTGTGTATTCTCCTTGACTTTTACCACCTTCTATATTGTGAAAAATGTTTTTGGACTATGTTGTTTTATAACATGGGTTGTGTTCCACAATATATTAATATCTTAAATTCATTAATTACTATCATATGAATAATAAATAATGAATTGGGTCCCCCTTAGTAATATGTTTCATAATTAACTAATTAGTCCATTCATAATACCATAAAACATAATATTGTTAATGTTTTATTTTTGATTATCAATTTCCCTCGTGTTTGTTTCTTTTAAAATTGATTTAAATGCTCGCATTTCATTCCATATGTCATGCATTAATTATTTTTTCCCATGCATGTTGTTAAATTATTATATCATGTTTGGTGTTTCTTTACTAATTCAATATTCCTTACATTTAAATACTAATATACATGTTTGTTTAACACATTTTAATATTTCTATATAATGTCCTTTATTCCACTTTCCCATGCTTTGATCTTATAATATTTTTTTCTATATTATTTTCTCTATTATTATTTAGATTAATTTGAAAAGTTTGAAGAAATGGTAATCTTGTTATATTAAATTTCATGGGATGCAATGAAATTATTTAAATTAAATTATTTTCACTTATTTGAGGCTCATGATAAATTTTTATTGCATTGCAATATGAAATATAACACTGTTTTTGGCTTGATTTTATTTGCTTAATTAAATATCTAGCATGTGGCATTGGAATTTTTATTAAATGGCTTGCAATTTTAAATGATTTTACATGTGGTATATAGATTGAATTGTTGTGTGATTTAGATATTTGGTTCACATGACACATGCAGAGAGAGAAAGGTAGTTCTATATTAAGGACTCATGTATGGACTCACCATGCTCGATGGGTTACGACATGATGTGCTTGGGGAAGTGCATTGGATTTCATTGCGAGGGATTCTTGATGGATTTAACATACACATGGGTGATACTAGTTTCCTAAGTGATCAATCATGGATAATCCCATTAGAGATATGACCACAACAAGCCTTGGGTGATACTCAGTCCTCTGGTGAGATACATGGGATGGACCCAGAGTTACCATGCCATGAGTGATACCCGGGAGTCCCTATGAAATACTTGAGATGGACATTGTGGTAATGGATTACATTGGATGTACGATAGCGATACATGGGATTCTTCATAGATCGCTAGGGAAGGTCTGAGACTCTAAAACTGAATCTGATAGATTTTCTAGATCCAGTTAAATTGCATGAGATGAATTAATTAATTTTTCATAGAGCTTGCTTATATTATATTGATAAATAATTTTCCCTTATTAGAACACTTTATGATGACATGAGAAATACCCCAATGAAATGAAACAGATTGGTGGTATGCCATATGATCTTGTCATGTTTACTTTGGTCCTTGCATATATATTCTTCCTTGAACAGATACATCATTCATACTCTTGATAAAGAACGAAGCATGTCGTATGGGACGAGTGACCACTTTGGAAACCAGACCAAGTTTTATTTACTTTATTTATTTAATTATCGACATTTATTTTATCTATCACACTGATATCTATCTATAACATGAAATGAAAGGTTCTAGACACTATGTGTGTCATCATATAGGGATTATATTTCACACACTTCCTAGGTGAAATTTGGTACAAGAGTAGACATTATTCTCACCTGTATTGATAAAGGGAATCATGCTGCTTCCGATTCTTGATTTATTTTCTATTTAGGAAGGATATTTGGGGGAAGATGATTGAGCCTATGCTCAAGATGCTATGTATTATTTTTTGTTTGTTTAATAGTTTTTTTAGAATGTAGTACATGCTTGCACCACTGTACACCTGCACTTTTATTTTTCATAGTATCAAATATTGACACCATCATTATATTTTTAATGACTATTATTCTTCCATAGTTATTACTTATTCAGTTTCGGTCATTTATCTACATCTGCTACAATCTTCTTATTTCTATACTTCTTCTACTTATTATATATTGTTTACCGATGTGTTACAGCTTATCCTATGAGGGAATAATCTTCACATGGACACATCCAAGGTCCTCCCTGCTATTTAAAATCATCTAGCATTCGGGGAGTTGTTCTTGAGGTGTTTTGGCCCACTATCTCGGGGCCCGATTATGCGGCACTCAAGGAGGGACGATACAATGTGGTATTAAATCCTTATTTTCCTTTTTTCTTATTATTTGGTTTTGACATGAGACTATGACATAGGAATTATGAATTTACACTATCCTTGGACATAGCTAACTTATATATAGGGGACCCAAAATTACCTAATATGGGAATTATAGCATTTATTATTCCATTTATGGTTGATATGACTTAACCATAGGGTGATGCACTTGTGATAACACCATGATTCACTGTTTCATTTTCACCCTTACACCACTATGCTAAACAAGTTTTCTATTGAAATTTATAAAAATAATAACAAAATTTACACCATCTTTGATTCCATTATTTTTTTAACTATTAAAAAGGGAAGGTAAACTTTTTTAAATAATTTCATTGATGATGGAGATGATTTAGAGGGATAGTGATGATGTTTAATAAAAATGGGTCAAACTACATAGGATCCAAGAACCACAGTAGAATTAACCACACACTTCTACTAAAATGAGCATCTAAATTATCTGATGTTTTTCAACTATGCCCTAAATTTAAGGTTCTAAATTTCATATTAATTAACCCATGTCTCATTTGGCCATCTGATGGTCCATCCCGACTGATCTATCTAAGACACCTAATCTCCTCGAAGTCAAAAAGTGGGTTATATATTTCATCCATATCTCAGGATGTGATTTCCAAATGATATGAAACATTTGGTTGAGATAGTTATTTGGTTGGTATACAACGTTTTATTTTCTTCAAAAGGAATATGAGACTGTATAGCCATTGATAACCATTGTCCGAGTTGGTTTTCAAAATAACGATGCCCAAAACCACCTTCCACATTTCCTATAAATTGGAACCTTGGGATGCCTATCGGTAAATTCGACTAAGAGTCAAACATATGGTATATTTTAGACCCAAATGAGTCATCTCCTCATCCAAGAGGTTCAATATGCCCCTATACATATATGTTGATCTAGTATAAAGGAAAAGTTCCACCCGAACCTCCTCCACTTCTTGATGGCGAGCTATATAGTGGATGATCATTTCGAGGGAGCTACACTTAATTGGGATGGCGTTCCATAACTTATTATTCTAATGGTTTTGTGTAATTTTTGTGTTAAAAATTTCACTTATTTTTAATTAGGATGTTCTTATCCTCTAGATAAATATTTTTTGTTTTAATTAAGTGAAACACTTTTTAATTCATCTCCAATTAGGTTGCGATTTCAAGTGGTCGTCATAGGTTTTTCCAATTGGAAAAATAAAAAAATTCCTATTATTCTAACTCATACATTAGATTTATGTATGATTTGGAAACACTTTTTTTACGTTTTTGAACCAAAAAATGACAACATTGTTGTTTTGTTAAGTGGTTATTCTTTGAGCCTCATTTTAAAAAAATAAGGGAAGTCGAGATCTTGACAATCGTCAACCTAAGGATTACATTAAACCATGTAATGGTTTTAGAACAATGAATTGTCGAAGATTCATAGTAAACATTAAATGATATCCTTTTATCATAATTATAAAACACAACCTTTATTTTTCAAATATTAAACTCTTTAAATCAATTCATTTTCTTAAAACTGCTTTGACCCCCCTCCTTTGTCCCATTTTTTTAAAACATAACACTATAAACCAACAAAGATCCTTCCGAAATGACATAGGGTGTACCCTATAATATAAATAAAGTTAAAAATAATAAATTTTATGTGTCATTACAATGAGTTCAAATTTTTGAATCCTTTTTGAGGAGAACTTTTTTTTATTTTTGGTTTTTTATAAATGTATTGAATTTTTTTAATTATTTGTTCATTGTTTTTCTTTTGTTACATTTTTTATGTTGATTCCTAAAATAATCCTTTTATAAGACATAGGAATGATGAAATATTCCAAAGAGGTAATAATTATATTTAAACACAAACCAAATATGATCTTATGTCAATGACACTTATATGAACAATAGAACCCTTTAAAGGAGGACACACAATACATCAACATAATTATTGTTCCTCATTCTTCTTCTGAAACTCATGTTAAAACTTAATTAAACATTTATAACATAGATGAAAACAACCCATCATTAAAAAAACTAATGTCACCTGATGTTGATATCCAACCCATTCATATTCAAATTCATATAGAGGCACCCAATTTTAAACATAAATATAGTTTAATTCATTAATTACATAGATTCCATGGAATCACAGCAGAGTATTCACAGAAGAATTTAAAATAATTTCATACTATGTGTTCATCATGAAAACCTACTAATGTGGATTATTAACATGTTAATCTTAAGCAATTCCCATTTTCATTAGAAGACACTGTGAAATATTGGTTGTATTATGTTAATTCGCTAATTAGAGGTTGGGCAGACATGAAATTTTGTTTTTCATGAAAAATTCTTCCCACCCACTAGAATAGAAAAAAAGGAAATAATTATGTAGGATAAGAAAATATCATGGGAAAATTCATCATGAATACTGTGAAAGATTTAAATGTATTTTTTCAAGTTTCCCACACCACCTAATAAGTGATCTATATTTAATTATGTATTTTTATGATCGTTTAATTCATATTGATTGAAATATGGTTGATGCGGTTTTAGGTGGTGCACTTGTTGATAAAACATCCATTTAATTATGAACCCTACTAGTTCCACTATGATAGATACCATAAGAGGGTGGAGGGTGAATTAGGGTATGAAAAAATAATACAACATCCCCTTTTGATCTTGTTTTTTTGTCAGACAGAACCCTATTCTCTCTTTTTTCTCATTGCAGAGTATGAACGAATCTTAAAGCTTGCATTGGACACACCAATTTTACTTGGTTCACCATCAATGGGCTACGCCTCAATAGAAAACACCAACGATTTGTTGATATACCAAATCCACTATAAGTGAACCACTGTTTACAAGTTTTTATTGGACTCATTGTCCATCTGTGTTTACAACCATTCACAATTTGAGAACTCACTACTCTCTCAATATAAGTGAGTTGTCTGCTGCTTCAGAATATCCACTCACAATTTATAGACCTGTTGGTCTCTTAGTTATCTCCAATGAGTGCATCATTTACTGTATGTGGATGCTTTATTGAATTCCAAACTACATCCACTAGTTAATACCCCGTTTCCACTGATCACTAGGCTACAACATTTAGAGATACTTTTGCAAATAACCCAACTTCGCCAAGCTCTCAATTTCACGAAGCTCAAACAAACCTTTGAGAAGTCCCTGCCTCTTAGAAAAGCACACAAATCTGAAGAGTTGGCTGCCTCATGGAGCACACTGCTTGGCAAAGCTATGACCATCCCAAATCTAAAGCTTTCGTAGAGCATAGGCCATCACAAATCTCAACCATTTCATAGAGACTTCCTTCACGAAGCTCATTGAGCTAAGACAGAACACTACACTTTTGTAGAGCTAGATTATCTACCGTGAAGCTCCAGTCCTTCTCAATGCACACTACCTCCGTAAACATCCTTTGTTATTTGAGAGCAACAAATTATATGAGGAAAATACTCTTCTACTCTCGAGGGGGATGAGGTCTATTTATAGGCAATTCCATCAACCCTCTAACTTTCTGTGTGAAGTCAGCACCACGTCATCTCAAATTATGAAGCTCTAAAATTTCCACTGAAGTTATCTTTATATAGCAGAGCACCAAGGAAATTTTCAGATTTCGATGCTCGTTGTAGTTGCAGAGCATTTCGTCAGTTATTTTACACCTTCACCGCGATGCTCCACTTGAAATTCCCTTCACCACCATAATGCTCATCAATGATGCTATTCGTGGATCTCATTCTAATCATGAAAAACACTATCATCTTTCTTAATGTCATCACTAAATCCACATAAAGAAGCCCATATTTATGAAAGTCGTGACTTTTTCATATTTTGATGAGATCTTTATGTCATCTATTCAATGATGTTATTCTTGTATCTACTCTTTTTGTACCACCTCAAGATATATCATTCATTTTTCATGGTTCTCTATCTTCAAAGATTGTCAAAAACATCTCTGGAACTCAAAAGTTCACCATAGAAACCTGCTTTGTCAACAAATAGAACCAACCCGAAAAATGCTGAAATGTTTCCATGAGGTATTTTTTCCCAACAAACCATAATTAAGAACATGGTACAGAACACTCAATAAGTAGGTTCAAGATCCAAGGTACCCATTCAAGGTTATTATGATGTGAAAAGTAATGAATTCAATAATAAAGTGGACATGAATTTCGAAGAGGTATGTACCCTTCTTCTATGACTTTCAGTTTCAAAATGGAAATCCCCATATCCTCCTCTATTCCACTGTGGTATATGTTCTTCAAGCACCCATTATTTTTTCCAATTCTACCAAATAAGGGTAACTTCAGAGATGTTGTGAGGAAATATTTCTAGCCCACCCCTATAAAAAATCATTAGGAAAGAACCTTATTATCCATCCAACCCTCAGATGATATAAAACCAATCTTATTGGCACGGGGGTATTCAAAAAAACATCAACAACAATAAAACCAACCAGGGCAGTGTAGACATCCTCCACCACCACCCAGAAATACCCAACCACTACAAAGGCCTTTCCAATCACCCCCTCCAAAACCCAAGCCTAGAATATAATATATGATGAAACAAATGGCTACCAATAATCACTAATTCCAACAAAACACCCAATAATTTACACAAGTCATAACAACACAATTATGCCAACTCACTAACTGCGTGGGGTAAATTCAATGTATAGGGAATGTAAATTACCCTATCAAATTTTAGATAACTCTAGGGTTAAGGTAAATTTTAGTGACATATCCCTTACTAGTGGAAAACAACGTAAAACCCCAATGAACCCTCTATTAGAGTAATCCCCTCCTGAGGAAACCACTATCCCAACTGATGAAAATGGTCAGTTTGAAGAAACTCCTTGTACCGAGAGAAACCCTACGAAAGGAAAGAGTTTGTCTGTTGATGAGTCACATATCCCAACATATCCTCTTCCATTTCCCCAAAAGGGTTACCCAAAAAATAAAACAACAGGAAATTTTCCTCGAGAAGGAAACATTGGAATCATTCAAAAAAGCGTAGGGACATATCCCCTTGATTGATTACATGAAGAAAATTGAAATATTTGGCATCTTGTTAAAGGAGATGTGCTTACACTAAAGGAGACTTGGAGGTGATAAGAATTTGAAATTGGGGAGGAATTCCTTATCATTGATAGAGCCATCACTTCCCACAAAATTAAATGATCCTAGAATATTCTCGATTTCTAGAACTATATTGGAGTATTCCTTTTCAAATGTTATCCCTAATTTAGGTGCATCAATAAATGTTATTCCTCACACCATTTACACTAAATTTCAGGTCGGATAATTAATTCCAACAAGTATTTATATTCAACTCTCAAATCTAATTACATCCCACCAAACTGGTGTTTTAGAGGATATTCTTGTGAGGGTTCAAATTTTAATTTTTTCTTGCTGATTTTTTCATGCAACAAAAAGGCAGATGATATGAATAATGGAAATGCCTCAATTTTATTGGGGGGGGATTATTGAACACTTCCAAAATATTAATTATGTCCATAGTGGTACTTTATATATGGATTTTGGGGGTGATGTTTTCAACTTCAACATCCTTGATGTCATGAATCACCCCTCAAAAGAACATTCCTCTCTCTTTGTTAATTCAATTAATGTACTCCATTCCCATGAAAAAACATCTTTACATTCCCCTGATTAATATTTGCCTTTTCATCATTGACTAAAATTATGGGAAATAAATCATGCATAGAATTTTTTATTGGTATAGAAAGTTTTTATTCATGTTTGATAATTGATTATTTCTTGTACATTGAGGATCACATGACCATCAATCATTCTACTGATCATGTAAAAGCACATTCCCCATCCAAGGATAATACCACTGAGTAGTTAGATAATATTAGTGTCCACTCAATTTCACACACACCCCCATCAATCCAATATCTCCCTAAATTGGAATGAAAACAACTACATCAAGATTAAAAACACTCCAATCTTGAGAATGAAATCAAGTTTCGAGTCATCATTGCTATTTCACTCCCTAGAACATAAATTGTGACTTATTGAACATTTATGGTAGTATAAAAAAGATTTGGGATGGAAAATTTTAAACATTATTGGAATATTCCCATCATGTTTCACACATCATATATTGTAAAATGTCAAGGATAAACTAGTGGTGCAATCACAACATCGAATAAAACCAAACCACCTAGATGTTCATCAAAAGGAGATAACATAAATATTGGATGCTGGAATCATTTACCCCATCTCTGATAACTAATGGTTCATTCAATTACAATTGGTTCCTAAAAAACTCTTTTTAATGTAATAAAAATGAAATCATTGAATTGGCTCCCACTCATGTGAAAAATAATTGGTATGTCTATAGAGATAATAATTTATTAAACCAAAACACTAGGAAGTACCATTTCACATTTCCCTTAATTGACCAAATGTTATAGAGGCTAGCGGGGATGTCCTGTTAATATTTCCTTGATGGGTATTCTAGATACATTCAAATTTATATTTCCTATGTGGATCAGGAAAAGGAATCTATCACATTCCCCTTTGGCACATTTTCATAGAGAAGGATGAAATTTGGTCACTCCAATGATCCAGGTATATTCTAGCGATTCATGTTTAGTATTTTTTGTATTACCTTGATAATTTTAGAGAAGAATTCAGGGATGATTTCACTATTTATGGATCCTTTTTTGATGAATGTGTGCGTAGTATTAATTCATTCCTACACTAATATACTAAAAATTATCTCATATTAAATTATGAGAAATTCCATTTAATGGTGCAATAGGGAATAATTGTTTTATATTTCATTTCAACTGATTGTATCCTAGTAGATAAATCAGAAGAGGATGTCATTTATTCCCTACTATTACCCAAAAATGTACTAGATGTACTGTCTTTCCAAGATCATGCTAGATTTCAATATCGTTTCATTCATGACATTAGTACAATTTACTCCCCTTATCCTAGTTTATCTTAAAATAATAGTAATTTGTTTTTTTATAAAGAATGTGAGGAATCAATTAATTAGTTAAAATGGAGTCTCATGACACACCCAATAATCCAAACACCTTAGTGGGATTTACCATTTGATCTCATGTATGATGCCTCTAAATATGCAGTTGGGGGTATCTTATCATAAAGGGTTAATTAAGCTCCATATGTCATTGGCTATGCCTCACATACACTGTACCCTAACCTATAAAACTACACCATAGCTGAAAAATAATTTATTTACATTGTGTTTTCCTTAGATAAATTTAGGATGTATATTTTAGGGACCAAAGTCATTGTGTTCTCATACAACACAGCCCTTTGGTATCTCTTTTAGATACCAGAATACAAACTACATCTCATTCACTGAATGCTCCTCCTTCTAGAATTCAAGTTAGAAATTATAGATAAAAGAGAAGTAGATAATGTGGTGGTTGACTATATCAAAAGGATCCACCCATCCTTGTACAATGACTCATCCCCATGTATTCACATAAATGACATGTTTCGAAATGAGAAATTTCACCGAGTGCAATATGTTATTCCCTGGTATGCTAAAATTGTAAATTATTTGGTATCATCATTCATTCATATTGATTTCAATAAAAATGTGACTAAACATCTTAACCACTAGTCTCATTGGTAAATTTGGGATGACTCGTACATTTGGCACACATTTAGTGATCAATGTATCATGAATTGTGTTCTCGATAGTGAGTTTCAGTCTGTCCTTAGGTTCTATCAAACTCTTTCATGGGGGTTCCACTTTTCCCTCAATGGACTACTCACGAGGTCCTTGATTTTGTTCTCTTTTGGCCAATACTTTTTTGGGATGCCCTTTATTTCTCTAAATCTTCTCCTCACTATCTATGAATGGGGTATGTATCTAAAAGAAATGAAATGTAACAACAACCCTTTATCTTCCATTAAATTATCAATTTTTGTGGAATTGAATTTATGGGACCATTACCCAATTCATATGGGAACGTTTACATTCTTCTTTAAATAGATTATATTTAAAATAGTTAAAGGCATGAGCTATAAGGACTTCTGATTATAATGATGTTTTCGAATTTTTGAGAACCCAACTCTTCTGTAGGATTGGATTGCCTAGGTTCATCATAAGTGACCAGGGTTCTCATTTATACATCCGAAAAATGGAATATCTTTTTTTTTGGTATGGGGTGGGGCATAGAGTGTCTAATACATATCACCCATGTACTGATGGAAATGTCGAGGATTCAAATATTGAGGTAAAACAGATTCTTGAAAAAATAGTTCAACCTAATAGAAAATATTGCAGTCTTAGATTTGATGATTTGAGCCACAATCCTTTTTTTATTATTTGAAAACACACTTTATGTGTAAGTGGGAACCATATATGATACACCAGTACACAGAAATACCACCTCCCTTAAAGACACACTCACCACATTCAAAATTCCAAAAATAAAAAAACTTTAAAACCACCTGGAACCATGAGAAAACCCACCTCCATACACGAACCCCCATCCATCACAAGAAGACCAAACAAACTCAAAAGCAGTGCCCGATTCAAATTTCCAAAATTCCAGTTTCAAAAAATCATCATACCAAGACCAGCATCATCGCACCATCACCAAGCCTCCAAAATCATACTGATTGCCAAACTATCAAACCATGTAGGCAAAGTTCACCCATCCATTGCAGATTGACCTTGAACCTCAAAATCCAGTCATGTCAAACCACCTCTATTGACATGTCCTTCAACGCCACTATGCACTCCGCCGGAGGGGAAAACTAGCGAAAGGCATCACCATCTGAGTGCCATGGAACCATCTGCATCTTTTTCGCCACTCCGTTGAAGAAGACCATCCGAAGAAACATGTGTAGAGTCTCACAGGATGCACACCCCGACACACCACTTCCATCATCACCAAGCCATTAAACCCACTAGTGACTTGTGATACCAACAGAAACCTCCATCTCCATCAAAATCACCCTTGGAGGGAACGATCCACGTTGAAACCAGTGAGCAACCCGAAGAGCTCAACGCACATCCACGGATGACCTTTGAGAATCATGACCAACAAAAACCCACAGATCTATGAGCAGAACCACCCAAGCCACCATACTCTCCCTCTTAGAGCCTGCGAAGAAAAATCCACATCAATATTCCAGAGACCACTCAAACCCACCTCCCAAAGCACCAAGAATACCCACACCAATCCAACTCAGAGAGAGTAGATGAGACTTGGAACCAGAGCAGGGTGGGTGGGCAAATACCTCGATGAAACTCAACTTCAGACCTCCGGTGTAGATAGCTGACCAACAGGCCCAGAAGAAACACCAAAAAATCCAAAGGACAAAAAAATGACATAAAAATCAACCAAAAGCGAAAGAAGAACAAAAAGTATAAACCCCTAGAGTGAACCAGAGAAAGAATAAAATTGGGATAGAACTTAAAAAAACCAAGGATGAACCCCAAATAAAGACAACCCTGACGAAAACAGGGGAAAACAAGGAAGACACCAAGAAAAACCATAGCCACAAAACCTAAATCCCAAAAAAATATGGATATATCACTCCAGATATGACCTGGAGAGGACTAATAGAAGGCAAGGTCAGAGCGTGGTAGCATCTCTCTAATGTAAAACTGAAGCATCTTCGCCGAAGCAGAAGAGAAGGGAGGAACCTATGGAATACCGGTAGCGAACTAGCCACGAATGAAACCAATGAGATGAACCCAAGGAGAAGCCATGGATGAGACACATAAATATAAAGAGATGAACTATAAGAAGAACCTGAGATCATAGAAGGACTCATCTAGAAACCCTAGTATGGTAGAGTCGAGGGAGAGCGAGCAGGGAAGAGGAGAGGGCTATGGGAGTACGGATCCATTTTTATAGTTTATGATACATTATGGGATTACAGTACTACCATTAAAACTCTGATTGGAATGTCTCTATTTCATCTTGTCTTTGGAAGGAGACGTAACCTCCCTTTAGAGATTGAGCAATGGGCATACTTGGTAATCAAAACATTCCATTCTAATATTTCTGGTGCTGGTGCACAAAAGAAGTTGCAGTTTTAGGAGTTTCATTAGAAACCATATTCAAGATGAGGGAACAAATAGCATGATTCCAAGACCCTCCTTCTTCAAGATGAAGTAGAGAAAATGGCCCCCCATGTCCTGCCTCTAATAGGCCCCAGGGTGGCAACCAGCACCAAGGTTATAGAAATATCACAAAATATTTGAGGCATTACCCTTTTTATAGTAACCATGATCAGATGATAAGATGTATTTACATCAAAAAATCCAAGATAGACATAAATTAGGATGCCAAAATCCATCCCACTTGCATCTTTATTGTAAATCTTTCAAAAATACCATAAAACAAAAATTAAGTAAAAAAACTATGCAGTGAAACAACAACCATCCCTAATATCTAAGCTAGTAAGGTCTATCACAGTCTATGTAATCTCCCTAGAATCTTGAAAATTGTTTTATATACATAGGGTGAGCATAAAAGTATACTTAGTAGGGAAAAATCAGTTTCACTCATGCACAAGTTGGAGAAGCATACTAAATCCCCTATGAGAAAAAAACAAAAAATCAATTGCACATTACACGATATACTATCTGGTCCAACCTCTCCAATGCATGCTCACAAAATAATCCAAGTAAAGTAATGTAATGTAGTAAGCACATCAATATTTGAGTACATCATACCACTTCACATAGGTAAACTAGAACATCCTGATGCATATACCTCTTCCAAAAGCCTCACTATCACAACACCCCCGCACACACCTAGGTCACAACCATACACATCTTTCCCGCATACACCTAGTCACTACCACACCATGATCCTTCCCACAAACACCAGGGCCACAGACATACCACCCCTTACTGAAAACACTAGGGCATCATCCCAAATAAACATTGAAAGGAAACAATCTCTCACACAACCAATACCAAAAATCTAGTAATATACGTCATGGATTTATAACATTCCCAAAGATTCTTGGGTGATAAATTCATAGTAGATGGAGTAGATAAGATCCAATAACTAGCTATCCATCCTCCCACTGGGATTCTGGTAAAGGACAACCTCCCCCATAATAATGGGGGTGTTCATCACGTAGTTATCAGTATGGTTGAGGTGCATATAGAAATTACAAAGAACTAAAGGTTTATACATATATGTAGACAAACACCTATCCCAACCTATGGGTTCCCAAAAAAACATCCAGCCCATACAAAACCACTTTTGTTGTAACCCCTACATGTACCATCACATAACATCCACAACAGAAACACCAATCCACCCTTTTCATTTAACCAATTTTGATTCTTTACTATAATCCCATTCAAATATTTATCACAACCCTACCAGAAAAACTAGAAAGCACAAAATTTGTAGCTGTTTTCAGAAGGAAAAAAGGCACTAACCACACATCATCCAACCCACTTCGTTCATCAGTACTACCAACATTAAACAAACGAAGAGGGGGAAAGGAAATGGATTTCTATTTTGAAATCCATTCATAAAAACAAATAGGAATAATCTCCCATGCACTCCCACCGCGCACCAACACCATACCCAACACACCCATAAACATGAAATCATAACAACCCAACCTTATAGCCCCACATTCCAAACATTTCCTAGATATAGTCCCACTGCATAATAATTCAATCCATTTCACAATCAATCAATATATCAAACTAAGATTCTGACACATCACCCATACCACCCCATACACAAATCCAACAAGAACCAATGATAAACCATAGACCCGCTGCACAAACATACCACAGTCTTCTCACATAACCAACTACTCTATCCACCCATACACCCACAACATTGATTCTAATCAAAGAACCACACAACCAACACATGTAAAAAATACCAAAATAATGAAAAATAAAACCACACCTATCATATATAGTGTATTAAGATTTGGCCAACACTGTTCTTTAAATTTTACTTTGATAAGAAGGGTTGATCATTCAAGGTTTACATCCTGCAGAATCCAATTATTTAATCAAGTGTACAGGATTAAAGAAGTTTTTATTTATATCAACTATTCACAAAAAACAATAATATTTGTATGGAATCACCCATTTGAAGACAATGACCACCAATGACCATGATTTTCAGAAACCACACAACCACAATTGGTCACATAATAAACAAGGATAACAAAAGAAACGGTATATCAAAATCAACATCTCCCCCATACCCTAGTTTTTAATTATTATAGTCTTTTATAGATTTGTATTCGGCCATTCTCACATGGATTTATAATTATACCCACCCCTCAGGATAGACAATTAAAAGAGAGATAAATTAAATTCCTACCTAGAACAATAGGTAACCAAAAGCCTCTTTCCACCAAAGGGGTGGGGGTCATGTGAGAAGTAGGAGGGACCCCAAAGGAATTTTATAGATGACTACAACATAACAAGAAACTCCACATAGAGGAACATCTCTGGGCACACCAAGAGAAAAGAGTTGAGAGGACGCTCGATTTATGAAAATTCATATCTTATATCAACAGAATCGAAATGATTTCAAAATTCATTAATGTGGGACTATGGTCAGGATCATACTGTTTGAATAGATCCAATCCTCAAGGGTGTAAGGATATTAATTATATACTTAATATCCTTTGAAACACCCTCAAAATTCTTCAAAAATTACTTAAACTCGATTTACCTCAAATAAAACGCAAGAGGGGCGAAACTAGAAAAACATGAGAAAACTGGGGAAAACATGAAATTTGGAAAACAATCAAAAGTGACTCGCCCTTGGGTGATTCATAGGTGGAACCATTCGATTCCACTGATCAGTGCCACCATTCGGTGTGGAACCCCTCAGTGCCATTGTTTGGTGAGACACCGCTCCGTGCCACCATTCTATGAGGCGATGTTTGCAACAAAAATATATTTTTGGAAAATTCCCAAATAACGTCACCATTACCTCCTAGAACACTCCAAAAACTATATTTTCACAATGGAGATGCCCATAAGAGTCTATGTCATTTCATTAAATACCTCTAAAACTATTATTATCCTCAAGAATTCAAAATTAAGCCCAAAAGGAGGTTGTGTCAGAACAACCACCCCATAAGATACCTCTTAATTAACAACTATATTTCATTGTTCGAAATATAGAGGGAAAACCTCCACATGAAAGAAAATCTCCTCCTACAAATGTTAACCCAGACATCCATAAGATACCCACACACCAACAATGCAAACACATAAATTATAGAAATTCCTTCTTCTATGTCAAGATACTATCCACATTGGGTGGGACTAATTCTCCCACATGGGTTTAACCGTATTAACATTAATATGTCTCAATTAGGAATCAGGTTTCCCCTTTTCAAATATTATAACCTTGTCATAGATTAGAGAAAACAGAAACAACCCATTTCATAACAAACATGGTTCAAGCACTACATTATATATCAAATTAGGAAAGAAAAACTCAAAAAAAACTCTTGATGCTTGGAACACATCTTGGGATCTTGCTCCCATGTACTCTCCTTTTGGCCTCCATGCCTCCACAACAGAAGAAACAAGGGAATGGTCTACCCACAAAACACCATATCTCGATGATCATGTATCTCCACTAAACGCTCCATGACCTTTGTGTCATATTCTATATCCATCTCTCCCAAATCAATGACATGGGAGTCCTCATGATGATACTGACAAAGATGGGAGACCTAAAATATATCATGGATCCTCCCCAACTACGGTCGAAACAGCAGCTGATATGAAACTATGGATACTCATCCCAACACCTCGAAATGTTCGATGAACCTGATAGAAATATTACTCCCCCTTCTGAACCATTGTTTCACATATCGAGGTGAGACCTTTAAGAATACATGGTCCCAAACCTAGAACTTCAATAGCCTTCTCCTATGATCTTTATAAATCTTCTTCTGACCCAATTCGGCCTTTATACTCTCATGGAAAAGTATCACCTTATCCCTCGAACACTGCACCACTTCTGGACCAAGAGCATACGCCTCCCCAACATCCATCCAAAACAAGGGTGAATGACATAATATTCCATATAAATCTTCAATGGGATCCATTCCAATGGAATATTGATAGATATTATTGTATTAGAACTCTAAAAAGAGTAAATGACTCCCCCAAGACCCAGTAATGTCCAAAACACATGCTCGCAACATGTACACTAATGTTTGGATGGTTCTCTCTATTTTTCTATCTTTTTGTGGGTGAAACATTTTGCTGAGACGTCACTAATTGAAAAAATCATGGTGACAACCCCTCCATACATGCGATGTAAAACATGTATCCTTATATGAGATTATGGATCTTGGAACTCCATGAAGTTGCACCACATCATCCAAATACATCTATTCTAAGGCATCCACTGTGCTCGACTCCTTAATCATTATGAAGTTGTCCGAATTCATCAGTTTATCCACTACCAACCAAATTACATCATGTCCTACTAGAGACCTGGGTAATCCTGTGAAAAAATCCATTGAGATTTCATCCCACTTACACTTAGTAAAATCTAAAGGCTGCAACAGACCACTGGGAATATGGTGCTCATCCTTCGCTTACTGGAACACTGAGCAATTTTCCACAAACCCTGTCATGGGCTGCTTCATACCAGGACACCAAAACTATTCCCTCAAGCCACAGTACATCATGGAAGCTCTTGAGTGTACCTATAGGGGTGAGATATGGAACACACAGAGAACATCCCCGCACATCGCCACTGGTAGAAATAGCTTCCCAAGGAACAACTTTTGATTCTGACCATCCTCTGACTGTCCCTCTAAATCATTTCCCTGGTCAACGTGATCACATATCACTTCCACATCTTAGTCCCCCCAATGAGAATATTCCAACAGCTACATTTTATATGATTTCACTGTCATTTGAAACATGAATCCTCTATCACACACCATTCCCACATATACGTGCCGGGAAGCCAACTTTTCAATTCGTCCCCAAATTTCAACATATTCCTGAATTATCACCTTCTGCAACATTCTTCTCAAAGCATCAGCTGCAAGGTTTCCTTTCTAGAATGTGTATGATATCTCAGAATCATAAAACTGTAGAAACTTCATCCACCTTTACTATCAAAAGTTTAGATTTTTTCGGGAAAAGGAATACCTCAAGCTATTGTGATCTGTGAAGACCAAAATGTTCTCCCTAATGAGGTAATGCCTACATAACATTAGTAAAAACATGACAACTGTAAGTTCTAGATCACTGGTGCCCTATTTATATTCATGGGGAATAATTTCCTAGACCCTTAAGAGATCAATAACCACTAATGTTCCACCACACAACCCAAACCCTGATGGGAAGCGTCGCAAAACACATCAAACATCACCCATTCATCTAGAAAACTGAGCAATAGAGATCTAAAAAACATCCACTACAGATAGCTAAAACCTTCCTGAAACTACTCACTCTACACAAAATATATTTCTTTTCTGGTTAGAGCTTTAAATAGAGCTTCTACTCAATAGAAATCAGGTAAGAATCTCTGGTAGTATCCTACTAGACTGAGAAAATTCAAAATTTCTACCACATTCTTGGGTGGTTCCCAAGACAAAACTTCCTAAACCATCAACGGGTCCAATAATATGCCCTGATGAGACTCCACATTCCCAAGGAAGTGGACCTCCTATGTCAAAAATATGAACTTAAAAATATTTTCGTAGAGTTGGTGGTGCAGATGGATCTCCAGGATAGTCCTCGGATGATCGATATACTCCTCCTCTAACCTTGAGTGGGTTAGAATTTCATCATTGAATATGATAAAGAAATGTTCCAACAACTCAAAAAAGGTAGTCTACATGATCCACATGAATACATCATGTGAGTTGGTAACATCAAATTCCTAACTAAAAACTCAATATTCTCATACCTATACCTGAATGTTGTCTTCAGAGTGTCAACATCCTTTTACCTCAACTGGGGATATCCAAACCACATATTATTCATATAAAAACAAGTTTTCCCCCTAATCTGGTGGAAAATATCATATATCCTCAATATGGGGTAATGGTTCATGAATGTTACCTGATTCAGTCTCCAATAGTCTATGCATATCCTCTGACCACCATCTTCTTTTTTCACAAACATGACCAAAGCACCCCCATGGTGACATGCTAGGCTGGATATAACCCCTCATTATTATATCTTCAATATGAATCCACAACTCTTGTAACTCCGATGACTCTATCCAATAAGGTGACATAGAAATCAAACTACTATCATGTTGTAAATCATTCACAAACACAACATCACGTCATGGGGGTAGAGTCACAACCTCTTTGGGGAAAACATCCATAAACTGTCTGAATACTTGCAAAACATCCACCATATCAGCATCCATAGATTCCATATACATGTTGGATAACAAGGTAAGAACATCCTCCACATGTCAGTTTCCCATCTAAAAATTTTTCTCACCAACAAAACCTACACACTGGCCTTTCGCATATGAAAACATGACTCTTCTATGGATGAATTAGGTAACAGAACCCACCGAAATCAATTAGTTGATGCTATGGATGACATATTATGGTTTCATCTATAGAAGAAAAAGATCTGTAATGGACTAATTCGGCCGCAACATTAGTCTACATCCCATGAAAACATTAAACACGCTGGTCTGACCTCTGAATGTTGTCCTCAACACTAGGGGAATGGATGGTATAGTTATGTCTAGTCCCAAATCATGGGCCAGCCTTGGTGTAATGAAGTAGTGTGAAGCTCATGAATCAAAATTTGCATGAAATCATACTAAACAAATAAATCAAACCTCAAATGATTATCGTCTGTATTGGAACTGTTTCCACTATGGTGTGAAACTTCCCACACACGGCTCCACTGCCCCTTAGTTGTCAGCTAAAGGGAGTATTTTTTAAAAATTTAAACATCATAATTATAAATATGTAATTAATTTTTTCAAATTAAATGACTAAAAATGGATTAAATTAGTTTTATTGTATGTATTAAGAATGTCACTAAACCATCATTACTGAAAAATTCATTTTTAAGCATAAAACTAGATTTATAATTTCAAATACATAATAATAACTATTTGATGAATTTTAAAAAATTATTGAATATATAATATATATTAAATTAAAATCATTCACAAATAGTGAAAAAATTAATTTTTAGGATAAATAGTCATTTCACACAAAAGAATAGTTTTTTCAGAAAAACATCTTCTTTACTTTCAAATGATTTTTATTTTTGTTTTTAATTAATTTGTAGCCAATGAATTCATTTTATTCACGTGTAAAACATAAATTTTCATACTTTTGTCTATCATATTCATGATCTTAAATATAAAAGCTATTTTATAAGAATATTTTAATATTATATTACTATTCATTTAAAATCATCATTGTGTGTAATAGAAGCATTGAAAAAAATTGAACTTACTAAAAAAATATATCCCTTAAAATTTAAGAAGTTCATTTGTTTGACCCTAATCGTCTCTCATGTACTTTTTGTTTTATTTTTATTAAGTTTTCAGAAGCATTAGCTTCTGACTGGAGTTGTTGGTTAAAAAATATCCCTTAAAATTTAGTTTTTTTACATTATACCACACCCTAAATTTGTTTCACCCTAGAAATTAAATTATTATGATAAAATTAGATAGATGGATGAAAACACATTTTAGAAAAATAATATTTCATTACTTTCCCAAATATTTCAAGATCCACCCATTATATGTCCACAAATAATAGATGTTTTGTGATCCTTATCATAGATAATTTAGCATGATCCTTTCATCTCAATGAATCTTCCACCTTGTTAGAATTCAAATGGTTTTAATGTATTATGAAGTCATAACTGTTAATCATCTCTAACCATCCTATTTGTATCATGTTATGTATTTATTAAGCATGAATATACCTTGATAGTTTTTTATTAGTTTATATGTCACACCTCATTCAATTATGATAATGCCTCCATGTCATTATTGTAAATTTTACCATATCTAACTTCAAATCCTGTGTTGACTAATTTTTCACATAGAACTTTAATTTTCCTAAGGCATAAGATATAATTATATAATTCTACATAAGGATATATCCTTGTGCCTTATTTGATTCATCACTATATATTACAAACCATTATCTTCTATAGGTAAGTGGAAGATTTACTACACTGACAAACATTCACATTGATTCCTTACAACATTCCTCACACTTTCCCATATAAAGGAATTTGTATCTCTTCAAATTTGGCATGATGATTAGATTAAATATATATGAAAATTATTTTAAATAACTGATAATATCAATCCAAATTAACAAAAATATAGCTCTCAGTAAAAGTGGTTGGTCTAGTCTAATGTTAAAAAAACATCTTTCTTTCAAGGGTCTACTAATATACCGTTATATGAAATTATATGACACAATAATGACACATTTCGAAGCCAAAATTAACACCCTGTAAATCATTCATAAATAATATCCTTCCCTAGGGTCTTTAAAATTTCATAAGTTATCTTCATGCACTTCCCTTCTCTTTGAATAGATCCTAATTCCAACTATAATGTTTACCACAAACTGATCAATGTATTATCTATACACTCTATTCATTAAATCCATTATAACAGTGAGGTCATTAGTATGAATTCATGGAATTAGTATAAATTCATAGTGTAAATATCTTTTATGAAATGTTGTTTTGGGTAAATTTTCTCCCTTGAACAACAATTGATGATATCCAAAATGAATATCAATCTTGGAAAAGTATTAACCTCCATGCAGTTGATCAAATAAGTAATCAATACGAGGTAGAGATCCCTTTTTTATAAGGATTATTTATGTTCTTCGTATCCAATGGAGAGTCACGTTGACCCATATTTCTACTTAATAAACAAAATTTGTGCACCCCAATGTGATGTATATATCTGGATGATTACCTTATTAAGATTATCTTGATGCCTTTTCATCAATTAATTCAACTAAATATATGTAATTTTATTGGGATTATTGTAAAGAGATGTAACACCATGTATGAATGGAATGGCTGAACAATATGATATATGAAATGTATATCGAAGCTTCATTTTTTCTACACACTGATAATATATCACATGTTCATTTGAAATATCAAATATACCTTCCCTTCCTCATAAATTAGTTCGGGATTTATGTAAAGAAATAGAATATATTCCATGAATAACACGGAATTCTACTCAAGGAATAATGTAAATATTTTTGCGAAACACACTCCCAAAAACATAAATAGGGAAAGAATCATATACTAGGGATGTGATCACTGTACCATTATAGTTTTTTACTACTAACTCAACATGTAATTTCTATTGTGGTACTACAATACCCTTAGAAAATCCTTAAGATATAAAAAATTGGGTAGATCAAAAATAAAATAAGACATTATAATTTCTAGAGTAGATGGTAAGTGCACCTTTCTTCATGTTTTCATCATAACCCTCTTAAGAAATAGTTATCGTATGATATTTCCATTTTTTCTAGGACTAAGATGTTTCTAACTTCGATCATCATCATTAACCTTATGATTTGTGAATTGGTGATTATAATTCAAGTAATACTTTAATGTTTGATGTAAGAGTGTTGGTGGGGAATCCTATGGTGCATTATCTATATTCACAAAATTATATAACTTATTTATATCACCATGTTAGTCAATTACTCAATGAACTTATATTTAATAATTGAAAATGTAACCAATTCCCTTATTATAATTTCCCCCATGTTTCCTTTCACATTTTGAGCATAAAGATAATCTCATCTTCTTTTATATATTTTTTATTTATTTTCATTTCCATTCCATTTTTCATTAAATGTAAAATCCATGACATTGATGGGTAACTCCAATAACAATCTCCAACTTGATAGAATATTGAATGATATATTCATAGCTACTAATGTACCTTATGGATAATGATTTTTGGACACATCATTTAAAGCCACTAAATAAATGATCGACCATTCATTAATTTTGGACGATAATACTAGAAGCATACCTCATAAGTCACATAGAATTTTCTTCATAGGTACCAATGGGATCATTATCCATCTGTTTCAAGTCATGAAATTCCTTCTCCATTTTCATATGACTAATATGAGGAATACACATATTGATAAATAATATGTTACACTCTTACAACTATATATAGTAAATTTTTCCTATGGATTCGTGTTCTTTATAAAAGTTTCCCATTGATCTTATTCACCTTGTTACTGATAAATATCTAATAATACTTTATTATTTCCCAAAAAATGGAGAGTAAAAAATAAGTTTTTTTGGTATTAATTCATTAATTAGTGACTAGTAAATCAGTAGAACAACTAAAATAAGGTGGATGCTTCCTCATGAAAAACTTAATAGATCACTATTCCCTCATTTTCTTGTTTGGTTGATCAGTGTGATTCAAATCAGGATAATATTGTGTGAGAATATCCAAGATATTCTTCAATCTAACTCCAATAGTATTTGGATTCATAGGAGAGAAAAAAAAGAAATTTTATGTTGCATTTAGAATTAGAATAATTCCTTTAGGTTCTATCCATTATCAAAAATTGAATGTATAGTGAGAGAGACAATAATCTTATAAGAAAATCACATTATCTTGAATAATCATTTATTTGATCTCTAAATCCTGAAACCTAATTCTATGATACATTTTGTGTAACTTATTTCATTCATGAGAATTAACAAAAAAATATGATTTTTCGTACACATAGAGTTATCCCCAACATTCTCATTAATGTTTTATCATCCATGATTTTGAAGGTTAACTACAAAATTCTATGTAACAAAATATATCATCCCAAACACTTAATATATATATTAATTCTCAATATATAAATATTTTTTATGTAAATACATAATAGAATCATACAGGTCATGTATTTTTTTGATACATAGAAATAAAAACAACTATTTCATAATAGTTTAATCCTCTTCAATATAAATATCTATAAAAATCACACTTCTTAGACATATCATATATGAAAACATTCTTTATAACGTAGGAATGGAAACATAAGTAACGGTGACCACTGATTCTCATTCTGGGTAAACTAGGGAGATAAAAATGATCATATAAGCATGAAATGGGAAAAATGATCATAAAACATGTGATTAATATTTTAAAACCAAACCCTACATATCATATATAATAACCATGAGTAGTGGTGTAATTAATTTCCATTAATAAGTCATGAATCATAATGGAATCACAAAACTCGAGTGATGAGAGAATATTATAAGCATAAGACATAAAATTATGGAATACATAGTATATAAACTGGAATCCTTAGTAGTAATGGATATTTTAAAATATTATTATAGTTTAATGAGTTCATCCCCCATACTATCATAGTATTCAAGGATCAGTACCATGATTATCATAGTGGAAGAAGTCTCTTACTGAATAGGGTTTACATTGAATTCAATTCCTTTTTATCTCGTGATATATGAATATTTACCTAATATATTAAGGGTGATATAGTTCTAAACCATCACAAAAAAAATATTATACAAATTTTTTCCACAATATCATGAAACTTTCATCAATTTATAACCCTTGAATGAAAATGGGTTTCATATACATTTCATCATTGCATAACCCATAGAAAATGAATGGGTATCATACACATCAGGTCATCGTAAAAATGATCCATATATGTAAATATTAAGGATGGTATCCTTGGAATATACCAATATTGAATAATTTGTAACAATAATTTTTATTTACATTTATGAATCATATGATCATTGAAACATTCATTTGGAAAATATCCTTTGTATTTTTAAATCACTTCTTTAAAATCAAAATAATTACAAAATATTATGGAAACATTCTCATTGTAAATAACCAAGTGAACATGTAAAGTAATATTAAAAAAATTGATAATCCTTTAGGGTATATTTATTTTTTATTTCCATATAATTTAAAAACATTTCTTCCATAGTTGTTTTTCATAAAACTCACAATGTACATTTTTTGGAAATACAAATGGAGATACCCTTCAAAATATTTTGTAATAAGTCAAAAATAGGTAAAAATGAATCATAATAAAATAGTAAAAGACATAATTATAACATATTTATAAAAATGGATATTTATGAGGTTATAATCTATTATTTCCACACATAAATTTTAAATCTTCTTAAATGAATATTCAATTAATTTCACAAATACATGCCACATGACCATAAAATTTAAGTGTCCTAAGAGTCTTGATGCACAATATTATTATTTACGGAATGAACTTAAATATATCTCATATTGATATTCCTATATAGTAATCTATATAGAAATACCCTATATAAACCTTTCTTAATAATATGGGGGAAAGGAAACATAATAGAGGGTAATCTTTGATGATCATTCAGGGTAAACATGGAAGATATTAATCCATTATCATATAAATTCATAAGATAATAATTAGGTTATGATATTATTCATATTACTTGAAATGTTCATAAATAATCTATTATGGATCGTCAACTTGATTTATGGCATAAAATATTATTATTTCAAAATAAATGAACCATAAGAGTGAGAAATCATCAGAAATCAGTCATGAAATTTAAGTTCATGTCATATTATGTGGCACCATCATAAGTATAAAAAACTTTTCCTATTCCAATGTTCATAAAAAATCCCAAAAAATTATAATAGATCATGAATAAATAGATGTTTCCAAAATCATAATAGACAAGGAATCCTCACTTGTTTCCCATAGTGGATCAAGAAAATCAACATATATCCCATAATGGTTAGGCACATTAGCTTATTTCAACTCATTATCTTATTAAGTATAAAACAACACCAAAATAATTATAGGTAGATATAGGTTCCAATCATCATATAATGAAAATTAAAAAATAATTTTTCCCCAATATCATAAAAAACTCATCATATCATATCACATAAAAAATAAATGGGTTTTATAGTCATTTCAAAGTGTTTTAACACATAGAAATTTTATAGTTTCTATAAGAATTACTCATAGAATATATAAGATTTAAAAAAAACATATCATCGTAAATAAAAACATAATACATTAATATAAAAAATAAGGATTCAACCATTATATCATATCCCTTGTAGATCATATAAAACAAAAATGTTTATTTTCGTTGATGAATTGAAATTCCATAAAATATCATTGAATAGTTCTTTCAGAAAATATAATTTTAATTTTAAATTAAATATTTAAAAATAAATTTTTTTTTGAAATATTAAGGAATGTTTTTCTTTTAAAATAACCATTAAAACTTTTAAATAAAATTTTAAATTATTGACTAGTCAGGATGGAATAAAATTTTATTCAAGTAATATATGTTAAAATAATGACTCCATTCATAAGTTTGGTAGAAGTAAAAAATATCACATTCAGAAAATGAAAAAAAAAATATTCCTTTAAGAAAATTTAAAGTAAAAAACGGGAACCAAACTATTTAAAAAATCGTTGGATAATTGTAAATCATCCTTTAAATTTTTTTTAAAAAACTCAAACATGGATCAAAAATGGTTTTCAAACAAAGAAGGAAATAATCATTGTTTTCCATTATATGTTTTTTATAAAATATTGAGTACATAAAGAGAGTAAAATGAGATGAAAAAATGTATTTCCTTTAATTATATAGAGGAGAAAAAATTCTTGACTTTCAGTAGAGATATATGATAATATTGTATCATTAGAAACATAATTTTAAACAATCCCACTAAGCAATGAGATTCTAACATAAATTGTTACCTCTTTGGTATATATTGATTCATAATCCCCATGATATAAGGAAACTAATATGGATATTTATTTTGAATAATTTAAATAATAATAATTATAAAATATATTCATTTTCTATACATAGACTAAAAAGATGAAACATGTTGTTTATAAGACATGTATCCCACAAAAATAAAAGTGAGATGAAAATCCCTTACTGTAAGTATTGAATTCCTTCATAAATGACTGAATCTATTGAATAATAAATATTTATATATATATATAAATTATAAATAATAATATTTATAATTTCATATAAAATTTAATTTTTAAATTTTACTACATATTTATCAAAAATTCTTTATCCAAATAATGGATTGAGTAATTACTAAATTTTTAGGTATGTTTTGGTTTAATATTTTTTGTTCTTTTTCTTTTACCATGTATCCATCATCTCCAAAATTTAAAAAATTATATAATTTTTTATATATTTATTATATATGTATTTATGATAATCAATTAATGGTAGATATATAAAATTAATTACACTATTCGAGGAGAGAGTAGGTCATATGTACACATGTATGTTGTTTCTAGTTTCTTAACGGATGAAACAAAATTGTAAAAATTATATTAACATTATATAATAGTTTTTATAAAACATTTTCTATTAACAATATCCATATTACCTTCCATGTAACTGAGTAGAAAATTATATCGCTTTGTGAAACAGTAGTCTGTTGCACAAACATGAAATTATATCACATTCCCATGGAATGAAAAGTAAGAATGTATATTTGATATTATAATTCCATAAGAAAAATTATTTTATAAAATAATATAAATATGTTAAATAAATTAATATATAATGATATTAGAGGGGTTGAGGTAAATCAAATTACATCGATTGGCAAGGTGGTTGTCCTCTGTATACATGATGGATAGATTTCTTTCCCATTTGATGGAAGAGGAGGTGAATATAGGTTACTCCATTAACATATTGACATCTCTGGATAAAATAGATATTTTTATTATTATTAAGAATTATTTAAGAATATTTTAATAATTAGGAAGATTGAGTACAATAGAAGCATTTTGTTGTGATGGTTAACTCTTTTCCAGATAAAATCAGTATGATTACACAAAAAGCCTTATATGGATGGATTCAAAGTGACTCAAATTGATTTCTGATATAATTATAGAATTAAGTTAATTATTTGGTATGGATTGGATGTAACAAAAAATTTATATGTGTGAAGAGTATAGGAGATGGGGTTCCCTTTTATAATTGGGAAAGTGAACACACATGGAATTTTTGAAAAAATAAAATGTACCACACTTTTTCAAGCATGAAAAAAATAATATATGGACCATAAAAAATATATGAGATAATTTATAAATTTTAAAATAAATGTGGTGATTTAAATTTTAAATGGTCATTTTTTCCCTTATCATTTTAGTTTAAGAACCGATAACCCCATTTAAACCTTAACCACAGTAATTGAGTTTTACTATTTTGTACTGTTATTTTTTTACCAATCATTAAGTTGAAAATATTATATAATCTTAATTATGATGATTATAATAAAACAATTTACATTTCTATATTCTATTCAAATAATTTTAAAATTTTATTTTACAACTAAAATTGCAGACATAATGAAAATGTGGTTTTTCATAGAGAAATGTTTTATTACTATAGAATATTTTTAATATTGATTTTGAAAATAAATATGATTTCAATGACATAAATTAGGATAAAAATATATAATTAATCTAATTTTACTTTTAAAAACATAGTAAAATAAATTTTTAAATTTTAAATTATTTAATTGAATATAAACTTTTTAATAAAAATTATTATTTAATTACTTTTAACAGAAAAAATATTCACTTCAAAAATTTTTAGAACCATCAGTCAATTATAATTTTGACATGAATTTTTCAAAAATAAACATTACTATTTGAAATAAATTTTAGAAAATATTCAAAAATTATCATTAATAATTTTTCAAAACAATCAATCAAAAAAATTTTAAGACATTATTATTGAAACATATCTCGTCTTTACACGCAATTAAGAACTTTTTATCAATATGATTTCTTTATATAAAGTTATTACACATAATATTTTAATTGTGGTCATTTTAATTCGTACCACTAGGTTTAATGGATACTTCATAGTGTCTATTTTTAAATAATAACATTTAAATTATATCCCAATTCACTAAAACACAAAGTTTCATGTGACCCATTATTTTGAAGAAATTAAATTTATTAAAAAAATCATAAAATATTGGGGAGTAACATTATAACCCACATAAAATTAATTTTTTCATAAAAATTCCATCAAATTTTTTCAAATGACTGGGGATACTTATATATCATTACATCATCATGCTTGCACATAGCTTCCTCTAACTAGTGGCTTCACCACAGAACATTGACGATGTTAGTGTACATTTTTAGAGATCTTTATTTGTGATATATATAGTCTATATCATTATTTCCTAATAAGAAATATCATGATCTAGTTGTATGGACTCTAAGTTTAGGACATGTGATGTATCAGGTATGTAATTCCCCAAGATAGTTTCAGAGAACACATAGTGAACCAGATATAGGATCAGTGGATGTGAAAAGAAATATGTTACGGTCACGATACACACAAAAATTCAAAAGGGGATGATATACAAAATGATTTATTTTCCATTCTTTCAGAATCTATTTTCAATGACATTGAATTCTAGATCACACTGAACATTTTATATATTATTTTTCTGTCAAATTTTTACTACCCCTATTTATTACTAAATGGATCTAAGAATATCTATATTTTATTCATATTGATGAGGTCCCAATGGATTTATTTCTATAATTTCAACCTATTATGTTGGTGTTCTTCACTTTTATCAATAGAGGGATTCAAAAGGATAAATAAGAATTATCATGTGAAAGAAATTGTTGAAATAAAACTCAACTAGAAGAATGTGTTGTACCCAAACACCTCTTAAATCCAAATAATAATATCACCTCATATCCCTTATGATTTAAATTATTTACACATAATTACTACTTATCTAAGTATTATCACCTATTCTGAAATATCACATGATATAAAAATATTATTAAAGACATTTCCAATACATCAAGGCAAACCTCAAATTTTGATTTAATATAATATAACATATCACTCCATGAAAAATTACCACTTTATTAATTTTTATTATTAAAATATAATCTAGAATAATTAATTAGTACTTGCGATTAAGTGTTCTAGGTTTTTAACTTAGATCATTATATCATTTATATGTTTTTGGGAATCTAGCGAAAAATACATTGTGATGTTTTCCCATTGCGGTTATGGTATGGGTAGGGGTTGTAACATACCCTTGGAATTTTGCCTCTCAACATTAACATACTTACATAACAAGAACCGTATAGAAACCCAGGCTTAACATAAATAGATATTTCATCATTTTAGATGAATATTTTTCACAATACAAATGTACATGACTGATGACCATAATTATTTAGTGTATTTGGAATCATGAAAAATTGTATTTGAATTTTGTATTTATCTTCAAACATAATTGTAAAGATCTACCCATTTAGTGATCCTACTTAAATACATTATTCATAACCTTGGGAAAGGAAATATAAGAAATGGTGAGATCATATGCTCGGTAAGGGTAAATAAAGAAGATACATAAAAACATGAGAATAAGAATTAAAGAAAATGAGAATAATATTTAAATATCATACCCTATATATCATATATAATATACATGATTCCAGGAATAAATAATAGAAGATCATAAGACATGAATTATTGGGTAATCAAGAGCATAATCCATAAAAGTATAACATAAGAATAAGACATAAAATTTGTGGCATACACCTTATCTTATAACATTGTGGACATGTATGAACTGAAATAGGTTCACTCATGAAATTAGGCCATCTATTAAAAATATGAACATGTAACCATGTCTACTCATAACTTTTAGATCATGTAATGATGTCTACACACAACATCATAGTATTCAATGTTAACTCCCATGACTATAAACATAGTGGATCATGACACACCTATTTCCAATTAGGGATTAATAAACACTTAATTTCTATTATGACTTGGTTCATACCTATTTCCTATTGTGTATTAGGACACACCTTTTTCCCTATTTTGTATTAGTCCACACTAGCTTCCCATTTTTAATTAGGATACACTTTTTTCCTCTTGTAGATCAAGCATGTCAACTTGTTTCCAATCATTTACTCATGAGATATAAATATTTACCCAATAAAATGGACGGTGGAATAGATACCACCAATCACAAAATGAAATCAAACTTATTTGTTCCATAATATAATAAATAATTAATCATATCGTTACACATAAAAAGAGATGGGTCTCATAAACATCAAAATATAACCCATGAAATGAAATGTCTATAATAAACATGTCATCATATCATGACCTATGGACAAGAGATATGTATCGTAATAATTTAATCGGAGAATAAACCATTAAAATAAGTGATTATAATATGCATATAACCCATGTAATATAAATTAGTATTATATAAATCATTACATCAAATCATAAAACATTCATAGATATAATATGAATGGTACAACTTGATAATATCCCCAGTATGTCAAAAATATATAAAAGGTTGAAAACTTATATTTAAAAGGATTTTTAAAGATCAAATGTAATATTTCTAAAGGAAAACAATTATCAAATGAAAATTAATTTTTTAAAACATGATGAATTTCTAAAAAAATTTAATTGAAAATAAATTTGAAAAAACATATAATGGATGTTTTAAAAAACCTCTAAAAAATTTCTTATAGAAATTATACTCTCTTATTAATAAAAATATTCTTGAAACATTAATTTCTTTGAAAACCATATTATTTAAAAATTACCTTGAAATTTTAAAATGTATTATTAAAATCATTTTAAAACTTTTTCTTCCAATCTAAATTTAAAAACATATATAGGAAGCATAAAATCGGTTTCAAAATCATTTCTTTGAAAATAACATTGAAACATATAATAAATATTTGAAAACTAGAAAAAAAATTAAGATATATATTCCTTGAATATTATATTATCAAATCATTTAAAAATTATTTTTAATTATTTTTTAAAAACATGGTTTTCGAATAAAACACAGTTCTAACGGATGAGATAAATAAGATCATATTTTATTAAAAACAAATTATTAATTTTATTATTTAAAAAATAGTGAAATGGTAATAATACATGATTATATCATGAATATGAATCGGAGAATAAAATTCATGAGTTTTACTGGGTGATGGGTCATAATATCTCTTCATAATTGCAATCAATCTTGATAAATGATGAGTTTGTAACAATTAACTAATACAATATTGGTAACATTGAATCATAATCCACCGAAAATATTAACACTGAATTAAGTTTTCAATATTATTAAAAAAATTATATTAATGTTATTACATTTAAAAGAACATTGTATACATATCTTAGAAGAATGTTGGTGCAAAACATGGCATGTGTCTGAAATAATGAAAAATTTGGACAAAATTACTTTACCGATTACATTAATTTTTAAACACTTACCCCATTAAATATGGACACTCAAATAGATATTTTAATCCAAATAATTATATTTATAATAATAAAAAAATGAATAAATTGTTTGTATAAATAACACATATTATAAATAGGTACTTAATATGGATTATGTCACATAGAAAATAAAAGTGAGAAAAGAAAATCAGTACCTTAACTATGGATTATCTTTGCATATGTTCATACATCATGTATAATAAATATAATATAATTATAAATCATCCAATAAATGCTATTATTATATATAATATGATATTTGATTTTAAAATGACTTTATATTACCCATTTTTAAACAATTCAATGTTGATGTTATGTTTTTGGTAATAACTGCTGTAATTCCCCATGTGATTGGATTTTTTTTTTATATTATTTGTATTCTGACATAAATCACGATTTCATCAAATAAATAATGATAAAAATAATATAAATATCAAAAATATTAATAATATACATATATATATTTATAATAATCTATATATATAGAAATATGAAATGAAATACACCGTTCATAGAGATGGTATATCGTATGTACACATGAACGTTGTTTCTATTTTCTTTTCTTATTGAAAGGAATAAAAGAAAATTAATATATGTATATATATTCATTAAACAATAATTATTATTATATATATATAATATAGCTTTAATAAAACCATTCTTAATACATTCTATGTAATGTGTGAACGTATCCCTTCATTTTGAGGATGATGTAGTCAATACAACCACAAATAATGTTATCAAATTCCAAAAAAGGAAAAAATGATGGTATGTGTTTTATAATAATTAAATATGTATAAATAAATCATAAATATCATATATATATTTATATACTGTGAGAATATATATTAAATAGCTATTTCATACCTTGGGAGGTGGTAATGGAAGAACGAACGATGTCAGTTCATGAGATGGTAGTATGTCGTACACACAAACGATGATTGTGTATCCCATTTTATAAAAGATTATGTGGGTTTTGGGTAAACCATTAACATAAATAATATCAGTTAATTTATAGTATTAATTTTATTACATACTCATGGAATAAGAATAATTTAATTTGTTTTCCAAAGAAATAAAAACAAAACTGATCATTGAGAATGTTACCTCTTCTTCTGGTAACTCCGTTTGGTTTACAACAAAGTACTTCCATGTATTTATTTCTGAAAAAATTAAGGATTATTTAATGAGTGTATTGATATTGTGAGATTATTTGGGAAGGTTTTGGATGATCTAAAATGCTTAATATGTGTGAATAATTAGGGAGGGTGAGAGTCGTTTTATAGTGGATGAGGAATGACATTCTTTTAAATATAAAAAGGTAAACACTGTTGAGAGGTCTCCCAAACATCATGTGTCTCCAATAATGGTCCATTTTATTTAAATATAGTATATGATACAAAAATGGATAAAAATTGATTTTTTACATGTTTCTAAATTATTGTTTCATTTAAGATAAAGCTTAATGACTTAGTAAACAGATTTTTACCTTAATCCTTGAAATTAATTTTCATTACATTCATTATTATATTTATTAAAAAACTAATTTGAACATATTATAAATTAAAAAATATTATTATTAAAAATATGGAATCCGTTATTTTGAATTTCAATCTCATAAATGGGAAAAGATATTTTAAAATTAATCTCACAAACATGATGGGAAAGCGAGGTTTTAATGTAAGAAGATACAATGTTTTAATTGTATTTATATCCCATTTCAATATTAAACTGATATAAAATACCTACATTGGTAATTTATTTTTATAATTTCACTAATTATACCTTTAAACATATTTTAAATTTAATTTATCAATAATAATAAATTAGATGAAAAAGTTGTTTTCTATTAAAATTCAGTGTTTTTCACTATTAACCCAAAAATGTAACTTCTCAAAAAAGTACCAAAAACCACCCCAAAAAAAATTAATATTACAATTTAAGAAATTTATTTTATTTTTTCAAATAAAATTATAAAATTGTAAAAATTTATTTTTAAAATTTTTGACCCATTAAATGGTGGTAAAATTACCTTTTAGAAAAAAATCTTCTTTTCATATAATTACACTTATTCTTATATTACTCCTATAAAATATATTTGGGGAGTATACAAAAGTTTGATTTCATATATAAAATATATATTTTATTTAAATAATTCATTACAATGTCATATTTATAATTTATCGAGTGAAAACTGTGGTCGAATATGGATATATAGTTTTTGTTGAAATGTAATTTATTTCTTTTCAAATAGTTATAAGTTTCATTTAAAACTAATTAATAACCATTGTACTCATTTTTTATACTTGTTTAAATAATATTTTGATAATTTAGTTAATCATATTTGTAACTTTTATTCTAAATGCTTATTAGTAAGTAAAATAATATTTTAATAACAGCATTAACAGTGTAATGTAGTGTAGTAAAACTCTACCATGGGTGTAACACATGTTTTCGAAGGAAGTCGACATTTTGTATAATAGAAGGCAAACATAGTGTTGCATGTACTTCAAGATTATATTTGTGTTTTTTATTGCACAATCATATTATGGTTTTTCATATTATGAAATCCAATCTCAATTCTTTCATATAACAAAATATATATTTGGTGTTGTGTGAAATAAAAAAATATCGAAAATACTAAATAAATTCAAAAAAAATCACAAAATCTGGGATTATTAAATTCTACAACCCTTATAATTAGTTTCTCAAATGAAAATATTTTGGGTTATCAAATGTTCAATAAATGAATGGACCATTCATAAAAACCTGCATTATAAAAATGAATTCTAAAATTATCCATTAAAAAGGGAAAGAGGGAACCATAAATTCCTCCAAAAGTAAATGATAACTATTTTTCCATATAGGAGAACATAGGTTTTGAGTGATGATTGGAAATGGAAGAAAATTTTAAATAATTATAGAATGCGATAATTATCATTGACCACCAGCTAGTGAATTATCAATGGAAAACTAAGGGCATCAAAACCATTAATCATTGATGATTTATATGTCCATCAGTTAAATATAAATGATAGTATGATAAATATGTTTTAGTATCCCTTTCCTAGAGTTGAGGAAATATTTTACTGTATAATAATATAAGGAAATTCAATTAATTTATTTCATCCATTTTCATATCCACAATATAACTCTTTGGTGTGTGACTTTATTTTTTTCCACTTAATCTATTACTCAATGTGATAAAAGTTATTTTTTCAATATTGAAGTAGTAAGTGTTCATGATATCCATACATATAATTATAAGTCATTTCATATATCTTTAGTTTTCATTACTAAAAAATAGTTATCAAAGGTTATTACACAAGAATAAATCCTCATATGGTGAGATAATAATTTAATCTCACAAACATTATCTAAACCTTAACATAAACATTTCAAAAATGGTTAACCTTATAACCCTTCTGACTTCTAAAAATCTAAAATAATAGAAATATGGTCACTAAATTTTTCTAAATCATCTTAACATTGATCTTCCATATATCAAAAATGATATCATTATTTTCACATACCAAATATTTGAATACCTTCATCATGTATTCTCTTGAAACATGGTAATAACAGGACTTTCCTTAAATCCATATTGAATACACACATGCTTCTTTATTAATTACATAATAAAATTATTATTTTATATATTAATTAAATCCAAAAATGATGAAAAAAATTTCCATGATAAAATTAACCATATTTAAAAAAAATCTTTTCCATGGTAATCAGTACTATCTAATTTCTTTATCCATATCATCATCTATTTATCCCATAAATACAAAATTTCCTCAACATTAAGACCACAGTAAGGGTTTCCTTCCCTTAATCAAAATACACTCGATTCTTTAAAAAACTTCTCCAGGTCCTCCTCACCACTCTATATATTTTTATAAACCATTAATCGAAAAAACAACATCATGATTCATATAACATAAATTTTTAATTTCTATACATATACTCTAAAATAATATAACTTTATTCGTAAATAGTTAGTTATAATTCATAATCATATTTATTAATACCTATTTCATATACTATGAAATATGAATCCTATCTTAAGGTTCCTTAACCTGAATCGAATCATTCTTATTATGTTTTATGTCACAAATACAGATAGAACATCCTAGTTCTTTCACATGTTGTTTGAAGTATCTTTATCCTATATATTATAACCATTAATAATATGAAATTCATGATTCTCATCATGATATTTAAACTTATGACATTTATTTTAATAATTTCTGTACTTTACACATATGAAACATTTAATGTTATACCATTTACTTCCAATTAACACTATTTAATAAGTCTAGAAATAATATTATGAGCAACAAATATCATATTATAAATCAAAATAATTATGAACCATTTCATATACTATGATTAAATCATGAAACTTAAATTCAAGTATAATGATCCTTCATTTACCCATCTATATATTCCTAGACATCCCCAAATAAATTTCCATGGGAATGTCATTAAATGTTTCTCATCCTAGATTCTAAAGGTTTAATAAACATTTCACTTCATAACAACTATAGCGAACCTGGAATTACATACATGGATACTACCTTATTTTATATGCATATTTTCCTCATTGAAAATATAAATACTCTGGAACAATGATTGTTTAATGTATCTGGAAACTTGGAAAACATTCGATTAATCTGTTGAAAGAATTTAACATCTTCTGTAAAAATATTCCCCCATTAGTACTTCTACTTAAAACATTTCATCATAACCTGGGGAAAAGAAAAATTAAAAAGGGTGAGATGAAAATATTATTGTGGTTAAAATTATGGACATTTGATATGGTCCCCACATAACATTGTGAAGATGTAATCAGATTCACACATTACATCATAGTTATTAATATTCACTCCCATGACTAAAAACATAATGGATCCGGACAAACCTACTTTTGATTTTTGATCATGACACACCTTTTTTCTCATTGTGGATCAGGGAAGAACTATTTCTCTCTTTCGATCAAGACACACATGTTTCCCATTTTTGATCAGGATGCACTTGTTTCCCATTTTGAAGCAGGGCACACTTATTTCCCATTATGGATAAATCCCATTCAGTTATTTCCAATTATTATCTCATGAGATATAAATTCATACCCAATTAATTAAATATGCATATATGTCCCACCTGTTATATAATGAAATCATGCATATGTGTTCCAAAATATAATAAAACGCTCATCATATCGTGACACCTAACAAGGGATCAATTTTATAAGAGTAGTAACATAACCCATGATATGAAATGGGTTTCATAAACATGGAATCATATAATAAACTATGGAAAATAGATAGGTTTCATAATAATTTCATCAAATAATTACCTATGAAAGAAATGGGTTTCATAAGCATATAACCCATGGAAGAGAAATGGGTTTCGTAGACATTGTGTTATCAAAACAGGAACCATTCGGACAAAAAATATGAATGGTAACCTTGCATGATATCCCTAGTATATAATAAACTTTATCAAAAGATGAATGTTTAGATGGATAATGATTTTTAAAGATCACATGGAACAATTTTAAAGTAAAATAAAATTTATTTGTAAAAAACTATTAAAAACATAAAACTTTTTCAAAATCCATTTATATAAAAACCACATTGAAAAAACATATAAAATAATCTTTTAAAAACATATAAAAACATTTCCTGATATAAATAATATTCCTTATTTAAAAAATTAAACCTTTTGAAAAAAAATCAGTTAAAGTTACATTGAAAACATATATAGTGAACTTGAAAATAGTTTGAAAATATTATCTTTGAAAACTGCTTTTAAAACTTATAATAGATTAATTAAAATGATTGGAAATCTATTTATCTGAAAATAAATTAAATAACTTATAAAGGAAGATTTGAAACCCAAAAAAAATATAAAAAATCCTTGAAAATTATCTTAAAATACCTTTTAATAAAAAAATCTAAAAATTTTTTAAATTTTTTTTTAAAATAGAATTGATTTTCGGCCGAAGTGAGAAATAAGTTCAGATTTTATTTAAAACATATTATTATTAATATTAAGTAAAAAATAGTTTAAAATGGTTCTAATAGATTAATATATCAATAATTACTAAAGGATAAGTATAAGGCTCGGGCCTTAAACATCTCTTAATATTGAATTAAATGAATAATTCACATTGAATATCTTTTCAGGTTTAGAGTTTTATAGAATTATAATATAATTACTACATCTCAAAAGATTACAAAGTAGACACTTCTACTAAGTTTCTATATAATAAAAAAACTCTTCAAAAGAAACATGTCTAGTTCCATGTTTTATATAGCATGACTTTCCCTTGATCCCATCCTTGACCCTATTCCACATTAGGTCCTGTGAAAAACATTTCAAAAAAACTTGGGGTGAGCATAAAGAGCTCAATAAGGGATACACAAAGAAGGAAAACTGTTAGTTTATCAAAAAAAACAAGTAAACCATGTATACTTTATCAAAGTAATACTTTTCACCTTTATAAAGTAGTAAAAATTCTTCACTGAATAAAAGATCATTACTTACCCTTTTGTAACCAAAATATTACCATAAAACCCATAAAAAGATCACATAACACATAAAGGTAACTTGGCACATAAACATACTTAAGTGGAATAACTATACGGTCGACTTCCACACATATCACTTAATGGAATAGCCATACGGCCAACTTCCAAACATACATAATGGAATAGCCATACGGCCGACTTCCATACCCAATGCATTCAATGTTATAACGTAACCACCCGTCCTGGTATTCACGGCACCACCCATCATATGGTTTATCACATAACCACCTGTCAAATGTCCAAGTACCATTATAAAAATTATAAGACATATAAAATATAATGGAAAGAAATTTTTTTTACACTTTGATCACAATATATCACTTAAATATATTGACATAACAAATCCATTATAAAAACCATTTTCAATACCAAAATACATAAAAGTGTATATGGTATTTATTTCATTTTAAAAAAACATTACAGCTTGTTCAGGAAGCCTAAGACCAAATAATACTCAAGGTGGCGGAAAAGGTCGTTGTCACCACGTACATTAAAAGAAACATTACTTTTTGTCGTTTAGTAAAACGCTTCATAGAAAAAGATTCATTTTGTATAAAATTAAAAGTAAAAGGGGTTTATACACCATATAAATGATAGTTGTGTATAAAACGAAATATGCCTCAATGAAAGGAGATTGAGACGAAGTCCCTTACCTCGGGTCCGAAATGACTCGATCGTTCATTAAAGTCCTGAATAATAAACTTGAGTTAATTTATATTTGCTTAAGAACCTTTTTCAAGTTCATTATTCCTTTTATATCACTTATTTCCATGTCATGAACACTATGTAATTTTTTAAGTTAATAACGGTCGTTTTAACGATCATTGGTACTTGAGTCAAAAATAAACCCTTTATAATTACAAGTTGTTCATGTATAAATTATATCCAGAATGGTATTCATGATGTAGATATAATATATGTCATATATATCCAATACATGCATGCATTTATAATATTACATAATCATTTAGGGTAGGAAATGAAATTCACCGTTCATGGAGACGGTAAGCCGTACATACGCATGAACGCTACTTTCATTTCTATTTCTTATTTTTATAGAATGGAATCATAATGATATAAGGGTATATTATAATTCCAGTGTAATATCATATATAATATCATAACTACATCCTTTATACATCCCACATATGGTATTAACGAATCAAATCACTTTGAGGGCGCGGTAGTCCGCACTTCCTTAAATGAAGATATCGTGTTTACCCATAATGGAAACCATAAAGATATTCCATAAATGAAAAATAAAGAAGCTTAAGGAAAACATAAAAATATTATATATCATATATAAATATAGTGTCATATTAATGGACACCTTTGAAGGTGTTAAAAGAATGTTGAACAATCATCGTTTCGGGAGGCAGAAATTCGCCATCCATGGAAACAATATGTTCTTTAACCATTAGATGTAGGTGTGTGTAAGTGTAGATAGAATAATTCTTATAAAAACATCCTATTATATTGAAGATACTGGATTTGTTACAAAAGAAATGAATAAAAAGAGTTTAGGGGGCTGGAGAAGCAAAATAAAACAAAAGAACACAAGTGAACACATTACCTCAAAATCAGGTAACTCTCTTTGGTTTGAGATCAAAGGCTTCCTTGGGAAGACTTCTGCCCAAAGTGAGGCTTCAAGGAGTAATATAGGGAAGTGGAGAGACAAAATGGGCAGGGGATGGCTGAGCCAAAGGCTTTGGAAGTGTGGGTAAAGAGGTATAGGTGGGGGCCTTTTATAAGAGGAGAGGAGGGGCACTCTTGGAATGTAAAGAAAAGTTACTTTATTTTAAAATGAGTTTCGGATTCAATAGGTCCCACATTGATATAATTTGAGGGTAAGGTGATAAGGGTTCTACATCCACCCATCCATTAGGTTTTGAACATGTGTAGGTCAGAGATTTTACATTATCTTTTCATTTTATTTAAATCCTTTATTAATTAGGTAATCACTGCATCATCATGATGTCATAAATAATTTAATATATTTAATGTTTAAAAATTATAAAAAAATATCATGATGTAGGAAATCTTTTTAGATTTATAATTAATATTTATATTCAAAAATATGACTTGTATAACCCCATGTAAAAATTGTTTTAGTAAAATATCTTATGTTTGTGTCATTTTTACTTTAACATTAAATAAAATGTTATTTATGTCATTTCCCAACCAAAGTGGATCCATGGGGTCCCCAAGATGACCCATGGATTGTCTTGGTCTGCCATGACACATCCAATGAGGGTAGGACATGTTTCAAGGTCATATCATATTATTAAAACATTATATTTACCTTAAACTACACTAATTACCTCTCATCGCGATTAAGAACTTAAAAGTTACTATTCACCAAAAAATTATTTTAATCTCATTGAACCACATTTTACTTCTTAATGACAACCATGTATGTCGGATTTTTGAAAATCAAATCACAGAAATGACAATGTTTCATTTAAACGAAAAATCGGTTTCTTTAACTACCACTTAATTGTTTCACTATTCATCAAAAATTGAAGTTTTTCAGAAAAATACCAAAACTTCACACTAAGATATATTTGATATTATGAATTCAAAAATGATGTCTATTTTACAAAATTAAAATAATATAAGTCAAATTAATTAATTTAATAATTAATTCCCGCTGTCATGACAAATAGCGTGTTTTTATGAAACAATAAGTATCAAAAGATTGACACTAGTTTAAGTCCAATTTCAAAGTAAAATTGATTCCAATGACCACCATTGGATTAAATAGTAAAAATATATTCTAATTTCACTTCAAAACTAATTCAAAATATTATCTAATCATATAAATAAATTGGATTAAAAAGAGGTTTTGAATTAAAATACAACATTTTCACTATTCATTAAAAAATTAACTTTATCGGAAAAATAAAAAAAATTCACACAAAGTAAATTTTGATGTCCCAATCATAAATAATAAGTTTATTTTGACAAACAGAGATTATAAAATTTTCAAAAGATAGATTTAAAAATGTTTTTACATCAAAAGGCAGTAAAACAATCTTTTAAAAATATTAGTGTATTCCACGCTTAAGATTGGATTTATCTTCATTTTAAGCCTCTAAAACACTATATAATTCATTAATAAGCATAGATAAAAAATATCTATTATTAATTACATAATTGGTATGTTAAATCCTTCCCCCCTTTAGAAGATTGCGTCCTCGCAATTTATTTACTTATCGAATAACTGGGGGTATTTATCCCTCATTGCATTTTCAGATTCCCATGTTGCCTCTTCAATAATGTGGGTTTTCCACAAAACCTTTACCTGATGAATCACCTTATTCCGTAACACCTGATCCCTGTGGTCAAGAATCTGGACCGGTTGTTCCTCAAAAGATAGGTTCTCTTCCAGCTGAACTACCTCTGGACTCAAAACATGAGATGGATCTGGCATATACTTTCTCAGCATCGAAACATGAAAAACATTGTGTACCTGAGATAAACTCGGAGGTAATGCCACTTTGTATGCAACTGATCCAACTCTCTCCAGAATTTCATATGGTCCAATGAACCTTGGACTCAGCTTTCCTTTCTTACCAAATCGCATCACACTTTTCCATGGAGAAACCTTGAGAAAAACATGATCACCTACCTCGAAAGATAGATCCTTCCTCCGGTTATCCGCATAACTCTTTTGCCTGCTCTGAGATGTTCTCATGTGTTTCTGAATCAACTGAACTTTTTCTGCCATCTCTTCTACCAATTCTAGTCCCATCAGCTTCCTTTCACCCACTTCATCCCAAAATTCCGGAGTTCGACACCGCTTCCCATATAATGCCTCAAATAGTGCCATCCGTATACTGGAATGAAAACTATTTTTATAAGAAATCTAAACCAAAGAAAGATGTTCGTCCCAACTTCCCTGATAATCCATCGAACAAGCTCGTAGCATATCTTCCAATGTCTGAATTGTTCCTTCTGACTGCCCATCTGATTGAGGATGAAAAGTTGTACTAAAATTTAATTCAGTACCCAACGACTTCTGAAGGCCTTTGCAAAAGTTAAAAGTAAACCTGGGATCACGGTCAGATACAATGGAGAGAGGAACTCCATGTAACTTGAATATCTCTTTAAGATACAAACGGGAAAGTTGATCTTGGGAAAAAGTATCTCGTATGTCATGGAAATGAGAATATTTGGTCAAGCGATCGACAATAACCCAGATTGCATTATTACCTCGAGATGTCTTCGGTAATCCCACAACAAAGTCCATGGATATATTCTCCCATTTCCACTCTGGCACTGGTAAAGGCTGAAGCATCCCTTTCGGTAACTGCCGCTCTACTTTAACCTGCTAACAATTCAAACACTTCACAGTAAAGTCAGCAATATCCCTTTTCATTCCATCCCACCAGTAATACTCCCGTAGATCTCTGTACATCTTAGTACTACCAGGATGAACTGAAAATGGGGAACTATGAGCCTCACATAACAACTCATTCTTTAACTTTGAATCACCAGGGACACATAATCTCTTCCCAAACCTCAAAACACAATCATTATCAATGTTGAATTCAGGCAACTTACCCTTCTGAACCAGCCCTACCTTTTTCTGCAACTCACTATCTTCCCTATGTGCTTGCATAATTATGTCTGATAGTGATGATCTCACTGATACCTGAAACAAAACAGAATAACTTCCTGCACCAACAACTTCTATGCCAAAGTTCATCAAATCAAAAACCAAAGGATCGCATTCCAAACGTAACATGGTTAATGAAGCATTACTTTTTCGACTCAAAGCATCGACCACTTTATTTGCTTTTCCCGGATGGTAGTGAATTGTACAATCATAATCCTTGATTAATTCTAGCCATCTCCTCTATCTCATGTTCAATTCTTTCTGAGTGAATATATACTTTAAAATTTTGTGATTAGTATATAATTCACACTTATTCCATACAAATGATGCCTCCAAATTTTTAAAGCAAAAACAACAGCATCTAATTCCAAATCATGTGTAGGGTAATTTACCTCATGAGTTTTCAACTGATGTGAAGCATAAGCAATTACCTGATCATTCTGTATAAGGACACAACCAAGTTCCTTCAACGAAGAATCACTGTATATAACAAACTCACCATTCCTGGAAGGAAGTGCCAAAACTGGAGCATTCACCAATCTTCTTTTCAACTCTTGAAAAGAATCATCACATTCTTTTTTCCAGATGAACTTAACACCCTTACGAGTTAGCTTAGTCATTGGGCTAGATAACTGTGAAATATTTTCAACAAACCTTCAGTAGTAACCTTCCAAACCAAGAAAACTACAGATCTCGGTTACATTTGTGGGTCTTGGCCATTCTTCAACAACTTTTGTTTTAGCAGGATCAACAGTTATGCCGTCTTTTGAAAAAATGTGACCCAGGGAAAAAAAAATTTGTAGCCAAAACTCACACTTGATGAATTTTCTATATAGTTTCTTTTCTTTTAAGGTTTTCAAGATAACCCTTAAATGACTTTCATGCTCCTTTTTACTTTTAGAAAACACCAAAATATCATCAATGAAAACAACCACAAACTTATCCAAGAAATCATGGAAAATTCTATTCATAAGGTCCATGAATACAGCAGGTACATTGGTTAACCCAAAAGGCATAACTACAAATTCATAATGTCCATATCTAGTACGGAACACGGTCTTTAGAACGTCTGCTTCTTTTACTTTCAACTGATGGTACCCCGACCTCAAGTCAATCTTCGAAAAATACTGAGCTCCTGGAGATGATCAAACATATCATCGATATGAGGTAAAGGATACTTGTTCTTAACAGTAATATTATTCAAGGCTCTATAATCAATGCAAAGTCTCATTGAGACATCTTTCTTTTTTAACAATGAAGACAGGAGCACCCCGTGGGGATGTGCTAGGTCGAATGAAACCTTTATCTAATAACTCCTGCAATTGCTTCTTTAACTCTAAAAGTTCAACTTGAATCATTCGATAAGGGGGTTTTGAAATTGTCTTAGAATCAGGAACTAAGTCAATAGTAAATTCAACTTCCCTATCATGAATAATACCAGAAAACTCATCAGGAAAAACATCAAGATACTCATTTACCACTGGCATAACATTAATTTGAACAGTTCATTTATTTTCAACAATATGTATAAGGTAACATTCATTTCCATCTTTTACTAGTTTCTCAACTTCCTGATATGTTATCAAAATAAAGGGTTCATTCTTGTACACAAACTGAAAATCTTTCTGAAAAGAAACCATTTTAGCTCTACAGTTAATCTTAGCATGATAAACAGAAAGTCAATCCATGCCCAAAATAACATCAAACTCTACTAGAGGTAGAACAATAAGGTTTGCTGGTAGGTTCTTTCCACATACAAGGATAGGAAGGTTCTTATAATTCTTTTTTGTCTCAACGTTCCCTCCTAGTGTTTTTATCAGAAGTTCAAGATTCATATATTGAGATGGAATTTCCAATTTACTAGAAAACTTCTCAGAAATGAAAGAGTGTGTAGACCCTGAATCAAAAAACATATTGGCATAATCTGAACAAACAAACAATGTACCTGATACCACTTCATTTGATGGCCCAACATCTGCTAAAGTTGTTGCAAAGGATTTCACCACCCCTTTCAGGTTGTAGTCTGACTGCTTTCCCCCAGTCGAGTTCTTCGTTAGACACTCATTTGCATAATGACCCATTTCATTACACTTAAAACATCTTACCGCTGGATTTTCATTGCCTGCTTGATCATCTTTCTTACAGTTACGAGCAATATGACCAGACTTACCACACCAAAAGCACTTACCAGACTTTGATAAACATTCTCTAGGATGCATTTTACCACACTTCTCACAGGATGGATATTTGGTTTTCTTACCTCCTTGCTTCTTTGATGAATTCTTCCCCTTTGCCTGCCAACTGGACCTCTTATTCTGTTGTTTGTCATAGAACACCTGATCATTGGCAAACTCCATATCCACCTTCTCCGCACATCGAACAAGTTTTTCATAACTTTTGAACTCACGAGAAGCTAAGGCCCTTCGATACTTTGGCTTTAACCCTGAGTAAAAACGGTTTATTTTACTATCAAGATCTCGTATGATTTTTGGAGCATACCTTGACAATAGAGTGAACTTTGATTCATAAGCAGCCACTAAATCATCCTCCTAACTCAATTCTAGGAACTGTTTTTCCATCCTTAGACGAACCACCTTAGGAAAATATTTCTCAAGAAACATACCCTTGAATTCGTCCCTATGAAGATCCTCAATCTCGTCACTATCCCTGATATTTTTCACCATCGACCACCACTGATCAGCTTCACCTTCAAAACGGTAAACAGCAAGACTAACCTTTTGATGTTCTGAACACCCCATGACATCAAAAATATTCTTCAGTGCTTTAATCCACCCTTCATCTTGCACGGGGTCAGATGATCCTTTGAATGATGGGGGATGTTGCCTCATTAAATGTTCCACCACTGACATGTTCCTCTGCGGTTGATCTGGATGATCTCGTGCATGGATACCACCACCATTTATAGCCTGAGTCAACTGTGCCATCACTGCAACAAACTGTTCTGTTCCAATTCCGACCATCTCACGTTGCTGATTTGGAAGGTTGTCTTCCTCTTGATGTCATCCCAACATAGCTGTTTGGTTTCCTCTGCGGAAAACCATTCTAAACACATAAATATCTTAGGCGAAGCCACATGGTAATCTTTAAATGCTATATCATTTCAGTTATACCATAAATTAACTTATAATTTAACAATTTTCTAACTCCTAAAGTTGTCTAAACTGACCTTTGATACCAACTATAAGGCCCAGGACTTAAACATATCTTAATATTGAATTAAATGAATAATTCACATTGATAATCTTTTCAGGTTTAGAGTTTTAGATAATTAGAACATAATTACTACATCTCAAAGATTACAAAGTAGACACTTTTACTAAGTTTCCATAGAATAAAAAAAACTCTTAAAAACAAACATGTATAGTTACAAGTTTTATATAGCATGAATTTCCCTTGATCCCATCCTTGACCCTATTCCATATTAGGTCCTGTGAAAAACATTTCAAAAAAACTTGGGGTGAGCATAAAGAGCTCAATAAGGGATACACAAAGAATGAAAACTGTTAGTTTATCAAAACAACAAGTAAACCATGTATACTTTATCAAAGTCATAATTTTCACATTTATGAACTAGTAAAAACTCTTCATTGAATAAAAGATCATTACATACCCTTTCGTAAACAAAATATTACCATAAAACCCAGAAAAAGATCACATAACATATAAAGTTTACTTGGGACATAAACATACTTAAGTGGAATAACCATACGGTTGACTTCCACACATATCACTTAATGAAATATCCATACGGCCAACTTCCATACATACTTAATGGAATATCCATACAACCGACTTCCATACCCAATGCATTGGAGGTTATAACATAACCACCCGTCCTGGTATTCATGGCACCACCCATCATATGGTTTATCACATAACCACTCGTCAAATGTCCAAGTACCATTATAAAAATCATAAGACATAAAACAAATATAATGGAAAGAAAACATTTCCACTCTTTGATCAAAATATATCACTTAAATATATTGACATAAAAAATCCATTATAAAAACCATTTTCAATACCAAAATACATAAAAGAGTATATGGTATTTATTTCATTTTAAAAAAAACATTACAGCTTGTTCAGGAAGCCAAAGACCAAATAATACTCGCAGCGGCGGAAAAGGTCGTTGTCACCGCGTACGTTAAAAGAGACATTCCTTTTTCTCATTTAGTAAAACACTTCATAGAAAAAGATTCCTTTTGTATTAAAGTAAAATTCAAAGGGGTTTATACACCTTATAAAAGATATATGTGTATAAAACGAAATATGCCTCAATGAAAGGAGATTGAGACGAAGTCCCTTACCTCGGGTCCGACTCGACTCGATCGTTCTTTAACGTCCTGAATAATAAACTTGAGTTAATTTATATTTGCTTAAGAAACTTTTTCAAGTTCATTTTTCCTTTTATATCACTTATTGCCATGTCATGAACACTATGTAATTTTTTAAGTTAATAACGGTCGTTTTAACGATCATTAGTACATGAGTAAAAAATAAACCCTTTATAATTACATGTTGTTCATGTATACATTATATCCAGAATGGTATTCATGATGTAGATATAATATATGTAATATATATCCAGTACATTCATGCATTTATAATATTACATAATCATTTAGAGGTAAGATATGAAATGCACTGTTCATGGAGACGGTAAGTCGTACGTACGCATGAACGCTACTTTCATTTCTATTTCGTATTTTTATAGAATGGAATCATAATGATATAATGGTATATTATAATTCCAGTGTAATATCATATATAATATCATAACTCCATCCTTTATATGTCCCACATATGGTATTAACGAATCAAATCACATTGAGGGGGCGGTAGTCCGCACTTCCTTAAATGAAGATATCACGTTTACCCATAATGGAAACCATAAAGGTATGACAGAAATGAAAAATACATAAGCTTAAGGAAAACATAAACATATTATATATCATATATAAATATAGTGTCATCTTAATGGCCACCTTTGAAGGTGTTAAAAGAATGTTGAACAATCATCATTTCGGGAGGCAGAAATTCTCCATCCACGGAAACAGTATGTTCTTTAACCATTAGATGTAGGTGTGTGTAAGTGTAGCTCGAATCCTTCTTATAACAAAATCCTAGTATATTGAAGATACTATAGTTGTTACAAAAGAAATTAATAAAAATAGGTTAGGGGGCAGGAGAGGCAAAATAAAACAAAAGAACACAAGTGAACACATTACCTCAAAATCGGGTAACTCACTTTGGTTTGAGCTCAAAGGCTTCCTTGGGAAGACTTCTGGACAAAATGAGGCTTCAAGGAGTAAGACAGGGAAGTGTAGAGAGAAAATGGGCAGGGCTTGGTTGATCCAAGGGGTTTGGATGTGTGGGTAAAGAGGTAGAGGTGGGGGCCTTTTATAAGAGGAGGGGAGGGGCACTCTTGGAAAGTAAAGAAAAGTTACTTTATTTTAAAATGATTTTCCAATTCAAAAGGTCCCACATTGATATAATTAGAGGTTAAGGTAATAAGGGTTCTAAATCCACCCATACAATAGGTTTTGGACATGTGTAGGTCATAGATTTTACATTATCGTTTCATTTTATTTAAATCCTTTATTAATGAGGTAATCGCTGCATCATCATGATGTCATAAATAATTTAATATATTTAATGTCTAAAAATTATAAAACAAATATCATGATGTAGGAAATCGTTTTATCTTTCTAATGAATATTTATAGTCAAAAATATGACTTGTATAACCCCATGTAAAAATTGTTTTAGTAAAATATATCATGTTTGTGTCATTTTTACTTTAACATTAAATAAAAAGTTATTTTTGTCATTTCCCAACCAAAGTGGATCCATGGGGTCCCCAAGTTGACCCATGGATTTTCATGGTTGGCCATGACACATCCAATGAGGGTAGGACATGTGTCAAGCTCATCTCATATTATTAAAACATTATTTTTACCTTAAACTACACTAATTACCTCTAATCGCGATTAAGAACTTAAAAGTTACTATTCACCAAAAAATTATTTTAATCTCATTGAACCACATTTTACTTCTTAATAACAACCATGTATCTCGGCTTTTGAAAATCAAATCACATAAGTGACAAAGTTTCATTTAAACGAAAAATCAGTTTCTTTAACTACCACTTAGTGGTTTCACTATTCATCAAAAATTGAAGTTTTTCAGAAAAATACCAAAACTTCACCCTAAGCTATATTTGATATTCTGAATTCAAAAATGATGTCTATTTTACAAAATTAAAATCATATAAGTCACATTAATTAATTTAATAATTAATTCTCGTTGTCATGACAAATAGCGTGTTTTTATGAAACAGTAAGTATCAAAAGATTGACACTAGTTTAAGTCCAATTTCAAAGTGAAATTGATTCTGATGACCACCATTGGATTAAATGGTAAAAATATATTCTAATTTCACTTCAAAACCAATTAAAAAGATTATCTAATCATATTAATAAATTATATTAAAAAGATGTTTTGAATTAAAATACTTCATTTTCATTATTCATTAAAAAATGAACATTATCGGAAAAATACCAAAAATTCACACAAAGTAAATTTTGATGTCCCAATCATAAATAATAAGTTTATTTTGACAAACATAGCTTATAAAATTGTGAAAATATAGATTTAAAAATGATTTTCCATCAAAAGGCAGTAAAACAATCTTTTAAAAATATTAGTGTATTCCATGCTGAAGATTGGATTTATTTTCATTTTAAGCCTCTAAAACACTATCTAATTCATTAATAGGCATAGAAAAAAATATCTATTAATCATTACTTACTTGGGATGTTACAATAATAAATTACATCAGTGCTCAAGAGAGAATGGTCATGGGATTTCCTCATAATTATAAAAAATCCTGATAAACGATGTGATTGTGGTTGGAAACTCATACAACATTGTTGACTTTGAATCAAAATATACCATAAAGATTAAAATTACAAGAAAATTTAAATATCATGAAAATAATTATTTTCATGATGTTACATGTAAAAGGTAATTTTATACACCTCTTAGAAGAATATAGGTGCATGACATGGAACATGTCTCAATGAAGGAAAATTTGGACATAATTACATTACCGATTTCCTAACTTTTGAACCATAAACACCATGAATGATAGATACTGAAATGGATATGTAAATATAAATAATTATAATTATTTCAATCAGAAAATAAATCCACGGTCAGTATACATACCACATATAATAATTGCTAGTGAACTTGGCCAGTGTCTTACAAAAAATTAAATGTTAGACGATATAAACCATCCCCTCAGTCTTGACATTATTTTAACATATTAAAAACTACTGTATAATAATATATTTTAAACATAAATCTACTGAAAAACAAAATAATTATATATAATACCATATATGATTTTATTATGACTTTATATTAAGAATTAATTAAAAATTCCATGTTTATGTTATGTTTTGGGTAATAATAGCTTTGCTTTTAACATGTGTTTTTTTATATTTTTTGGTATTCTTACTTATATATTGAGTTCATAGCCTAAATAATGATAAAAATGATATAAATATAATATATATTAATCATATATATATATACAATAAGAAACTATGAAATGTAATAGCCAATTCTGGGAGACAATAGGCTGTATGTACGAATGTGCGCTGTTTTTGTTTTCATTTCATATTGATATAATGAAATTAATTTAAATATATATATATATATATATTATAATTTCATTATTAATATTATGTAATGTATATCATATATGATTCTAAACCCATCCTTAATAAATTACTTGTAAAGTTTGAAAGAATCACATCACTTTGCGGAGGCGTTAGCCCACATGTCCACAAATGAATATATCATATTCCCAAAAAATGGAAAGCCTGCAGTTGTGTGTTATATACTATTTTAATAATAATAAATAAATAATAAATATAATATATATTATATAAAATTATTAATTGGGTTATTATTTCAACCCATGATGGGATATAATGGAAGAACGAACTACATTGGTTCACAAGGCGACAGTCCACTGAACACCTGAATGATGAATGTGTACCACATTTGATGGAAGTGTGTGTGAGTGCTAGTAAAAACCATAAAATAAACACATATCAGTATATTAATGATATATATGTTATTAAATATTAATTTAATAATAAAAATCTAATTTTTTGAGAAATAATGAAAACAAACGTGATCTTTGAAGAATGTTACCTTTTTGGGGTAACTAATTGGTTTTATACGAAATGAATTTTGTTTAATTATTTCTCTAGAAACTGAGTCATCTAGGAAGATATGATGAATTTTTGGGGATTACTTTTGACAGATTTTGATTATCCAAAGGTTTGATATGTCTGAGTAAGCATAGAGGTTATGTTCTTTTTCCATTGTGGAGGATGAGAGGAATTATTATAAATATAAAAATGCATCACTATTGAGAGGTCTTCTACACATAATGGGTATCCAATAATGGTTAATTTTTTATAATAAGGATTATATAGTATATATATTTCCATAAAATGTATTTTTTGAGTGTTTATAGCTTTATTGACCACTTAAGTTAAAAATTAACCACTAAGTAAACATGTTTTTACCTTAATCGTTGTAACTAATTTTACTTACTTTCACTATTTTTTTGTACAAAACTAAGTAGAACTTATTAGGAATTTTGTATTTTTATTATTCCAATAATGGATTCCATTTTTCAAAATTCTAATCCAATAGGTGGTATAAATTAATTAAAAATCAATCTCGTAGACACGATGACAATGTGGGTTTTTAAAGTAAAAATGTTCAAAATATTGAAATGATTTTAATAAAAAATGTCAATGTGAAATTGATTACAATAGAATAAATGGGATTTATATTTTTATTATTTAACTAATTACACTTTTAAAAAATTTTAAAATTTAATTTAACTACATAAATAATTTAAATGGAAAATAAGTTATCAATTAAAAATATGTGTTTTTTAATATACATCAAAACATGAAACATCTCAGAATGATACTAAAAACTCGCCCACCATCAATTTTTATATTACACATTAAAAAATGAATCATATATTTAAAAATAAAAATTATTAATATGTCAAAATTATATTTAAAATTGGTTCCCCAATAAAAAGATGTAAAATTACCTTTTTAGAAAATACCCATTTTTATTCATAAAATTGGAATTATTATTATCCTATCACTATGAAATATATTGGATGAGTTCAAAAAAAATTAATGAATATTTAATATTTAATATTTATTAAAACATTCATCAAATTTATGTTTCTTAATTACTTAGATAAATTGTTATTTGTACACATAGAAATAGTTTTCTTATAAAATGAATTTATTTATTTTATAAAAGTTATTATATTCATTTATAACTAATTGATAACTGAATAGACCCTTGTATATAACTGTGTAAAAAATATATCCACACATTATATAATTTTATTCATAATTTCCTATTCAATGGTTGGGTGGTAACTATAATAATATTTTTCTAACAATATCAATTGTGTATTAATGTTTGGTAAAAATCACCATTGCGTGTAACGCCGGATATCAAAGGGACTAAGAATTATATGTTACAGTGTTTCCTATAACATTATATTTTATATGGGTTTCATGTTTCACAAAATTATCATGGTGTTATTTAAAACGTAATCCATACTCAGTTCATTCATATAAACAATATATTTTTAGTGTTGTATAAAATAAAAAATATCAAAAACATTTACTTAACTCCAAAAGTTATCACAAAATCTCGCGGTGTTACACATCTACATAAAAAATATGTAATATCTATCTTCATTCCATACAACTAGAAATACTCTTTTAAATCCCTATAAATCTTGTTTACATCCAGGATGAATATGGAATGATGAACTATGAGCCTCTTATAACTACCCATTCATCATATTGGGTATAGAAAATTAATATACACAGTTCCAAATCCTTATCATTCTATTACAATCATGTTTATACTCTTGAAAATTTCCCACCTTATTCTGCAGCTCTACATTGTCCTTCAATACATATTTAACCTTCTCTTGTATATATTATTGAAAAATCATTTGAGAAATATAATAGTTCACCCCTTCATTATGGATCTTCATAACTATCCTTTGAAAATATAGAAATATTGGATCTTTTGTGATCCTCAACATGGATAATCTGAAAATATACTTTTGAGTCTGAGAATTGGACATCTTTTTTTCATTCTCATAGATGTAAGGTATTAGGCATTCATAATATTAAATTATATCTAACCACCTTATCTTTTTTATATAAAAATATTTCAGGGTGAATATATAATTTAATATATTTGGATTTATTATATCAAATGTTTCTCCGTGAAGATAATTCCTCCCTATCATTAATTAAAACATTACCACACCTTACTCTAAATATAGAGTGGGTTACTTTTTCTCATGAACCTTCAATTTTTATGAGGTGTAAGATATAACCATGTAATTATAATTGAGAGTGCATCCCAGTACCATTTTAGATGCATCACTATAGATTTAAATCCCTTCTCCCCTTTAATTTAATGTATGTATAGGAACAATAACTAATATTCTATTTAGTTCCATGATGTTTTCCTCACATTCATCTATAAAGAGGAACTTTTATCCCGTTAATGATAACTTGGTGAGTGGATTATATTTTTGTGCTAAATTATCAAGCTAATGATAATAATTTCATTCCAAACAAAGAATAAATTATTTCTTAGTTTCTATGGTTGGTCTAATTCAATGTTTAATAGCCTCCGTATTTCATGGATCCCCTAATATGCCCTTTCGTGACATTAAATTACCCAAAAAAGAAATGGAAAGTAGCCTAAATTCACATTTTTTTATTTTTTTTATAATTTATCATTCTTTAGAGTATTCATTACAATTTTTAAGTGACCTTCATCATATTCCATGATCTATAATCGATTAAGATATCATCAATAAAGACTACCAAAATTGATCATAGTAATCTCTAAAGAAATTTTTTATTACGACTATGAAGGTAGTATGGGAATTAGTATGAGAAAAATAACATAATTATATATTTATATTGTCCATAACTTTTACAGAAAGTTTTTGTGGGTATACCATACCTCATCGAACGTAAAATAATGATATAAAAAATGAATTAAAATATTTTAAGGGAATCAATCTATATGTATTTTATCAAAACATTTCTTCAATACAAGATAGAGGATACTTGGTCATGATTATTATCATGTTAAGATCTTGATAATAAATGTAGATTTTCATCAATCCATAATTATTCTTGATAAATAGAAATTGTGAAACCCAAGATGACACACTTGTAGGAATTGATCCCTTAAAATGGTTCTCTTGCATTTTCTTCATTAATTCATGGAATTCAATTAGGATTACTCTATATGTAGTCATTTAAATAGGTGTGGAACCATGAATGAGTTCTATTGAGAATGCAACATTATATTTTTATTTAAAATATGAATATCTTATAGAATGAAATAATAAAACTCATGAATAATAGGAACATCATCGATATTGAGATTCTCCCCAACTATCTATGATAATAATAACTTTTTAAATGGGAATCAAGACCCATATACTAGATGTGATCTCTATTGGATGTCTATATATATTATTACATGGATATAAAATCATAGTTTGGTTTGGAATATCAAACTTGGAATCCATTACTTTTAAATTAATGTGGGAATTATTTAGAGAAATCCAATCCATGCATAGGATAAAATAAAATTTTAATATTAGGAATTTAATGAGATTTTCAAGAAGTGAATTCCTGTAAAATTAAAATGATGTAAATACATATATTTTAGACAAAATCATCTTACTATTAGTGATTTTCACATCTATATCAATATATAATAATTTTTATTGAACATTTATACTCATAAAATTAATTTATATAGAAAATATTTGGTATATCTATACTCTAATAAGACATTATCTTTTTTAGAGTTGATGGCATGCGTACCTTTCAATACACCATTATCACACCCCTCATAAAAAATTGTGGTCATATGAGATTGTTTTTGTATATCTTCATAATAGGTTGGTGACATCGATCATTATCATTAAACATTGGATTTATTCTGGATTTAGAATTATTCCATACTTCTTTAATTTTATAAATTGGATCATGTGCGGGGATTTATTGGATGCCTTCTTCTCTTCCATTGCATTAACTAGTCCATTAATTTCATTTTGATATTCAAAGGAATTATGATCCTTATCTCCACATATTGATCACTTCATAGTTTAATTAATAAGATCCATTTATGTATCTTCCCATATTGTTTCATGTTGGTGGATGGAAGTTCATTCCACAAACTGATTAATTTGAGTTTTCATAAACATAATCTTCCTTTTCTTTTAAAAACCATGGGAATGTTTGGACTCTTAAATTTCAATTTCTACCATGAGTGAACATCTACTAATTTTTTTTAGCTACTAAAGTCTCTTATTTCTACTTCTTTATGAAGACTTGTTCTTAGTCCAGCATGTAATTGATCAATAATACCTTTTGGATTGATGATAATACTAGAATCATACTTGTCATTAATGTAAATTCTCTTTATGGGATCTAATATATTCAAGACCTATCTACTTTATCTCAAGGAATTCTATATCAGTAATTATATTAAAAAAATGTAAATAATTTTTTGAAAAATAATCAATTGCACTCATCCCACTACATAGTGTCAATTTTTTCTTTTTTCCATGTTTTCTCTTGGTAATGGTTCATTGGAGATCTAAATCACCTTCCAATTGATAAATATCCAAAATAAATTTCTTATGCTCTGAAAACTGATATATAGTAAATATTTCTTCTATTATATTGATACATTTCTTATAAACGATGGGATTTTATGAACAACTAAAATAATATGACAATTAGCTCAGGAAGGACACAACCAAATGTTGTTCACTCCATTGCTCATTTGGGAGTTCAGCAAGAAAAATTGCATGGGAATGTTCAGTGGTCATTGTACCAATATTTTTCATTCTAGTTCCCATAAAATTTGATTCCTCCAAAGAATGATAATTACCATTAAAATTATATTAATATTTAAAACATTGTTTTTTGTTTCATGCACTAACTGGATCAAAAAATGTAGTGTGAGAAACAACAACCATATTTGGAGGAACATAATCAAGAAAAATATCATTTATATGATTTATTAAATCATGATAACTTATTTTCATAATATGAATTATTTTTTTGAACTAGGTCATTCTTGGTAATTTATTCAAATCCTTCATTATGGTTTATAAAGTGCTAGAGAACATCCAAAGCATATCCCCCTAGAGTGTCCGACTTGGTGTGTAGTAAGGCTCTTTTAGGTACACAGGGTGATGGTGGATTATTGATCAGTGAATGCATCTTGAGATAATTATCACTATATCAAAATTTTCTATAGCGACGTCAAGGTAAAATATCTAGATAGGTATTTAATTTCATTGAAACCACTCTCTCTATCCTTATCCAAGATTCGAGGACATTTTTCTATACATTTACATATCCATAGACGTATTCTTAGATATATCCTTATAGATATCACTAATGTTTTCTTTTTTATTTTTAGATGGTTTAAATAAACATTCTCTCTAATACCAGCTATGATTACCGAATATTGTAATTCATAAATATTGTCTCATTTTAGAATAATATTCAACACAATTCATAAATACTTGCCTGCTGACATTAAAAGTTAAGTGCCTTTTGAGACTATATACACAATATTCTTATTTCATAAATGATCTTCGACATCACCGATAATGATCATACCATCTAGTACTCTTCCTATTAATACACTACCTAAATACTTCTTCATACCTTGGGGGAAACGAAACATAATTAACAATGGGATTATATGCTAATAAAGGGTAAACGTGGAAGATATATATCGATTAACTTCTGAAATCAGAAGATAAGAATATGGGTATGACATTATGAATATAAATAAAAAATATCTTTCACAATCTATTATTGATAGTAAACATGATTCATGGAATAAAACATTATAATTTCAGAGACATGGTCCATAAGTGCAAAAAATCATCATAAATCAATAATGAACTATATGTTAATGGCTTATAAGTATAGAACCATCATAAGTATATAAACTATTTTATGATTCGTGGTTAAAAATCAGGTATATAAAATCATTATTTTTGAGGAATCAACACATGTTTAAAATTTCATAATGGATTATGAATTATCACCTATTTCCTCTAGTGGATCAATAACATCACATGTTTCTTATAGTGGATCAAGCATATCGTCTTGTTTCCCAAAATTCTCTCCCGAGATACAAAACATTACCTAATTTATTAGTGAGAGATATAGTTACCACCCATCATATATTGAAAATATTATATATTTTTTTCCAAAAGATATTATAATATTTATTATATAATATGCCACATAAAAAGGGGTTTTATAAGAATTATATTATAGATAAACGCAGTGAGAATTGGGTTCCATAATCATTTCATCATAGAATTACACATGGATATGAATTGAGTTTCATAAATGTATTTCCATCAAAAAAATAACACAACACATTCAAATTAATAATATATATGGTATCATTGGATTAAATAACTAGTTAACCACATGAAGCACCAACCATTTTTTCATCGATGAGTAGAAATTCCATTAAAATAATTTAATGTGTATTGACAAAAATATCCATTTCATTTGAAATCACATCTTTAGGATATAAAAACATTAAAAACATAATGGGACGTATTTTCATTTAAAGTATCCAAAAAAAATTAATGTAATATTAAAATAATTGAGTGGTTATAATGGAGGAAAATATTTTTTATGTTGTACATGTTAAAACAAAGAGTCCTTTTACATATTCTGTAAAAGTAAAAAACATCATTTTTCAGGAAATGACTTGAATATTGTGTTAAAATAATTTTTTTAAAATTAAATAATGGGTATAAATATCCTTAATAAAAAATAGGATAATTCTAGATCCTTCTTTAAAATATTTTTTGATAATATTGACATTGTTGAAAATATTTCATTGATCGAAGAGATAAATAAATTCGATTTTTCTTAAAAAATTTATTTTAGAATCATTATTATATAAATAGAGGAAAATTAGTAGAAAAAATTGAATATTAATTAATTAAATATATTAGAAGAAATTTCATATATTTCATTGGATATATATATATATATCATATGAACTCATTATCAAAAACTCATTCTTAAATATCCTTGATAATAAACGAGATTATAATAAAAAAATGAATTACATCAGATCGTGAGTTGGTTGTCCATTATACACACAATCGATAGTTTTGTTTCCAATCTTATGGAAGAGGATGTGAATATAGTTTATCCCATTTAAAGAATTAAATATAATAATATGAGAAATAAATGCATTATTATAAGAAAATTATTTATGAATACTTGATGATGAAGGATGAAGAATGAGAATTGAATCACTCTATTGAGAACAATACTTCCTCTTCGGATAACCTCCATAGGTTTAGACCAAACTAGTACTCACTCGTGCAATTGCACGGTGATACAACTAAATTCTTAGTTTTTTCATATGCACAATGATAAGGTTCAATGATTATTTTTTAGAAGACAATAATATGTTTCAAAGTTAATAATGAACATGAATATTAAATATATTGAAATCAAAAAATAATGATACTTATTATTGGAATAAAATTGGTCATAATATAGAGATGTCATGACAGAGAGCTTTAAATAAAAAGAATTTAAGTAAATCAGCATCAATCACATGAAAACACTTCTTTTAGGACTCCAATTTCATAACGTCTAATTAAAATAATACTATAAGTTTAATGAAGTTCATAATGTCATGTTACAAAATGTGAAGCATTCATGAGAGTTGATGCTGAAGCGTTTCCCCACACCTGATTGTTGGCTTCACATTGTAGTCCACCTATGCGGAAAAAATTGAAAAATCAGAAAATGGGAAATCATTTTTACTTGAAATAAGGATATGGATGAAAATAAAAAAAATTATCCCTACCGATAATAAAGATGAAATCACCCATGAAGTGTTGTACAATATAAATAAATGATAAAATATTTATTTTAAGAAGATTAAGTAAATCATTATGGATTTATTTTGAGAGTATAAAAATAATTTTACGCCATAATCATGGAGAAAAATTCCATAGTAGCCAAGAAATGGAAATTTTAACTTCAAACTTTCTCATATTCATTAGTAATGGACGTTTTCTGCACTATCAAGTAGTGCCTAAGCACACACACGAAACCAATTCAATATAAAATAGAAGAAAACCCAGTCAAACGAGTTATGAAAATTACATGCATAAGAACGGGAGATGTTGCTGAGCAGATTTGTCCTTTTGTCTAGAAAAACAGAACACAGCCCATTCAACCATTTTTTGTATGAAACTTACTTCTATCAAGATTTATTGAAACCTTCTTCCATAGAACATTGAATTTAAAAAATTCAAATTCTTATGAAGATAAATTAATAATGTTAAATTTATAATATGAAATGAAGTTAAAAAATAAATGAATAATGTGAAATGAATAATGTGAAATGAATAATGTGAAATGAATAATGTGAAATGAATAATGTGAAAGGAAGTTAAAAATAAATAAAAAATGGAAACATAACCTATAGACAATTGAAGTAATAGAAACATTGAAACATAAAAATGGCAACAAAACTTCCAGATAGAATGAATAACAAGGTTCATTTTAAGAAAATAAACATACCACATTAATTTACTGTAACCATCAAAATATAACAATGGAATGTTATTTCACCATTGTAACATAACTTATATACATTTTCAGTAGCAGATACAGGTTTCAAAATAGTAACTGGAACCATGATTTTCAGTAGCATCATATTTTTCGTTCTGCATCAAAATCTTGCAATAGATAATTAAATCTGAATGTGAGTAAATGACACATAGTAGTATGAAAAAACAACTGGTGAATCTGTTGAACTGCGAAAAAACATGTCACATGCAATTGGGTAAGATGTTCTATAATAATCAAACATGACAAATCTTCTGAAATAATAATTTCACTGAATAATAACGTGTAAACAAGAAATAGGAAATTTGAAACTTACAGATTACATAACATGTTTCCAGTATCATGTGAATGTATGACAAACATTCAGTCAAGTTTATCAATGAAGATCATTGAAATGATTTGAATTTAACGTGGAGTCTCAAGACATTAAGACATGAGTTTGAAAACATATTCAGTATGAAAGTCAGTCAACAAATTTTCCTACATGAAGATATGAGTATAATGAATGAGCTATAATCAATGATGAAAACTCCAACCATTGAAGCAGGAATGTAAAATATAAAAATTTCCTATTCAAAAGAATGAATTCATTAGTTTTATTATCATAGGTAGAAATGAAATTACATGAAGGAAAGACAGTATTGAAAACATACTTTATAAATACAAACAAAAATATTGGTTGTGTAGTTTTTGGAAAGTGTTTCCAAACAGACCCTTACCTTCTTCATCAATACATGGAATTTTCATCTTGTTGAAATTCAAAACATTGATATACTAATACCTGTGGATTTATGTACCAAATGATCCTAAGGGGCAGGGTCTAGTTGCAGCCTTGCTGTAGTATTTAACAATCCTTAGAAGGCCCCAAATGCCTCTCCTCTTGCAACATGGCAGGTACTATCTCTGCCATTTACAGACAAAGCCTGCAACATAAATCAAACATAAACAATGATGTGATAAAAGTAATATTAATTATTAATAATAATATAGTTATAAGATAAATGTGAAAAATTCATTATGGGATAAAAAATCTAGAAAACATCATTCAGATTTATTGAAAAATAAACTGTTGTTTGAACAAACTTAGGTCAGTTATCATTATAATCATGCTTCATTTTTTATAGAGCATTATTCACTTGACCAGAGAATGCTTGAAGTAGTAACAAAATATATTTTGGGTATGTAACACCTTCTAAATACAAATAGGAATAATTTCTGTAAGCTGTTTGAACCTTACCTTCTTCATCCATACATGGCATTGTCATATTGTTCAAATTTGAGACATTGATATCACATGCTTTAAAGACCCTTGAAATAGATCCTGAAATAATGAAAAAAAATGTTCTATGACAAGCCGAATCTCTTGATGTAATGAAAATAAGAGTAGACCATTGTTCTGTTTAATATATGTTAAGAAATATGTAACGTCCCGAGTCTGGAGCCCCTTCATTGGTGCCCCGTACCTAGTTCGCCACATGACCTCAAGCGTGTTTCCCTGAACGCCAGAGGCTTCCGACTAGCAGCGAGGGCCTTGGTGAGTCGGTGGGAATCTATGCCCTCATTCAGTAAGGTATACAATGTAATAAACAACAATAAACAGCGGAAGCAGTAAACAACATGTATAACAACAGAAACCAAACAGCGGAAGCAATGCAGATATATAAAAATGATGAAAATAATGTAGCAGGTACAAGTATCTATGGAAAACATCAAACACAACAACGTGCTGGAACACAACTGAAACCAAGTACAAAAGAAAACCCACGAAAGCTCCTCAGCATCGCGAGCCACGTCTCGGTCCCATGCTCCCCAACTCCTGGTGCAGTAAAAATCTTGAAGTAGGAGGGCACTTTCCCTTGTCTATACCTGTAGCAACATAGTCTGCTTGGGCCCAAAATCATGGCCCAAATAGGGTGTGAGATACCATCCCAGTAGGCAATCACCCAAAGATTTTTGCCTAACAATCAATGAATACATGGCAGTAATAAAACAAGAAGCAGCAAACGGAAAAGTGCAAACAGCTACAACCCTCATTTCTAACAAGTATAGCAGTCAATAACAAGAAGAAAACAGGTAACCCTCCGGATAGCTCTCACAGTCTAGCCCCTATGGTTCAACCTCTAAGTACAAGCAACCCTCTGGGAGGCACACACAATCTCACCCCTCTGGTTCAGCTACGTAATTAAGCAGACTCCCTGGGGAAGCAATCACCGTCAATTGCCCCTATAGTCTCGTATCGTGCTAAAGGCTCTCTAGGGAAGCACTCAACGTCAATTACCCATATAGCCCGCGTCGTTATTAAAAGACTTTGTGGAGAAGCCCTTCCGTCAACACTCCACTTGGTCTCGCATCGTGATTTAAAAGACACTCTGGAAAAGCCCTTCTGTCAATTCTCTCTTTGGTCTGCTACTCTAGGTTCTCACAGTCCTGAGTAACTAAACATGCTCAGCGCGTGTGTATCATCCAAGTAAACCTCAAGAACTACTTGGCTATCAACTAAGGCTCAAGAGTAAAATAAAACAACAGTTCCACTATCCTATGACTAGGCATGGAAACTAGCAAACACCAAACAGGCAGAACAAGCATGGAAAAGCAATCTGAGCACAAACAAATTACTCTAATCACAAGAAATAACCTATAATAAAGCAATCAAGAAAAGCAGGCAAGAAACAAGGAAAAAACAGGAAACACGCAATACCCCGTTCAAGGGTATTGATGGAATTTTAACAAAATACTCAAAGACTTTCTACAGAAAGGCACAAAACACCTACCTCGATCCTAAGAGATCTATATACGTGAACCTCGACGACAGATTCCCCTTAGAATGATGTAGATCTGAGAAAACGCACAAAATGTTCATCCCATGATAACTTTAAAACAAGGAGGAATCAAGAAACAAGGCTCAAGCAGAAGGAAGAGCTCACCGCTACGATTCCAACGCAATCGACCGTGCTCTAATCAGAGAACGGACGTCGAGGCAGGACTCCGTCGAAGATCCGGCCGTACAAACACTCCCGGATGGATAAAAACTGGAGAAGATGTATTTGCAGGTTAGGCGTGATCCTGGTCCGTTTAATGAAAAACAAATAAAGTACACGGTGTGTACTTTTAGAGTACATGGCATGTACTTTGAATTTTCCATACTCTGAAAAAACCGGCCTCCACCTCAGCCTTACAGACCGTGTGTGTGGCCCGGACACGGCCAGTACATGGCTTCGAGCCGGAACAGAGTACATGGCGTTTACTCAGAAAGTACACGGTGTGTACTTTGAAAATTTCCAGAAAAACCATTTTTCTTAAAAACTCTAGAAAATGGTAAAACGTACCTGAACGAAGGTCCGGGTTCTTACAAACTTCCCCCCTTAATGAAATTCGTCCCGGAATTTCCCTAACGAGGTGGAGAAGAAGGATCCCCGAACAGCTCCGGCCACTGCGATCGTACATCGGCCTCCCTCTCCCAGGTCTCGTCCTATACTCGCCCATGCTTCCATAACACTCGTACTAGAGGAACAGACCGCCCACGAAGAACATTTGTACTATGATCGAAAATCAGGATAGGATGCTCCTCGAACGATGCATCTACTTCAAGCTCGACTTCCTCAGGCTGAAAGATGTGAGACGGGTCTGAAAAGTAATGTCGGAGCTGAGAGACTTGGAAGACGTCGTGCATGGCCCGATACCTATGAGGCAGCTGCAACCGATAGGCGACTAGCCCCACTCTCTCCAAAACCTCAAACTGCCCGACGTACCGTGGAGAAAGCTTACCCTGTCTCGGAATCCTCTTATGTACCAACCTAGGTGCGTCACGTAGGAAAACCCGATCACTGACCTCGAACTCCAGAGGTCTTCTCCGCTGATCCGCATAAGACTTCTGCCGAGACTGCGCTGTAGACATCCTCTTCTGAATCAGCTCTATCTGCTCTGAAGTCTCCTGAACAAGACGAGGTCCCAGCAAAGCTGCCTCTCCTGCCTCCAGCCAGCATAAGGGTGATCGGCATGGCCTACCGTACAAAGCCTCATATGGTGCCATCTTGATGGTCACCTAGATACTGTTGTTGTAGGAAAACTCCACCAGAGGAATATGCTTCTCCCAAGAACCGCCAAATTCAAGGATGCAAGCTCGGAGAATATCCTCAAGCACCTGGATCATGCGCTCGGACTGGCCAGCAGTCTGGGGATGGTATGCTATACTCAAAATTACCTGTGTTGCCAAGGCCTTCTGAAGTCCCTGCCAGAACCAAAAGCTAAAGCGCGCATCTCTATCTGAAACAATAGAGCGCAGAACTCCATGCAGACGCACAATCTCCCAGATGCAAAGTCGTCCCAGATCATTGACACTAAAGGTCTCCTTTATCGGCAAGAAGTGAAAAACCTTCGTAAGCCTGTCGACGACAACCCAAACAACATTGTTCCCTCGAGGTGATCTCGACCACCCAGTCACGAAGTCCATCGCAACATCATTCCACTTCCACTCCGGAATGAGTAACTGCTGTAAGAGACCTGCTGGTCGCTGATGCTCTACTTTCACCTGATGACATGTAGAACATCTCATGACAAAACTAGAAACATCCTTCTTCATACCTGACCACCAGTTCTGGCGATGAAGATCCCGATACATCTTGGTGACGCTAGGATGAACTACCCAAACTGAGAAATGGAAATCCCGCATCAGCTCCTCACGTATGTCTGCTGAAACCCATACGCGTCTTTGGAAACACAAGATCTCATCCTCACCCACTATCCATCCAGGAAGAGGGTCCTCTCCTGACACACTCTTCCGCATGACTAAGCCTTCCGAGTCTATTAGCTGCCTCATCGGTACCCAATAAAGTAGCATGGAGGTAATAGCTACATAAGATAGAAAGGTCGGTCCCCGTCTGTCTTGCACCTCTAGATGCATCTCAGAGAACTGATCCATCAGGTGCCACTCACTACTGGCCTCCTGAACTTCCTGAATTTGTGTTCTTCGGCTCAACACATCTGCCACAGCATTGCCCTTTCCCGGCATATAGGAAAGCTCCAAGTCAAAAGACTGTAGATACCCAGCCCACCTGCGCTGCCTCAGATTCAGATGATGCTGAGTGATGATATAGTTGAGACACTTGTGGTCGGTGAAAACCACAAAGTGATCTCCCAGACGATAGTGTCTCCAACAGCGCAAAGCATGAACAACATCTGCCATCTCCAGATCATGTGTAGGGTAGTTCCTCTCATGTGGCTTCAGCTGCCGAGACCCATACGCAACGACTCCATCTTCCTGCATAAGTACAGATCCCAGCCCGATACCCGAAGCATCACTGTAAACAGTGTAGCTCTCGCTTGGCTCTGGAAAGACTAGTATTGGTGCTGACGTCAACCTCCCTTTCAGCTCCTGAAAGGCTGACTCACAAGAATCTGACAATAAGAACTTCGCCCCCTCCTTGGTCAAACCTGTCAATGGTGCTGGTAAATGGGAAAAGTCTCGAATGAACCGTCTGTAGTATCCAGCCATCCCTAGGAAGCTCCGTATATTAAAAACATTCTTCGGCTGCTCCTAGGAAACTACAACTCTCACTTTCTTTGGGTCCACAGATACTCCTATCTCTGAGATGATGTGACCCAAGAAGTGAATATGATCCATCCAGAAGTGGCACTTCGAGAGTTTAGCATAAATCCTATGCTCTCTCAATGTACTCAGAATGATATCAAGATGGGTGGCATGGTCATGTCGAGTGTGAGAGTACACCAAGATATTTTCCATGAAGACCATGAAGAAGGAGTCCAAGAAAGGATGGAACACTCGGTTCATCAGCGCCAGGAAAACTGCAGGTGCGTTCGTGAGACCGAACGACATAATTGTATGCTCGTAAAGACTGTACCTGCTCCTGAAGACTGTCAGAGGTATATCTGATGGTCTAACGTGCAACTGATGATAACAGGACCTCAAGTCGATCTTCGAGAACACCCGGGCTCCTCAAGGATGATCTAAAAGGTCATCAATCCGCGATAATGGATATCGATTCTTGACCGTCAACTGGTTCAGCTTCCAATAATCCACACAAAGCTGATAATGGATATCGATTCTTGACCGTCAAATGGTTCAGCTTCCAATAATCCACACAAAGCTGAAGGGTACCGTCTGCCTTCTTCGCAAACAGAATAGGCGAACCCCAAGGAGAAGTACTGGGTCGGATGAAACCCTTAGCCTGTAGCTCCTCCAACTGCTTCTTGAGCTCCTGCAACTCAGGTGTGGCCATCCTATAGGGAGGAATGGAAACCGGTGCCGCTCCTGGCACGAGCTCAATAGAAAAGTCCACCTCACGCTCCGGAGGGGGTAAACCTGAAATGTCCTCTGGAAAGACATCCCTGAAGCGATCCACCACTGGAGGAATATCCAACTGTGGAGTCCCCTGGTAATCCAGATAAAGACTAGAAATATGGGTCGTCACCCCTCCTAGCCCAAGATGCTCGAGTCCCGCCCGACTCGCCCGAACATCCCATTCGCCTCTATGAAGGAAATATTCACCTTCTGGTGAGATGAAACTGACTCTGCGGTGATAGCAGTCGACGACTGCCCGGAAGGGAATCAACCATTCCATGCAATGGATGACATTATAGCCTATCATCTCTAGAACATAGAGATCCCATAAGAAGCGATACCCTACAACCTCTAGAGGGCACTCTCTACACTGACGTACACTAGATGTACTCGTTCCCAAAGGTGTGTCTAGTGTCAACGAGTCGGTAGAAGAAAAGGTGCAGAGTCCAAGGCTCTACACAATAGAAACAAAGATAAAACTATGCATAGCACCAGTATCTAAAAGGGATGAAGATAAAACTGAGGCTACTAAAATCGTACCTCGAACAGTAGAAGGGTCGGGATCCTGCTAATGATAAGTCTGCTCCACGACAAAAGACTGGCTTGCACCGCGGCCCTGCGCCCCTGACTGACCACTCTGAGTTGAACCTCCCGGCTGGTGCTGAGGCACTTGTGGCTGACCGACACGGCCTCGACCTCCACCTCATCCCGAACGTCCGGAAGAACTCCAGTTCCCTGACTGGTGAGAGACTGGTGGGGCTGCTCATGAACGAGGAGTCATGGAAGAACCCCGGTCACCTACTGCTTGTGGGAAAACCTCGCAGAAACGCGGAAGGTGACCCAACTTGCTGCAAGATCAGCACTCCATGGGGTCTCTCTGGCACTGCGGCCTCGTGTGCCCTGTCCGGCCACACTGGTAGCATGTCACCTGGCTGCCTGATGATGCGTCTCGCTTCCTCGAATCTCCCTCCTGAGTCCATCCTCAATCTTCCACACCAAGAACACCCCACTCCCATCCTGAAGGGGTGTAAAATGCTGCAGCTCAGTGAAACAAGAGGAATACTCCCTGACAGATAGAGTACCCTGCTGTAAGCTCATGAACTCCTGGGCTCGATCGGCCCTTAGAATCTCCGGGTAAAAGTAGTCATAAAACACACGCTTGAACTCCTCCCAAGTCATAGCCTGCTGCTGACCTGCCTGTGAGATCACGTCCCACCACCACCTGGCAGAGTCTTGGAGCATGTAGGTGGAGAGCTTGACCAGCCTCTCTGGAGGCGTCTCTAGATGCTCGAATATAGTAAGCATGGCTTCTAGCCATGACTCTGCAGCCTGAGGTTCTCCCTCCACCAAGAACGTGGGAGGATGCTGCTGCTGAAAGACCCATGTCAAGTCTGACATAGACGAGGCAGGAGGCGGTGCTCCCTGGAAGGCTTGAATCATCCTCATGAAACCTTCCTTGAACTGCGCATCAGCGCCTGCGACTGGTACAACAACCGGTGTCAAGGCTGGCTCGGCTGGGGGATCGACAGGAAGTCCCTGATCAGCCATGTCTGGCATCTGATCACTGCCTGACGACAGACGTACGACCGGAGGACGTCTCAGAGGCATAACTCTAAAAGATCAAAAGCACACCTTAGATCAGGAAAACAAGGACAGAGAACACAAGAGTACAAAACGGGAATAGGGGAAAAACACACAAGATTGGAAAGCAGGACTACACAGCGTGTATAAAACTACACGGCATGTCTACTTAAACCACAGACATGGGAGAGTACTCTCACCCTACAAGTCGGTACACTTCAAACTACATAGCATGTTGACCCCCACACACGGCGTGTGCTTGAAAACTATTCCCCTGCCCGAGTCTCCTTACACGGCTAAACCACACGGTCCGACTCAACCCGATACTACACGGCGTGTTCAAAACATACAAGGTGTTCATTAGATAAGGATTTGGCGGTCCGTGTTGTTGTGTACATGGCCGTCTACATGGCTGGTCCTTACACAGCGTGCTCCGAACAAGCACGAGGTGCATAGGCGAAGGCGACACCGTCCCGTGATGTTCGTGACACGACCGGGTACCTGAGCAAGACTACACGGCGTGTTTCGAACCAACACGACGTGTGGAAAAGAAGGTCACGCTGGCCCGTGTTGTTCGTGACACGGCCGAGAACCTGGAGTGGACTACACGACGTGTTCTACCCGAGCTTCCCCGGCCCGTGTTGTTAGTGACACGGCCGAGTACACGGCTCCAAACTCACACGGCGTGTACCAATGGTACACGGTGTGTTCCTAAAGTTACTCCAACGACACCGTGTTCTGCTTACACAGTCAGTGAAACGGCCTGAAAACTACACGGCGTGTATCCAAAAAGTACATGCCGTGTATTCTGGGTTTTTCTGGGCAGTATCTCAGAAACTGCGCAGAATTCCAGAAATACTAAAACAAGGGAAAAGGTGCCAAATTCTGGTCCGTGAGGGCCCGTAACACCTCAAGAACAAAAATGCGGTGTTAATTTTAAGCAAACAATGCAACAGTTTTCTAACACAAAAACAAAGAATCTATCAAACAACTATCACAACAGCATGCATAATCTACACAAAGTCTATCACAACAGCATGCAATCGCTAATGCACCCTAAATGGCATGGTAAAAATGCATGACATGTGATTTCTACAAGTGCCAATATAATGCATGAGATGTCATACCCTCATCTCATCGGGTTGAGACAGAAATAGAACCGAAATATAAAAACAATAACCGAACAAGTCATATGAATCACTCTAGGTGAAAACATACCAACCATAAAATCTGAAAACCAGAAAACTGCAATTAATGAGGTAGTATGGCTTTTCCCTGTACACGGGTTAGCTACTCTCGAGCACAGCTTAATGCCAAGTACCGAATCCATCCTATCCATGGCTATGGTCTCCAAACAGTAAAGCAAGAGAAAAGAACTCCTCTGATACCACTTTGTAACGTCCCGAGTCCGGAACCCCTCCGTTGGTGCCCCGTACCCGGTTCGCCACATGAACTCAAGCGCGTTTTTCCCGAACGCCAGAGGCTGCCGACTAGCAGCGAGGGCCTTAGTGAGTCGGTGGGAAACTATGACCTCATTCGGTAAGGTATACAAGGTAAAAAACAACAATAAACAGCGGAAGCAGTAAACAACATGCATAATAACAGAAACCAAACAACAGAAGCAATGCAGATATATAACAATGATGACAATAATGCAGCAGGTACAAGTATCTATGGAAAACAGCAAACACAACAACGTGCTGGAACACAACAGAAACCAAGTGCAAAAGAAAAACGAAGAATGATCATCAGCATCGTGAGCCACGACTCGATCCCATGCTCCCCAGCTCCTGGTGCAGTCAAGATCCTGAAGTAGAAGGGCACTTGACCTTGTCTATACCTGTAGGAACGTAGTCTTCTTGGGCCCAAAAGCATTGCCAAAACAGGGTGTGAGATACAATCCCAGTAGGCAATCACCCAAATATTTGTGTCTAACAGTCAATGAATACATGGAAGTAATAAAACAAGAAGCAGTAAACGTCAAAGTGCAAACAACTACAATCCACAATTCTAACAAGTATAGAAGTCAACAACAAGAAGAAAATAGGTAACCCTCCTGGTAGCTCTCACATTCTATCCCCTAGGGTTTAACCTCTAAGTACAAGCAACCATCTGGGAGGCACACACAGTCTCACCCCTCTGGTTCTGCTACGTAATTAAGCAGACTCTCTGGGGAAGTACTCACCGTCAATTCCCCCTATAGTCTCGTATCTTGCTAAAGGCTCTCTGGGGAAGCACTAAACGTCAATTCCCCCTATATCCCACATCGTAATTAAAAGACTCTCTCGAGAAGCCCTTCCATCAATTCTCCACTTGGTCTCGCATCGTGATTTAAAAGACACTCTGGAGAAGTCCTTCCGTCAATTATCCCTTTGGTCTGCTACTCTAGGTTCTCACAGTCCTGAGTAACTAAACATGCTAAGCGCATGTGTATTGTCCAAGTAAACCTCAAGAACTACTTGGCTATCAACCAAGGCTCTGCAGTAAAATAAAACAACAGTTCCACTATCCTACGACTAGGCATGGAAACTGGAAAATGACAAACAGGCAGAACAAGCATGGTAAAGCAATCTGAGCACACAAACAAATTACTCTAATCACAAGAAATAACCTCTAATAAAGCAATCAAGCAAAGTAGGCAAGAAACAAGGGAAAAACAGGAAACACGCAATATCCCGTTCAAGGGTATTGGTGGAACTTGCACAAAATACTCAAAGACATTCTACAGAAAGGTAAAAACAACCTACCTCGATCCTAAGAGATTGATATATGTGAACCTCGATGACAGATTCCCCTTAGAACGATGTATATCTGAGAAAACGCACAAAACGTTCATCCCACGATAACTTGAAAACAAGGAGGAATCAAGAAACAAGGCTCAAGAAGAAGGAAGAACTCACCGCTGTGATTCCAACGCAATCGATTGTGCTTGAATCGGAGAACGGACGGTGAGGCAGGACTCCGTCGAAGATCCGGTCGTACGGACGTTCCCAGATGGTTGAAAACTGGAGAAGAAGATGTATTTGGGGGTTAGGCGCGACCCCAGTCCCTTTAATGAAAAAAAGTACACGGTGTGTACTTCAAATTTTTTGTACTCCGAAAAAACCGGCCTCCACCTCAGCCTTACACACCGTGTGTGTGGCCCGGACACGGACATCACACGGCATCAAGCCGGAACAGAGTACACGACGTGTACTCAGAAAGTACATGGCATGTACTTTGAAAATTTCCAAAAAAAACCATTTTTCTTAAAAACTCTGGAAAACAGGAAAAAAAAACCTGAACGAAGGTCCGGGTTCTTACACAAGAGGTAACATACCATTACCTATAAAAAAAAATTGGTGAATACGAGTAGAAAATTGTTCTGTTTAATAAGAAATGAATCGTACATGAAAGAGGTAAAATTGGAATGCAGTTTTACAGAAATTGAAATTCAAGGAAGTGAAGAGACGCCTAGTATCTGATATTAATCACTTCAATGGGTGAATTTATAGTCCGAGGAACATTGCGACAGAAGGCCCCTGACATCGCGTCATCAAACAGGATCCTTATACCCATATGAAAGTAATGGGGATGCTCCAATCAATGGTGAAAAGCACGACTATTTTTCTATGTTTTTTTCACAGTTAAACTTTTATCAAATAAGAAGATTAAAAAATTTTATTAATATGAAAGAATATAGAAAAAGAAAAAATATATATTTGAAGTAACAGAAATATGAAAACAGAGATATTGTGAATGAACAATGAAAGGGTAATATAACAAAGTGTCAATGTCAGCAAACAAATAGACAGTATGTCGTTTCCCGATACTGGAAAAAAACCCTGAATTACTGTTTTTTTACTACTGTATAGTATCACAACAGATACACGAAACCATATTGGCAACATCATAAGATAAGTCCTGAAGACTGTAGATGTTGTTAGGTAAATGCGAAATATTCAGCCTCGACAGACCCAAGGATCAGCAGTTAGTTGCTGTTGTCTGTCCCTTTGTTGAATTTTTCCATTGTTGACACATTGAGGTGAGTACCATGACTTGATGATCCTGGGGTTTCATCACATTTATGAAGATTATGTTGAGTTTGTTCTTCAATTTCAAAATCAGACAGGAGGTTTTTCTACATGTAAAAAAATGGCACATTAATATGTAGGTAACCGTCATGAAGATGTGTAATTGGTGAAACAGTTTAAAATAGTGTCTAATAAGAATGATTGTCATTCGTTAAATCTGGAAAATTTAAAATTGTAATTCCAGGAAATATTTTTACTTGAGTAGATGACACATCTGAGACAGATATAGCTAATCTTGTGCTATCGTAAGAAGTAGAACACCCAGCATCATGAAGTTTCTTTAAGGGAAAGTAGGAAAAAGTATTAGAGCGAGGTGTTTCAGGTTTTGAATTACAGTAATCGAAAAAATGTAAATAAAATGCACCGTCATATTTTCAATCCGAGTAACCAACTCTGAAAACCCAGTGCTCTGATCTGTCCGTGTTGTCAGAAAGACAACAAATAAGTTTGATATAAAAATTGGTATAGTAAGTTGAGAGCGATGAAATTTATTACCTCTTTTTGGTCTAAGGTGTGACTGAATGTACGAACATAAATATCATTATCACAGATAGAAAGAAATTTGTAGTTATTCTGTTCAAATGAATGATAATGGTTTTGAATATTAAACGCAGTTACATCAATTGAGAATAAGAAATTCTTTTACATGAATAATTCCAACTGTTGAGGGAAACCAAACTCATCATCATCCTAATTTAAAAATGTGAAAAAATGTTAGTTGTTATATAGAATAAATTAGGTTAGATTTTATAAAAAGATGCTCCTACCTGTATCAGAGCAGTTCTTAAATTTTCAGTTGTTTCATGTATGAACTGCATAACTTGTTTGTCGTTGATAACTACTAAAAGTGAGGCTGTCTTATCTGCAACCATGAGCTGTACCCTAAATTTGTTCATTGTGTTTATAAGAATGCATAATTAGTGGAAGAAAGTGTATCCTATCGGTAGAACCGATTTTGAATTTCAGAATATTGACAAATGAAAGAGTTGCTGACCTCGGAGAGGCAGTCTGAGGAGATAACTTGCATTTATGGCACCATAGTTTTCCTTCTAGGTTTTGAACTTTTATCATGCAAGAGTCACAGGACTCATAAAACCAGTTGTGGGTGGTTTTAATTTTTTGTACTGTTGCTGAAATTAAGCATCTTGTAGGCTACAATAGATTGTGTATATCAAATAATTGTTAATAAAACAGAAAATAAGTTCAAAGTAACAATAACTAAAAATTGACATATGAAAAGTTAGTACATAGTTATTACATATTCAAACTTTTTTACATCATAAATGTATTTTTTGTTATTCCAATATAGTACTTCTGTAGAAGGGTTTGGATTAGTTGACGATGGACTATGTAACTGGGATGGCACTATGAACCCAAACCTAGAGACATCCGGTATTGTAAAAAAAATTAACAGAATCATATAATTTATTAAAGCAATGAACAATGAATAACAGAGAACTAAATCTACTGACATATTAACAGTACATAGTTAACCTGTTTCTAAAACTGTCAACTTCTGCAATGTCCAGGTTGTACAAAATTTTTGTTGCTTGAATAATAGTTGTCACAATAACAGTTCCTGTAAATTATATGCAAACAATTTTAGTCAAACTAAGGTTGGGGATCCATATAAAAAAACTGATGTACAAACAGAAAATTGGTAAGTTGTGGACAGATACCGTACTGCTTAATTTTTTAACCCGGACGAGTTGTAAGATCAAAATGTTAGGTGAGTCTTTCTGTTGTTCCAAATAAGATGACATTTCAGGAGCCTAATTCCCCCTAAGCTGTAGTGAACTTGCAGACCTCTGTAAGGTAAAAAACAATAGTATTTGTTAATGTAATATTAATTTTCCATGTAACAGTAATACAAATTTTAAATCACTTTTCATCCTCAAGAAGAATCTGCATCCGAAGGTTGGAATTTCCCATTGATTGAAGTTGCTGGGAGTATGCAGAAGCCCAAGGATTTCTAAACCATAAAACAAAAAAGCATAACAATGCAGGTGAATTATATTGACTTGGAAAACAGTATCTTGATGACTATGTAAATATTGAATACAGAAGTATATCAATGCACTGTAATGGAATTATACCTATTAAGTTATCTTCCGGTACATTTCTGTGAGCAATATCATTAAATGAAGTGAAATTAAAACTGAACAGTGGGAGCTGTGCATCAGAAGGACGAAGAAATGTTGTTGACGTGAAGAGCACTCGGCATGAATGTCGAGTTGCCAAGTAACAACCTTGATTTGGAGAAATCTTAATGTTCTGAATGTAATAGCATAATCCATCATGAAAACGATCTTTGAACTTAGAGATAAGTTGACAGTTCGTAATTGATCATTGTACCTTAGTTCCCTAAAAAAGTAAATATGTTGGTGGTTGTAATAGTTATATAATATTTGATAGAAGACATAGATGTAAATGAATATATTGCACTATGTAAGTTAATAAAAATAAACTATTGTTAGAAACACCGACCTGTATATCTCCAAGTACGAAATCGATAGCGACGACATTATTCTAGTTTTTTGATGAAGAATTGAACCACATGTTCAACACACGAACATGTATCTTTAAAGTTTCATTTGACTCTGGTGAAATCTCACACAATGGGTTTATTGATCTGGACATAATTGTTTTATGCTGTACATTTATAATTAGTTTAGAAAGATTCCTAAATCATAACATAAAGAAGCAACAGACTTACAGAGACTAAATTATATGAATAAATGAATATATGAATAATTAAATTAAATGGATACCTATGATAGGTTATCAAATATTTCTTTGTAGAAAATATTGTGTGTGCAATCAGCAGCTGTGTTATGGCTATCTTCAACTATTATTTTCAAACAATTTGGTGAGGTGACTCTAGAAAATACCACATATAATTGACCATGCGAAAAAACAGGGCTGTGTAGAAATAACCCAACTGATGAGAAAGATTTTCCTTGACTCTTATTAATAGTAATAGCATAACATACTATCAAAGGATATTGTATTCTTTTTAATTTGAAAGTCCATCTAATATCATATTGTGTCATAGTTAATCTTGGAATGAATGCATTGTACCCTGAATTGCATCCAGTTAAATTTTTTGATCCAATGACATGGTCTCCCAAATGTGTAATAATCATGCAAGTGTCATTACATAGACCAACTGATTGATACAAATTTCTTAACAACATGATAGGTGCACCAATCTTCAGACTAATTTTGTGCGCTGCCAAACCGGAGATATTAATACAATTTAAAAACTCAGAGGTGTATATATTTTCTGGCCTATCGGAATCAAAACTCGCATTGAAAACACTGTTAGAGCTGTAGTAGTCCTTTCATTCAGAATTTGTCAGAGAGAGCATGTAGTCATTGATATCTTGAAGTACATCACGTGTTGGAGCTAGAATCGCTCTGTCCTTTAGAAAGCATACATCATCGTAATGATCTGTGAAAGGAGGATATTTGAAGTCTACCATTGCTTCTAATGCATTATCAGTTGAGTTTAGAATATAATCTGCTGTAATATGAATTACTGATTCACCATCATCAGGCTATCCTATGTTACCATCACCAATATCTATTACACACTTTGAAAAGGATTGTAACTCATCTGAATCATTATTAGCAGTCCCAGAATGCAATCTCATATTTTTTGTTAAGAGTTAAAACTCTACATTTTTGCCAAAGATATGAAGACTTAATACTTGAAAAAACAATATCATTTCTGTTACCACCTGGTATCACTGGTAATAATTGATGGAAATCTCTACCCAATACAACTGTGATACCTCCAAACGGTAAATATGCAGCTTCGAAATTTTGTGTTTTCATTATATCTCTATGAGTATGGTCTAGAGCCTCAAAACAGTACTTGTGAACCATGGATGACTCATCCCAAATAATAAGTTTTGTTACATGTAATAGCTGTGCTAACTCACTCCCTTGTTGAATATCGCAAACAGATTGCTCATTAACAGAGATTAGAATACGAAACTTAGAATGTGTCGTCCTACCACCAGGAATAAGTAGTGATGCTATTCCACTTGAAGCACGAAACTTAGAATGTGTCGTCCTACCACCAGGAATAAGTAGTGATGCTATTCCACTTGAAGCTAGTACCAGAACAATACTGCCCTCTGACCGTAGAAAAGAATTCAGTACTCTCTAGATAAATGTTTTACCGGTCCCTCCGTATCCATGAAAGAAGAAGAAACCCCCACTTGAAGTTGATATTGAAGAGAAAATGACATTGATAACATTATTTTGTTCAACGATACGCATACCCTGTAAATTTATGTAATTATTTCGAATACCGTCTTTGTTGTAGTTTAGTTCATCCGCAATTAATCGATTTTTAGTACTGTCAATTACAAATTCAGGAACATGCATTGGAGGAAAACACTGAAGAGATCTACCGTTGCTTCGCAAAATGTTGTCTATTTCTTGTAGAGCAAACATGTGCCTCTGATCATCACTAAGTGTGAAGTCTAAAGAAAAGTTGAAACATATTTAAGTGCTGTATTAATGAAATGGTATGTATTGAATTACAAAATGTAGAGTAAGTAAATAGCTGTACGGGATAGAATGAAATGAAAAGGTATATTTGGTGTCGAGGAATTATGTATATTACCATCGAAATATGTCAATATACTGCTCAGCATTATAAATATGGATGGTTCCTCAGAAGTATTAAAAAGAGAACTAAATGTAGAGTAAGTAAATAGATGTACGTGATAACATGAAAGGAAAAGAAAAAATTGATGTGGAGGAATTATTTATAGTGACATCGATATATGTCAATATACTGATCAACATTAGAAAGAAGGGTGGTTCCTCAAAAGTATTAAAGATATAACTAACATATATTATGACTGAATGTATCATAAAATTCTAGAAAAATATTGTAGACATAAATTTTAACTGCATTACATACACATAACAGAACATTTCAATCATTCTTTGTACTGTGCTGAAATATAAAAAACAATATAAGTACGAAAGAAGAAGAACCATTCACTTGTAACATAGAAATGGACTGAAAAACTGGTGGTACATTATAGGGACTACTAAATCATTTGAACACAGAATGTATATCACATTCTATAAAAACAAATGACTGTGAATTCAGATTTTATACATCATAATTAAAAATATTGGACAGACATGCAATTTTTTCATAGAAATGTGTAGAAATATATATAGAACATAACATGGAATAATGGATAACTCTATGAAGTGTGCAGAAACATACATGCAGAATCATTTCATTTAGAGAACTTCAAATATATGAAGTTCTTTATTGGATAAGAATGTATGACATAGACTGTATTGAAAGCGTTATAGAATCATATATAACGGTTAATTGTTAATCAAAAAAATGTGCATAGATGAATTATACAGATAAGTAAATAAAAATGATAGGTTCTACAAGGAAGAGTTGAATGTAATTAAATAATCCATCTATAAGAATGTCATTTAAAAGTATACCATAGTGTCAACCAAATGATTTGTGTTCACATGGGACATAACTGAAATAGAATCACCTAGTTAACAATTCACCTGGTATTACAGCATTAGAGACATGGAATTTTTAAAGTGACAGCTGGCAGATGTAATGGTATTGTTAGTCATGTTTATTGGTTGACAGAAGAATAAATAGATGTGTAGCAAATACAGAAATAAAACATTGAAATACTGATGTAGTAAGAATAAGTAATAGATAAATTGCAATGTGTACCTGGAATTTGAAGCCTTTGTCTATGAGAATATAAGATATCTTCAGAGAGAATACTGCAGGTCTCATTCCAAACAATATCTGGGTGAGATATGTTATTTGAGATTAGCATGCTTGAAAGCAGTCTCCGCAGATAGTGGCCCATTCCCCATGTTGAGACCTCTTTAATAGCATCAATGAATTCTTGGTCATCAGAAAGTGGTCCCATTGCAGAACAGGACTCCCTAAAAGTTCCATAAGTAATGTTGTTGATAGTTTTCAAATCATCATATGTTGTTGCACCATGGATCTTTGTTAGTAGAATCTGAATTTAGTGTAGCTCTCCAGTGGTAGGAGGCACATAGTAGAGTCGACCAATACTGAAACCCTGTTTTTGGTGATGCCATTTTTTTCCACACTACGGAAGGCAAACCTAGTTGGGTATTCTTCATAAGTTAAGCTTCGGCCTTCTGGGAATGTCACATTTGATTTAAACCAAGACGTGAAAATTGTTTCAGCAAAATTTAAATCAGTTAGGATAGCTTCAATTTTGTCATTATCTCTATACGTCACAGAATTTTGACCCGGTAAATGATAATGTAGTCTCTCAACAGGTGGATCTATGAAATGTATATCGTAAGAGAATATCTTCCAGGAAGCCTCACTAGGTGATATGTAGCGACATGCATAATACATCTTTATCTCATCAACATTGTTGTCTAATAAGACGTTGGTGTTTCTTTCATATAGTGTTGTCGTTACATGATCATTTCCTTTGTTTATATATTTAATGAGATACTTGATAGAAGATGACTGGTTGCATACTTCAATATTGAGATGGGATTGATATTTGAGTAGCAAAACTGGATTGTGCGGTACAAAAAAATTATTATCCAAATCAACTCCAATTTTATAGATTGTTCTTGCATCATCACTTCTACGATAGATGACATAGACGTCATCATTTACTGTTGTATCTCTGAAAACTTTCTTAGTAAAGTACTTAGAGAATTTTCCATTTTTCATACAAGTAGAAGAACGTTTGGCATCACCACACGGGCCATAGAGCATATAGTTGTTAATAGTTTCATGTAGCCTTGGGTAGGCATTTTTATCTGGAATCTCAGCGAACACCACTTTCTTAACATCTGATGGAGTGACAATTTTGTGTTCATGAAAAAGAAACAATAAAATGTGGACATGTGGCAAACCACGTTTCTGGAATTCAATGGTTTGAACAACTATAATGGAAATAAAATATAATACGTCTAGTTAGTATGAGATGATGTGAAAAGAAAGATTAAGGTATACATACTGAACTATAAAAAATGATATTATAAGGTAAACATATTAAACAATAAAAAATGAGCTTACCTTCCCTTGATTTCCAAAATATACAATGTTCTCTTAAATCTTTTAGAAGATGTTCAACATTTATATTGAATACCCGAGATAGTAATTGTGGACAGTCAACAGGATGAAGATTCTTTTCTAGAACAAATTGACTGATTTCATTCCACATTGGGTTACATGTAAATGTTAAGAAAAAATATAGATAACCTGCCCAATTACATATTGACATTGCATTTGGATAATTTTGAATCATATATATTGGACCAATAGTAAATGAAGAGGGCAAAATGATGTGCTTCCCACAAGAGGGCCCTTCTCGGTCACCTCGAAGGAATGCATCTTGCAATCCATTGTATAGGTCGACCCGCAGTCGCTTCTGGTTGAAACGAATATATGATAGTCTCTGAGACTCAATCATTCTGTAAGCATCGACGAAAAATTGTTGCAGTAATCTTCTGGAATGTAGCAAAGTGTATGCTTCAATGTCACGGAACTTTAAGTGAAAAGAGAAGTATTCTCTCATTTTAACCTTTCTTATCTTAGCACTGGTTGTGAATGGAGTAGCGTGATGCATTACGTTTTCAACATATCCATCCTGGCCACTAGGGAAAATCAATGGATACTGTAATGGCAGATATAAAGGGTGAAGCACATCAATTCGTTGTAATGTACCACATTTGGTTTGAATGATGATGTCACGTTCTTGGTTTAGGTCTTCAATATCACCGACAATAAGCATGGAAATTTCAGATATGGTCGGTAAGTTATGTGTAGCATCATTTGTTTGTCTTCTTTTAAGGAGGCGAAGCTTTAAGTTAGGTACATCTTCATGATTAAGGACATCTTTTGCTGATATGAATTTTTGAGCTAAAGCATTGACTTCATGTAGCATTTGTTGCAAATTCTCAACAACATTGAAGGTAATAATTGAGTGAAGATTTTTTCCATCAAAGCTGGAAGACAATTTTGTATCAGAAATATATAACGAAAAGTATGACATTGATATTCATAGCATTGGATTTGATAATTACCTCATACTACTAACTCTATTCTGGCACTCATGTTCTGTGTCAAACAAATAAAGTTGGGAAAACTTTGGGGGTTGTCCTTCTACTAGACACAAACTACCTACGCGATGGTAGTTTTGTCTATTAAGTCTGAATATAGTTGGGGCTCTACCATTGTTCAATGACCTATCAACCTTCCCACCCATAGACATGAATGCAAACATAGAATTATAAAGATGCATATGTTCTTGGAAAGCTCGTGCTTGGGATGAAGTTCTATTCAAATCTAAAATACATAGGTTTGAAGGAGGTGAAGGGAGTAAATCCAATGTAATCTTGCCCATCGAGCAGGATAGATCAAATCGTCGGGTTTGTTGGTTGTTACATTTCCTATTTCACTCGTCATACCACATAATAGACTTACAGTATTGGAATATATAAGTGGGGTCTCCAATAACGGAGTAACCTGATAGATGGGAAAAAAAGTATAAAAAGAATATACTCATTCTGGAGAGAAGATCAGTGAATGACATTTCATTAATGATATTAAGAATGCATAATTATTATAAACAAAAACATGTGTTCTCCGCTTTCTCTATTTCAATAGAGTTTCCTGCAGAAGTTGATGAAATGTAAATATGGTGTGTCCTAACCTGTATATTTATTACTAAGTAAATATCAATTTGTTAGTCAACAAACCTGTGGTGTTTTCAGTTGTGCTGACGAAATCAGTAATGTTTGAAGACGATGCTGAAAAATGTTTAGGGAAATATTGTTGAATAGAATATCACGGTTAAGAAAGTGTAAGCATTTATAATAAACAAATGAAGAAATCTATATTAATACAGAAATAACTTATAACATACCTATCATTGATGAATTAGTGTACTTTGGTTCATTCATATTTGGAAGACAGAAGTTGTACATAGAGTACAGAGTAAGAAATGAAATTTAATTGACATGTTTAGGCATATCTTAGGGTATCAATAATGCATACTCTTTCGAGTTGAGTACTACAGATTTAGTGTGACTGTTGTCCTCATTTAATAGACCTAAAGTGAAAAAACAGTTACTGAAGTGTTAGATCCCCACTAATAAAATGGTTGATCCAATGTATGGTCATATCAGACTTATTGTAAGGTACAGGGGAGAGGGTTTGATGTCTTTGTTTCCGATTGTTTTTTCCATCAGAAAGGGCTGACTCGCTACGAATTGAATTTAGTACTACGGATGAATAAGTAATCCACGATGAGTAGTTTATGTTATATGGAATCAGTAAGCATTGGCTTGAAATTCACACACAAAAATACCATTAACAGATAGAGGTGATAATGGTAATCGTCGGACTGTATGTAGAATGTCAGTTGTTGAAACAGGATGACTAATTGGAGTACCGTTGCACACTGTAGCAGGAATTGGAGTACCTAAAGTACATGATAGAATTGTTATTATAACAATCGACATGAAATTAATATAATGATAGAAACAGAGTTATTAGTTATGTTATTATAAAAAAACTACTCACAATTTTTTTGACGTTGTTGCATGAGTAGTCTTCTGTAGATCCTTGAGTCTCTAGAGTTTGAAGGGGAATGCATGGTTGTGTGTGTTTTCTTTTTATATAATTGTCAAGGTGGCATGGTAAATATTTTATTAATAGATGATAATTGAATATAAAATGCTTATCAATAGGAAGACAACAAAAATATTGAAGGTAATGTTTAAAACATTAATATGAACACAATAGACAGGTAAATGATTCATAGAGCACAGATACATTAAAATAAAAATATTCAATATAATTAGTATGTAACGGTAAAAATAATGTAAAAATAATGCTTTTAAAGTAAATTTATTAAGCGATACCTGTGTGACACGATTTGATGCCCTTAAGATGAAAGATGCAAAAGGTTGTTGTCAAAGTAGTAGTATATTATCGCCGAGAAGACTTGAGCTATATGTGTTGAGTTTCAACAAAGGAATGGAGAAAGGAAATATGTCACGTATCTGAACGCTGCCTACAACAAATAGCTGTTATGAAACAGTACAGTGAAAGCCAATAAATATGTAATGACTGTAACTTTCAGTGTCATGTGGAAATGATATTTCAATTTACTTGAAATGAAATAAATTACGCAATTAATGGTGAGTGGATAATAAAATAAGAAACTATTGTACAGTTTCTTCCATATTATTATCAAAATATAAGTCGTTAGTATATGCGGTTATATATTGTAAAATGTAGGGGCCTGATACTATAGGTTGATAAAATGAGTAAAGCGGGGATAAAAAACAGACCCAATCAAAGCACCTAAATGCCAGAAGTAAAACATGACGTATGATGCAGGGTAGGTATGTGTGGTTATATATTGTAGAAAGAATATGCCTTAAACTTTTTGGTTGATAATCTGTGAAAAGTGGGGCTAAAAAATAGATAGTCAATCAAAGCACCAAAATGCCGGAAGAAGAACATGACGTATGAGGTAGGGTTGGTACTGAGTTAGCGTTAGTACAATTGCAGGAAATATATCATAGATGCAGTGCGAGGTGAAAGAGAATACATTACATCGATAGTAGTCAACGGATGAGTACTGGTATGTTGCGGAAAACCAATTCCCGAAAGAACTCCTGATTCAACTAACAATTGCAGTGAAAGGAAAATGCAACAAACAGGATGATGAAGAACACGTCGCACTGCCTGGCCCCGGAAGCAGTAACCTGGCGTTGTTTTCTTCTGAAACAGATACCCTGAAAGTTAGAGAGCCAGGTTAAAATACCTGGACATCGAAAGAAATAATTGAACCGCACTGAACGACGGATCGGTACGAAGGACCTCTTAATCACGGGTTTACAGAAACCCTAGACGTGAGAACAGATAATCCGCACTGGCGACTTCAGCGCATAACCTATGGATTTGTTATACAGAAGAAAAACAGAACCTATTTGTGAGTTAAGAGCGTAACCTCTGGATTTGTGATACCGAATAATGAGAAATTGTAGCCGCGATTTTTTCGATGAATGGGTCATCTACTCTTCCGATGTCTGCGAGGCTAAGCCGGTGGACGTCTTCGAGATCGGAGATGGTAACTCAGATGATGAAGCGGGAGGTGAATTAGCTGTAGAGGAACACGAGGAATGGGCTGAGCAAATGGAAGTTGAGGAAACCCTAATGCCGGAGGATGTGAAGAAGGAGCGGCTGTAATTTTTTGTGTTCGGGTGGAGATATTTTTGGAGGAGGGTCGCGAGCCGGGAGGGGTAAAATTGGGAAAGAAAAAAAAAATAGGAGATGTGGTGTATTGTGGAGTGGACACGTTAGCCGGGAGGTACCTATAATTAGAATGTATAGTAGATGCCTTCCATGTTTGGAATGACCCAAACAAACTATTTACATGAAGCAAATAAATATTTTTAAAAATTATTTGGGATTTTTTTTCCAGAACAATGAGGTTTTACAATTATGAATAGAAGAGGAGAGGGGGATCTTTTTGTAAGTAGTGGAGAGGGCGTACATGGATTTTAGAAAAGAATAATGTGTAGACTCATCTTCAACATTCCACATGTATCAAAATTTATACATTATCAAAAATAAAAATTATATAAGGTCTAAATATGTCCATACAAAGGGATTTTTACAATTTTCTACTTCATTTTACCCCTTTTATTTTTTAGTTTAATAGCCTAGTTAACCAATTTTAATTGTATCTGTGTTAATTAATTATTAACTTTTAATTATTCATTTTGACAAAAAATAAGTTAATATTATTATATATGGTTAATTATTATGATTCCATATACTTAATCCATTTTTCCAAAAAAAATCACATAAGTAATAATATTTAATTTAAATTTAAATGTGCGGACATGATGAAATAATGGTATTCTAAAGAAAAAATTATCATAAGTATAGAATTTATTAATGTAAAATGGAAATATGATTTTGTTTCCAATAAACTATATTTTATTAATAAATATAAAAAAATAATGTTTTTTTATGACAATTTTTAAAAAATGAATTTTATAATTTTTTTAATAAGAATATTTGTTTTAAAAAAAATTCATTTTGATATATTTCGTTAAAAAAACAACCTTCTCAAAAGTCATCAAAAATTCACTCAAAGAAAATTTTTACATGTAGATTTCAAAAATGAATTCCCTTTTTTACATAATTGTTCTAAATGTGGAAAAAATTTATATATAATATATATTTTTTAAAAAAACTTTTTTATAATAAAGTGTTTTTGAAACATATTAGGACATCACTAAAAAATGTTTAATGTTATATTAATATGTTTCATTTACAAAAAACCATTTTTTATAACATTTAGCTTATTTTTATTGTTATTCATTCCACCATGTTTAACAAATATGTTATCTTAGTGTCGTTTAAATAATAATTGTAATAATATGTCACAATTTGATAAAAATAAATGTTGCATGTAATGAAAGCTATCGAAGAAACTAAATTAATTTGAAAACAATTTCTTCAAATCTTCTAGTTTCACAAAATGAAAAACAATTTATATCCATCAATGAAATGAAGTCTATTTTTATAAAAAACTTATTTTCATTCCCTTATGAAAATATGGTTATTAAAATCAAAGTGAAAATATTATTTTAAAAAACTAACCAAATCAGAATAAAATTAATGAGTTTCTTTAGAGGTTGAACATAATATTTCATTATTAAATATATAATCATGATCCATCCTGATAAAAAATACACAGAACTCTTTACCTTGTATCTAATTTAATTTATATGTCTATTTAACCTCTTAAAAAATAAAAATTGGTTTAATTTTCATATTATTCTTGAATCATACATATATATATCAAACTGTATAAAATTTATTTTTATATTTTATCAATTATTTATTAACAATTCTTGGTGATAATTTTTTTGTTTTTCATGTTTGTTTAGGTCTATTAGTTTTGGTACATGTATACTGATCATAGTTTCATAATTTTTAGAAAAATATTCATGGTATAAATATTATATATAATAATTATATATATTTATAGTCATCTATAAAATTGATGGAATGAAAAATAATTACATCGTTCATGTAGACGATATGCGGTACATATGAATGAATGGTGTTTAGAATTTTCATTGGATGGAACAAAATAAATGTAAATATTAATTTAACATTAAAATTCCATTATAGTATCATATATATCATATATTTTCATAATATTAATCCTAAACTCCATCCAAGTAATATATAAATGAAAAATAAAACACATCACTTTGTGGATGTGGTTGTCTGCAAGTATGTAATAGTGATGTTATTATTTCCCAAATGATTGGATGGTAAGAATGTAGATATGATAATATAATTATAAAAATATAATTATGTCATTATTATTAGATATAAACATTAATCCCATCACAATTACCATCTATAAAAGTCAGTGATGAAAAAGTAATTGAATCTTTACATGGAGATGATAAGTCGTATGTATGCGTGAACGATAGATTCACGTCCCATTTTATTGTAAAAAGGATTTATAATCTTTATTTAACAATAATAAGAAAATATTAAATATATTTATAACACTTAATTTTTTATTTATTGAAAAATATATAATATTTAGGGGAGGTAAAAAAACTACATAATATAATGTGATTAATAAAGACGACTACCTCTTCTTTGAAGTTACTCATTTATATCTTTTTTTAAAGGGATCTATAGTGTATCACATGGGATGAAAACCCCTAAATAATTTGTATAGGGAAGTTTATAATGGAAATATGAAGAGTTTGGTTGAGCTATATGGCTTAATGTGGTGGGATGAAGAGAAAGTAGGGTGCCCTTTTATAATTGAGGGGTGAGGCACTCTTGGAATTTCTTAAATTAGAATATTAATATAAAATAATTTTTATCTATAATTGCTGAAAATATAAAATATTAAAATATAATATGATTATGAGTCTAAACACTCTCATCCAATAAAATTTAGAAACGTGTGGATCACATTTTTTCATTATTGTTTATTTTTAACCCCCGCTAATCATTTTGGAAATTTCCTTAATGTTAAATTTAAATATCCATTAAGGGTTAATAATGATACCCTAAAATGAAAAAAGAGCCTTATTCGGACGATTTCTAATGTTTAAACCCATATCGAATTAATATTTACAAATCTAATATTTTTTTAAAAAAATATATCATTTAGTACAATATTATTTATTATAAAATTTCATAAATTACATTTTTAATACTATTCCTTTAATTTTAATTGAAATTCATCAAGACAAAGTAAGATTTAAATATAATGATATATATCCTCTCTAATATTCTATATAGATCTATAAATTCTTGGGAAGTGTTAAATAATTCAAATAATATCTATTTTAATATTTATAATATCATCACATTTATTTTTTATTAAATTGATATGTAATGCATCAGTGTTTCATAAGAAATTGTAGTCATTAGAAAATTACTAAAAATTAAAATTAAATTCATATCAACAAATTAATTTCATTATACTCAATATAAACACTTATAATAATTAATAAATATATTTTGTCCAAATATACACACATAAGAGGTATTGATGTCAATGATAGTGGAATTTTGTAATATTCTTTCAATTAAATATTATATTGGTCATTTTCCCAGATAATTGTCCACTATACTAACCAATTTTTACCATATGGTGATAAGGGTAAAATTCACTTCCAAAAATAACAATACAGATGAATAATTATGGTATTACAATTTATTTGTATCTTAGATTAACACAATTTATCGTATACCAAGGAATATCATGTTACAATGCTATTTAAATTTCTAAAAAATAAATATTGCCTACTTTTTAATTTGAACTACTTAATTAAAAATATGTAATTTATTTTATCTAATTTAATACCTATATATTTATAAAATTAATTTTAATGCTATTTTGAACAATCTGATGAAAACAACTTTTTTTAAATACATTTTTCGTAAAACCCTGAATTTAGTATTATCTTGTGAATAATAAAAAATATTATATGTATATAAAAAAATTATAGAATTTTTAATATATAAATTTCTTTAAAATAATTGATTAATATTCATAAATTTTATTAATTAAGATAAAAATATATTGTGCACATAAAAAATAGTTTTTTAGAAAAACACCTTCTTTATATTCAATTGATTCTTATTTTCAATTATAATTAATATATAACAAATTTATTAATTTTAAATATTTTTAAAATTTACATTTTCATAGTTTAGATTCCCATTTTCATACTCGCTAATCCAACTAATTTTTTAAAATAATATTTTAACAGTATATCATGATTTGTATAAACCCATAGTTAGGTGTTACACAAGCTATCAAATAAATTAAATTTATTTGAAAAACCATTTCATAAAATATAAGGGGGTTAATGTATGTATCAAACTAACCATTTCTAGAAAACAGTCAAATATAATTCCAAAATCCTTGATTTTAAACTTATAGGTAATGGTTATGAATGAGTGACCTTAAAATCAACTAATAGTTCTCCTTACATTACCTTAAATAGTTTGATGTGTCTTATTAATAAACACTAATAATGTTATTTATAATTTTTTACATATGAATGTGTTGGAATCCCTTTAAATTGAATAATACTAGCATAAGGAGAATTAAATTCTTCCTCGGATTGAGGTAAATTCTATATTTCCTATTGGTATTCCTCTAAAACATAGTTTCCCTAATAAGTAAGAGATTTATTGTGGCATCTGATATATACTGATGGTAAAAATTATGGTGAGTTTCTAATACGTACAAATGGTATTTTTAATAGGCAACAATTGATAAATATATATTTCACACAACAAACATATTTTTTAATGGATCAATATTATATTGGTCACCATTCCTATAAAAGTATTTTGAAGGGACTGATGAAAATATCTTAAATCTGTGAGAGACACTCAATGTTGGTGCTCATTGACCAAATAGAGAACATTGATATTGAATTCCTATTATCTTATTCAATTATCATTCCATGATTTCACAAGTAAATTTTCAATGACATCATTCCTTTTTTATTTGGCATGTGATGAATCAAAAGACAAATATTCAGGTCTGTAAGGGTTTTGTTGGAAATGAAATACTAAACCAAAAGTGAATCCTTTAATAATTAAATTTTTCAATAAATTATACAATTTATTTATAATTTTTTACTATGTTTTCTTATTGGTTATTAGTGAAACCCAATGGTTTTATAACAATTTTTCATAACAAACTTTGATAAAAAAATGGAATCCTCAAAATGTAATAGATTCACCACAGCCAAAGTGGTACTATTCCAACCACAAATATATTATGGGAAATCCATCAATAGATAGAGAATTTATAGTTATCTCATCACTTATGTTCAATAAAGGAACATGTTTTTTCATTTACCCCCTCCAAAATATTTGGAAGCTTATCCTCAAGGCATAAAAATTCCCATCATCCATACTTCACATAAGTGGATCATGAGGTTGAGGTTTCCCTTTTAACTATCCAAAATCCACCTAAGATGACTCCTACTAATTATTTTCAACATCGATGTTTCATGAATCCAATCAATTATGATTCTATATAATAGGTATCTCAATATATGTTGGTCCTATATATTTATTCATGGGTAATTGGAAGGTGAACTATCTCTATGAAATAAGACCATAATAGTCAAGGATAAGTCCAATATTCTTATAATTAAACACGCATCCTATCAATATACTCTGATAGTAGTCAAGGATCATGATTATACCCTATCCCCTTCTCATGAAACCTATCAGTTCATTCTAGTGGAATTAATATAATCTTATAGACATATTTCATTTGTAGTTAAGGAGAAATACCATATTTTTAATCCCATGAGTGAAGTTTATAATTATATCCCAACAGAAAACATTGTGTAGTAGAGAGATCAAATCAATAATTACCTTAATTTATAAGATCATATTGCTATTATCATGAAAAAATCTATTTAGAATATTTTATCTACAATAGAGGGGAATAATTATTTAAATACCCATGATTGATGTAAATTGACATTACATAACATTTGCAGAATACCTAGACATTATAAAAACATACACCCATAAACTATATTAGTTTAGTGTCTTTGGATACTTGGAACACAATATTATAACCTTTTTGAATGATCTTCAACATCTCTCACAAAGACCATCCCTTTTAGATTTCCTATCTAAAAAAATTCATTATGTACTATGCAAAATAAAACATATAAGAGTCATCTCATATTCATAGTAAGAGTAAAGAAGGATAAAATTAAACAAAACATAAACCTAATAATATAAATACATATACATAAATTTTGAATATAAAAATATTGGGCAATGAAATAAATCATGGTAGTTTATATGTCATAACTCATAAAATGACACAAACCATTATAAAATATCATTGTAATAAAAAATGTTATTGTGTATAACACATATGTATATAAAATCATTTCAATATTATCCATGTCTCATTTCCATGACCATCATAGCTACTATTTGAGATTTACTTGGGATTTCATCCATGTATTACTAAACCGGATTTACTTTCCGTACTATCCCTATTTTACTGAACAAGATTTACTTTCTATTTCACACATTTATATCTCTTGAGATATAAATCTTTAACCAATTCATTGGAAGAAGATATAGGTCACACCCATCACATAATGAATCTTATTCATATGTGTGCAACAAAAATAGAAATCATTCATCATAGCATAACCCATGGATTAAAATGGGTTTTTGTAGCCTCATTCTATCATGATACATATAAAAAAATGTATTTGATAAAAATAATTCCATCATAAACAAAATAAAATCAATGTAATAATAATGATATAAAAATTACACTATTTAAATAATTCTTTCACAAGAGGAAATTAATATAAATAAAACCCTATATATTAATTATTGATGAAAATATCACATCTTCTTCAAAAGTGATTTCATTTCTCAAAGTGACTCTTATTTTAAGAGAAAATAATTTATTAAAAAATATACATGAAATTTTATAAAGGAAGATTCATGTAAATAAGGTATTGTGAATCTATTAAAATATGTTCATGGAATATAAGTTAAAAACCATTCTTCTTGTACATTTTCATAAAATTTAAAAAAATTCCTCTTAGGGAAAACAAAAGAATGATTCCTTTAAAACCATGTAGTAAAAAGATAAAAATGGTTAGTAATGAATTTAAAAATCCATATGATAATAGTAAACCACATTATGAAATAATTATAAAACATGTACATGGATGATAAATAAACCCCAGTAAATACTTCTGTATAAACAATCTCAAAAAATAATAAGATTGTGAATTTATCCCATACAAATTTATAATCAGTAGAATTGTATGCATCATAAAATAAATAAAATTATATGAAATTATAATTAACATAACCAAAATAAAAATAATTATAAAAACATTCATGGTCAACATAAACACCAGACAAAATAAATAGGTTTTGTATAATGCATATGCCCCACAGAAATAAACGTTTTACAAAATATTCACTTACAATAGGTTCTCTATTGTCTATATATATCTTAACCTCATATAAAATGTTTTAAATTATCTAATTTACTTATTAAAGAATCATATTAATGTGTATGATATCATATATGATAATATTATCATCTCTTTGGTAATAATAATTCATTATTACTCATTATTTGTGTATTAACTACTTCTTTTCCTGTTGCATATATTATCAAATAAGTACGGGTTCACCCTATTTGGTCATAATTATATCATTCCAAAATTATCATAACATAATAGATATCAAATATATTTCTTATCTACATTTTTTTAATCATTATTTAATGGATATCATGTCGAATGAATTGCATCGCATCGTGGAGACGTTAGGCCTTATGTACGCAGGAGCGATGATATCATTATGATAATAATGAAATGGTATCAAATTTTATGGTATGTATATTATTTCATAATAAATAAATTTTTATAATAATCATATATAGTTATTATATCCATCAAAATACACATCTAAGTAAACTGTAGGTGAAAAATAAATTATTCCCCTACGTGGAGACGGTAAGCCGTACCTACGCACATATGGTGATTTCATTTTTCATAGGATGGATAGATGGTGAAATATGATTGTTCAATAACATTGATAAAATCTCATTACAAAATTGATAATTTATTCAATAACTTATAATGGAAATAACTCATGATGATGAATTAGAAAAAGAAATAATTTGAAGTAATTGGTAGAGGAAATTACCTCTTTTTCAGCGGGAACCCTCTAGTTTTCCTATTAAATGCACTAGATTTGGTATTTTGAGATGACCAAAACCTCAAAAATGGGACTAAAGAAGATGATAAGGTAAATTTTTTGGGGATGGTTGATCTAAAAGGCTCATTGTAAATTAAAATTGTGGGGGGTGGATATGCCTTTTATAATTGAGGTTAGAGGCACATTTAGAATCTCCAAAAATATTAATTTATAATAAAATAAAAAAGCATCTAAAAACCTAAAAAATGACATAGTTTAAAATATGAGATGATATAATGTTTTAATATCATAAAAAAAATAAATTTTGGGCATGTTTTTATGTTAATTTAAACATATTATGTTTAATTTAACACTTAGATGTTCTATTTCATTTTAACAAGTGTAACAATTATTTCACTATTTAAATGGTTAAATATTTACTTATTTTATGTAAAATATTTGATAAATAAATATATTATGTCATATCAGACCATAAAATAAAAATTATATATATTTTAAAAATGTTTTATGATTTTTAAATAATTTAATAAAATGTTGTTTTGACAAAACAATAACAGTGTAAATTTTGACACCATTCAATTCATCGATTTTTCAAATTATCAATATATTATTTTGTTCATTGAAAAAAATATTTCATAATATCCCAATTGGGTAAAAGAATTCTATATAATTTATTATATACATTAATTATCCCATAGAATATTAATTCTAATATTTTTATAACATTAATTTGATATTTCCATTAATAAAGTAATTATTGCAACTATATTGTGTAATTATATAATATTAATTTTTTTTGAATAAAATATGATAAAATACTATAATTATTTTAAATATAATATATTTAATAATAATATATTTAGTCGAATTAATCTTTAGTAAAATCCAATATTTAAATTATTATACTTATTCAATTATGGATGTGACTATTATAACATCACTTTAAATAAAATAATATAAGTGTCACAATCTTTTCTATAAGACTCTAAATTGCTAATAACTATATCTTTGGATGGATATGATGTACATATAATCTAAAAATAATATTTTTTTCATGTTTTTTGGTCTTTTATTTTTATTATAAATTTAATTAAATTTAGTTTATTGACTTTTCGTCAATTAAATAATTTCTACATCATAAATATATAAACCTTTAATGTAATTATTTCATTCCAAAAAATAAAAAATAATTTACCATGATAAATAAAAATATTTTATATTTAAAACTAATATTTATATATTAACTTATCTTCTGCATAACCCTATTTTAAAAATGATATATTATTTAATATGTAGACGTGAAATCTTTAAGTTTTCACTAAATAAAATGTTATAAATATCATTATATCTCCCAAATGGACCAAAAACATCAAAAATATATTTATATTTGGTAAATATGTTTACTAAGTTAAATAGAAACATTTATATTCATTGAGACCACCCATTTTTTCAAATGTGGACACATAATAGAAATTAATGACAAAGAAAATGACACTTTGTGTCTTTCTTTGATTTAATTATTATTTAAGTTGTTTTCATGGAAAGGTTTCCATTAAATGACATAATTTAGATACTTATGTGTTAAGGGTACAATTATATTCATAAAATAAATTTTTTCCATTTTTGGTCGTTTTATAGTGATTATATTTTTATTTTTAACCTAAATTAACTAATTTACCCTTTACAATGGCAACAAAATTAACCTTGGTTACTATTTATATTTGAAAAAACGGGTCATATTTAAAAAAATTGGACTCCTAAATCTTAATTATTCCTTCATTTGTTCATAATTCAAAACATAGAATTTCTATAATTAAATTTAAAATAAAATCGGCAATGTCGCGAAAAAAATTGTTTCTTTGGAAAAATGAATGTTTTTAAATGGTAAATGTTTTTATAATAAATTCATGTATAATATAATTTTAAAAACCCATAATTGGATAAAAATGATCCATTAAAAATTTAAAACTAATCCAGAACATAATTTTTCAATCTAATGACTTTAAAAGAAAATATGTTTTCAATAAAAATCAGTATTTTCACTACTCATCCCAAAATCAAATTTCACAGAAAAATTACAAAATTTCAACCGAAGTAAATTATTATATTTTTAATTAAAATAATAAATTTATATTGGAATAATAAATAATATAAATTTTAAATAACTAGATTTAAAATTAGCGGGCCATCAAAAGGCATCAAAAATCCATTTATTGGAAAAATACATCTTTTATCTAAAAATTTTATTTTGATCTTATATCATATCTATTATAGATATAAGATAAATTTTAAACATTATAATGAAAATATTACATATATTTTTCATTAATAAAATCTATCAAGAGTGATTTTATTATTTTATAGACTAACTTATTTTCATTTAAATAGTTTTTCAAATTAATGTTAATATTATTCATACCCTCAGTTATAATGACATTGTTTTAATATTTAGTTTTTCACATAAAATCATTCTTACATGAAATTAATTCTATAAAATGTACATGAATTTTTGTATAAAAAAATCCAATCATATAATTGTGTATACCGTAAGCTAAGACGATGTTGCGGATAACACACGATTATATTTGTGTAGTGTACAACATAGGACATCGAAAAAATAAAGTCTATCTCACAAAAATATTACGGTGTTACAAATTATATCCTTATTTATTTCATAAGGAAAATAAAAAATATCTTATTAGTATGCACATAAGTCCAATAAGGAATATATTCCTACTAAAAAATTCAATGAATCATTCACTATACTATAGAGACTAATAATGAGAGGGCTCATATTCATACTATAATTCCATAGGATCAGTTTCATAACCCATTAATAATTGAAGAATATGATCAATATCATAATAAATTTCAATTATTTTTTATCATAATATCTCAATAACCTCTTTATGGTAGTCACATATCGCATCCAGTTTTATAAGAACACGGTTTGGTATTTGGGAATTTATTTAGAAGAAGGATTATATTTCTACTTCTATTTAGTCCAAGGAATATTGTTAGCATATACAAATAGTAATGAAGAGTGGGGTTAATATTCCATCTCATTATGAAGAAACTCATCATTATATTCCAATTATGTTTAAAGAGTAGGTTCATATTCATACATAGTCTTAGGAAGGTTTGTGACGTCTCGACCCAGGTTCTACACACTGGTGCCCTGATCTAGTTGATCACATGACCTCAAGAATGCCTCCCCATTTGGTATAGTATAGCGTCTAGTAGAAAGGGTGTAATATCAATCATGTATATACTATACCCTCTTTAGCAAAATAACAAACAATAGACTAAATAAATAATATCCAAATGATATAACTAAATAACCAGACAAAACAAGTATCATGTGATGACTAAATGATGGATAAAATATACAAACTAAAATAGAATACATGTCATTTCAAGTAAGTTCCAAGTGTAAAATAAAAAACCCAAAGGGATGACGCTAACAACTCCAAGAGTGTCCGACAATAGGCATGGTTACCTAATCCTTGATTCATCTCATCTAATCCAACTATCATAAGTATCTTACCCTTATATTATCCTATAACCAGGAAATATAGTTGGGTACATATTAGGAAGATTGAGTGCGGTGGTAGTAAAACTAAGTAGGACACCATAAAGAATGTATAAAAAATTATCAAGTCTGATACATCGTATATTGTTTTATAAATAATAAAATACAAGAAATATAGTAAATTGTATTCTTTTATTCAATTACTCTTTTTTTAACGACATATCATCCTCGGGTTCTTGAGGAGACCTGAACCTCAATACGTATTTAGGATTAAGCCAGAGATTGAACCTTATTACATATTCAATTCACAATTCGTTTCATTAAATGGGCATTCATTACTCATTTTATATTATTTTGGCCTGGGATGATACTAACCAGTCTATAACTGTAATTAGATAAAACCTTGAAATATCCATAATTAAGAGATCATAATGTAAATGATACTCCTCAAACTCGAGTGAACACTCCTTGCACAAAAATATGTCTCTCAGTTGTACTCCAATGGGGTATCTATTTTCACCACCCAACTCAGGAAATCTTCCATTTGGATAAAACCATTCACATGTTGTAATGATATGTAAGAATCAATGGAACCTGAACAAAATAAAAACCTATAATGCATAGAATTTTCAAGAATAATACCTCTTATTATCAATATTCAAACCCTCTATCCACATGTGTGGGATGAATGTAATTCAACTACCCTTCACCTCTTCAATGTGATTGAATCTGAGTCCCATGTGATTTACCACTCTACTGATATAGGTTATGTTTATAAGGAAAACCATACCCACTACATATATCACCATGTCTAGTAGAACTCCAATTTCCATACTCATACTATGTAGAAGAACTCCTTCTCACACTCTAATTTTGTCATGCTACTCGATCATTACCCATCTATCATGTGCTACTACAAAACATATATAGATTTATATTCTTGTGGCATCCCCAGTATCCTATCAGTGGTTGGAGGAACTATCTTGGGAAGTTTCATGACCTACCACACAAGTGAAAAATTATTCGTGTAATGTAATATAGGGCTGACAGTTACCCTAAAATACTTTTTTTTCAATCACCCTGAATAACATTCTTAATGCAACTCTTCTTTCTCTCAGAAGTTGTACCTCCTAAATATCAAGAAGAAACCCCCTATCATCTAATAGATTCCTCCTTTATGATCCCTTGAATATGAGAGCCTAATTCACAACTTCTAAAAACATATTCAGCCTAAATATATTCACCTGGGACATAATTTCCCATTTATTCCCATCCTCAAACCCTTTACCATTGTAGCCCTGTCTGCTTCCAATGATTTAGGAAAGCCCTAAAAATATATAAATCATCCTTCATATTCCATCATAAATATAATTATGACACCCTAATATTTTTATGATATATATATTTTTAAAATATTTTTTTCATTGATGTGTTTTGTTACACAGAACACTGTCTTTGATTTCATTACATGCGCTAGATAGTTTCTAGGAAACATATTTTTGTAATTAAAATTATTTAACCAATAAAAATATAACCTATCCATTATAATTGTCGGTTTTAATAGGATTAACAGAATTATAAAATTATGGTTTACGAATGTCTATATAATTAATTAAACAATTAATTATAAATGAATGTAAACCCATTTTTAAAAGAGAGGAATTAATTTACTGAAAAATTATTTTAATGTGAACATGTATGTTTTATACCAGTAAATAAACAAATAAATATTGTTGAATTATATTAATGAAATATATATATAATATATTCAACCTAATATTTAATATTAAACTTATGTGTTTTCAAGACATGATATAAGAACAAAACCAACCTTAATTATGAAATATTATTTTTCTAAAAAGTAGTTCTACCATTTTTTGATGATTCACTTGTGATAAATCTAGTTTCGAAAATTTTATAAATTATATAAATTTTATTTGAAAAATAAATATGTTCTTTAAAATCATAGTATCAGAATTTACTTTGGTTGAAAATTTGTTGTTTTTTTGATAATATTCATTTTTTATGATTAGTTAAAAAATAATGTATTTTGATTAAAAATTTTATTTTCATCTGATTTATTTATACTATTATATTATATTTTAAGATTTTTTAACATATAATTTGATCATTAGTTTTTAGTTAATCCAACTATGTTCGTTGTAATTAATTTAACATTGAATTCGGATATAAAAATATTTCATTCTTTTAAACGTTTTTCACTTTAAAACCCCATTTTGTTTATCTTTAAACGGGATTAATTTTTAATTATTTTCTAAAAATTAAATGATTGGAATTTTCAAAAATTGGTTCCATATTTGGAATTACATGATCTATATTTAGTAAATTGGTCCATTTTATTTTTGGAAAAAATATGAATAATAAATTTTTAATTTTTATTACCAGGATTAATGGTAAATCGGGTAATTAAGGAATAAAATAATATTATAAATATTATAAAATTTCACTAAATTTTTCCCAAACTTTATTACATGAAGTTAATTCAACCCGTAACACATAATTATATAAATTGAATAATTTAACTACACAATTTCCATGAATATAAATTGGATATTATTAAACTCAAAGAGAGTAACAAGATGTCGCACTCTTACATTTAATTATTATAATATTTTTAATACATGTTCAAATAAAATATTTTTTAATGACCCAAATTTTCAAAATAAGTATATAGCATTAGTTTTTTATTTGAATCCTTTTTTTAATATTGTTAAATGTTTATTATGGCCTAAGGAAGGTCATAAAAGCATATGGGGCTTGTTTGGAGCACGAAGCTTTGGAAAAATGGGATGCAGACTGGGTCGCGTTATTCGGTTAAACCATGCATCCCAAGCTCCTTGATTTGTCTGAAACCATGCAGTTATAGAAAAATGCACCTATGGGACACTGTTTTTTTCCATAACCGTTAGAGATAAGGTGCATCAACATGATAACCTTATATGTTTTCAGAAGTGGGATTTTCAATGGTTGGTGCATGGTTTGGGTAACCGTGCACTATAACCATGCACATTTTTTCCTTAAGCATAGTATGTAGCATGTTTTTTGCATGATATGATCAAATAGTGTGAGAAAAATATTTATCCCCTAATGTTGGTGACAATTTATGATTTTTACCTCAACTTAACGTTTTAGAATTTTATCCTCATTTGGTTTTCGAGTGGCTAAAATGCTGGTTTAATCATCTTTGAGCACCAAAGCACCAAACCCTATCCGTTGACATATGTCTTCCATGTGGTGTCCAACATTAAATATATATAAATTTATAAATTCATATCATCAATTTCACCAAGTATCTCATATCTTGTAAATTTATTTCTTTCCATCTATTATGCTATTTAGATGCACTCTCATATGCCATATTTTCAATGTGTTGGACTGTTTGTTATATCTCTCCTACCCTCCTTCAAATATGAGGTTGATATTGCATGAGCATTGGTCTATTGTAATGATGTAGGTTGTCACATTTTTCCCCTATATTTTTTTTGTCATTCTTTAGTTATGTTTTTTTTTCATATGCCATCATTTTCTGATAATACCTAATACATTTATTCCATCATGTCTAATGAACCTTTTACCTAGATACATTTTAATTAAATCTTGTTGTGTGAGTTAGATCTTATACATAACATGTATGGTCATCCCACGGTCCTTCAAAATAGAATTGTGTTTTTGGCCAGTTGGTTAAAAATGCTTGAAGCACTTAATTAGAAATCAGTTTAAATTTTAAAAGATATCTCACTTGAGAAAATTTTATTGAATTAGACCTAAATAACCTCTTAGGTGTTTAGTACTCTTATAGATAGAATTTTACAAGTAGGCTTATGACATGTTGTCCCTAAAACCTACCATTGACACTTGAGATTTTATAATGGAATTTTTATGTTTTAAAGAATTAGATGGGTTGGTTATGTTGAATGGTCATTAATATATGTAATTTATAATTCATGTTGGTTGCTTCATATAAATTATGGTGTTTTAAATGGATTTGGTCATGAATAAATGAACACGTGAGAGGTATTGCCTCATATGTTATTTGTATGAACATGAATATTTCTTATTAATATTTAAGGTCATTCTAAACATATTACAATAGAGGTTTTCCTCATATTGGATATTTAATATGAATACCCATTAATAGAGGCAATGTATGATAGTCAGTGTTGTTAATCCATGATGTAAATCACACTCCCTTACATCAGTTGTTGAGTTCATGGAATCCCACACCCGTGATACTATATGGTTGATGGGATTTTCGGACCAAGTTCCATTATTAGAGTGTATCCATGATGGATCACTCACTATCACATGTGTTTTAGTATAAAATTTATCACTCTTATTTGAATGTAGGTCATATACCATATTTCGTGATCTTCTTGGATAGTAAGACTGGTTATGGATGCTTGAGTTATCCCACAGTCCAATCCAAAAATATTATTCTAGGTATATGATCATAAGGAATCCTCACACACTTGGTCCATATAGGTACATCCTATATATAACCAATCTATATATTCCTATAAAGTATAACTATTTATATATATAGTGAATTGATCAGACATTCTAGCCATGATATGAAGATGATATTCCCTTTAGGTGTTTTTTATGAACCTGAGCGGTGAGTTATTTATTTATTCTGTATTTCATTAATTTATTTATTATACCTTCAAACTTCTTAGTTATGAAAACTACTCATATTACACATGGGCACCATTGAAAGTGGACTATAGAGATTTTTATCTCACACCCTACTTAGGATGCCTTTGGTACTTGAGAAGACTATATCTCTCTAGGTATTGATAAGGGAAAGGCCCCTACTAGAGGTTGTTGATTTTTTTACCTTGTTGGATCTCAAGGGTATACGATCAGGAATAGGCTCGATATTCGTGATTCTATATTGTCCTTTATTTTATTTTTTATAGTTTTTATAGCATTCCTTGCATCATGTATTAGAAAATTCATTAGAGGCTTTTGATATTAATATCAGTTGTTCGGTTATCTATTTTTTCTGCTTCTTACTTATTCAGTTATCTTTTTACACTTCCACATATTATTGATTATATTTGTCATATTATACTTATTTTTTTATTTTATATGTTTTTATCCATATTTATACTTTGACATGAGGGTGTAATCTCTACAATTATTCACTCTTACACCCACACATATAGTCTGCAGCCTCAAGCATATAGAGAGGCATGCTTTAGACCAGCTGAGCCAAAAGATTGTAGAACAGGTTAAGTGGACCATATTATGGGACATTAAAATGTGTAATTAGAGGGTTTCCATTCTTGATTTACTCTTTTGAGAAAAATAGATTAGAGATTGGGAACATTTGGGACTTGGTCATAAGCTTTTCTTGGGATTGTAAACCCATGTTTGGGGTAATGGTCGAGTTGCCTGAATTAAAATATAGGGTTTTTTTCATTTATTGTTGATATTATCCCACCATTGGGTGAAACACATGGTTTATGGTGTTACTAATATTGATTTTATTGAAATTATGAGTTTATTACTGTCACCTAATAAAATGGTGGTAATTCATTACATGCAACATTTTTAGGCACACTAAGGGAAATATTTCATGTATCTTCCCATGCCATGTATATTTTAATTATGCATTTTCCTATTATATTTTTATAGTTCCTTGTATATATATTTAATTGTGGTGGCACTTATTTTAGGTATTGGAAAACATAATATATAGTTAATGTGCATGCCTTAACCTGACCGTGTTTTCCTAAATTAGTTAAAGAAGACACATTATGAATTCAATTATGGAACATTGATCTACATACCATCAGTCTCATGAGATAGAATGTCTTATGGTGTCAGTAATGTTAATGCCATATTTTTTCATATGAATTACGTGACCTTATGGATTTGAACTGAAAATCCAATTAATCAATCCACCTAAAGTGAATGAATATTTGAAAACAATAATTTCAAAATGAATATTATTTCTAATTTGAAATGATCATTATATATATGTATGATATAGATACATAGACCTAGAACTAGTCAAAGAAGTTATTGGTTAGTAAATTTTGTCATTATTATGGCATGTGATATTCTGTTCTACCATTAGGACCTAGATTTTGAGTAGGCAGAGAGGTGTGATAGTTCTATAGGAAGTCTTTATAACTATCCTACTTTCCTATCTACAGTTTTTATACATTCTTAAATCTCTTCTAATGTGTTCATTTGACATTTTAGTGTCATGAAACCATGAATTCCGCCTATTGTAAACCCTGAAGGTGGTGATGACCAAGTACTTGGTGTGATAGGCTGTTAGCCGCCTGTGGTTCCTCTTGTAGAGCCACCTATGGCTCCTCTTACTATTCCAAATGTGGGATTTGATTCCCAATTTCGATATTATTTTCTACATATGCTTCAGAGTTTTCAAGGTGTAGTTTGACATTCCCCACGTATGGATGAGTTGAATCATGAATTCCATCAATAGAATCCTCCCAACTTTTGGGTTGATGGTGGACCTCATGTTGTGGACACATGGTGTGGGACTATATTTTATATATTGTATTATATTGAGGTTCCTCTAGAGAATAGGATCAATCTAGAATCATATATACATTAAAATTCTAATAAGAGGTGGTTGGATGTTATCAACCTAGTATATCAACCCAATAATATAGTCTAGGAAGACTTTCAGACTATCCTATACGACAAATTCATGACCTATAATGTGAGGGAAGATAGAGCTTGATAATTCATGAAATTATAGTTGGGGGTGTTAGTTATGGATAAACATTCCATTTCAATGAGTTGTAGTGGCTAGATCCTTCTCTAGCTGCTGATGATCATATGAACACATAGATAATTGAGGATAGGACAATTCACCCCATTCAGTCATATCTCAACATGATCATGATGATAAATATTTCCTAAATTTTCAATTCAGACCTTATTATAGATAGGAACATGAGGGATTCTAAAGAAGTGAGTCACGGTAGTTCATAACCTAGAGCTATCAAAGGTTATTCATCTGGGAGAAATATGAATTTTGAGACTAGTCATGGAGGTACCAAAAGTAAGGATCCTCAAAAACATAGAATTTTTATCTTTCACCAAAGTGTGATTCTAGGACACAACATGTCTCGATGTCCATGGCATCTAGTTTAGTGTAGAAGATATTGAAGGATGTTCTTTATTCAATGTTTCAATATGACATTACCTTCAGTGCCTAGCGAGTGAAGGTCTACATCTAATCCTTTTTCTATAGAGGGGTTAGTAAGATCATGTCAGACAAGCAGTTGGAAAACCACCAGCCAATCAGGCTGAGGTAGCGGTCAAGGTAGAGGATGTCATACTTGTGATTATCATCTCTAGTAGATATGGATTGGTCAAAGTAGTCAACAAGGTTATCAGGGCCATGGTGTAGGCTAGTTACATACAGTCCAACCTACACCATATGAGCATAGAATCAGACCTTCTACTATATGAGGTACAATTCTAATTTCCTCCACGATAGTGTATTCATTATTTAACACAATTGGGCCTTACTCGTTCATATCTGATAGTATAATGGGATGTATGGTGCCTAATAGTGATCACATCTATGGATTTATGATGCTAGATACATCATTAGGCATCATTTCATAGGGCATTCATTGTTGTTAGGATTGTCCCCTTAAGATGGGTGACTACCTTTTTGGTTTAATCTACAAGTCCATGACATTATAGGCTTTGGTGTAATTATCGATATGAACTGGTTTCTTCCTTAAATATCCTATGTCGATTCATATCATTATAGGGTGATTTTTACATGACAAGAGTGTAGTAGAAAATTTTATAAGGAAGAATGGGATCAATATGTGACACGTGCTCGACCCGAACAACCGAGTTTGGGTAATGTGACAGCTCATATCATCATTATTTTCCTGAATGACTAGGAATTACAACCAAGTTTCTTTCCTCCTATAGTAGATTTTTTAGTTACTTCTTTCTTGAGGATTTCTCTGGTATACCTCCTATTTTAGTGTTATATTTAACTATTTAACTTGAAACAATACCAACAACGATGACCATTCCTCCTTATATGATGGCACATAAGTAACTTCTAGAGCTCAATAAATAGTTGTAGGACCTATAGTTAAAGGCTTCATACACACCATAAATATTCCATGGGGTTCAAAAGTTCTCTTTCCCAAAAATTTGGATGGTACCATCAGGCATTCCTTGGATTACCATCATTTGAATTAGCTCACTATAAAGAATCAATATCCAATGATAAGAACAGATTCCATTTTTTATCAATACAAGGAGGTAATGTGTTTTGAAAGATTGATTAGAGTTGATTCTATCATTTGGTTTGTGTTAAGACCTCAAACATACCCTTCACAGCTTTCAAGAGTAGGTATGGTTAATATGAGTTCTTGATTATGTCGTTTAGACTCCCGATGGCTCCTTCTATTTTCATGGATCTTATGAATTAGTTTTTCCAAATATATAAGGATTAATTTATGGTAGTCCTTTTTAATTATTCCTTAGTGTATTCACGTCCCATAGATGACTATGTAACCCATATTGTGATCATTATAAATAAATGATAGTGCATCAACTAATTGATAATGTTAGTAAATGATACCTTTCGATCGATAAATTCCACATTATGGTTGACATTATCTTAGAATTAGGAGTTTCAGTAGTCCCTGAGAAAATGAGAGTTCTAATTTATTAGAAGTAGACCATGAATTTCTTTGACATCTAGATTTTCTAGGGGCTAATAGGATATTACATACACTTAATCTTGGATTTCACACACCTTTCATCGTTGATTATACTCTTAATAAAGAAGGGTTTGAAATTATTATGGTCAAAATCTTATGAATAAGCCTTTTAAAAGTTTAAGGGAAGACTAACATCAGTGTTAATGCTGATTATTCTAGATTCAGGAAGGATCTATACAATGTACTATGACACGTCAGTTATTGGGCTTGGAGCTATTCTGATGTAGGATGAGTGAGTCGATTTGTATGGGTATTGTCAGTTGATGCCACACTAGTGGAATTATACTATACACAATCTTTATACATGTGTAGTTTTTCATTCCTTATACTGTTAGAGAAAATATTTACATGGTGAGAATTTTTTGGTGGTCATAGATCAGAAATCCTCAAATACAACATCACTTAGCGATATCTGAATATTAGAATGTGTAGGTGGGTTGAGTACATAATGTCTTTTGATTTTGAGCTTGCCTACATGCCTAGAAATGGAAATTTAGTAGTAAATGATTTGATATGGAAGACTCATACATACAAGGTTTAGGAATTTATTTGTGAATGGTATCTTATGACCTTATTCTTAGAGATGCAAATTGAGGGTCAGGAGTACCATGGTCAGATTATCCTCTCATACATAGATGTGACTTTTACTCTTCTGAAATTGGTGATAATGACATAGCTATATGATTGTGAAGGCCTTTTCATAAGGTAAAGTGTTTCATATGATGACAAATATTCAAGTTGGACCATGTATGGGGATGATACCTTATTTTTCCATGGGTGTGTATGGGTCCTAGAAGACATTAGAGAGGAGATAATGTGGGAATATCACGCCTCATCATTGGTGGTTCACCCCAGTGCCACCAATAATGTATTGAGATATTCGAATAAATTATTGGTTGCCTAGTTTGAAATTATAATCTATCATAATATTCACTAAGTTTTTCACCAATCAATATGTAAAAATAGAACTTCCACAATAGTCAAGGCTTATTTAGTAATTTTTCATTCCCAAGTAGAAATGGGATGTTGTTGTGATGGACATTGTGGATATTCTACGTAGATCACATTGTGGAAATGATATATTGTTTTTTTTATAACCATTATATGGAGGTCACACCCTTCCTACCAATACGAGAGACATTATTAGTATACTACCTCAGAAGGTTATACTTCAGAGAGGTTGTATGTATTTATGGAGCTCATCATTCTATCATATCTATAAGAGATTTTCATTTCACATCACAGTTCTAGAAGGGGTTACTGAAGACCTTTGGTATGTTGTTATTTATGATAATGCCTTATCACTTGTATTTTTATGGATATATGGGGAGTACGATTCAGGTTTTGGAAAAAATGATTTGTGCTTGTGTCCTTGACTTGGGGGCTCTGGTGAGAAACACATTCACCTCATTGAGTTTTCTTATAACAAAATCATTATGCATGCCACCGAGATGAATCGTTAGGAATCCTTATATGTTATACTTTTATTCTTACCTTTGTGTTTTCCTAGAATCATGGGAAGGACTTAATCTTGGACAACCTCTCATGTAGGAGACTAAAGAAAATTTCCAGTTGATCAGGAAGTGAATATTGATAGCTCAGTCGAGACATTAGTCAAATACAAATAGTTATCAACAACCTCTTTAGTTTGATATTGTAGACCATTTTTTCTTATGTGTCTCACCCAAGATAAGCCATAAACATATTTAGAAGTATGGTATGCTCTCACCGAGGTTCATTTGACCCTTCAAGGTTGTGAAAAAGATCAGACCAGTCGCTTACCAAATGAAAATTATTCATAGAAACATATCCATGCCTGATTTATTTCATGTTTCTCAACTTCACTGAAACTATATAGACCCAACTCATGTATTTCATCATGATGAGGTAAAATTGGATATGAATTCTTCCTTCATGGAGTATCCAAGGCATACAGTGGATCAGAGTGTGAAGAAACATTGAGGAAGGTTTATTAAATTATTATGGGTGTTATGGAAGAAATACTGAGTATAGGATAAGGCATGGGAGCAGGAAGTTAATATATATTCTCAGTGTCCATAACTCTTTGTTGATAGTACCTATTTACCCCCTGAAGGGAGACTCGTGGATGAGTTGCTTTAAGATTGATACCTTATAACATCTCCTTCTTTCAATGAATATATGTATCATTAGTTTTTTCAATTCAAAACATTTATTTATTCATTGAAAATGTGTAGTACATCGTAAGGAATATCTAAGGAGAATATGGAGCTTTTTCAGAGCCTAGAGATTTGAAAAAATGGGCTGTATAGTGGGCCACTATTTTGGCAAAACCAGCCAGGCCAAGCCGTATGATTTGTCTAAAACCATGCGGTTGTAGATAGAGGCACCTATAGGCTGTATGGTTTCTAAAAAATCATGCTAGAAAAATTGTGTGACCATTTGTATCATCAATGTCTTTAGGTAGTGGGATTTCACAAGGATCACACTGTGTTTGGGAATCCATATAACTTAACTGTGTATGGTTTTTAATTAAAAAGTAGTTATAGCACTATTTTCACATGGTTAGACCAAACTGTGTGAGATAACTGCATGACACTTAATTTTGCAGTGAATTTATGAAATTTTCATTAACATAAGTTTTTAATCTTTTCTCCTTATTTTTTCCAGTGGATGAAAAATGGGTTTCCTCCACTTTGAAAACCAAAGCATTAAAAGCTTGGCATTGATCTAGGTCTTCCATCTAGTGTATAATAATGAATCTATTAGAATCTACAAATTCATCTCGATAAGCTCTCATAGAATCCAAACTCCTATAAAAGTTTTTTTGGACATAAATTTCACAATTTAGAATGCAAGACCATATGCCCTATTTTCAGGGCATTGGACTATATCTCAGATATATTCTAACGTACTTCAAATCTGAGGTTAATATTGATAAATAAATCATTTATATCCTTGAGGTAGTTTGTCACATTGTTTTCCCTTTGAGTTTTGGTCATTTCACAATAATGCCATCGTGTCGTATGTCAGACTTTACTTATCATCCCTAATAAATTGATTCCATCATGTCTAATTGACCTTTTTACCTAGATACATGTTAATGGGATATTATTTGGTTGGTTATAGCATATTCATATCATGTATGGTCTCCCCATTGGTGTTCCACTCATAATTATCCTTTTTGTCCAATTGATTCAAAATGCATAGAACTCTTAATTATCAAACATAGTTGGATTTAAATAATATTTAACTTAAGACACAAGTATTAAATGATACCAAATCATCTCTTTGATGTTTTTTACTCTTATAGATTGAATTTACCAAGTATGCATTTTACTTGTTACCCATGACACCTTACCTTGATACCTGAGAATTTGAAATGGAATTTCAATTTTTTATGGAATTATATGGGTTGGTTGTGTTAAATGTCCTTGATTATATATTATGGAAAACTCATGATTGTTGCTTCATACGAATTTCTATGTTTTAAATTTATTTTTAATAACTAAAGGGTCATGTAGGAAGTATTTCATCATATTTTATGTTATAATCATGAATATACCTTAATAATATCTATAGGCATGCTTAAAATTTTACAGGAGAGGGTCTACCTTATGTTGAATATTAAATATTAATTCCCCTTTATAGAAAATTTTTTATGATGGTATGGGTTGTAAATCTAGGAGGAAAATCAAACTCCCTTACATCGGGTGTTGGGTTCATGGAACCTCACACAATTGATACTTTATGAGAAATGGGATTTATACACCATGATCCATGAATAGAGCATTTCCGTGAAGGTTCACTCACTATCCCAAGTGTTTTAGTATGAAATATATCACTCTGCTTGGGATGTAGGTATAATAACCTATTTCCTAAGATTTTAGACCCGTTATACTAGTTATGGATTCTTGATATATGACCCAGTCCAATCCAACACTAGTATTTCAGGTATACAACCATTTGGCATCCTTACACACTTGGTTCATACCAGAGGATGTGTTATAGACCTAAACTATATATATATAATGTATTATTGTTTATATATATAGTGACATGATCAGTTTCTCCATCCATGAGCTAATGCAAGTAGAACCACCTAGTTTCCTTTAAGATCATGAGCAGGAAGTTATTTATTTATTGAAATTTTCTTTACATTCTTGCATATAGTGAAACAATTCATTGTTACAAGCACTACACTGATTACATGTAGACACTGTTGGTGGGGACTTAATGTAATTTTTATCTCACAACATACTCAAGCTACATTTGGTATACATGAATATTATATTTCTATAGGTATTGACAATGGATAATACCATTCTATAGGTTGTTTCTTATCTTACCTAGTTGGAGCTCAGGAGCCGATGATCAGGCATAAGATCTAGATTCTTGGAATTTTTTGCCCTTTTTTTATTTTTAAAGCACACCATGAATCATTTATCAAATAATTAATTATTATATTTTGATATTATTATCAGTTGTTCAGTTATCTATTTCTTCTACTACTTACTTAAGAAATTATGTATTGGCGATTAAATGGTTTATTAATTCTATATATTATATTACGATTCATCTATTGATTGTATCTATTTTTATTATTTGTTCTAATCTAACATGACGGTATAGTCTCTTCACTTTACCAGTCTTACACACTCAATACTTTTCGGTTGCCTCTAGCATATGGGGTGGCACTACTGAGCCCATGTGACCCACAAGATTGGGGCATGGGTTAAGTGGACCCCGGTTCAGGAAGTTAAAGATATTATTGACTATATATATTATTCTGAAATATAAAATTGTTTATACATCGTTGTATTTTATTTTCCAAATTTAGTGGAAAATGTTTTTCATAAATAATTACACAATTTATATTTCGTAGTTGTTTAATTAATAAAACTATCAATTAATTGATGTTATGAATATTAAAAGAAATATAATTTGAAATAATTATGTTTCTCCATTAATTTTTATGGTGAATATAATACTTTAGGGGTGTATTAAATGAATTGGTTTTATGTTATCTTTCGGGATTGATTTTCATGAAGTCTATACAATTAATGTTGTCAAAATGTATAGTAATGAAATTTATTGAAATTAATATTTAATTAAATTATTTATAAATAATAAAAAATATAAATAAGAAAAATGGGATGATGTATGTTATAAAATATAATAAATTGGACATTTAAGGTTTAATTTAAACCATATAAGTGAAAATATCCACCATTTTATACTGAAACTTTTGTTACTATAGTTAAAATTAATATAGGTTATGTAATGGTTAATCAAAATGATAATGTTTAAAATTAGAAAACAAAATTACCTAAAATATATTTTTTGATGGTATTATATCCTATCCAACATTATATTCAATTTAATTACCATTTTAATCTATTTGGATTCATATTTAATTTATTATAATTTAATGTTTCAAGAAATTCCCAAAGTTCCCCTCACTATCATTATAAAGGGACACCTCCTCCATGATCCCATTTCCTCAAATTGTTCCTTATATCTTGACCAATATCTAAGAAATTATCTTCTACACTCCCCTATCCACATTTTATAGGTTTTGTTCTTCTGAAAGAATAACTCTATAGTCCTTTAGAGGAGGTCTAAATGAGCCCTTTCAAAGAAAATGTAATCGCTCTAACTAATCACTCCCTCTTTCTAATCGTCAATAGCTCCCACGATTATATGATTTATATAAAAAAATAATGACTTTATAATTACAAATATTCATAAATATTACTGTAATTATGAAGAAACTATTATACAACCCCTTTCCCATCGAACAATATGTGAAAGTATCGCTTGTGCGTACATATGACATACAATCTCCTGTTAGTGATACAATTCATTTTAAATAGCCATATTTTATGAGCGGAAATTATGAAGCATTTTATGTTAAAATATAATATTTATGAGATGATTACATTTCTGGGAATTAAATATCATTTCTACCTTTTTAGCGCCTAATATTTTGGGAAATGATAATGTCGTTCTTAACTATGTTTCGCTTACCACCTACACAATGACATGTGATTAATTTTTCATCTATATTACACATGAGTGGTAATAAAGATGCATTTTATGAATATTTATTATATATACAACTTAAAAATCATTATGTAATTATAATATATTATAAAATTTTATTTCTTTTAATATGGAATAAATTAAAACAGTGATCATGCATATATATGGCCTACCGTCTCCATGAACGGTGTATTTTATTTTCTATATCTATCTTTTATTAATCACGCTGAATACATATATAATTAATATATATATATATATATATGATATTTATATGATGTTTATCATTCTAGATATGATTCAATCATGATCTATGTAAGAGGACCAAGGATAACAAGTCAAAACATGAACGAAAAACAAAATGGTTATTACACAAAACAAAACATTAACATAGAATTATTAATAATAGATAAATATAAAGTTATAAGTAAATAATATATGATATTATATATATATATATATATATATGGTCCTTTGGTATATGTAAAATAAAATTATATTTATCATATAGGTGGCTTTAATGTATACAAAGTAATTCAAGACATAATGTATGGGATTTTTATCTTTCTAATATTTTTGTGGGACACCGAACTTATACAATACTTGTTTCTTTTGTGTGGAATATATATGATACATGAATGTATTTAATAATTATTATTCAGAATATGATTGTATTTTTATATCTATATAATTTTCATTCTTTTATAGGATTATGTTTTGACTAATTATAATGTGATAATTTTTTATTCCACGACCTCATAAATATTTAGGATTGTTTTTTTAATCTATATTGGATAATTTTTATCCTCCAAGACAATTTTATCTAATAATTATTTCAAAAATATTTTTTATATTCTCTTATGAGAATTTAACATCATTTTTATCCATGTCATAAATGGTTCTAAATGTTTCAAAAGGAGTCTCTTTGTCATTTTCCAAATGAGGTACATTGTGAATTTTCTAGAAAAACTATGAAATAAATGTTTTCTTAATGTAGATAGAGTGAATGGATTTTTAATCTTTCATGAAACCCTATCTCCTTGAAGGATCGCTACAATATTACAATTTAAATTTCAAAGAAAATGTTTTATATGAAAATTTCAATGAATTTTAAGAATAGAATAGTTTTAAAAAATAAAGGATATTAATCATAATAATTATTTGAATTGATCTCTCAAAAAAAAAATTCCATATAACATAATGTTATTTTATGTTACATATGATTTTTTGGGGATATTATTCAATTATAAATATCTTAATCTTTTTAGTAATGGTTTTTTATAATGGAATGGTATTTATGAAACCCATTTCATTCTTAGGATTATATTTTGATTGAATGATGTTTATGAAATCAATTTCATTACATGGGTACTGATATGATGAATGATTTATGTTTCTTGTGGAAATCATATGTATGGATTTCATGGTTTTATTGGTTTCACTTATATCTCCCTAAAGATCATTGGGCCAGGATGGATAACTCATATGGTATGTATGAAATGTGTGAACCTTATTTAATGTTCAAAATTCTATACTTGAACCTGGTTTTCATGTCTATAATGTGTGCACCTATTGTTCATGTCAATATGTTTATGCAGGGGACTTATTTAATTTATTTAATTTAATGGGTGAATGAGTAAATATTTATACATGATCACAAAATCACATGATTATTTGTGTGATTAAATCTCATCAATGTTATGATCTCATGGATTATGTTCTTTGATTCCATTATGATTCATGTCTTATGAACTACCAATATTTACTCAATGATTAATTTTTAGGATCTTTGATATGTAGGTTATGATCTTATAATGATATTATGATGTCTCAAACCCTCTGTTTTCGTGTTGATTAATTCATAAAACCTTACTAAGCATCATGTTCTCAATCCCTCAAGTGGAAAGTGTAACTACCTTGGTGCTCATTCCTAATATCAAGGACCCTTCTTCTCTCTCGCATTATAGTCCTGTGAGACTATGTAACTTCCCATATAAAATCGTTGCATGTGTGCTTAACCGTAGGTTGGAGAATCTACTACCCGGGTGGATTTGAGTTGTGCAACATGGCTTTGTGAGAGGCCTTTCCATCCAGGGTTCCATCGTTACAACTCATGATATGTTAAGGGATATCAACATAAATACTCATGGTTATAACATGGTGATTAAATTGGATATGAATTATTCATATGATAGGCTCGAGTGGAGTTTCATCAACAGAGTCCTTTCAGGTATTGGGTTGTCGGACAAGGTAGTGGAAATCTTTTTTAGGAGCTTTAGTTCTTCATGGAAGGAGGTGTCGTTCAGAGGGAAGACCCATGGCTTCTTCCTTGCAATGAGAGGTCTCTGACCGGGTGACCGAATCTCTCCCAGTATTTTCATTCTGGTTCAAGACAGCCTCAACAGACTCATCGACAAAGGAATTTCCCAAGGGTATATTCTCCCTTTCAGGAGGAAAATTAATCTTCCAGTGGTTTCTCATATTATGTTCGCTGACGACACATTTATCTTCATCAATGGTGGTCGAGGCTCAGTTCGTGGGATCAAGGGAATTATGGATGAATATTTCAACTGGAGTAGGATAGTTGTCATTAGTATTATATTAATCTCCAATAAAATTTCTCAAAGGAGGGTGTACTCCTTGTGAAATCACCTAGACATGAATCATGGGTCCTTCCTGATATAGTACCTGGGATCCCCTATTTCTTATGGAAGACTCTTAATCATGGACTATGATTACATTGTGAGTAGAATCACTAGATGTATCCTTAATTGAAATAATAAGTCTCTCTATTTTGGAGGTCGTATAGCTCCGATGAATTGCGTGCTATCTGCCACTCCTATCCATGCAATGGCCTCTTCCAACGTCCCTAAAGGTGTGATAACAAACATCGACAAACTCTTGTGTAGCTTTGTGTGTCATGCTAAATCAGAAGTCAAGAAGCATTGGGATTTGTGGTGGAAGTTGGCGAGGCCGATTCAGGATGATAGGATTAATCTGAAGAGTCTCTAGAGAATGATACTCTGCATGCATGGAATGCTCTCATGGGAAGTTCTGGAGGAGCGGTCTTTATGGGGAAAGGTCTTGTCACCTCACTATCATAGATGTTTGGAGGCTATCAGTAGTTATACTTATCCTATATGGGAAAATTTTTACTCCCTGTACCAGATGAAACATCTTAACTCTCAGTGGATTGTGGGATTAGGGGATGTCCTTTTCTAGCACAGAAATTGGACGGGCTCTATTTTAGCCTTCCCTAGTTGCCCGACCCCGATGATTACAGTTAAAGATTCTTTTAAGTAACCTAATTTCACCTCATCAATTATGGATGAGGATCAACATGCCCTTCTTGAGACCATTGAGTGAAATGATTATCCAGATAGATCTTTTTTTACCCCCACTACTTCAGGGGTCTTCCCCTACAAATATTTCAGTAGTTTGTTTTCTAAGAAGGGTCTTCAAGAGGGGTGGAATGGTGGTTTGTGGTGCCATATGATTCCAAAGAAGTTTAACTTTCTAACCTGGATCATCAGGAACATTGTGTTAGTGATAGAAGATAATGTTATGAGGATGGGAATCAGCATGGATTTAAGGTGTTCTTGCTGCAACAACAGGTGGGAAGAGAGTAAGAAACAATTTTTTCAACGGGGATTGGGATCAGGTGGTGTGGTATTGCTTTAGTGAATCCTTGAACCTCTCCTCTCTTGATCAGAATGGAACTTATTTTAAAGAAAGATGGTCCCAAGGAATTGCAAGATCCATGAAGGGTAGGATGGTTCTTTCGATGATTTTTAGTGTAGGCTGTTGGAGCTTATGTAAAGCTAGGAACCAGTCAAGGTTTGAAGGATTCACTCTTTCAGTTTGGTCCGTCATTGTGCTGACTCACTTCCTTTTGATTTAATTGGCTTTATTCATCAAGGACTAGCCGGAGGTCCCCTCTCTCAACCGACTACTGGTTAGTATCCCTGTGGATTCTCTAACTCGGGTCGTCCAGTAGGGAACTGGGTTAGCTGGAAACCCCATGGTTCTGGTTTAATGCTGAATAATGAAAGGTCCTGTTCTATGGGTGTGGTGAAAGGAGGGGGCATAATATGTGGCCCTAGGGGGAGGCAGTCATGGATTTCACATCCTTCTTTGGAAATGGAACTTCTCTCTTGGCCGAGGTGATGGCTATGCTCATGGGAATTTCCCTCTATAAGCAATAGAAGCTAGATCTAACCAAGGTAGAGACTGATTCTAGGATTATCCATGATGCCATGCATAGAATAGGATCCCCCCTTGGAATATTTCATACATTGTAAGAAAATTTTGATCTCTTCTTAGTCCCAATATCAGTGTGTCTCACACTTGGCGCGACGATAATAAGGTAGCAAATCACTTTTTCTTCCTTGGTGGTCCATAGCTCTATCTCAACTCAAACTCTCCCTATCAATAGTTTAAAACCAGAGTGTGTTGACTTAATTAGAGGGAATTACCTTTGTTTTCACTATTTCAGACCTCCCTAAACCCCGGGTTCCCTGGGGTTGTTAAGTTTTCTTGTTTTGAATAAAAAATAGATTTTAATTTATAGAGTAATTGTTTTGTAAACATTTATAAACTAGGTTGAGAAGACCTTAGTAATAAACCTAAGCCTATGTCTCGGTTTCAATCCTATGGTTTTCATAAAAATCATGAATGACCTTTGTTAAAACAAAAGTGTTATAGATTAAAATTTTATCATTAATTTCCCTTGAATATGAGGGTTTCCTAGTACGATTAGTGTTTATCACACTATTCCATTCAGTGTTAGTCAATAATAGGAAGCTGAATGAGCTTTGTTAATGATGAATGTAATGGGAAATGTAAGGATTTTCCTCTTGAGAATCAAAAAGTTATGGGAGATGGAATGAAAAACTATATTTCATTAGACACACAAGATATTAATATTTATGGAATTTTAAATGATAGATGATGGAATTTTTTTTGTTGATTCCTTCATGAGGAAATTTCAACCTCATTTCAGGGAGTCTTCTAGTCTATTTGATTATAAACAATTCATTAATACCACTGAAAAAATATTTTCCATCCTTCAGTGTTTGGCAAATGAAAAAGTTGTTTCAACTATTTATCTCTTTTAGGGTGAAGATGATCATTGGGGTAATCTTATTAAGAACGTGATGAAAGAAGAAGACATTTAATATTTTTATTGAGAAGAGTTTAAGGGGATATTTTTTATTAAGTAATTCCCTCATTTTTTATAAACAAATATGGATATTTTATTTCATGATCTTAATAAAAAAGGATGGTGAATATATTGGTACCATTGAAGTTAAATTTACAAGACATGAAAGACCTGGTTTTGAAATAATCATCATCCCTGAATGAATAATTGATCGATTCTTTGGTGGGATGAAAATAATTTTCTGAAAGGACTTTAACAGAAGGGACGTTGGAAGCAATGAAAGAAAATTTCAATATTCACTAAAGTGTAAATGGATGTATTGTAATCATCAAGTTTTTGGGTATAAGAAAAGGAATATAGAGCTTAATGGAAACCATGGTGGTTTTCCACACACATGGAAGAAAACATTTCAACCTCATATTTACCTAAAACGTGGAAGGGAGCACTCAAGGGAATGCCTAAAAGTAATGAGAAGATGCATCAACTGTGAGACACATAACCATCAATAAAAAAAGTATCATAGTGATGTAATGTTTCTAGAAAATGAAATGAATGTAGTTAAATCTGATCCAAATGCACCACTCACAATTTAGTGTTAATTGCATAGAGTTTGGACACTATGAAAATCAATTACACTTTCTAAGGGATAATAAGAATGATAACCTATAATGATCTCAAAAGTAAAATGACAAAGGTATTGCTTATGGTATCATAATTTATGATGTGAACAATGATAATTAGGGAATTAATATCACTCTATCCTTTTTGTAAATTTCATGTTTGATTTTTAATGAATAAGCCCTATGAAAATCATATTGTTCATCAATTTGAAAAATTTCATGCAATTCTTCATGAACCGTCCCCTGGGTCCAGTGTCATGACAACCCCAAGACCGCATTCCCATGTCCAGGGACTGGCTACTTGCACCGATGGAATTATCCAACGAGTGGGAGACATTTTCCTAAGTACCTCTATGCATGCACACACACACAACCACAACCCAAACAACTGGAATGGAAAACATGAAAGACACTAAACAACCACTGAGTAAAAGTAAAATTCATATGTCAAATTGGATAGAATACAAACCAAACAAATGACAAACTAAAAAATAGGAAATTAGAAAATATCATTGTACCACGTTTCGTAGAAGACCCCACCTGAAGGGTAGGAAATGATTGGCTGTCAGAAGCTATGGAAGTATATCATGCTTGTCATATCTCATTGGTCACTACCTAGTCCTAGGCCACCAAGGTCTCTATCTGAACTCCTATATTCTACACCAGACACAACATGTGTGGTTGAAGCCCGTGCAGGGTTGAGTAAAACAATACTCAGTAGGGCACCCCAAAATCAAAAAGATAAATCACAATACAAAAAACACATGTAAATGCACATGATGCTCTACTCAAGTATATAATCATACATATACCATGAACATCTTGGTATACTTATCTCATCCCCTAAAAATGATGAGGTCCCAACCTCATTTCTAGTATCAGGATTCTCACCAGTGGTTCGAAAGTAAAATATATACTAGGAGAACACACTCTACGAGCATAGCCACCCCTGATAGATCGTGTCTGATATATAAAATGCATTGGGTAAAACACAATGCATTCCAAATGGTATATCTAAGAGAACATGCTCAATCAGGGTCATCCTGCTAGGTTTAGCTCTAGTTCCAGACAATAGAGTTCCAGTCATCACCGTCTTTCACCCAATGCAAGACTAATGAAACACAAGTAAAGAGGCCCACTCCTCTCTACCACGCTCAGTTAAGGGAGCACTGCTCCAGAATAACCTATGATCACATAGTCACTTTTATAAGTACTAGCCTACACCTCAGTCTCATCATGGGAGAACTTTCTCCTAATTATTTATCGATTCTATTCATTTGGGTGGGCCCGCTCCTTGTAGTTGTGTCTAAAAATCGAGGAAGATTCAACTCCTGTAGAGGACCCACTCCTCATCTCAACTCAAAGACAGGGGAGAGTACTACTTCATAAGTGTGGACCCACACCCTAGTTTTAATAGGTGAGTATTAATCATTATGGACATACAACCTATTATGAATGTTGAGTACTACTTCATATATCGAGGTCATGTACCCTACACAGGAGGGGGTAGTACCAAACTATAATCCAATGTATAGAAGGAAAGACCATTACTCACAAAACTGAACACCTTGGACTATTGGGGTACTCATCCCTGATTAGTATTGTGGGTATGTTGGGTCACATAAAGCCACTCCCCACTTTGGGCCTACCGGGTCGCACAAAGTCGCTTCTTATCTTGTCCATCGTACAGAGTTACACATCCTTGATGAGTACCATGGGTCTACCAGTTCACACAAAGAACCACCCCACCATTTACTTGTTGGGACACACATAGTCACTTCCCACTAGGCCATCATAGTTAATTCACACAGGGTCATTGGTAGCTGATCCACATAAGGTCTCTTATCAGTAGTCTTTGGGTCTTAGTTAGCCAAACGATTCTTGCAAATAGTGCGCCTGATTCCAAGTGATATCTCCCATCAATCCATTTTTCACATTTAAATTTCAATTGAAATATGCTTAGAGTATTCCAAAATAATTAAATTGTGGAAAGGTATTCAATAGCGCAAACAACTTGTCAATCAAATGTCTGGTATGAATGATATTTTCCTTTTATTAATAGGGAGTTGGTCTTATCTAGGCCCAGTATGACATGGTCTGATTGATCTGGCCAACAAGGCACGGGGGGGCCCTTATTTCCTTGCCCGGTTTGATCGATCTGACCAGACCATGTTTGGGCCTAGGCTGGTATGGCCGCTGGCCCAGGACCATTATGCCTTACTGGACCCGGCCTGGTTCGGTCGGGGGTCTAGTCCACCGGGTCGCCCAGCGACCCGATTGCCTTCGGCCCGGCCCGCAACTGGTGGGCATGTTTGTTCCTATCACGGGCCACCTAGTGGCCTGGTGTTATTATGCCATCATGGGCCATAATAGAAATCCAACTTAATCCATCTAGGGCCACTCAGTGGCATGGTTAGTGCCCTTCCAACCTAGCCCGCCCGATGGGCCGACACCCTCCAGTCGGGACGCCCAACACGGTGTCCATTTCATGCATTCCATGGCCGGCTAAGCTATACATGGTTGCTTCCCACATATTCTCTTTCTGAACTGTGTTCCAGCAGGCCACCCCTCCGACATGTCTGTGTGGTCGTGTCCCTAACCACCATCCATTGATCTCCTACTGGCAGCTCCTACCACACCACCGCGGCCCGAGCCATCTGTGACTGTAGACTCAGTGCACCGTTGTGGCGCACTGCCACCCGCCTATAGCCACTATGGTGGGCCACCTCCCCCAAGTCACTAGTATGCCTGCAGAACCTTCCACAGACAATTGGGTCGGCACCGGTGGTCTATTCCCCTTGTCGTCTACACCTCCGGCTTCTAGGGGATGCCACCTTCCCTACTAAGGCCTCGAAACCACCTTGCCGCCATTTGAAAGGTGTTACCATGAAGTACAGACAACAACACACAAAGGATGAGGGGCCCAAACCATTATCATATTGGCTCACATCCTCCGTGTTATAGGATTTGAAGACATGTCATGGGAGGTTAGTTATTCAAACAACAATCTAATCCTGATGCAATCCCTAAGGTAGAATAATACCCTCCCACAAGAAAAAGCGACCAACAAATCAACTTGTTCATTTGATGATCCATGATCATTGTTTTTGAAAGAATAATTGGAAATTTAAACATAAAAAAGGAAACCCATACTTGGAGAAGGTTCATCATTGGTGTTGATCTGTTTGAAGCACTTAGTATTCATCGATCCCCAGTCCCAGATCTATTTTCCAAGGTGTTGTAACTATTTTCTAATTCACCATCATTCTATGTTAAAGATAAATCCTTCATAATATATCAGATAAATTTCAATTCTGATTCTCCAACTAGTTATCTCATTAAAAGATAAACATGTCAAAATGTTTGGGTTACGTTGCATCGTCATGTCATTACGTTGTTTCATTCGTGAAACAACGTTTCCGTTACGCTTCAATTAATGAGTCGTTATTCTGGAAATTTAAAAACCTCATTAATGGGATTCATATAATGTGAATTTTCATCACCACACCATAATGCTATTGTGCACTTCTCAACGATGAAGAGAAACAAATAAAATAACATTTTAAGTAATTTTATTTTTCATCAAAAAAGTCCAAAAACTATATTTTACAATCGACCCTCTCCAGTCAAAGCTATGTCCAGTTTTATGTAATGATTCCATTATAGAAATAGCAGTGTCCACATATTTTCAATCTGAGTACCCATTTATATGCTTCCAAAATAGTGCATGCGCGCCATTTTAATTTTCTTAAAAAATATCAAAAACTATCTTTCACCCTCGACCCAGGTCGGTCGAGGTTAAACTCTGCCTAAGGGAAACACACCCTCATGAGCTCAATGGTACTCTTGGATTTCCAATCCAAGTTACCATTTACAATTTATAAGGATTTAAAAATAAAATAATTTTTACTAATTTTATTTATTTACCGCCAAAAACTGACATCCACTATTGACCCAGGTCATCCAATATTAGGCCCTTTCTAGGTGAATCATGATGATATGAGTTCAACGATGCCCTTGTATTATTGATTCAGGCACCATTTAAATAGATAGGAAATCCTGCTTGGGGAATTATTTAATAAACTTCAAAAAAAGTTTGAATCTCTATTATGACCAATCCAGTCCTTGAAATTATGTGTTGTCTCAGAGCCTAATCTTAAATTAATCCAATTTAATTTAAATAAAACTCTATGGAATTCTAGTCCATTAAATTCTACCCACCATAAGTCATTTCATTCTGGAAAAGCAATATACAACACACAAGGGAGGAAAACTGGGTTCACTGAGGGTCCCTACATTGCTTATATGCACACACCTTGATGAACCATAGAGATCCACCACTCCCATTTCCTGCTTCCTCTAGGACAACATCATGAAATAACATGCCCTTGTTTATTTAGTTTCAACAAGTGAGAAAGCACCAATCACTACGATCCATCTGTAGTCATGGGGTGTAGCAGCTCACCTCCACACTAACCTAACACAAATAGAGACAAAACCCCATAGTTCACATCCATCCTTGGATGAACTATGCGAAAACATCCACTCACAATACATGTTTATGGGTAGATCTGAACACACAAGGGTATTTAAGAATAAAATAGGGTTTCCCACGAGCGAACACTGGGTCTTAATAGGCCCTCAGTCTACAACCTCCAGCAGCCACACAACATACCAAAATAGGGACACTTCCAGACTCACTAGTGGTATCCCATGTGAGTATGTATAGATATAAATGATTCTATACCATAGAAACATCATGGAGTCTAACAATACCACCATTGAATGATCCCAAGCATTATTATTTGCAAACGTATACCTCACGCTGCCCAGGATTCCCATTTACTGGAAACAAAAACCCATCTTCACCATCATGGTCACGCGACATTATTTTCCTAATACAATCAATCTAGGTTTGAACAATAGTAGTCTATACCAATAAAGACACCGTTAGTCCTCGATGCCACAAATAATAGATCCCAAATGAAATTATCACCTCCAAGATTTGGGTCACACTACTAGTTCCAGTTTTTTATCAAAGGGTATCCTCCATCCGGAGTCTCTAAGCGCGAGGGTAAATTCCACAGTCCAAATAGAACCTCGATGTCTCAAACAAAACTTGTGGGAAAAGGGGAACAAATTGCACCTATGTCAATTAAAAATGGAAGCCAGAATAAAAGACATAGAACATACCTTGAATATCTCTTGGTGATTCTTGGTCATAAGACAACATTGCATGAAACTTTACTTTTCCACATCCTCTGAAACCCTGAGACTGGCGAAGACCACCACCTACTGCTCATCCACCTCCTATGCCTCATCCACAATTTTGAGGAACTCCTTGCTCTACTTATTTTCTCTTCCAAAGCGGCTCTTCATCCAGTTTACCCCTTAGTGGATCAGAGGGTCGGAAAATCCATATCAATATTTCCTCATTGGTTTCAGGAATAACACTCCTTTCCTATAGGTCATCTACTCCTTGGGGCTTCTCATGAACCACAGACCCATGTGTCAATGATCAGGCTTGGATATGCCTCCTATGCCACGATCTTGCCACATATTTTCTGTTGGATCCATGAGATGCCTCTTCCTTGTGACCTCTATTGTAGGTCACATCCATCTACTCCTCCACCCTAAAAATCTCAAACACTAGTAATCGCTCCAACACCCCAGCATATGTCAAGATGTTAAGGGGTATCACTAACGCCCTGATCTCCCAATGTATTCAAACATCGAAGGATAGGGCCCTGTTGTAAGGGGCTCACACCACATTTTTAGAGTTTCTAGAAAGATCCGTGAATCTAGGTGAGTATTCTCATACTGTCATGATGCCCTCCTGGAGGTGCAGCAACCCATTTATATGCACTAAGTGTATTATTATTCATAAATAACTCCTCCCTATATATGCGCTCAATGTATAACTAGGTAAAGGTCACCTCATCATTCTTATAAATCATCAAGCTCCATCATCTCCCCAGTGATCCATGAAGAAGTACCATGACAATGATAGACATCTGGTTGATAGGCGTCCTAACTAGGTGAAAGACTCTTGTAACCACCTGAAGTCAATCCTCAGATACCTGAAGATCTGTCTCGACGCGAAACCTAGGAGGTCTTTGTCTCTGGAACTCATGTAGAGCTCTCAACATATCTGAATCCTCTACTCATAGTGCTTCTAGAAACTGTTGATCGATAGGTGGTCGACTCACTAGTGCACCACCCAGAGGTAACACCTAAAAATCATTATCCTACACTAAAGCCTCTACTCCAGGAACATCTTCATTATGATCACACTATTGCATCCTTTCTGGATGTCATCATGGAGGTATCCTAAAATGAATCAAGATGAACCATAGTTAAATGAGTATATATAGAGATATTAATCAAGAAGGACATGGAAATAACAAACCATTTTGATATGATTCACATACCCTTTATTTCCTAAAACCATTTTCTCTATGTACCGAGTTGGAAAGTAGGTTACTTGAGTCCTGGTGTATGAGTATGTCGGTCACCACACCAACAATAGATTCCCTAGCCTAGAAGCCAAACATGAAACACATATCACTGTTTCCCCAAAACAAAACCAGAGACTCTATGTCTCTGATGTAGAACTGACCCCTCTAATACCAATTTGTTAGGAACCATCCCTTGGGGACCATGCTGTGACCTCCCCATGCCCGCCTCCTAATGTCTAGGGGTAGGCGACTAGCACCGAAGGCATTTTCACATGAGTGGGAGACATTTCTATGAATACCTTTATGCACACACACACACACACACTACCATATTCCAAATAGCATGAAAATAAAACATCAATGCCACTTAACAAACACTGAGTAATGATACAAGAGATAAGTAAAATAGTCTAGAATATGAACCCAACAGAAGAAAAACTAAAAACATGAAAGTACAAAAGATATCATAAATAAATCCAAAGAAGACCCCACCTGAAGGGTTGGCAAGGAGTAGATGTCAGAAGCTATGAAAGTATTTCCCTCCTATCGTATTTCATTGGCCACCGCTGGGTCCTAGTCCACCAAGGTATCTATTGATGTGCCTTTCATCTACACCAGACACAACACATGTGGGCGAAGCCTATGTAGGGGCGAGTAAAACGATACTCTGTAGGTGATAATAAAATCACAAATTAAATAAAAAGAGATAACCCTTGAAGAAATACATAGTCATCTCTACTCAGGTATATACCCATATATATACCATGAATATACAGATATACTCATCTTAGCCACTATGAAACATGCAGTTAAAACCTTATTTCCAATATTAAAACTATCACCAATGGTTCAAAAGGTAACACATAAACTATGAGAACAAACTCCACGAGCTTATACATAGCCGAAGGCTCCCGTCTAGGTGATACACTCTATCGAGTACAACTCTACCCATTCCAAATGGTACATCCGAGAGAATGTGATACATTGAGATCATCCTATTAGGTTCAGCTCGAGCGCAAGGCACTAGAGGTCCAGTCATCACCGTAAGGCGCTCAATTCTAGACTAAAGAAATCAATGTGAAGAGGCCCAATCATCGCCACTATGCTCAGTTGAGGGAGAAATTCTCTAGATTAACCTATGATACCTCATTCGCTCTGGTAATGAGTGGCCCGCACATGAGTCTTGTCGAGGGAGAACTTTCTCCTACATATGTATCGATTTTATTTAAGTGGAGAGGACCGCTCTATATAGTTGTGTACAACCTTCATGGGATCTCCAAATGAAATGGAGGACCCACACATCGTCACTACTCATAGATAGGGTAGAGTAATACTTCATAAGTGAGGACTCATGCCCCAGTTCCAATAAGGGAGTATTACACAGGAAGGACATGCACCCTGTTACGATAGGGGAGTACAACATCAAATATAAAGGACCCACTCCCAACCTAGTAAGTGAGTACTACTCATGTATAATATAATGTATAAAAAGAAAATACCATTAGTCATAACAATAAACACCTTAAACTACTAAGGTACTCATCCCTGATGAGTACCATGGGTATGCTGGGTCACAAAGAGATGCACCCCACCATGGGCCTATCAGGTCACACATAGTCGGTTTCCATCGTGGCCATCGTACTAAGGTACTCAACCCTAATGAGTATCTTGGGTCTGTCGGGTCACACAGACTAGCTCCCCACCATGGGTCTGCCGGGTCTCATAGAGCCTCTTCCCAATAAATCATCGTATCTTATACACATAGGGTCGCTTTTAACTGATCCGAACTGGGTCACTTGTTTGCAGTCTTCAAATCTATGTCAGCCGCAATATTCATGCATGAAGTGCATTATATTCTGGGATAAAACTTCTTCTCAATACATTCACCACATATTAACATCCATCAAAACCTCCTTAGAGTATTCAAAAAGACCTGCCTCTTATTAAGGTTTCCAATGCCACAAACGGATCATCTATTAGATGTTCGACATGAATTATACTGATGTTTTAGTAATCTCAAGTCAGTACTATCTCGGTCCAGTCTGACCTTGTCAGACCAATCCGACCAACCAGGCTCCGGGGCCCTGCATGCCCCAGCGAGGTTCGACCGATCTGACGTTTCCTGTTTTTTGGTCTGCACCAGCCTGGTCTGACCTGGCTGCTAGGCGAGGCCCATTTGGCCTTGGTGGACCCAGACCGATTTGGCCGAGATTTTATCCTGTAGGGTCGCACTATGACCTAGTATCTTCCGGGATGACCCACAACGGGTGGGCCATTTTTTTCCCAGCATATGACACTTGGCTTCCATTGTTATTCTGTCGGCTTGGCTTATAATAGTGGGCTAGCATAATCCATCTTGGGCCACACAGCGGCCCAATTCGCGTTATTTCGGCTCTCCCACCTAGAAGGTTGTCCCCCTCCAGCCTGGATCCCCCGCGGGGCGTTCGGATGTTGTGAACCTCAGCAGTCTATGTAACCCGCACTTGTTTACTACATGACATCTCACTAAACCATGTTCCATAGGGTCTCCGCAGCCCGTGGGGTGCATGGCGCCCTTCTGACGTGGTCGGTTTTCCATGTCCCAGAACACCATCCACCAGCCCAAGATGGTCACTACTGCCGCCTCGGCAAGCCGAAAACCACCTGCGGCTGCCACCGCATGCATCCCTTTTCAGTCTCTCATGCAAGTGTAGCCTTTCGCGGACCACATGGTCTGCTCCTGTGGTCTGTTCCCCATGTATTCTATGCCTTCAGCTTCCATGGGATTCCACCTTATTTACTAAGGTCTTGAAACCTTTTCCCCTCCATTTCAAAGGTTCCCAGATGAAGAACGTGCAAGAACCTAAAAAGGTGAAGGGTCTCGGGCCTTGTTCTTGTCAGCATGAACCCTCCATGTTAGATGTTTTGAGAAAATTGGATGGTAGTTTTGTGATTCAAACAACAGTCTAATACCAATGCAATCCAAGAGATAGAATAATACCCTCCTGCAAGAACAAGCGACTCGCGGATCAACCTGTTTGTGGGTTGATATATGTACATTGATTTAGAATGTTGAATGTGGAATTTAAACATCAAAATGTAAAACCCTACATGGATGAGGTTATTCATAGGTGTTGATACATTTAAATCCATTGTGAAGTTCATCGATCACTTGTATCAGACCTATTCTCTAATGCGTCATTACCCCTTTCTGATTTGTTGGTGTTCTTCGTTGGAGATAATACCATCACCATCCGTCAGAGAAATTCTAACCCTAATTATCCAACATGTTATCTTATTAAAATAAAAATGCATCATAACATTTCTGTTACACTGTGCCATCACGTCATTGCACTATTTCATTCATTAAAAATATTATATGTTATGCTTTAATTATTGAGTCATTACACTACACATCTAAGAGCCTCATTAAAGGGTTTCATTTAATTTGATTTTCGGTCACCTCATCGCTTCATCATTATTCCGTCGTGCAACTGCTTAATGGTGAAGATAAAAATATAAAATATCTTTTTAAGTTGTTTTATTTTTCTTCTAAAATGGATGAATCCATATTTTCTAGTTGACTCTCTTCGGTCAAGGTTAGGTCAATTCTTAGGTAATGTATCCATTCTGGATGTAACAATGTCATCTGATTTTAAACCTGGGCACCCATTTAGAAGTTTCCCAAACTGTGCATGGGGGCCATTTTAATTTTCTGAAAAAAACTCACAATGATTCTTTCACCCATGACCCACGTCGGTTGAGGTTAAGCTCCACCCAAGGGAAAAATTCCCCCATGATCTCAACGGTACTATCAGATTTCCACTCCATGTGACCGTTCAAGAGTTATAAGTATATAAAAATAAAATAATTGTCACATAATTATTTTATTTACATCCAAAAACTATCTTCCACTATTGGCCCATGAAGGCCAATGTTAGGTCCTTTCAAGGCGGATCCCGACGCTCTGAGTTCAATGGTTCCCACATAATTTTGATCCAAGCACTAGTTTAAAATATTGAAAAACCTGCTCTCACAATAATTTTTTAAAATTTTAAAAAAAAGTTCAAAAATCCATTTCGGTCGATCCAGGCATCAAAATTATGTGCTGTCTCAGTGCCTGGTCTTGAAATAATCCCATTTTATTTTAAAAATATATATGGACTTCCATAACATCACAGTATTGTCTACATGAATTTTTAGGTAATGAATTAAAATATATAATTGGTAAAAAATGATCCCAATTGTTCCATTATAATGTTTTATTACTAATATATCTTATATAATAAATAATGATGCATGTGTGTATTCAATGAGGTTTTACTAGAATACACAGTGAATGTATTCACATGTATGGTAAGTGACAATCATGAACTAAATTATAATACATGGGGGATTAATGCAAACCTATTTATTAGAAATTTTCTGACCTTATTTCTGAATTTTTGGACATAAAACTATTGTATGGGTTATAAGTTTAACCATTAATGTAATAGTTCATGTTAAACATAAGATGGTATTTTAGAGGTTAAATTATTATCTCACCATAAAATAACTTATTTATATTGGATAACCTATGTGAACAATTTTGATTTCATGTTAGGATACATGGAATAACATATCATCTTATGGGTATCTTGGTCTTTTAATTCTTTAGGAAAGAAAAAATCATTTTTATTCCATATAATAGTAGATGAAATTGTACTAAATAAAGGAACAAGTAAAGGGTGGGATATGATTATGATGTTTTATGAAATCATGTTATTATTTCTTCTCATTGAAATTCTTCAACTATTGGGATAGGGCCATGAAATAAGAAATGTTTTCCTAGTACCTTCTTTTCTGATGAATCAAATAATCCCTTAGATCATTGAAGATTTATTCCCTTGTGATTTTTAACTTTATCATGACCATATTCTCTATCACCCTCCATCAGAACTTGATTTTAATATTTATCTTCCATCTACATGTTATCATTTTATGCCTATGTTATCCTTTATGGAAACCTATTAATTTGTTGCTTTGGGTAACTGTTATATTTCCAACTTTTTATTTTTAAATAGAGTTTTATTATTCATTTTTATGATTTGTGTTTCAATAAGTGAAATTGTTATTTATAAAACATATGATAACCAAGATGAATTTTGAGGAAGAAATTAGTTTTAAGGGGGTTTCAATTTTACTCCCATAGATATTTATGTGTTTTTTTAAATAAAATTGATGTAGTGTGTTACACACAACATGTTATTTGCTTTCGTTACACGCAACACTGAGTTTCTACAAAACATTTTTTTATTATTGTAATTATTTAAATTAGAAAATTATAAATTATCCTTTAGAATGAATGGAATTAATATTATTAACATGATTTTTAAATTAGCATTTACACATGTATATATAATTGTTTTAATACTTAATTATAAATGAATGTAAATCCCTTTTTAAAATTAAAAGAAATGTTTTTCTGAAAATTTATATAATGTGCACAAGTGTGTTTCATACCAATAAAAAAATTATCTTATGAAATTATATTAATTTAATATTTATATAAAAAATTAAATTTAATATTTAACATTCAGCTTTTTTTTTCAAAACCTGATATAAGGAAAAATAAATATTTAAAAATAAAATATGTATTTTTCTAAAAATTCTGTTTCACCACCTTTTGTTGGGACACCAATTTTAAATCTATTTTTCCTATATATTATAATTTATATTTGAAAAAATAAATTTCTTCTTTGAAATCCTAATATAATTATTTACTTTGGTTTTATTTTTGGTTTTTTTATAACATTTATGTTTTCATGAATAGTTAAAAAATACAGTATTTTACATGGAAACCACTTTTTCATCTGATTTATTTATATTGCTAAATAATATTTTAGAATAGTTTTAAATTATTATTAGTTAAATATTTTATAATTTAATCCAATTAGGTTAATTTATATAAATATCAACTTTAATTTTGATATAAGAATATTTGAATCTTTTTTACTTTTTTACATTAAAATCATGTTTTCTCGATTCATCAACGGTATTAATTTTTATTTAATTTCTGAAAATTATATATTATTTATTTTGAAAATTGGATTCTATATTTATAATAATAAGGTCTAATTTTTTTAAATAGTTTTATTTTAGTTTTTTAGAAAATGTGAATATTAACGTTGGTAGATTTTAATAACATGGTCATGGGTAAATCAGTTAATGGAAAAAATAATATTAAAAATATTTTCAAACAACCATAAAAAATTATCAAATGTTATTGAATTAATATAATTCAACCATTAACACATAAGGATAAAAATTAATAATTTAATGGACACTTGTCCATGAAAATGATTTGGATATTAATAAACACAAAGAGAGTGAAAAATGTAACACTTTTACTTTTAATAAGTTTAATAATTTTAATATGTGGTTAGATAAAAGATATGAACAACAACGTGTATTATTATTAATGATAAAATATTTTTATACATCATGTTATTTTGTTTTTAAATTTTAGTGAATAAATAATTTGAATAAATAATTATAAAATGATGATGCAGTAATTATTCAATTAATGAAACTATCAATTAAATGATATTATAAATTCTAAATGAAATATAATATTACTTAATTATGGTTATCCACGAATTTTATAATTTAATATGGCATATTATGTGTGTATTAAATAATTTTTGTTTTTTAAATTTTTGGATTGATTTTGTTAAATTCAAGGTAATGAATCATGTCTAAATTGACACTAATGATATTTTATGAAAATAATATTTTATTAAATTAGTTCAAAATAATATTACTACTAAATAAAGATAAATGGGACAAGTTGATTGTTAAAATTTCATGAAATTTCCATTTAAGGATTAATTTACACCTTATAAGTGAAAATATCCACCTTTTAATATTGAAAATGTTGTTAACATAATTAAAATTAAAATAGGGTAAAAAGGGTTAAACAAAACTATAAGATTAAATTTACAATGAAATATTCTATAAAATATATTAGTTGATAATAATATAATATATAACAAATTATATTGGAAATAATTTTTATTATGGGGTATTTATATCGATATTTAAATTATTATAATTTAATATTTTGAGATATTAATAATGATCTTCTCAATTTCATTATAAAAGGAAACCTCCACCCTCGTACCATTTCACCATATTGAGAATTCTAGCTCAAAAAATATGCTCTAAATTATCTTCTCCATTTACATACCCACATTCTATAAGTTCAAGTCTTTCTAAAAGTCTAACTCTATGGTCCTTTAGGGGAGATCTAAAGGAGTAGTTTCGAAGAATAAGTAATCTCTCTAACAGATCACACTTTTTATACTCTTCTATAAATTCTATAAATGTATTATATATATTATAAAATAATAATTCCATAATTCTCAATATTATAATTTTTTTTATTATTATTAACATAGAATTATACATCCCCTTTCCCATCGGACCTGAAGTAAATGTATCATTTTTGTTTGTGTATGACTTATCTTCTCCATATTGCGATACAATTCATTTTACGTCACCAAATTTTTTTACTGGGAATTATGATGGGTTTAATATTTATATATGATATTTATGATATTGTTATACTTCTAGAATGGTAATATCGTATATAAATTTTTACCATAGAATCTTTCAAAAAATTATAACATCGCTCATTCGTACGAATAGATTACCATTTCCACATTGTGATGTGATTAGTTTTCTACCTATATTTTACCTAGGTGGAAATAAGGATGCATTTAATGAATATATATGATATATATAACATAAAAATTATTTTTAATTATAATAAATCATATAGTTTTCTTTCTTTTAGTATGAAAAAATGAAAAATCATTCAATCATACGTACGACCTACTGTCTCCATGAACGGGGTATTTTATTTTCTATTTCAATCATTTATGAATCATCATTAATAAATATATAATAAATATATATATTAAATTTATTTCATGTTTGTAATTCTTGATTTGATTAAATCATGATCTATGTAAGTGGACCAAGGATCAAAATTCAAATTATGAATTAAAAACAAAACTGTTATTACCTAAAACATAACTATAACCTGGAATAGATAAAGAACACGTAAAATAATGTTATAAGTAATTAATATATGTTACTATATATATGAATATGTTTATGTGGAAAATGTATAGTTAAAATATATTTATTATAGTTGATATTTTCATGTATATGATGGAATTAAAGACGTATGGTAAGGAATTTTTATCAGACTTTTATTTTTATGGGACACGTGCATTATATAATAACTGTTTTATTTTTGTGGTGTATATACAACCCATGAATTTATTTTATGATTATTATTCTGATTATTATGTTATTCTCAAATACATATAATTTTACTTATTTCATGGTTGTACAATTCTACTGATTATAATATGATGAGTATTTATTCCACGATCTCATCAATATTCGCGATTATTTTATTTTAAATCTTTATTGAGGTATATTTTTCCACTGGAACCATATTATTGAATTTTTTTCAAAACTTTTATTACTATTATTCAATGAATATTTAATGTTTTTTACCCAAGTTTTAATTTTTAATAAATTTTTGAAATAAAACATTTCGTCATTTTCAAAATGAGGTACTTTGTGTATTTTTGATAAAAACAACAAAAGGAATTTTTTTTACTTATACGACATGAATTGATTGTTACAACTTTATGAATCCTTATTGACTTGAATATCCCCTTATAATATTACATTGTTATTTTCAATAAAAATGTTTTATTTTTTAAATTAATCTATATTTTAAGAAGAAACGTATTTCAAAACAGAAAGGATAATATCCTCAATAATGATTTATAGTGATCTCTCAATATTATTTTCCATCGAAGATAATGTTATTTGATGTTACATATTTTTTACTTGGAATGTGATTGAATTGTAAAATTCTTATTCTTTCAATGAATGGTTTATGTTTATGATGGAATGATATTTTGAGAACCCATTTTTGTTCATGGGTTAGAATCTAATTGAATGATGTTTATAAAATCCATTTCATTCTGTGGGTTTTGATATGATGAATGATTCATATTATTGTGGCTCACATATGTATGGTTTTGATTATGTCATGGGTGGGACCTATATCTCCCCTAAATTCATTTGGTAATTATGGATAACTCATGAGGTATATATGTTATTCATGAACCTTATTTCATGTTCACAATTATTTGCATGGACATAGTTTTCCCGTCTATAATTTTATGCATGGACCTAGTCTTCAAGTCCATATGTTTATACAAGGGCCTGATTTCATGTCATTAAATTAATTACTAAACCAGGTACTATTTATACATGTTGAAAAATTTACATATTTGTGTGTATTCCGCAAGCTCATCAATTTTATTCTATCATGAATTTTGTTATTTGATTCCCATATGATTCATAACTTATGACCTACCAATATTTATTACATGATTTGTGTTTATGATCTTTGATATTCTAGGTATGATTCTCTAATGTTATGGCCACATTATCGTACACTTTATTCAAATGATTATTCTTACACATACCTTTAATGAGAATCTAAGATCACCCTTTTCTTTTGTTTATTTTCCCAATGACGTGAAGAATTGTTTTAAGTATGTTATGTAAAAAATGGTTTTAAACATGAAGAAATAGGTGGGAGAAGATTTAGATTTATTATGAACATGTTGTTTGTGATTCCAATTTATAAAATTCACTAAAATAAAATGGACTATGGATATTTATATGTGAATTCTGAAAAAAATGGTGTAATATCCATGTACGTTATGCCTGGGTTGTGATATACTCCCTTGATTCAACCTGATAAACTTAATTTCTCTCCCCTTTTTATAAATATCAGGGAAAAGTTATCTAAGAACATCTGTAGAATGTATTTCCACTCCATAGTCTACAAAATTCTATCCTATTTTTGGTTGTCTACACATCACTTAGCCTAACCACATAACATATTGGTAGCTAATTAGACTCCCTTATCAGAATGAGTCTCCTAGTGGTCATGTTTTGCCTTAATATAATCAATCCATAACTCTAATGGCAGGTTCATCCTCTTCGGAAAATGTTGGAGGGTGTTATAATAGAAATTTATGTGTCATGTTTAATATTATTTTCACAAACAACAGTGGGTCTCATTCCATGAATTTCATAATCCATGAAATGTTCTCTCAGAACTTCTCTCTGACTGCCCCAATCATCACTATTGGTGCCTAAGTTTTTATCAATGGTGGTTCAATTCTATCCATAATCATATCATCCCCTAAAAAATCATCATCGTAGAGGAACATCGTTACAATTCTGAACACACAACTTAGGAAACAGAATACAAAATTAACAAAGTTTACAATAGGGTTTCACAAAACCCAACACAAGTCATCTCCCATTTTCCCCGCCACATGGTCATAACTGTAGTGCTATCACTACCCATAACCATAAAACTTCTAGGTCATGGTTAACAAAGGATAAAATCGTTCTCATTATACAGTTTTCACAAAAAAGACCCATTTATTCAAATCTTGTACAAAATTTTATAATTTTCCAAAATTCATGTTAGGAACATCTTTCAATCAAAACACACAAGAAAAGAATGGAGCTTTCATTAATACAACATACCTAAAAACATGATTTTCCAATGTGTTACTAAAATGATTCATGTCACATAACAATCATGAGTGTCTATAATGATGAATCCATACTAAAATATCATTACTTTCTTGTTCATGAGTCAAATCTCAAAAAAAAGAAACAATAATCACATGACATAAAAAGTCCATCACTCAGGGTGAAATAACTTCAATATTAACAACAAACATCAATATTAACAACAAACATCTAAAACATGATTCTCATCCTGGGTACTTAGATTTTACCCTCATACATGGATTATGTACTCTTATTAACAAGATTCTTAACCATGGCCTCACTCATACTATTATAATGTATACCTTTCCCAAATAGTAAGATAAATGAAAAAGAAAATAAACATCTCTAATGCCAATTTGTGACATCCCGACCCATTTTCCACAAACTAGTTCCCCGATATAGTCAATCAAATAAATTAAGGTGTGCCTCTCCATACGTAAAAGTCTACTAACAATTAGTGAGGATCTAATATCTATCATGGAGAGACTACACCCACTTTATCAAGGTAGCACAATAGAGGAATAAATAAACAATATCAAATGGATATAAACAAATAACTATAACAACCTTGTATCCCAAGATGAATAAAATAGGAATTCAATGTTCATACTAAAATAGAAGATATGACATCCCAAGTACATGAAAAATTTCAAATGAAAAAAAAGTAAAACATGGAAAATCCCAAGAGGGACAAGACACCATTTTTGGATCCCTCATCCATGATTTATCTCGAATCATCCATCTATTGTGTCGATTATCCCCTTATACAATATTGAAACCCTGAAACATATTTAGGTCCTGATCAGTAAGCCCATGTATGGTGTGAGTAAAACACAATAGGCCACCACCAACCGAATCTAAAACAATATCCAGACAATAATAGTGTATGATAATGTAAAAATAATAAAATCAAGAAATAAAGTAAACAATACATATTTATTCAATTACTATTTATTTAACCACATAAAGTCCTTAGGTTCCCATAGGAAACTGAACCTCAACACTTAATTTTTCTCTTTTTGGAGTTTGAACCACATCACATATTCAATTAACAATTCATTTTAACAAATTTTCTTCCATCATCCATTTTATTTTAATTCATTATACAACTAATGGGAAATATAGTCACATTCAAACATTCTGTGCATAAATTTCCATGACTACGACCCCAGGGATAATTTAATTACAAGTCCATGAACCAAAACCAATTTATCAACAAATAACACTAGTGGCATCTTGAAGAAGTAGTGCGTGTGCCACACTTATTTTTCAAATAATTACAGAAGTGGTTTTTTGATGCAGCAGACCATGTCCCACCCTCATTTATCACAATGGGATTTTGATGCAGTAGAACATGTCCCACACATGTATATAAATTTATCACTATGGTATTTTAATGGATCATACCATTTCAAATAAATTTATATAACATATATCATAATATCACATATATCACATCAATCCAGGTTAATCAAAATTAACCCTCTCATCCCATTTCGCATCATTCTTTGCCATTTCAATTATAAAAACAAATCATGCTCATCACATTAATTACATGAAATAATATGTTCAGTTCACCATTAAAGTGTATTTCAATATTCAATTCATATAACCAATTAATCCACGTTGGTTAATAACACTATCTCATAATCCACATGTCACAAACAACCCAGAGTCGACCCTGAACTGGTCACAACTACTAGCCCGTGACAAGACACGAGAGGCATTCCCGATCCTCCTGGAATGCCGAAAAGCACTCAGGGAATCAATAGATTACACAGGGGAACTATTTTCCCATATAGAAACAATCAAACAGATAGAGGAAAGAAATGGACTGCCCAAAATATATTTATATAAAAACTGAACTGAACATTATTTTTACAAGTAACTAAAATTACAACTATACCAACAACTCAACTAGCAAAACCTGATAACCAAATAACTACATGTGACATTCTGGTAACTCTCCAACATAATTATCAAATGTTTCCTAAGGCTATTTAACTCAAGTTGAAACCTACACAAGGGTTAAATACAAAATAAGACTATATGCGTGGGTATTAAAACTCAGTAGGTTATCCCGATATTGTATTCCCAATGAAAATCCATTAAAATAAAAGAAACATAAATTACAAGTTTTAAATAAAAATATAAAATTATGATTTCCAAATGAGTTTCCATATAGTAAAAATGTTACCAGAAAAAAAATGCATGTTTTATAAACAAGAATGCTAGTATCAATTCTCAAAGAGGTACAACTTCAAAATGAAATTAGTTTTCAAGAGGGATTCATTAAAAAATGTACAATTTTAAATAATTAACACACACTTCTTAATTTACCAACTAAACACACTATATACCGATGTTGAGTACAAAATATCCAATGAGCACAATTCACGGGAACACCCCTATGCACTAGATAGTTGTGAGCCTCATGTACCTTGTACCTCGGTGAAAGTAACCATCATAAATATTCATTCTCGTGCACACGAGCCACTATTTTGGAGCATACCAATAATGTATTGGTACCCCAAAAACATCATCATCATAGTTTAGTTAGTGTTGTCATCATCAAACCTGCTACGTGAAACAGGGGCCAAACTCCACGGGATCACTAGAATACTAGTACACGTCCACCCACCAAGATTCCTAGGATTCCCTTTATTTCTCAATAAAGTTACACATACTATCATAAACACATTTAACAAAAAAATTCATTCCCAAAACATAAACACACCAACATCCTAAAATCATGCTTCACATTTCTTTCACGAATCAATAAACCTATAAAAAGGTTTGTAAACAAATTTAAAGGGGTATAACTAGGCATTGCACATAAAATCTATTAAAAAATGCTCTTTTAAGGACTGAAACCCATAAATAACATAAAAACTATATTTTTCAACCTCAAAACCAAGTAATAAATCACATTCATGGACCATAATATTTCCCCAAAATATAAAACAATAAATGCATTTGGAAACCATTTTTACAAAAAAAATGCCAAATAGGCCTTTAAGCCTTTCTCAAAACTTACATTTGACCAAGTTATGCATATAAAATTTATTAAGTAGGTTTATACACACCATTTATAGTATAAAACCACATTCATAAATTCCCTTAAAACACTCAGGTTACAAATTCAAAATGCAACCATTTTCTTAAGGATGTGTAGCGGGATATTTTCTAACAACTCGGGCCAAAACATGTTGTAAACCAAAACCCCTTTGTTTGTAAAACCAAATCCAAATTGGAAAGCCATAAAAAGAACCAAATTTACCATTTATCATTATTCAAATTCATTTATAAATCTAGAAAAATAATTTTTAAATCACACATCACACATAAAATCCAACCGGGAAAGTTATCGAACACATGACAATCCCTTTTTAAACAAAACAATTTATTTTATGAACTTAAAAATGATTAAAGCAACAATTTCATGCCATAATTTTATGTGAGATACTAGAAAATGTTCAAAATACCATAAAACAAGTTTAAAACCTCACAATACTATTGTGAATGTTAGCATAAAATTTAAACAAACACATGGTGTGCACTTTTATGACAAAACAACTCTATCTTTCACAAAAAAGGATTAAACAACCATTTGTCACACCAATAAAATTATGAAAATGATTAATAAACATAATAAAATATATATATCAGAATATAAAAATAATAAAATGGGGAAACCTAAATGATAAAGGCATGTGAAAGGGATATCCTATCTCAAATCCATGGCGTAATGGAAACGCACACCCAATATCCCCATCAGAGGGTTAATAAAAACTAAACATATGACGACCATCCCTAAAAGAAAAAACCCCCATAATTTTTTTTTTATAATATAACCGTAGGTCTAATATGTCTTGGTGAAAATAAAAAAACAAAGAAATAATGAAAGGAGGAGGTAGAGGAAGGAGAAAAGAGAAGGAATCTCACCTTTCCACCCAAAAACTATTCATCTTCCATTAGATCTACACTCTTAGAGAGAGGCGCATTGCTTGGAACATATTTGAGAGCCTCCTAAGATCATGAAGAACTAGGTAATGAATATTTTTGGGAAAAATAGTACGAATTTAATGACTTATGGATGAAAAAATTTACCTTTTCAATTCTTGACATTTTTTAGGAAACCAGAGAACATTCTCTCTAAAAAGAGATTCCAATGAGCTCAAAAAAGGTAAAATAGATAATGGGGTTGTGTCTAGTTATGTTGGATTCGAATAGGAATTTGAATAATAATAAAATATTAAAAAACGAGAAATATATAAAAGAAAAAAAATAATGTTTTAAAACTGTAAATGGGCCCATGGGCTGGCCCAATACCTATATAAGTAACCCAAATTCAACATGATTATGAATTTATATATTGGTCGAAAGGGATATGGTAATTTTAATATGTGAGTGTAGGAAAATAGGGAAGTTAAATAAATGAAAAATGTGGAAAAATGAAGGTGTTATAAAAGAAACAAATTTGGTTTTTAAATTTGGAAATGGGATCATTGTTGGCCCAAATCATTAAATAACCACCCTTTCTCAAAAAAACTCTTAAACAAGCATTGGGGAACCCAAATTAGAGTGATTAGATATATATGGTATTTTAAGAATCAAAATAAATCTCACCCAACACCCAAAATAATGATCAGTATTTTCAACCAACCAGATCAAAACCATGACAGGAATAGAAATAAACTGGGTGTTACAATTCTTCCATCTTTAAATGCTTTCTGCCCTCAGAAATCCATAATTCTTTTCAACTGATAGAACATCAACAAAGGATTCCTTATTAACATAATTCAGCCTCTAAATCTAATGAAATTTCATTCACCAACAATGTAACTTAATACTCTTTCCTAAAGAAAACATCAAATCACAAACCACTTTCGGAGAATTAATGGAAAGATCAAGCCACCACCTCTACAGAAAAGCCAAGAATTAGATTTTCGAGCCTTATCCCAATGAACCCAATGATCAACCAAACCATAGATAATTCAAAAAATCCAATAACTTGGGGTGGAGGCTAGAATGGGATCCCCACCATTAAATCAAAGCTATCATTTGAAAAATCCTAAAGGAATGATTTTTTGACCCGCAGTGGGTCTCCCCACTCTTAGAGAACAACTACAAAAGAATACACAAAAAAACGAATTCCCCATGATCTAGAATTGGGAATCACTTGCATATGAATACCGAAAATCTCCCACAACAACCTACAAACCCAAGTTAATAAGGTTACAAAATGACCATCTAAACTACCCACTCCTGGACAGAGGGGATAAGAACTGGTCCAACACTTACGACACAGATATGGACCCCCACTACTCTGGGAGGGGATGGAAGTGGAACCCAATAATTAGGACACTGAACGAAAAAAAACAAAGGACCTACCAATCACTCTCCACCTCCGAATAGGTAACACCAAGACCACACCTGATTTTCACATGCGGTCCACACTGGGGAATTGATCGAAAGCCCACACCCATAAAGGCATAACCATAGACACTGTGAGGGGTATTTTCAGCATGGTTGTTGCGAAAAAGGGAAATTTACAGTAATGAGGAACCAAAATAGATACATAGAAACTACCATACCCCAATGGTGGAGGCTGGAGCCTGATCAAGCTCCCCAAACCTCTAGATATTTTCTGACTGTGTGAAAAGATTCACTCTGAGACCTATGTTAGGAGTCCTGATTCTTGAAGCATCTACTGCACCATAGTCAGGTGCTAAGGATCACACCACTCAAAAAAACTCACTTGATGAACAAAACACATTCATCCAAATACGAACTCATATATACATATCAAAATTTTGTTTCATTCTGAATGAGGAGCATAATTGAAAATGAATACAGCGAAACACATCAACATCACCGAACACAACTGCTATGTCCAAAAGAATTATCATAACCTAGAAACACACTAAATCAATCCCAAACAACTCTATATTACAACAAATGGGTTGGGGCATTATCTAATTAGGTGGAGTTGACATTTGAAATGAATCTTTAGGTTGTTAAAAATGAACGATTTCTAACAGAGAACTATCCATCGCCACATCATAACATCCAACACATTTTTAGAAACCCACAAAACATTACTCCAAAACTGAGGCACCAAAAATATCTCATATCAGGATACAACAAGAGTATGACTTCTAGATCACAAGGAAGCTTACTGAATAAAAAAATCTTCTAAGACATAGAAAAAGCTATCCACATAACCATTGCTTTGTAATCCAAATCCAAATTTCCAGCTCAAAACACTTTTGAAAAACAAACTAATTTCGTGTGTTTCCATATTCACCAATTTTGTTTCATCAAGTCTCACCCACATGCACATTTCGATGCCACCCAGGAACCCAACCACCATTCTATAAATGAAATACATCCCGATATTAGCAAAACCTTTCATGTGAGCACCCATGCAAACACCAATGGCTAAAACAAAACAGCATATTCTAAAAAATCATGTAGCTTCCAAAGGAACAATAACCCCTAAGTAAAAACCCATTTTCATATTTCACAAAACAAACCAATCTTCAATAAGATTTTTTTTTTTAAAAAAAGTACCCCTCTTCATTTTTGTCAACTTTTAAAACAACCAAGCTATTCTAAACAACCGCTTCCCATTTTCTGAAATTCAGCATGGTATCATTTCATAATCTGATGGCCATTTGGACCGATAACATTTCTAAGAAGACACCAACCACTCCAAAATAATTTCCAAAACTTATTTATCAGATTCAAACACCATTAAACATAACAAAACACACCATTTAAATCAAATATTCAGAATCACCATAAAATGATTTACACATTCAAAACATTTTATTCCAACAAACCACAAGTTTAGATTATGTATAATCTAATCCTGTTAAATAATTTCTACTTCCTCTTAATTGTTTTTCACAAAAACATAATCCTCCAAAACCATTCATATATTTAATTGTTGAAAACCCCCTTTTTCCACTTTTCAAAATCCAATCCTTCATTTAAAACCCATTTCCATAATTATCACACAAGGATTTTGAAAACAAAAATTCAGAATACATCAATGGTCCAATATACCTAAAAAGGGAACTAGTGTTGGTGGGTGAATTGACCATATTGTTGGCGACCATATTTCAAACACAACACCAACACATAGATACTTATTAGAACCATGTCCAAGCTCCACATGGATTTCTATGCCCTACGAGCTCACAGAGGCCATTAGTAAAACTCCCCTTGTCATAACCCAACATAAAAAAACCAACAAGAACAAAGGAAACTAATAAAACCTAACATCAAGTTGAATCCTGAGGATCAGAACGAGCAAGAGTTTGTGACGCTATTCCCACACATTCCCCTCATGTCCCAAAAATCCTACTCCATCAACTTTGACATCCCTCATATAACAAGGGCACTCTAAAAAGAAAAGTATACTAAGAGATGACCTCCTCTGATACCATTTTGTCACAAAATAGCCCGAGTTGACCTTGAACCGGTCACAAGTGTCAGCCCATGACAAGTCCCAAGAGGAATTACAGATCCTACCAAGATGGCTACCAGAACCAAGGGCATAAATAGATTACTCAATGGAATGATTTCACTCATATATAAATAAACAAACAAAAAGTGGAACGAAATTAACAGCCTAAAATACATTTATATAAAAACTGAACTGGTCATTATTTATACTAGAAACTGAAATTACAACTAAACCATCAACTCAACTAACCAAACCTAACAACGAACTAACTCCACGTGAACTGTTGGTCACCCTCCAACATAATGATCACATGTCTTCCAAGGGAGTAAAACTCAAGCTGGAACCTTCACAAGGGCTAAAAATAGAAGAAGACTATATGCGTGAGTATTAAAACTCAGTAGGTTATCCCGATATTCTATTTCCAATGAAAATCCTTTAAAATAAAAGAAACATAAATTTCAAGTATTAAATACAAATATAAAGGTATGTTTTCTAAATGAGATCCCATGATATAAAAAACTTACCAGAAAAAAACATGAATTTTTTATTAACAAGAATTCTAGTAACAATTTTAAAAGAGGTGCAACTTCAAAATGAAAAATGTTTTCCAGAGGTATTCTTTATAGAATGTAAAATTTTAAATTAATCACAAAAACTTCTTAATTTTCCAACCAAATACACCATATTCTGATGGTGAGTACAAAATATCCAATGAGAACAAGTAATGGGAACACCCTTAGGCAATAGTTAGTTGTCAGCCCCAGGCACCTCGTATCTCGATGAAAGTAACCATAATAAATATCTACTCTTATGCCCATGGGCCACTAGTATGGAGAATACACATAACCTAGTGGTCCCTCATCATAATCATCATCATTATAATAGTTTATTTAGTTTTTTCATTGTCAAACATGCTATATGAAATAGGTTCCACACCCCACCGGATCACTAGCATACTAGTACACATCCGCCAACCTTGATACCTGGGATTCCCTTTAGTGATCAATCAAGTTACACATATTATAAAATAAACATTTCACATCAAAATTTCATTCCCAAACCATAAACACACCAACATCTCACAACCATGCTTCACATTTCTTTCAAGAATAAATAAACTAGTAAAAAGTTTTGTAAAACAATTTCTAGGAGTATAACGAGGCCTTGCACATAAAATCCATTAAAAATGATCTTTTAAATCCATAGAACCATCAATAACATTAAAAAATCAGATTTGTATTCCCAAAAACAAATTAATAAATCACTTTAATGGACTATATAATGGCCCCAAAAGATATAATAAAAATGCAGATGGAATCCATTTTTACAAAAAAATTGTCAAACGGACCTTTATGCCTTTCTCAAAACTAACATTTTACAAAGGTATGCATTTAAATTTTATTAATGAGGGGTATAAAAACAATTTAGATCAGTAAAAAAATTCATAAATACCTTAAAAAACCAGGATACTAATTCAAAACACAACCATTTTCATACGAATGTGAAATGAGCCATTTTCGAACAACTCGGTCCAAAACATGATGTAAACCAAAACCCATTTGTTTGTAAAAACATATCCAAATTAAAATTCCTAATAAAGTCCCAAAAATAACTTTTATCATTATTATAATTTATTTATTTATCCAAACACATAATTTTTAAATCACACATCACACATAAAACCCAACCGGGGAATTTACCGAACACATGACATGCCCTTTTTAAACAAAACAATTTATTTTAAGAACTTGAAGAGGAATAAAACACCAATTTCATGCCATTTTTTATTAGATCCACTATAATATGTTAAAAATAAAATAAAACAGGTTTTAAAACTCACAAAACAGTTGCGAAAGATAGCAGAACATTTAAACAAACACTTGGTGTGAACCTTTTTGACAAAACAACTTTACCTTTCACAAAACAAGGATTAAAAAACCATTTTATTAACCAATAAAAATATCCAAATGCTGAAAAACAATAATAAACATATATATCAAGAGTTAACAGTAAGAAAATTATGAAACATAAATGAAAAAGGCATGTGCAAGGGATATCCTACCCAAAATCTTTGGCGTAATGGAAACGCACACACAATATCACCATAAAAGGGTTTATAAACCCTAAAACTGTGAAAACAAGCTCCAAAAAATAAACCCACATAAAATAATATGGGATAACATAAAAATATGTCTAAATTTTATAGGGGAGAATTTGAAACTATGAAATAATGAAAGGAGGAGGTAGAGGAAAGATAAAAGAGAATGAATCTCACCTCGCCACCTAGAAAACTCATCGTCCTCTATTAGATCTGCACCCTTAGAGAGAAGGTAATGTCTTGGAACTTCTTGGAGAGTCTCCTATTATATTGGATAACAAGGGAAAGAATATTTTTGGGGAAATAGTACAAATTTAATGAATTATAGTTGAAACAATTTACCTTATAAATTATGGAGGTTTTGAGGAAACAAGAGAACTTTCTCCCTAATATGTGATTTCATTGAGATCCAAAAAGGTAAAATATATAATGGGGGTGGGTATATGTTTGATTGATTCTAATAAGAGGTTGAATAACCAAAATATATTAAAAACTAAAAATGATATAAAAGAAACAAATTATTAATTTAAAACTGGAAATGGGCCCACAGGCTCGCCCAATACCTAAAAAAATAACCCAAATTCACAATTCTTATGAAATTTTATGTCAGTAAAATAGTATATGGTAGTTTCAATATGTCAGTAGAGGCCATGTGCGATGTATAATGAATGAAAAATTTGGAAAAATGAAGGAGTTATAAAAGAAAAAAATTTGGTTTTTAAATTTGGAAATGGGCTCACGGTTGGCCCAAATCATGAAATAACCACTGTTTCTCCAAAAACTCCTAAACAAGAAATGTGGAACAAAAATTAGGCAGATTAAAATTATTTGGTAGGTCAAAACTAAAAATTAATCCCACCCAACACACATGAAAAAGATCGAAATTTTCAAGGAACTAGATCAAAACCATGACCTGAAAAGAAAAAAATCTGTGTGTGACACCCCAACTGTCAATTAATTCATATCAAATTAATTGACCAATTATATAACCATTAATTAATTAAAAAATTAATTAATTCATTTCCATAATAAAAACAACCCATTAATTAATTAACTGGTTAATTAATCTAGTTATACAATCCCAATATATCATTAATTAATTCAATAATTAATTAATCCAATTATACAACCATAATATCCCATTCATTAATTAAACAATTAATTAATCAAATTAATCTTATTGAACAATCAAAAATTCCATTAATTAATTAACAAAATTAATTAATCCAATTAAATGTTTCTATAAATTAATAAATCTATTATATTATTCAATTCAAGATTCTATTTATAAATTCCAATTGAAATCTAACAATGAATGTACACAATTTGAATTCACGACTTTGTGAATTGATTTTTGGCCAGCAAAATCAAAATTGATGACAAACGCTCACCAACAAAAATCCTCAAATATGTAGAATGAACAAGAACATGATGAATAATTAGATCTATATCTGAATACTATATACAATATCAAAAGAAACAAGATCCATTAAACCTCGATATAAAAACTTTCAAATAGTGGATAAACAACCATCTTTTATCTAGAATGAGCAGTGGGAGAGAGAGATCTATTAATGCCGAAACCAAATACCTGAAGAGGTGAATATCCACCAACAAATATTTAATTCTCTAGGAATGGGGGTTCGAAATACATAAAACTCATTTGGGAAACCACACAATTGGTAGAAAATGTCGTAGGGTTGAGCAATGGGGTTTAGGGATATAATATGGGGGTTTGAGAAATTTTAAATCTAATTTCTAGGTTAATTAATATAGTATATATGGCTTCATAGGTAGGGGAAATGGTACGAATAACTATGAACTATTTTTGGCTTGGTACACAATTACTTTTTAGTGGGTCCATATTTTTACAAATTGTATGCCAGCTATGTCAATCCCCTCTATTTTTGTTTCCACAGTTTACTAGTTTGGGACTATAGTTCAGAAAAACTGAACACTATTTGTGCCCTACCTCTACTACATAAAATGTTCTATAATTCACCCAAAAAATATGCAAGAAAAAACACAAACCAAAAGCACTCAAAAAAATTATCACCTTTAAAAGATCCCAAGAAATCTCTGTAAAAGGTACGGTTCTTACGAGCATATTATTATATTTAATGGAATCATGAGAGTTTCCTAGGAGTACTTCATCTATTTATTTTTTTTGTTCATAGTATATGAACAAATCCTCTTAATAGTTATCATCTAATAATAACCCTCATTGAGTGGTACATGGGACCTAATAGTAGATTCATATTACTTATTTAATCTATGTATATGTTCTTGATTCATATAAACACCTATCAATAGAGGAAAAACTATAAAATATATATTATACAAGAATTTAATATAATTACATTAAATTAGTTCCTCCTAATGGGAACATAAATATAAATTGTGGACTTGATTCTTTGGAATGAGCAATGAATTTCCTAATCATAACTAGAAGGTCGATAAATAATAAGTTCCTCTCCATTCAAATTAATAGAATATATGTAACCAAAATGGTCTTACATGTAGAATATAGACTATATAACCAATAAGTCAAACCCTTGGTATATATTATTTAAGTCCTCCCAATAGTGGGACCTCAAGAGAAAATAAAATACCTCCCAATGATGAAGAATATAAAAATAACCATAGATTTCTTCTTTATATGAACATCTATAATTGTCTAGAATGTAGTGATGTCTTGTTCAGATAATAAAATTTTCCTTGTATTGAAACTAGTCTAAGAATTCCCTCATATAGTGTGATGATAAAGAGATATATTATTATTAATATAATCACCTCCTTATTATCTAGAGATATCGCATCTCCAAAAATATAAAGGGTGAGGAAACAACATGTATCTACACTACCATTGGACAATATTAATATTGATTTAATGTCAAATAATAATACTATCATCAATACAGTAGGTTAGAACAAATGACTTTAGTCATATCAAGTAGTGTATTCCCTCTAAGAATAAAAATTGAATGCTAAAATCATTAGAAAATTACTAGCCAAACATTATATATTGATTATGTTCTACAAGTATAAAATTATCAGTATTCATTTTGAAGGAATTGAATGTTTAATGAATGTTTTATCTTTAATTAAATCAATGGAAGACTCTTTTAACAAAATGTAAAAATATTTTCCTTATATGGAATATCCCAACAACATTATGAAATTTTATGAACTCATCCACCAGATCGATTTGGACACCCTTTAAATAGTAATGTACCAACCGTTGTATAGGGAAACCCCAAATCCTAATGAGGAAATTTTGAATTTTTTAAAACATAATTTATAAAATAAAATTGGGAAAATATTTTTTTATATGTTAGAGGATGGTATGAACATGGAGGGTTGAATTCTACACTGATCTATAACCAATAGAATCCCACCTGGTAGATGTTATGAAATTTCATTCCATTTGGCAAATTCGTATGAATAATATTTTTATACTATAGATGGTATATCATGTAGAATCATAAAATATATTAAGATACAAAATGGTGTAATCGATGACAATGATTTATCAACATTCTCTTACATCAAGATCCTAGAAATTTTGAATTATCATCTCATCATATGAAAGATAGTTCCCTAGTTATAAAGAAACCTTTTATTTTAGGAATCTCATGTTCATGAATTCTATATATATGGTTTATACATTGACTTACCTAAGAGATTAAAGATATGTTCATATGATATTCATTGAAAGTCACTAATCATTGTGGGGGTAGGGAGGATACTACTCATAGGGGTCATAAGATAACACAGTATATTATGAAAGTGAAAATAAATGATGATTTTTTTTATTATCATAACATATACATAGAAGTAGATAAATATACTTTCATTATATTAAGTATATGTCCTAAACTATCCTAATAATTTCATACATAAATATTTGATCATTTTAGATTATTATTTTTACATATCATAATAATAAAATCATTATGACCATAAATTTTTAATGTCATTGGAGACTGGAAATATATTAATCATGTTTTATGAAGGAACATAACAATCTCTTAATTTTTTCTTATATTATAGGATACTATATATACATATCCTTTTTAAAACATTTCATCACAACTAGGGGAAAGTGTTAAAAACAACTCAGATGTCAATAACCCATGATTTCAGTTCTTGTAAAAAATAATTTAATGTTAGGTAACCTTTCAATAACACAACACAAAACGAAAATCATTAAAAAATATTAAAATTACATTAGTAATTATCCTAATTTGGAAATATATTAAAAACATATCATTATATGATAAATAGTTATTATATATTAATGTTGAAAAGTGTTATTTCAATAAAAGTAGTTTTATTTATAATTTTCAATTTAATATTAAAGGATATGTTTTAAAATATTAATATCGTAATTATATAAAATAAAAAACATACTTAAATTAATAATATTGAAACATACATATTATCATTTTCTGTGAATTTTTTACAAATGATGATTTTTATAAGAAAAATGTGGGATTGATGAAAAATGTAATTTATATAATTTTATCACAATGAAAGCACAAAATTGACGATTTAAAAAAACATCATTGTATTCAAGTATGAATTTAATGAATAATTCTATTCATTTTCTAAATATTATTTGTACCTATAAAACATATTCCAAACATTTTTAGAACTAAAGTAAAATGTTAAATTAAAATAAATGTTTTGTTTGTTCCGCCTTTAAAATAAATATTTCAAAAGTGAGAACCTATTTTACATATGCATGGAATCCTCATACCATTTATTCAATTCATTAAAAATAAATATATTTATTTATAATTATTTACAATAATAATTTTATCATATAAATTTTTTTGAATCTTAGTTACATTATTTTTCATTAAACTGTTTCACACATTAACGCATTTTAATTTAGAATTATATTTTTTTTCCTTTATATATTTTATTTAATAAATATTTTTTTTCAAAAATTTAAATCAGAATATTCCAATTAGTTAAAAAGTAAATATTTTTTCATTTTCAAATAAATAATCATTAACGATAATAATTACTTGTCATGCTAAAATTAAAATTGTTAAATTATGTTTATACTTGTGTAAAAGTCCTTAAACATTTTATAAAATGCCTCGAATTGAATGGTTGAGAATTTTAATGGAAATTATATGTATCTGATAAAATTATTATATTTTTTGATAATAATCTATCAAAAAATCCATATATTAATTGGAAAATATCATAGATTTTCCATAAATCCCCTTCTATTCACATAATAATTCATACCAATTCCACCATTCAAAGATATGATTAACCAACGATTTCCACCTTAAAAATATTAAATTTCACTCTACATAGTACCCTATCTAATTAAAATTATCCATTAATCCCTCATCGATAACACAATCCCTTAAATTTCAAGGATACCCTCCAAGGAAAGATCAAGCCTCCAATGATGATAATCACATGCATTGAAATAATCTAGAATAAGTTACCATACATCAATATAATTTACCTTCATTGAGGCTTAATTCATATTTATTCACCAATTATTATTTAAGAGTTTTGTATTATTACTATTTGATATGAAATATCATGAATTATATTTTATTCTTGGTATTTTTTTGTTCAATTAAAGAATCACCCTTTCTGGATTTTTGATTTAAATTTAATACATCCATTAGGGTTTCATCTAAAAATTTCCTCCTTTTCTGAAACATAATATTTTTACCACATAATTTTAATTAAATGGTATGTATACATCCCTTTAAATATAGAATAATATTTATTATCATTATTCATGTCCTTTTAACTTCAACTTCAATCACTCACTCTCTCTCTTTTACATGGTATATATTGGAATGTTAGTTATGTTATAATTGATTCACCAAAAATTTTCCTATTTGAGACATTTAAATTATTATGAAAAAAAATTAATTTATCTATCATATATACAAACTATTTTATATATATTATTAATAATTAAAGATTATTCATGATAATTTATGATCAATTTTAATCTCACTCATTCTTTTAGATTTTATTTTAATTCCCCTGATGTTGTATGGGATTTTCCTGACTCAAATATATTTCTTTAGTCATAATATGTTCTATTTGAATATTATAATTAATGATTAATCTATAAAACCCTATTATTATGGTGAGTTGTATTTTCTTCTTATTTTATATGAAAATCATGTTTTAAACTACTTTATTCTACCTCTATGATTCTATTATTTTTTGAAAATTCACTTTTGATGAGAATAAATCAGATTTTTTTATTAGAGGCTTCTTCCATTTCCATGTTTTTACATCCCACCAATATTATCCATTCCCCAAAGGAAAATAAAATTATTTTTAAATCTAATGATCCTTTTATTCCAATTCTATATTTTTAAAACAATGTTTTTGTTATAATTTTAATGATTTATTTTTTCAATAATGTTGTTTTAAAATACTTCAAAGTATTCTCATTTAAGTGACATCCTCCCATTACCGTTATCATTTCGACATATGATTTAAATATATTAAAATAATATTTGTGTGAAATTATTTAAAGAAAATTTTTCAAAAAAATTGTCCCTATTTTCATAACCATGGCTTTAAAATGCGATTTAAAATTTATTATATTTTATGAGGAAACTCTAGAATTATTTTTAGTAGAATTGATTTTTTGTTTTATCTTACTTTTTAATTTTTTTTATTAAATCAAATAATATTTTATAATTTAAACTAGATGTTCTATTTTTAAATGTTCAATTTTAGTTATGTTGTTTTTTGTATCAAATGATCATGTATTTTGTATGTGATACAGTTGTGAAGAGTTTTGAGACCATCCTCATTCTGGGGGTAATTTTAGATAAGATGAATGGTTTTATTTTGTATTGTAACATTATTTATATAATATGATGAGGGATTCTATATCACCCACCAATATATTGTTTAAGGGGTTATATAGCATGAGATATCTATGGATGTGGATTGATTAATTCTCACTACACTATCAGAATCATTTTAGGAATGACCTCTCTACAATGGGAATCGAGAAGGGGGTGCTTGATCCACTATGGGAATCAGGTAGTAGTAATGTTTCACTATGGAAATCAAGTATGGATTCCAAATCCTCTACGGTAATCACATAGTGATGCCTACTATAATTTGATATGGGAATCATGTGGGAAACCTTATCCACAATGTTTTATTTGTACATGATTGTGTTTGTTACATATTTTTTATCCTATGGGAATCTTTACTTCCCTGATATTCTCAAGGTTTAGGATATTATAATATTAAAAAATGTTATGATCACTCATTTTATGTTTTTTATTATATTATTATATTCCATGATCCATAATGATAAACCATATTTCATAATTTTCACTTATGAACCTATGATCTTTTTTTCATATATTTCTTTTTTTATCATGTTTTCCTTCATGTTTATGATATAACTATTGTGATAGGATGATAAGTTTCTATTACCAATAATTCAATCTCAGGCATATCTTATATACCAATTCCCATGTTTATGAAGATCATTACACCATATTGTTTCCAGAAGGGTATCTAATAAGAAGAGTTTGGGTGAGATGTAAAAGACTTATTATGGATTAAGAAGTTTTTTATATAAATGTAATATTTCCATTTGTTAAATAACACAAGAGTATTATGGGTTATTTGTATTTATTAATAAATTAAAAATTTAAACCCAAAATTTCTTAGAAACTTTTTGAAATAAATTATTTTATTTAATCCATCTAATTTAGAAAAACTTGGGGGTGAGTTGTTATTATTGGTATCAAAATTAGGTTTGGTTTACTTCAGCTATTATGAGGATATAAATTGATTATAAATATGGAGTAATAAATTTAAGATAATTTTTACAAGATAATGTTAATTATAATTTAAAAGTAATATATTATCCATAATTTTGGATGATGTAATATTATGGGGATTTGGATAATAGATATTTAGTGAAAATTTTAGGCATACATTTAATGGATTAGACTATGTAAAAGATACCATTAAGCCGTTTTAGAGAAGTATTGAATAGGTAGTATCAATGAATATATATACCTTTTATCACACTGGAAAGTTGATATATATAATTTGGCTCAATTCTACCTAGGAGTAATAACCATAATGTGGGTGTGTAGGTACTAACTCAATAGTGAGTTATGGTATGATAAAGGGTCCAAACTGCACAACTAGATAGACCCTCCAAGGTGTTATTATTTGGTAAATAAAATTATCATTATGAACTATTATGAAGTATTTATTTCTTAATTACCTTATGGGATTGGGGTAAGCAGGAAGAGGTAGAATGACATAATGTAATCGAGGTAAATAACAAGATTATAATAGGATTAAATAAGTAGGATATAATTGAAATTAAATTATCCAATATTTAATTTAATGTTTAATATGAGAATTAATCTTAGGAGTGAGATTTTATATTCATATACGTTTATGATTTTGGATATTATCATAACCATTTTGGTTTTAGTAATTGGTTGAAACAAGACTTTCAGTATAAAACATTGAAAGTGATGTATCAAAAAACAAATAACACTAATAAATATAATGGGAGATTATTTGAATAGATTATAATTTTAGTATATTGAAATTATAATTTAAGATGTGTGATCATTCATCTTACCTTAGGTTGTGAGTTTGATACCATAATTAAAATTATTTTTTGATAATCATAGCTATTTATATTAGTGAGTGATATTTGTCGATGGTATTTTGGATGTTATAATTTTATTATTAATAATATGTAGATTATAATTCAATATTTATCATCAATATATTTGAGACGCCAGTTAAATATAAATAATAACCTTCCCACATGATTTTGAGACAATGTTATATTTTTGGTGATAAATATTTAAGAACACATTGTTGAGGTACAGATAACTCATACAATTAATGTTAAAATTATGTTGAGATATTAAAGGTTTATTTTATTTAAATGAATGAGGTTAGATATTATTAGTAATCTTGTGATGAAATTTTGTTGATGATAATTTTTTTGAAGTACCTCTAATTTTTGGGATTATGATATATATAGATAAGTACATGAACTTATAAACAAGTTCATTATACATTTAGATGGTTATAGATTGTATCAATTTGTTGAATAATGTATAGCATAATTTTGTATTGTTTACATGGGTATTAATTTAGTTTATTATAATGGTATGTGATGGAGAATATATGATTAGGATATATAGATACTGTGAATATGATTTTTTTGAATAATTAATGTTTTTAAACAATGTTATGTAACTTTGTACAAACATAGGGTGTAAGGATGATTTCTAATTAGAAGATATATAAAAAAAATTTATATATAATAAATATAACCTATACTAAATTAAAAATTTATAATAATTAAAATTGAATAGGAATAATTTATTTATGTGGGGAGATTTTAAAGACAAATGATTTTAGATCTTGTAATAAAACAACTCAATGTTTCGTAACATTTTGTTCAAAAAACACCTAAAAAATGAGGTAAAACATGTTATACTTTCATTAGTAAATAACCTAATATTTTAATTAATTAAAAAAATTACCTTCATAATATTCATAGTAAAAATGATATAGTATTGGGAAATTTTATTTTCAATATAATCGTTTTTCTATATATTTTTCATTTTCCCATTAAAAGATTTTTTTAAATATATTTTAATTTAAATTAGATACTATTTACCTCATATAATAACTTTTATTATAAAAAATTTATGAATTTCTAATAACATTATGAAAATATTTATTTTTTCGAATAATGTGGGAGTTAAAAAAATATAATTTCAATCATTAATAACTATTTTTGAATGAACATGAAGATTTAAAACCGATTAAATTATTAATATATAAAATTATGAAGTAAAATTCTCAATTATAAAAATTTCTTTCTACATTGAAAACCTATGATATTTTTTTAAAACAACAGTAAAATTATATATCTATATAACAACTATATTTGGTCATGTCTTCAAATCAATTAATTTCATGTTAGGATTCATTTTTTCTTCCTAAGATGCCTCATAAAATTTATTAAATTAATATATAATAATTTTTAGACTGAAAATTATTATGAATTATAATTTTATCTTTTATATACATTTAAATTCATAATAATTTTCTTTTTCAAAAAAAAAAACGTTAACATGCATTTAAGATTATTTTTAAATTAACTTTTCATGTGTGTTGAATTTTTATATAAAATGTATTAGGAAATTGAAATCATAAGTTTAAAATTATTTAATACGGTTAAATTTAATTTTTTCCTTTGATATTAATTAATGTGTCTAAAATTTTACTATCATGATTAATGTAAAAATTGTGAATTGAATTTATGTTTGTTTAAAACTCCTAAAACCTTTTAAAAATGTCCCTTGAATTTCATGGTAGATATTTGGAATTACTAACACATTTTACACTAATTTTTTTCATTTTTCTCATTGATCTTTGAATAGTTTCATGGAATTATATAGAAATATAAATTATCTTCAAATATTTCCTTAATTTCACTTATAAAAAAAATAAAACTTATATCATACATTTATACACTTCATTTTTCATTCCCTACTTGAAAACTAACCATCTTAACAACTCTATAACCCTATCCCATGAATATATGATCATATTCACACATAGTTAGCCTTACCCTTCAATTTTAAGGACAACTCAAAAGAAATATTAGGTATCCAAAGATTTTATTTTTGTCCATATTGAATCTGGATCTATGTAAAATATTTTCTCTCTGTTTTCCTTTAATGAGATATAGTTTTTATATATATAAAAATTATTATTAAATTGTTATATATACTTACTATCTTTTATAATATATTATAAATTATATTTTCTTCATGGTATTTTAATTTTTTTTCTCACTTTCTATTTTACAATGTTTTTTTTGAAATGGTACCATGGTCATAAGGTTTTGGTCTCAAAATTTCTCTCTATGACTCAATTTTTCTTTTATGAAAATAATATCATTTAAATAGAGTTTATACTAACTATTTCCCTTATAATATCATGTGTTATATTTATTTAGAATGTTTTATGTTCAAATTCATGATCCCTCTATATCCCCCTCTCATCGGTTTTTTCTTGGAACATTTCATATGTTGTATGGGTTTTCATCTCAAATGTCTATATTTGAGGATTTTTTATTATGAAACATATCTAATTTATTTGGTTTATATACTAATTATTTATGATATTATATCATGAATGAAATTTTATTCATATTAACTGATGTTCAATTTGAATCTCTCTCTCTTTCACGATGATATGAGTTAAATGATCCTCGTATATTTATGTATTTTCCTGACTCAAGAATTTTCTTTCTATCATAATATATTTTATTTGAAAGTTATCCTTCAAAATTGATCCATTACACAAAATTATTATGCTATTACGTATTTTAATCTTTTTCTTTTGGAAATATTTTCTCACAAAAAAACATTCTTCTTTACTGATTTTATTTTTTTATGAAAATGAATTTTTGTTTAGAATAATTCAAATATTTATTTAATAAAAATTTCAACCATATCCTTGTTTTTACATCCATATTTTGTTCTCCATTCCATGGATTAAAATAATAAAAAATAACACCAATTTACCTTTAACTCCCCTTCTCATTTCAAAACAATGGTTCCTTTATCCTTTTAATAATGTTTGTTTTCAATAAATGAATTTTCAAATACTTCGAAGGCTTTTCGACTATGTGATATCCTTTACTTACACATCTCATTTTTATAAATTATTTATTTCTTTTAAGGTTATATTATTTTGATTGTTATTCGAATAAATTATTTAATATGTTTTCCCCTAATTTTGATTTTTTTTCTAAAATTTATTTAAAAATCATATTTTTTTTATTATATTAAGAATATATTTTAAAGAAATTTACATTTTTTTATTCAATTTTTAATTTTTTATTATATAATGATGTAAGGGTTTATAAATCATCATGTATGTTCTCTTTATAAACATTCATTTTAGGTGATTATTTTTTTGTTATCAAATGATCTTTTTTATACCGTACAATTTGTAATTGTTGACCTCACCTGTTTTGATAATCTCAATCATGTATTTATTTGTGTTGAAACTCCCAATTATGTCTTCATCCTCTATGATATTGTTAAGTATTGTTGATCTATACTTTAATTCTTTCCAATCTGTGATCAATCCAATAACATCTTTTTTAAATAGTCTTTGGAATATGTTAATCATCATTTATCCATGTTCATACAAGTTCTAAATTGATTCAAACACAATCGGATGTGTTCTGCCTAAAACAGATAAGTAATCTGCCTATAGCTACTGATAAAGAGCTACCGGTAACCAGTCTACCGATAGACTTAGTCTACCGACAGACAGCTACCGATAGACTTAACACAGAGTTACCGATGTACTTATAAATACAGCTACCGATACAAACGTAGAGCTACCGGTGTAAGTAAAAATAGCTACCGATGGAATGAGTCACCGATGGACGAAGCTACCGATAGACTCGCAGCCACCGACGCATGTACCTACCGATGCATGTACCTACCGACGCATGGAGCTACCGATGCATGTACCTACCGACGCATGGAGCTACCGATGCATGTACCTACCGACGCATGGAGCTACCGATGCATGTACCTACCGACGCATGGAGCTACCGATGCATGTATCAACCGACGCATAGAGCCACCGATAGAGTCAAAGCAACTAATGACTTCAAGCTACCGATGTTCAAGCTACCGATGCTGATTACCTACCGATCACTCAACTCACTGTTTGAATTTCTTTATTTCCTATATTTAATCTATCTAACGGTCATATCATACATTTTAATGATTTGTCAAATATCTGATAAAGGTTGTCGGATGTCAGGAACCCGTACCTCGTACCTGCTGAAAAGAAATCTTTTCTGTCCCCTGATGGGAGATAAATACGAGAAGACTACATACCAGAAAGAGATGCATGCGAACGCGAATGTGTGAAGAAAAAGTGCGGTGCATCCAATATACCAAAAACGACACAAAGCAAGAGAAGAACACAGAGAAGTTTATAGACAATCAAGCATACTCGAGGAGTGTTCTGTGCTTACAAGAAGAACTTCATCGACTACATTCTCACCACCTGTGAACCTGGAGCATACAACACTCTGTTTCTCAACAGAAACAAGAAGAGGACTCAGACTCACTTCTAATCGAATCCAAAGGAGTCTAGAGCTATACTGAAATCACCAGAACCATCTCTAAACTCTACACCTCTTGTTCTGTGATTTATTACCATTCATTTCGAGCAGTGTGTGTTATCTGCTATATCTAACACATACACTGTCTCCTGTACTCAAACTGAAGGATCTGTAAATCCTTACAAAACTCTTTCATTCTTTCTTTCCCACGAAGAACTGTGGTGGAGGTCGTGTGTGACCTGGACAGCTGGTTGCTGTTGTACTGTTTCCCACGAAGAACAGTGGTAGAGGTCTTGGACCTGGACAGTTGTAAACTGTTGAACCCCGATCCAGGGTGTGGATCATTTTTATATAAACTTTTGAGAGGACTAAGTCTCGGCTTGAGACTGAACCTCTTGGTTACATTGTTGTGCCATCTATTTCAAAGTTTTATTCCGCTGCTAATCACTTTAAAACCAATACTGTTTTTAAAGTTACTTTGATAATTAAATTAGCAAGTGTTTATGTTAAGTGTAGATTAGTAAGTTAGTTTCAAAAGATAATCACACACTCCTGTGTTGATTAACTGGGAATTAATCAATCCCTTGAGAACCTAACAGAATCTCTACATTAATATAAATTCACTACAGTTTAATTTATTATTTTATTTGGGGGTCTTCAAGACACTGCTTTTAAATATAGAAATTTTAATTGGTACTCAATTCACCCCCCCTCTTGAGTAAACCACTCCGACCAACACTTGGTATCAGAGGTTGAAAATACTTTCTAAAAGTACTCTGCTTTTGAACTGTGATTTTAGTTGTATTTTAAAGTTCTTAAAATTTCTGTTATTTCTAAATTTTTATCTCTTTAAAATTTTCTCATCATGGACAATAGACTTGAGGGTGCTGCTACTAACCGGCCACCTTTCTTCAATGGAACTAATTATGCTCAGTGGAAACTGAAAATGAAAATCCATCTAGAAAGCATAGGTTTTGATATTTGGACTGCTATTGAATCAGAATACAAAATTCCTACTACTGCTAGATCTACTTGGGATGAACCTACAAAGACTGCCTACAATAACAACTGTAAAGCTATGAATGCCTTATACTGTGCTCTAGGAGATGAAGAGTTTAATAGAATTTCTGCATGTAAAACTGCATATGAAATTTGGGATACCTTAGCTGTTTCTCATGAAGGAACAACTAATGTTAAAGAAATGAGATTGAATACTTATACTATCAAGTATGATAATTTTAAAATGAAGCCTGACGAACCCATTTCTGACATGTATCTCAGGTTCAATGAAATTGTCAATACAATGATTTCGCTGGGAAAGGATGTCTCATCGAAGGAACAAATTATGAGAATTCTGAGATGTCTACCTGATAGATGGAGAGGCACGTCTGTCTCAATCAGAGAATCCTGTGACATAGCTGCTCTACCTGTCAAGGAACTAATTGGCAAGCTGATGATGTATGAAGAAGAGCTTAAAGTGAACAAAGAGGAAGACAATGAACCTGCAAGAAAGTCTGTTGCTTTCAAATCCTCAACCTCAAAGAATAAGGACAAGGAAAAGCTTCAAGCTGTAGTTGAAAGTTCAAGCTGTGAAGACAGTGGAAGTGATTCTGACAGTGATGCTGAGATGGCTCACATTGCTAGAAGATTTAAGAAATTCTATAGGAAAAAGAAGTTCTTCAGAAAAACAAATTATAAGGGTAAGTATGATCACCAAGGCAAATGGAAAAAGGACTGGAAGAAGAATGACAAGTCAGATGATGTTGTCTGCTATGAGTGCAAGAGAAAAGGACACATTAAAGCCGACTGTCCAAAGATGAAATATAAAAAGAAATATGAATATAAGGACAATAAGTTTAAGAAAGCTATGAAGGCTACTTGGAGTGCTTCAGAAGACAGCACAAGTGAAGCTGAATCTTCAGACTCTGAAAGGAATCGAGCCAACATGTGCTTTATGGCAAACACTTCTGAGGTAACTGCTGAAACTCCTGCTTCAAAGTCATATTATTCTGGAGATGATTCTGAAGGTGATAACATGTCTAAATCTGAACTGTTTGAATACTGTGATATGCTGGAAGAGACATGTAATGAACTTAAGGATAAATACAAGTCATTAAAGAAACAGCATGCTCTCACCACTACAGTTAAAACCGAACTTACTATTGAAAAAGAGAAAAATGCTCAACTGTTAAAAGAAAATACAGAACTGAAACTGTCAAATGAGCAACTTAGAAAAGACTTAGAGAAGTTCACCAATGGCAAGAATACTCTAACACAGATGCTAGGAAAGCAAGTAGCACCTAAATATACTACTGGTATAGGATACCAACCTGGACAAAGGAAAATTGCTAAAACTAGATTCATTTCTAAATCTGGACAGAATGAAGGTAATTCTGGAACTTCATATGCTTCAACCAGTTATATACATAGCTATGGATCTAATAAAGTTTATCTTTCAAAGCATGTCAATTCTACAAATTATATGAGATCCATTAGAAAAATATGGGTACCTAAAGTGTTATTGGCTAACCTGTCTGGACCCAAGAAGATCTGGGTACCAAAATCATCTCCCATCTAAATCTGTTTTGTAGGAAACTTGCTTAAAGAGCTCCTGTAAAGAGACATGGTATTTGGACAGTGGATGTTCAAGACATATGTCAGGAGACTTCTCTTGTTTCAAGAGTTTAATAAAAGTTGATGGAGGCTTTGTCACCTTTGGTGATAACTCAAAAGGAAAAATCATCGGCCTAGGCCAGATTGGTAACACTGATTCAATTTTGATCTCTAAAGTTTTATTTGTTGATGGCCTTAAATACAATCTATTAAGTATTTCTCAGTTATGTGATGATGGTTTTCATGTTAAATTTGAAAATGATTCTTGCAAAGTTTTTGATTCTAAGAATGTTTTGGTATTTTCTGCCTTAAGAAATGAAAATGTTTATGCTGTTAATCTGAATTCTTTAGCTAAGCAGAATATTAATTGTTTGAATGCTTTTCATAAAGAATCTTGGCTATGGCACAGAAGATTAGGACATTGCAACATTCACTCACTTAGAAAACTTTCTAGGAAAAACCTAGTTAGAGACCTACCTAAGTTAGAATTCCCAAATGATAGAGTGTGTAACCCTTGTCAAAAGGGAAAACAACACAAAGTTTCTTTTAAATCAAAGAAAGAAGTTTCAACTTCTCAACCACTTGAATTGGTTCACATGGATTTGTTTGGACCATCAAGAGTTTCTAGTTTAAATGGGAAGCACTATGTTTATGTTCTTGTAGATGACTTTTCTAGATATACTTGGGTATATTTTCTAGCTCACAAAAGTGAAGCTTGTTCTTACTTTGTTAAATACTCCAAGTCTGTAGAAAATCTTAGTGGACTTAAGATTAAGACCCTGAGAAGTGATCATGGTCGTGAGTTTGAAAATCAAGATTTTGAATCTTATTGCTCACACAATGGCTATACTCATAACTTCTCTGCCCCTAGAACACCCCAACAGAATGGTGTAGTAGAAAGAAGAAACCGAACTCTTCAAGAAATTGCTAGAACCATGCTCAATGAATATGACCTGCCTATTTATTTTTGGGCTGAAGCTGTAAATACAGCTTGTTATGTCATTAATAGAGTCTTGATTAGACCTGTTCTTAAGAAAACCCCTTATGAATTGTGGAACAATAGAAAGCCTAAGGTTAATTACTTTAAAGTTTTTGGTTGCAAAGTATTTATTCTGAATACTAAAGATAATCTGGATAAGTTTGCTTCCAAAAGTGATGAAGGAATTTTTCTGGGTTACTCTATTTCAAGTAAAGCCTATAGAGTGTTCAATAAGAAAACCAAATGTGTGGAAGAATCTGTTCACATCAAGTTTGATGAAACTGATCCACATGAGCCTAAAACCTCACTTGAAAACCTTGAAGAAGACTTATCTATTCTGGACCTTAATGATAAATCTAAAGAACCTGTTATAAAAGTATCCAGTTCTGGACTTTCTCCAGAATCTGCTTCTGTTGAACCCGAACCTATAGATGAACCTGAAATTTCTAGTCCAACCTTTACTAGATCAACGAGGATTCTAAAGAATCATCCTTTAGAAGCTGTTGTTGGTAATCTGGATAGAGGAACACAAACTAGAGCTTCTCTAAGAAACCAGGTTGAACATCAAGCCTTTCTTTCACAGCTGGAACCCAAAAATATCAATGATGCTATCAATGATGAATTCTGGGTAATAGCTATGCAGGAAGAATTAAATCAGTTTGAAAGAAACAAAGTCTGGGAATTAGTTGACAGACCCAAGGACACTTTGACAATAGGCACAAAATGGGTTTTTAGAAATAAAGTAGATGAATCTGGAAATATAATTAGAAATAAAGCTAGACTAGTTGCACAAGGATATAGTCAAGAAGAAGGCATAGACTATGAGGAAACTTTTGCACCTGTAGCTAGACTAGAAGCCATTAGGATCTTACTTGCATATGCTGCACATCTGGATTTCAAGTTATATCAAATGGATGTAAAAAGTGCATTTCTAAATGGTTTTATAATTGAAGATGTTTTTGTAGAACAACCACCTGGATTTGCTAACCCCCATTTTCCAAATCAAGTTTTTAAACTTTCTAAAGCTTTGTATGGTTTAAAACAAGCACCAAGAGCTTGGTATGATAGACTTAGCAATTTCCTTATTTCAAAAGGTTTTACTAAAGGGATTGCTGATCCAACTCTTTTCATTAAAAGAATTTCTAAAGATGTTTTAGTTGTACAAATATATGTTGATGATATTATTTTTGGATCTTCTAAACACTCTTTATGTACTGATTTTTCAAAAAGTATGCAAAATGAATTTGAAATGAGCTTAATGGGAGAGCTTAAGTACTTTCTTGGATTTCAAGTATTTCAAAATGAAAATGGTATTATTTTGAATCAAAGTAAATATACAAAGGATCTTTTAAAACGTTTTGGTCTGGATAGTATCAAGGAAAGTGAAACTCCTATGAGTACTACCTGTAAATTGGACACAGATGAAACTGGGAAACCAGTTGATCAAACAAATTACAGAGGTATGATTGATAGTTTACTTTATCTTACTGCTAGTCGACCTGATATTATGTTTAGTGTGTGTATGTGTGCTAGATTTCAAGCTAACCCAAAAGAATCTCATTTGCTTGCTGTTAAAAGAATTTTTAAATATCTCAAACACACGGTTAACTTAGGTTTGTTTTACCCAAAAGGACAATCCTTTGAGTTAATGAGTTATTCAGATGCTGACTTTGCTGGTTGTAAGCTAGATAGAAAAAGCACATCAGGAACATGTCATTTGCTTGGAAAATCCTTAGTTTCCTGGTGTAGTAAGAAACAGAACTCGGTTGCATTATCTACTGCTGAAGCAGAATATATAGCTGCTGGTAGTTGCTGTGCACAAATTCTGTGGATGAAACACACTCTTTTGGACTATGGATACGTTTTTAAACATGTTTCAATCAACTGTGATAACACCAGTGCAATAAACATCTCTAAGAATCCTGTATCTCACTCTAGAACCAAACACATAGATGTAAGACACCATTTCCTAAGAGATCACTATCAAAAAGGTGATATTTCTCTTGAATTTATTGGCACTGAACATCAATTGGCTGATATTTTCACTAAACCTTTAAGTTCGGATAGGCTAAGTTTCATAAGACATGAACTGGGAATGTTTAATCACAACCGGTGTGAAAATTCTCACTGATGTGAAATTCTCACCGATGTGAAAATTCTCACTGATGTGAAATTCTCACCGATGTGAAAATTCTCACCGATGTGAAATTCTCACCGATGTACAACACACACCGATTTGTTTTTCTCACCGATGATTAACTCACACCGATGCAAAGTTTAAAGCTTCTGTCTGCCGCCAAGAATACGAATCGTTTTATTTTATTTTATTACTCTATTGTAATCATTTATTTGGAATTCCTAAATGATAAAACTAAGTCTAAGCCACTTCTTACCTCACCGAGCTCAAAATATCTCACCTTCGAACCTTAGCATCCAAATCGACCAAGAACCCTAAACCCGCGATGGCAAAAACCAAGCTTCCTATCGTCAGAGATGGAAGTGCAGAACCAAATGCCAAGAAGCAGAAGACACAGCATAAAGCCAGTGTTAGTGAAGTCAAAACTAGATCGGGAAGGCGACCAGTGAATCCTCACTTGCAGAATAGAGATATAGTAATCGAGAAGGAACTGTGCGTGGAATGGCTACTGCCTAGCAAATCCTTAGTGCTCGAGATTCTGGAAGACCAGAAATGGGTGGATTGTTTCTCGAATAACAATGGCCCATACTACCCGAAATTGGTAAAGCAATTCTATGAGTTTGTAACCTTTGAGAAGTCTGAGAATGAGAATCGGGTAAGCTCTTTTGTAAATGGAAAAGAGATGTCTTTTTCTTCAGTAGAGTGGGCTGAGAGTTTAAAAGTACCACATGAAGGTGTCTCTGGGTATGTGTCAAGAGCAATGCCACCTAGTAGTGACATTTTTGATTATGAGACCGCCTTACAAGAGCTGACTGGGAATGGAAATCAAAGACAAGTGGTAGCTGCTGAAATGGATGGAGAGAATCGACTGCTTTTCAAATTTGTTCAGCATGTGTTGATACCGAGAAGAGGAGATTTTGCAAATCTGAGATATCAGGATATCTATCTTCTTCATTTGCTAAGACATGGTGTAAAAGTCAATCTGTGCAGATTGTTGATGCTTCAAATGGAAGACATGATTAGACCAAAGTCAAAGACCAATGCCTTGTTCTTTGCCAAGCTGATTTCAGTGATGATAAAAGTGAAAGAAATAGCTGAGTCTCAGGATGAGACAGTTGTAGTCAAGAACAATTTCTGCATCACCTCGACTGTTTGCAAGTATATGAAAATTAACTGGAACCCATGGAAGGGAGAATGGGTCAGTGATGATCAGAAAATCTATGATAGGTTTAATCCTGTGGATTATCCCTCAAGACCAAAGGATATGAGAGATTCGAGTCTAAGACCTGATGAAGAGGAACCTGCTTATAGTGATGAGACAGAAGAAGAAGAAGAAGAAGAAACTCCTATGGATGTTGGAGGAGATCCAGACTTGCCCCCAAGTCCTGTTGCAGAACTGGTTTATTCTAGGAAGGGAAAAGTAGAGGAAGTTTTGCCTACTTATGAGGAAGACCAGTCTGTACCTCACCAAGAAGAAGAGGAAAAGGAGAATGCAGTTGAATCGCCTGCTTCTGGTAGGTTAAGTATGAGTCCCTTAATTGGAAACTCAGCTATACCTGCTGCTGAAGAAGAAAGAGATAGAGAAGAAGCTGTACCTGTATCAGAAGATCTTCTAAATGCTGCTCCTGTAGAACTTGTGGTAGAAGATTCTGATGAAGAACGGCCAGCAGAAAAGGCTGTTGTGATACATGAGAATGCACCCATTGAGGGGGAGCATCGGTCTGTGCTTGGGAATGTAACAGTAGCTGTTGAGATTGGAGACTGGGTAGAAGACCCAGGGTTTATAGTCTGTGGATTAGATTATCCAGATTCTGACAATGAGATGTCTGTGGATAGACCAAAGACCAATTATGATCTTGCTGCTGAGTTGTTGCCAGACGATGTGGTCAGATTTCATGATTTGACTAAGCTGAAAGAGGACCTCAAATCCAGTTTTGTTGAAGAAGTAAAGCTAATGGAAACCTCTCTTGCATCCTCAATCAATTCAATAATGGCTACTTCGGTAGTTAATTTGGCCTCAGCAAGGGGATCTGCTGCAGTTGTCTCAAGTGATTTTGTCTCCAAATCAGATCTTGAATCCATGAAGGATGAGATAAAAGAATCATTCAGTGCTTCAGTTGCTGAGATGAAGGAAAGCTTTTATGAAGAAATGAAAGTGCTAGAGAGATCCTTCGAGCTATCTCTGGCTTGTAATTTATCTTCCTTTATGTCTGAGCTTATGGAAGAAGTGAAAGAATGCCAGACTCAGTCTTCAAGAATCGAAGCTGATCTGGAAGCTCTCAAGACATCAGTGGTTGCTTTGGATTCCTATATGAGCTCCAAGTCTCAAGCTGACAAGGATCTAGCCTATGTGAAGAGTGTAGTTAGCCAGTTTGTCTCAGTGTTTGAAAGTTTCAAAACCTCAGTGAAGGATCATGTTCAATTACAAGACTCTCAAGTTCAAAGCCTAATCAGTGGTTTGTCAAAGAGTTTTAAAGAAACTGTTTCCTTCTCTCTTGGCCCTCTCACATCCAAACCATCAGTTGATATGAACTCAGTTCGAGCAATATTGAAGGAGGAGATTGGTTCTATTCCTACCAGTGGCTCTGGGGACTCATCAGAGTTAAGCCGAGTGGTGCTTTCTACAAGGGATTCTGCCAGAGAAATCATGAAGATAGTTCAAGATTTTATGAGAGAAGCCTCTGCCTCTCAAGAAGCCATAAAAAGCAAAGTGGACTACTATTTCTCCAAGATTTTCACCAAGCATCAACTCGAACACCACTTCAAGCTAATGTTGGAACACATGAAGCTCCCTCCAGTCACTCAAGCCTTCAAAGAACAAGTGAGCAAGCTGAGAGACCTGACTCCTGCCTTAGAGAAATTCATGGAGAACAAAGATGATTTCCTCTCTGCTATGGAAAGAGGAGGAGGAATTATTATGGATTTCAGAAATCTGCTGCTGCCCTTCTTGCATGTTGATGCTAGACCAGTCATCATCCCTCCTGCTTTGCCTGCTTCTGCCTCAGCTGCTCCCTCAGTCCAGATGACTCCTGTTCAAGCCATTCAAAGCCTCAAACCAATGATCACCCAAAAATCTTCAACCTACAAGCCTGACTCTGTGTCAGTGGCCCAGCCTCCTTTAATCTTTTCTGGCATTCCCAAACCTTCACCTGAATCCTCACCACCCGAGCATCCTTCTGATCCTAAAGGAAAATCTCACATTACAGATGCGGAGTGAACCAGTGGCCAAGCTTTTTGATAGGAATTCCTGTGTAATCTGTATTTGTTGTACTTTTTGACTAACTATAGTACAGACCACTTTTTACTTCTCTTTGTTTTATTTCTCTCCTCTATATATATCTATATATATGCTTTCCCCATTTTTGATTATCACAAAGGGGGAGAACAATAAGAGAGGGGGAGAAACTTTTTATACGAGAATGAGAACAAAATGAGAAATATTTTCCATGGAGAAAAATAAGGCATAAGGGGAAACACATTATCCTTTGTTTTGTTTCCATTCTTATCTCTAATACCTTATGTCTATATAGTACCTTATTATTTTTTTTTACCTCTGATAACTTATGTCTATATCATACTATTTCTATTATCTCTGATGCTGTTTTCTCTGAGAAAATTGAATTCAATACTATACTCTTTACTATTATATTTTCACTATGTTAAATGCTAATATCATAAATTGTGATTATCAAAAAGGGGGAGATTGTTGACCTCACCTGTTTTGATAATCTCAATCATGTATTTATTTGTGTTGAAACTCCCAATTATGTCTTCATCCTCTATGATATTGTTAAGTATTGTTGATCTATACTTTAATTCTTTCCAATCTGTGATCAATCCAATAACATCTTTTTTAAATAGTCTTTGGAATATGTTAATCATCATTTATCCATGTTCATACAAGTTCTAAATTGATTCAAACACAATCGGATGTGTTCTGCCTAAAACAGATAAGTAATCTGCCTATAGCTACTGATAAAGAGCTACCGGTAACCAGTCTACCGATAGACTTAGTCTACCGACAGACAGCTACCGATAGACTTAACACAGAGTTACCGATGTACTTATAAATACAGCTACCGATACAAACGTAGAGCTACCGGTGTAAGTAAAAATAGCTACCGATGGAATGAGTCACCGATGGACGAAGCTACCGATAGACTCGCAGCCACCGACGCATGTACCTACCGATGCATGTACCTACCGACGCATGGAGCTACCGATGCATGTACCTACCGACGCATGGAGCTACCGATGCATGTACCTACCGACGCATGGAGCTACCGATGCATGTACCTACCGACGCATGGAGCTACCGATGCATGTATCAACCGACGCATAGAGCCACCGATAGAGTCAAAGCAACTAATGACTTCAAGCTACCGATGTTCAAGCTACCGATGCTGATTACCTACCGATCACTCAACTCACTGTTTGAATTTCTTTATTTCCTATATTTAATCTATCTAACGGTCATATCATACATTTTAATGATTTGTCAAATATCTGATAAAGGTTGTCGGATGTCAGGAACCCGTACCTCGTACCTGCTGAAAAGAAATCTTTTCTGTCCCCTGATGGGAGATAAATACGAGAAGACTACATACCAGAAAGAGATGCATGCGAACGCGAATGTGTGAAGAAAAAGTGCGGTGCATCCAATATACCAAAAACGACACAAAGCAAGAGAAGAACACAGAGAAGTTTATAGACAATCAAGCATACTCGAGGAGTGTTCTGTGCTTACAAGAAGAACTTCATCGACTACATTCTCACCACCTGTGAACCTGGAGCATACGACACTCTGTTTCTCAACAGAAACAAGAAGAGGACTCAGACTCACTTCTAATCGAATCCAAAGGAGTCCAGAGCTATACTGAAATCACCAGAACCATCTCTAAACTCTACACCTCTTGTTCTGTGATTTATTACCATTCATTTCGAGCAGTGTGTGTTATCTGCTATATCTAACACATACACTGTCTCCTGTACTCAAACTGAAGGATCTGTAAATCCTTACAAAACTCTTTCATTCTTTCTTTCCCACGAAGAACTGTGGTGGAGGTCGTGTGTGACCTGGACAGCTGGTTGCTGTTGTACTGTTTCCCACGAAGAACAGTGGTAGAGGTCTTGGACCTGGACAGTTGTAAACTGTTGAACCCCGATCCAGGGTGTGGATCATTTTTATATAAACTTTTGAGAGGACTAAGTCTCGGCTTGAGACTGAACCTCTTGGTTACATTGTTGTGCCATCTATTTCAAAGTTTTATTCCGCTGCTAATCACTTTAAAACCAATACTGTTTTTAAAGTTACTTTGATAATTAAATTAGCAAGTGTTTATGTTAAGTGTAGATTAGTAAGTTAGTTTCAAAAGATAATCACACACTCCTGTGTTGATTAACTGGGAATTAATCAATCCCTTGAGAACCTAACAGAATCTCTACATTAATATAAATTCACTACAGTTTAATTTATTATTTTATTTGGGGGTCTTCAAGACACTGCTTTTAAATATAGAAATTTTAATTGGTACTCAATTCACCCCCCCTCTTGAGTAAACCACTCCGACCAACAGTAATGTTTTGAAACCCATTTTCCATTGCATGGGTTAATTTTGATAATATAAATAAATTTATTTTACAAGGAAGTAATATGTATGGATGATGAATGGTGGGGTCCTATATCTCAATTCATTCTATGACATATTATGTTTAACCATGATCATTCACAACCATCATCTTTTCATTCCATTCATAAGTGATCATAAATAATATGTGAGTGGCCAAAGCATACCCATTAGGAGAGTCTAAATGGGTGTCTAGTCTTAGTCTCACTCATCATGCACCAATTAAAACAGAGTTAATACTAAATAATCCCCATTCGTGGTTGTTATCCCATAAGGGAATTTGTGATACTACCAAATCCACTAGCCAATATCAATATTGGGATGTATTGTCTTTGAAAACCCAAAAAAAATATGTTACCAAATATTAATGATGTTATCCCAAAACTACACATATCCCTATAGTTTTTAATGAAGTTCTCGAAATATAATATCCAAATATAATTAAACCCTACTATTTTACTATAGAGGAAATCCAATAATTACACAAATAGATATTACATAATATTATTGGAATATTAAATGCATCTCAAAACAATACGCTCCTCCAAATAGTAATGGTTTTATTTCATTGGAGAGAATATATATATTAATATATTTTTATTAAAGGTATTCAATATCACCCCAAAATCTCTTATTACATTTTACACTTCTTATAAATAGCAAAAAAACATTCCTCATAACCAAGGGAGAGGAACCATTATACATTGTTGGATAGTATTCTCAGTAAGGTTAAACCTATGAGATATCAATCAATGATACAATTTTACTTTAGTTTTAGGATCCATATTTAATAATTAATCATTCCAGTAACATTTTCACTGGAATTTTATTTATTTTATTCTTAAATATAATTTATGATATTTTTTTAAGGAATTGGTAAAAACTCATAAATTTTATCCCAGACATTACATGTTAACATTTATACTTATTATCACTTTTCTCCACAAAAAAACTATTCAAAAATAAACATATTTTTATCTCATGATGTTGGAATCACCTCTTTTTTTATAATCTCAAATCATTTTTATATGATAATCATGTTTCATTAATATTTATATTTTCTATTAGGTAATAACTATTTATTTTTAATCTCAATAATTTCTTCATTAAGTTTACAGTGAAAATTTTCTCTATGTAGAAGATTACAGATAGAGGTTACTAATAGAGGTCACCACTGGGTGGTTACTGATAGAGGTTACCACTGTGGAACCTCACCACTGAGTTATCTATGCGAGCTCATCGCTACGAGTCTACCAATCAAAGGATACTATTTTACAGTAACCACTAATGGTTACTGCTATAAGCCTACCAATAAAGCCTACCGATGAAGGCTACCGATCAATGATACCAACGAAGGATACCAATGAAGGATAACGATGAATCATACCAATGAAGTCTACCATTGAGAAGGCTTTTAATACTAGTCTATCGGTACCAGTCTTCTACTCCAAACTTTTCAATTTATTAAGATTATTCTAACGGTCATATTTGGTAAATATAATGCTTCTAACATTAATTAATGAAGATTGTATACTTATAAAAAGACTGTATCTCAAGATAGTATGTGGTACGAGTAAGATCACACATGGTTTATTATTCCTATTGTTGTCCCTCAAATATAAAATAAATACTGAGGAAGAGAAGTGGATGGATGTGTGATAGAGATAGACATTACATGATAGATCTGAAGAACAATGTTAATACACCAGAATTTACACTGTGAACCCAAGAGCATCATGAAGATTATTTTGGGAAAACAAATTCATTACTATCTTTTATGATTCATAAAATCTCTATCAAACCAAGAAGTAGAACACTATAGTACCTGGAAGTTAGAACCTGGAGATTAGGACACTCTGTTTTAGAGACAACTTCCATAGAATGAATCGAACTACAATTTCCTTACTCTAAGGAGAAAAGAGATGAAATAAAAAGAGATTGAGCCTTCTAAACTCATTCTTTATAACATTCGATCTATTGTGTTCTTATGCATACATTTCAAAGAAGTGCTTGTTTTTCTATTACACACACTAGCTTCTATTCCTGAACTGGAGGATACTAAAAATCGTCACACCATACATTACTTACATTTTATTTGCCACGTGTAATAGTGGAAGAGGCTACATGTGGCTTGGTTGTTTTTTTTCAAGACGAAATGTGGTAGTGGGCATGATCCCTAGATAGTTTGTGAAAAAAATTGAAATCATGATAAAGTATGTGTATCATGTTTATTGTTAATATAAACTGCTTGGTGGAAGGTGATCACTATGTGGAGAGGATTAAGTCTTTGTTCGAGATTGAGCCCCTTGTTTAACTCTATTGTGTAAAATATTTTATAATACTCTGTTTTTCTATTTTATACTGCATATAATTTCAAATTAGAAAACTATTTTATATTCAATATTATAGTTATTTTTGGTAGGTGTGTATATGTGTTTATTTCAGTAAAACTATTTCCAAAGATGGATAAGTGTTTACAATGATTCAACCAAGGAAAAACCAACCTTTGAGAAAATTGTGGACCAATTAAACATTTATATTTCTACTGCCTTAATAAACAAGGTTTCTTAAATTTTTTGGATTTTCATCATTAATTTTTTAACAGAATGTTTATGTTGGAACTCATTTCACCCCCCTCTTGAGTTTGCACCCCAACCAACACATGACATGTCTTCACATGTTACAACTTGACTTCTTATATTCTATTAACCATGCTGAATCCCTATGAAAATCATTTTTATATTTTTGGTGACAAAAAAATCTGATTAGGAGACATTAAATAGTGAATATATAAGTCCAGTTTAAAACTTGAAAACACATGAATAACCTCTTCATTAAAACATTATTTTTTATTTTATAAGTCAATAAATTTTCATTAAAAATGGTATTTGGAATAAAATTTCAAATAAAATTATTTCAATGAAAAATAATTATAAATTATATAAAAATTATATAGTTTCATTGGGATATCATTCTTGTACCACTCATAGAAACACTGTTAATATCCCTATTATAAATGGAAAAAACATATGGTAGAATTCAACCTCCAACGAACTCAATGATTTAGAGTTCAATCTAGGTGTACCCATATTATAAGCTATAATGGTCCCACTTTTGATCTATAATATGGATCAAACCATTTTAAATAATTTTAAATGACCATATTATGAATAATACACTTAAAAAACTATTTTAACCCAATTTTCAAAACACATTTGTATTTCAAAATACACATTATTCTTAAAAATACCTTCTTAAATAAATAAAACCACACTTAATAAAGAAACCATTTTTGTGAAAACAAAATTGAAAATATATAACGGAAACATAAACTAATTATCAGTAAATGATGGTGGGAAAATCTATACATGGCATAAAAGATAATAAAACATTCCATCAGTAATTTTCTTTAAAAATTCACAAAGTACCTCATTGGAAAAATGGAAAAAATATTACATTTAAAACATTCAATAAAACATAAAACCTTGGTATAAATGAATTTAAAAATAATATAATAATATAAAACAATTTATTAACTTTTTTTTTACAAAACAGTCACTTGGTCATAGACTAAGATGCGTGTTTAATGGTAAACAATTTTTAAAAAATAAATTTTAAAAGAAATTCCCTTACCTAAAGTCTCATTCACCTAATATGTAATTTTTCTTACTGAATATGATTTTTTTTATTTTTATAATATATTATGAACCATATTAATTTTAATTTTTTATTTCATATCACTTATTAGCAAGTTATATAAAATTAATCAATCATTTAAATTCACATTGTCCATTTAGAAAATATTTGGTACTTATATAGAAAATGTGTTTATGTAATTTGATTATTTTCATAGAGGTCATTATTATTCCATATCCTTAATAATAATACATAAATTATTATAGTTTTCATGCATCATTTATAATATTAAATCCAACAAAATTTGGTTATGAAAAATTAAATGAGTTATAAACATGAAGATGGTAGGTTGTATGTATGCAAGAGTAATATTTCCAATTTTTGGAAGATCATTATAAAATGAAGTTAAAAATTATTGTATCATTACATAATGACAATAATATAATAAATATAATATTTATTCTTCCTATATAATTATATTTATCATCCATTTCACCTGCTTATGAAAAACAAATCACATCGCTTCGTAGAGATGGTTATCCACACATACAAATTAATGATGTTATAAATTTTTTAGGCATGGAAAAGTATAATCATAAATGATATATTATATTTTCATAATTACAAATATTTAATTTATATTATATATAAAAATAATTCCATCATTATAATTTTTCTTGAGAAATGGTGGTTGAAAATGAATTACATAGGTCCGTGAAGCGGTAGTCCGTCGTACACACGAACATTGAATCATATTTCTATTTGATGTAATTGAAGATTGATATAGGTGTTGAAACTAACATAATAACATATCATTATATATAAGAAAAAGGATTTATTATTTTATTGTGATTGAGTAATGTTTTATTGATGTGGAAGAATAAAAAATTGAAATGCTCGTTTAAAAATGATACATAATTTTTTGAAAATATCCTTATCATAACACCTTAAGAGAAAAATGTCTGGTTTCATTCTAAATTAAAGACTTCTATATTGAGGGGAGGGATTATATGATAGTATTTTTAAGGGATTTGGTTATCATAATTTGTATTTATGTTTGAATAAATCCGAATAAGAGGTTAACTTTTATAAGGTATGGGAGGGACGCTCTTGGAATTAATCAAAATATTAAATTAATATAAATTAATATTTAATTAAAGACGATTCCAAAGTTAGTAATTTATATGAAAAAATGTTTATGTATCAAAATAACCTCATACTATAAAAATTAGACCATATTTTACCTTTTTTATTAACATAACTTATCATTTTAACAATAATTCTACCCATTTAACTCTTACTTTGACAACATAGAGTTTTACTCTTTGATGGTCAATATATTTACATTCAAATTAATAATACAAATAAATTGTTAATGGATGATTTATTAAAAATTATCTCAATTTTTTAACCTAAATAATAATTCTTAATAAATTTATATCATTCAATAAAATATTATTTACTATAAAATATCCATATTGCCAATCCTAATAACTATTCATTACATTGACTTTAATAATATCAACATACCACTTATTATTAAAAGTAAATAAATTATTATATCTCTAATATATCAAGTTCAAAAAATAAATTATTTCATTATAATAATTATTTTAGATTATATTTATTTTAATATTTTTATGATCATTTGTTTGATTATTCATTTAATTAAAAAATTATTGCATCCGCGTTGTGTGTGAATTTAAGAAAATTATATCTTCACTAAAATTTAAACCTAAATTAATTTCATAAATATAGATTAGTTTTTTAAAATTATTATTAATATTCGAACAGGTCCTTGTATAGAAATTTATTAAAAACAGAACACTTAAAAATGAAAGTGTGACATGTTTGACTTTTCCTTAAATAAAATATTATAATAGTTATAATCTCAACTATTTCGACCAAAAGATCATAAATTTATAACTATATATTAATGTTCAAAATATACTCAACAAATAAATTTAGGTAAGCTTTTTTATTATATTATGGTTCCCATTTTATTATTTTACACATAAATTACCTTATTTACTATGTACTATTATAATAAAAGTTATATGTTTACTACACCTATTGATCAAAAATTAAATTATTCATTTTTAATAAATTTGGACATAATGATTAAAAATAGGGAATACATTTTTCCAAATAAAATTCAATGGATTTGTAGAATTTAAATCATTTTTCAGCCAACAAAACAGAATGAAAATCTACCTTCCAAAAAATGACCTTTTAAAATATAAAATGTTTTGTTAATAAATTCATATATAATATACCATAAAGAACATAATTAGATTATTTTAAATCAAATTAACTAATTTATTTTTAAAAATAATCCAACACTAAATTTTACCTTGTAATTAATTTAAAATAAAATATTGTTTTCAATAAAAATCATATGTTTTTTGTACTCCATAAAAAAAATATACCATCATAAAATAAAAAAATCATCTTAAGATAATATTTTTATTCTAAATTTAAAAATGAAATTAATTTTTACAAATAAATTTTCAAAAATTTCCATGGAATAATTATAATAATCACCCATTAAATGAAATAGAAAATCATTTTTAAAGAAAATGTATTTTTTTATGAATAAAATGACATTAATAAAAATATTGAACTTATTTATAAAAACTAATTAATAAATTATAAATTATTAGGACCATTATATGTTTCCTAATGAGGTTAAAACTTCTCATTCTCGCTAATTTAAAGTCTAGGTCATAATTGTCACATTTAAATAAAAATATTTCATTTTCATTTTATCTCGGTGTTTTTTATATTATATGCTATCAAACAAATTAATTGTTTTTAAGTACCCTAATATTTTATATTTTTTCTCCCATTAAGAAATTTCAACCTCAAAATATGAATTCAGGATTAAAAACTAATATTTTGACATTTCCAAATCCCTTTTTCCAAATCCCACATCATAAAAATGATTACCAAACCATCCACTTGATAAGACATAAAAGGGAAGTATGATGGTCATAGAGAGTAACACATACTCAGATTCCAAGTAGTAAAACATAAGTGGCATGTGAAAACATGGATATGGAAGAGAAACATAACTTCCAAGGACTAATATATAGTGATAGATAACATGGTCATGAGAAATTTAACCATAAAAACCCAAAAATATGTGATTGGTTAAAATTCCATTGATTTCATGGTTTGAAAATTAAATGTGAAACTTTTATTATTGATGATAATTATCCTAGAGTTGAGAAATTACATTTCCATCTATAATATGAACATATACAAATAAGCCTACATGACAATTATAATTTCATCGTTTAAACAATTTTCACAAAGAAGCTCGTATTTTCTCCATATGATGAGTATAAATATTCAATTCCAAAATCAATATAATTAACAATTAATTAATCAAATGATCCAAAAAATTATATATTCCTTTTATCTATAAGAATTAAAAAAACATATTTAGTAAAAATTTGATAATTCCACAAAATGTGTAATCCGGAAAACATATAAAAACAACATTAATTTCCAAAATTGAACAGTAATTTCCAATTTTCAATTTAGACCATTAAATGAATAAATAACCTTAACATTTCACAAAAATATTCCCGAAACATATTGAACCCCATAAACCAGAATTATTTGGTTACATAGTCTTCAAGAGTAATTTTAATATTTATCACAAAATCACATCGATGACGCTTAAAGTGTCTTACCAAAATATAATTTACCAAATTAGATAATATCCATGATATTATAATCACTTCTATAAATAACCTGAATTACTATAAGGTACAACAAAATCATATATACTTCTTAAAGATAATTAATCCTTTATTTCTCAATTAAAATACGTATGAATTGTATAAAGTTCCAAAAAGTTTAGGCTTCTTTGGAAATTACATTGATCAGCAAATGTTTTTTTGAAAATCCATACATCCACAAATTGTAACATACTATAATTACCTCAAAGTCATATATCATAAAATCTATAAAGTTTTTTTATACCATTAAACATATGTCTAAATAATTATAATATTATTCTTTCTCAAATAAAAATTTCACATGATAAACTTAAGGGTTTCTCAAACCAAATAAATGTATCCTAAATTACACCCATCATAAAAAATATAATTAATAATTGAAAACATTTCATCATCCTTAAATATATTATAACCCATGACTTCTTTATAAGAAAAATCTTTAATCATTTAGTGTTATTAATAATCCCTCATCCATTATTTTCAATCTTATTCTTTAATACTTCTGTCCTACAAATATAAAATTAACTCTTGTCTTAACATTAAAAATTATAAAAGCATTAGCCAAGAAATACTTCATAATCTTTATATGAAATTTTCATTTTCATCATCTTCAATTATTAGGGAATTATGTATTTCTAAATAGATATCAGTATTGTTCTATTGATCCCATTCAGGATCCTTCTACCTAAAAATTAAATTTTCATAATTAACATAATCCCCGAATTTTAAAATTTCAACTGTTAAATCAAGAATAACATCTTTTCCCATCATAGATTTAACTTAATATTCATTTTTCCCTTTTCTAGATTGATTCTTCATGACCTCATTTACCACAAATAAAACATATCATAATTCTATAAATTCATTTCTTGGGGTTCTTCATTCTACATTCTTGAATAATTTTTTTATTAATTATAGTTATGTTTATGATTTTTGTCACCATAACTCAAATGGGGATTCATTTTTATTTTATTTGATGCATTATAAAACTCACCAAGTATCATGTTATTAATAATTATTCCTAGTATATGGTTAATAATAACTAAAATAGTTCTCACTAAAGCTCCCATCTCGTTTGGTTTCTCACTCGGATAACCACCACATTTTCCATCCATTTTATTTTTACACTAGATCCTGCTAGATCCAGCCATTTACTACTACCAAAAATATTTTTGTGAGAATATCAATACAATTACAACATACAATCTTATTTTGAGGAGGTAAATTAATATAACCTTAATCATGTTATCTCAAAAACATAAAATTTATCAAAAATAAATATGAATATCCATACCATGCTAAATATTTTTGTTACATTTGAATTGTAACTTGTCCATAAATAAAATAATTTCCTCTAACGTTATCTTGATCATTATCTACTTATAACTATAAGGAACCTATATTAAAAACTACCTATTTTAATTACTTTGGAAAAAAATATAATACATTCTTTCCAAATGATATTGTTGGTTTAGAGTATTAAATAATTGGGGTAATAAATTACACAGTAACACATAAATTAAAATTGAACATGTAAATACCCAAAATTTCTGTGGAATTTTTTTTCCTAAATTCTTGGGAATTTTATATGTCAACGGTTTTTTAGGGTGCCTGATTCCGAGGCTTGGTGTGCCCGAAATCAATTTCTGAAGTTTTGTTCAGATACATTCCGTAAACGTACAAGCAAGATTTTATATCTTTTGAACCGATGCTCAGAATTGAACTCCGAGGGAACCGTTGAACTCGCAGTGTCAGTGATTTCTTAGTGGGACCTTCACTGCAGTTGCGTTCTGACGAGTCTGGAAGATTCTTTTTGGGGTTATTAGTTAAATTTAATAAAAATAAGTGTTAACCTTATTTTTATTTTATGGCTATTAAAACATCAAAGAGGAGGTTAGTGGTGGGGGACAAAACACCATAACATCCCATGAGAGGTTATGGTTGTGGGGCCCACTCGAACATAATCTCTCACAAGAGGATTAAAAATGGTGGGACCACCCGAGTTGGTAAAACCCCCCAATTCAAGTTTGAATGGTGGGGACCACCCAACTCATGAACTCCCTCTTTAATGTGGGAGGTGGAAAGGGGTTTCCCCACATTATTATGCCTCCTTAATGTGAGGGAGTCAATTGGGATTCTCCCAATTAATAAGCCAACCCACCACATTAATTAAGTGATTAAACACATTTAATTAATATACCACAATTTGAATTCTTTTGAATTCAATCCAACATATAAAATAATAGGCGATATATTATTTCATTTGGTTGGTGGATACTTGGGATTGGAAGATCTCTTGGAGGAACGAGTAACCCTCAATGAAGAATGCCCACGACATATCCAACAAACTTCATCCGTCTCAAAGGAGAAGACGACGCCCGCGAAGAACGTCGCCAATGACGACGTCCTCCCTACTGCGAATCCGTCAAAGATCATCAAACGAAAAACGAGGTAGGGGAAATTTGTGTTATTTTTATATATGAGTACAGACCTCCGTTCATCATCATTTGTAGAGCACTTTTTTACCAAATTCTATCGCCATGATAAGGAGGGCTTGGACCTCATGAACATGGTCCGACCCTCCCCATTTATTGTTTTTGTTTGATGATGAAAGAGGAGGTACTAGCGGCGACGACGATGAAGATGGCGAAAAATGGTCGCACTACCTGCCCCCTCCGCGCACCACGCCTCCTCGACCCGCTGCCTGCACCCCCGACAGGCTGCCTCGCGCCCTGCTGGTGGCCTGCCCCCCCTCCCCTGCACCCTATCAGCGACCTGCACGACGCCCCCCGCGCCCTACCGGCGGCCTGCCCGGCCCCTGCCAGAAGCCTGCCCGGTGCACCCGTGGCCACCTGCGGTGGTCTGTCTGGTGCCCTGGCGCACTGCCCGGGGCCCAACGCGCTGCACTGACACCCTGCCTAGTACAACTGTGGAATGCCCGGTGTCCAACTGGCCTGCCCGTGCCCCGCGCAGCCTTTCGGTTACCTCCTGGCGACCGACCTATCGAGTCGTGCCCCTCGCTGTGATGGCTGGATCGCCCTCGCAGTCCGCTGGGTCGGGCCCAGTGGACCGTGCCTAACTTAGCGGGTCGAACCGCACTCATAGTCCGGCGGGACGGGCCCAGTGGACCGAGCCTAACATAGCGAGCTGACCCACCCAACAGGTTGGTTCAGAACCATCGGGTCTATCCAGGTTGACCCAAATGGGGTCGGCTCAGACTGGGTTGGTTGAGTCGGTCTGACTGTGTCAGAGCGGACCAGGGCCCACTACCGACCCTTTTCTTACATTGGCCATATCTTTGGCACCAGATGTCCATTTTAAGAACAGTTAGCATTGCTGGTAATCACGATGAGAGATGTTCCATTTGAGAATACCCCACTGGAGTTCGGGGTATTGTTGAGATACCGTCAGGTTGGTTCGTACACGAAACCAACCGGGTCCCAGGACTGAAAGTCTAATAACTAACAGATCTGGCGTCTGATTGATGCGCCATCTGTTTTGTTGAGACCCCTATGATGTTACAGGCCTTTGAGATACTTATACATGAGACTTAGAGATAGTTGGAGTTTTTCCCAGTAGCTCGGGAATCAGATCTTTCCTGTGACGAGCAGGCAAAGTGCGGAGACCTAGTAGCTGACAGACCTGACGACTTCTTGACCGATTTGAATAGCCCTGTGAGAAGTGTCTGGTAGTTGGTAGAAGACTCCCGACGAAGGAGTGCCTGGTAGATGGCGGTACATCCGCAGTACTCGACAGGATTAGTACCTCTGCAGGATACTATGGGGGATCACCAGGTAGTTTGCGGCAAACCCACAGTGGAGGAGCGCCTGGAAGTCAGCAGTAGACCCACGGTACTTGACAGAAGGAGTACCTCAGCAGTCCAAGGTTTGTGAGAAGCACCTCAGTGTCATGATAGGCCCACTGTACTTGAAAGAGGAGGAGTTCTCTAATAGTCATGGTTTCGATAATGAAAATCTTGGTTTGAGCTATGTCAATGACCATTGTGTTTTCCTCATGATTGAGATGGGTTACTAGATAACTTAGGTATATGTATGGGCATATATCTAAGTAATGGTTATCTGTAGTTTCATACTTTTTTGGTTTATCCTTGTTGGATTTTGTGAGACCTTGAGGGTATTGGGGTCCCTACTATATATCGTTATACTCACCCCTACACGGGTTATGCCCGTACCTCATTGTGTTGGATGCAGACGACGGACAACACTGACCGAGGTGAAGTGTACGAGAAATTGATGCTACCCGGAGGTGGATCTCACAACGTCACGGTTCCCGGAGGAGACGGACAGATGTGGAGAGATGAGGAGGCCATCTGTACCTACCCTTCAGGTAGGATCCGTGGTGGACGATCCATGAGTTTCTATACACCTTCCAGCTATTTTTCTTTTAGTTGTACCTGTTTTACCTTTTCCTTGTACTTTACTATTGGGCTTGAATTTCAGGCCCCTTTTACTTTCCAACACATCTTTTTTATACAGTTTCAACTTGGTGTTTTACTTCCAGTTGTGTACTCTAATTGTGTGTGTTGACTTTTTATAAAGGAAATGTCTTCCCAGCTTAGGAATTTGCGCCTTTGGTGCTAGTCGCCAGTCACTGGCCTATGGAAGGTGGGCATGGGGTAGTTATTGAATGGGTCCCAAGGATGGGTCATGACTAATTGGTATAAGTAGAGTTGGTTGTACAGTAGAACTCATGACTCCGATATTTATTTTCTCTGAAGCAATAGTGTTAAGGGTACCAAGTGTAATTTTCTGTTCAGGGAGTCCAGTGTTGGTGCGGCGGCCGATGAATCTGTACTCTAGGATCCTAACTTCTGATTGCCGACTCAGTGCACGAAAACACTGATTGCGTGTGTGTTTGAAAAGTTTCTCTTTATGTCAGCTTAACCAGGTCAGCTCACCAGGTATAATGTTTTGATCGTGTCACATCTGTTCCATTCAGGATTCCTCCCCGTGGACGACCAGTTAGAGCCCTAAGAGTTGTACGCTCTGACAGTCCACTAAGTGACAAGGCCTTGGTGAATGGCCCCTTTCTAGTTGAGGCACCAGCCAGAGGAACCAGGGGTACCACCACCTGTTGGGGCCACTGATGCCACTATCCCCAGGAGCAGATGATGCACGCCACTTGAGCGCATTGCATGAGTTCTATCCCAAGAGGCCACCCAGGTTCCTATGAGAGACAGACCCACATGGGGCTGAGGATTGGTTGGAGGCTCTGGTGAGAGTTTTCAGGCTATTAGGGACACCATCAGAGTATATGGTTATCCTTCCTACCAGTCTCCATCAGGCAACAGCAGGTAGATGGTGAGCCAGATTCTTCAGGGCTACGACGAGGTGACTTTACTCTGGAAAAACTTTGAGAGCCTATTCCGGGTAGAGTTTGTTCCAGAAAACCTTCGAGCAATGCAAATACATGAGCTACTTCATCTACAACAGGGTATCATGACAGTAGTGCAGTACTCAGTGAGGATCACCGACCTCTTGCACTACTCCACTGATATGGTACGAGACCCATTCTTTAGGGCACCGACCATTGAGTAGGGGATCAAGTGATAGATTGGAGCCTCGATGATATCCCTTAGCATCCCAACGTAGATGGGGGTGTTGGAGAGAGCCCTCCTAGTGGAGAGTTTCCTTGTTGACCAGTCTCCAGTAGGGAGACCCACTACTAGTCGACACGCAGTGGACTCTTCTGCAGCTGTCCGTAGACATATGACACAGAGGTCCAAGAGGACCATACCTACAGGTGGACAACCACACGACTATTGATCAGTTGTGTGGGGCACCCGGAGTGGAGGCAGAGCCAGTCATGCCAGGAGCGAGCAATTTTACTCATACAGTGGGCTTTCTCACATTACCCGTGACTGTCCGAACCGCCGTACTAACGATCAGAAGTAAGTTGAGGGACCTCCCAGATAGAGTCAAATATTCTATCAAGGTGGTCCACAAGGCACCAACGTACGTGGCAGATGATCTGGTCATGTAGTTGGCGGCGGTCGACCATACGAGGTGCTACCGCCAAAACCACCATGAGGTCCACCCTGACCGTAGGGAGGAGGTGGATAGGAGAGAGCTCAGCTTTAGGAAGCTGAATCATATAAACATGGTGCTCTAGATATGATTCGAGGTACGATCTATGTTTACTCCACATTAGCTGCAGTTCATATTGACACAGGTTCTGGTCACTCTATCATAGCCGCTACCCTTGTTTAGAGCTCAGAGATTCTGACGGTGCCATTGGCTCGATTGTTACAGCTAGAGACTCCTACAAGAGCAGACTTTATGATTACATGCTAGTGCTGACAGTGTGAGCTTACTCTAGGAGGCTAGATCTTTGGCTGGGATCTCCTCGTAGCGGGGTCGAGGCCTTACGACGACATCTTGGGTATGAACTGGTTATCTACAGTCAATGCTCATATCGACTATATTAACCACAATGTGTGGTATGTCCGCACATATGGTACCAGGTTCACCTTCACCAGTGAGAAGGGAACCTTTAAAACGTAGGAAAGACTTACTCGGAGGAGGGTGTAGCCAATCACTCACAAGTTGGCTTGCCTTACTCTCAGAGCAGTTGATGTGGAGAGTCCGACATATCATGTAGTGGTGGACTAGTATGTGGATGTTTTCCATGAAGATGTTCCAGGGATACCTCCTCACAGAGAGGTGGACTTATATATTGACCTATACCCTGGGATGGAACCAATATCTAATCCAGCATATCGGTTGGCTCCCGCTAAGCTTCGCAAGCTATGGGTAAAGCTGGAGGACTTATAGGGGAAGGGATTCATCTAACCCAGTGTTTCTCCCTGGGCAGCCCTGATTTTCGTCACCAAGATGGCGGATTGGAGCTCGAGGCTCTGTGTTGACGACCATCTCCTGAACCAGGTGACTGTAAAGAACAAGTACCCACTTCTGAGGCTAGATGTTCTCTTTGATCAGCTCAAAAAAGCTCGATGGTTCTCGAAGATAGTCCTCAGTTTAGGCTATCACCAACTCAAAGTTTGGGATGAGGATGTGAAGAAGACGTCCTTCAGGTGTCGGTATGACCATTACGAGTTCTTTGTTATTCCCTTTGTCATAACCAATGCTACAACAATGTTCATGAGTCTCATGAATAGGTTCATCTAGCCATACCTCGATCGCTTGGCCGTATTCTTCATCGACGACATTCTGATCTACTCGATTACTAAGAAGGAGCATGACTACAACTTTCAATTAATACTGGACACACTGTGAGAGGACCAGCATTATGGTAAGCTCTTGAAATTCTAGTTTTTGATTAGAGAGGATCACTTTTTGGGTCACTTCATCTCGGAGGCTGGATTTGTTTTGGATCTAGTGTAGATTGAAGCGGTACTTTCTTGGGAGCCACACAAGAGTGTGATGGAGGTACAATATTTCTTGGGCTTGGCTGGATACTATCGGATGTTCGTTCCAAACTTCTCCAGAGTCTTAGCTCCACTATTAGCCTTGATGAAGAAGGGGAAACCCATCATGTGGTAGGAGAGATGACATCAGTGCTTTCAGGAGCTGAGGCAGAGGCTGACTAGTGCCTCTATTTTCATGCTTCTAGAGGAAGGCGTAGGGTACATAGTCTACTGCGATGCAAAAGAGACCAGACTCTGCTGTGTTCTGATGCCAGATCGAGCTGTAATCGCCTATGGTTCTTGGAAGTTGAGAAAACATGAGCAGAACTACACTACCCATGACCTGGAGTTAGCAGTAGTGGTCTTCTCCATGAAGATGTGGCGACACTATCTTATGGGTGAACATTTTACCATGTACTCTGATCACAAGAGTATCATGTACATCTTCTCTAAGAAGGACCTGAACCTGAGATAGCATCATTGGCATGAGTTCCTTCAGGACTATGACTACGAGATAGTCTATTCTCCTATGAAGGGTAATATTATAGCAGATGCTATCAGTAGAAGATCAGGCATTCATCTGCTTGGAGAGGCGACATAGTAGGTGACTACCTTGAAGATATACTTTGTGGATAAGGATGGAACAACTTATCTTTAGCCTCTTACAGTCACTCTTACACTTATTCAGTGAGTCAGTGAGGCACATCGCGAGGTTACTGACTGCGAGACACGACATGCTAAGATATCCATAGGGAATGCACCTGATGGATTTTCTAAAGGTGGTGAGCACGTCATCCTCTTCATTGTACATACCATGGTACAAGTTTCACTTCAGGGGGAGGTGTTATGGGATATCCACACTTCCCCACTAGTGGTACATCCAGAAGTGGCAAAGATATATCTAGACCTTTGACAATAGCATTGGTGGCCAGGTATGAAGAAGGTCGTAGCAGATTTTGTCTCACGGTGCCTTACTTGTCAGCAAGTGAAGGAAGAGAACTAGGTACCAGATGGCATGGTTCAACCTTTAGGGGTCTTAGAGTGGAAGTGGGATGGGATATCCATGGACTTTGTGACAGGTCTTCAACATACATCCAGGACTCACAACTTGATTTGGGTGATCGTTGACCGATTCACCAAGTCGGACCACTTCCTACCGATCAGAGAGCAGGGTTCAGTAGAGAGCTTGGGATGCCTCTATGTGTCCGAGATAGTGCATTTTCATGGAGTACCTTCTTCAATCATCTCCGAACGTGACACACAATTTACTTCCCAGCTATGGAAGGGTTTGCAAGAAGCTTTTGGGGCACAAATTCACATGAGCACGACCTTCCATTCTCAGACGGATGGTTAGACCGAGAGAACCATCCAAACCCTTGAGAACATGATACGTGCATGCGAACTTGATTTTGGCCGCATCAAGGAGGATAAATTTTCTTTGGTGGAGTTTTCCTACAACAATAGCTATCACTCCACCATAGGTATTGCAACTTTCGAGGCGTTGTATGGTCCACCCTGTAGATCGCCATTATGCTGGACAGACCTAGGGGAATCAACACTAGTGGGACCAGAGATGGTTCGAGCTACCACCGAGAAGGTGAAGATCATCTAGGAGTAGATGAAGACTGCACAAAGTAAGCATAAGCCCTATGATGATAGAAGATGGAGGCCTTTATAGTTCAATGATGGTGACCACGTCTTCCTACGACTCTCACCTCGACGAGGTCTACAGAGATTTGGCCAATGTGGCAAGTTATCTCTGAGATTCATCGGACCTTTCCAGGTCCTCAACAGAATAGGTGAGGTGGCTTACCGCTTAGCTATTCTACCTCAGTTGAACTGAGTGCACGATGTCTTCCACGTATCTCAGCTGAAGAGATACGTGGACAAACCATCCCACATCATCAATCATGGGGAGCAGAACATCGATGACGGGGTGACTATCACGAAGGTTCCAGTGGAGATTGAGGATCTACAGCAGCAGGTACTACCTAGATGTTCGATACCTCTAGTGCGCGTTTTTTGGCAGCACAGGAACCTCCAGAAAAGCACATGGGAGTGAGAGGCTCATATGCATGATCAGTACCCCTAATTGTTCCCTTAGTTCAAGTTGTATCTTACGAGGAAGTAATGACATGTGTGGGGAGAATGTAAAGACCTGTAATTTCGGTGGAATGTTTTTTTCCTTAAATGAATGGGAATTTTATGAGTCCGCAGTTTTTGACGGTGCATCATTCCGAGGCCAGGTGTGCCCGAACTCAATTTCAGAAGTTTTGTTTGGGTACGTTTAGTAAAGGTACGTGTGAGATTTTATATCTTTTGAACCGGTGCTCGGAATTGAAATACTAGGGCACCGTTAAACTCGCGGCATCAGTGATTTCTTAGTGAGACCTTCACCGCAGTTGCGTTCTGACGATTTTAGATGATAGTTTTTGGGGTAATTAGTAAAATTGAATAAAAATAAGTGTTAGCCTTATTTTTATTTTATGGCAGTTAAAACCTACAAGAAGAGGTTATTGGTGGGGGACACCACACCATAACCTCCCATGAGATGTTATGGTGGTGGGGCGTACCCACACATCACCTCCTGCGAGAGGATTAAAAATGGTGGGACCGCCCGAGTTGGTAAAACCCCCCAATTCAAGATTGAATGGTGGGGACCGCCCAACTCATGAACTCCCTCTTTAATGAGGAAGGTGGAAAGGGGTTTCCTCACATTTATTATGCCTCCTTAATGAGAGGGAGTCCATTGGGATTCTCCTGATTAATAATCCAACCCACCCCATTAATTAAGTGAGTCAACTCATTTAATTAAAATACCCCAATTTGAATTCTTTTGAATTCATGCCAACAAATAAAAGAATAAGCAATCGATTATTTCATTTGGTTGGTGGAAACTTGGGAGGGGAATAGATAATTGAGGAACGAGTTTCCTTCAACGAAGAATGCCCACGACATCTCCAACGAACTTCATCGGCGTCAAAGGAGAAGACGTTGACCATGAAGAATGTCGCCAATGATGATGTCCTCCATACCACGAATCCGTCAACGATCCCCGAATGACAAATGAGGTAGGGGGACTTTGAGTTATTTTTATATATCAGTATAAACATCTCTTCCTCATCGGATGTTGAGCACTTTGTTTCCAAATGCTATCGCCATGACAAGGAAGGCTCGGGCCGCATGAACACGGTATGACCCTCCCCTTTGCTTGTTCTTGTTTGATGATGATTGAGGTGGTACACATGACGATGGTGAAGAAGATGGTGAACAAAGGCCACGCTACCCGCGGCCACCATGAACCACGCCACCCGAACATGCTGCCCCCACCCCCGGAGGCCTGCCCCACGCCTTGCCGGCGGCCTGCCCGACCCCTGTCGGCGGCCATCCCGGTGCATGCGCGGCCCCCTGTCACGGTTTGCCCGGCGCTCTGGTGCGATGCCCGCGCCCCAGCCCGGTGCTCGGTGCCCCGACGCCATGCCCGGTGCACCCGCGTCCTACCAGCCTGCCCATGCCCAATGAGGCCTGCTGATGGCCTCCCAGTGGCCGACCTCCCAAGCCGCACCCATCGCAGTGCTAGACGGATCACCCTCATTGTCTTCTGGTCTGGGCCTAGCGGACGGGCCCTAACATAGTGGGCCAAACCGTCCTCATAGTCTGTTGGTCCAGGCCCAGTAGACCGGGCCAAAATTAGTGGGCTGACCCACCCAACGGGCTAGGTCAGACCCATCTGGTCTGTCTGGGTTGGCCCAGACTGGGTCGTCTCAGACTGGGTTGGTCCGAGTCGGTTCGACTGGGTCAGACCGGACCCGGGCCCACTACCGACCCTTTGCTTACTTTGGCCATATCTTTGGCACCGGACGTCCGTTTGACGAACCGTCAGCGGAGCTGATAATATCGATGAGATATGTTCCCTTTGAGGATACCACACTGGAGTTCGGGGTATAGTTGAGATACGGTCAGGTTGGTTCGTACACGAAACCAACCAGGCCCCTGGGACTAAAAGGATAATAACTCACAGACTGGGCGTCCGATTGATGTGTCGTCTTTTGCGTTGAGACCTCCATGATGTGGCAGACCTTTGAGATACTTCTACAGGAGACTTCACGATACTTTTATTTTTTCCCAGTAGATTAGGAAGCAGATCCCTCCAGTGACGAGCAGACAGAGTGCAGAGACCTAGTAGCTGACAGACCTGATGACAATTTGACCAATTCAACTAGCCCAGTGGGGAGTTCCAGGTAGTTGGCGGTAGACCCATGACAGAGGAGTGCCTTGTAGTTGGTAGCAGACCTGCAGTACTCGACAGGAGGACTACCCCTGTAAGCCATTAGTTGGAGTGCCTGGTAGTTGGTGGTAGACCAACAATGGAGGAGCACCTGGTAGTTGGTAGCATACATGCATTACTTGGCAGGAGGAGTACCTCAGTAGTCTAAGGTTAGTGAGAAGCGCCTCGGTTTCGCGACATTCCCATTGTACTCGACAGAGGAGTATTTCTCCAGCAGCCATGGTTTCGATAATGAAAATCCTGGTTTCAGCTTAGTCAATGACCTTTGTGTTTTCCCCATGATTGAGATGGGTTACTAGATAACTTAGGTATATGTATGGGAATATACATAAGTAAACATTATCCGTTGTTTCATACTTTTTGGTTTATCCTTGTTGGATTTTGTGATACCTTGAGGGTCTCAGGGTACCTACTGAGTATCGTTATACTCACCCATGCATGAGCTAGGCCCGCACCTCGTTGTGTTGGATGCAGGCGATGGACAACGTTGACCGAGGCGGAGTGTACGAGGACTGGACGGTACCCGGAGTTGGACATCACAATGTGACGGTACCTGGATGAGATGGACGGACATGGAGGAATGATGAGGCTATTTGTAACTACCCTTCAGGTAAGTTCTATGGTGGACGATCCAATAGCTTCTAGACACCTTCCAGCTATTTTTCTTTTAGTTGTAATTGTTTTATATTTTCCTTGTACTTTTATGTTGGGATTGTATTTCCGGCCCCTTTTACTTTCTAGCACATTTTTCATATACAGTTTCTACTTAGTGTTTTACTTCCATTTTTTTACTTTGATTGTGTGTGTTTACTTTTTATAAAGGAAATGCCTTCCCAGCTTAGGGATTTTCGCCTTTGGTGCTAGTCTCCATCCCCTGGCCTATGGGAGGCAGACTAGGGGTAGTTACAGCACGGGTCCCAAGGACGGGTCATGAAAGAACAATTTTAAATAGTTTCCTTTTTCCAACTAAAAAAAATTATAAAGAAATATCTTTTCTTCTCGTGGCATATATTCATAACATTCAACATGTATTCTTATTTTTTTCTTACCCATACTTAAACCCAGTGAAAATTATTTTATATTGTGGGGTAATAATAAAACACTAAATAAGAGACATAAAATAGTACATTTATTACTCCAGTGACCAACATTAAAACATTAGAAAACAATTTTTCTTAAAACATAAATTTTCATCTGGAAATATAGTCACTTTTCCTTTAGAAATATCACTATCATACCTTTTGAAATTAATTGATTTCCAAAAAAAATCAATTGAAATAATATAGAATTCATGTATATTCCATGGGATATCATTACCACATCACTCTTATAATAAATATTACAATCACTGTTACAAGTTAAATAATTATATGGTTGGATTCCACCTCCAAATAACCTAATTCATTGGAGCACTATTTAGGTACACCCATCATATAAGATACAACGGGATCACCCATGATCTATAATTATTATAAAACCATTTTAAACAATAACAATAGAATATATCATGAATTAAAACCTTGAAATACTCATTTAAACCCATGTGAAAAAACACTTTTAAATATCAAAAGGCAAATTTTTCTAAAAATTCACCATTAAAATAAAAAAAATCACACATCATAAAGAAATATTTTTAATTGAAATGAATATTAGATTTTTTAAATGAATCATAAAATAATTAAGGCTTTATGAAGGTGTGAATATATTCTCATTATCTATAAGTTAATAAAACATTTCTATGAAATATATTTCCGGTATATCATAATATACATCATTTAAAAAATACAAAAAACATTCCTTTTACAATGATTTCAAAGAACATGGGAATAAATAAATTATAAATATAATATAAGAATATAAAAAATTCTTATTTATATAAAATTTGTATAAAAAAACATATTTACATTGAAGAAAAGGTGAGTATTAAATTATTTTTTTTCTAAAAATTATTTTTTAATGATTGTCCCTTACATCGAGTCTGATTCATAAATTCTATTAGTTATCTTCTTGAATTTTAACTTTTTTAATTTTTTTCTTTCATTAGGAAAAATTTCGTTTTAATTATTCTATTTGTAACACTCTATACTGTGTTATATGCAATTAAATGATCATTTAAATTCCATTATGGTCTTTTGAAAATATTCAGTACTTAAGTCCAAATTGTCTGGTAATTTGACTATGGTTAGAAAGGTAGTTATTACAACATATCTATAATAATAATCATGAAATAATTATCAATTTAAAATATAAATAATACTTTATAATATTCTAACTAAAAATAGTTATTGAAAAAATAAACAGTGTTACAGTCATGGAGACTGTAGGCCACACATACACATGTGTAACATATCCATTTTGCAATGATAAATGTGAAAAAAATGTAATTATTATTTTTCCTTTGAAATTGATAATAATATAGAAAATATGATATTATTTATTCATATTTACTTATTCCTAGCATCCATGTGATGTGGTGATGAAAAACGAATCATAGCGCTTCGGAGAGGTGGTGATCTGCACGTGTGCACAAACAACATTAACTTTTTTATGTTCAGGGAAATCTAAGAAAGTAAATGATATATTTTTTTAATAATGAGAAATATGTCATTAATATCATATATAATCATTAATTCTCTAACTATAATCAATATTTATAAATGGTTATGGAAAATTAATTATATAGGTTCGTGAGGCGATTTTCACCAGTACACACAAATAATGAAATCCTTTCCCATTTGAGGGATGGGGAGATAGATATAAGTAATAAAAAATATATAAAAAATAAATTTATTGAGGTTAAATTTTTTTATTTTATCATTGATGAAGTAGGTTTCATGGATGTGGAAGAATAAACAAAATAGAGATGGCCGATTAAAAACAGTACCTCTTTTTATACACTCTCTATTGCTTAACACCTTAAGATCATTATGAATGGTTTTAATACTATTTAAATACATATATAATTAGTGTATTTACTCTATAAAAATATTTTATCTGTTATGGACCAAACCAATGGGGTATTGGTGTTTTATTATCAGATAAATAGATGTACACTTTATAAGAGAGGGGAGGGGAACTCTTTTAATTTGTTAAATTATTAAATTAATATAAATTCATTTTTAAGTAAAAAATACTCAATAGTGATTTTTTAATGGAAATATTAGTATGGGTATAAATAAACTCATCATATATTAATTATACATTATTTTATTATATATATTCCCTTATTTTTTGGTTTTAATAACAATTTTACCCCTTTAACTCTTATCGTGTCAACATTTATTTTTATACTTTGAGGGTCAATAAAGTATCAAAAATACTAAGATACCCAAAAATGGACCATGATAGATATTTTATACCTTACTATAATCCCTTAGGTAAATTTTATCTTTTTATGAATTTTATATCATTTAATAAATTATTTTTAACAAAAAATATCCATAAAGTTAATTTTCAAAACTACTCATTACATTGTCATTAATAATACAAATGTAAGTTTTATAATTCAAACTAGTTATTTTATTATATCTATATGATGTCATGGTCATAAATAAAATTCCAGGATTATATTATTTTTCTAAAAAAATGAATATTTTAACTGTCATTTATTTTGTTTCTCCATTAATTAAGAAAATAATGCATCAATATTGTGAAAGAATTTATGTTAATTAATTTTTCCAAAAATTACAAATAAATTGCTAGATCGAAATGAATATTTTATATTTAAAAATAAATTTTTTATGAAAATATCCTCAAGATATGATCATAGTAAAAATATTTCACTTAAAAATAAGAGTGTGACACTTTTTACTTTTTTTAAAATAAAACCCTATAAAGTTCATAGTCTCAACCAAGTGACCCCAAAAGGTCATAAATTATAATCTTTGATTATTATGGTCAATATATACTCAGTTGTGTATATTTAGGTATATTTATAGGTCATTTTATGGTTCTTATTATTTTATTTTTGACTTATGTTACCTGATTTACGATTTGTCATAGTAATAAAATGACAAATTTTAATTTAAAAATTGACTAAGGAAGGAACCTATTTAATACATTTGGAAAAATTTATTAGAAATATGAAATAAATTTTTTAAATTAATATTCAGATAGGTTTGAGAATTTAATTTAAAATTTATATGAAGAAAGGCAATGGAAAAATGAATTCAAGAAAAAAATGACCTTTTTAAATAAAAAATTTATTATACTGAATTTAAGTATAAAATACATTTCAATAACAATAATTAGATTAATATAAATCAAAATTAACTAATTAAAATGTAAACATAATACAAAAATTTATTTTACATTTAAAATACCTTAAAATAATATACTATTTTTAATAAAAATTTGTGTTTTCTCTATTCTATAAAAAATCAATATTTTTAAAAAATTATAAATTATACATACAAAGATAAATTTTATATTATAAATCTAGAAAATAAATTAGTTTTAGAAAATATTTTTTCTAAAATTTATAGAAAATATTTTTAATAATCCCTGAAAATCAATAATAAAAATAATTATCAAAAAAAATGTATTTTTTTACCAATGAAATAACCATACCAAAAATAGAGTACATATTATAAAATATTATTTAGTATAATAGAAATTATAAGAAACATTATATATTTCATAACATTGTTAAGAATATTCCTTCATTCTAATTTTACAGATATGTTATAATTGACCAATTTAAATAATAATATTTCATTGTTCGTTTATGCTTGGTGTTGTGTATATTTTATGATATGAAAAAAAATTAAATTTTTTAAAATCTTTGATTGTTAGATTAAATAATGTATAATGGTATGGGAAAATAATTATATCTTATGAAAACCATGCACTATAATTCAAATATCATGAATAAAAAATTATGGTATAATGATTTTTTATAACAAAATACATAAGTTATAATTGCAATTAATCATCAATAATAAATAATAAACAATGAATAAATTTCATAAACCTAATAGATAAGTATTTTTCCTAAAAAGAACAATATAAAACCACTTACTTATTCAGGTTTCACTCTAAAGACTATCACAGTAGAAAATGTCCCCAAACTTAAATTCATACTCTGTTATTTCCATAATTATTTTAATAGTATCTTCTAACTAGTTAACTATGTCAACTCTTGTAATTTTATTAACTATATTTTCTATTTGGTTATTATAAACACCATTTTCATTACATAATGCATTGGAGTTCAATATACTTTTTGGACCACCTTTCACAAATGTAAACCACACATATGTGTGCCACATGTTCATAAAACATTTCAACTTATCAACATTTCATAATCCATGTAAAGACATTTCTTTCATAGAAATATCGTCATTCTATCTAAGCATAACCTATGGAATATAAACGTGTTCATATTGGTTTCATCGTGACTTAATTAACCTGTGTGAAGGAAATGAGTTTCATATAATCATCAAAAAATCATAATCATAAGATTTCTACAAATAGAATGGGGAAAGTATCATAAAATAATATCCCTATCATTGAATAAAAATACTTAATGTATGTTTAAATATAAGAAAAAATTATAAAAATTTCTTTATAAAATTTCTTTTCAAACATGAAAAATTATCTATTTATATTGATAAACTGTTATGAATAAAATCAATGAATATTAATAAAATCCTATTCTATAAAAATAACAATGTCTAATGTAATGGAATATTAAATAAAAATAATTTTCATGTAAGTAAAAAATAAATTATTTACCATATACATTAAAAGATAACATTCGTTTAATATTTTTGAAAAATTCCAATAATGACTAGTTTAGAATTTTTTTTTCAGAAAATGTTATTTTAAAAATATATAAATAAATTAAATGTAATTAAAATGGTATTTTTATGAAATTTTCATTAATGGTAAAAACATCCATTAAATATTATTAAGATAATGGATATGGATTAATTCATTCCCTTACCACATTAAAAATAAGGTCATATGTTGAATAAAAACATTTTCTCGATCATTTTAAAAATGACCCAAAATTTTATAAATTAAACACCCTCATTAAATTAAATAATATATTATTATGTAATGTATTCATAGATAACACAAGATATTATTTTGTTATTTTAGTTCATTATATAGTGTATTATATTGAAAATAATAATAATTATGATAAAAATTAACAATATATCCATTTAAAAATACCATTAATATTTTTATATTAAGGGTTATTTGCAACTAGTAGAAAAAAAGAGGGATGTGCTCGACCAGTAGGTTCATAACCAAAAAATATCATTTATAAGATATTCTAAGGGAGATAGTATCATTGGGGCTTTCTATTGACCATTACCCAGATGAGATACAACAACTAAAGTACGTGTGAAATTGTTTAAGGAATGAATTTCAATCTCGTCATGATCACAACACAAATCATGTTTGTTGAACCACCATCACACATCTTTCCATTATTCCATTCACAGAAGTAATAAAGGGCTTCTTCCATGACCCAATTAATATTTATTAGAAAACAAAATTAACAAATTTATCATTTTGATAAATAATTTTTTAATCAATAGTTAATGTGTTTGATTGAAATTATATTTTGACACAACGAAAGACAAATTGTATTTTGGGGTAATATATAGTTTCAATCAAGAAACCCTTTTTGATAGATTCATGAATTGTTGAAATAAGTGATATTTTAATAAAATATTATTCATAAATAGTACTTATATAATATATATATATGATAATATAATTTACCAATTCAAATATAGTTTTTATTAGTGTCAAAAAATAGTTATTTAAAAAAAGTCTAGTATTTTTCAATAAATTGGGAATATTTATTTAAAATTGGAATTTATCATATTTAGATAACTTTTTTGAAAAAATTAAATATATTTTTTGAATAATCATGTTGATATTATCCATTCCTTAATTATATATATATTTTTAAGGTAGTTAAATTTTTTGATAAGAATTTCATATTGTATCATTGTACGATGTTAATTATGAGATAATAAAATCCCAAAAGTGATTTAATAATTACATTAATGAGTATCCATGACAAAAATAATTTTTCCATTTAAAAAATGAGTAATTTATTTTATTTTATTAAATTTATTATGCCTTAATAAATCTTCAAAAATCAATATTATATTTTACGTTTTTAAAATAAATTCTATATAAACAAGAATCACTTCAACATCAACAAGGGTATTATTTTGACAATATAATTTCATGAAATTGTGATATAATTAAATCCACCCCTATTTAAAGGAACTGATGGGAAATAACCAAGATTTTCATTGTGGTTTTGATTGATTCATTAAATAGATCCCAAAACATAATATTCTAAATTAAAAGACAATTCCCCTCAATTTTTTAATAGAAGTCCACCCAACGTACCATTCCTTTTTACTTAAAACTCATGGATCATGAATTTTATCTAACCTTCTCTATCTATATCTCTCTAAAGAAACTCCCAAAATCTTAAGATGCATCTCAACTTTTTTAAATTCACCCTGTCATGGTATGATCTCTCTCTTCTTTTCCATTCAAGAACCCTCTATGTGTTTATCCATTTGAATATCAATTGATTATTATTTAATTAATTTATAAATATACCTTTATAGTCCATTTTGTGTTATATAAATTTGATATCATATCTCCCCTCTCATTATATCCATTAATTATGTCTGCATTATGTTAAAGTAATATATCCTCTCATATTTCTCTTTATTCCAGAAAACTTCTATATATAATACCATCATATTAATCGATGATCAAGTTGATATATTTTTATACACATAGTTCTTACTATCCTTATGATTAATATGTGATGAGTTAAAACATCCAATCTAATTCAAACATTCAATAATCTTTTATTTACACCCGTTATAATTATAAGGCCCCGTCCTTAAGCATTTAAATAATCTTGAATTAAAACGAATAATTAACATTGAGGATCTTTTCAAGTTTAGAGTGTTAGATAATTAGGCCATAACATATACAGGATGACTTGAATAATACACGCATACATATCTACTGAGTTTCCATTATTTTCACAGAATAAAAACTCTTGAAACAAAGTGTCATGTCTAGTTCCATGTTTATGAGATTTCCTTGATCCCATCCTTGACCATATTTTACTTTATGCCCTGTGAAAAACATTTCAAAAACTTGGGATGAGTATAAAAAGCTCAGTAAGGGATACACAATGATGAAAAACTGTTAGTTTTTTTAAAAAAATAAGTAAACCATGAAAACATTATTATAAGTAATACATATCACCTTTATGAAGTATTAAATACTCTTCACTGAATAAAATAACATTTCTTACACTTTTGTGACCAAAATATTACCATAAATGCCATATAAAGAACACATAACATATAATGGTAACTGGTGACATAAAAATTCTTAAGTTTAATAACCTTACGGTTGACTTCCAAACATATCACTAAATGGAATAACCATACGACCCACTTCCATACCCAATGCATTTGAGGTTATAACATAACCACCCATTCTGGTTTATCACGGAACCACCCGTCATTTGGTCTATCACGTAACCACCCATAAAATGCCCAAATACTATTATAAAATCATAACACATAAAATATTGCAAATATAAACATTTCCCTAATAACATTAAATTTGAAAACACGATAAATAATTTCAAGATATTAAAATAATAAATCTATTTAAAAAACCATTTTCAATACCAAAACACCTAAAAACAGAATAATGGATTTTCTTCTCATTTTAGAAAACATTAAAGCTTATAGAGGAAGCCATAAAATGATTCTGGTGGTGGAGAGATCATTATATCTGCAAACATTAATAACATTCTGTTTTTCATTTAGTAAAACGCTTCATATAAAAAATATTCCATTTGAATGAATGTAAATGTCAAAGGGTTTTATTATACACCGTGTAGAAGTAGAAGGTATATGTTATCAAAATATGCCTCAATGAAAGGAGATTGAGACGAAGTCCCTTACCTCGTGTCTGACTTGACTCGTTCGTTCTTTAATCTCCTGAATAATAAAGGAAAGATAATTTATACATTCTTAAGAACCTTTTTAAAGTTTATTATTCATTTTATATCACTTATTACCATGTTATAAACATTATGTAATCATTTAAGTTAATAATGGTTTTTTGTCGATATTTGGTACTTGAGTCACAAATGAACAACATATACTTACAAGTTGTCTATTTGGTCAATAGTCCATTATCTCCAAAATGATATTTATGATTTAGATATGATATACATAATATATATCTAGTATATATATGTATTTATAAGAGTACATAACATTTTGGAGATAAGAAATGAAATGCACCATTCATGGAAATGGTAAGCCATACGTACGCATGAACTCTATTTTCATTTCTATTTCATACATTAATGGAATTAAAACATAATAATACATAGGTATATCATAATTCAAGTATAATATCATATATAATATCAATTACACTATCCTCTATACATCCCACATATGGCATTAATGAATCATATCACATTGAGGGGGTGGTAGTCTGCACTTTCTCAACTAAAATTATCATGTTTACCCATAATGGAAACCATAAAGTTATGCTATAATAGAAAAATAAAAAAGCTTAAAAAAACATAAACATAATATATATCATATAAAACTATAGTGTCATCTTAATGGCCACCATGAGAGTTGGTAGATGATAATCGAACAATTCTCATTTTGTGAGGTGTTAGTTTTCCATTCAACGATATAGTATTTTCTTAACCAATTTTATGGAGGTGTGTCTATGTGTAGTTCTATTCTTTCTAATAACTACATCTGAGTATATTGAGGATACTGGAGTTGTTATAAAAGAAAGGAATAAAATGATCAAAATTTAATTAAATTGTTAAAAAATTATTCTAATTAAACTTTAAAACAAATTAAAAATATAATATAACCATATGAATAAATTAAATTAAAAAGCACTTTGGAATTAAAATACAGTATTTTCACTATTCATAAAAAATTTTATTTTATTAGAAAAATACCAAAAATTTACCAAAATTAAATTTTGGTGTCCTAATTCTAAAGAAGAATTTTATTTGGTCAAATAGAACATATACATGTGACAAAAACTAGATTTAAATAGGGTTCTCCATCAATAGGCGGTAAATCGACATTTTAAAAAATATTGTAGTATTTATGCTTAAAATTTGATTCATTTATATTTATATCCCCTAAATTTTATTGGATAAATTTTAAACAATTTAACAAACATATATTATCATATTGTAGTTATTTCTATTCATTACCACTAATACAAAGGCTAGGCGTTAACTACAATTTAGAATAATTATATTATATTATTAGTGTGCAACGTAAGATTTCAAAGAAACATGTTGTTGCATATCAGGTAAGCCATCGAACATAGCATCCCCTTTAAAGTAAAACTAATATTTAATTCTAAAATATTAATAAATATGAAAATGTATTATTCTTTATGTACATGGGATGTTACATCCTTCCCCCCATTTGGGAATTACGACCTCACAATTTTCATAACATATCAAATAAATGAGGGGTATTTATCCATCCTAGCATTTCCAGATTCCCAGGTTGCCTCTTCAACCATATGGGTTTTCTACAAAACCTTTACCTGGAGAATTACCTTATTTGAAAACACTTTTCTCTATGTTCAAGAATCTAGACTATTTTTTTTTCATAAAAAAGATTCTCTTCCAACTGAACAACCTCTGGACTCAAAACATGAGATGGATCTAGCATATACTTTCTCAACATAGAAACATGAAAAACATCGTGTTCCTGAAATAAACATGGAGGTAAATCCAATCTATATGCAACTTATCCAACTTTCTCCAGGATTTCATAAAGTCCAATGAACCTCAGACTCAACATTCCATTCATACCAAAATCGTAACACTTTTCCAGGGAGAAACATTGAGAAATACATGATCACCTACCTCAAAAGATAGATCATTCCTCCAGCTATCTGCAAAACATATATGCCTATTCTGTGCTGTTCTCATGTTCTTATGAATCAACTGATCCTTTTCTGCCATCTCTTCTACCAATTCTAGTCCCATCAGCTTCCTTTCACCTACTGAATCCCAAATGGCTAGAGTTTGACAACGCTTTCCATATAATGCCTCAGATAGAGACATATGTATAATGGAAGGAAAACTATTATTATTAGAGAATTAAACCAAAGAAATATGTTGGTCTCAACTTTCCTGGTAATCCAGTGAACAAGAACGTGGCATATCCTCTAGGATCTGAATTGTTTGTTCTAGCTTCCCATCTGTTTGTGGATGAAAAGTTGTACTAAAATTTAACTCAGTACCCAACGACATCTGAAGGCCTTTCCAAAATATATAAGTAAACCTCAGATCATGATTTGATATAATGGAGAGAGGAATTCCATGAAACCTGACTATGTCTTTAATATACAACTAAGAATGTTGATTTAGAGACAAAGTATCTCGAATAGGAAGTAAATGAGCAGATTTAGTCAACCGATCAACAATAACTTAGATTTTATTATTACCTCAATATTTCTTTGGTAATCCCACAATGAAGTCCATGGATATATTTTCCCATTTCCACTCTGGCATCGGTAATGACTAAAGCATCCCTTTTGGTAACTTCCAGTCTACTTTAACCTGTTAATAAGTCAAACACTTCACAGTAAAATCATCAATATCTCTTTTCATTTCATCCCACTAGTAATACTCCCGAAGATCTTTGTAAGTCATTGTACAGGAAGGATGAACTGAAAATGGGGAAATATGAGATTCACATAAAAACTAATTCTTCATCTTTGAATCACAAGGCATGCATAATATTTTTCCAAACCTCAGAACACAATCATTATCAATGTCAAAATCAGGAAAGTTATATTTCTAAACCAACTCAACCCTTTTTTTCAACTCACTATCTTCTTTTTGCGCTTGCTTATCCTCACTGATAGAGATGATTTCACTAACACATGAAACAAAACAAAATAATTTATTTCACCAACAACTTCTATGCCAATGTTCATAAAATCAAAAACCAAAGGATATCATTCCAAACGTATCATGGTTAATGAAGCATTACTTTTTTTTACTCAAAGCATCAACCAATTTATTTTCCTTTCCTGGATGGTAATGAATCATTTGTTTATAATCCTTGATTAATTCCAACCATCCTCTATGTCTCATGTTCAACTCTTTTTGAGTGAATATATACTTCAAACTTTTGTGGTCAGTATATATATCACATTTTACATTATAAAAATAATGCCTCCTAATTTTTATAGTAAAAACAATATCAGCTAATTCCAAATCATGTGTAGTGTTATTTAACTCTTGAGGGTTCAACTGAAGTGAATCGTAAGCAATTACATTATCATTCTATATAAGGACATATCCATGTCCTTTTAATGAAACATCACTGTAAATAAAAAACTCATCATTTTTAGAAGGCAGTGCCAAAACTGGAGCATTCACTAGCCTTGTTTTCAATGTTTGAAAACAATCATCACATTATATTGTCCAAATGAACTTAACATCTTTTCATGTTAACTTAGTCAGTGGGCTAGATAACTCTGAAAAATTGTCAACAATCCTCCAGTTATAACCTGATAAATCATGAAAATTACGGATCTTGGTTATATTTGTGGGTCTTGGCCATTCTTCAACCACCTTTGTTTTAGTAGGATCAACAATTATGCCATTTTTTGAAACAATGTGGCCAATGAGTGAAATTTGCTGTAACCAAAACTCACACTTGCTGAATTTCCCAAACAATATCTTTTCTTTTAAGGTTTTCTATATAACCCTTAAATAACTTTCATCTTACTCTTTAATATTGAAATAAACCAAAATATCATCAACGAACACAACCAGAATCGTATACAAGAACTCATTGAAAATTCTATTCAATGAATGTGTAGACCCTGAATCAAACAACTCATTGGCATAATCTGAACAAACAAACTGTGTACCTGACACTACTTCATTTGATGGCCCGACATCTCCTGATGTAGTGGCAAAGGATTTCACCACCCCTTTCTGCTTATAGTCTGGTTGCTTTCCCTTTATTGAGTTCTTCACTGGGAAATCATTTGCATAATGACCCATTTCGTTGCACTTAAAACATCTTACCGTTGGCTTTTCAATGTCTGCATGATCATTTTCCTTATAGTTACGAGCAATATGACCAGACATACCACACTGGAAGCACTTCCCAGACTATGAGAAACGTTCTCCAGGATTCTTTTTACCAAAATTCTCATAATATAGATATTTATTTTTCTTACCTACATTCTTCTTTGATGAATTATTTCCCTTTGAATGCCAACTAGACCTCTTAATCTATTTTTTTTCAAATAGCACCTGATCATCGGAAAACATGGTTTCCACCTTCTCTGGACATCGAACAAGTTTTTGATAACATTTGAACCCACGAGAGGCTAATTATATTTGATGTCGCAGCTTCAGTCCTGAGTAAAATCAATTTATCCTACTATTAAGATCTCGTATGAAATTTGGATCAAACCTTGCCATTTAAGTGAACTATCATTCGTAAACAGCCTCTGAGTCATCCTCCTACATCAATTATAAGAATTGTTTTTCCATCCTATGATGAACCTCTTTAGGAAAATATTTATCAAGGATCATACCTTTCAATTCATCCCAAACAAGAGCATCAATCTCATCATTATCCCTAATATTTTTCACCATCGACCACCACTGATCAGCTTCACCATCAAAACGGTAAATAGTGAGACAAACCATTTGATGTTCTGAACAACCCATGACATCAAAATTTTCTCCAGTGCTTTAATCCACCCTTCTGCTACCACAGGGTCAGATGATCCTCTGAATGATGGGGTATGTTGCCTCATGAAATGCTCCACTACTGACATGTTCCTCTGTGGTTGATCTGGATGATCTCATACATGGATACCACAACCATTTAAACCCTGAGTCAACTGTTCCATTACTTCCACAAGTTGTTCAGTTCCGATTCTGACCATCTCATGATGCTAATTTGGAAGGTTGTCTTCCTCTTGATGTCGTCACAAAATAGTTTCAATGTTTCCTCGGTAGAAAACCATTCTGAACACATAAATATCATAGCCAAAGAAACATGGAAATCTGTAAATGCTATATAATTTCAATCATAACATAAGCGAAAAATAATTTATAGATATTAATTTAACTATATTCTAACTCCTAAAGCTGTCTAAACCAACCTTTGATGCCAACTATAAGCCCCCAGCCTTAAACATTTACATAATATTTAATTAAAATTAATAATTTACATTGAGGATCTTTTCAGGTTTATATTTTTAGATAATTATGTCATAACATATACATGACGGCTTGAATAATACATATAGACACATCTACTCTATTTCCATTTTTTTAACAAAATATAAACTCTTGAAAAAAAATTCATGTCTAGTTCTATGTTTATGACCTTTCCTTGATCCCATCCATGACCCTATTCCACTTTATGTATTGTAAAAAATATTTCAAAAACTTGGCTTGATCATAAAAATATCAGTAAGGGATACACTATGAATAAAAAATGTTACTTTTTGAAAACAACATGTAAACCATGAATACTTTATCATAAGTAATACACCTCTCCTTTATGAAGTAGTAAATACTCTTCACTGAATAAAATATCATTTATTACCCTTATGTAACCAAAATATTACCATAAAACTATATAAATAACACATAACATATAAAGGTAACTTGAGAAATAAACATTCTTCAGTAGAATAACCAAATGGCCGACTTCCACACATATCACTAAATGGAATAACCATACGGCAGACTTCCATACCTAATGAATTGGAGGATATAATGTAACCACCCATCCTAGTTTATCATGGAACCACCCATTATTTGGTTTATCACGTAACCACCCGTCAAATTTCTATGTAAGATTTTAAAATTATAACACCTAAAATATTGCAAATATAAATATTTCACTAATAACATTTAATTTCAAATAACATGAAATAATATCAACATATTGAAATAATAATTCCATTCTGAAAACTATTTTCAATACCAAAACACCCATAAACAGAATAAGAGATTTCCTTTTCATTTTAGAATACATTAAAGCTTATAGAGGAAGCCAAATAACGATTACGATGGTGGAGAGGTCATTCTCGCCGTAAACATTAAAAGCATTTTGTTTGTTGTTTAGTAAAACACTATGTAGAAAAATGATTCCCTTTGAATGAAAGTAATATTCAAAGGGTATTATTATACACCATGTAAAAGAAGAAGGTATATATTATCAAAAATATGTCTCAATGAAATGATATTGAGATGAAGTCCCTTACCTCATGTCTGACATGACCCGATCATTCTTTAATATCCTGAATAATAAAATAAAGTTAATTTATACATGCTTAAGAACATTTTTACAGTTTATTCTTCTTTTTATATCACTTATTACCTTTTTATAAACATTATGTAATCATTTAATTTAATAATGATTGTTTTGTCGATATTTGGTAGTTGAGTAACAAATGAACACCATATAATTACAAGTTGTCCATGTGGTCAAAAGTCCATTATTTCCAAAATGATATTCCTGATTTAGATATCATATGCATTATATATATCCAATATAAATATGTATTTGTAATAGTACATAACATTTTGGAGTTAAAAAATGAAATTCACCGTCCATGGAGACTGTAAGTCATACGTACGCATGAACGCTACATTCATTTGTATTTTGTACTTTAATGGAATTAAAAAATAATGATACATAGGTATATTATAATTCCAGTATAATATCATATATAATATCATTAACACTATCCTTTATACGTACCACATATGGCATTAACATGTCATATCACTTTGAGGGGGCGGTAGTCTGCACTTCCTCAAATGAAATTATTGCATTTACCCATAATGGAAATCATAAAGGTATGCTGTAAAAAAATACAGAAGCATAAAGAAAACATAAACATAATATATATATCATATATAAATATATTTTCATCTTAATTTACACCATGAGAGGCGTTAGGAGATAATCGAACAATCATCGTTTCGTGAGGCGTTAGTTTTCCATTCACATAAACAGTATGTTCTTAACCCATTAGATGGAGGTGTGTGTAAGTGTAGTTAGAATCCTTCTCATAAAAAGATCCTATTATATTGAGGATACTGGAGTTTTTATAAATTAAAGAAATAAAAATAATTTAGGGGTTGGAGAAGTAAAATAAAATAAAAGAAGTTAAGAGAAACTGTTACCTTTAATTTGGGTAACTATATTTAGTTGAACCAAAAGGACATCCTGATGTGCCTTATTCCAAGGTAAGGCTTCTAGGATGAGAAGAGGGATCTTGAGAGATTATTTGGTTAGGGTTTGGACGATCCAAGGGGATTTAGAGGTGTGAGTAATGAGTAAGAATTGAGGGCTTTTTATAAGGGGAATGAGGGTCTCTTTAGGAAAGTGTGAAAATATTATTTTATTATATAATGTTATTCAGTTACTAAAGGTACAAAACTAATGAAAGTCTAATATAATATGACTCATTGTCAAAGTAAAATCATCCAATAAGAAATGGACAGGTTTTGTATATTTTTTAAAATTTTAATCTTATTTATTTAAATATTTTATTAAAGAGGTAAATACTGCATCATTATTGTTTCATAAATAATTTAATTTATTTGATGTCTAAAAATTATAAACAAATACCATGATGTAGGAAATAATTTTATATTTATAATTAATATTTATAGTCATAAAAATATATTATATAACCCCATGTAAAAAATTAATTTACTAAAGATATTTGTTTGTGCCATATTTATCATTACTTTAAGTTAATTAATCTAAAGTGTCATTATCACTCCTATGTGGCTCTATGGGGTCCCAAAATCAACCCAAAGATGCCCATGGCCATAACTGACTCAACCAATTAGGTTAAGACATGTTTTGATGTAATTTTTATTATTATAATATTCTTTTTACCTTGAATTATATTATTTACCTTTAAATGCGGTAAGTAAAAGGCAAAAGTTACTATTCACCAAAAATTATTTTCATCTTATTGAACCAAATTTCACATACTAATAATAACCATGTAGGTTTTATTTTCTAAATTCAATTCACAGAAGTAGTAAAATTTCATTTAAATGAAAATGTTATTTTTTAACTACTACCAAGTGCTTTCACTATTCATTAAAAATTGATGTTTTCAGACAAATACCAAAAATTCAGCCTAATATATATATGATATTACAAATTAAAAAATGATGTCTGTTTTAGAAAATTCTAAACATGTAAGTTTTATTAATTAATTTAATATTAATCCCCATTATCAAAACAAATAGCTTGTTTTTAAGAAACAATAACTATCAAAAGATTGATACTTGTTTATGTCCAATTTCAAATTGAAATTAAATCCAATGACTAACATTGTATTAAATGGTAAAAACATAATATAATGAAACATTAAAACCAATTAAAAAGATAATTTAACCATGTAAATAAATTAGATTAAAAGGAACTTTTGAATAAAAATACTGTATTTTCACTATTCATAAAAAATGAATTTAATCAGAAAAATACCAAAAATTTACCTAAAGTAAATTTTGGTGTCACGATTCTAAATTATAATTTAATTTGGTCAAATAGAACATATAAAAGTGACCAAAAATAAATTTAAATAGGGTTCTCCATCAAAAGGCAGTAAATCGACCTATTAAAGAATATTGGAGTATTTATTATTAAGATTAGATTCATTCATATTTTAATCCCCTAACTTTTATTGGATAGATGTAAAATCATTTAACAAACATGTATAATCATATTTTAGTTAGTTCTATTCATTACCGCCAATACAACAGCTAGGCAGTAACTACCATTTCAAATAATAATATTATATTATTAGTGTGCAACGTAAGATTTCAAAGAAACCTAGTGTTGCGTATCAGGTAATCCATCAAACATGGAGTCCCCTTTAAAGTAAAATTAATATTTAATTCAAAAATATTAATAAATATGAAAATGTATTATTATTTATTTACTTTATTTTCATGGATGTTATAATAATGAAGAAATTATCCTTCGATTTTCCATACCAAGCATATGTATAGTGAATACTCATCCCCAATTCTACACAAGGTTACCCACCTTCTATTAAATATACTTCAATTATTGTGTAATTCAATGTATCATGTAAATGATCCTGAACATGGGGGGGGGGGGGGGTAGAAATTATGAAAGATATACTTAATTTGTGTGATCTATGTCGAAAACATAGGCATGTACAGGATACGAATTTGATGAGTGGTCCCAATATAATATAGCCATTTATTACATTGGATAATATTTTTATCTCATGATATTCCATGTATGGTACATATGAGGTAATATTACGAACAAATGTTATGATTTGAGAGTGGTTAACCTTGACTTATATATATGTTTTAATTTTTAATGTTTTTTAAACTTATAAATGTTACCTTTATGATATCATGTCATATCATGCCTTATATATCATGATTATTAGTTCCAGACCAATTTTTTACCATAATATTTCTCTTAGATCACATTTTCTAATTTACATTATGATAATGTTTTTTTATTCCCTTATGGGGATTTATATATCACCCCTTTCTTATGTACATCCCAATATGATGTAGGTTTAGAAGTGAAAATGAATTTTAATGCATGTTGAGGATTTTTAAATAATGTCATTGCATTTATCTTCATATTATTATATAATGTACCTAATTTCACAAAGACCCTAGGCCCCTTTATTTTCAATGATTATATTCACTGTACCATTATTTTTTAAATCATAACATTCAATTTTTTATAGATATGGTGTGTCATAGTTAGTATTAGAGAAGAGTATATTTATTTGTGAGAATTAGATTAAAAACCACTATTGAAAGACTTAGGGATATGACTAAAAAATGGAAAATCCCTATATATTTTTAACATTAAGAGTATGTGGTACTCTAGAATATCAATCCATGTATGGAAACAAAAATGTGGATATTGTACTTGAAATGTTGTACATAGGGGTAATAACCCAAAAAGGGATCACTATGCATAACATGATCATTACCTAGTCCATGACAAAGGGTCATTGTCTCACTCAAGTTTTAACATTGGTGGGGTTTATTCTTTGGTAAATTATAAATCACTTTATAAACCATAATGAAGAGAAAAATTTAACATAATATGTATTTATAGAAAATAGATCATCATTAACATTTGGTTTAAGGAATATATATAATTTATGAGAGACCTCTTCAATGTTCACAATTTCTGTTTCTGAGGTTAATTTTTAAATAATTATCATTATTAATTACATTTTGGTTCATGTAAATGATTTGAACCATAATAAAATAGTGAAATGGAGGCCTATTATCCATTCATGATCTTGAAATGTCTTATATTGTTATGGTTCTATTCATTAATTAATATCACATTTGTTTTGTAGAACTATTTAGACAACACATCTAAACATTAAAGTTTTGTTATCATTGATGAGATAAAATGGGTCAATATTTTCAACCCAAATATATAACTTATCCACTGTAAAACATTGTGTGATAAATTTACTATAAAAATATCATGACACTCCCTTTATATTAATTTTATATAAATATTAGTCAAGATTGGTTTTCATTCTTTAATTATAACCTAAATTGCTGTGAGGGGGAAATCCCTCTCTCTCTTATGAATCAACCTATGATTCATACTATTGAAATGTATTTGACAAATCTACATATGTATCATCATCTCAATAATGTATATGATTTCCCTATGATACATTTTTTATTTCTTAAATTGTTAAAGAGTAAGTAAAATTTCATCCTTGAAGATGATCCCATTGTGAGATAATTTACTGATGTGTTTTTTGAAAACTTTCCTTATCATCCTCATAGCCGATAGGTTGGTTTCACAATTTATCTTATAACTGGATCATTTCCAATACTTATTCTTAACAGAGAATGGTCACTATTAAACTTGAGGAGTTTAATAGGAAACTATAAGATAATCTGGATGAAGTTTTTATAAGTCAAAGTGGATCACTATAGATGCATTAATCCTACTCATCATAAGAATTATGGATCAATGCACTTCTGCATTGATTATCAAGAGATCATAAAAACCATGATAATGGAAAATTATCCCCTTCCATGGATAGAAGGATTGTTCAATCAGCAATGTGGAGCCCGTTAGACCTATATTTTGGATCTATTGTTTAGGTATTATCATGCAAAGGGATAGAATTTTGATATCCCAAAGACTACTATTCATACAAGATACAGGCACTATGTGTGCATAGTGATACCATATGGACTCACTAATTATCCATAAATCATCATGGTCTTGATGAATATTTTATTTAGTGATCACCCTAAAATTTTCATTATTGTCTTTATAGGTGATATTATTATATACTGGAACTAATTATCCATAAATCATCATGGTCTTGATGAATATTTTATGTAGTGATCACCCTAAAATTTTCATTATTGTCTTTATAGGTGATATTATTATATACTGGAAATGAAAGTAGGAATATGAGGAGTATTTGAATTCTATAATGAAGTATTTTTTAAAGGAAAATTTATTTTCCAATTAAAGTAAATATATGTTTTTGATGGAGAAATTTAAATTCCTGGGTAATGTTATCCCCCCCAAAGGGATATCTATAGATTATTCAAATATTAAAGCAATTAAATGATGACCTAGAAACATCTCTATGATGAAAATCAATTGTTTCCATGTTTTAGTAGTGTACTATCATTGATTTGCGAGAAATGTATCATGATTTTCAAGACCAATAACCATTATAAATTTCAAGTAAGTGATGTTTTTATGGAATGATGAATGTGAATATATCTTCAATGAGTTAAATAATATAATAATCTCTAGACTTGTGTTCACATTACCCACAAATTGGGATGGCTTTTTGATCTACAAAGATGCATCCAATATGGGGCTTGGGTTCTGTACTCATGAAAGATGAAAATTTTATGCCCTATGACTCCCAAAAATTAATGATTCATGTGAATAAAAACGAACCACATGATATAGAACTCACTATAGTGAATATTTTGTGAAATTATCTCAATAAGGAAAATTGTGACACATATGCATATCATGAAGCCTCAGATGTATTTTAACAAAAAAAAGTAACTAAATATATACCTATTTTGGTGGTTAGATCTTATTACGGAATATAATTTTTCAATACTTTAACATCATAGGGAGGAAAAATATGGAAGACGTGCTATGTAAAAAGGATCCTCGAACCCTATCCATAGTGAGAACAATAAGGGATCTAGTACTCTAGGAAATATAGATGACAGACATGGTAATAATAAAAATATCTTCATCCTAGATGGGAAAATTCTATTCTCAAACATCTATTCTTAATTTGATCAATGATTCCAAAATTATGATAATGTGATAAAAAATATTGAATATTCCAAATTATAACTATTCTAAAGATGGAGTTATATGGTTTTGAACCTGGATTTGTATTCCATAAAATATAGATATAAATAAAAAACTTCTAGATGATTCATATATATCATCATTATCTAATCATATAGAAATCGCCTGGATATATAGATATTTGAATCAAGACATTTGGTTGAATAACATAAAGATTGATATTATAGAATTTTTACCATAATAATTCGTATTCCAACAAGTCAATATTGAATGATATAATTATAATGGTATGATAAAAAAATTTCTCATCCATGTATAGAAATGGTATATACTGATAATTTATTTCATCATAGGAAACCATTGGACCCTTGAAGGCAAGATATTCATATGGGTTGAAGTGAATCAACTTACGAGGCCTTTGAATTCAATTTCTATAATGGAAATATTCTTATGTATAACTAACCAAGATATATATAAGGGAAGTGAAAAATATCATCTAATTCCACTATCTGGTATATCTGATCTAAATATGAGATTTAACTTGACGTTTTGGATAATCTTTCTGTAATAATTGGATACAGAGTAGAGTTTCATCACTTATTGTCAACCTCAGATAGATGGTCAGTCAAAAGAACCATTCAAATATTTGAGAATAAGTCTTGAAATTTTTCAATGGATTTACAAGGATTTTGGGATCATCTAATTTACCTACTATAGTCCCCATATTACAAAATTTTCCCATATACAATTGATATGTCACTTTAAGAGGTTCTATATGCGAAGTGGTGTCAAACTCGGTCATACTAGGATTATGATGTAGAGAGGATGCTTATGAGACCTAATCATATCTAATATTTGATTGTGAATGTTCAAACCACTAATTAACATTAAAAATAATCACAAAGATGATAGAAAAAATACACTGACTATCCTTGATGAAACATAGTGTTTCAGTTCCAGTATAAGGTTATCATTAATACATCACTATGGAATAAAGTCATGTGTTTTGGCAAAAATGGGAAGACAATTCCAAGATACATTAACCCCATTCATACCATGATCTCGTCATAGCGGTTCTCTATCGACGATCACCCCCACATATCATATATCATATACATGATATGTTCCATGTATCCCTCTAGATGAAGTACATACCAAAACCTTCATATAGATTGAATCCATAGGTGGAATAATTGGAAAATTATTATTCATTCCAGAAGAATGCATTGAAAATCATAGAATATCGATATAATTTTCTATAAAAAAAGAAACCATCCTAGTCAAAGTGTTATGAAATAACTACAAGTTTGAGGAAAAGAAATGGGAAGCAGAATAAAATATGAAATAGAACTACCCTCACTTGTTTTAGTGTATGAAAGGATACATTTAGTGAGAAATTTCTGAAGGGGGGATAATGTTACAACCCAACCCATTATAAATGAAATTATATTTTTGAATGAATATATGCATTATAATGTAATGAAGATATATAAAAACATGAAATACTATGGTTATTTCGGTCCACATAGTTCATTATATTTTAAATACAATTATGCATGATTACCATATAAAATATAGCCATTGTATAGTTATCATTATGATTAGAATATTAAGGGTTATGATAATATCCAATTGACAATGATGAAATGATAGAATGCTTCATCTTGTATGATCATACCCTATGATGTCCTTTTATTAGTTTATTAGAGGGATATAAAAATAATTTATTTTCTATTAAACAAATTAAATGGTATATTCAACAAATAATTCTTTTGAGAACCCATTTACGAGATATTTTTAACATCATCAACATCATGCCTCAAACCAATATTACCAAACCTCCCAAATAATAATCACCATCACACACATTACCCATAGGGAATTTGTTTTTGTAATAAATTATTATGTATCTAGACCCTAAAAATATGAATTTACATATTTTCAATCTGTGAAATAATTACTTTTATACTAATTTATAATTTTTTTTTGAAAATTAGTTGGTTAAAAAATAGATTTTTATATGATGAAACAAAAATTGTATTTTTGAGAAATAAATACATTCAAAAATCATTTACCTTTTGATAAATTTTTTAATATATGAAATAAATTATATTTAAATAAAATAGTATTATAAACCTAAATATATAAATATAAATTATAATATAATTTATTAAGTGAAATTTAATTTTTATAAGGTTTAGAAAATTGTTATTTTAAAAACACCGAATATTTTTCAATAAATAGAAATTTTTGAATCAAAAGTGTAAATTATCTTATTTAGAAAATTATTTCATAAAATCAATATTATATTTTAAATCATCATTTCAAAATTATAAAATGGTCAATTTTTCAAAATTATATAGGGAATTCATATTTTTGGGTAAAAATTAAACACGATATCATTATATGGTGTGTATTATGACATCCAAAAGCCAAAAAGTAGTGTAATAATTAGAATAATGACTATCTATGGCCAAAATTATATTTTCACATTAAAATATTGTGTTTTTATTTTATCTTATTTATTCTATAAACCATTAATAATTCATATAAAACCTATATTATATTTTAAGGTTTTAAAATAAATTATTTATAAACATGACACAGTTCCATATCACAATGGGTATTATTTCAATGTGTTTTGTTTTGAAACTAAAAAATTAATCAAATCTGCACCTATTTGGTAGAAATAATTATAAAAAATGTGATGTCTTTTGGTTTCGATTAATTAATTATATCGATCCCAACACCAAGGATTATAAATTAGTAACAAATTCCCCTATATTTTTTTATATAAACCCACCCAATATCTATTTATTATTTACTAAAAACCCTTTTATCATGATGTTATTATACCCTTACCTCTATAGAATCATCCCAAGTTACCCTCAGGAAATGAATAAGTGCATCCCAAAAATTTAGAATCTACCTATCTAGGTAAGTGATCTTTATATCTCTTCTTTTGCATTCATGACCCTTCTTTGTATTTATATATTTGAATCTCAATTAATTATGTTTTACTAACATTATAAATAACAATTAAATGTCCATTTTATGTTATATAAAAATATATCATTTATTTCATTTCTTTATAACTATTACCTATGAAATTATACGGTCGATGTATGAGATCTTCTTCTTCTCCTCTTTATTCCAGAAATACATAACCTAACATCATTAACAATGGGGTTAAAAGTGTTGAAAGGCTTCCTTATGTTATGTGATATATGTGTCACATTTATTCATGTACATGATACGAAAGTGAGCGGTGGGCCTAGAAATATATTTTCTGGAAATGAATTGGGTAGTGTTTTTAACTCATGATATTCCATATATGGTGTATAGGAGTTTTTTCAAGGAACACTATGTTACTATGTATTTGTGGATATCCTTAACTTTTGTAAATGATTTCATGTTTTATGTTGATTTTAAGTCCCCTTATTAAATTTATATTAACCTGTTATATCATCAACCGTTGATGAATATTATGATTCCCACCCCACATATGTTACATTGGTATGCATCTTGAAGCAAATTTACATCGTTACCTTATTCTATTCATTTTGTTCTCCCATACTGGGATTTATAGATCACCCCTTTATTATGTAAATCTCTAGGTTATCCAATTTAATTATAGAAGATACAAGTAATTTTAAGGGAATGTTTCTAATTTTTAAATAATTCAATTGTATGAATGATCAATTTATTGTGCTATGTACCAAGTTTTCTAAAGAAACTAGTCCTCTTAAACTTAGAGGCTTCTATTTTGTGAACCTTTGTGTAATAAATCATAAATTATTTTGTTTGAAAGTATGGGTTGTCATCATTTTAATAACCAAAGATATAAAAATGGTATTGATAAGTAAAAATTTAATAAATAAATAATTATAATAAAATATATTTCCTTCAAATTTTTTTATCCATATAATTTCCCTCATCTGAAATTCAACATAGACAGCCCCATGAAGAAGTGAGATTGTAACATAAACCCTTACCTCATGTATTTTATTTCTTCATACAAGTTCATATATCTTGTATATTAAATATATATCTATAATTAATATATTCATGAACCATAATCATAGATAATATACTATGAATCATTCATTTATATTTTTTCAATTAATGTTTTAATAAAAATTTATTCATTTAACTAAAAATTCGGGTTAGAACTATTCCATATTCCATGCATGATTTATTTCAATGGTTCATGTACTAACAATTTATTCATAATTTAATAACATATATAATAAAATAATAAAATAAGTATCTTATTTATTCATCATATACAATTTTATAATTATTCATACAAAGCGGTGATGAAAAATGAATCACATCACTACATAGAGGTGGAATCCACATGTACAAACAAGTGGAATTATCAATTTCCATAAGATGCAAAGGTAATATTATTTGGAATAATTTATAATTCCAAAATAATAATAATTTCATAAAGACAAAATAAAAAAAAATTATGTCCATAAAAACTACCAGTCCTGAATTATAGTACAGGTAAAAGAATCATATCACTATGTGGAGATGGTAGTCGACATATATACACAAGTGATACTTACATTTCCTATTTTATAGAAAATAAACGGAAACTGGGTTTAAAACTTCATAATAACAATATATTATATTTAAATAATAAATTACTTATTTTGAAAAGGATACCCAAAATTTATAGGTGGAAAAAGAATAAGTAAAACTGAAATTACTTTTTTAAGAGTTATACTTCATCATTGAGAAAATCTCACTAGATTAAACCTTAAGCCATGAAAGGGTGGTATTACAATCAGAAATATTACTCTACGATATGGTTAGAGATGTTAGTAATAGATTAATTTAGTATTTTTAGGATATATAAGTATCATAAAGAGTGAGAAAAAGATGAGAAATACTTTTATTTTTTGAGGGTTAGAGAAAAAAACTTGTAATGTTTCTAACGATTATAATATATTAATTTCTTACTCAAGTCATGTGGTTCCATGATTCCAAATCATAGAATATATGGGGGATAAAGACTAAATAAAAATAATCATTTATATTAAATAATGTTTCTTCATGACCATTAATTTTATTTATCCATTTAATTATTTTGAAAAGATTCAACTTCTATATGTGGGAAAATTTCATTTGAAAATAATTTTATGAAATTAAAGAAAAATGTTTTTAAATAAATGTATTTTTAAGAAAAAAATCAGTTTTGCATCATTTTATGGAACCAAAAAAAATATTTATTTTAAAATAAATTATTAAATTATTCATAGATAAATTTGATTAAAATAATCCATAAATAGAGATTAATTTAATTTATTAAAAAAAATAGGTTATAAAAATATTATTTAGAAATAACCTCTATTTACCTTCACATTTTTTTTTTTAAATTTCTAACCAATTTAAAAAAATTGAAATGTTTTATACATGTGTATTTTTTTAAAATATAGTTAGTCATGTTCATATTCACCAGTACTATGCATCAACAAATTCTATATAGGTCAGAAAAAATACAATTCAATGAATGTTATTTATATATAGGAATAGATGGGGATAAATTTATTCAATTTTTTACTAATGTTCATCATGAAAGTATGCAATCCCAAAATCATAAAAAAAACCAAAAAATTTGTGAGAACCTCCAAAAAAATATTACTTTCCACTTTCTTATCTACCTTTAACCCATGAAAAATTGAATGGTATATTCATATCCAACTGATAACAATAAGAAATAGATTATGCATCTATCATGTGAAGGATTACTCAATATGGATAAAATGTGGAGGACCCATAGCGATAGAAAAACTGAGTATCGTGAGGTAAATATTTCTACTAGGTTTAAAATAAAATATATGGCCAATATTTCTCTTATGATAGAGAATCCATGATATTAGAAAATTTCATAACCTAATAGAGACAATCATAACTAGACAATGGTTTCTAGGTCCAGACAACTGAGTATGTGAACCAAGTGGCTGAATAATTTCTTGAATTCCCTCCCCTAGGGTGGAAGCTTGATCCATTTTATGATTGATACACTAGTCTGACATAGGTGGGACCCTAAAAAAATATATGGATAATACAAATATATCAGTATTTAAATGGAACCAATACTCGAGTTTCTGAGTAGTTTCTGGTCATGTTAAAACCTTATAAACACCTTCAAGTTATTATCACCCAAATAGATTCCATATAATGGAGATGTGAAAATGTACAACGAAGAATAATGGTAAACCCTATGTGGGTAGATGAAACTCATCTGATTCATAACTTTCTAAATCCAATTTTTTTAATATTCAACGGAAATTAATACCCAGAGTAGTATTTCATTCACATTAGGTCATTATGTGGCTCCATGGTAGCAAAACTAGGGAATTAATAAGAATCTATGATTAGGTGTCTTGTGAAGACATTGGATGGACATGAATTCTTCTAGTATAGAAATCTAAAAACATTGCCCTTTATAAAATGGGAAGACATTCCTTGATATTTTTTTAATAAATTAATCTCTATGTTGCGAAGGATGATAATCATAAATCAATTAAATTAAAAAAAATGAAATAATCATATGGTCTAAAAATTTATTATAATATTTAAGGGTTTGATATACTAATTTAATATGAAACACCCACATTAAAAACTACTGTAAATATGAATATAAAACCAATTATATGAGTTTCGTACATTTTCAATCCAATTGAAATATCATAAAGGGTTTCAGGAGTTTATAGTAGTTACAAAAATGATAGAGGATTTCATTCGAAATACTAAGTCCAAATCTCATTGATAACCACAATTTTAAGGTAATAATCCTTGAAAAATATAAATTGTAACTATTATGCTCAAACAAGGGATAATAACCTCATTGGATCCTATACTTAATACTATAAAAATATCAAATTATGTTCCCACTAAGAAAAATAATAATAAAAATTCCACCTTATGGAATGATAAAAAGATCATGGTCACTGAACGTTCAAGTATATTAAGAATAACACTTATTTTTTTTTGAAAATTGATACTCCAATGGAACATTAAAATTACTATGGAGAATATCCGATTGATGATTCGAGAGCCCCAATAACCCAATGACGTCTTTATCAATTTCAAAAATAATAATTTCCCATAGAAATAGATGTTTGGGAACAATATTTGGGATTTACTATTCATTAAGGATATAATTTAAAAAATATTTGTCTTAGTATACGTACATGTAATGACATGAATATTCTACATTTTTATTTTTATAATTTAATTGGTAAAATTCTTACATCATGCTTTGAGATGGAAACAGATTCTAGGGCCCGGTCTCCCATGAATTTTTTGACAAAAAATGTTATGATTTTAATAAACAACCTTGGATGATTTTATTTAAAATCAGAATAACATCTAAATAAGGGCCTAGATCATAAATTAGTGGTAAGTGTTGTATTTAGAGCTGCAAATTTACCTTGGTTGGGGACTAACATTGACTAGAATGGGTAGACTGTGAAAGTTAGAAATTAGACATAATAATAATTAATATATTTTAATAAAAATATTTTATTGAACACCACGTTATTTTCTTTTAATTAAGTAAAATTTATAAAATTCCAAGGTTATCTCTATAAACATGGAAATTCCTCTGAGGCAAGGAGACAGAAACCTCTCCAACGAATGACGAAGAATGCTAGAAGATTGAGGATCGACTGCAATACATACTTATATTTTTCGTCAACGACTGATCCAAAATCGGTATATGATATTGATTCTCATAGTGAATTTCATTCCCCTCTTAGATTCAATCTATGATCATGGAACAACCCACAAATAGGTTTATCTATGGTTTATTTGTTCTTGCGAGGTGGATAACATCTTGTAGGATTTTGAAGGGGTATTTAGATTAGTGTGTTGATTTTTTTTCTTCATTAATTCTTCTAACATGACCGATCAAGGACGAAAAAGAGAAGGCATAGATACTTTCATTTGGAATTAATGTTCTTTATATCTCCCCTCAATTGGTTTCATTATTTATATGTTCTTCTCGCATGAAACCCCAATGCGGATGATCAGTCATTGTACCCCCGATCCATGGAGAAACGGAACAAGATTAATGGTTCGAACCCCCTGATGGTATAGTATAGGTGATATGGGTTGAAATGGTTTGACCACATGATGGTATATCATCCAATTGTTTTTCTGTGATATCTTATAGTGATGGTTAATTAAGGATGTTCTTTCAATCCCATTTCTTTTTCAGGGGTTGAAAAGGTTTTGATGAAATCATTATGAATCATGTTTCTTCCCATGATTTATTATACAAGGAAACTATTGAATGCTTATAAAACCATATTACATTCCATGAATTATGATATTATCAATTGATAAATGTTTTATTAAATTATGTAAACCATATTTATGGTTTTTAATATGTGATATGTGGGCCCAGATTATATAGCCCTCTGATGCTTTGGGTAAAAATTGATATCTCAAAAGATTATATATGATGGAATGGGGACAGATCCCTATTTAGTATGGAACTATATCCAATATTATTATCTTGGGAGTAAACCTCGAATAATGAAATGATGAAATGAGGGGTTATCTGAATCCACTTGGATAGTCATGGAGTGATCCTTGACTTTAAAAATTATTTCCTAATCTTATTTTCATGATAAAATTGTATATTTTTTCTTATGATATATTCCCATGGATCATGATTAATTATAGATTATTCGAAAATCAAACAATTTAAATATTTTATAATGAAAAATCTGTATACTATGACTCATTATTAATTATATTTGACGTATTATATATGAATATCTTATGTTAAGATCATGTTTTCATGCTACTATAAATATTTTATACTCACTTATGACAATTGATTAATATATCATATGTTTACACTTATTGTGGACCTGATCTCACCACTTATTTTGTTTACATTCACCTTGGTTATGAAGACTTATATTTTTTAAGATGTGTCTAGGAGGTTTTCATGTAAATAGAATTTATTTAGTGGTGTTGAAGTATTCTTTTAGAACAAAAAATATGGTTATAATTGGGAAAATGACCATTTGATTAGAACGACATGGAATATGTTATAATAAATTTTATTCCAAATTTTATATAATTATAAACTAAAAAATTATTGTGTATGTATGTGACTCAATATTGGCCATTAATATTTTAAATATTGATGGTCACAACTAAGTCATATTTTTTGGTATAAATCGAAAATTGTAATGTAAATATATTTCAAACCACCTTTGGGTGTACATGTCTAAGGATGTCTCATATAAATAATGACTTATGAAAATAAAGTCACAAGAGGATGAGGATATAAAACACCCAAACTAGTCTATAAATTTTTTATTTATGGCACCCATCCATAGGAGGATAACTTCCATCCTACCAAATAGAATGATCACTTCATTAAGAGTCACAATATGATTCATCCAATTTCATTCACATAGAGGACCCCTTTTCTATGAAATAATTTTAGTATGAGCCTATGTTCCTCACTTATAACTGATGAATATGATACATAGACAAGGATTTTTTTGGAAAATAGATTCGAAATAGACCATAATATTTAATCAATGTCTCTGTTCAAGTCATCTATGTCACCAAGAACTGGATATAAGACCTTCATCGAAGCTAACCACTAAAATGATCTATACCTAAATCATTCAGATCGAGATTATATCCAATTAAATTAGTTGAATAAATAGAAAATATAAAAAAATGTATAGTATTGTAATGTATATATCCCATATATATATATATATAACATTCAAAAAAAATATAACCTAATATATTCATCAGATAAAAGAGGCTCAACAATTAGAAGTATAAAACATTAAAATCAATAATATGAAGAAATATAATGATATAAATTACTTATTATTACCTTATAAGTACAACATCTTAAAATATTTTATCATCATTATAATTAAGATCTCAGTTTTGGAATCCCTCTAGATTTCAAACGAGTTTGACGAAGATTTAATTAAGGCCCTTCTAAGACCTAATGAATTGTAGGGTGATGTTTCTACTAGTAAATATTATAATGATGAAACAGATCCCAATGAATGTTAAATGGTCATTTCATTCCTTTAACCAAATTGAGATATTTCTATATAAGGATACATCAGACTCCATGTGTCTTTAGAAAGTTAAGTAAATTTATTTCTATTATCCTCTTATTAAAAACTTGTTTATAATCAATTTCATAATAATTTGGGATCTCTAAAGTTATGGTAAAAATTGTTAGAACTTTTTTCCTTCTAATTTAATGATCCAAGGTTATGAAAATAGAAATAAAAAATTGTGATTCGAATCATTCTCAAATATTAATTGTAAATTATTGTATATAACACTGATTTCATGGTCATTCAATAAAATATATTTCCAAATTATATATTTCGAGGAACATAGATTCATTATTTCATGCTAGTGTCATCATCATTCCATTAGTGCCTTAAATACAATATTAATGATAAGAGAGTTTATTTTGTTGTGATAATCAAACCATCATGTTATCCAATTTTAAATATTTGGACTTGTTATTATATTAAAAGGAAGGAAAACAATTGATAGTTGACAACACCATCCAGATCACATCCCCCAATTTCCAATAAATGGATCCTATTAATTTTTTAATTAAAATTGCTATCATTATGTATTTACCAACAACAAAATCACGGTAGTCACCCTATATATGAAAATTCCACACGATATATAGATCCTCTCTTTAATATAAGGTAAAATGGTCATGTTTATTCGATAATAATGATAGCACACAACCCATGATTACCTTCCACCAAAAATAGTTTAAAATATAATCTTACAAACCATTGATATTAATCCCAACCTTAAATTCATATACCCAATGGTGGTACCGACAAATATCAAGACTATACAACTGAGTATTTTTTATCAAAACAATAACAACCCTTAGGGAGGGAGACAATAAGGGGAATGGGGAAATTTATTTCCCATACTTATGATTTTAGTAACAACAACTAAATACTTCCCTAAAATTGTAGAATATGATATGCATAGAGATCATTTTTTCCATGGTATATATTCCCCTTCATTGAGTAATCCATGATCAAATTACTGTTCCTCTTTATAAAAAATAGTCTAGTATATCCCCACGTTATCCACTATATCTTGTGATATTGAAACATCATCTAACCCTTTAATAGTGGTGAGGGAGGGGAAAATATTGAATATTCCGCAAATGATGATTCCCCTATATCATAACCCTCAATATCTAAATATAAATACCCATTGGTTATGGTGTAAAATAATTTCACTAGATTTGCCTATAGATCCAAAAATTTCCCATCATCTATCACCCTATATGATATAGAATCTAAGGAATAAATTGTACATAATCTTTGAGATATCCCTCTATAATTTTTGAAGGTTCATCCACCACTCCTGATGAGATTAAACCTGTGGATCTATGTAATGATTAAGACTTATGAACCATGATTTTTAGTTTTTTAATGTTCTATGATGACAAAGAGACATATGTATCCTTCATGAGGAATCATAAAGATGTATTCTCCTTGAACCATATTGATATATAAAGACATTATCCTAGTGTTTTTACCCATCATTTATATATGTTGAATTATAAATATAGCTATTAACACACTCCCAAGATAATTCATTCAACTCTTTCCACCATGGTGGACGTTTGAGATAATAATATTATCAAGGAAAAAAATTATTCATGATATTCATTACCCAAAATAGATCACTATTATCATCCATTTCAAGAACAAAGGATGAGAATATAAAGGCTTGCTTTGGTTTTAGGTATCTCAATGGGTTTTTCCTAAAATTAGTTTTCCATTTAATAATCAAAGGGTTTTTTACTTATTCAATTAACAAATTATAGGACCTCTCCTTTATGTATGAGTATAAAGAATACAACTAATTATGAATGGACCCTATAGATGAAGAGTCCGTCATTTTAGGGCACCATAAGGGGATATATTTTAATAAACAATATCCTTATTTCCTATATAATTCTATTACAACATATTGATGCCCGATGAACCACATCCCCAATCCACTACTAGGGAAACCATGGAATTCTACATTGATGGTATGGTGGTCAAATCTGATACGTTTTTTTATCATACTTTTTATGTTGAAATAGTAATTAATAAATGGTGGCAGTATTGTTTGATGATGAGTCCTTTAAAGTCACTATCTAGGTAACAAAATTGAAATTATAGGGCTTTATCATACTCCATCATGGTAATGAAGTGACCCCATGAATATCAATCAAATCATGGACATGAAACCTCTCAAAACATAAATAAGTTGACAAGGCATCCAAGATGAATCACCTATATTAGAATCTTAAAATCTAACCTTATAGAAAAATGGTTTCCCCTTAATATAAGATAAAAAAAGTTGTTTCCAATCTATTTTATGAGATTTGTGATGGAGCATTTGATGACTACTAGTTTACCCCATGCAAACATCGATATTTAATTTTATTGTATAAGAAAGCCATTAATTATTTATATAGAGACATTGTAGTGGTCAAATGGCTCTATCATCATGATTCAATATGATGTAGGTAAGGAGAATAGATTCTACCACCTCATCAAAACAATGATGGTTGAAGAAACCCAGTATTTTGATATCAAAATATAATTTCATTTCATTATATCATTGTAAAAAATATACAACATCACTTATATCATCTTGAGGCCAATTAACCTCTCTCATTATTCCACTCAAATAAATTACCAATCACACAATACCAACTAGATGTATAGAAAAATAGCAGGTTATCAAATATTAGTAGGTCATTTTGTTTTTTACTTAGAATATAATTAAATTGAAAAATAAAGATTAGTTAATCTAAAAATACCCCCACATAATTTTTTATGATGAACATTGATATCTCTGATGAGAAAGTATTCCCCATATGTGAAAGTCACCAGATATTAGATTTGTACTTTGATGGAACCTCAAGAATCCTAATAAGATGAAAATTGAAGAATCTGAATAACAGCATTGTTGGCTTGGGAATTGTTTTCAACTCTACTATAATATTGATTCAAAAAAACTCCTTTTCAGAATAATAGTAATTCAATAATAATGAAGAAAAATAATAGTCACTCATTATGGGATTAGAGATAACTCTATAAATACTTATTTCTAATTTGAATAATAAAGATGAATAAAAATTAGTGATCAAACATATTAGTGATTAATATGCCATTATGAAAGACAAATTAATTCCCCTGATAAATTACATTTAATGGTGGATCCCAATAATTACCATATAGTCAAATTTTGTCTCATATCTCATGTTTATATAATTCATGCATAGATTCCAAAGACGATTCAACTATACCCTTAGTTAATATAGGGTAGGATAAACCATCATTTTAATCATGCACCAAATTATGGTTATTTTATTCATAAAAAATATTATGGAGTAAATCAGATAGAACTAGACAAACTTAGGCCTAGGAGAACTCATAATCTCTTTGACTGATACATCAATCCGATATATGTCACTAATAATTTAGTACTTAAAAAAGTAAAACAATCCCATCTAAAAGAGTAAAGAGAGAAACAACCTAGAATAATGTTTTAAATTTCATATTTTATGTTGGATAAAAATCTCAAAATCTAATCTATAAATGAGGATCTGATATAATTCACCACATTGGGAATTCTAGGAGTATGGATCCTCCCTAATATCTCATAATTCCACATGGGCACCAATGGTAGTCTTCAGTCATGTAACGACCCAAACATTCATTAATGGAAATCCCTCTTGATCTAATTTAATGTCTATTTATGTAAAATGTTTATATAAAATGTTAACTTCTTTGGTTTTAAGTTATGAATTTTGACTGTTTCTAATATAGTTGTTGAACAATGATCACATGATTAGTATAAATATAGGGCTTTAACAAATCCAATTAACATAGGCAAAGGAAGTGATGGCCTCATCTAGCAGATGTGCCCCCTACGAAGCCAATTTGTCATAGATCAAAAAACAGGATGCATCTTTGGGAATAAATCTTGACCAAGCCCAATCCTAGACTTAATATGTTAAGCTCGAGTGGGACCACCTATGAGAGTAGTGGAAGTTGATAGAGATTACCACCCGAGCAATGTTATCTGAGCCACCCCATGTGCCTTTCACCATCGCACAAATTACTCTTTGGTCTTATGCTAGTCTTATAAGGGGTTATGTAACAAGACCTTATCACTATGGATATTTACATTATAATTTTTGAATATAATAATTAATACACTTTCATTTTATAATTTTTACATTTTAAATAGTTTTTAAAGCACAAATAATATTTTTTTGTTAATGTTGAACTAAGAAATATCTTTTGATGAATTAATGGATTTTTGAATTAAATAATATTTTAATAAAAAATTATTATTGTTATTAAATTAATTTTTATTAAATATAATTGATCTTATAATTTTATCAATGCAATTTTAATTTTTATTATGGTTTGAAATCCATTTTTGTCAAAACCCATGAATTTTCGATAAATGTCGGTTTTTTTTAAAGTGAAAATTAACATATTTAGAAATTTATTTAGATAAAATGAATATTATTTTTGGAATCAGGACATTTAAATTTTCCAATGGTGAATTTTTCATAATTTTCTGAGATAGTCAAATTTTTGGGTAAAAATTAAATACCATTTAAATATATAATGTATTTTATAACATCATAATGACCAAATAGTGATGTAATAAAATACTATAAACTTTATTTTCATCAAATATATGTTTTACCATTAAAATAATGTAATTTTTGGTTTTTTGAATAATTTGACAAAGCATTAGTCGACCCTTCAAGACTTGTTAAACATTTTGACTTCATAAATTGATTTCCTTGGGGGCGCAACTCACCTTCACATAATCAACACCATTATTTTAATATTTTAGGACTTTGGAATTAAGAAATATTGTATTACACTTCCCTTTTTTCAAAAAACAAGGGTAAAAACCAAGGGCTGGTTTGTGGTTTGGATTAGTTTAATGTGAGGTGTCCCAAACCTAAATAATAAATAATCCCCTCACCTTTCTTATATAAACCCACATAATCTCCCACTTAATCCTCAATCAAAGCCTTTTGCGTTCATCCAAACTCTAACCTACTCTCTCTAGAATCCTCCCAAGGTTCCCCAAGCTCCCAAGAAGCCTCTCTCAAGCCTTTAGTAGCCCACTTACAAGTAAGAGTTTTTCTTCCTTTATCATTTTTGTCCAATATTCATTAAATTGTTATTCCATTTTAATTTCAATTGTAAATGTTTTGGTATGGTTTAAAAACACCCCAATACTGCCCTCATTATGTTTGAATGATGGGATACCCCTTTCTCTCTCATTAAATTCCTCTCATCTACACCCGTTACTATGCCGAAATTCCGAAAAGGATTTCTCTCTCCTCATTTACATTCAAGAAATTCATTTGTATCATGAATCTAAATTCAATTACATTTGTTGGTACAAGTATCTATATGACCCCCTTACTGTCCATGTTATGAAAATATTATGAGACACCCATTTCTCTCTCATCAACCATTTTTCTGAGTTCTTATATCGTGTCGTTATGCGGCAGAAATTACACCGCGCTTTTCCAAGACAAAGTCATTGTGTAGTGAATACCATGCACATTTCTCTATCAAGGGTATTCACATTCATGAAAATTTACATATTGTTTAAATATTCTCATTCAGGTATTCCATATTCGTTTATCGTGGAATAATTTATTATGTTGAATTATTCAGTGTTTTATGATCAATGTGGCACACTTATGCATGAAATGAAATGTTTAAGAAGTGTGCGCCCTAATAGTGCCCCAATGCATTGGCTAAAGTATAGTATCATGATACTTCATGCGAAATGGGTGTTGACACATGATAATTCATGTGCAATGATGTTTTACTCATGCTCCATGTGCAATGAGGGTTTACTCATGCTCCATGTGCAATGAGCCTTGGCTCATGCTAATTCCATGTTAAGTGTTGTTGCCACATTTCCATGTTAGGTTTATCATTCTTTCTCATGCCTATATTTTTATTCTTATCTTATGCTCTATTGAAATGAATATTGTTTAACATTTATTGTATTCCTCATGTTATTCCATGATTATTTTCTTACCAGGCTTTATATCTTACTCATTTCTTATGCATGTCCTCAGGTTATCCAATTAAATGCTAATTAAGAGGGAATATAGTGGTCATGTAAAGGAAGTTTTCAACAAAGACTTGTATTTTAGGTTTTAAGTTGTTATGTAATGATCCTAATTCCCAAAGAAACAAGGCCTCTCGAATGTTTATGTTTTATCAAATTAATTTTATGTAATAAATTATGTATAATTGTTTAATAAAATGAAGGGTTGTCACAGTTGGTATCAGAGGATAGGTTTAGTTTTTTTGGAATAGGATTAGAACCCCATAGTAAATACATAGAGATATTATTAACTATAATAAAAACATCCCTAATATTTGGTGATTAATGAGTAAGTAGTTTATCAAGAAAATACATCACTTTCTAGATATGAGTAGGTAGAGGTGGCTCTGGCACAAATATATCCTAGGGGTAAAACCCGAAAACACCACTTTGAGCTAGACGTCAACGAGAACTAGTGCATGACAACGGGCCTTGATGACTCTTGGTTACGAAACTCTCCGGGGATATTCTTGGGTAAATTTAAAAGCTTAGTATGAACCATTATTAAGGGACTAAAAAATATACCCTAAGAATATATGTTAGAAAGTAGACCACGGATAACATAGACTAAAGATAATAGATTAAAATGTTAAGGAAAAAAAAGTTATTTATAAATCATCATTTTTTCCCTTGTAATACCCTTTATGTGTTACTAATAACTTTTCTTTTATTCCAACCAATGAACGGTAATATGAGGAGTCGAGATAACAACTGATGTGAAGATCAATGTGTTGACTGTACTTATGAGATGCCCAATCCAATGGGAGCGAGAATAGTGAATTGTTTCACACTTCTTTCTTAGCTAACTCAAGAATTGTATAGAAACATGGGTCAAGGGGAACGTTCAACCCACTTAAGAAAGAAAAAGTCACTATTGGTAGCTTCATGAGACAAAGTCTCCTACATTTAATGGATTATCTGATCCCTCAATCGCTAAAAAATGGATCAACCCTGTTGAAAAAATCCTCTCAATCCTTCAATTTTATGAACAAGAGAAGGTTCTCCTTGATACATAACATATGGAGGGAAAAGATGATCAATGGTGGATGATGATCAAATATAAAAAGCCTGAGGAGGGGATCGAGGCGTTGTAATGGCGGGATTTTTGGAAGATGTTTTTTGATAAATATATTCCACGCACCCTCCATCTTAAGATGGAAAGGGAATTCCTTGCCCTCAATATAAAAGAGGAAAAATATGTCAGATCGTATGAGGTAAAATTCATAGGGATTGCACGATACGCCTTCGACTTTTTCAGTACCCCTAATTCATGGTTGAACACTTCTTTGGTGGGCTGAAACCTAGCCTACAGAAAGCATTGGCGATCTGTGACATCATCATCTATGAGGAAATTGGCTTATGTTCCCTCATGGTCGAAATGGATATCATAGAATATCAGTGGTATCATGAGGATAAGAAGCGTAAGGTGGAATTCAATGCTGGTGGTCTAATTGATAAATCCAACGGTGCTAAGAAGATCTATCACCCCACTTGCCAAAGGTGCGGAAAGAAACACCTCGGAAATTTCCTGAAGGGGACGAGGAATTGCTATAGCTGTAGAAGAGAAGGAAACATGGCTATTAAATGTCAGCAAAAAAGACCCATAGCTATGACAGAGGAGAGGAACACTTGATTCGAACCTCACCGCATGGTTCATTTCTACAACTGCAAAGAACCAGGGAATCTTGGAAATCAGTTCCCTAAGCCAAGGTTTTTCAGAGGAAACCAACAACCAACAACCTCCAAGGCAGCAAGAGAGAGATTTTTCCATCACTACTGCCGAAGTGAACCCCGAAAATGAAGTGGTGATAGGTACGGTAGTTATTCATTCAATAATTTCGAACATACTTTTTGATTCAAGTTCTACGCATTCTTTTATATCTCGAAATTTTGGTAGAACAATCCTAAAACCACCACATATCATGGAAGTGAAGATGTTAGTGAGTATGGAAAATGGGTAAATCATTGTATCCCATGAATATAACTCTTCCGCTGTCATAATCTCTGAATTAAAATTCCCAGAAAACCTCGTCATACTCCCATAGGTGGAATTTGATGCAATTCTTGGCATTGATTGGCTTTCCTTATATAAAGACAACATAAATTTCCGTGAGAGGGAAATCACTCTCCATTTGGATAATCGACCCCCAATTAATTATAATTGAAAGGAGGAAGATGAATCTTCTTTATATCCATCATCTCAAGCATGGATATTACTACCCTTTGAGCATGCGTATCTGGCTCAGATGATTGAGTCTAAGGAGGCAACCATCCTAGAAGACATGCCTATTGTGAGGGAATTCACTGAAGTGTTTCACGAGGAATTTCCATGTCTTCCTCCTAGAAGAGATGTTTAATTCTCAATTTAGCTTATACCTGGGTCATTACCAATATCCCAGAATCCTTATACAATGGCTGTTTTGGAGCTTGAGGAGCTGAAGAAACACCTACAAGATAATATGGATAAAGGGTTAATACGCCAAAGTGTTTCACCATGGGGTGCACCAGTCCTCTTCATCAAGAAGAAGGATGGGTCAATGCACATTTGCATCGATTATCATGATCTTAACAAAATTACTATAAAGAAAAAGTATCCTCTTCCACAAATTGATGACTTGTTCGATTAGCTGCATGGATCACAATACTTATCCAAGGTAGATTTACGGTCGGGATATTATCAAGTAAGGGTGAAGAAGGAAGATATCCCCAAGACTGCTTTTTGTAAAAGATATCGGCATTATGAATTCATAGTAATTACTTTTCTACTCACTAATACTCCAACAATCTTCATGGACTTGATGAAAAGGGTATTTAAAGATTACCTTGACAAATTTGTGGTAGTGTTTATAGATGACATTCTGATATACTTCAAAACCAAGGAGGATCATGAGGAGCATCTAAGAACTGTACTGGAGTCCTTGTGGAAGAAGAAGCTCTATGAAAAGTATATAAAGTTTGAGTTCTGGTTGATGGAGGTATCATTATTGGCCCATATCATCACAAGCAATGGGATTTCTATGGATCCCTCAAAGACAACTTCAATAGAGGGATGGTCGAGGCCAACATCGGTAACAGATATCCGTTGCTTCTTGGGGTTAGCGGGATATTATCGACGATTTGTGAGAAATTTCTCATGGATGTCCAACCCTCTTACCATGATAACTCAGAAGGGAGTAAAGTTTTCTTGGGGTGATGAATTAGAAGAAATCATCAAGGAGTTGAAAAAGAGGATTATCACTGCACCCGTGCTCACTTTTCCCAAAAATGGATAACTTTTTGTGGTATTCAGTGTTGTTTCGAAGAGGGGCTTGGGATGTGTGTTGAGGCACAATGAAAAATTCATTTCCTATGCTTCAAGGAAATTGAATTTCCATGAATAGAAATATCCAACACATGACCTCGAGTTTGCTGTAGTGATCTTCTCTTTGAAAATTTGGCAGCATTATCTCTTTGGGGAGAAGTGTGATATATATATAGACTACAAAAGCCTCTTGTATATATTCACATAGAAAGATTTGAACTTGCACCAACAAAGATGGTTAGAGTTGATCAAAGAATATGACTGCTCAATCCATTACCACCCTGTGAAAGTGAACAAGGTGGCAGATTCCCTAAGTAGAAAGGACCTAGTGATTCTATCATTGGTGAGAATTGAAATAGATCCAATATTATTGGATTTGATGAAGATGGACATGGGAATCATAAAGAATGGAACACCATCAATACTTTCACAAATTATTTCCCAACTATCACTTTTGGAAAGGATTAAGGATTCTCAAAAGGATGGTGTTGGAATTCAGGAAAAAATGGAAGCTATCAGAAAAGGGAAATCCTCCTAGTTTAATGTCAATAAAGAAGGAATTGTGAGAGTTGGGAAAAGACTATGTGTTCTATCATGTCCAGAGCTGAAGAAGGAACTTTTGGATGATGCACATAGTTAAAATTTTTCTATTCACCTAGGAAACACAAAGATGTATCGAGATCTCTAAGAGAATTATTGGTGGGATAATATAAATAAGGTGATTGCTGAATATACATCAAAGTGCCTGGTGTGTCGGTAAGTAAAGGCAGAGAGGAAGATGTATAAGGGGGGTGATGCGACCATTTCCCATACCAGAATGAAAATTGGAGAACATCACCATAGACTTTGTCTCCGAACTTCCGAAGACATCCAAGGGAAACAATGAAATCTGGGTTGTTAGGATCGTCTTACAAAGGCTGCACACTTCATTTCTATTCGAGATGATTTCTCATTGGATCAACTGTCATAGATATATATCAGGGAAGTGGTAAGGCTACATGGAGTACCACTATCTATTGTGTCCGATCAAGATCCAAGATTCACCTCTATGTTTTGGAAGAGTCTTCAAATTTCTCTGAATACTGAACTGAATTTCAGTAAGGCCTATCATCCATAAATTGCTTGCCAATTTGATTGGAATATCCAAACACTTGAGGACATTTTGAGAGTGTGCTCAATGGACTTTAAAGGAGGATCGAATCAACATCTTCCTCTGTTTGAGTTCTCTTTTAACAACAGTTTCCACTCGAGCATCCTAATGGCACCATATGAAGCCCTCTATGGGAAAAGGTGTAGAACACCAGTGTGTTGGGATGAGGTCAGTGAGAATAATATGCTTGGACCAGAAATGGTTGAAGAAATGGTAGAGAAGGTGAAAACCATCATGTAGCATATCAAGGCATCCCATAGTCAATAGAAGCGTTATGCAGATAACCTTTGATGAGACCATGAGTTTAATGTTGGAGACATGGTATTTCTATGCATATCTTCGGGGAAGAAGGTCATGAGGTTTGGAAAGAAAGGGAAATTAAGACCAAGGTACATCATCCCCTTCGAGATTCTTGATCGTGTTGGGGCTATGGCATATCGACTACCACTACCACCTATCATGGCCAAAGTACATGATGTCTTTCATGTATCCCTATTAAGGAAGTTCCTACTGGACCCTTCACATGTACTCTCTTAAGAGGTGGTACAGTTATGGGATGATCATTCTTATGAGGATCAACCAGTGAAGATATTAGATCATAGAGAAAACGTTCTATGAAATAATACAATTCCCCTCGTCATGGTGTTGTGGAAAAACAACATGTTAAAAGAAGTGATGTGGGAATTAGTGGAACTGATGAAGCAGAGTTACCCACATCTATTTTAGTGTGGGGAAAGGAAATTTCTAGGGTGAAATTTCATATGGGGGAAGATTGTAATGACCCAATCCTTCATTAATGGAAATCCCTCTTGATCTAATTATATGTATCTTGTTATAAAATGTTTATACATAATGTCAACTTCTTTGGTTTTATGTTATGAATTGTGACCATTTCTAATATATTCGTTGAATATTTATCACATGATTAGTATAAATATAGGGCTTTATGATTCCTAGTTTCTAAAGACACTATACCTATATGGTTCTTTCATGGATTTTGTTATATGTTGTAATGAGCATACTTCAATTATGAATTAATAACAAAATATGTAGAGTATGGGTCGTTATATGCATGTCCCTAGGTTATCCCATGAAATGCTAAGTATAGGGGAATATAGGGGTCATGTAAAGGAATTTTCAATAAAGATGTTGTATTTATTATTTTAAGTTGTTATGTAATGATCTTAAGCCCCAAATACACTAGACCTATTGATATTCTATGCTGTATCAAGAGATGTATATATCATAAATTATGTTAAATTGTGTAATAAAAAGCAGGGTTGTCATAAGGTAGGGGGACAACACTCTCATAAAAACAACATTCATGGATAATTATAAACATTTGTGATTCATGGAGGCTTATAATTCACCTAGATATAGCATAATTTACAGATACAAAAATTTTTAATCCATCAACCCTTACATTTTCTTCATACATATAAATACTCTAGGTTATTCACCATCTAAGGAATCGATTTAATGATGTCATATCCCCAAGCTACATCTAGGTAATGGAAATAAATATTTATTTCCATGTAATACTACTTAAAAATGGATAAGAATATATCTATGAACGAGATAAGAACAAAAGATGACATAAATTAATATAAATTAAATATCATCTCATGATTTAATGTTCCTCACACAATATTAAAAAATAATATGACAAATTTCTATTATAAAAAATTGAAAAAAATTATTAGTAATGAAAATTTTATCATTACCACTTGTTAGGGTATAATTTAGTTGAAAGTAGATAGATAAAATACTTCAATAATATACTCTCTAGTATCCTTCAAAATATAGAATATATTAATAAGAAATAATCTCATAATAAATAATGTGTTCTTTGTGTCTTATTTCTTTATAACTCATAGTACAACATAGATAATGTTGAAATTGCTTGTATATGGGTTATTGAAAGTCCAAACCATTGAATTATAGATGTGTTTGACTAATTTTTATATGTAAAATAAGATTGATGAAGATGAAAAATTATAGAAATGATTATATAAGTTGGAATTTCATTATAAAAAAATGTTTTTCATGCTACATAAATATGAAATCTACTAGAATTAGATTTTGATAGAATTAACTAAGAGATTTCATAACATGAAATAATTAAATGGAGTAGAATTATTATCTCTCATAACTCCAATGATACCCTAGAAGAAGCCCATGAATGTTAAATTAAAAATTGATTGACATTAAAAGTATCAATGCCTACTCATATTTTGACCACTGCCTAATTATAATGGATGGAAAGTGAATCATTCCTACTACCAATATGAAATTTAAAATGAAGTACCTAATATGAAATCAAATTGGTATAACAATTATCCCATGTGTATTTCCTTAAAATACATGGATTATTCACCCTAAAAGTCATATATTAAGATTCATATAACCATATTTCGTTTTTTACATCTTTCAACAATATGAAAGAAATCATTTCACATAATGTTAAATTGTATAAATCTAGTCCTTATCACATGGCATAAAATAGTGAAAGATATTATCCATTCGAAAAGACCCAATACAAAATATAACAATCCATTTAGTTGTGCATAATTTTCTTTTATAAGAGATAGATACATGTAGGATTCCTCAGTGTTTGATTCCGCATGCCGGAATCTATCCCATCACTCAAAATATAAAAAATTCCCTCCATAATAAAAAATATTAATTTTCTTATTTCCTTTAAATAAGAAATTTTTGCGTGATAGATCTCGATGTCCTCATATGCATATAGACACTTAGCTTCCATTAACCCAGTCTAGATGCCTACTTAATATCAAAGTTACTACTTTTATTTATATTTTTTTTTAAAATAACTCTCATTCATTCATGATTTTAAATAAATAATTTTCAATAACATAGAATTCTAATTTATTTCCCACACATATAAGCTCGATCTAATTGAGGGTTGTACAAACATATATGTGGCTTGGTTATTGTATCATGATATACAAAGTGAAACGTAGATCTCTTTTCCTATATCTAACCACAAATGATAATCAAACCTTTACCTCATCCAATTGATCATTTAAGGTTTCACTTATAGTGTCCAAAAATTTGATGTTTATAATATAACTTTCTCAATATCCATTTTGATAAAGCGAAAACATGTCTGAACTATATCATTTTAAACTATATAAAACATGTTTCCTGGTCATATGAAAATAAATTTCATGACGTTTGTTAAACAAAGACCCTTTTAGGTGTTCTCATGTGATATGGGTAATTTTATAACTTCTATTTGATTCTCATATAGAACATGACTCATTTGAGCTTAGAAAATCTAGTTCATTACATTGTTTACCATGATTGCGATGCATCATATTTAAGGGAATGGAACCCAGTCTTGGTCACATGATATAAAACTATTCATCATGTGTTATAACATATAAAACCTCCCAAAGTATTTTTTAGTTTTTTTAGGATTATAAATCCCTAGTAAATCCTTATAGACAATACTAAGTATAATAAAAACATCCCTAAGATTTGGTGAGAATTGAGTAAGTGGTTTATCAAGAAAATGCATCCATGTCTGAATACAAGCAGGTAGAGGTGGCTCTGGCACAAATGTATCCTAGGGGTAAAACCCAAAAACACCACTTTGAGCTGGACTTGAACATGAACTAGAGCACGACAACGGGCCTAGATGCACTCTTGGTTATGACACTCCCCGAGGATATTCATGGGTAAATTGACAAGCTTAGTATGAACCATTATTAAGGGACTAAAAACCCTAATAATATATGTTAGAAAGTAGATCACGGATAACATAGACTAAAGATAATAGATTCAAATGTTAAAGAAATAAAAGTTATTTATAACTCATCTGTTTTACCATTGTATTACCCTTTTTGTGTTACCCCTAACATTCCTTTTATTCCAACCAAAGGATGGTAATAGGAGGACTCAGGATAACCACTGATGTGAAGATCAATGTGATGACTGTTCTAATGAGATGCCCAATCCAATGGGAGTGAGAATTGAGAAAATTGTCACACTTCTCTCTCAGATAACTCACGTATTGTATAGAAACATGGGTCAAGCGGAATATTCAACCCCCTTAAGAAAGAACAAGTCACTATCGACAACATCATGATAGAAAGGTCTCCTACTTTTAATGGATCATGTGATCCTTCAATCACTGAACAAATGATCAACTCCATTTAAAAAATCTTCTCCATCGTTTAATGTTCTGAAAAAGAGAAGGTTCTCCGGGCTGCATATCATATGGAGGGTGAAGTTGATCAATGGTGGACATTGATCAAAATTACAAAACTTGAGGAGGAGATCTAGGCGTTGGAATGGAAGGATTTTTGGAAGATTTTTTTCAATAAATATTTTCGGCGTACTCTCCAGCTTAATATGGAAAGGGAATTCATTGCCCTCAAGCTAAAAGAGAAATAATCTATCAGAGCGTATGAGGTAAACTTCAGAGGGCTTTCACGATATGCCTCCGGCTTTTTCATTACCCCCGAATGCATGGTTGACCGCTTCTTTGGTGGGATAAAACCTAGCCTATGAAAAGAGCTGGCGATCCGTGACTTCGAGATCTATGAGGAAATTGTTCAATGTGACCACAAGGTCAAAATGGATATCAGAGAATCTCAGGGGTATCATAGGGATATAAAGCGTAAGTTGGAATTCAATACTAGCGGTCTAATTGATAAATCCAACGGTGCCAAGAAGATCTAACAGCCCACTTGGCAATGGTGTAGAATGAAGCACCTCAGAAATTGCCTGAAGGGGACAAGGAATTGCTTTAGGTGTGGAAGATAAGGTCACCTAGCTATTAACTATCAGCCAGAAAGACTTGTGGTTGTGACAGAGGAGAGGAACGATCAATTAGATCCTCAACGCGTAGTTCATTTCTACAACTACAAAGAACCACGACATCATGCAAATTAGTGCCTTATGCCATGGGTTTTCGGAGGCAACCAACAACCTCCAAGGCAGAAAGGGTGAGCTTTTTCCATCACTACTGCTAAAGTAAACCCCAACAACGATGTGGTGATAGGTACGCTAGTTATTCATTCAAGAATTGTGAATGTACTTTTTGATTTAGGTTCTATGAATTTTTTATATCTCTAATGTTTAGTATAACAATCCCAACACCACCACAAATCATAGAATTAAAGATGTCGGTGAGTATGGAAAACGATTCAATCATTGTATCCCATGAATATAACTCCTCCCCTGTCATAATATGTGGATTAAACATCCCAAAAAATCTTGTCATACTCCCTTAGGTAAAATTTGATGCAATTCTTGGCATGTATTGGCTTTAGTTATATAGAGCCAACATAATTTGTCATGATAGGGAAATCACTCTCCATTTAAGGAATCGACCCCCAATTCCACTACATGTTCAAGGATAAAGATGAATCTTCTCTAGCTCCATCATCTCATGTTTGGATATTACATCCCTTTGAGCACACGTATCTGGCTTAGATGATTAATTATAAGGAGGAAACCATCCTAGAAGAAATGCCTATTGTGAGGGAATTCGCTGAAGTGTTTCCTAAGGAATTTCCTGTTCTTCCTCCTAGAAGAGATGTTAAATTCTCAATTTACCTTATACATGGGTTGTTACCAATATCCAAGACATCATATAGAATGGCTGTTTTGGAGCATGAGGAGCTGAAGAAACAACTACAAGAGAATATGGATAAAGGGTTTATACGCCCAAGTTCTTCACCATAGGGTGAACCAGTCCTCTTCGTCAAGAAGAAGGATGGGTCAATGCGCCTTTGCATCGATTATCATGATCATAACAAAATAACGATAAAGAAAAGGTGTCCTATTCCATGAATTGATTACTTGTTCAATCTACTTCATTGAGTACAATACTTCTCCATGGTTGATTTGCAATCATTTTATTATCATGTAATGGTGAATAATGAAGATATCTCCAAGACCGCTTTTCGTATAAGATACCGGCATTATGAATTCATAGTAATTCCTTTCAGACTCACTAATGCTCTAGCAATAATCATGGACTTGATGAAAATAGTCTTCAGAGATTACCTCGACAAATTTGTGGTATTCTTTATATATGATATTCTGATATACTCAAAAACCATGGAGGATCATGAAGAGCATCTAAGAACTGTACTAGAGACCTTGCGGAAGGAGAAGCTCTATGAAAAGTACAACAAGTGTGAGGTCTGGTTTTAAGGAGGTCCCATTCTTGGACCATATCATCACAAGCAATGGAATATTTTTGGATCCCTCAATGACCGATGCAATATCGGGATTATTAAGGCCAACATTGGTAACAGATATCCGTAGCTTCATGGGGTTAGCTGGATATTATCGACGATTTGTGAGAAATTTCTCTCAATTGTACAACCCTCTTGACAAGATAACTAGGAAGGGAGTAATGTTTTAATGGAGTGATGAATGAAAATAAAACATCAAGGAGTTGAAAAAGAGGATTATCACTGCGCTCGTGCTCACATTTCACACAAATGGATAACTTTTTGTGGTATTCAGTGATGTTTCGAAGATGGGATTTAGATGTGTTTTGAGGAAAAATGAAAAATCCATTTACTATGCTTCAAGCCAACTGAAATTCCATGAACAGAACTATTCAACACATGACCTAGAGTTTGCTATAGTGATCTTCACTTTGAAAATTTCGCAGCATTATCTCTTTGGAGAGAAGTGTGAAATATATACGGATTACCAAAACCTAAAATATATATTCTCACAGAAAGAGTTGAACATGTGCCAATGAAGATGGTAAGATCTGATCAAAGACTATTACTGCTCAATCCATTACAACATAGGGAAAGAGAAAAAGGTGGCGGATGCCCTATGTAGAAAGGACCCAGTGATTCTATCATTGATGAGAATTGAAATAGACCCAATCTTCTTGTATTTGATGAGGATAGACATGGGAATCATAAGAAATAGAACATAGTCAATCCTTTCACAAATTATTTCTCAACCGTCACTTTTAGAAATGTTTAAAGATTCTCAAAAGTATGATGTGGGAATTTAGGAAAAAGTGGAATCTATCGAAAAAAGGAAATCCTCATAGTTTATTGTTAATGAAGAAGGAATTGTGAGATTTGGGAAAATTATATGTGTTCCATCATGTCTGGAGCAGAAGAGGGAAATTTTGGATGATGCACAATGTTCAAATTTATCTATTCACCTAGTAAACACAAAGATGTATTGAGATCTCTGAGACCATTATTGGTGGGATAATATAAATAAGGAGATCACTGTATATACATCAAAGTGTCTGGTGTGTCAGGAAGTGAAGGTAGATAGGCAGATGTCTAAGGGGATGATGCAACCATTTCCCATACTAGAATGGAAATGGGAGAACATCATCATGGACTTTTTCATCGGACTTCTAAAGAAATCCAAGGGAAACAATGAAATCTGGGTTGTTGTGGATCATCTTACAAAGGCTGGACACTTCATTACTATTCGAGAGGATTTCTCATTAGATAAACTGGCATAGATATATATCAAGGATGTGGTAAGGCTACATGGAGTACCACTATATATTGTGTCTGATCTATATCCAAGATTCACCTCTATGTTTTTGGAAGAGTCTTCAACATGATCTGAATACTGAACTGGACTTCAGTATAGCCTATCATCCTCAAACTGTTGGCCAATTTGAGTGGAATATCCAAACACTTGTGGACATGTCGAGAGAGTTCTCAATGGACATTAAAGGAGGATGAGATCAATATCTTTCTCTGTTTGAGTTCTCTTATAATAAAATTTTCCACTCTAGCATCCTAGTGGAACCATATGAATCCCTTTAGGGGAGAAGGAGTAGAACACCGACGTGTTGGGATGAGGTCAGTGAGTGTAAGCTGCTTGGACCAGAAATGGTTGAAGAAATGGTGGAGAAGGTGAAAACCATTTAATAGAATATCAAGGCATCCCATAGTCGACTGAATAGTTATACAGATAACCATTGACGAGACCCTGAGTTTAAAGTAGGATACATGGTATTTCTATGCAGATCTCTGTGGACGAAGGTCATGAGGTTTGGAAAGAAAGGGAAGTTAAGTCCAAGGTACATCGGCCCCTTTGAGATTCTTGATCGTGTCGGGGCTCTGTCCAATCGACTAGAACTTCCACCTACAATGGCCAAAGTACATTATGTCTTTCATGTATCCCTCTTAAGATAGTACATACTGGACCCTTCACATGTACTCTCTTCAGAGGTGGTACTGTTAGAGTATGATCATTCTTATGAGGAGCAACCAGTGATGATCTTAGATCGTAGAGAAAAGGTTCTACAAAATTAGACAATTCCCCTCATCACGAAGTTGTGAAAAAACCACAAGTTTAAAGAAGCGACATGGGAATCAGTGTAAATGATGAAGCAGAGTTACCCACATCTGTTTTAGTTTGGGAAAATAAAATTTTTAGGGTGAAATTTCATAAGGAGGGAAGATTGTAATGACCCAAACCTTCATTAATGGAAATCCCTCTTGTTCTAATTAAATGTCTCTTGATGTAAAATATTTATATAAAATGTCAACTTCTTTGGTTTTATGTTATGAATTGTGACCATTGCTAATATATCCATTGAATAGTTATCACATGATTAGTATAAATATAGGGCTTTAACAAATCCAATTTAATCACACAAAGGAAGCGATGACCACATCCAGTAGACCTACCCCATATGAAGCACATTTATCAGAGCTCAGAAAAGAGGATGCGTCTTTGGGATTCTCTCTTGACCAAGCCCAAGCCGAGCATGAATATGTTAAGATCGAGTGGGACCACCTACAAGAGAAGTGGATGTTGATAGAGATTACCACTCGAGCAATGTTATCCGAGCCACCCCAAGAGCATGTCACCATCAAACACCTTACACTTCGGTCTTATGTGGGTGTTATAAGGGGTTATGTAACAATAACATAGCACTATGGTTATGCACATTATTTTTTGTATATAATAATTAATATACTTTCATTTTATTATTGTTACCTTGTAAATAGTTTTTAAAGAACAGATAGTATTTTTTAGTTAATTTTCAACTAAGAAATCTATTTTGATGAATTAATGGATTTTTGACATAAATAAAATTTTAATAAAATATTATTATTGTTATTAGATTAATTTTTATTAAATAAAAATGATCATATAATTTTATTAATGCAATTGTAATTTTTACTGTGGTTTGAAAGCCATTTTTGTCAAACCCCATGAATTTTCGATAAAAGTCGGTTTTATTTATAAATGTTAAAATTCCCATATATAGAAAATTATTTAGATAAAATGAATATTTTTTCTGGAATCAGGATGTCGAAATTATCCAATGGTGACTTTTTCATAATTTTCTAAGATAGTCAAATTTTTGGGTAAAAAGTAAGTACCGCTTAAATATATAATGTATTTTATGACATCATAATGACCCAATAGTGATGAAATAAAATACTATGAACATTATGTTAGGCCAATATATGTTTTAAAATTAAAATAATGTAATTTTGGGTTTTATTTATTTATTTTACAAATCTTTAGTGGACCCTTCATGACTTATTAAACATTTTGACTTTTTAAATTGATTTCCTATGGAGTGTGACTCAACTCACATAATCAACCCCATTATTTTAATAATTTCTGAATTTGGGCTTCTAATTTATTTTTTTTTCATTTCCCTTTTCGAAAAACCAAGGGCAAAAACCATGGGCTAGTTTTTGGTTTGGATTAGTCTAATGTGAGGTGTCCCAAACCTAAATAATAAAGAATCCCCTCACCTTTCCTATATAAAGCCACCTATGATCCCACTTCCTCCTCACTCAAATCCTTTTGAGTTCATCCAACCTCTTCCCTCCTCTCCCTAGAATATTTTCATGGTGCCCCAAGCTCCCAAGAAGCCTCTCTCAAGCATCTCCCAAGCCATTGTAAGCACACTTCCAAGTAAGGGTTTTTCTTCCGTTCTCATTTTTTTCCATTATTATTTAAATTTTTATGCCCTTTTAATTTCAATTATAAATGTTGGGGTACAGTTTCACACCACTCACGTACTTCCATCTTTATTTTTGAAAGATGGGATACCCCTTTATCTGTCATTAAATACCTCCCATGTACACTCGTTACTATGCTGAAATTTCAAAGGGAATTTCTCTCTACTAATATATGTTCAAGCAATTGTTTTGTATCATGAATCTAAAATCCATTACATTTTTTGGAAATATATCTATACGACCCATTTACTATCCATGTCATGTAAATATTATGAGAAACCCCTTTCTCTCTCATTGATCATTTTTATGAGTTCTTTTGTCACATCGTTATGATGCTGAAATTGCACCCCGTTTTTCCAGCCAAAGTCATTGTGTAGTGAATACCACGACCATTTCTCTATCAAGGGTATTAACATTAATGAAAATTTACTTATTGTTTAAAGAGTTTACTGTATTTATTCCACATTCATTTATCATGGAATAATTGATTATGTTGAATGATTCAATATTTTATGATCCATTGGCCCACTTATGCATGAAATGAAATGTTTAAGTAGGGTGTGCCCTGATAGTGCTCCAATTCATTAGGTAAAGTATAGTATCATGATACATCATGTGCAATGGGTGTTGAATCATGATAATTAATGGTAAATCAGGTTTTACTTGTGCTTCATGGGTGATGAGTGTTTACTCATACTCCATGTGCAATGAGCCTTGGCTCATGCTAATTCCATGTTAATTGTCATTTCCACATTTCCATGTTATGATAATCATACATTATCATGTCCTATTGTTTATTCTTCTATTGTGATCTACTGATATTCCTATTGTCTAACATGTATTGTATTCCTCATGTTATTCCACGATTACTCCCTTACAGGGCTGTATAGCTCACCGTTTTCTTATGCATTGTAACACCCTGATATTTTATGAGAAGTATATTTTTTATATTTTATACGTAGCATCAATGGAATCTTTCACTACACACAGCACTATCTTGGCTTTCATTATACGCAAAATTAACCTTTCTCGATAGCGTGTGTTGTACGCAATATCGAGTTTCACTAAACAACAGTATGTTATTAAAATATTTTATAAAATAGCCATTATGAATAGTATTAACTAAATTTTGAATTTTATAACATTATTATTCATCTTAAACATTTTCTAGAACATGGTATGAGATCAAAATAAATTTTTCAGGTAAAATTAGTATTTTTCAAAAAAATATAGTTTTGCCACCTTTTGATGGCGCGCGAACTTTAAATATAGTTTTTGACATGTTTATAAGTTAAATCTGACTAAAATAAAATTCTTCTTTAGAATAAAGACATAAAAATTTACTTTGGATATATTTTTCATATTATTCTGATAACTTTTATATTTTAATGAATAGTAAAAACACACTATATTTTAATTAAAAACAACATTTTTCATCACAATAATTTATATGGATAAATTATAATATTGAATGGTTTTAAAGTATAAATAGAATATATTTTTACCATTTAATATAATGTATTCCATTATCATTAATTTTATATTTAATTCATATGTAAAAACATTTCAATCTTTGGAAATGTTTTAACTTTTAAAACCCATTTGCTTAACAACGGGATTAATATTAAATTAATTACTGAAACATCTATGTTTTGAATTATGAAAAATGGATTCCATATTTGGATTCAGTGGTTCAAAATTATGTTAATATGCTTCTTTTATTTTATTGATATTATGAATAGTAATTATGGTAATTTTTATTTACTAGAGTTAAAGGTAAATATGTTAATTAAGGGTAAAAATAAGATTATAAAATTACCCTAACACATGCCAAAATCTTATTGGATAAATAAAATTCGACCCATATCACCTAAGGGTTGGACTAGATTCATTTCATGGACCTTTTACCATGAAATAATATAATTATGATTATTAAAACCAAAGAAAGTTACAACATGTCACTCTCTTAAATCTTATAAGTGTAATAATTTTAATTTAGTGATAAACATCATAAAACTTAGGATATAAATATTACTTATAAAGATAATAAAATTATCTACATCATATGAATTTATTTATAATTTTTAAGGATTAAATAATTATCATTAATTATGACACAATAGTGATGTTGAAATTATTTTATTGATTGAAATATCAAATTAATGATTTTCAATGTATTAAAATAAATATTATATGAACAATTTAATGTGCTCCACTAATTCTATAGGTAAACATGACATGTTATAAATCTATTAAAGCTTTTAGTTCGAACATATATTCTTTGTATATTTTATTTAAATTCAAATAAATGAATAGTGTGAAAATTGACAATATTGTTATTTTATAAAAATTACATATTATAAAATCGTTTAAAAAACAAAAAAATATTTCAAAATTAAAAATTAAAATTTATATGGTCTACAATGTAATAAAGTATACAATTATGGAAAATTTACAACATATAAGTAATTACTTAAAATTATTTAAAATTTAGAATATTATTACCACAAATAAAATTAAATAGATTATATAAGGATAAATCATGTTGATAATGTTTAAAATAAATTCCCAACTTGTCTAAATTTTATTGGTTGATGAGATTACAAACCTATCTCATCTAAGCTTCGAAATTGAGTCATTTTTTGAGGTTTTTATGTGGGTTTGGTGTCACGACCCGACCCTACCTGGGCTCGAGCCGCAACTACCCCAAGCCCGCCTCCATAGGCCAGGGGCTAGCGACAAGCGTCGAAGGCTAAACAACTCAGGGAGGCCTTTTCCTGATCACCTTTACACACACACACGCATCATACTCAATGAAAAAGTGCAGAGTAAAAGAAAAGACAAGTAAAGAAAAAGGAAACTCCTATATATAAACCACAATAGTGCATCGACCTATAAAAGTAAAAAGCAAAAGCTGAAGGTTCAATGAAAAGAAAAGGGAAAAAACATGCGCCCAAACAGAAAAGTACAACAACACAAAAATAGGTAAACAAAAGGAAAATAGCTGGAAGGGTCCCCCACCTAGAACCCGACTCCGACCACCACATGCAGTCCAAGCTCCCAAGATCCTAAGCTCCCCTGAAGTCACGCTCCACATGCCCGTCATCTACAAGGTAACACCAAGTGTGGGCAAAACCCAAGCAGGGGTGAGTATAAAAATACTCAGTAGGATACCCCAAAGGCTCGAGGGAGCAACAAAGGAGGTACTGAAGGGTGAGCAGTAGATCAAACAGGGAGTAGAAGAGTACAACTGAGAGTGCAGTAAAGAGTACAGAAAAGAGTCTACCTTAACCCAACAAGAGAAAGGAGATTGACTCATCCAGACACAAGGGGTTGGAAACGCTGAGAAGATGAACTTCTCATCGAGTCTTCGATACCTATAGCAAGATAGTAGACTCTTCCAACCACGAGAAACTAGACAGGGAAAGCACGTGGCATACCCCGCGCGTCTTCGCCTCTCCTGGATGGAGAGTAACTAAACCCAAGAAGTGGGTACTAGAACAGGGTATGTACAAGTCCATATGCTCAATCAAGAATCCCAAACAATATCGTAAGGGGATCTCCATCCCGTAGCTTAGCCCAAGAATATAGTAGCCAATAGTCCTAGAAGAAAACACTATCGATACCCAGCATCCCGCACATCTGCCCCGAACTACAAGTCAAGGTGCTCAAACCACCACACCTCGACACTATCCGCTTTGGGCGACACTGACTCGCCCGCACGGTTTTAGGTCACATCACAAGGACACTTCTCGGTGGGGGAAATGCCCTTCATACATGAGAGTTAGAGGGGAACGTCAAGCCAAACCTCGTCACTGCCCCGCAGTCGAGAGATCTCCTCAAAGTCAAAGCTGTCACAACACTGACTCGTACAAACGAGGGTCTCGCTCTAGTAGTCATGGAGGAATAGCTAGAAACAAGCCTGGTAGAAAGGACTGAGTCTGGAATGTCAACGGGTGTCCCACAGCCCAGCCCTGTTGGAGGGTAAACTCTAATACATCATCAGGTGACCCACTGCCCAGGCCCCGCTAGAGCGTAGACCTGGAATAAGTCGACAGGCGACCCACTGCCCAGCCTTGCTAGAGGGTAGACCTGGAACTTGATGACGAGCGACCCACTACCCAGCCCTGCTGAAGGGTAGACCCTAAGAGGTCGTCGGGTGACCCACTGCCTAGTCTCTGCTGAAGGGTAAACCCTAGAAGTCAGTGGGCAACCCACTGCCCAGTCTCTACTAGGGGGTAAACCTGAAGAAGTCGATGAGCAACCAACTTCCCAGCCCCGCTGGAGGGTAATCCCGGAACTGTTCTGGCCATCCCCACTGGATGGTACAATCACAGGCCAATAGAACTCGGAGTGGGTATCGTGCAACCACCCAAATCCAGATCAAAGCCAAGGGAAACCACTCAACCTTGCTGGTCTAAACCATTGAGAATAGAGGGACCCTCTATGTCGCGAGGGGTCAAAGGTACGTAAAGCAGGACATGACACGCTCCTGGGTCCCACACGACGTGTGGCCCCAAGTCAACCCCAAACGAATGCACAAACGTTATCAAGTTCAGACAACCACATGTACCTCCAAGGATTCCCGTATACTCCCAGAGTTTACCACGTTTCCCGCCCAAAGGCTAACGTGCACCCGACACCCAACGTCAACACGAAAGCGTAACATAACAACTCCAACCGCTACCTCGATGGCTAAGGCACAACCAACCTCATCTCTTTAAACACCAAACTCACTCTCCTAGGAGTGCATGCGATCATACGCCAAAGGTCCGCTACAAACACGGTAGAAGAACATCCACTGGGTCACCTTTCATATTTCCACATTTAATAATATTGTGTATGAGGCTCCGCTCTCCTGAACAGATTAATCCTTTGTAATCCCCATGGAAAAACTCGCGAGATAGACTACTTACTCGCCCGAAATGGTCAACCGATGAAAAATGTACTATTCAACGTAACCAAACCCTTGTGGGGACCACCCCAAGATCTCGAAACTAAACAAATGGATCACACCATTGCGATCCCCTTGAAAAAACACACGAGATTGAATACTCAATCTCCCAAAATGGACACCTGGTGAAAAGGTACTATTCATCGTAGTAGGGTTGGGTGGGACACACACCACGTCCCCGAAAATGGTCGTGCGAACTGTACCATCGCAATGCTCTTGAAGAAACACGTCAAAAGCACTAATCACTTGAGTGGAACGGTTATCTGGAGAAAAATGTCCATTCCGGCTTACTGTGCACGAGCGGTTCCACGTGGGACCCGCACCCCGGCCCTGAAGCGCCGCCAACGGATCGCACCGTTGCAATCCTCCCGAAAAAAAGTACACAAGATGGAGTATTCACATGTCCAAAATGGTTTCCTGGTGATAGAGATAGAAAATCACCATCAACGCCCAAACGGCCCCCCGTGGGGCCCGCACCGTCGTGCAGAATTATAGCGGGCGGATTGCACCATTGCAATACCTTCGGAAAAACTCCCAGAAACGACTGATCGCACGCCCTAAACGGACGTCCAATGAAAAAGTGGTCAAATGATGCGCGCACCTCAAAAGACGGGTCGTGGGGCCCGCGCCTCAACTTCGGCCTCAACGCCTGAACCCTCCCTGGATAGCTTCGTCCCGGCGCCAGGGTCCCAACGCCACTGACGGCACTCAAAGAGGACGTCGGATGCGTTCGCACCGCTCAAAATACGAACCCCTGGAAAACGTCCAACTTACATAATGCACGTGCCGTGCACCCGAACCCCTCGTCTCGGGAATTAAAAATTCCCGAGACCATCTCAAGAAGCTCGCCACGATTCGAGAAAGGCGTCGCCGCAGATGGCGCCCTGCGAATGATTTATCAAAATAAATCATTTCCATAATAATAATAATAATAATAATATTATTATTATTATTAATATTATTATAAATTTATATATATATATATTAAAGCCAGACCGGCCATTCGGCCGGTCTCCTTTTTCCAACAGGACCCGCAGCGTGCGGGTCCTTGTCGGCCAGCCGGGGTCCGACGACCCCGGTCCCCTCCCGCTGCACACCGACCGGCAAGGCCGGTCGGCCTGGCCTCTGTGCCTCGCTGGCGCGGCCCCTCCACTGGCGTCGCTGTAGAATGGCGCCTCCCAACCGACGCCGCCCGGCCTACTTCGCTCGACCGCAAGCCCCAGCCACCAGCCACCTGCACGCCCTCAGCGGGATCGCTTCAGCCTGGAGTCGCCACCGCCTGATCCCCCTACGCCGACGCCCAGACGAACTCGCCGATGCCTTGAAGACCCGCCTGAGGCCACCACCTCGCGCCGCCTGAAGCTCAGCCGAACCACCGTGCCACCCTACTAAAGCCCGCCGGAAAACACCCACAACACCGACAATTCCCGCAAACTTCGACGATCGACCACGACACCATCCGAGCCCAGATTTCAAATCCAAAATGAGCGTCAGAAAGAGTATAATTTGTACTATATGACCATGGACTTTTTTCAAAGATCAAACAACAACTTGATGCATATAATTGAGGTTGAAATAAGGTTCGGAAATTAAAACGCAACCAAAACCTCCTACCTCTTGGGCGTTGCCGGGAGCTTCACGGAGGATCTGTCACCGCGCCGTCACCTTGCCGGAGCTGCCTCACCGGAGTGGAGGAGGATAGGGTGCTTGTGGGGATTCCTTGAGAAGGGTTTCGCCAGGGGAGAACAAAGGAGGGTAGGGGAGAAGGAGGGTTTAAATAAAATAAAAAGAAATTTTAATTAATTTGAACCCATAATTTCCTCGCATCCGAAACCTTTGGCGAGATCAAAATTAAACCTCCCATAGGGTAAACACCACCTCCCGAGCACAACGGTGATCTCAGAATTTGATTCCGAGCTTCCGTTCAAAAGTTATAAAACTGAACGCCCGAGGCCGCCAAATTACGAAAACGCCCCCGAGACCATTTTTCACAGACGGCCCGCACCCGCAATACTTATAACCCTCCTAGGGTAAATGGCACATTCTAAACTCAACGATTCCATCAGTTTTCCAATATGAGCCATCGTTTAGGAGATAGTGAGCTAAGTCGTTAAACAAATAAATTAATTATTTAATTTATCCATTTCACGTTCCGAAAGAGAGAGAGGGGTCCAAACGTCGTGCGCCAACAAGTTTTATGTCGTTACTAGGGTAACTACCCCGTTCTGGACCCATTCGTACACTCATATCTTTGATCTGGATCACCATTTAGGAGTTATCCCATTTATTTGGCGTGCCCAGTGTGAACGCACTGAAAATTTAATTCCGGCCACTCTGGGGCTCGGAATCACACGCCATCTGAAGGCGCTGCTCTGGAATATCATCAAGAATATTCCAAAGTCTTCACAGAAAAAACCAAGTTCTTATAGTTTGAATTTATTATAAATTAATATTTCTTATAATTCCAAAGGTGCCCCTCTCCTCCCTTATAAAAGGGAACCTCCTCCCTCTCCTCCTCACAACACGTTGAGCCTTCAAGCTTGGCCAACCCCTACCCATTTAACTTCTCAACTTCCTTAGAAACATACTCGAGTTTAGGGTCTTCTTCAAAGACCAATTTTAGTGCCCTAAGAGGAGGTTTCAAAGAGGCGTGTCGAAGAAGAGGTAATATCCGTTATCGATTCGTTCAAATTTATTTCTTCTTCTACTTATTACTATTTAGTTGTTTCATTATGAAGTAATAAAATAAGTATCACTAATATACTGATATGTTATTATAAATATTAAACAAACCTATTTCACCTTCTATCCATCCTATGGAAAATGAAATCACCATGCGTGTGTACGTATGGAATACCGTCTCCACACCGTGGTGTAATCTGTTTTCCACCACCACCTTACATGGATGGGTATAATTGTGTAAAGAATAACTATATATGATTATTGTAAAGTGATATTCATTTTGAAATATTATACATACACTTCAGTACAATTCCACGATCTTGGGAATGATATCATCACTCGTGCGTACGTTCGACCTACCGTCTCCATGATGTGATGTGACTTGTTCTACATGATATTCATTGAATAATGATTATATAAATGACTTTAATGGGTAAATATGATATATATTACACTAATAAAATTTTGGAAATGAGTTATCTAAAACTAAAAGGAAGAAATAAGAATTTATTTGACAAAACACGCATAAGAACATAAAGCAATAAACACCCGGATAACAAGTAGCAATGAAATATTACAAATAAAAAGCTAAGAATATGAACATATATGATATCATAACAATGATTATGATTCTGGATTAATTCAATGAAATTATTTAAATCATTATACTGGAGGTTCAGACACATACAAAGCATATTAGACCTAAAGTAAAGGAAAATCTCGCAATCTCATTTTTATCCGAGATTGTTTATACTTCCGAATTTACTGGGGAATATTTATTGTCCACATCCATGTTTCCTCAATATGTAATATTATTCCTATCCTCATAAAATTTTTTAAATACAATTTTATCCATTGGTGAGTTTTTAGTAAAATATATTAATGGAATCTTTTGTCGTTTTTAGTACGAGGTACTTATAGGCTTTTCCGGCCAAAGTATGAGAAAAATGTTTTTTTAATTTATACGACATGAATGGATTTTTATGATTTCATAGAAAATTATTTCCATGAAGCTTCTTTTACAAGATCTCAAGTTTATTTTTAATCAACTTCATTTAGATTAAAATTGTATGTCATGTTAAGAAAGGATAAATGTTTTTGAAGTAGAGAGGATATTTTCCTCAAGAATGGAGTTCAAGTGTTTTATCAAAATTATTTTACCTCTAAGATAATATAGGGTCCTGTTTCTATCCCTATTTTTAAATTGATTTGATTATGTTATGATGGAATTAATTTCATGATGTCCTTTAATCTTATATGGATTTTGTTATGATGGCATGATGTTTAAGAATCCCATTTTTATTACATGGGTTATGCTATGATGTATGATTTATGATCTTGTGGAACACATAAGAATGGTATCATTATGATACGGGTGGGACCTATATCTCCCTCCAATGTATTGGGTAAAGATTTATATCTCATGAGATAGACAAGGCTGGAACGGAAAGTTAATCTGGTTCAGTGATACAGGACTGGAACGAGGAGTGAACTCGATTCAGTAATGGACTTTGTCCGCTATGATAGTCTTGGAAATGAGTCTTGACTAAAATGAAATGATTTTCTATAATTATGTGTGTATTCCACAATTTTTCATGTTTTATGTTATGACTATTTGGGATTACTTTTCACTAATATGATTTATCTCATGTCATGATATTATGATCTCTTTTACAGGTTAAGATTTTTAAAATGTTATGTTCTTACGGATATGATATGATTGATATTTCATTTGTCTACCCCTTACTGAGCATTTGAGCTCACCCTATTGTATGTTTTATTTTCCCCAGGTCTGTATGAAGGGTATTAAGTATAATATGCCAAAAATGAACTGTAGATATGATGAAATATATGGGAGACAACGTAGATGATTTATGAACTAGTTGTTTATGTTTCCCATTTTCTAAAGACACTTTAACTATACGGTCCTTACATGGTTTTTTTATATGTTGTAATAAGAATGCTTCAATTATGAAGTAATAATAATGTATGTAGAGTATGGGTTGTTATAGTTGGTATCCGAGGAAAGGTATAGTCAACCTTTGAAAACTAGGATATGAAAGCCTTAGTAAGAACCCTAAGGATATGTCTAAGAATAGAACACAATCTTAGTGTTTTAGAAATGGCCATTAATAACCTATGATAAGACCTTAAGTGTAAAATTTTATTCTTGATTATTTGGTTTTCCTATTATTATTAGTGTTTCTCACACTATGCTTATTGGTTTTAGTCCATGGCTGGAACCCGAATGAACTGTGTTAATGCTGAATGCGAGGGGCAATGAAATGATTGTCCCCCTGAGCAACCAAACATTATGGGAGCTGGAATTCAAAATCTTGTAGCCATGCTCACACAACCTTCTCAAGATATGAACCATATCGGAATTCCAAACGAGCAAAGGATGGAGCAACATTCTGTTGAATCCTTCATGAGGCAGCGTCCACCATCATTCAGCGGGTCTTCTGATCCATTAGTGGCTGAATAATGGATTAGTACCACTGAAAAGATTTTTTTAGTTCTAAAATGTTCTGAACATGGCAAAGTCATCTTAGCTATGTATCATTTGGAAGGTGGTGCTGATCAATGGTAGAATCTTATCAAGAATACGAGGAAAAGAGATGAAACTGAGTTCATTAAATGGGATGAGTTCAAGAATGTATTTTTCAATAAGTACTTCCCTCATATTCATCGAACAATGATGGAGAAGGAGTTTCTTGAACTGAAGAAAAAGGATGATGAATCTGTTTGTAACTAAGAAGAAAATTTTACAAGACTTTCAAGGTACGCTTCCGGAATTATTATCCAACCTGAGAGTAAGATCAATCGATTCTTTAGTGTCTGAAAACCAAGTCTTCTAAGGGCGTTAGCCATAATAGACTTCAATATCTACAAGGAAATTGTTCGATGTGCTCTCAAGGTTGAAATGAATATTGGAGTAACCCATCAATCATATGGGTTTGATAAGAATAGGAGAATGGAATTCAAAGGAAAATATAAATACCACACTAAAAAGAAGATGAATTTTCCTTTATGCTCAAATTGTGGAAAGAAACATGGAGGGTATTGTCTTAAAGGGACAAGAAAATGTTTTAAGTGCGGAAAAGAAGGTCATCGGGCAGTTGAATGTCAAAATAATGGGAAGAAGATGTCTAATGATGCTAACAAAGAATGGGATACACAAAATGCACCTCCAACACTTAAATGTTTTAAGTGAAAAGTGATGGTGTATTATTCTAATCAATGCCCTAATCCAAGAGTTGTTGATGATGATCAACATCAACAAACTCTTAAGGCCAAAGACAAAGGAATGTCACATGCAATTACTATCGACGATGTGGAGTACAAAAACAAATTGGTGAAACGTACACTTACCATCCACTCTAAAGTATCAAATGTTTTATTTGATTCTGGATCCACCCACTCTTTTATTTCTGAAGATTTTTCTAAGGGTATCACTGTATTACCTCCACAATTAGATGTTCAGTTGGCTGTGACAACTCCTAATGGCACAACAGTCGCATCAAAAGTTTATAATTCTTCATCGATTGAAGTTTGTGGGAAAGTGCTTCGTGCAAATCTTGTGATCCTTCCTATAGTGGAATTTTATGTGATTCTTGGCATGGATTGGCTTTCTTTATACAGAGCTCTTATCAATTTCCAAAGAAGGGAAATCACATTTAATATTCCATATCAATCTATGATCGTCTATCAATTCAAGGTTGAACATAACCTTCCATTGGAAATTTCTTCCATCTTATGGGTCTTGATTCCACTAAATGATGGTTATTTATCTCAAATGGTTGGCGAGAAACTCACGATTAATAATACACCCATTGTACGGGATTTTGATGATGTCTTTCTGGAGGAATTTCCAGGACTTCCACCAAATAGTGAAGTTGAGTTTTCAATAGAACTCATACCGGGTGCTATGCCCATTTCAAAGACACCTTATAGAATGACCCCAATTGAGTTGCAGGAATTGAAGAAGAAACTCCAAGAGAATCTTGATAAGGAATTCATACGCCCTAGTGCATCACCTTGGGGAGCACCTATTCTATTTGTTAAGAAGAAAGATGGATCAATGAGACTCTACATTGATTATCGAGAACTTAACAAGATCACTATCAAGAAAAAATATCCTCTCCCACGCATTGATTACTTATTTGACCAACTACATGGAGCCCAATACTTTTCCAAGATTGATCTTCGTTCAGGGTATCAACAATTAAGGGTCAAAAAAGAGGATATACCAATGACGGATTTCCGTACAAGGTATGGACACTATGAATTTATAGTGATGCCATTTGGTCTTACTAATTCCCCTTCTATCTTCATGGATCTAATGAATAGAGTCTTTGGGGTCTATCTTGGTCAGTTTGTGGTAGTCTTTATAGAATATATTCATTTCTATTCAAAGAGAAAGGAATAACATGAAGATCACTTGAGAATTTTATTTAAGACCCTATGAAAGGAGAAGCTTTATGACCAAATTACCAAGTGTGAATTTTGGCTTCAAAAAGATTCATTTTTGGGTCACATAATCTCAAAAGAGGGGATATTTATGGATCCATCAAAAACAGAGGTTGTCAAAAAATGGTCGAGACCAACAATAGTAACTGAGATACGAAGTTTTCTTGATCTATCTGGATATTATCGATGTTTTGTGAAATATTTTTCACGATTATCTAATCCACTCACCAGGTTGACTCGAAAAGGAGTTAAGTTCGTATGGATGGAGGAGTGTGAATATAATTTCATAGAGTTGAAAAGAATGTTATCCAGTGCACCTGTGATCACAATGCATTGTTGTGGAGAAAGGTTTGTGATCTATAGTGATGCATCCATGAAGGGATTGGGGTGTGTTCTCATGAAAAATGATATGGTGATAGCTTATGCCTCACGACAGTTGAAAATACATAAGCAAAATTACCCAACTCATGATTTGGTGTTATCTTCAATAATCTTCGAATTAAAGATTTGGAGGCATTATCTTTATGGTGAAAGGTGTGATAATTATACTGATCATAAAATTATAGAGTATATTTTCACACAAAAGGAGATGAATATGCGCCAACAAAGATGGTTGGAGCTGATTAAATATTGCGACTGCTCAATTCATTACCACCCTGGGAAAGCAAACAAGGTGGCAGACACATTAAGTCGACAAGACCATTCTAGCTTATCCATGATGAGGATCTCAAAAGATCCAATATATAGGGATTTAAAAAGGATGGATCTTGGAATTATAATGGAAGGGGAAAATCTTATCTTTCTCATATGAATGTTAAACCATCTATGCATGTGAAGTTTAAAAAGTCACAAAAAGAAGATGTAGAGTTACAAAAGAAGGTGAGAAATGTTCATGAATTCAACCTTTATTGTGATGAGATAATAAGGTTTAGGAATCGGGTTTTTGTTCCTCCCATCCCAAAATTAAAGAAGGAGCTACTGGATGATGCTCATAGTTCTTAAATCCCTATTCATCCTGGAAGTATGAAGATGTATAGGGACCTAGAAGAGTACTTGTGGGATGGAATGAAAATAGATGTTGCTGAATATGTCTCTCGATGCTTGGTTTTTTCAAAAAGTTAAAGCTGAGAGACAGAAGTCTAAAGGGATGTTACAACCATTACCCATACAAGAATGGAAATGGGAAAACATCACTATGGACTTTGTCATTGGACTTCCTAAAAATCCAAAGGCAACAATTCTATCTGGGTTATAGTTGATCATCTTACGAAGTCGGCCCACTTCATTGCTATTAGAGAAGATTTCTCTCTGGATCCGCTTTCCAGGATATATGTAAAGGATGTTGTAAGATTGCATGGAGTACCACTTTCCATTATATTTGATCGGGATCCGAGGTTTACCTCGATGTTCTGGCGAAGTCTTCAGCATACTCTAGATACATAGTTGAGTTTCAGCACTGCTTTTCATCCTCAGATAGACGGTCAGTCTGAGAGAACAATTCAAAATCTAGAATACATGTTGAGAGCTTTCTCTATGGATTTCATGGGTGGTTGAGATCAACACCTACCTTTGGTGGAATTTTCTTATAATAATAGCTTTCACTCTAGTATTCAAATGGCTCCTTACAAAGCTCTCTATGGAAATAAATGCCAAACTCTAACTTGCTTGTATGAAGTTGGGGAATGAAATAAATTAGGACCTGATCTTGTTGTTGAGATGGAAGAAAAGGTCCGATCTATTCAACAACACATAAGAGCAGCTCAGAGTCGACAAAAAAATTATTTCGATAACTGAAAAAAGCCCTAGAGTTTGAAGTGGGTGATAAAGTGTTCTTACGAATATCTCCTTAGAAGAGAGTAATGAGATTTGGAAAGAAGGGAAAGCTGAGACCTAGGTTTATTGGTCCTTTGGAAATACCGGATCGTGCTGGGAAGGTAGCTTTCTGATTAGCTCTTCCACCGAATCTCTCTCAAGTTCACGATGTGTTCCGTGTATCTCCCCTGAGAAAGTACATACCTGCTCCTTCACATGTACTAAGCTCAGAAGTTGTACCGCTGGAGCATTAGCTTTCTTATGAAGAACAACTGATAGAGATTCTGGATCGTAGCAAAAAAGTTCTATGGAACAATACCAATCTCTTGGTGAATGTTTTATGGAAGAACCACTAATTTCAAGAAGCTACATGGACGCATGAGGATATGACAAGGGAGAGGTACCCTAATCTGTTTGTTACGAAGTGACGAATTTCGAGGGTCAAATACATTTTAAGGGGGTAGAAGGTAACACCCTGATATTTTATGAGAAGTATATTTTTTTATATGTTATACGCAACATCAATGGAATCTTTCACTACACACAACACTAGTTTGGCTTGCGTTATATGCAAAAGCAATCTTCCTTGATAGCGTGTGTTGTACGCAATATTGAGTTTTAATAAAAAACAATATGTTATTAAAATATTTTATAAACTAGATATACGAATAGTATTAACTACATTTTTAATTTTATAACATTATTATTCATCTTACACATTTTCTAGAACATGGTATGAGATCAAAATAATTTTTTCGGGTAAAATAATTATTTTTCAAACAATACAGTTTTGTCGCCTTTTGATGGAGCACCAACTTTAAATATAGTTTTTGACATTTTTATAAGTTCAATTTGACAAAATAAAATTATTCTTTGGAATAAGGATATAAAAATTTACTTTGGATACATTTTTCATATTATTCTGATAACTTTCATATTTTAATGAATAGTAAAAACACGCTATATTTTAATTAAAATCAATCTTTTTCATCGCAATAATTTATATGGTTAAATTTAAATATTGAATGGTTTTAAAGTATAAATAGAATATTTTTTTACCATTTAATATAATTTATGCCATTAGCATTAATTTTACATTGAATTCATAGGTAAAAACATTTCAATCTTTGGCAATGTTTTAACTTTTAAAACTCGTTTGCTTAACAATGGGATTAATTTTAAATTAATTAATGCAACTTATGTGTTTTGAATTTTGAAAAATGGATTCCATATTTGGATTCAGTGGGTCCAAATTATATTAATAGGTTACTTTTATTTTTTTATATTATGAATAGTAACTAAGGTAATTTTTATTTACTAGAGTTAAAGGTAAATCTGGTAATTAAGGGTAAAAATAAAATTATAAAATTACCCTAACACATTCCAGAATTCTATTGGATGAATAAAATTCGACCCATATCACCTAAGGGTTGGACTAGATTCATTTTATGGACTTTGTACCATGAAATAATATAATAATTATTATTAAAACCAAAGAAAGTGACAACATGTCACTCTCTTAAATATTATGAGTGTAATAATTTTAATTTAGTGATAAACATCATAAAACATCGAATATAAATATTCCCTGGTAATATAATAAAATTATATACATCATATAAATTAATTTATAATTTTTTGGGATTAAATAATTATCCTTAATTATGACATAATAGTGATGTTGAAATTATTTTATTGATTGAAATATCAAATAAATGATTTTAAAAGTATTAAAATAAATATTATATGAACTATTTAATGTGGTACACTAATTTTATAGGTAAATATGACATGTTATGAATCTATTAAAGCCTTTTTTGAGAATATATCTCTTATGTATATTTTATTTAAATTCAAATAAATGAATAGTGTCAAAATTGACACTATTGATAGTTTATAAAAATTACATATTATAAAATCGTTTAAAAATCTTGAAAATATTTAAAAATTATTAATTAAAATGTATATGGTCGAAAATGTAATAAAGTATACAATTATTGACAATTAACAACATATAATTAATTATTTATAATTATTTAAAATTTAGAATATTATTACCACAAATAAAATTAAATAGATTATATAAGGATTAATCATGTTGATAATGTTTAAAATAAATTCCAAACTTGTATAAATTTTATTGGTTGATGATATTAAAACCCTATCACATCTAAGCTTCAGATTTGAGTCATTTTTTGAGGTTTTTAAATGGGGTTGGAATTTATTATAAATTAATATTTCTTATAATTCCAAAGGTGGCCCTTTCCTCCCTTATAAAAGGGAACCTCCTCCCACTCTTCCTCATAGCACTTTGAGCCTTCAATCTCAGCCAAAACCTGACCATTTACCTTCTAAACTTCTTTAGAAACATTATAGTTGTCCTGGTCTTCTTCAAAGACCTATTGTAGTGCCCTAAGAGTAGGTTTCAAAGAGGTGTGTCGAAAAAGAGGTAATATCCGTTACCGATTCTTTCAAATTTATTTCTTCTTCTACATATTCTTCTTTAGTTTTTTCATTATGAAGTAATAACATCAGTATCAAAAATATTCTTATATGTTATTATAAATATGAAACAATCCTATTTCACCTTCTATCCATCCTATGGAAAATGAAATCACCGCACGTGCGTACGTACGGAATACCGTCTCCACGTCGTGGTGTAATCTATTTTCCACCACCACCTTAATTGGATTGGTATAATTGTGTAAAGAATAACTATATATGATTATTTTAACGTGATATTGATTCTGAAATAGTATACATACACTTCAGTACAATTCCATGATCATGGTAACGATATCATTGCTTGTACGTACGTACGGCCTACCGTCTCCACGATGTGATGCGACTCGTTCTACATGATATTCATTGAATAATGATTATACAAATGAATTGAATGAGTAAATATGACATATATTACACTAATAACATTCAGGAAATGAGGTGTCTATAACCTAAAAATAATAAATAAGAATTTATTCAACAAAACACGCATAAGAACATAAAGCAATAAACACCCGAATAACAAGTAGCAATGAAATATTACAAATAAGAAGCAACTAATATGACCATATATGATATCAGAACAATCATTATTATTTTTTAATAAGTCAATGAAATTATTTAAATCATTATACATGAGTTTCGGACACGTACAAAGCATATCAGTCCTAAGGTAACGGAAAATCTTGTAATCTCATTTTTATCTGAGGTTGTTTATACTTCCAAATTTATTGGGGAATATTTATCATCCACATCCATGTTTCCTCAATATGTTATATTATTCTTATCCTAATACAATTTTTTAAATCCAATTTTACCCATTGGTGAGTTTTTAGTAAAATATATGAATGGAATCTTTTGTCATTTTTAGTACGAGGTACTTTTTGACTTTTCTGGCCAAAGTATGAGCAGAATGTTTTTTTAACTTATACGGCCTGAATGGATTTTTATGATTTCATAGATCATTATTTCCATGAATCTTTTTTTAAATTTTCTCAAGATTATTTTTAATCAACTTATTTTAGATTAAAATTCTAGGACATGTTAAGAAAGGAAAAAAAATTGAAGTAGAAAGGATATTTTCCTCAAGATTGGAGTTCAAGTGTTTTATAAAAATTATTTTCCATCTAAGATAATATAGGGTTCTGTTTCTATCCCTATTTTTACATTGATTTGATTATGTTATGATGGAATTAATTTTTCTATGTCATTTTATCTTATATGGATTATGTTATGATGGCATGATGTTTAAGATTCCCATTTTTATAAATGGGTTATGCTATGATGTATGATTTATGATCTTGTAGAAAACATAAAAAATGGTATAATTATGAGATGGGTGGGACCTATATCTTCCTCCAATGCATTGGTTAAGAATTTATATCTCATGAGATAGACATGTCTGGAATGAAAAGTTAATCCGGTTTAGTGATATAGGACTGGAATGAGGAGTGAACTCGGTTCAGTAATGGACTTTGACCGCTATGATAGTCTTGGAAATGAGTCTTGACTAAAATGAAATGATTTTCTATGATTATGTGTATATTCCACAATGTTTCATGTTTTATGTTATGACTATTTGGGATTACTTTTCACTACTATGATTTATCCCATGTCATGATATTATGATCTCTTTTGCAGGTTAATATTGTCAAAATGTTATGTTCTTACGGATATGATATGATTGATATTTCCTTTGTTTACCCCTTACTGAGAATTTGAGCTCACCCTTTTGTCTGTTTTCTTTTCCCTAGGTCTGGATGAAGGGTATTAAGTAGAATATGCCAAAAGGGACTCTATATATGATAAAATAAATGGGAGACAATGTAGATGATTTATGAACCAGTTGTTTATGATTCCTAGTTTCTAAAGACACTATAACTATATGGTCCTTTCATGGTTTTTGTTATATGTTGTAATAAACATACTTCAATTATGAAGTAATAACAACATATTTAGAGTATGGGTCATTATATGCATGTCCTCAGGTTATCCCATGTAATGCTAAGTACGAGGGAATGTAGGGGTCATCTAAAGAAGTTTTTAATAAAGATGTTGTATTTCATTCTTTAAGTTGTTTTGTAATGATCTGAAGCCCCAAAGACACTATACCTCTCGATATTCTATGGAGTATCAAGTGATTTATATATAATAAATTATGTTTAACTGTGTAATATAAAGCAATGTTGTCATAAGTCAGGGGTACAACACTCTCACAAAATCAACATGCATGGATAATTATAAATAGTTATGATTCATGAAGACTTATAATTCACCTAGATTTGGTATAATTTCTAGATACCCAAACATTTAATCCATCAATCCTTACATTTTATTCATACATATAAATAATCTCAGGGATTCACCATCAAAGGAATCGATTTAATGATGTCATATACCCTAGCTACATCCCGGTAATGGAAATAGTTATTTATTTCCATTTAATACTACTTAAAAAAGGCTGAGACTATATCTATTAATGAGATAAGAACAAAAGATACAATAAATTAATATAAATTAAATATCATCTCATGATTTAATGTTCCTCACACAATATTAAAAAATAATATGACTAATTTCTATTATAAAAAATATGAAAAAAACTACCAGGAATGAAACATTTACCATTACCACTTGTTAGGGTATAATGTAGTTGAAAGTAGATATATAAAGTACTTAAATAATATACTCCCTAGTATCCTTAAAAATATAGAATACATTAATAAGAAATCATCTCATAATAAATAATGTGTTCATTGGGTCTTATTTCACTATAACTCATACTACAACATAGATGATGTTGAATTTGCTTGTATATGGGTTATTGGAAGTCCAAACTATTGAATTATAGATATTTTTGACTAATTTTTCTATCTAAAATAATATTGATTTATATGAAAAATTACAGAAATGATTATATTAGTTGTAATTTCATTATAACAAAATGTTTTTCATGCTACATAACAATGAAATCCACAAGAATCATATTGTGATATATTTAAGTAAGAGATTTCATCACAAGAAATTATTAAATGGAGTTGAATTATTATCTCTCATAACTCCAATGATACCCTATAAAAAGCACTTGAATGTTAAATTAAAAACTGATTGTCATTAAAATTATCAATGTCTACTCATATTGTGACCACTCCCTAATTATAACAGATGGAATGTAAATCATTCCTACTATCAATATTAAATTTTATAAGTACTTAATATGAAATCAAATTGCTATAACAATTATCCCATGTGTATGTCATTAAAATAGATAAATTATTCACCCTAAAAGTCATATATTAATATTTATAGAACCATATTTCATTTTTTTACATCTTTCAACTATATGGAAGACATCATTTCAAATAATGTTAAATTTTATAAATCTAGTCTTTATCACATGACATAATATAGTGGATCATATTATATATTCTAAAAGACCCATTACAAAATATAACAATCCATTTATTTGCGCCTAATTTTATTTTATAACAAATAGATACATGTACGATTCCTTAGTGTTTAATTCCACATCCCTGAATCTATCCCATCAATCAAAATAAGAAATTACCCTCCAAAATAATAAATATTAATTTTCATATTTCCTCCATATAAGAAATATTTTCGGGATAGATCTTGATGTCCTCATATGCATAGAGACACTTATATTCCATTAACCTAGTCCAGATGCCAACATTATATCAATGTTTCTACTTTTCATTATATTTTATTTTTAATAAATAACTATCATTTATTCATGATTTTAAATAATTGATTTTCCATAATATAGAATTCTATTTTATTTCCCACACATATAAGCTCGATCTAATTGAGGGTTGTACAAACCTATATGTCGCTTGGTTATTGTATCATGATATAAAATGTGACACCTAGATCACTTTTCCTATATCTGACCACAAAAGATAATCAAACCTTTACCTCATCCTATTTATCATGTACGGTTTCACTTACAGTGTCTAGAAATTAGATGTTTCTAATCCAACATTCTCAATATCTATTTTGATAAAATGAAACAATGTCTGAACTACATCATTTTAAACAATATAGAACATGTTTCCTTGTCATATGAAAATTAATTGCATGATTTGTTTTATAAAAATACCCTTTTAGGTGTTCTAATGTGATATGAGTAATTTTATAACTTCCATTTGATTCTTACATAGAACATGACTCATTTGAGCTTAGAGGATCCAGTTCATTACATTGGTTACCATGATTGTGATGCATCATATTTAAGGGAATGGAACCGAGTCATGGTCACATGATATAAAATTACTCATCATGTGTTTTACCATATCAAACCTCCCAAAGTATTTTTTTAGTTTTTTTGTATTAGGATTAGAAAACCCTAGTAAAGACTTAGAGACAATACTAAGTATAATAAAAACATCCCTATTATTTGGTGAGTATTGAGTAAGTGGTTTATCAAGAAAGTACATCCCTGTCTATATATGACCTGGTAGAGGCAGCTCTGGCACAGATGTATCCTAGGGGTAAAACCCGAAAACACCGCTTTGAGAAAGACTTGAATGGGAACTAGTGCACGACAATAGGCCTTTCTGCACTCTTGGATACGACACTCTTAGGGAATATTATGGGGTAAATTCACCACATTAGTATGAAACATTATTATGGGACTAAAAAAATACCATAAGAATATATGTCAAAAAGTAGATCACGGATAACATAGACTAAAGATAATAGTTTCAAATGTCAAGGAAATAAAAGTTATTTATATAGAGGGTGTATCTGATCAATGGTGGATGTTGATCCAAAATACGAAGCCAGTGGAGGAGATCAGGGCATTGGAATGGATGGATTTTTAGAAGATATTTTTCAATTAATATATTCCGCACACCCTCCGGCTTATGATGGAAAGGAAATTCCTTTCCCTAAAGCTAAAAGAGAATGGATCTGTCAGAGAATATGAGGTAAACTTGATAGGTCTTGCATGATATGCCTCTAGCATTGTCATTACCCTCGAATTTATGGCTCACCGCTTCTTTGGTGGGCTGAAACCTAGCCTACGGAAAGCACTGGTGATTCGTGACTTCGATATCTATGACGAAATTGTCTGATGTGCCCTCAAGGTCAAAATGGAGATCATAGAATCTCAAGAGTATCGTGGGGATAGGAAGAATAAGGTGGAATTCAATGATGGTGGTCCAATTGATAAATCTAACAGTGCTAAGAAGATCCATCACCCCACTTACCGAAGGTGCACAAAGAAGCACCTCAGAAATTGCATAAAGGGGAAGTGGAATTGCATTAGGTGTGGAAAAGAAGGGCACCTGGATATTAACTATCGACCAAAAAGACTCGTGGCTACGATAGAGTAAAGGAACGCTCCATTCTAACCTCAACACCTGTTTTATTTCTACAACTAAAAATAACCAGGGTATCTTGCAAATCAGTTCCCCAAGCCAAGAGTTTTCAGAGGCAACCAACAACCTCCGATGCAGCAAGGGTGATCTTTTTCTATCACTACTGCCGAAGTGAACCCTGACAACGAAGTGGTGATAGGTACACTAGTAATTCATTCAAGAATATCTAAAATACTTATTGATTCAGGTTCTATGCATTATTTGTTATCTCAAAATATTAGAAGAACAATACCAATACCACCGAAAATCATGGAAGTGAAGATGTCTGTGAGTATGGAAAATGGGGCAACCATTGTATCCCATAAATATAACTCCTCCCTGTCATAATCTGTGGATTTAAATTCCCGACTAACCTCATCATACTCTCTCAGGTGGAATTTGAGGCAATTCTTGGCATGGATTGGCTTTCCTTCTATAGAGCCAACGGAAATTTCCGTGAGAGGGAAGTCCCTATCCATTTGGATAATCGACCCCCAATTCATTACAAGTGAAAGGAAAAAGATGAATCTTTATTAGCTCAATCATATCAAATGTGGATATCACTACCCTCTGAGTAAGCATATCTAGCTCAGATGATTGAGTATAAAGAGGAAACCATCCTAGAAGACATTCCTATTGTGAGTTAATTCGCTGAATTGTTTTCTGAGGAATTTCTTTGTCTTCCTCCTAGAATAGATGTTGAATTATCAATTTACCTTATACCTGGGGTGTTACCAATATCCAAGACTCTGTATATAATGGCTGTTTTGGATCTTGTTGAGATAAAGAAACAACGACAAGAGAATATGGATAAAGGGTTTATACGCACAAGTGCTTTACCATGGGGTGAACCGGTCCTCTTCGTCAAGAATATGGACGGTTAAATGCGCCTTTGCGTCGATTATCATGAGCTTAACAAAATAATGATAAAGAACAAGTATCCTCTTCCACAAATTGATGACTTGTTCGATCAGCTGTATGGAGCACAATTCTTCTCCAATGTAGATTTATGGTTGGGATATTATCAAGTAAGGGTGAAGAAGGAAGATATCCCCAAGACTGCTTTTCGTACAAGATACCGACATTATGAATTCATAGTACTTCCTTTCGGACTCACTAATGCTCCATAAATCATCACAGACTTGATGAAAAAAGTCATTAGAGATTACCTTGACAAATTTTTTGTAGACTTTATAGATGATATTATAATATACCCCAAAACCAAGGAGGATCATGAGGAGCATCTATGAACTATACTAGAGACCATGCAGAAGGAGAAGCTCTATGAAAATCACAACAAGTGTGAGTTGTGGTTGAAGGAGGTGTCATTATTTGTCCATATCATCACAAGTAATGGAATATCTGTGGATCCCTCAAAGACAGCTTCAATAGAGGGGTGGCTGAGGCCATCATCGGTAACAGATATTCGTAGATTCTTAGGGTTAGCTGTATATTATCGAGGATTTGTGAGAAATTTCTCACTATTGTCCAACCCTCTTACCAAGATAAATCAGAAGGGAGTAATGTTTTCGGGTAGTGATTAATGCAAATAAAGAATCAAGGAGTTGAAAAGTGGGATTATCATTGCGCCCGTGCTCACTTTTCCAACAAATAGTGAACTTTGTGTGGTATACAGTTATGTTTTGAAGAAGGGCTTGGGTTGTGTGTTGAGGAAAAATGACAAATTCATTGCCTATGCTTCAAGTATATATTTACAAAAAAAGAGTTGAACATGCTCCAACAAAGATAGTTAGAGCTGATCAAAGACTATGAATGCCCAATCCATTACCACCCTGGGAAAACGAACAAGGTGGCGGATGCCCTAAGATGAAAGGACCCATCGATTCTATCATTTATGAGAATTGAAACAGATCCAATCGTCATGGATTTAATGAAGATCTACGTGGGAATAAAAAATAATGGAACATCTTCAATCCTTTCACAAATTATTTCTCAACCGTCACATTTGGAAAGGTTTAAGGATGCTCAAAAGGATGATGTGAGAATTCATGAAAAAGTGGAAGCTATACAAAAAGGGAAATCCTCACACATTAATGTTAATGAGGATGGAATTGTGAGATTTTGGAAAATATTATGTGTTCCATCAAGTCTGGAGCTGAAGATTGAACTTCTGGATGATTCACATTGTTCAAATTCCTCTATTCACATATCAAACACAAAGATTTATTGAGATATCTGAGAGCATTATTGGTGGGATAATATAAAGAAGGATATTTTTTGAATATATATCAAAGTGCCTGGTGTGTCAGCAAGTGAAGGCGAAGAGGCAGATGTCTAAGGGGATGATGCAACCATTTACCATACCAGAATGGAAATGGGAGAACATCACTATGGACTTTTTTACCGGACATCCGAAGACATCCAAGGGAAACAATGAAATATGGGTAGTTGTGGATCGTCTTAGAATGGTTGTACAATTCATTTCTATTAGGGAGGATTTCTCATTGTAACTATTGGCACAGATATATATCAGGGAAGTGGTAAGGATACATGGATTACCACTATCTATTATGTCCGACCTAGATCCAAGATTCACCTCTATGTTTTGGAAGAGTCTTCAACATGCTCGGAATACTGAACTAAACTTCAGTATGGCCTATCATCCTCAAACTATTGGCCAATTTGACTAGAATATACAAACAGTTGAGGACATGTTGAGAGTGTTCTCAATGGACATTAAAGGAGGATTTTATCAACATCTTCTTATGTTTGCGTTCTCTTATAATAACAATTTCTACTCGAGAATCTTAATGGCATCATATGAAGACCTTTATGGGAAAAGGTGTAGAACACCGACGTGTTGGGATGAGTTCAGTGAGCATAAGCTATTTGGACTAGAAATGGTCGATGAAACGGTGGAGAAGGTGAAAACCATTCTGTAGCATATCAAGGAAGCCTAGAGTTGACAGAAGAGTTATGTAGATAACCATTGACTAGACCTTGAGTTTAAAGTAGGAGAAATGGTATTTCTATTCATATATTCGTGGAAGAAGGTCGTGAGGTTTGGAAAGAAAGGGAAGTTAAGTCCAAGGTACATCGGCCCCTTCGAGATTATTCATGGTGTTGGGGATGTGGCCTATCGACTAGAACTTCCACCTACCATGGAAAACATACACGATATCATTCACGTATCCCTCTTAAGGATGTACATACTATACCCTTCACATGTACTATCTTAAGAGGTGGTACAGTTATAGGATGATCATTCTTATGAGGAGAAACCAGTGAAGATCTTAGATTGTAGAGAAAAAGATTACGAAATAAGACAATGACCCTCGTAAAGGTGTTGTGGAAATACCACAAGTTTAAATATGCTATGTGGGAATCAGTGGAAATGATGAAGCCGAGTTACCCACATCTGTTTTAGTGTGGGAAAAGGAAATTTCAAGGGAGAAATTTCATAAGGGGGGAAGATTGTAACAACCCAAACCTTCATTAATGGAAATCCCTCTTGGTCTAATTAAATGTATCCTGAAGTAAAATATTTATATAAAATGTCAACTACTTTGGTTTTATGTTATGAATTGTGACCATTTCTAATATATCCGTTGAATTTTTATCACATGATTAATATAAATATAGGGCTTTAACAAATCCAATTTACTCAGACAAAAGAAGCGATGGTCTCATCTAGTAGACGTGCCCCAAACAAAGCCCATTTGTCAGATCTCAGTAAAGAGGTTGTGTCTTTGGGATTCTCTCTTGACCAAGCCCAAGCCAAGCTTGAATATTTTAAGATCGATTGGGACCGCCTACGAGAGAAGTGGAAGTTGAAAGAGATTACCACTTGTGTAATGTTATCTGAGCCACCCCAAGAGTTTGTCACCATCGCACACCTTACTCTTCGGTCTTATGCGAGTGTTATAAGGGGTTATGTAACAAGACCTTAGCACTATGGTTATGTAAATTATTATTTTTATATAATAATGAATATACTTTCATTTTATTATTGTTACCTTGTTAATAGTTTTTAAAGAACAAATAGTATTTTTTAGTTAATGTTCAACTAAGAAATCAATTTTGATAAATTAATGGATTTTTGACTTAAATAATATTTTAATAAAATATAATTATTGTTATTAAATTGATTTTTATTAAATACAAATTATCTTATAATTTTATGAATGCAATTGTAATTTTTTTATGGTTTGAAAGCCATTTTTGTCAAAACCCATGAATTTGTGATAAATGTAAGTTTTATTTTTAAATGTAAAAAATAACATATTTATAAAATTATTTTGATAAAATGAATACTATTTTTGAAATCTGGACATCGAAATTATCAAATGGTGAAATTTTCATAATTTTCTAAGGCAGTCAAATTTTTGGGTAAAATTTAAATACCGTTTAAATATATAATATATTTTATGACATCATAATTACCCAAGAGTGAAATAATAAAATACTATAAACATTATGTTAGGACAATATATGTTTTAAAATTAATATAATGTGATTTTGGGTCTGTTTGATATATTTTACAAAGCTTTAGTGGACCCTTCAAGAATTATTTAACATTTTGGCTTTTTAAATTGATTTCCTTGGGAGTGTGACTCACCTCCACATAATCAACCCCATTATATTAAGAATTTCGGACATTGGCCTTAAAATGTAATTTTTTTCAATTCTCTTTTCTAGAAACCAAGGGAAAAAACCATGGGATGGTTTGTATTATGGATTAGTCTAATGTGAGTTTTCCCAAACCTATATAATAAAGAATCCTCTCACCTTTCCTATATAAATCAACCCAAGCTCCCACTTCCTCCTAACTAAAATCCTTTTGAGTTCATACAAACTCTGACCTACTCTATATATAATCTTCCCATAGTGCCCCAAGATCCTAAGAATCCTCTCTCAAGCCTCTCTTAAGCGTTTGGAAGCACACTTCCAAGTAAGGGGTTTTCTTCCTTTCTCATTTTTGTCCAATATTCTTTAAATTGTTATACACTATTAATTTCAATTATAAATGTTTTGGTATGGTTTCAAACCTCTCCCATACTTTCCTATTTATTTTTTAAATATGGGGAACCCCTCATTTAATACCTCACATGTACACCTGTTACTATGCTAAAATTCGAAAAATGAATTTATCTCCACTCATTTACCTTCAAGAAATTCTTTTGTAACATGAATCTAAATTCCATTAAATTTGTTGGGAAATATATCTATATGACCCCATTAAAGTACATATAATTTAAATATGATTAGACACCCCTTTCTCTCTCATCAACCATTTTTATGAGTTCTTATGTCATGTCGTTATGCTACCGAAATTGCACCGCGTTTTTCCAAGCCAAAGTCATTGTGTAGTAAATACCATGCCCATTTCTCTATCAGAGGTATTAACCTTTATACACATTTATTTATTGTTTAAATAGTTTCATGTACGTATTAAACATTCTTTTATCATGTAATAATTTATTATGTTGAATGATTCAATGTTTTATGATCCATGTGGCACACTTATGCATGAAATGAAATGTTTAAGAAGGGCGTGCCCTGATAGTGCTCCAATGCATTGGGTAAAGTATAGTGTCATGATACATCATGTGAAATGGGTGTTTACTCATTCTAATTCATGGGCAAAGAGTTTTTACTCATTCTTCATCTGCAATGGGGGTTTACTCATCCTCAATGTGCAAAGAGTCGTATATCATGTTAATTGCATGTTAAGTGTTGTTGCCACATTTCCTTGTTATGATTATCATAAATTATCATTCCCTTATGTTTATGATTCTCTTATGATATATGGATATTCCTATTGTCTAACATGTATAGTATTACTCATGTTATTCCATGATTATTCTATTACATGGTTCTATAGCTCCCCCTTTTCTTATGCATATCCATAGGTTATCCCATGCAATGCTAAGTACCAGGGAATGTAGGGGTCATGTAAAAGAGTTTTCAATAAAGATGTTGTATTTATTATTTTAAGTTGTTATGTAATGATCTTAATACCCAAAGACACTAGACCTCTCAATATTCTTTGTAGTATCAAGTGATGTATATGTAATAAATTTTGTTTAATTGTATAATAAAAAGTTGGTATGTCATAAGTCAGGGGGACAACACTCTCATAAAATCATCTTGCATGGATAATTATAAACATTTATGATGCATGAAGTCTTATAATTAACCTAGATGTGGTATAATTTCCAGATGCCCAAACATTTAATCCATAAACCCTTACATTTTTTATCATACATATAAATACTCTTCGTTATTCACCATCTAAGGAATCGATTTAATGATGTCATATCCCCTACCTACATCCAGGTAATGGAAATAAATATTTATTTCCATTTAATACTACATAGAAAAGGATAATACTATATATATGAAAGAGATAAGAACAAATGATACCATAAATTAATATAAATTAAATATCATCTCACAATTTAATGTTCCTCACAAAATATTAAAAAATAATATAACTAATTTTTATTATAAAAAATTTAATTTTTTTTTTCAGGAATGAAAAATTTATCATTACCACTTGTTAGGGTATAATGTAGTTGAATGTAGATAGATAATGAACTTCAATAATATACTCTCTAGTATCCTTAAAAATATGGATTACATTAATAAGAAATCATCTCATAATAAATATTGTGTTCTTTCTGTCTTATTTCACTATAACTCATACTACAACATAGATGGTGTTGAATTTTCTTGTATATGGGTTTTTGGAAGTCCAAACCATTTAATTATAGATTTGTTTGACTAATTTTTATATCTAAAATAAGATTGATGAAGATGAAAAATTACAGAAATGATTATAACATTTGGAATATCATTATAACAAATGTTTTTCATGGTACATAACTATGAGATCTATTAGAATCAGATTCTGATAGAATTAAGTAAGACATTTCATCGCAAGAAATTATTAAATGGAGTTGAATTATTATCTATCATAACTCCAATGATACCCTAGAATAATCCCTTGAATGTTAAATTAAAAATTGATTGACATTAAAAGTACCAATGTTTACTCATATTGTAACCACTCCCTGATTATAACGGAGGTAAATTAAATCATTCCTACTACCACTATGAAATTTCATATAAATTAATAAATATGAAATCAAATTGGAATAAAAATTATCCAATGTGTATGACCTTAAAATACATAGATTATTCACCCTAAAAGTCATTTGTTAAGATTCATAGAACTATATTTCATTTTTTACATCTTTCAAATATGTGGAATACATGATTTTATGTAATGTTAAATTGTATAAATCCTGTCGTAATAACATGAAATAAAATAGTGGAACATATTATCCTTTCTAAAAGACCCAATACGAAATATGACAATCCATTTAGTTGTCCCTAATTTTCTTTTATAAGAGATGGATACATGTAGTATTCCTCAGTGTTTGATTCCACATCCCTGAATCTGTCCCATCACTCAAAATAAAAAATTACACTCCATAATAAAAAATATTACTTTTCATATTTCCTCCATACAAGAAATATTTGCTGGAAAGATCTCGATGTCCTCATATTCAAAGAGACACTTAGATTCCATGATCATAGTCGAGCTACCTACTTAATTTCAAATTTACATCTTTTCATTATATTTTATTTTTATTAAATAAATCTCATTAATTCATGATTTTAAATAAATAATTATCAATAACATATAATTCTATTTTATTTACCACACATAATAGATCAATATAATTGAATGTTGTACAAACATATATGTGTCTTGGTAATTGAATCATGATATACAAAATGACACGTAGATCTCTTATCCTATATCTGACCACAAAAGATTATCAAACCTTTAACTCATCCTATTGATCATGTAAGGTATCACTTATAGTGTCTAGAAATTAGAAGTTTCTAATCTACCTTACACAGTATCCATTTTTATAAATCGAAACAATATCTGAACTACATCATTTTAAACTATATAGATCATGTTTCTTTGTCACATGAAAATAAATTTCATGATGTGTGTTAAACAATGACCCTTTTAGGTGTTCTCATGTGATGGGAGTAATTTTATAACTTCCATTTGATTCTCACACAGAACATGACTCATTTGAGCTTAGAGGATCCAGTTCATTACATTGGTTACCATGATTGTGATGCATCATATTTAAGAAAATGGAACCTAGTCTTGGTCACATGATATAAAACTAATCATCATGTGTTATACCATATAAAACCTCCCAAAGTATTTTTTAAGTTGTTTGAGACTTGTCCCCATTATATGATATTTGTATCCTTCTAAGAGTTTTCATTTCATCTTTAGTTATTTAATCTACTATTTCACCTTGAGATTAAGGAATTACAAAAACTACATGTGGCATGATTCCCATTTCCATAGGATATTTAGAGACTCAAGGAACTCCTATTCTAATTTAAGAAAATTAAAAATCATTTTATTAACCTTTTATGGGGTAAGTTATACTCATTCACATCAGGTTTCTCAATTATAATAATATTTACTAGTGATATGGCATTTTAATTGGAACTATGTGTTTCTTGGTTGATAATTTCAAAAGTTACATAGTTATATCAGAACTACCCGATCTAGCCACAAGTTCAATCCCAAATCGTCCCCCAATTTAGGTTTATTTCAGAACCCACATTATATTATTTTTTGTTTTTTTATCATTGCTAAAAAATAATTAAATATATTCCTATTTGGACCATATATATAAGTGAGGGGTTTGGTTATATAATAAATAAATTGATCATATCAAGAAGAATTTAATAAAAAACCTATCAATTGATTTCCTTGAAATATAATATGAAAACTGTATAAAATTTTGAAATGAAAAATATTTTAAAATATATATACCTTACATCCACTAAAACCATTTGATATTTTCTAAATGAGTTTGATAAATATAACCGTGGTTGAAAAAAAACCCAACTCTGTTGGTATCCATGGGTTATAAGAATCACATGGAGTACATAAAGTAATCTAATTTCTACCATGACGTTCTACTATATTGGCATGAAAATAGAGAATAAAAATGTTAGTAATGTGTTTATGGATCATTGGACAAATATAATTGAATTTTCTTCCACTTCCATCATATGAAATAAGATAAATAGTTAATCAATGATTTATTTTTTCTTTCCTCTCCTTATTCTTGTGATGAAATGAATCAATAAATACTATGTCCAATTAATGTATCATATACTATAATGTGAGTCCAAAAAATGTTTTATCTCGTGAAAGGGTATAATAAATTATTGAAAATATAAGAGACTAGTAAATAGTAATAGTTTATAAGTTTTTTGTTATGTTTCGTGACCAAATATACCATTCATGAAAATCATAATTTTTTTGGAATAAAAATCATCTTATATATATTATACATATAATAATTTAGGGTATATCACTTTCAATCATGTATATTCACTAAAGACTGATGGAATTTTTTCCATTTCTCCTTTTATTTTATCATAAATAATAACTTATGAAACTATATCTAGAAATTATTTTTTATATATTCTCAAGGAATTTTGAAAATATTTCATTAACTTAACCTTATATCACATCATATGAAATACCTTGTGAATATTGATCCAATGAATATCTGGAATAACTCCTAAAAAAATTAGAGTTACTTTATGAGTCAAAAATCAATCCTCATTTAGTAAACCACAAAGTGTGTCCTCGTGGGAGTTTACAATGTTTAAAAAATATAAATATCTGGGTCTATATATATATATATATAACTATATTCAAAGAGAAGCCTCTAGAAAAGATCCAATGATACTCAAGCTATAAGGGGATATGACATGATATTAGCTAAACACACACATATATATACATGTTCCCACTGGTATGAATCATTTAAAACATTCACATATTTTCTCTTCTTCCAAGGAACCGAGTGACCATGGTACACAATGCTTCTCAAACCCATATCACTAACTCATTTTCCCTAAATTATTAGACTATATAAGGAATTTATTGATTCATACATCACATTTCATTCATCCTAATAGATAAGCACATAAAATTTCCCTGATCAAGACCAATATAAAATATATAGTTGTTCCCACACACTCCCTCATTCTATCTCAATCCAGGGCCCTGATGTCATACTTGTTATATGAGAGGAAAAATCTTATCTTGGTTAAGCTCTATCCTATATAATTATCAGCAACATAATGTACCACCCTTGTATTAGATATATAAATATATAGAAATTAATAAGTAGGGTATCAAATTATAAAGGCTCTCATCCTAGGTATCACAATAACAATATGTATTGTTTACCCAAATAGGACCAATACACCCATATTATACTATATATATCAATATTTACCAGTATAAGATATAACTAGTAGCTCATCCAGTGCACAAAAAGAATCATATTCTTTGTCATATGCCTTATGAAAATAGTATGTATCACTATACTGGAATCGTACTCAGTCTAACATTAACATTTAATCATAAACAATAGTACAACATGACAAACATTGATTAGGGATAAAATTAATCCCATACTTCAAGTGCTCAATTATCATCATAATACACAATATATATATATATATATGTATATATATATATATATATATATCCAATATGAATTAATTATAAAATGGTTAATTCCATTGAATTTGAAACATTTTTAAATACATAAAAGATTAATATTATTTAAAAAACAAAATATAAGTACTGGTATAACACATCATAAATGAGAAACTACATGATTGTCCTTAACTTTTCTACAAATTGATGATTTTGTAAGCACATTATATCCTAAATATAATCCCTATAACATAACTTTGTGACCGACTATTAAATTCATCCCATGAGACCATTAGATTGAATCGTCTATAAATACTTCCATTTTGAAAAATAGTGATATTTAAAATTCATATTCATTATTATTCATCTTATTAAACATATTCAAACTTCCTAATTTTATAACATTAAAAGTTTATAATGTTAAATTAACTTGTCTACTTAGAACACTATCTATGATCATTACCATCCCCTTTCGAACCCAATTCTATCATTATTTTTTGTCAAAATAATATAACTACCAATATTTTTATTTAGTAGCCCTCCAAAGCACTTTTTTGATAAAGTGAAAATAACCTTATAATGGTAAATAATTTTATGTAATTACATTTAAATTCACCTTTATACCATAAACAATATTATTATATCAAGTGTAATTCATTTTTTCATTTTGACTATTAAAATAGTTTATAAAATAGTTCCTTCTATTTTTCATGATAGAAAAATCTACATCTATAAAATATTATTATCATTACATAACCAAACCCTATTAGGATATTGATTGAACATACCTTATCATTTTTATAAGAATAATACTTCTGGAAACAGTGACTTCCACATTCTAAATGGAATCTAAGTGTAACACTTTAAAAATTTATTTACAATCAAATACGTAAATATTATATAGATATTAAGTTAAAAAATATTTAATTAAGATTGGTGATATCATTTATCTATTAATTTGTAAACCTATAACTCCAAACATGCACCCTCAATACACCTAATCTCTTTATTATTTTCTGATTTTCAAGCCAAGATACATACACCCTATTTTGTTAGTGAATGAATATTGTTTGTTCCGGTATGAATATTTAACAAAAAATATTCTTTCCCAATAATATATGGTATTTTGTGATTGGAATATTTTTACATTTAAATGAATACATTTTGAAACTATACCATTGAGGGATGGGTGGAATATATTCGTCTATATTTTAATTAACATTTTCATAAACATTTAATCAAAGATAAAAAACATTACCCAAATACAAAAATATTTTATAGAAATGTATTAATCAAAAACATTGTCAATATAATTAATTATATCATACATGTTCACAAAAACACTTTTAAATCAAAACCATATCTGATTACATAAGAGAAATGAGATAAATATTCATATGTTTTACATTAAATAAATTGATAGTTATAATATAATTTACATTCTAATACTTGATTAAGTAATTATTTACAATATCCCATGAATATAAACAATAATATTAACCAATTAATCCATTGATTTTGACTCCTATAAATTTAAAAAATAATGTAACCTATCACACTCCATTTAAAATCTCATAATTAATGCTTGTAACATCCATACAAGAAATAGACATTCCATAAATATTTAAAAACTCCTTCATTTATATCATGGATAATCTAATCATATTGAACTATTACTATACTAATAAGTAGAATTTTACATACAAAAACTTATTAAATTTCTAATCATTATTATGAAATTTTCTTATGTTTCTTATCATATGAGTATAATAATTTAATGTTAATTTATAAAAGATTAACAATTAAATTTATCTAAAAAATTGATGATGATATTTATCTATAATAGAGTATTTTATCTTATAAGTATGAAATATTTTTAACCATTCAATAAGGTCTGTTATTAACTGGGATCTCACTAAAATAATGATACCTTTTGTATATCATATCTATATGTAGGCTAAGATTCATATTTCACTATGTAATGACTCAACATTATCATTTATCTCACAACATAATTGTCTTGTTAGGGAATCATCCCAATCATATCACATATGATTATTAGATAGAAAAACGTATAATCATCTTCCCATCCATCATTTAGATAAACTCATCTCTATTCCTCTACTTTACTAACATTTTGGGCCTCCGGACTAAGTGTTACCCAAAGAAAAATAAAATAAAAAATAGGATAACCTAGGACAATCTAGGGGAACCCATATTTTGGATTAAACTACAAATAATGGAAATCCATTATCAATTATGAATATATTTCCTTACAAAATATAATCCAAAGGATCCTAGCACATGAATGAAGATACACAATTATATGCTTAAGTAATTTCCAAATGTCTCTTTAAAAGGAATCTCATAATTGGTATTTGAATGGGATTTAAATCTCACCATAAAATCTAATGTTATTTTATTTTATGTATGCATGCTTCTAGTAATTTAGTTTTGGAATCCTATTTCGACCACCAAACTAATATGTTCGATCCATATTGATGTTTAACTCTTTAGACAAGCCACAATTTGTGTTACTCCCCCAAAATTAGATGCCTACTGTTGTTATACATATCTGAATTTATCATATTCCTAAGGTACATGTACACTAAATGTAAAGGTTTTCATTGATATGATCATTACAATATCTATATGAATAAGACCATAAAGATACCCAACCCCATTCACCAGCCTAAATAAGCCATAATCTCCTTGGTAGTTAAGTTGTCTAACACCAATACCACCTAACAAAGAATACATTACGCAAGAGAGAATCAGATTAATCATAATTCCAAAACATAATATTCGAAAACTATATTCAAAAATTGAATTCAAGAAATAAAATTAAATTTTAATACAGTTTTAATGATGATGAAAAAATAAATTTGTTATGGAGACACTCGTTGCATGTACTATAATTCCATATCATATAAGAAGATTGATATTTTAAAATAAAGCATAAACAAAAATAAAATTTCAAAAATCATTTACTAAACATTAATATAGTAGGGAATATATTTTAAAATAAATGAAATTTGAAAATATCAAAAATGGGATCAAAATTCATAAAAAAACCTATTTATAAACCCATTCATAATTCTAGTCATAAAATTATAGATGTTCCATAATTTTGAATATAAAAAATTCATAATAATTTCAATATAACTCTTTCATATTCTTCATTATTATGAATTTTCATTTAAAAATGATATATTATATATTATAAAGAATTTATATTTTCATTTCTATTATTTAAACATTTTACATATTCTGAAAATAATATCTGTAATAATTATTAAAACATCAATCATATCAATCCTAAAAAAATTAATGTCAATTAAATAAAATCCAAATATATACACCATTTATTTCAAACAACTCAGAATAATTAATTATGAATAATTCAATATTTAAATATATAAATTTAATATTTAGACCTTATTTAATAATTTATAACTTTTTTTAAATTATTTAATCCAATTTTTATTTATACACTTTAAATTATTTACCATGAGACATTCCAAAAAAATTATATAGAATATAAAACATTAATATTTAATATTTAGGGAAAATGTTTCATAAACATCTATTTTATAATAAAAAATTAATTAATTAATCTATAACCCATTAATATATTAAGTACCAAAAAATAACTTTTATAATGATTTATAATCAATTTATTTATCATTAAAAACATTTTATATGTTTAAAACAATTTTTTATCAATTTTTATCTTATTCCTTATAAAGAGAAGTAGGTACCTCTATGAAGACCTTACATATAAATGTATAATTGAATTGGTATATGACTTATAGATTTAAAATGGATGATGTTTTTTTATAAAACCGAACAAGGGAAACCCTTACATAATCATTCTATGTAAGGGTATCATGGAATTATGAAGGCTTAAATACCTTTATATAGTCATGTTTTCCAAAAGGGTAAGTATCCAGTTAACAATAGATGGATTTAGGACATATTAAATTACAATTATATACCATAATATCACATTTGGGTAAATTGTATCATACCATTACATAACCCTTTACATATATGGGTAAGATAATGTTATCCTTACATTGACCGATATATGTTAGGGTAAGGAATTATAACCATTACACCAACCAATATACAAATATGTATAGTACTAGTTACTCTCAAACATTTCAGCTGCATAAGGGCATGATCATGGTTACCTTTTAGTATCTCAACTACATAAAGTTAAACCATTTATGAAATAAAATATCAAAAAACATAGTATGTTTATATATTGTTTTATTTCTTCCTCATTTTCATGCATGATTCCATAAAACATTATCATGGATCTATCTGATATCACTGATGTAATTTTTATAGTCTAATAATTCTTTTGAGATCAATAGAATGTGACTAAAGCACTTTTTTGAGGATCTCGATGAAATATAATATGAAACCTATATAAATGAATAAAATGAAGAATATTTTAAATCTTGTGAACCATACACTAAATAAACACAATAACCTTTTTATCTTTGTTTGACTAGTTTGGTAAATATGACTAGTGTGGTAAAAAAATCCGCCCACATCTATAGGTATCCATAGGTAGAATAAAACACATGTCATACATGAAGTACTCTATAATGTTCTATAATCTCATCATACAAAGGAATAATAATAATTGGAGAAATGATTTCATGGAGGTCTTTAAAAGTATAATGGAATTACCAAAAACTCTCATCATAAGCAATAATCCAACTAGGAAGTCGATGACACTCTAAGATTATACTCTCATTGATTCATTATATGAAACACATGAATAAATGCCTTTATTTGTTCATGTATCATATGAATTAATGTGAGTCCCCATAAGTGTTTCATCTCTTTAAATAATATAATAAATAATATCTTCTACGATAGAATAATAAATGAAAATATTTTATCATTTTTCTATCAGTTTCATCAACAGATATCTCATTCCTAAAAATCATAATTTTCCTGAAAGTCCAGACTACATATATAAAATACATAAAAGGATTAAGTTAATATCTCTTTATATAAGTACTATTTATTACTTCATTCCAAATTTTAAATCATATATTGTGACACCCATATCACTAGTGTTGATCACATCCACAAACCATAATCTATTTTTATTCCCCCTTCATTACTCCCAAATAGGATATCTTTTTTATTTCTAGACTAAGATATCTCAATCACATCTTGAATTATTCTTTCCATATATCACACATTATATCATTAGTTTTTTTTCCAGATATAGACCATTTAGTTAAATCAGTAATTAGTGTACGCATTTCTGAAGGATACTTTTATTTGTAAATAATCTTCAGCATTTCTATATTGGGCCTGACTAACTAGAGGCATTTTATTTATAAGGAGAATGGTATTTTAATCTCCATACATATCTATGAACATTATCCTGGAACCTGTCAATTAGATTTTTTATGTGATTTTTCATAGTATACTCATCCCATATTAAATTCTTGATTTTGGTACTTTATATCATGATTTATATACCTATCAATCCCCATTAAAAAGTTTTTGGATATTACTATCTCTCCAGCCTCATCTGGGTGGTTACATCACATCCATAATCATTGATAGAGAAGTATGCATTTTAACTATATGAACACCTCACAAAAATAGTCTATACTATTGTTGGGCCTTAATTCACATAATGTTTACCTTTTCACCTATTAATAAGACTATTTCAATATTTTATAAAAAAATTTTGACCTTAATACCCAACAATATCTATTCAAAGATGTATAACTATAGACTCTTTCCATTGTATAATTTTTTTTTGTTTTTTTCATCATATTACATCCATGACTATTATTAAATATTTAATTCAACTCCGAGGGCTGCCTCTTTTTTGTAATGATCATTAGTACCCACCATATCCAGCACTACCAACTAGAGGCATCATCAACCTACGAATAAGGTCATAAAATCTATATAACCCTTGACAACATCATATCAGAATACATCATTTAAATGATATCAATGGTCATCACATATATAAATATTTCATACCATAATCCCCTAGATGAAATATCAGTTGTTATGATTTACACATTCTATAATCCAAATATTTAATTGAATTTGAATACAATACATGTTACATATTTATGAATCATATCAATTTTTTGAAGAAATAGATAGACATATAAATCATTAACCTTTTATTGGTCCTCATTAAGGGACCTTAAACCGCATTGCATGGCGGTATATGTATAAACAAAATAATACGTGTTTCAACTTTGTCTTGAGTAGCCTATAATAGTATCAGGACCCTTTGTTTACACTTTTTGTCATCACACCCTTACTAAAAATACCATCTCATCAGTGTGTCAAAACTATATAACCTTAACCATCATCTATATGGTAAAGGAGTCATAACCCCAAAAAGAAACACCTCCCTGAATTTATTTACATCAATGACACTAGGATATTCATTCATTTATGGTTTTCTTCTATTGATTCTCTATTTATACCCCTTACCATTTGGACAAAATTTTAAATCCATAGATACCCACTACATTTGTATGACATTCATGACATGAAAATTAAAAATCGAAGAGAAAAAGCACTCACCAGGGTGAAACACCAAAATGTGATTCCTATGAAAACTCTTCTTCACTAATTTATAATCCTAAACGTCATATTATATAAGAAAAATTAATCACTAATATAAAGAAAATGTTTAATTATTTTATAGATGAACACCTGTGATGTGGGGCCTAAGAAAAATCCATGTTCCAAACCACAACATATCCCCAGTATAAAACATGTGAAATGGTTATGATGAACATAAATAGAAGGAAAAAATTATTACGGTGTCCAATATATAACCCTTTAAAAATAAAACCCACTATTTTATATATCTTTAATGTAGGAATGTTTTGGGAATCCTTTTTTCCCCAAATGTGTTAGTTCAAACAATGAATTTAAAACACATGAAGATATATTATCACTAAATTTTACCCCTATTAAACATTGGAATTCTCACTCAAAGTTCCCCCATTGTGATCCTCATTATGTTAATTCATCCACTCCTCATATCTAGACGGACCTATGCTAGTTTTATGGTGACTGTACAAAAGAATATACCCTTCCATGAGTATATAACTAGGATGAAATAATATTCATATATGAATGGACTTACTCTATTTTTATAGTAATTTTATACATAACTATACACATATATGAGCACATTTCCATGATAAAATAACCTCCATCTCAAAATGGAATAAAACTAATGTATGTTGATTGTACATATTCCTATACCCATCCAGGAGAACATGAATAATAGGAAAAATTCCCATATCTGAATGTAATAACACTAGTGTGATGTGATTTTTCATATGCCTATACTTTTTAGTGAGAACATATCTTGGAGGAAATATTCTTGACTAAAGCCACTGGAGATAATGGATGAATTAACCGATTTTAATAAAAATATTTAGAAGGGTTCAATTATATTGTCGTTCCCACATCAAGAGCCTCACTGGTCATCTTGAATTGTTGGTTGTGATGGTATAAGAAAATAATAATTCACGATGATGTAAAAAAATTTATTCATTCAAAATGAATGGATAGAATGATATAAAATCATGAGTTTCTCCCATATATTCAAAAAATATATATTTAATTAGAAAGCTATTATTATTGATAATCAACTAACTTGGGGATAATGATTAATGAATGCTCTGAGTCATTATCCTATAAGAATATCTCAATAAAATTGGTGGCCTTATCTTCTATATTTAAATAAAACCCGTTTTTCATTTATCTAAATCTATATCAGGATTCATAAAATACTCAAATAGCTATTAAATATTCTTGAATACCTTATCAACATTGGCCAGTTTTCACCGAATCTTCCCAACTCTTTCCGTAGTCAGTCAAATTGTTGAAACATAAAATCTACTCATACCATCGATTCTATTGAGTGATATTAATTTTTTTTAGAAAAGTAGGATCATAGGCTCTTATATATAAAATATAATGATTAGAAAATTCTAAAGGAAACAATATTACATTTGGACCTTTCAATACCGGATAAGAGATCACAAGGGATATTTGTAGAACATATGCACTCATCGTCAGTCACTCCTTTATTTTCAAGTCCATTAGCATGATTTTTGGAATCACAGAAGATGTGAGTGATAATGTAGTTTATTGATGAGTGTTAATCAAGAAATGTATACCATCTTTCTATAAGCTTCTATGGTAGATGAGTCCTTATAAGTAATAGATCCTGTATAATGGTTTTGGTGTCAAATTTAAACCATATATTTTTTCAATTCATTTGTCTAGATAAGAATCCAAAGTAGTGGAAACACCACATGGAACATGGAGGTACTCAATAACATCACAATTGTGGTCTCTAAAAATTTCCTCATAACCAAAAGGTCTAGAATTTCCCCTAAATGAACCATCAGAAATGAACATTATCCATCCAATATTTGGAGGTATCTTGAAGGCCTAAAGTGATCCAGGGGGGTATATGTCTCTAGTAATACTTAGATGCTACAGAACTATAAAATACCCCATTGTGTTACTGCAACAGTCCTTATTCAACATGTTATAATTTTGAATAGCCATCATGATTTCAGTAATATATGATTTTCATATGAAGGGGGACTAATCATGAATGTACCTATTTCTTAATATCCAAATTATATTAACCATTTCTATATAGTCCACCATGAGGATTTTTTTAATAGATAATGCATATGGAAATTTAATAGTGTGAACATGTTGGTAATGAGACTATATACACCTTGTTGATTAATCTCAAAGATGATAAGAACATCCCTCTAATTGGAAGATACTACTTTGATGCATAGAAAAGGGGATCAACATCCTATCGGTGTTAGTAAAAAAAGATACATCATAAATATAGTGATATACCAACATTTTTAAGGTTAATATCAATTAAAAATATTTTTTAAAGTAGATTATCCATATCTTTGTAAACCTGGATTGGGTATTCCATTTTTTTGAATACTCTAATCCATTTATGGTTTCCCAGCATTAGGTGATTATTGAAGGTTATGGAGTTAAGAAGTCCATTAGAGTTTGGTTACCATATAAGCATGTCCTCCTAATTTAAGAACTCGTAATTTGAGATGATCAGGTTGATGTCATTAATAGGTATACCATAAAGCACTAAATATATTAAAATTCACTCATACGAACACATTTTAAATTTGAATGAGATCTCATTTGGTAAAAATCATTGACGGTTATTGGAACAAGAACATAATTTACCACAAGATCACTAAAAAATGTTCCAACATTAACAACTCTATAATGTAGTAGCACCATATCCACCTATATCCGATTGAATTAAACTAATTGTGATTAATAATAGTATCACTCAGAGGTTCCATGACCAATATTAGTGTGGCTGTAATTTATACCCCAAATGTATTAGTTGAAATACCTTAGAATATTTAATTTGATAAAAAGTATTAATATTCACTTTTCTTTGTGTGACGTAAACGACATCGACTATTACTTTCATGTTGGTGGTCTCAATATATTGGTACCCTTGTAAAACTTCCATTTTATTTAATAATTACATTGAATCATTCAACTTGTGTATTACACCATTTATAGAAGACCCATTCCCAAAATATGTCCTTGACCAAGGAATCTACAAGTACTCATTATCGATGGATTTACATAGGGGAAAATAGGTTCAAAATTTTTAGTGAAAATATTTATAGGTCTTAAGATGACATACCTTCATTTAGGAGTGAATTATTTATTGAAATATAAGATGTAGTTTAATTGACAAGTTCTAGGATCTCTATATGGTATCTCATTGACCTTGGTTAAACTGGGATGATAGCCCCATCAATGCCAATGGTCTTATTTGATTATACTAGACATTGACTACAATTTATGAACCTGAAGAGGCCCCTTATATAAGAATAATGGTTATATATTTCCATAGATATTGATCCCCCATTCCTGGGAATTCTATTTCATCACCCACTAGTCTCAGATCTACAAGGGGAATAGAAAATTATGTCTTGTACAATGTTTGTTGTGACCTTCTTTAAACTTCCATAATATATTATTTTATTTATTTCCCTTATAATATCATAGTCTTTTTCCACAATAGGTAGTTAATACCATGGGGACTATAGAAATAAGAATAGAATTTGAAAAAACTGACGTGATAAAATATGGTTACATCGATAGTTCTAAGGAAGAACGAAGAAATTATTTTTTTGTAAGATATTACCTTTTACTAAAACAAGGTAACTTGAAATTCTATTTTATGTAGAAAATTATCCTATGCACCTATTAGATATTTTCCTAAATTATTCATTATTTATATGGAAGTATTTTAAATTCATTCAAAATATCTTACATGGTGAAAAATATATTACATTGATAAGATAAATGTCTCTTATAAATTTTTAAATCTTACACCATGTATGGAAAAAACAAATTTCATAAAATAAAAAATAATTTACTTGCATGTTTCATCAAAAGAGAAATGAATTTTTCATTTCTCTATCTTTTATATAACATATAACTATTTAACTTTATGCATGATGGGGTTTACAGTTATGAAAGATACATATCGTTGTTACATTAATTCATAGACTTGGTTACCTTTATGCATTGGTAGGATACCGTTAAACAACTCCTTATTCCCCCTTATTTATCTTTACATATAAATCTGTTTTACTTTAAGCAAGGGAAATATACCCTTATGAAACACCGTCCTTCAACAATCGCCTTTAAGACTTTGGAAAAATACCTTCTTCAAGTCATTTATTACCTTTACTTACTGATCTTCCAACATATATAATTTTAAATTTCCTCCCAAATTCCTTCTTATAAAATTGGAATAACCTCTAACTTTCACAGAATATCCAACGAACAACTCCAAATAAAATATTATAGTTTAGTTGAATCTATAACAATTTTCCAAGGTTAGAAACAAGTCCATGAATTGATACATTTCAAGACCACATATATATTTAGCAAATATACTTATCAATAAATATATTATAACCATCATCAGGGTTCAATAATCTCCACCATGGGTATAATTGATAGTTTCCTATTAAAGAAACCAAGTATCCTTTTGAAATTATCACATTGAAGCCAATTTAACCTCCCTCTTCACTTTGAACCCTTATTTTTAATTAAATAAAAGGGGTTATTCAATGTGTTTATATTTCCCCTAGACATATGAATTACATAGGATAACCTCCAATGGTGAATGAAATTTCTCCCACTATTTCACCAGCATATTTTGAATTAAAAAAGTAATTTCAAACATACTCTTTAAAAATATTGGATACTCCTTTCTTACCTCTCCTATATATTATAGGTAACATAAAAAACTTGATGTCTTCTCACCATTTCATGTGGGAAAGGATTATAAGAATTCTCAACACCCCCTTTGACGATATCTTCTCTACATGAGGATGTTTTCTCGACATATTTCAAACAACCTTAATTATTTACCATGAATGAAATGTTGATTAAAAAACACCATTGAATAATTATATTACCCAATCTACTTTCATTTAGTGATTATTTTTATAAATAGATACATTGATTAAAATCACTACTATTCACTTGATATTTCAATAAATTCTCTAAGAATAATAATACAGATCTCGTTGTAGGAAACAAGTGTTTTTCTATGAAAAAAATATTATTTTCTTTTTACCTCTTGAATACTACGAAACACACAAAATATATTTCGGGTTTCCACTTTTAAATGAAAACCTATGTCTCCATCACTTCAAATAAAACTATTATAAAATTACATTAAAGTACTTATTTTTCATCAACATTCCACATGATGAAGTAGTTGATATGAGTTGAAAAAAATTGGAAACCAATTGTTTCAAGAGTAATTGAAGTTGAAAAAATTATATCATGAGATCCCAATACCTTTTAACTCTTCAAATGTTTCAAAACATGTAACAATACATTATAACATTTTATGTTCAACTCAAATCCCTCCTAAGACAATATTTGTTGAAATTATTTCTGAAATCAAATGATGGTTGGAAAAATTTAGATAAAACTTATAGGAAAATAACTTCCATTTAAATAGTTGTTAAATATATTATAAATATTATATGATATCATCCAATATACCACTTATTATAAACACACATATATAAATAAGAAATCTATATTGGCAGCTACTAATGTTTCCCAATCATAATCTTCTATTTTGAGGCTTGATTCAAATATAAAACCACATGCCCAATTTTAATAATAAAAACCAGTTCTTCATTCCATGTATATTTAGCATGGAGATTATATTCATGTATGAATCTTAAGGAATAAGGCCAACAGATTTATATAAATATAAAATATAATTTTGATATCAACTAAAATCATAAATTTTGGTGATATTTTATCTTGAACATAATTTTATTAAGATCCATCATATTATAAATTTAATGAACAATTATTCATGTTATTTTCAATAATAATCTCTCCATAGTTCAGATATTCTGCTAAATTCGGTGCCACTTAACATAGACCTAGACATAATAAAACATATAAGGAGAGGATTACCTAAATGTTCTTCATGTTTAATAATAGGGTCAGTTAAGATGAACTGACCAATCACTATCCACCATTAATATATCTTTTTTATGATTTTGGGAAAGTAATGAAATCACACATTCATATTCTTAATCATCTATTATAACTGTAAAAATAAAATTCATTCCAAAGGATCTCCTTTGTGTGTTACCACTTATACACTTATATTTATGTCTTCGAATAGATTCATCATACCTTAGCATTGGATTTTCTAAAATGGTGGAATTGATCACATATGGAAAAGAAGCTACATGGGTAAAATGAATAGAAATATTACCTCTGAATTTCTCCTCTAATACAAATTTTTCTTTTTCCTCTTAATGGTTTTTGAGTGACCACATGGGTAAATATATTCTTTGAAACCCCAAAATTCCATCATGGATTTTTTTGAAATGTCAATTTCATATTTTCATCCACCTTCTTCAAATCTAGAGCAACCTCTTGTATTTTCATCCAAATTTATCTTCTCTCGTCTATGAGTGTTTTAAAAATTTCATTAATTTTTGTTTGTGATACACCCTTTTTAGGCTTATTTTCATTCCCCAAAACATTTACAATCTTTTCTATCATGGTAGGACCATTCCAAGATAATGAAAATCCTTGTATTTTTGAGTGGTAGAATGTATCTATATAGATTATGTACCCTTACATTAATTTCTCTATTTGGAATACCTTTCCATATGATTGTGTTTAGAATAAATGAAACATTTACCTTATGAAATTTTCCTCATTTAGTTTCTCCTTGAATGATATGTTAGTATTATTAGCAATCTTATAATGTATTCAGGATTATTGGATTCAAATTATTTTCACATGATGTTCCATAATCCTCCACTATAAAATCACTTTGGTTACACCTTCATTTATGGAACCAACACATCCAAATTTTCATGTAACAACTATTTAATTCAAGGTTTTATATTTAGAAATTCCTTTATTATTGTGAATTTATTTATATATTTTTATTTTAGGGATCTTTAATTTCTTTAATCATGTATTAATCCTCTACTCATGGTCTCTTGTAATCACATTTATTCGTTCCATACAATTTATTATCTTCTTCAACTATAAGTTGACATCTCTCATAGACCATTTCAATTCATCATATTGTGTTTATAGTGATATAAAATTTTCCATTAGATAATTCTATATATACATTTTTATTTTGATCTATTAGGAATTCTTTCAAGTGTATCAATTTGTTCTTTGATCTTCATTCCCATTTTATAAATGGAATTCAAGGCCAATTCATCCCTTATCAATATTTTTTTAAGAAAAAATAGTATTCCATTGATTACTAGAATTCATTCATGATTCTCCATTGGTATTATTTTGCATTGAATTATCATTCCATATAATGGAATCATGATATTGTTTCCATTTATTTTCTAGAATATCATTTTCATTTTATCAATAAGACGGAGTTTGAAATTTTACATCTATTGTCAACATGATGATTAGAATTATAATCATCATGTATAGATTTTAACTCATTTTGATAACACAACATCTTTGATGATTTCATCTGATACTTATTTTTCATCCCTTTTTTAATAAGTCACTTCTCATTTTTCTATTATTCATTAAAAAAAATTTCTCCAACATATTCTAAATGTCTTCACAAAACATTAAATGAATCTCCATTTTGTGAAGGTGTTCCTCGAGATCCTCCTTTAATCCCTCCTGGACAGAACCACCAACTTCAATTTTTCTTTCAACTATCTCAAAGGTAAATTTTAGATAGACAACAAAATGTTTCCATCCTCAATAACGTCTTGAGAAACCCCAATAAAATAATCAATGATAAATAAGAAATATTAAATTGTACATATCCCTTTAATAGCCCTTGTTAAAAATGAATATGGGTCTTAATATGATATTATCCGGATAGGGGTGGTGTATCATGGAATGCACTATCAATGATAATTACAACTCCGATTTTTTATTGAATCAATCCTCTTTTTGGTTATTAGTCTCTCAACATTGAGGGTCACTTGTTATACACTTTAACTTGATACTATTTAGGTTGATAAGTCTATGTTGGTGTGAATGCATAAAATAATTATTGACATGAAAATTTACATCTTTCAATCTCATTGGAAAAAAAAGGAGTATGAGTCAGATTTTTCCATTAACCAAAATAACTATGAAGCTCCCTATTTTAGCACGATTGGGATAGGTTACAGATATTCCTTGGATCACTATAGTTCATGTTTAGGGATATCTCAATACATTAAAAGGGTTAATCCATCAAACGTTGATAATTTGGATCAATTCCAACTGAAAGTATCTCTTTATTTTTCCTCCTTTTTCACAATTATAATTGAAGGGTTCACTCACAGTTAATGACCTTTAAGGTCCCCTCATCAGCAATGTTAAATGCATCTTGAAACAAGGTAGATACTTTTTTTATGTATCTACATGTTTTATAATTAATATTTATAAAAACAATTTGATTCATCACATTATCAATTATTTAATTATTGTGTATAGAACAAATAATCACGTTTATATAGATATGAAAATAAAAAACATCAGCTAGAAATGTCTTCATCGGTTTCAATAACATCAGGATTTGATCTACACACCAGAATAGAAACTTTATCTTCTAATTTAGATGATCCACCACTAGATGATAAGTATTATACATCCTAGAATAGTTATGGAACTATATTATAGAGTAATATTATAAGAAATTTACTTTTCTTTATGCAAAACACCCCTATTTAACTTCACATTGTAATAGTATAACAAATCTTCTTGTTCTATAATTCAGCAATTTCAATGGAATTTTCACTCTCCTCATCTTCTACTATAAATATTTATGATTGAGTAGAGTGTATATTTCTTTAGAAAATATATATCTCATGTTTTGTAGATCTTATGATATTATATATTCACTATCACTTGTTATATAACATCAATTTAATGTGTTATAAATGAATCTGAAATTCACCTAGAGTATTGGGTTGTAACTGCATGGAATATTTTCTATGTCATAAAGATATAACTACCCAATAATATCTCTATCTACAATACATTTTTTTTTCATATTTATATATATGGAAAACTTAATGTTCACAACTATAATTTTAAGAGTTGTAAATGTCTCTTATTTTCTCTAAGATTGTTAGGATGAAAATCATCATATGGGAAGGATATGAATGATCAGGATAACTCCCCCTGAGATTATCAAAATTTGTACAACATAATTTCCATAAAACATTGAAAACATAATGTCCACCAAAGATGATTCTAGTCATTATCATGACCCTCTATTAAAAATGACAATAAAAATTCAATCCAATCATTTTAGAATACCATTAACCTCGCTAGTAACCTTACCCATGCCTCCAAATGATGTTGTAAATTTTCAAAATGAGAAATATGTACCTGAATTCATGTAAAATATCATCCACATAACAAAAATACACATACTCAATTATCTCATGTATCTCAATATCTTATTTGTTTAAGAATAATCATTTTACCAAAATAGGACAACACACAATTCTTCTTGTGTATCTAAATTATATTACACCCCAAAACACAATACATTTCCCTTCAAATTCCATCTATATATATGAAATTATCATACATAAAATCAAAATAACTTACATAGTCTAAATTATATTACATGTGTAAGATAAATACCTTTCCTAAATTTGAAATCTTTCTCTACATATGCATTAAAGAATTATATTATGGTGTAAAAGAATTTACTTATGTGATTTTTTGGGGGATAAATTTCATTGTTATTTCTATAATAGTTTAATAACATATACATTTCTAACATTAATAATTTTAGCTTCTTATCCAATTTATCATTACCCTTGGACCTAGATACCTTTATTCATGGTATGGATATCATTACCACACTACATATTCTCCTTACGTTACCTTTTTAGATAGACCTAGTTACCTTTACAAATTGGAAGGATACCCTTATGAAAGTCCAACCTTTAATACATACCATTATGCATTGGTATATCTTGTCTTAAGCAATTAAATCATTAGATTTACATAGGGATCATCGAACATATATAATTTCACAATTACCCCAAAATATTTTCATATTAAATATGATAAACTGCCAACCTTCATGGAACATCCCATGAATTACATGAACTATAATTTTATAGATTGAATGAATCTTTTAAATTTTCTACACTTTAAAGAATATAAGGCTTTGAGCATTTTCAATACACCATATTTGGTTGAAAGTTAAAATTATCAACAAATAAATAGTAAAAAACATTTAGTGTTCAACATGTTTATTTCAAACAATCATAAAAGCTATGACATGTCATGTTAACCGGTAATAAAAAGGGTAAGGATTCCCTTCAAAAGTATACATAGGAACCCATTTCATGGGTGTGATCAAACATTATAAGAACCTAACAACTACCTGGATGTTGATGAGATCAAATGTTCACAATGATATGGATTTAAACCATAGTATCACTAATTTCAAAGATTATATAGATAATATATATATTTATATATATTATCATATTAGTGGATTTCATCTAATATATAAAGATGTCCATGTCAATGGATAGCCTTTGATATATATATATATATGTTCACAATATATACATTCCATCAGTTAGATCCCCGACATATTGGTATCCAGTCTCATACTGGTATTTGGTACAGGAGACTGAATATAGAATAAATATATTAAAGAAACCAAATCATGTGATATTTCCACTATAAAGGGTGTAATGATCCCAACCTCCCATCCTCTAAATAAATGTTCATTCCACGATGGTGTTGGTAAGTATCAAGTGATCGTATGGATTTATAATGTTGGTCTATGATGACTCAAAATGTCACATTAGAGAAATGTTAGGGTTTCAATATGAAACACATGTGTAAGGGGTTCACAAACGTTTTCTATAATATCCTCATTCACTGATTGATTTTCAAGGCCACAATCTGACATCACAATGTATGTTTTTTCATTTTTCAAATATATATGAAAAATCTCTCCATGTATTAATACTTTTAGTCAGGGACCAAATATAATAATTATCCACTCATCCTTTTGGGACTCTTTGGATTCATACCATTTAAACCTTCTTATAGTAGACTTGAGCTACAGGTCCACTTGAACACTATTTTGATGTTCGCCATAGCATTTAAAAAAATTCAAAGCCTCTGACCAAGTGCAAAAACAATTATTTGAGATGTTCAAATTCATAGAATATTTATCCTAATCATAATTATCAAATTATACCCTCTTTAATGATAAAAATTTGAAATCCATAGGAGTCTTACATTCCATAACTACAGTGGTAGTTGGAAAATCCTTATTATAATGCTTCTTATCCTTGAAAAGTTAGGGTGACCCTTGACCTATTATTTCCCACCAAACATGATCATAATTTCAATATTAACTTTTCATGTTCTATTATAGAAAACTAAATGAGAAACTATTTTTTACCATAAAAAATAAGTAATGTTATCTCATAGAATAGGAGCTACCCACCCATCAACATTTCCAATACTGAGATAGAACTCAATCGCATCCATAAATCTTTAGACCCCAATGTTTCATCGATAGATTTATCTATAGGAATTTGGTGATCTAGACTATAAAACTCTTCTCATAATGTATAATATAAAACCATGTTGTTCACACTATAATAATCACATATCAAAAAATAAAATTATGATTTCTATCAATAATATTGTTGTTGTTTCTACCTCACGCCATGCAATTATACACTCCAACAGAAATCACTCACCCTCTAGACTACCTTTACAAAAAAATATCATAAACACTTATGTGTTATCATATACTCCAATAATTATTTCTTAATTCCAAAAGGAATCATGAAATCATCCAAAAACACACAAAAATCTATACCTAAAAATTATGCTAATTTCATGGTTGGGTCCTCAACCACCCATACTAGATTTCATACTCTCATAATGTGTTCCAATGAACCTATAATATAACATAACCTTGAATAACGTAATATTCCATAGAAATATCAATACTGACAAAGAAACTCTATTCCACTCTACAACTAAATTCCAAGTCTATTGCATCCCATTAAACCAAATAAAATTGAATCTATATAGCCACCTAAATATAAGTTCCATATTGACTATGCTCTAAAAATTATCACCAATTTTACAACCTTTTCAATAGGTGTTCCAAGAATCCACTACTAATTTAATACTCCCTGTAATTGAAACTCACTGATCATCAACTTATAGAGCTAAAACACCATCAATTATGGAATGTTGTGATTGAATATGAATATTATGCTTATACCTCAGTATCAATATGGATTATAAATTGTCTTTCATTCTCATCTCACTAATAACATGATACTCAAAGTCATCCAAATACAATCGATAATTAGGCCACACCCTCTAAGGGAAATTTTTTGACCCCCAACATATGGATTCCCATACAATTATCAATAAGAAAAAAAACCATACCACTTCCAATATCACAAGAATGTTTCTCCTTCTTAGTTATCCTCATCCCATCCCACCTAAAACATGTTAATGATTAAAATAAGATCAAACAAACCATGTTACTCTAATAAACCTAAAATAGCACCTCTCTTCAAAGAAGAAATCCTCTCATTTTTTTTAAAAAAACCCAGACCAACTTTAGCATAACTGTCTCATTGAACCATATTTTTATTAGCCTACACATGGCATATAATTGATCCAAAATCCAATATGTACCACACATAACTAGTTCAAAATTTTCCTGATACATCAATTATTTTTTTAAGATTCATGAAAACACCCACTCTCAACACACTAAGGGAATAATGATTCTTTATAAAATCCGTCTCACATATTCTACCCTACTATTAAACTCATTATCAACTAAAACCAGTGGGTGTTCACTTTCGTAGCACCATACCTCACAATCCAAATCACAATCAATCCTAGGATGATGTTTCTAAATAACTGGTAGTTCCCTTTTATATATTAATAACACATATCTTGAATCAATGGACTAATTGTTTCCATCATGTTAATAGAGTCTCACTCGTTTCAAATCCAGCCACATGATCACCCACCACTCAAATATCATAAAATAACCATGAGAAACTATCTATTACCTACCCATCCTAAACCTGAAGACATAGGATCTGGATCTACTATCTAAATAAGAACAAAATATATAATAAATTTCCCTTGCATCTAACTAATCATTCCCTCCAAACCTAACCACGATACTATAATTATACCCAACATTTCACATAATGATACCCAAACACATCTCACACTCCTTTCCTCAACCCTCAAGAAGCTTTCCAATATCATTGGTAAACTAATTACCATCTAGTACACACATATATTTGGAATACATGGACTGTATAAAACCCCATCAAAGAATTTAACGTTTGTAAAATCATATAATGGTTCACCACGCATCGTGTGCACATGGTAAAATAATTAAATAACAATTTATTGAAATAACATCATTATCAACTAGTTTAGTTATATAGAATTCCACCAAAAATATATATAGTAAAAGACAATATTGAATATTATTTATACTTTATATAACAAAAGGAATTTCTTTTTTTAGAAATTATAACATGGTATCAAATTATTGAAACAACCCAAATAGGGTCATTGTACATACTTGGCACGGAGGTATTATATATCCATCATCGGGGTCGATCCTATTTTACGATTATCATGAACTATCATCAGAAGAAAATATTATAATTAAGTTGATTAAAATTACTCTAAAAACATATAAAAGAAATATCTATATAAGTCAATGTTAACACTTTAGACAACATAATTCCTTGTCATCATGGAAATCAATCAAAAAAATTTATATCATTTTCAGATTAATTCTAGGTGTGAAATATAATGCATGTAAATTAAATACATTCTATTATGGGAATTCAAACAAACATAAAGGAAAATACCAGATATAGACATAATACTTGAATAAATATCTCAATTGTAACAATAAAAACAAAAAAATTAATAACATTGTTAAATTTTACTTCCTACGTGGTAAATGTTTATGAATCACTAATATAAGGTCCATTAGAAGGTATGACACATCACAATCCCCCTTCCACAAAATCCAATATAGTAAACAAGATGAAAATAATGCACTAAAACCTCTTTTTAACACCCTTATCCCAAGACTACTTATCTATTATATATCTAAAGTCATATTACACATCATGTATGCCTCCCTAAACAACAGAATATACTGACTAGTGGTGACATCCAAAAAATTACATATAGATGATATATCTATGGTTTAATTATTATAATTAATAAATGAATACGAAAAAACACCCACAATGAATAACCAATGAACATATGATAAATGACACATATTAAAGCTATAATAAATGAAGTTTTTTAATAAAACAATATATTATTACTGGCCATCCATTATGTTTTTTGTATATAAAAATAAAATATAATAATAAATTTTTCATAAAATAATATAATAGTGTTACCAAGCTCCATTATCCCACATTGGGCATCCACCATACCAGTACCTTTAATCTTGTGGACTAATTATGTTCCAATATGTCATAGCTTCCTAATATGGGCATGAGTAAAACTCCTTAGATTACCAAAAATGGTGTCCCTAATGTAACTAGTAAACATTTTTCATGCATCATTAGATATGAAAAAAATAATAAAAAATTCATATCCATTGAAAAAAGTAGCCACCATGGATCCTCAAGAACTAAGGTGAAATTGTAGGTAGATCATACATTCTTCGGTTAGAATTGAATATCTTTAAAAAATCACACAACCATTTGGGTGAATTATGTAATTTCTCAAAATCAATTTAGAACATCACATAGGGGGTCCAATTCATACCCCATAACATGTACTATAATATTATATATCATTTTCCATTGTTAGATTTATCTGATTATAATAAATACCCATATTAGTGTGATGTGTATCCTTAGAATAATTTATAAAAATATCATCATGGGGGACACCACCCCACTAGAAAATGAGTCATTAAAATATCACCAGGGGGATATAACCCCACTATGGAATAATATATGTAGTCTTTAAGAGTGTAATATCCCATTATAGAATCATATAAAATTATCGGTAATGTATCACTACATGGAATAAATTGTATAGTCATTTACGTGATAAAAACCACCCTAAAATCATATCACATTTGAGGAGAGTAACACCCCTACACTAAATTATATATATACATAATTGGGGGATAAATTCATACCCTAGAAAAATAAAACATTAGAAAAAATAGTTATTGTCCTAGAGATCATATATCACTTAATTTATATACTCTCATGTGGTTATATCCCACCAATGAATAATTACCGATCCCTTTTTACACGGGGGTTTCACCGTTCCCTAGAACATGAAAACTCATTCAATTGGGAAATTCTCTCTCAAGGAAACCACCTTTAACATATAATACGATATTTATACTCACCCAAACCTCACTAACATTCCTAGGATGACCTATCAAGAAAAAACAATCCTAATAACCATATACATACTAGTTTACTTTTGTACTATCCACCCTAAAATAACAGTCTCTATGTTTAACATGCAATTAGGGTACTTTTTTTAGACCCCTAAGTCACATCGTAGTTTAGAAAACCAAAAATATACCTTTTACTAATCCCAAATTATACCATCAGACCACATCAACCAGTGTTCTTAGCATCAATAATCCACTTTATGATCACATCATGGCCTAATTGGCCCAAATATTGATAAAAATCTTGCACCCCACTATTGAGATGGCATGAATTATATCTCTATTATCACATCAAGATAGATTGGTCTACTCGCACACAAACCATGCATAATCCTACATGGGTAATTCCCACATAAGGACTCACATACCAGTGAAATTGGAACACCTTCCCCAATATATAATCAACTACCACAATATAGATATGGTATTTAATGGCTCAATATTTCTATTCCATGGGGAAATAATTGCAGTCTATTTCATTTTCCCAAAATAGAGGGATCAAAGTGAACCAACCCTAAGGTCGAGAAAGCTCATATTTTTCATAAATAACACTTTGGGTTTCATGTATCTTATAGTACACATTTTTTTAAAAATATATTTTCCATTTGGAAAAAATCATCAACTGGGGTTAAAGGTTCTATAATTTCCCAAGACATATTAAATGAACTCATTGATTTTAGTAGAAAATAAAATTTTATTAAAATTTGATCTCACATAAGTGGTAAGACCAAATATAACATGATACATAACTAAATAATAATATTAAGGGAGATTTTTTGGGACAACCATCATTATATGGACTTATCTATCTCCTTAAGAATTATCAACCACTTCCAATGAATATTTTCGAAGACACATCTATGCATATATCCACATTGAGATCATAGATCAAAATAAGATACAAAAAATGATAAAAAAACAATTCAAATTAATCTAATAAGGCATAATAAAAAACAATCACCCAGTATCATAATAACACTAAATAAAATAGAAAAGATCTAACTCCATAAATAATCATTGGACATTATCTTAATAAAATTAAATTCCAATAGAAAAATCAATGTTCATTTATTTTCAATTTCCCCAAAAACTGAAAATAAATTTGTGAGAAACGTAGCTGATCCAAAATTTCAAAATAATACATGTGTTAATCTTATAAGGATGTATTTAATAAACTACATAAAGAAGCCCTATTAATTAAGATTATTTATAATATAATCCAATGAATTATTATAAAAACCCTATCAAAAGACATAAATATAAATTGCCATAAAATTAGAAAAAATGAGATAAATAGAGCAAAGGACCGATCTTAAATCATTATCGAATGTTCTTCAACCCACTCCTCTCTAAGGGATCCAAATGAGATAAATTAATGAGGATGTGAAAGATAAATAGGAACTAAAAGAAAATATACTCAACCAATATCATGAAGTGGAAACATTAAAAGGTTTCTTCCCATAAACAATGTGGGGAAGACAATAGGTTACTACATGACACTTATGGGACATTGTGTGGCCACCCTAAGAAGATGGTCTAAGGGGGATATCTACCTCGATCATGGCAAACCACTTATGGGTAATTATGTGGATTAAACTAGATAGTAGACTCATAACCTATACAACACTATCATGATATGAACCCACTTTTTGTCTGATGAATCCCCATAATCGATGCACTAGCCTCTGAGGCATAACCTACCTTATCAATGTGTTTCCTTCACACGACCCATAGTTAAACCTCCCCATGAAAAGCCTTCATGATTAAACCTTAGGGTTGTGGCATGATGAGATTATCTTTTAAAAAAATACAAGAATATGATTTTCTTAAACCTAATACATAATACCCACCTTCATGGAATGACTCCCCATTTTGTGACATGCCTTCCATGCATAATGTTTTTTTAAATCCAAAAAATCAAAAAAATATCCACACATTGAGACTCCAAATATTCATTGAATAGACCCTATTTTTATCAAATAATCAAGAAACAACTATAAATATAAAATATTGCATGATATATTTATGTTTAAAAATATTTAATTTCATTGATAATATCCTTTACATTAAAATTCATACTTAAATAAACCATGATATACAATAAAAATATTATTATTTAATGTGATTGTTATCGTCTTTTCATAAGATTGGAGGACACTAGTAGGAATATAAAAATTAAGAAATATTATTTTTTCCATATGTATAAAATAATTTCTTTAGTTTTTAATTATTTATAAATTTATGTAAATGTATTTAAGGTAAAAAATAGATGTTTTCTAAAAACAATTATGCACCAAATTAGTTTTTATCATTATAAATTATATTTAGATATTTTTATGGATATTATTAACAAAATGTATCAATAATATATTCAGTATGATTTTTTAATATTCATCTAATATATTTTTAATTACATGTAATGATGTAAAAATCAATTTTCTATTTAAATGAATTTTACTAAAAAACAGGTTTTTGTGTTTTAAGCCTTTATTTAAAAATAAATTTATTCCAATAGTACATATTAAATATTTCAAAAATAATATAATACATTGAATCAAAAAATTTAATATTTTTTAAAAATGTTCAAAAAAATCATCAAGAATAGATAAAATTGTAAAAAATATTTTCCTTACAAAGGGTTAAATTGGATTTTCAAATGGGTTAGACTAAATTATTATGATTAAAATTTCACAAAAAGAAATTATTTAATTTCAATAGGTTTATGAATTTAGTCATGATTCTTATTTTCTTTGATTTTTTGGAATTTTTCTACATGATTGAAGTAAGGATTTACTATAATTTAATCATTTGAGAAATTCCATGTGTGTCATATTTGTACGTTATAAAAGAATTAAAATTATCCAACCACCATCACATTTAATGAGATTAATATATCAACCAATTTCATCCCTAATAACTTTCAAATATCCCTCCCTACATCTTATTTATATTAGTTTGACCAAAATAAAATACATTCAAGGAATATGTTGTAACATAATTGAAGTTTTCTCAAAGAAGATGTATAACTCTTAAGCGAGTACTTTCAATTTTATTTTATATTATACTACATATAAATATATATTATGAATTATAAAATATTATAATCATAAATTTAATAATATGGAAATTTTATTTGGATGATGATGATAGAAATTTATGTCTAATTTATATTAAATGGAAAAGGGAATAATCACTCACACATATATGTGGAATACCCCCACAACATAGAGATATCGTTAATTTTTTACCACCATCATTCATTTTTGGTCTCCATGGTAGATTTAATGTTTATATATGATATATATGAAATAATAACTCCTCTAAATTTTTAATATATTATCTATCTTCATTCATTTCCATAAATTGGAACATGACAATGTTTCTCATGTGTATGTGTTGACTACCACCTCCACGTAGTGATTTAATTAGTTTTTCATCACTTTTTAAGTGAATAATTAAAAATGTGTATATTATGTATAAATATGATAATTATGTAATTATTAATTATCAATATTTGATGAAACTGTGACCAATGTGCAAGTGATGTAACCATCAAAGACAACCATTCATGGAAAAAAACATGTTTCTACCTGAATGGTCATTTTATTAAAGAAAATGTTAATAAAATGACAATAGAAAATTATAAAGGGATTTCAAATAGTATGTTTAGTATGAATATAGTTTTCAAATATAAGAATAATAAATCCATATTTATTATATTAGATATTTTAACATGTATTAAGAGATACAAAATATAATGACCCAAACTTTTATCAATGAAAATTTTCCCTTCTTATAGTAATTTCATATAGTATATATCACATAAAATCACTTAGAGGTCATAATAAAAATTTATAAATGGAAAATTAGTGAAATAAGAAGTTTTTTAAGAAGTAAAGGAACCATTATCAATGAAAAATTAACTTCATCATATAAATTGTAATATAACCCTTATGAATATTAAATTAGTTAAATGAATACACTACCACAAAAATCACATTTAACAGTGATTTTGTTTATCAATGCTAGAAAAATTCACTGATAAATCCCATCTTAATTAGTACTAAAATATGAACTGATAATAGAATCTATTTATCAATGATAAAAAAAATAAATGATAAAGGGCACCATTTATTAGAAATTGTTTTGTACAGATAAATGGTATCCTTTATCAACACTTTATTTTAGAATTGACTAACAAAACCTTTAATAGAGCCTTATTTTTTGCACTGATAAAATCTTACCTTTATCAGCATGTTTTCAGCACTGATAAAGGTCTATAATAAAATGAAAAATTAAATAAATAAAACCAAATTTCAAAATTAATAAAAATATGAAATATTTTATTAATTAAATAATTATTGAAAAAAACTAATAAATTTAATATAAAAATAAATAAATTATAAATAATAATAAATAGTAAATAGTAAATATAGAAATATAAAATGAATAGATATAATATATATTAAATTTTAATTAAAAATAAATTAAGGTCTTATTCATTTTTAATGTTGTATTATTTTTAAATTTAACATATATCAAACATAGTGTGTTGGATTTATTTCACGTATATATATATATATATATGTAAATGTATCTATATATAAATACACAAACAAATATATTTACACAATATATAGAAACATAAACACCTAATATTTATGTAAGTAATTAAAATTTTAATATATTTTAGAATTTCATTATAACATGATACATTTAATATATATTATGTTTTTAATCGGTCAATTTTTTTTCAATATAAAAATATCATTTCTAATGATTTTAATTTTAATTTTATTTTTTAACCCGATCATTTTCTATTATTTATATTTATATATTCATTTTTTATTTTTTAGTATTTCAAATATGTATTCATCCACTTCAATATATACATATATATACATCCATATTTTTTTAATAAATTATATTTAATTGACAAAAATTATCCATTGTTTGAATATTTTCAAACTATACACATTTTGAATTATTAAATTTCCCTTATTTTTAAAATGAATTTATTTAAGATTATATATCCATTAATATTGTTAAAATATATTTATAAATAAATATTTCAAAATAAATATTTCTAAATTTATATATCTATAAATTCATATTTACTATATAATGAATTGTTAAAATTAAGTATTAATTATATATCAATAATTATTTTATTTTAACAGATTATTTATATAATTATAAATACATAATTATATATATTTAAATAATTATAAAATCATATTACATTTATTTAAAAAATAATAAAATTATCTTAATGATATTTAATTTATTATAATTATAAAAATTTTATCAGTGCTCTTTTAGCACTGATAAAGATCTATATTTATCAGCTCTAAAAAGCGTTGTAAAATGATTTATTTGTCTGCGCTAAAATACTAGCACTGATAAAGCTCAAGATTTATTTGGGATAAAAAATCACTCAAAAATACCCATTTTATCAACACATATAAATTTTTCTCTAACGAAATGGATATTTATCAGTACTTTTTTGAAAGCGATGTTAAATGGTTCCTTGGTATTTTTTTAAAAACTGTGATTATGACTTAGTCACTCATCATTCTCATGATCACGTGGAACTCCTCTACTTCCAATGTGTCTCCTCTACGTCCCCTCATATTAATCATCACTAGAATCCAATGTATATTATTTTCTACTCTTCCTCTATCATTGATTAATTTTTTGGGTTCTGTGTTTTGAGTTTTGCTGTTGTTCTTAAACATGAAGAACCCTACATCTCTTCTCATCATTACTGAAATAAAAAAATCATGGTTCAATTTCTTCTTCTCCTTTCAAAGGTATTTCATTATCTAACTAATTTTTTCCTAGATACACATAATGATGGTTTACTCTACTCTCGACATTACAAGTAGACCTCTCATCCCCCCTCGATTTTCTCTTCATTTGAATAATATAGTGTTCCAAAATATAGGTAGATTATGAAATTTAAATCATCTTATATACTAGATTATAGATTCAAAAGGCTTAATTATTAGTGTTTTTTAGGATTATGGGATACCAAGTTGTGGCCCTTATTTTCGAGTGATGAACATATAGGGACCATGGTGAGTTTAAAAATTGTTCAAACGTGTTTTGTTGAATTTGGTTATTCATGTAAATCGTTAAACCCTGTAATGGTTTATTTAGATATATGATCTTGTTGAATAATTTTTTATTGAATTCCAAAAAAAATATTTAACTAATCACTCACATTCCAAAAATTATATTATTTATGCATGTTGTGATATTTTTTTAAATTAACTCAATATTATTATTAGACATTAAAAATGGGTTACAAATATTGATGGGGAATTTCATTGGTGAATAAATTATTCTCAACAAATTTTTTTAAAATTTCCAAGATTGGATATAGTTTGAAAATTATTGGGTAGACGAACGTAAAAATACACAACAACTTATAAAGAGTTTATTTCCCAAAAGTAAATGAGTTATCTGTGGTTGGATATTTGATCATGAAAACTATTAGATGTGATTTATTAATATATTTAGTAATCAAAATGGAGAGATAAATAATTTTTAGGTTAAAAAAATAATTTGAAAATCCATGTAACATGGTGAATAACCGTAGAGAGAACTATATTGGATTAAAATATACTTTTTATGGTTTGGATCTTTAAGTATAATAAGTAATGTAATTTGTTATCCATATCCAAAATGCTCCAAATAGAGTTATGATCCCCCTATTGTAATTAACCCTTTGTTTAATTCTATATCCAAACTTCTATTCTTCTTTGATCACTGTTTATAAGTAGGTTATGACGCTAGCACTCATTTGTTGATCAAAGTATGATACCCTAAAACACAAAAGTGGTATAAGAGACTTTTTATTCAAGGACACAGTGTATTAATCTACTAGTTTTTTGAATAAAAAATTCCATATTTTATTTTTTCAATATCATATATTATGATATGAAGGATTTCATTTTTCATCCATATCATATGGCTATTATAATCATATTGAATGACATATAGAAAATACTAGTATTTGAACAATGTTTTATCATAAAATTAATGATATCATAAAATATGAATATATCCATGGTTTTTGTGAAAATAGTGGATCAATTCACAAATAAAATATCACCTCAATTTTTAAATAATTTAAAAGAAATTTGATATCACTGATCATATTTGGTGAGGGAATTGATGGATTATGTTTAAAGTTTCATCATAGAATATAGTGGCAGGAATACCTCTCCAATATTATATTTTTCAACCGATAACATCATTATCTATCTTAATGAAGAACATTACTAGAGGTAATTATAGACATAATTCAAAACATGTGGTATAATTTCTAATTATGGGATGTATATATGGTTCCTATAATATTTTATTGGAACATATCATAATAATAAATTTAGGATTGCATTGAATAAATTTATTTCATTTATAAGAGTTAAAAAATTATAGATAAATACTGAGACTAAGTTGAAAAATCACATTTTAAGGGGATTTATATTATTGGAGGGATCTTATGGTGGATTAAAAAAATATCAAAAATTTGAAGGTGAGAAATACTTGATTAGACAGAAGTGATGTCCAATATAGGTGCGGTGAGATTCATTTCTTCAAGACCATTTATGACGCCTCGACCCTGGTAGCCCGGTGCCGGTGCTTCGGTTATGGTTTGAAATTTATTTCATACCAACGAAACAAATTAGTTGCACATCATAACACAGTAGGAGGAACTTTTTGGTTTAGATCCTGTAGAATCAGGGACAACAGCTTTTCTTCTTTATTTCTGAGCTAAGAACAAAAATCCAACACTTGGAAAGGCTCTATCAACCTGTAAAAATTTAACAAAAACGTAGGGTGAACATTGAAATACTCAGTATGTGGTTTTTGAAAATACATAAATACAGCCTTTGAAAACCACTTTGAAAATACTTTTCCATACTTAAAATGTTTTCTTAAAAGAAAAACTTCAAGACAAAACAAAAGTCGATGTAACACAGTTAAAGTACTTCATACTTATACACTAGAACACTTAACTGAAACCCACTTAATAGACAAGATAAGCATGCTAATAAAAAGGCATGGGTTATACTAAGTAAAGTGTCCATAAACAAGAATGGTGTGCATGATCAACAAGGTGTAAACATCATTAGAGTTACGCACAAGCGCATTATCTATACAGGAAAAAAAATGCATATCATGACATGATAATTGGAATGCAACATTTGTAATAAAATCCTGGAAAAAAAAAACTGGTCATACATCAAAATTGCCACATCATATGTCTTGTGGGTTTTTTTATCTGATACTCATAGGTAAAGGTTTTATAACCAAGGATATTCCTCTAGTAGGAGTATCACCTGGTTGGTCATAAGATGAGAAATGTATACTGAAGGACTCATGGTCTCTGTGTCAAGGCCTTGTGCCATGACCTAAGGGTAATAACCCAATCTGACTGTCTTGAGAACTATCGATGCATCGAGGAGCTTACTTTTACCGGTCTCCAACCCAGAGGGCTTACTTTAACCAGTCCCCAACCTGGAGGGTTTTCTTTTTACCGGACCCCATTACGGGTAGTCCCATACATTTCTCACATGTTGATAAGGTCAGATATTCAAGGTGTCCTATACCACTTTGAATATTTAATTTTCATTTCATATTACCCAAGGTGTCCCATACCACTTTGGGTAATACCATATTCATTTCTCATTACCCAAGGTGTCCCATACCACTTTGGGTAATTTAGTTCTTAGTTTATTATCTTGTTGATTCATATGCATGAATAATATGAATAAGGTAACAATTATATAATTGGTTTACAAATACATGATATGACATATAAAATTGAAAATATGGAATAAAATTAGGCATGGTTAAGCAAGCATACTATGTGCATAAAACAATTATTTAAGCACATAGAATGATGAATGTGTGAGATTTTCTCCCAAGGGGTATTAAATGATGAGTCTCTAAAATTCCAATACATGGAAATGAACTACTTGGCATTAACTTTTTTTCTTCACAATTCACTGTACTTTCAACAAATCTCCAACCACTAATAATCATTGCGGCATGCTTGGTATAAAAATAATAAACACTTGAAATCGTTATAATTCCAACACTTGGAAATAAACCACTTTAAATATAATACTTGTCATTAATTATTGTTCTTCATTGGTCATAGAATTTGCAGTTAAACTCTAATCACTAAGAATCTCTGTAGCGAGTTTGGTATAAAAATAATAGAGGATTTATACATGTTAACATGACCCTTAAATCCATATCATTTTAATACAAGTTTAAAACATGCATAAGAATATCCTTTAAAAAAACACAAATCAGTCCAAGGGCGACATTATTCAAGTTCATTGGTGTACCCGTAGACCCAAAAATATAAAATAGCATAGGCAAGCACTAAAATCCTACATGTATAAAAAATATTAATAACCATTTCTTGAAACTAGGGTTTCAGATATTAATCTTAAAAACACATACATACATAGGGATATATACACAAAGTATATATATAGGTTTTCTCATAAAATAAACATGGTTCACTTAAAATCTGAAAACCTCTAACTGCTTATCACTTATTCAGTTTAAAAAATCCGAACCTTATGGGGTCTAAATGTTTCATGAAACTATAAATACATAAATATATAAAAACATTGTTTTTAACTATAACATAATTGTACTTAAACCAAAGTCCAAGTTCGCATCACAAATATTTATCAAAGATAAGTATTCATTTCTTAAAAATCAAAACCAATTTCCATTATAATTCATAACCTTAGATAAATATATAGTTATATATATATATATATGTGGCTTACATAAAATCATACATGTTAGGAATTGATTTTAGAAATACCGATTCAAAAGTATAATTCTTAGTGAAAAAACATACTGAATAATCTTTGATACCCTAAAAATAATTGGGAATGAGTTATATATATATATATATTGAATATATATATATGTATATCTATTCAAAACCGTAAAAACACTATACACTTAAACATGAGTTTTAGGTTTTAAAAAGGATAACCCTTTTCTTAAATCACCATGGAAACACCCTTGAAAATTCTTCAAAACCGAAGGGTTTGTGTTGTATATATATATTATATTAATACACATATTGTATCACACCGGTTACAAAATAAAAACTCAAAATAAACAAAATTGTTACATCATATTAGGGAAACACCCTTCCAAAACCACACACCCTGTTTTTTTTGAAACAAAGGGTGATAGAATTATATATCATTTATATGTATATATATATATATATATTGCATGTAACCGATTACACATGGAAGTTTTATACTAGGTTTTCTTTTATATAGAAGAAACAGAAGTATCCCTCAATGTCAATCACCCTAGGAGTCTTATGCTTAAAATAAAAATGTTAGCATGGTATATATATATATATATACCATTAACTATAAGTTGTATATATATATACCCATGTTTAAATATAAAAAACCAAAGAGAATGGGTGGGTTTCTAAAAAAAGATACAAACATGTCACCCTTACAGTTTAAGGGAGAAGCTTCGCCGCGGAGGGAGGCTTGCTGGGTGGATGGAGGTGGTCCAGTGAGGAGTTCGGGTGCATGAGGTAGTCTGTGAGGAGAGGGCTTAAGTAGGGGTTTCGGTTCACCTAAAAGGGTTCGATTCTAGGAGTTAGGCCAAGACGACGGCGTCCTAGGATGGTGGGGTTTGCAAGGTCAACATAACAGTGGAGAAGGAGGCGTATCGGGCAAACCAGTTCTGGTTCATGGGACCCCGACGTGAGGTAGAAGACGACCGAAAACACGGAGAAAGAAAGAAAAAAAAACAACAGTTGGGATTTGACCTTGGCGTGATCGGACGGATGAAAAGAAAAGAGAATTTTAAAACATATCGATGGCCAGGATCGGTCTTGGCGAAATCTGACGGGGGAGGACCATGCGGGGTCGGGATTAACTGCAGGAGGCCTGCGTGATAAAAAAACAACGTTTAATACTTTTTAAAATTACTTCTCATTTTAAAAAAAACAACATTAAACCGGGACGTTATAATTTTAATTTGTATAAAATTTAATAAGTACTTTTAACCCATAAATTTCAAATCCGAGAATCCCAATTAGTTTATGTAAGAAAAAAACGATACTATTTGATATAATTTATTTTTTTCTAAAAGATAAATATTTTATACTAAACATTTATAACTACTAGGAACTTATAACCATTAAAATCCAATTTATAACATACTTCCCTTGATGATTTATAAAATTATTTTTAAAAGACTTGTAGTTTTTCTCTAATTCAAACACATTGCTTTAGAGATCCAATATGATATTTTTTTTCAATTATTACAGATACACCGTTCGACAAATTTTAAAATACTATGTTTTCCACCATATAAATAACATCATGATTTTGAAAAAAAAAATAGATACATTTTCTAGAATGATATTTTATTTTAATACATGAAGATATAATTCTAATATTTTGTACTTATTAAAATATTGAAATACCATTATATTATAAAAGCGTCAAAATTTTATAAAAAGATGTACTTTATCCATTGGAACCCAACGATCATATAACGGTCATATTCCCTTAGAGGTCCATTATAAAAACAAGGGGTAGGATGTTTTACATTTTCAAAACACCGGACCCTTGGTGGATGGCTCTCCTCATACCACTGGTGATGAAGGCGTGCGCGGTGGTTATAGCGGTTATATTTTTCACACTGATGGACCCTGAAGATGACGACTATCTGATTACCCGTGTTGTGATTCTCAGTAGTCTTGTTGTGGCTGTGTTAGGTCTTGTGCATAGTACTTTCAATTAGATGGGTCTTGTTGCAATGTAACTTTTAAATATATACCAGTTTACCGTATTCCTCATGTTTTATTTCGTTTCAAATTCTTTATCAGCACACAAAGAACAAAATAAAATAAAATAAAACAAGATACATCATTAAAAGCATAACATTGTTAACTTGGACCAGTTTATAAAACCTGGGGCTTCACATTATCCCCCTCTTAAAAGAATTGCGTCCTCGCAATTCGATCGGTGTACATACACTGACTTACTCACACAGCTTCTCTGACACCCTTGGTGATGACCCTCTACCTCCAGTGCCCATTGAAGAAGTTACTATTCAACTCTATCCCCAGGGAAGAACAAAGCTTGTGGGTCTCCTCTTCCTAAACACATTCTTGGCAAAGTGGATTGTGGTTAAAACCAAGCTCCCGTTTGATACAGGTAGTTTTCCAGAGATGGGCATGAGTAACATCAAGCTTCGCGATATCTGCTTGGATTTGGTTCCTAAAGATCTCTTGAACCACTTCATATCTGAAGGATTCGATGAAAAACCCAAAATCGCAGATCTCCCCAAGCATGCTGAAACACAGGATTTGGTACATAAGGACTGCGCAGAAGTCCAACTCCTTTGCAGCTTCTCCGAAGGCCGTGAAGGCCAACCATTTATTATTCATGGTGAAACAAAGGAAGATTCCCTCATAGTACTTCCATTTATTTTTATAATTCTCGAACAACGCACTGGCTATTTGGTTATACACAACTTCCGACCCTTGGAAGATTCAAAGGACATTCGAGCTTTTCGATATTTCATACAGGTTTTTGCACGTGAGTCGTAAGTTAACAAAAGGTTGGTAACTTGTTGAATAGGATTTTGCTACAATAGTCTCTATGATCTCTGTAGGGAGAGTCAAGAGTCTAGGCATGGTTCGCTATCCTTCCATCTGATAAGTTTAAGAACAAACTCTACTTAGTAAAACATTATTAATGTTTTTGTGTTGTCTTAATTTTATAGGTTTTCCTAAACCATTCCTCTGATACCAACTATGACGCCCCGAACCCGGTAGCCCGGTGCCGGTGCTTCGGTTATGGTGTGTAATTTATTTCCTACCAATGAAAAAAATTAGTTGCACATCATAACACAGCAGGAGGAACTTTTTGTTTTAAATCCTGGAGAATCAGGGACAACAGCTTTGCTTCTTTATTTCTGAGCTAAGAACAAAAATCTAACACTTGGAAAGGCTCTATCAACCTGTAAAAATTTAACAAAAACGTAGAGTGATCGTTGAAATACTCAGTAAGGGGTTTTTGGAAATACATAAGTACAGCCTTTGAAAACCACTTTGAAAATACTTTTCCATACTTAGAATGTTTTCTTAAAGGAAAAACTTCAAGACAAAACAAAAGTCGATGTAACAGAGTTAAAGTACCTCATACTTATACAATAGAACACTAAGCTGAAACCCACTTAATAGACAAGATAAGCATGCTAATAAAAATTCATGGGTTATACTAAGTAAAGTGTCCATAAACAAGAAAGTTGTGCATGATCGACAAGGTGTAAACATCATCAAAGTTACGCACAAGTACATTATCTATACAGAAAAAAAATGCATATCATGACATGATAATTGTAATGAAACATTTGTAATAAAATTCTGGAAAAGAAAACTGGTCATACATCAACATTGCCACATCATACGTCTTGTGGGTTTTTTATCTGATACTCATAGGTAAAGGTTCTATAACCAAGGATAGTCCTCTAGTCGGAGTAATCACCTAGTTGGTCATAAGATAAGAAATGTATGCTGAAGGACTCATGGTCTCTGTGTCAAGGCCTTGTTCCATGACCTAAGGGTAATAACCCAATCTGACTGTCTCGAGAACTATCGATGCATCGAGGAGCTTACTTTTACCAGTCTCCAACCCGGAGGGCTTACTTTAACTAGTCCCCAACCTGGAGGGTTTTCTTTTTACCGGACCCCATTCCGGGTAGTCTCATACATTTCTCACATGTTGATAAGGTCAGATATTCAAGGTGTCTGATACCAATTTGAATATTTAATTTTCATTTCATATTACCCAAGGTGTCCCATACCACTTTGGGTAATATCATCTTCATTTCTCATTACCCAAGGTGTCCCATACCACTTTGTGTAATTTAGTTCTTAGTTAATTATCATGATGAGTCGTATGCATGAATAAACTGAATAAGGTAAAAATTATTTAATTGGTTTACAAATACATGATATGACAGATAAAATTGAAAATATGGAATAAAAGAAGGCAGAGTTAAGCAAGCATACTATGTTAATAGTACAATTATTTAAGCACATATAATGATGAATGTGTGATATTTTCTCCCAAGGGGTATTAAATGACGAGTCTCTAAAATTCCAATACATGGAAATGAACTACTTGGCATTAATTATTGTTCTTCAAAAGTCACTGTACATGCAACAAATCTCCAACCACTAATAATCACTGCGGCATTCTTGGTATAAAAATAATAAACACTTGCAATATTTATAATTCCAACACTTGGAAATAAACCACTTTAAATATAATACTTGTCATTAATTATTGTTCTTCACTGGTCATAGAATTTGCAGTTAAACTCTGATCACTAAAAATCACTACAGCGAGTTTGGTATAAAAATAATAGAGGATTTCTACATGTTAACATGACCCTTAAATCTATATCCTTTTAATACAAGTTTAAAACAGGCATAAGCATATCCTTTAAAAAAACACAAATCAGTTCAAGGGCGACATTAGTCAAGTTCATTGGTGCACCCTTAGACCCAAAAATATAAAACAGCTTACGCAAGCACTAAAATCCTACTTGCATAAAAAAAAATTAATAACCATTTCTTGAAACTAGGGTTTCAGAAATTAATCTTAAAAAAACATACATACATAGGGATATATACACAAAGTATATATATAGGTTTTCTCATAAAATAAACATGGTTCACTTAAAATCTTAAAACCTCTAACTGCTTATCACTTATTCAATTTAAAAAATCAGAACCTTATGGGGGTCTAAATGTTTCATGAAACTATAAATACATAAATAGATAAAAACTATGTTTTTAACGATAACATAATTGTACTTAAACCAAAGTCCAAGTTCGCATAAAAAATATTTTTCAAAGATAATTATTCATTTCCTAAAAATCAAAACCGATTTCCATTCTAATGTATAACCTTAGATAAATATATATTTATATATATATGCGGCATACATAAAATCATACATGTTAGGAATTGATTTTAGAAATACCCTTTCAAAAGTATAATTCTTAGTGAAAAAAAATACTGACTAATATTTTATACCCTAAAAATAATTGGGTTTGAGTTGTATATATATATATATATTTGTATATATATATATCTCTATTCAAAACTGTAAAAACACTATACACTTAAACATGAGTTTTAGGTTTTAAAAAGGATAACCCTTTTCTTAAATCACCATGGCAACACCCTTGAAAATTCTTCAAAACCAAAGGGTTTGTGTTGTATATATGTATTATATTAATACACCTATTGTATCACACCGGTTACAAAATAAAAACTCAAAATAAACAAAAGCTTCACATCATATTAGGGAAACACCCTTTCAAAACCACACACCCTGTTTTTTTGAAACAAAGGGTGATACAATTATCTATCATTTATATGTGTATATATATATATATTTAATGTAACCGATTAAACATGGAAGGTTTATACTAGGTTTTCTTTTATATAGAAGAAATAGAAGTACCCCTCGAAGGCAAGCACCCTAGGATTCTTATTCTTAAAAGAAAAAGGTTAGAATGGTATTTATATATATATATATATACATTTAACTATAAGTTGTATATGTATATACCCATGTTTATATATAAAAAAACCGAGGATCATGGGTGGGTTTCTAAAAAAAAGACACAAACATGGCACCCTTACAGTTTATGGGAGAAGCTTCGCCATAGAGGGAGGCTTGCTGGGCGGCTGGAGGTGGTCCGATGAGGAGTTCGGGTGTAGGAGGTAGTCCGTGAAGAGAGGGCTTAAGTAGGGGTTTTGGTGCACCTAAAAGGGTTCGATTATAGGAGTTAGGCCGAGCCTACGGTGTCCTAGGATGGTGGGTGTGCAAGGTCAACATAACAGTGGAGAAGGAGGCGTATCGGGCAAACCAGTTCTGGTTCGCGGGACCCCGACGTGAGGTAGAAGGTGACCGAAAACGCGGAGAAAGAAAGAAAAAAAAGATGGTTGGGATTCGACCTTGGAGTGATCAGACGGACGAAAATAAAAGAGCATTTTAAAACATATAAACGACCGGGATCGGTCTTGGAGAAATCGGACGGGGGAGGACCATGCGGGGTCGGGATTTTTTGCAGGAGGCCTGCGTGATAAAAAAACAAGGTTTAATACTTTTTAAAATTACTTTGCATTTTTTTTTAAAAACAACATTAAACGGGGATGTTATAATTTTAATTTTTATAAAATTTAATAAGCACTTTTAACCCATAAATTTCAAATCCTAGAAGCCCAATTAGTTTATGTAAGAAAAAAAACGATACTATTTGATATAATTTATTTTTTTCTAAAAGAAAAATATTTTATACTAAACATTTATAACTACTAGGATCTTATAACCATTAAAATCCAATTTTAACATACTTAACTTGATGATTTATAAAATTATTTTTAAAAGACCTTTAGTTTTTCTCTAATTCAAAACACATTGCTTTAGAGATCCAATAAGATACATTTTTTTCAATTATTATAGATACCCCATTCGAAAAATTTTAAAATACTATGTTTTCCACCATATAAATATCATCATGATTTTGAAAAAAAAACAAAATAGATTCATTTTCAAGAATGATATTTTATTTCAATACTTGATGATATAATTCTAATATTTTGTACTTATTAAAATATCGAAATACCATTATATTATAAAAGCGTCAAAATTTTATAAAAAGATGAACTTTATCCATTGGAACCCAACAGTCATATAACGGTCATATTACCTTAGAGGTCCATTATAAAAACAAGGGGTAGGATGTTTTACATTTTCAAAACACCGGACCTTTGGCGGATGGCGCTCCTCATACCACGGGTGATGAGTGCGTGCGCGGTGGATCTAGCAGTTATATTTTTCACACTGATAGACCCTAAAGACGCTGACTATCTGATTATCCGTGTTGTGATTCTCAGTAGTCTTGATGTGGCCGTGTTAGGTCTTGTGCACGGTACATTCAATTAGATGGGTCTTATTGCATTGTATCTTTTAAATATATACCAGTTTACCGTATTCCTCATGTTTTATTTCATTTCAAATTCTTTATTAGCACACAAAGCACAAAATAAAACAAAATAAAACAAGTGATATCATTAAAAGCATAACATTATTCACTTGGACCAGTTTATAAAACCTGGGGCGTCACACCATTAGAGTGGTGGTATTCCAATTCCTCTTCAATTGAGGTGAGTTTTTTATTTATTCCATTAGTATAGTTTCCTAGGACACATTAATCCTTAGACTCTTGATTGCCTTACATATCTTAACTATGGATTGGAATCCCTCTTTCAAACTAGCCTACCTCTCAATATCATGAGATGATAGGTACTCAATAATTTGATGACAGATTAAATAATGACATTGAAGGTTAGTTTTACTATAGTATTGAAGTATTATAACTCTGTTCAATTCGGTAACAATTTTCAGGCAAGATAAATGTAATTGTAGACTTTTATTCATAGAATGTATTGTATTGTTGTTATTCTGAAACAAATAATTTTTTACTAATCAATCAGATAATGTCTTCTAAACATGATGGTATTCCCAATCCTGAGCAAAAATATACTATTAATGTTGAAACTACGTAATCATTATGTTATCAACAACATGTTGATGAAAAAATGAAAAATACCAAGAATGACACAACATCATGGTTTTGAATAAAATTAGCAAGAAATGAAGTCGGGGTCTAAAATTTGAGGATGTTTGGGATTAACACGTCCAATCTATTGACCCCAATAAGTTAATATTAATTAGTTATCTTGGGTTCAATTGAGGATGAATGTGATGATTGATATTGACTCATAGTGTCTTGTCTAACTTTTAATGAAGGAAATCCTTTGGAATGATATAACGGTTATCTTACAATATACTTTTTCCATTTTACAGAAATATTATACAATGAAATTTTGATTTAGTTTTCATTATTATTTTTAGAATTATTTATTTTAGAATATTGTGATAATAAATTTGTCTTAATGGCCACTCGAAAATCTTATAGAGGCTTTTGGACTCTTCAGTTGAAGTTACATCTTATGGGTGTTGAGGGGAAAATAATTCCCCACCCACCACTTAGTTTTTAATATATTATAAAGAAGTAAATGTATACTGCTTTCTACAATCATCACAATGAGAAATCATTTCAGGTGAATTTCGGTTGATAATATTTTAATAGAAATTATTTATCTTATCCAACATGATTCAAAATTTTAAATTTATGAAATGAAAGAAGAGTGCTGACAATAATGAACATGCATCAAAACCAACATGCCCCAATCACAATGTAAAGATGGGGTATGCTTCATTAGAGATCAAATTGGTATATATTTAAAATAAATAACAAATTTTTAATTATGTGATATGAAACAACATGTGTTCCGTTTTTTTATATTCATATTTATGTGTCGAAATCTGAATCCACTTCCATCCCACGTCATGTGCTATAGAAGGAGTCTTGTGTAAATAAAAGAGGTATATTATATATAAAAAATACAAAATAATTATGGGAATCATGCGTAAGTATGACATAATTTTAATTTATTATGAAATTTAAAAATAATATATAAAAATAAATATCTTAATATTTTTTATATGGTTTAGACACAATAATTAGCAATGATCGTACCAGAAGAAAAGTGACTTTTCGTAGCTTTGAAGTGGCCTGAACAATATGGTCGTGTTAGAAGATTAGGTTTTGGAGTCCCATTAAGATAGTGTTTTGAGAACATAAAAGCACATGAAGATACATATAATATATTGAGACAAATTTAAGCACAAATAGAATTAGTATAAGATATTATTTTTCAGTCTGTTTTGGAAGACCAGTGTATAAGAGACGATAAAAACCCAGCGGTTGAGGAATGATCCGCACATGAAAAAAGTGATCTCACTAGATTTGAGGCTATTCATTCCCCTAAAATCATATATTACCTAATGTAATCAATTTTATCATTACCATTTCTTTTAAATTTGAATCAAGCAACTTCCTATAACTTTAAACTACACAATTTCAGTAGGTTACCGTTGTATGTGATTTTTATCTATCAACACCCAAGTATTGTTGTGTTACGATGGGTATAGTGTATAATATCCCATTACACCAATTACACAATCAACCCCTCCCAAAATTTCACATGAGTGTGTGGATTGAGTTAGCTTATGAGACACCAATTGAGTTTCTTGTTCCACTCGATGGTCTGGATATTACAATGGTCGGAGCTGCTATTTGATCTTTCAAAGAATGGTCATCTAATCTTATAAAAATACATGATGTACATCATTAAAAAAATTATATGAAAAACACTTAATAGTTTGCGATAGAAGTTATAGTGTGAGGTATGATATTATAGTTGAATAAATCAGTGGAGAAATGAATGGTCGAATCAATAAAATATAGTGAATCAACAAGAAAACAAAATGATATTTTGAGAGTACTTTCTCCCTGCAAGTTTCGGAGGAATATTTATTATCATTACAACATCATGAAGAGACCAAATTTAAAGATAAAACTATTTCATACATTGAATATGAAGAATAAATAATTGGATAATCCTTCATATATGTAATTGGTCTCAAGACATGTTCTGAGTTTCTCAAGCATGAATGGTTGGACATCACAGTTGTAAATACATACATAAGTTACATTTTCATAATACGTCTGTCCAAATAGTGTTATAATTTTTTTTGTTAAATTTAATAATTATTCACATTTTTTATAAGAATTTATATTACAACTATATGAAAGGAAGTTCATGTGAAGCATGAGTTGGATTCATTAATCCATGTATCATTTCAACGCCAAAAATTACATTGGATAAGGAAGAAATAGAGCAAAAAAAGTTCCTTCTTCAAAGAATTTAATAAAAAATCATCAGACACCAGACTCTTTTTGATACATAAAATTCAAAGGTAAAACTATATGATCTAATAACATAAAATATTATTTTATTTTGTGAATTAAATAAATTTTTTATGAAACACTGGATGCTTATAGTAGTCAACATAGACACTCGAATATTTATTTTATCGATTCAATGCATGGAATTCCAACCAACCGACCACCCATGATATTTATTGTGAAGATTTAATACACTAAAATAAAAATTTTATAGATAAAAATTTAATTATATATTCGATCAATGTTTTAATGTGAATTTTGTTTTGATTTGGAGGTCCCGCAATACAGGCTAGATCATAGTATGAACTGAGTGTTTGAAAAGATAAATCTTGTGGATTACTAAAAATATAAACAAATTAAAGTATAACATAAATATTTAACTACCAAAATATATGAAAATAATTTACTTATTTTTGAAAATTTTTCTATATTATATGAAACTAGATAATTATATTGATTGTGGATATTATGTTTGCATGTTATTGAGAGAAATCATAAAGCATGAAAATACAAGTATCTCTCAACTGAAAATTTTCGAAGGTAATAACAATTTCATTAAATAAATTTTATAAACATTTGTTTGTCTTTATTTTTTCACAATACAATCATGATTTTGGAAAATTAATTTACATCAATGTATAAATCAGTATTTTAGAGAAGATTGGGAAGCATAATTTTTGTCAGAATGTATGCTGACAACAAATTTTGGTCACTACCTGCTAGGATTGTGATCTAGTATGAGTTATGACCTTTTAAAAATAATTTTAGTGTCAAGGATTAGTGTTATAATAATTATATAATATATTTTATCTCATTATAAAGTAGAATATATAGCTACCCAAGCCGTATAAACATAACATTACATGATTTTAAGCATAATAAAAATTGTATTACAAGACAGGGATCGGGAAGTCTAGTGTCTTGGAAGACTATGTTCATAAAACCTAAAACATGGGAATAAAAAACACTTCATTATTTAATCTTTATAGATATATCCTAACTTCCTTTGTGCCCTAACATCTGAATAGGGTACCCGAGGGATTATATGAATGCAGGGATGAGCTAAAAGCCCACTGGGGGAATAAACATAAGAACAAGGCTTTAACAAATGGGTTAGAGATCATGACATAATGATATAAAATGGGATTTAAAATCATAACATATCAACATGGTATAATGTAAAAATTCAATCATATAAATACGGCAGCAGCATAAATCATTTATTTAGCATGACTCAAGGCTCGTTGAACATATAGGATCACAAGTCAACGTTAACCTCCAAGACCATTACACATGGTATCACAAGCTAAGGATAGCCGCCTATGTCGTTGCACATAAAGTCTCATGAGAATAAATTTTCCCCAATATAATAGAGTGGTATCTGGGTTCACTCATCTTAACATGATCAAGAATATGCTTTCTAGAAAAAAAATCATACATAATCAACCATACATAAACATAAGGGTCACCTAGAAAAAATAATTGTGTATCATAATCATGACATACGGAAAAAAATTAACGTATCATAAAATTGTCCACGAAGGAATTGAATCAGAGAATTCATGGAATATTATTGGTCAAAATAGTAACAAATCATTATAAGTGATTTAAAATTGAAGTAATATCATACAGAAAGAGTTTTTGGTAAACTTTAGAATTTAAACATTTTTATGTGGTTAAAGGAAAATATCGAAGGTCATTTAAAACATTAAAGGGAATGATAATTTATTTAAAACCCAGAGTGATGAAATAAGGATATAATAGTAAAATATTTCATTTCTTAAATATAATGGTGGCATAAAAATAGATTATATTGTCTACATGATGATGGGTAAGAATACATAATGTTCCCATAAAACAAGTTTTTATATTGATATGTATTGAGGAGGAAATCATTTAAAAACATGTATATCCCCAAAATAAAATGATGGGTGGATATTAAAACATGATTTGGGAGCAATAAAATAGTATTTATACATTTTATATAAAAAGACAATACAACTTCATTTGGGTAAAAATAAATATAGAGCAACCCGAAGGAATATAGCAGGTTCAGGTAGAGTCCCTTACAGAATATCGGCATGGTATCAGGTGTACTTAAGAGGTATTAATGAGAAATAAAGGTGTTTTTTTCCTTTTATAAATCATTATGTATGTATGGTGGTGATAAATCTTACCACATAATAATGAGTTACACATAAAATGGAATAACATAGAGGACATTATTGAACAAGAGAGGGATAGAGAGGATCCCCTAAATTGAATCTGATGGTGTTGTTCGCTCGATCTTGTTGACCTGATTAATAAAATTAGGATCCTTAATTAATAAATAAATAACCTAAAATACATGTTATTTATGTATTCTAAGCTTATTGTGATCATCCATTTCCTTTTTTATGAATTAAGAGGTTCAATTTCATTCATTGGGAGTGTTTCCTTCCTTGGTTTTACTAATAAGTTCACTTATATTCATGTACAGACATACATATAGGATGAAACTAGTCGTGTAGAATTTATTTTATATTAAACTAGTGAACATACATTAGATAAAATGGTTATAAAATTCATTTTGTTATTTTTAGTGAAGGTGAATCATTATATAAAATATTAATGATAAACTCTTGGATTAATTTGGCGATTTTACTCACAAATAAACTTGTGTCGTATTATTATTTTACATCATGTGTTAAAAATGATTACAGAACATCACCTAAGATAAAATAAATATATAACGATCTGGTTAAACTTTAAAAATGTTTTTGTGACCAGAAATGAAGATGGTAATAGAAATTGATAACCTGTTATCCTTGGATGTGATAAATTAACACATCTCAGTTGGTGTTTTTATTTCTTTCTTATAAAATGAGGGTAATGAAAATATGATAACAAAATATCCCTTTAGTATAACAAAATTATATTACATGTATTTAACTAGAGTTTTCATGTCATTTGGATAGGTATAGGTTAGGAAAGAAAAGAGAATAAATGAACATGAAAATAAAATGAAAGAAAAGAAAATAGGAATTTACCTCTTGATTTATTCATCCATAAGATCCTTCATAGGGGAAAGTATTTGGCCTTTTGAGGAGAGAAAGGGATGATGTATGTGGAGGAGGATCTTGGGGAGATATTTGGACAGAATTTAGGGAAGTTTCAATGCTTTAAAGGAGTTAAGAGAAGAGGGGATTGTGGGTGATTTTTATACTGGAAGGGAGGAGGGATTTTATAATATTTTAACCATTATTTAACTATTTTTACATAAGACAAGAAATAGTGATGATTACATGAAAAAATATAATAATAATTGCATGTTAATTCAAACTTATGTTTCTTACATCATGCATTAATCTAGGAACATACAATTTATTTTAAAATGTATATATAGGGTAAATTACAGTATTTCATTATTCATCAAAAATTCAAGAATTTTATAGAATTCCCAAAAAATGAACACAACCATTTTTGACGTGTAAAATCCAAAAATAAAATCCACTTTTCAAAATTACTTTTATATGAATGATTAATTTAAATTTTATTAAAATCATAATTTACTTGAAAATACATATTTTAAAACTATGAATGATTTTATTATGATTTCAAAAATTACAAAATGTCTTATAAAATTATTTGAAAACCATAAGACATAAAATTTTTAATTTATAAACACCTTTTAGAATAATAAATTTAATATTAAATTAATTAATCAATTGTAATTAATTATTTATGACTTACAAAAGTACTAATTCTTTTACTATAGTCATATTATCACTAATACAATGCCTAAATTTTATTTATACATTCATGGGTGAGGCTAGTATTCTTTTGGAAGATTTACTATTCATAAAGGTAACTTTACTATTCATAAGGTTTAGTTACTATTCACCCAAAATTATGTTTGTCTTATCAGAATCCAATAATCTTACTGATAGAAACCATGTATGTCAAATTTTTGAAATTCAAATCATAGAAGTGACAATATTATGATTAAAGGTCACATAGTACTTATTAGTTCATTTTGTTTTGATTTCATTTGATTATATTACATAAATATAAGAATGGAATTTTCACTGATAAAACATTGGTTCATAATAGAGTAATAATGGAGGAAATAAATTTGTTTAGAAGCGCTGACCTACAAAAAATAAAATTTCTGGAAAATCGCAGAGGAGGTGAGGTGAAGGTGGAGGTTCAGACGAAGGCGGAGGTAGACTCCTAGTTAGAGATTTTTGTTGACGAGGAGGCGTAGGCAATGACTAAGGATGTGACCAAGGCGGAGGAGGATAAAAAGTTTTTCCTTTAAAATAATAAAATTATCATACCATGATTGTGTTTTATCAAATTGTTTAAAACATCACACAACACTTGTCAGATAAGATAAGAGTCATTGTGTGTCTTTCAAGTTTAAAATGACTTTTTAATAATAAAAACAAACATAATGTAATAAAAACAAATAAAACTAAGTCAGATCATTTCATAACATTATAAAAATGATATATACATCATTTTTTATTTATAGGGATCATCCGAACTACAATCTGATGTACAATGTGAACTATATGACTCCAAGTGTCTATAATTAGTTTAAAATTCAAATTTAAAAAAATTATTACTCACATAAAACAGAGAATATGAACTCAGATTTTATTAATAATTTGTTACAATGATTCATAATTCATTTTTTATGTGTATGAATCAGCCTCATGTCAAACTGACACACGATACCACCTATATATCTCAATGTGCATGTTTCCAGTTCAAAATGACATTTTATTAAAAAAATATGTGGCATAATCAAAACTGATTAAACACATTTTGTTTGTTTTGGTACATTAGTAAAATAATACATATATCATTTATGACTTATAGGGATCAACTGAACCTCAATCTAATGAACTATGTGATGGTTATGACTCCATGTTCATATTTTTATTCAAAATTGACATTAATTTTAATCACAAAAACAACTGACATACTCAAAATAGAGAGAATGGATTCTTATTTTGTGGGTAATTTTGGAAAATGATCCAAACGTCAGTTGTGATGTGTAGGGATCATCTATAGCTCAATTTGATACACGGTGTGACCGGTATGACTCTAAGTATCTGTTATCAGATTGAAATTGACATTTTGATACAAAAAAGTGTCACTCACTAGAAACTAAGAAAACAAGTTCAGATTGTTTTTTTAATTTGGTAAAATTATTCATAATTAAATTTTTACATATATAAATTAGTCTCATATCTAACCCACACAACATGCCACCTATATGGATCAATGTGTGTTTTCGTTATAAATTGAAATTTTAGTAAAAACACACATGGTGCACTCAATACCAAGGAAAACAATTGTTATTATTCTTATACATTAGGAAAATTATCCATGAGTAATTTTAGATGAGTATCTTTTATTCACACCTCAATTTGATACATGGTGTGAATTGTATGAATCTAAGGGCATATTTTTATATAATAATCACATTAATTTTTTGGAAAGTAACCACTCACATACTAAAAAATAAGAATAAAAATTCAAATTATTTTGGTACTTTACGAAAATGCTCCATACATGACTTTTTCCATGTAGGGATTAGCTGCATCCCAATCTGATACACTATGTGACCAGTATGAATCCATGTTTGTCTTTTTAATCCAAACTAACATTAATTTTAATCAATAAAACAAATGATATACTAAAATAGTGCAAACACATCCGAATTGTTTTGGTACTTCAAGAAAATGATCCATAAGTCATTTTATGACATGTAGAAATTAGTCACACCTCAGTTAAACTCATAGTGTGGAAGGTATGACTCCACATGTTCCTTTTTTATAAGAAAATATACATCAATTTTAGACAAATAATGACTAACATACTCTATAACAGTGTTTTCTTTTTCTTGTTTTTGTTTTAGAAATTTTAATTTGTTTAAATTATGTATTTGTATCTTATTTTTGTAACTTATGTTGCTATTTCTGCTGATGTAGTGTTTTGTAACATCACACTGCACCTATTTCTGGTGATGGGGTGTGCTGTAGCATCACACTTCATTTTTCAAAATTATCAGTGAAAATAAATTCACTACTAAATTTATGATTTATTAGCGGTTTTAGAGGCTCTTATAAATATACCATTTATCAGCACATATAAAACCACTGATAAAGGTTACATTTATCATCACTAAGTAAAAGAACTGATAAATGGGTTTCTTAATCAGTTCTCTTATTTGTGCTTATAAATGTACCCTTTTTCAATGCCTTTTTAGTGCTGATAAAATCCATGGACCCTAAGCCGTGCTAAGGTAGTCAGTGCTTTTCTAGCACTGATAAAAGAAAACTATAGCCCTGTTAAAGTTATTTTTTTGTAAGAGTGATTGTAACCCCACCCCTGAAAGTATAAATAAAATTTAATTATCTTATAAATGAATTTATAGTATAATTATATCATAGACTAAGTAATTATATGTTTTAAAAATTATTAATAAATTGTTTGAATTTTTGTAAGTCATAAATAGTTAATTACAATGTTATGATTTATTTAATAATTTAAAAGAAAATGTATTTTAAAAAAAATTCTATAAATTAATAATTTTTGTCTTATTATTTTAAGATAATTTTAAGATACTAGAAGTGATTTTTCAAAGGGTTGCAAAATTAGTTATAATTTTAAAATCTGTATTTTCCATGTAAATGATGATTTTAATATAATAATTCATTTAATCATATATATATAATTATTTCCATAATATTGAGTTTATTTTTTAATTATCTACATAAAAAATGGATAGGGTGAATTTTTAGATTTTTCTGAAATACAAGAATTTTTTATAAACAGTAAAATACAATAATTTTTAATAAATGCTAAATACATGAATTTTTAGTCATCATTGTTGCAAGGAATATGTAAGAACCATAATATCTAACCATAATTCATTATTTTATTATATATAGAGATAATTATCAAGAAATTCATATTATTGATCCAAAATAATAAACTAATGAATATAATAATGAGAAAACACCTCTCTCCTCAATCATAAATACCACCCTCACATCCTCTACTCCTCGCACCTATCAAGCTTCGAGACTTGTATTCATTCTTCCCAAACCTCTCCCCAATCCCATATCCCAAGTCTAATATCTCATGGTCTTATCAAAATATCAAAAAATGTTCCCTAATGAGGTTCCCAAGGAGGAAAATTCTAAGAGGCAAAATACTCTTCTTCTTTATTTTATTTCCTTTTAAATTTCCTTGGTTTTCTTCTCTTATCCTCAACATAAATTTTCCAAATGGAATGATAACTATATTATGGTTGATATAATTCAATTATATCATGTTAATGTAATATTTTTCATTAAACTCTTCCCTCTCTCTATCTCTTATTCAAAAAATGAAATGGTCACATGTTATGTTCCAATTTAACGATATCATGGTGATATACATTAATTTTCATTCAAAGAATTCAATGATGTTAATAAAACCATTATAATTATTGAAATAGATTATAAATTTAATGTTACAAACCTATTTACATTCTAGAAATATCATATACACATAATACTGAATGATAAAACAAAATGAGTTCATTTTGATCGAAAAACCACCAAACTTAACAAAAAACAATAATCATTACCTTGTATCTAATGATTCAACCTCATACCATATAACCAAATCTATTATAAGATAATATTATCTTACATAATATAATAATTAACATATACTAACAATTTTGGAAATTTATAGGCATTTTACATGAACTTTCATTCATGTATACAAGTGAACCGATCATGAAAATCATGAAAATGAATGTACTTGAACGATGAAATTGAACTCTATAGCTCATCATAAAGCCCATAAATGATATAAATAAAACCATAATGAATTAAACAAATTTATAAAATGTTATTGATTTGTTAATTAATGAATATAATGTGATTATATTTAATATTAATGTAAATGAAGCATTCAGACTCATGGTAATGGGAATCTCGAACCCGAGTCTATTTCATTTGGTTTTCCATATTACAAAAAAAATTTAGTATTGATATTATATAAATGTAATTTCTTCATAATTATATTAACTTTTTTGAGATATAAATGTTTTCTACTTGAGTTTATGATAAATGAAATGTTTTCCAAAATAAATCTTCTTTCAAAACAAAATAGTCCTTCTACTTCATAATATTGTTTCTTCTTCACTCAAGGTTGAGGATTCAAGTAAGTTATTCCCTCTTTCATTTATAAACCCAATGAGTATGAATTTACAATTATTAAATAAAAACTATTCCTTCCCATGGGTTTTTTTGTTCAATATTGATATTTGTTCTATGTGGCATGCCTGATAATGTAGATATAATGACATGATGGGTGTGCTAGAATTATATAGTGCAATGTAAATGTTATGATGTGATGGGTATGCCAAGAATTATATAGATCTCCAATAAATTGGATAATGTAATTTTTATAATTAGATAAGTTAAATATGTGTGAATTTTTTTTTGTTTTATTCACAACTTTGTGTGGTAGTTGACCACTAAAACATGATGTTTCAATTTTATGCATTTCCACATTCCATGCCTTTTCATAAAGCTTACTGTAATGATTATGATCTTGTGACTATGTTATGATGATAATGATTATTCCCACCCCATGATATATTTTCTCATGTTCTTATCTATCTTCTTATTGGGATTTTATCTCACCCCTTTTCGATGAATTTCCCCCGGTGATTATTTGTACAAAGTAGAATTCCAGGTCAAATAAGAATCTATAGAAGATAGAATTAAATAAATGTTGATGTTTAATTTTTTAAAGATATGTATAGTTCATGTTTTTCCACAATACTAAAACTTTTGGTCCTATTCATGTAATGATTTCATGTTATTTATCATTGAAATGATGTAATAGTATTATAAGAAAAATCAGGGTCATTGTAGTTGGTATTAGAGAACGGTTTAGTTAATTTGGGAATTAGGATTAGATAACCATAGTTAAGACCCATTTAATGAGAAAATGTATATGTAAGCACCCAAGAAGCTGTTTTTTTAAATTCCATACCTAGTAATCCCATTAGATATTCATTTATAGTTAAATTTTTAAACAGTTGATCTAGAGTTATAAAAGGCGATGAATGTTGTTAAGGAAGGGAAAATGAAAGAGTTCCATATCAATGATGATGGTGTGATTAAGTTTAAAATTTAGACTTTTGTTCCCTAATCACATGGGATAAAGAAGAATATACTGGAAAATGCATATTTATGAACCTTATCTATCCATATCTGTAGTATCAAGATGTATTGTGATCTCTAAGAACACTTCTAGTTGGATAACAAGAAGATTTATATTAAAGAGTGTATCACAAGGTTCTTGACCTATCATAAAGTTAAAGTATAGTGTAAAAAGACCAAAGGTATGATGAAATAATTTCCTATACCCCATATGGAAATGGAAGAATGTCACTATGGACATTATCATAGGTTTCCCGAAGACATCCAAATGAAATAATGTGGGGTGGGTTGTTGTGGACCAACTCACTGAGGTTGTGCACTTTATCATCATTTGGGAATATCACACTATTGAAAAACATGCTAAGATATATGTGAAGGAAGTGGTGAGAATGTATGGAGTTATACTCTCAATTGTCTCTAATTTCGATCCCAGGTTCATATCTAAATTTTGGAGGAGTATTCAAGATGCTTTTAGTACTGAATTAAATTTCATCACTGCCTACGACCCCCAAACTAATGGCTAATTTGAAAAGACTATTTTGTCTCATGAAGATAAGATAAGAGCATACTATTTAAAATTAAAATGTGTATAATATCATCATATCCCAATGGTTTAGTTCTCATAGAACAACATCTTCCACTCCAGTATTCATATGGCTCCATATGAAGCACTATATGGAAAGTTATGTAAAAGTCAAACATGTTGGGTGAAGTTGGTGAAAGAAAGATACTTGGACCTGATCATGTGAAATAGATGATAGAGAATATTCAATCCATCCAAAGACATATCAAATCTACTCAGAGTCAGCAAAAAATCTATACTAATAATCATTAAAGGGACTTGGAGTTCAATGTTGGAGATAATGTCTTCCTTCAAATATCACCAAAGAAGAGAGTTATGTTGTTTGGAACGAAATGGATGAAAATCCAAAGGTACAATGTCCGATTTGAGATCCTTGATTGCATATGATTCATGGATTATATACTTGCACTTCCACCTAATAAGTCTCATGTTCATAATCTGTTCTATGTACCACTTCTGAGGATGTACATACTAGATTCCACTCCCATACTAGACACATAGGTTTTACAACTAGAAGATGATCTCTCTTATGAGGATCATCCAGTATAGATTCTGGACCGACGAGATAATGTTCTAGAGAACTGAATAACCAACCTTGTCAAGGTTTATTGGAGGAACCATAAGTATGAAGAAGAATCTTGGGAACCATAGGAGGTGGTGATGTAGGGGTACCCTAACCTATTTTTGTAAAATGAAATTTCGAATGTGAAATTTCAAAAGGGGGGAAGAATATAATGACCCAAACTTTTTTCCATAGAATTTTTCCCTTCTTAGAGTAATTTCATATTGAATAAATCACATAAAATAAATTATAGTAAATAATAAAAGCATTATAAATGAAGAATCTGTGAAATATGAATTATTTTGTGAAGATAACGAACCAATACTGACGAAATAGTAACTGACCATAATAATAGAAATATGACCCTTATGAATAGTAAATAGACCAAATGACTAGTAACCCCACAAATGAATATATAAATATAATTTAATCATCTTATGAATTAAATTATGGTATAATTATATCATAGAATAGAAATTAAATATTTTAAAAATTATTAATTATTTGTTGGATATTTTATAAGTCAAAAATATTTAATTATAATTTTATAATTAATTTAAAATTTTAGAGAAAAATTTATTTTCAAAAAATACATCCCTAAATTAATAATTTTATTTCTTAGGAATTTTATCTAATTTAATGAGACTTTAGGTTATTTTTCAATGTTTTACAAAATCAGTTATATTTTTAAAATTTTTGATTTTCTATGTAAATGATGATTTCAATGAAAAATTTAATTAATTATATTTTGAAAATTATTTTCATAAAATATAGTTAATATTTTAATTATAAATGTTTAAAATGTTTTGGGTTAATATTTTTTTCTGAAATACTAAAATTTTTGTGAATCGTAAAATACGATAATTTTCGATAAATGATAAATACATGAATTTTTGAGTCATTGTTGATGTCAATATGATGTAATCCCCTTAATATCGAACCATAGTTGATTAATTTAATATATTTATATATAATTATCAAATTATTCCTATCCTTGATCTTATATAATAAACTAATAAACATAATAATCAAGAAACACGCCTCTCCTCCACTTTAAATACCACCCCTCACACCCTCTACTCCTCACACCTCTCAAGCATTGAGCCTTGTCCAAATTATACCCAAAAATATCCCCAATTACATCTACCATTTTCAGTAGATCTTGGTCTCATCAAAAGGCCAAAACCTTCTCCCTATAGAGTGTCTCAAGGAAGATAAATCCTTGAGGTAAAATACTCTACTTCTATCATTTTTTCCATTAAAATTTATTTTATTTTCTTCTATTCTCCTAAACATATATTATATAATTGGAATTACAGATCTAGTATGATTTATATAATATAAATATTTATTTTTAATGGAAGATCCATCATTAAACTCCTTTTCTCTCTTATTCTAAAAATTAAATTATTGCATGTGATGTGTCAATTTACCGACATTGTGGGCGATGAATTTTAATTTTACATTAATTAATTTAAGTATGTAAATAAAACCATTATAATGGTTTTAATATATTATAATGTTTAGGATAAAACCCTCTTTATTATCTATAAATAACTTATACACATTATACTAACTGATAAAAATTGTGTTCATTGTGATAAAAAACTACCAAAATTAACATAAAATGATCACCAATAACATGTAACAAATTATTCATACTCATAACATATAAAAAATTTATTTATAATATCATATTAACTTATGGAATATCATTACATACATATAATAACAGTTATGTATATTTTTCCTCAAATTACTAAAACATTAATTCATGTATACAAGTGAAAATATCATGAAAACCATCAAAATGAATACTCACAATTGATGAAATTAAACTCTATAACTAATCCTAAAGGACATAAATTAACACAATATACCATAATGAATAAAATTAATGTATTAAAGGTTCGTTATTTGTTAATTATTTAATCTAATGTTATTATACATGATATTAAAGTGAAGGAAACATTCAGACTCAAGGTAAGGGGAATTCTCAAACCCAACACTCTTTCAATGTTCTTTCCCTCATTCACCCCATTTTAAATATGGATATTCCATAAATATCAGGTATTCATTGTTTTCTTACATTTTTTGGACATAAATTTTATTTACATGGGTTTATGAAATACACAATGTGTTCTAAAAGAACTCTTCTTTAAAAAAACTAACCTTTTACTTCCCAATATTGATAATTATTTACTCAAGGTTTATTATTCAAGTATGTTATTCCCTATTTCATTTGGTAACCCATATTTTATGAATGTTTGATTATGAAATAAAACCAATTCCTTTCCATGGGTTCTTTTGTGTTCAATATTGACATATGTTTTATGTGGCATGCATGATAATGTTAATGTTATGACGCCATTGGTGTGCCTGGAAATATATAGTGCAATGTAAATGTTATGATGTGATGGATAAACCAAGAATTATATATCTCTCCAATGAATTATATAATTTGATGCATCTCAAGATAAATGTGAAAAATGTGTGAACATGCTTTTAGCTTTGTTCACAACTATTTGTGGTAGTTGACCACTAAGACATGATGTTTCATTTTTATGAATTTACACATTCCAAACCTTCTCTTAATTCCTACTATCATTATTTGGATCCTTTGACTATGTTATAATGATAATGATTATTATCAACCCATGTTTTATTGTTTCATATTCTTATATATACTCTTATTTCTCTTCTATATCACCCATTTTTCATTTATATCCTCAGGAGATTACTTATAATTAAGAGATTTCAAGGGCCGATAAGAAGCTAGAGAGGAATGAATTAAATAAATGTTTGGGTTTTATTTTTTAAAGGTTTTATATTCTCATAGTTTTCTCAAGACACTAAATAGTTGGATCCTGGTCATGTAAGAATTTTATGTTATTTTTCATTTGAATTATGTAATAGTAATGTAATAAATTTCATGGTCTCTATAGTTGGTATCAAATCATAGTTTAGTTAATTTGTGAATTAGGATTAAGGAAAATTTGTGAAAACCTATAGAATGAGAAAAAGTATAAGAAAAAAAAAATATTTGTTTTTGAAAATTCTAATCATAGGGATCCTATAAGATATTTGTTTAGAGTTAATTTTACAAAGGGATGATCAACAATTATAAAATAAGGTTAATATAGAAAATAAAATTAATCTGAAAGAGTTCCATCTTGATTATGATGGTGTGATTAGGTTTGGAATGAGTATTTTTTCCTTCATCACATGGAATACATATGGGACTTTTGAAAAATGAACATATCTCAACATTCTCTATCTATCTTGGGAGAACCAATATGTATTGTGATCTCTAAGAACACATCTGGTGGAATAATGTGAAAAATGAGATTGTGAAGTATATCTCAAGGTGCTTGATATGTCATCAACTTAAATAATAGTTAATGAAGACCAAATTGATGATGCACCCATTTCCCATACCCATGTGAAAATTGAAAAATTTCACTATGGACTTTGTCATGGGTCCCATGAAGCCATCCAAGGGAAATAATGTGATCTGGGTTAGGGTGGACCGACTCTCCAAGGATAACCACCTTATATAGATTTGGGAAGATCGCTCACTTGAAAAATATTTATAAGATATATGTGAAGGGAGTGGTGAGACTGTATAGAGTTCCACTGTCAATTGTCTTTGATCAGTATCCCAGGTTCAGGTCTAAATTATAGATCAGTCTTCAACATGATTTGAGTAATGAATTCAATTTCATCATGCCCTACCACCCCCAATATTATGGCCATTCTAAAATTATTATTTAGATGCTTGAAGATATGATAAGATCTTCCTCTATGTAATTAAATGGTGGAAGGGATCAGTATCTACCATTGGTTTTGTTCTCATACGACAACAAATTCCACATGAGTATTCAGATGGCTCCCTATGATAATCTCTATGGAATGTGATGTATAATTCCAACCTCTTGGGATAAAGTTGGAGAAAAAAGCTACTTGAACATGATCTTATGCATGATATAACTGAGAAGGTTCATGAAATCAAACAACATATCAAAGATTATCTTATTAAAAAAAGATCAATGCTGACAATCGTAAAAGGGACATGGAGTTTAATGTTGGAGATAATGTATTTCTTTAAATATCACCATGGAAGACAGTCTTGTGGTTGGAAAGATATAGAAGCTAAACCCAAGTTACATTTCCCCTTTTAGATCCTTGATCACATAGGTTTCATGAACTATAGGCTATCACTTCCACAGAATATGGCTCGAGTTCATGATGTGTTCTACATATCACTCTTGAGGAAGTACATACTAGATCCCTCACATGTACTAAAATCAGAGGTGGTACAACTGGAAAATGATATCTCTTAAAAGGAGCTGCCAGTAAACATTATGGACTACAGAGATAAATTTCTATGAAATAATACAACCCACCAATTCAATTTTATTGGGGGAACCATAAGAATGAAGAAGAAACTTGGGATCCAGACGAGGAGGTTATGGAGGGGTACCCTCAACTATTTATGTAAAACAAAATTTCAAGGGAGAAATTTACAAAGGGCAGAAGAATGTAAGGATCCCAACATTTATAAATGGAATTTTTCCCTTTATCATAGTATTTTAATATTTTATAAATCACATAAAGCCACATAGATTCCATATTAAAAACATTATACATTAAGAATTAGTGACAAAATAAATATTTATATATGTTAAGGAACCTATACCGATGAATAATAACACGACCTTTGGAATAGAAATATGACCCTTGTGAATATTAAATTAGCCAGATGAATAGAGACCCCATCCTTGAAGTATAAATATAAGTTATGTATCCAATAAATGAAATTATGGTATAATTATTTCATAAACAATGTTATTAAATGTTTTAAAATATATTTATTAATTATTTGAATTTTGTTAAGTCCTAAATATTTAATTAAAATTTTATAATTAATTTTATAATTTAAAAGAAAATCCATTTTCATAAAATGTATCCATAAATTAATATTTTTATTACTTATGATTTTAATATAGTTTTATGAGACCTTAAGTAATTTTCCAATGTGATACAAAATCAGTTATGTTATTAAAATATGTATTTGTTAATTAAAATATGGGTTTAATTGAAAATTCAATTAATCACATTTCGAAAACTATTTTCATAAAATGGAGTTCTTTTTTTAATTGATTACATAACGAAATTTTTAGGGTGATGTTTTGGGATTTTTCTAAAATACTAGAATTTTATGAATAGTAAAATATGATACTTTTTGGTAAATATTAAATTCATGATTTTTTTGTAATTTTTTGTGTAAGGACGATGTAAACATAACAATATCAATCCATACATAATTATTTTAATATAGTTATATATAATTTTGAAACTATTTTTAGTCTTTATCAAAAATAATAAACTAAAAAATATAATAATGAGAAAACACCCCACTCCTCCACTTTACATACCACCCCTATCACCCTCTTCTCATCACACCACTCAACTTTAGAACTTATCAAAATAATAAAAAAAACCTCTCTCCAAGACCCTATCCAATTTCCAGAATATCTTGGATTCATAAAATAAAAAAACCCTCTACCTAAGGAGGTTCTCAAGGAGGATAAATCCAAGAAGTAAAATACACTTCTTCTTTCTTTTATTTACATTTAAATGTCATTTATTTTATTCCCATATCCTAACCTTATATTATAAAAATATAATGATAACTCTAGTATGTTTTATATAATAAAATTATATCATTTTAATATAATATCAATCATTAAAATCTACCCTCTCTCTCTTATTGAAAATATGAAATCGTCATCTGTGATGTGTCAATTTACAGACATCGTGGGCGATGCACATTCATATTACGTTAATGCCTTCAAGGATTTTAATAAAACAATTAAAATAGTTTATATATATTAATAATTGTATGTTAAAACCGTGTTTATATTCTAGAAATAAATTATACAAATAAAAAATGATAAAAAAATTCAGCTCGTTGTGATCAAAAACCCACAAAAATAACATAAAACGATCATCATTAACTTGTGTCTAATAATTCATAAACATAAAAAAATAAAAAATTAATTATTATATAATTTAAACGTCAATAATATCATTACTAAAATATTATAACAATTTTGTATATTTATCTAAATTTTAGATAAACTTCCATTCATGTATACAAGTGAACTGATCATGAAAACCATGGAAATGAATACTCTTGAACAAAGAAATTAAATTATATAACTCATATGAAAGACTAAAAAAACTCAATAAAACCATAATTAATCAACATTATTTGTAAAAGGTTCTTTATTTTTTTAATTAATTATTCTAATGTGATTATATTGTATTTTAAAGTGAAAGGAAAATTTGGACTCAAGGTAAGGGGAATTCTTTAAACCAACTCTCTTTTATTGGGGATTCCCTCTTTCATCCCATATTAATTATGTATATTCCCTAAATATCATTTATTCAGCATTATATTACCCTTTCTGGGATGCACATTTTTTCTAATTAATTTTATGTCAAACACAATATTGTCTAAAAGAACTATTCTTTCAAAAAATCACTTTTACTTCTGTGGATTGTTTCTTTTTAGCACAAGGTTGATGATTCAAGTACGTTATTCCCATTTAAATTTGGTAACCCAACGTTTATGAACGTATTCTTATTAAACTAAACCCATTCCCTTCATGTGTTGTTATATGTTCAATATTGATATATGTTATATGTGCAATGCATGATAATGTAAATTTTATGATATGACAGGTGAACCAAGAATTATATAGCATGAGGTAAATGTTTTGATGTGATGGGTGAACCCATGAATTATATAGACCACTAATGAATTGGGTAATGTGATGTATCTAATGATAAAAATGAAATATTTTTTAACATGATTCTATATTATTTCACAATTAGGTGTGGTAATTTACCACTAATACTTGATGATTCACTTTTATGGATTTCCACATTCCATGCATGTTCTTAATGATGCCTCTCATGATTATGATACTATGACTATGTTATGATTATAATGATTAGTCTTACCCCATTTTATGTTTCTTCATGTTATTATCTATAAAATTTCTCAAATTTTAGGTCACTCATTTTTTATTTATATCCTTAGGTCATTAATTATACTAAGGAGAGATCAAGGGCCAATAAGAAGATTGAAAAGAAGCATTAAATAACTGTTTATGTTTCATTTTGTAAGATTTGTGTATGGTCTATGTTTTCACTAGATACTAAAACATTGTTTCTTGTTCACTTAACACTTTTATGTTATTTATCATCAAAATGATGTAATTGTAAGGTAATAAAAAGAAGGGTTGCTATATAGAACATTAGGTAAGGGTTTATCTTACAATATCATTTCTCTTATGGATTATATGTGGTAAATTTCAATTGAGGGATATTATATGTATATTATTATTGGAGAGGAATATATTTTCATTTCACTATTTGTTCATTGAATTATTATTTATTTATAACATTTTCCTCTCTTTTATAATTAAAATATGTGATGAAATTTTTTGAAGGAAAAGTTTACCTTATTTCATCATTGGACATCAATAATTTCATTAAACTTCCATGATCCTTAAAAAAATTATGTAATTTTGGTACTATACAAGAGGTTTATAAAAATTATATTTTTATCTACTTTTAAATTATTTATGATGGTTATTATAGAATCATTTTAAAGAACATTATTCAAATCAAGTCATTTATCAATTTCAACAAATGTGTGAAATGTTTTTTCTCCTTAAATGATGATTGTAATAATAGATTTTCCCAAAATCATGACTATTCTTTACGTTAAAGATTAATTTAATATTTTCCATATATATTTTAAATGAGAAGTATTTTTTACTATTCTACAAATTTTTAGTTAAAATGGTATCAAATATAAATTATATTTTCTCACACATTCAATGAAATGTTTCAATTGTATTTTAATGTTATTTTTTTACTATTTCTACATCATTTTTAGGTTTCTATATTTTAGTGGGAATATGTTATAATGAAACCAACCACGTTATTTCTCTAGATGGATTATGATGTTGATTATTTACGGATGATTCTAGGAAACATGTATCATTCCCACAAGTTAATTATGTTTTGATGAAATGAATTGACCTAACATTTTATAATTGAAATTATATATATGAATGAATAAATTCCTCAATTAGTAATTTAGATATTGAAAATAGATGAACATATTTGGTTATTTTAGATCATTCTTATATTTATTTTTTCAGATTTAATGGATTATTAATCTTAAATACTATATATAATATTTTATTGTACAATAACCATTAGAATTAGTGTATATTAATTGATCTGATAAATTCCAATTCACACAAATGAAGGAAGCGATGACCTCAACTAGTGGGATCATACCTTATGAATCTTATTTATAAGAGATTTTTATGGTAATAGAATAAATGTGATTCTCCCATTAAAAATCACTAGCTTTGATTCAATAAATGAATCTTGAGTGAAACCATTTATATGAGAAGTTCATGCTTATCGATATAATGACACAGACCTTGTTCATCAAAATACACTTAGAAAGAACCACTACTACAAACCATACCCTTAGTGTGTACTCTGGTGTATTATGTTTTTATTCATGTGGACCCTAGTATTATGATTGTTTTATTTTAAAAAAAAAATTATTTTATTAATAACATTATATTTTCACTTTATAAATGATTATATAATGAGTTTGATAAAAATATATATTTTGACACAAAGAAATCAAAATTTATTTTTTGGGAAATATATAATACAAATTAAAGAAACAATTTGATCATTCAATAAATTTTTAAATATATGATATTTTAATAAAATATATATATTAAATAATATTTATTTAAATATAAATGATTAATAATTTAATGAAGTCCAATGTAATTTTCATAATTATAAAAAAGTTGATATTATAAAAAAACTCGTATTTTATGAAAATAATGTTTTTAAGTGAATATTATCATATTTAAAAAACTATTATTATAAAATAATATGAATTATTCAAATCATAATTTAAAATTATTCAATGGTGTTTTTTAATAATTTTCGGTGACAGTTTAATTTTTGGTAAATAATTAAGTATTGTATGTTTTATTAATTCTTAATAACATGAAAGTGTTGTAACAATTAGTAAAAATGTAATCCATAACAAAAATATATATACTGAGACTCTAAAATTATGTTTTATGAAGTTATTTTTTTAATTTTATAAACCATTAATGAATTCCCTAAACCCAATATAATGTCATATGGTTCTAAAATCAATTTTATATAAACAATAATTAATTGAATATTAGAACTGATATTATATTAATTAATTTGGTTCATAAACATATAAAATGTTTAAAACAACACCCATTTGAAAAAAAATGGAAGAATCTATGGGATGGTTTGTGGTTTCTATTAAATTATCATATAGAGTCCAAAAAACATTAATTTTAAATTAATTAATAAATCCTACAAACATTTCGATAAATATTCACCCATCATTCTAGTCATATTCACTAAAAGAAATTGAGAAAGATGTCTCTCTGCCTATCTTACTCTAAATACATCCCAAGTTATTCTTAATCTCTTCAGAATCTCAACCCACTATTTTTGAAGCTCCCTCTCAATGTTAGGGATCATATCCTCATCCTTATCCAATAACATTTAATATTTGATGACTATTTATTTAGAAATTATCATGCTATAATATATTTTTACACACTTATTTTACTATACATATAATTTCCATGTAATTAGATACCCCCTTTCACTCTCATTAGACCCTCCCATTGAACTTTTTGTACACCAATTATACTGCTAAAATTATCCTGTGATTTTCCATTCCAAATATTTTTATAATCAATAACCACCTCCATTTTCAATCAAGGGCATTCAACTATATATAACTATCATATATTTATTGGGGAATTATATTTATAAAACCCAAATTCATTAATAATGTGGTAATGGTTTATGAATAAAATTTTTATGTTGTATGATATATGTGGCAGAGAAATTGATGTACATGATTGGATTATAACGGGTGGACCCATAATTATTTAGCCCATCAATGAATTGGGTAATATTTTTATCTCAGAAGATTGAATGTATGGTGAATTAGAGGTCATCCTAAGAACACTTTGTTATGATTTATCATTGGTTATTCTTTACTTATTCTTATGGTTACATGTTTTATATAATTTCTACATTCTTATGTTTCCTTGATGTTATCATTTTATAGCAAAATTTGAGGTCCATGTTTCGGATTCCCACCCCTTTTATGTCACATTGATATGCAAATTCACTAAAAAGTATTACTTTTAACATTTAACACTTTTATTACTACCTAAATGAGATTTAGATCTCCCCCTTTCTAATGTAAATCTTTAGGTTTTCTCACGATGTATTGGAAGATCAATCGATTCTAAGTGAATGTTGTGGAGTTTTTAAATAATTTTATTGTATCTCTAATCCATGTTATCGTTCTATGTGTCTAATTTTCCACATATATATAAGGGCTATCAATATTATGGGATCCTATTAAGTGTTTCCTTATGTAGTAAATCATGAAATTAAGTGTTAAAATGACATGGTTTTTCATAGTTGGTATCAGTGGAACATTTAGTTATTTTGATGGGATTAGGAATATAAAACCCTAATGAAAGAATTATTGATAAGATAAAAATTGGAAAACGACGCCAAATTTTGGTAAATTGTAGTGTATGTAACATACTGTAACTATTATTCCAGTTATGTTTTAAACCTTATGGTGGTTTTCCTTTTTTTAATCTAGCTAGGGATGAGAAGGAATCAACAGGATGCCTATAATGATAAAGTTTGAGATTTGTTAGATTCTTAGTATTAAACATATTGGTTTTACATATTCCTATGTATTTACATGTCATGAATTGTAGTTTCATGATTTCTAAGTTATACAATAAAAAAATTATCAATAGGCGAGGAATTTTTGGAGTTTTTTTTGTGATTTCCCAATTGCATGATGTGTAATTGGGTTACATGTCATGTAAATAGCCAATTATTGATTTCAAATTGGAATTATGGCCGAAAACTATATTTCCTCCTCTCCAAACATCCATTACCTCATATAAAGAGTCATTCCTAAGTGATTTTGGTTCCCTCAATCCCTTCCAGTTTGTTTTGTTCAGTAATGGATCATTGTAATGGATGTGGTGTTAATTTCCAAGTAAGAATTCTCCTTGACTCTTTGTCTCTTTATCTTTTCCTCATTGGATTTTGATAAATCATATTTGGATTGATGGATCCACGATCCATCTTCTTGAATATTTTTTATAGGATGGGTTCAAAGATCAGCTTCACCTATGTTCTATTGGTGGGTTCTATTGTGAGCATTGTTTTTCCATGAATGTAAGATTGTTCCGTCATGATGACCAATTTTTATTAACCATAAATTTCATGATTTAAATTACATTATTTATTTAAATTAAATTATTGTTATAAATGAAATATCTTTTAAATTTTTTATTAAAACCACAATTCAATTGAAATTGGGTTTTTGGAAATTGTGTTTTGGAATGAAATTGGTAAAAACCCCAATTCCATTTAATGGTTGTGTAATTATAAAATTGATGCAAAATTCTGTAGATTTTAATTGATTATTTTAAAATTTTAATTAATGGAAATTATTTCAATTGAATTTTTTAATTTATTTTTGGAAATTTAATTGTGAAATTAAATTTTTGGATTGATTTCAAAATCTTATTTGTGAAAAATGGCTTAAAATGGTTTTGATTGAATCCTTCGAGTTTTAAAATTGAAAATTAATGTTTTGATAAAAAACCATTTTGGGGTTTAAATGGAAGATTATAATTGTTTAAATGGGAGAATGTGATTTAATTGTATTTTTGGATTTCTTAAAATTAATTTGCCATCACTAATTTCAACTAGATCACAAGAAATCATAGGTATTTAGTGACTTATTAGGGACAAATACAACCAGATGTGAAAGATATAACACTGGATTGGTGCTTTAAAACTATAACATAAACTATTTGGAACATTTTATTCCCTACAGGGATATTGAGGAGTCATCTTTATCTAGTGTCATGGAACATGTGTAAAAATTTCCATTATCGTTATATAAATGTTTTATGATCCCATAACCAAGAACTATATAACCACATAGAATATGACCATGTTGCACAATTTTTTATTTATAATATATAAATTTATGCCATTGTTTGTGAACTATTTTACATGACTTCTAATTTATATAAAATATTTTAAATAATTTTTTCAATTAATCCATTTTTTTAAAACTATTTTTATTATTAGAAATGTAAATCATGGTTTGTTTCATTATGCTTTTGAAATTACAAAAATATTTATTTGAAATTAAAATATCTCCATTTGGTCAATCAAATGTTTGTATCTTTTATAGAATTTTTTACGAGACCTTATTAGGATTTTAAATAACACCCTACCTATGCCTCAAGGTGTTTTTGGATTATCTCCTTCTAGGTTCGAGATGGGGTAATGCACCACATAGAGGCAGTTCTAGCTATTGATCTGTTGACTATGGGAGTTGCATCCTTTGGGACATGGGATTTTCATTCAGTTTTTTAGTACTTTCCTATAGTATTTGGGGTTTTATAACAATTTGAATTCTAGATCACTTCTCCCTATACATTTTCATTTCAATACACATTATCTTGTAATATTTCTACATTAACACTTCTAGAAATATCATTCGCACATTCATTTTTTTCTAGGTGCTAGTATTTTTCCCATGGGGATCAAGAATTCCCTTCAAGATGTGTCAGTTCTGGATCAATTATCATGTTTCCAAGGTACCTAGGAAGGTTCTTGACAAAATGTTATCAGATTGAGGTTGAGGTACATTTTTAATGTCAGTATATAGTATTTTATTCTTATCTGGACGTAAGAGGAAGGTATGATTGACTGTGTTTTAGATCCCACCGCAATGTAACTCATTTCACTTGGGGTGGATAGAAAAATAAATCATAGGAATTAGTTATATTATTTCCCTATTTTTTATTTATATATTTGAAATCCAAATATTTTTTGTCTATATTTTGGGAATAATTTCCCTTATTACTCTGTTTGATTGTTAAAATAGGTGTGTTCTTTGATGTTTTTTGGTGTTGTGTAGAATCATACGTCTGAGAATACATGAATATTAGATCTAGGAAGAAGCTACTAATGAATCATAGTGAGAGAATACCCTCATGGACCTGAATATGGTTGAGGTGATTGCATGCACTATACATGATGTGGGACAAGCACCTTAAATAGTTCTCGTTCAGGCTCCAGCTATATGACCTCAAAGGAATGATCATTGATACGATTCTCAGCAATTCCTTCACCAGCATCTAGTAGAATTCAAAGGATCAATTGATCCTCAATAAGATGAGTAATAGTTAAGAAGGAACGATCTTTTCTTTTGGGTTCTTGGAGACAATTGATGAAATCAAGGTGAAGTGTTCCACCTTTATGCTAGAAGGGCCGAGGAAGATATGGTGGGACACAATGGTGATAACCAAAAAACATAAGAGCATATAGTGGAAAGACTTAAATTCACTTTTCAATGACTAGATCTATCCATATTTGATGTTGTTGTCCAAGGCTACAAAGTTTTTCAAACATGAATAGGCTGATAGGACCCTGATAGAGTATGAAAATCATTTTACTTATCTATTGTAATTTACATCGAAGATTGTACCAAATGATAAGTTAAGGAATTTACTGTTCTATTTAGGACATTGAAAGTATATTTTTTCATTGGATTTTCAGGAATAAGATACCTTCTAATGATGACGTGCTGGATAGAGCACTAGTGGTCAAATGGGAAGTTAGGGTTATCGATAATTCCTTTCTCTCATAGTGGCAGCATGGTTTTATTTAAAGAAAAGCATAAGTGTGGTGATTCTCATAGTGTTTCTCAATAGTAGGATAATTATTGTGTAATGCCCCGAACCTAGATACGCAGAGTCAGTGCATTATTACATAACATTGGCATGATCAAAAGAAAGATCAGGTCTCGAATGACCGATTAGTTTAGTAGCCTTGGAAACACTAGATATATTCATAAAGTTTACATTACATCAATAAGTGAAAAACTACAATAATATATTGTCTTCATATCCCTTCATACTATCACTATAGGTCATTCATAAAATAATTATTCACATCCTGTGAAAAATAAAACATATAAAAAGGGGAGAGCTCAAATGCCCAGTAAGGATAATAATATAGCGGAAACTTTCATAAATAAGAATAAACATTTAAGACAATGTATAACTAAAACAAAAGCCTTTTAAACTTTAACTTCAACATAGTATGGAAAAAATAAGATGAAATAATTCCATTTATTATTCACATGAATATTCTACTAATCGAAAAATCACATGCAATATCAATAACCCCTTTCATAGTAATGGAATGCATAATTCCATACTATCATAACCACATAGCCAAGGCCTCGTGCCAAGACTACAAATAAGATTTTACCAAGGCCTTGTGCCAAGAAACTAGTTTATCTCATTAGACATACCGATGCATCGAGGAGCTATAGTGGGCTCCACCTGTCAGATATTAAGTCCAATGCATTCCCATATGAAAAGTTTCAAACATAACATAAACATTCGTATTAAAACTAGCATACGAAATGTAAATACTTCAACCATAGACCATGAATGGTGTATGAATAACACATCCACAGTCAAACACATCACAAAAACTTCAAAACAATATGGAATTTTTGTATCATAATAAATCAACTTCAAATAAACTTAAAATCCATAAAAGGATGTTGACATAGATGAAATAAAAACTATTTGAGAGAAATATCTCTTTTTTTTAAATCATTTAAAAGTCACACATTTATTAAGGAAGTAATTTAAAAGAGATTTTTGAATCAAAGTTTCCCATACCACTTCTAAACTTTTGAAAAGAAATATCATTTCAAAACATTAATTTCCACATAAATAAATCCTTAAAATCATTTTGAAAACATGGAAATTAATTAGAAATATTGAGAAAGAAAAATCTTTAAAACATTAATAATTCTGATTTTGATAAAGAGTACCTTTCATTAATTCTTAAAATATTCATTTTGAAATCATTAAAAAGTCACATAATTATAAAATAAAACATTTACTTTGAAAATATCCTTATAAGCTTGTAAGGGAAGCTTTGAAAATTTTATAATGGCGGAAAATAGCTGCACCCTCTGTATAAGTTAAAAAAACATTCTTACCTTAATTCTGTCGAAAAGGTTAAAAAGGACCTTGTTTGGAAAATAACGGAAAGATTACTTTATAAACATCTTATAAAAAGTAAAACAAGGGTATAAATGACTTTAACCCATATTCTGTAAAATAGTAAGAATGTTTTGAAATACACTTTCACGAAACTTGGATGTGGATGATAAAGAGATCCAAGTAGATTATTACGTATAAACAACCTCGGATAATGAAGAGATTGTGAAATAAACCCTTACCTTGTACTTTTCCTTCGTTGGGGGTAGGTTAAACTCCTATATAATGGTAAAATAATTGTTATTAAATTATACCAGAATCATATACATTAATATGATATCATATATGATCTTTCAATATTGATTTGTTAATAATATCTTAGTATTATCGTTGTTTTGGGTGTTAACTTACTCGTTTTCTTTTATATGTTTTGTTACGTAAGATGTGATTGTCATGGATAGTTTGTATCTTAATCATATCTATAATTATACCAAGTTCTTAGATACTATCATTAATCATCAAATGAGAATTATACTTGAATGGATACGATGGAGAATGAATCTCATCACGTTCGTGGAGACGGTAGTCCGTACGTACGCACGAGCGACAATATCATTCTTTTGATATTAAAATAACATAAAATTGGATGGTATATCATATATACAGAATAATTATCATGTTATATTTATTATTTACATGAATTAAAAATCATTATTATACCAATCCAAATAATAATATATTGAATAACAATTACACCACGACGTGGAGACGGTAAGCCGTACGTACGCACGTATGGTGACATGTCATTCAAAGGATATATAGGATAATGAATATGGTTGTACCATATTTATAATAATATTATAGTATATAGGAGATACTGGATTCATTATTTTAGAATGGGAATAACAAATAAAGAAGAAGTTGAAGAAGAAATGAATTTGAAAAAGGGTGTTGAAAACATTACCTCTTCTCTGGGTTCTTCCTTTTGATTTGATCAAAAGGGATCCATAGGTTGGTTTTATGATCAAAATAAGGCCTCTAGGTTGTAGTAAGGGATGTTTAGAGAGTATTTGGGCAGGTTTTGGCCGAGCCAAAGGGCTTAGAATGTGTGAATTAGTGAGAAGGGTGAGTGACCTTTTATAAGAGGGGTGAGGGGCACCTTTTGAAAAGCTAAAAATATTATGTTATAATAAATTCATAATCGGTATATAATGGCTCCAAAGTGGATTATTTAAATTTTAAGGTGTTTATGGGTCTAAAACCACTCAACCAATATAATTTAGACAGGTTTGGGTCATTATATTAACCTTATCTTTAAGTATTAACTCTTAATTAATTAGTTTCACTTTTACAATGTCTCTTTTTATTTTTATATTATATGGTTAATAAACTTACTATATACATAAAAGAGTCCCCCAAGTGGTCCATTAATGATACATCTATCATGATAAAAGTCTTTTGGCTTAGCCTTAGATTTTTTTGGAATTTAATATCAATTAATAATATAATATTTGTTTTAAAAACTCTTTTATGTCAATTTTGATAGTATTCAATAATTGATTTTTTTAAAACTCATAACAGAATTATTACTTCGAAAAAAGTTAATTAAACCCATACTAACCTGTCATATTAACTTATAAAATTATTGGTATTTATAAAAAGTCTAAAATTACATTTATTTGGGTATTTATAATATCAATTATTCTAATTTTTCATTAATTAGATAATTACCGCATCACTATTGTGTCATAAATAAATTAAATTATTTAATGTCTAAAAATTATAAATAAAATACCATTATGTTTTAAGTCGTTTTATCTTTCTAATGAATATTTAAAATTGAATGTATCTTATGTATAACCCTATATTAAAAAAAATTTAGTAAATAAACATTGATTTTAACTCTTTTAACTCTTATTTGAATTAAATAATAATAAATGTCCTAATCTAATACAAGTTGACCCAAATGATAATATGTTACTCCTATGATTGTGTTTGGTCGAGATACACTTGTACAATGGAATTAGGACATGTGTTAGGGTAATATTAATATCATTTTTACCCTTAATTACCCTATTTACTTTTAACTGTGCTAAATAAAAGTAAAAAGTTACTATTCACTAAAAAATTATTTTCATCTCATTGAACCAAATTTTAATCCTTGATATTAACTGTGTCTCTCAGATTTTTGGAATTCCACTCACAGAAGCGGTAAAATTCGGTTTTATGAAAAATTCGGTTTTTTAACTACCACTTATGGTTTCACTCTTCATCAAAAAATGAAAGTTTCCAGAAAAATACCAAAAATTAGGACTAAGCTATATTTGATATTATGAATTCAAAAATGATGTCTATTTTACCAAATTCAGAACATATCAGTTGCACTAATTAATTTAAAAATTAATTCATGTCGTCAAAACAAATAGCGTGTTTTTAAGAGATAATAACTATCAAAAGATTGACACTTGTTTATGTCTAGTTTAAATGTGAAATTACATCCAAAGACCTACATTATATTAAATGGAAAAATATATTCTAAATATACTTTAAAACCACTCAGATTAATAATTTATCACTATTAATTATTTCTATTGAAAAAGTTGTTTTTAATCAAAATTTAGTAATTTTCAGTATTCATCAAAATATGAAAGTTATCTGAAAAGTACCAAAATTTCACCCAAAGCTAATTTCGATATCATGAATCCAAAATTTAAGTCCATTTCGAAAGATAAAATTTATAAAATTTTAGAAAGTAGATATTACTATTCATAACGACTAGTTTGATTGGTTGTGGTGTGTTAGAATCTCAAAGTTGCGTACAATGCAAGCCATTGCATTATTCAATGGGAAACGTACTATGGAAGCTTGGGATTTTTCATTGTAAATTTTTTTATGTCCCCATTCTAAAAAGTAAATTTATTTATTCAAATTGAATATATAAAAGTTTAAAATATTGGATTTAAAAAGGGATCACTATTAAAAGTTTGTAAAAGTGTAATACTGAAAATGAATTTGTTCTTACATTATATCTAAGAAACTCATAATATGGATTCTAAAATTATAAGGATTTTATAAAGTGTAATATTTAGTTAATACTATTCATAACCTCTTTTGAATGGCTTGTTTAGTAAGTCATGGTGCGCTTAAACTCGGTGTTGCGTTTAGTGCTAGTTATTGAATTATTTTGAAAAAATAACACACTATAAAATCTTGGGGTGTTACATTATCCCCTCCTTTAATAAATTTCATCCTCGCAATTTTAAATTGTTCTTTGAAATTAAAAGGTTGAATATAGAAAATATCTTTGTGGGAAAACCCACATCGGAAATTGGGTTAATAAAATTTAGTCTTAATAAGAGGAAAAGAGAAATGAAATGGTCACCACCAAATTATGATCCTTATTCGGAGAACATTGGTGGAAACTAGAGACATATAATTGGATGAAAAATGTAAATATTTATAGGTGGTGATTGAGGTCATCAATCACAAACAAGTGTAAAATTGAGGGCCTTAAATTCATCAACCTATGATGATTTAAAATACCATCGGTTCAGCAAAACATATGGTATTAAGATAACACATTTTTTGTTTTAAGATCTCTTCACTACAGTATAATAATTAATTTCTTCATTGAATAAGAGAAGAAGAAAAATTTATACTTGAAAAGTAGAGTCTCATCCTTTAACTACGTTCTTCCACAAACTCATCTTTCACTCTAAAAGATAATAGAACATAAAAATAATATTCTCTTTATCCTATTCGTATAGGGTTAAAAAATGAATTTATAATTCATCTATAAGAACCATAAAAAATTGCATTATTCAATCCAGGACATCACATGGGTCAGTTGTAGGTAATACACCCTTGTCGCCCTTCGGTTGTGGGTTCAAGTCTCGCGGCCTTGCCGGATGCGACGGGTTGCCACCGGACCTCTCGGTTGTCCTTTTATGGCAATACAACATAATCCAAACTAGAACTATCCAAAATACTTCAGTCCAAAATTTATAAGGAAGGTAAACACAATGAAGATCCTTTTTTCCGCGTAATAACATGTGAACACCTTCATCTTGTATTCTTTTAAGACACTGCAACATCATGAATTGCCATAAAACCTTATTGATTACATTCATGATCCCTTATTCCTTAAAGAATAATATATATACTCCTTCAATCCAAAAATGTTGTAAACCCAAACAATGATAGAATATACAAATCATTAATCAATTTCAGGGTAGTCAATAATATACAATATAATTTATACAAATCAATCATGTATTATTCTAAAATCACTACCTAGGTATCGGAACCATATTATGGTTTATCTTTCTCTCAACCATATATTTTCCAAAAATTTAACCTACTATTGAGTCAGTTTTCTTTGTTCCACACAATCTCAAGTCCTTAATGAAATGATACTGTTGTACAATCCTTATATAATCCATAATTATTATAACAAGTACATTGTTGATACAACACTAAAATGAAATAATCAATATAAGAACTCTAATCATTCCTCTTCATCTGTGGTAGTATCATAACTTGATTATTATCCAATAGTATCATTTGCGGCATAGTCTGATGACTGGGACATAGGTTTGCGTAGTGTCCAAACTCCTTGCAAATGAATCATTGTACATTTGAAACCATTTTCTTACCCTTGCAGTCACGTACTTTGTGCCCTTTTCCTCCACACTTATAACAAACTCCCATTCCTTTCAAGAAAGTTCAAGGGTGTTTCTTCCCATAGTTATCACATATGGGAAAATTCTTCTTTTCCCTCTTCCCTTTATCCATCTTTCCCTCTTCCATCCTTTTCTTCTCTTGCTTCCCTTCAAAGCCATAGGACTTTGTAAACACTTTACTTATCTTATCAACACATGATATTATTTCTTCATATGATGATAATACATGAGATACTATTTCTCTTATAAATTCTGGCTTAGAACCATGAAAGATATGATCCTTATTTCTCTTTGGATCATGTGCATTTCTGGAGTTCTCATTCCTTCTATTGGGTGCCATTTCTAAAAAATGGCACGCACTATATTAGTTTAGGAATAAAAATACCTAATCCCAAACTTGTAAAACACATAACATAAATTAAATAGTTTATGGATATAATCCATAATCATAAAAATGTCTCCTTTGAGGAAGTATATACTCATAAACCCTTCATAATGGTTTGTAAAGAAAATGAGAATTATCCTAAGCATATCCCCTGGGAGTGTCGTAACCAAGAGTGCAGCAAGGCTCGTTGTCATGCACTAGTTCACGTTCGAGTCTAGCTCAAATCGGTGTTTTCGGGGTTTACCCCTAGGTACATCTGTGCCAGAGCCGCCTCTACCTACTCATATCCAGAGAGGGATGTATTGCTCGGAAAACTCAAAAAATCTCTACAATACCAAAATTCTAGGAAGTTATTCTATACTAATCCTCAAAGTTCATCTTAGGTCTACGTGCTCTAATCAGAGTTTATCTAAATCTATCATCCAAGGGTATGTACTAAACTTCCTCTGATACCAACTATAACGCCCCAAACCTAGATACCCCGAGTCAGTGCATTATTACATAACATTGGCATGATCACAAGAAAGATCAATTCTCGAAAGACTGATTAGTTTAGTAGCCTTGGAAACACTAGATATATTCATAAAGTTTACATTACATCAATAAGTGAAAAACTGAAACAATATATTGTCTTCATATCCCCTCATACTATCCCTGTAGGTCATTCATAAAATACTTCTTCACATCCTGGGAAAAATAAAACATAGAAAAAGGGGTGAGCTCAAATGCCCAGTAAGGATAACAATATAGCGGAAACTTTTATAAATAATAATAAACATTTAAGGCAATGTATAACTAAAAAAAGCCTTTTAAACTTGAACTTCAACATAGTATGGAAAAAATAAGATGACATAATTCCATTTACGTATTCACATGAATATTCAACTAATCGAATAATCACATGCAATATCAATAACCCCTTTCATAATAATGGAATGCATAATGCCAGACTATCATAACTACATAGCCAAGGCCTCGTGCCAAGACTACAAATAATATTTTACCAAGGCCTTGTGCCAAGACACTAGTTTGTCTCATGAGACCTACCGATGCATCGAGGAGATATAGCGGGCTCCACCCATCACATATTAAGTCCAATGCATTCCCATATGAAAAGGTTCAAACATAACATTAACATTCGTATTAAAACTAGCATACGAAATGTAAATACTTCATCCATAAACCACGAATGGTGTAAGAATAACACATCCACATTCAAACACATCACAAAAACTTCAAAGCAATATGGACGTTTTGTATCATAATAAATAAACTTCAAATAAACTTAAAATCCAACAAAGGATGTTGACATAGATGAAATAAAAACTATTTGAGAGAAATATCTCTTTTTTTGAAATCATTTAAAAGGCACACATTTATTAAGGAAGTAATTTAAAAGATATTTTTGAATCAAAGTGTCCCATACCACTTCGAAACATTTGAAAAAAAATATCATTTCAAAAAATTCATGTCCACATAAATAAATCCTTAAAATCATTTTGAAAACATGGAAATTAATTAAAAATATTTAGAATGAAAAATCATTAAAACATTTAAAATTCTGTTTTTGATAAAGAGTACCTTTCAGAAATTCTTAAAATATTCATTTTGAAATCATTTAAAAGTCACATAATTATAAAATAAAACATTTACTTTGAAATTATCCTTATAATCTTGTAAGGGAAGCTTTGAAAATTTTATAACGGCAGAAAATAGCCGCACCCTCCGTATAAGTTAAAAAAACATTCTTACCTTAATTCTGTCGAAAAGGTTAAAAAGGACCTTGTTTGGAAAATGACGGAATGATTCCTTTATAAACATATTATAAAAAGTAAAACAAGGGTATAAATGACTTTAACCCATATTCTGTAAAATAGTAATAATGTTTTTAAATACACATTCAAGAAACTTGGATGTGGATGATAAAGAGATCCCAGTAGATTATTACGTATAAACAACATCGGATAATGAAGAGATTGTGAAATAAACCATTACCTTGTACTTTTACTTGGTTGGGGGTAGGTTAAACTCCTGTATAATGGTGAAATAATTGTTATTAAATTATACAATAATCATAAACATTAATATGATATCATATATAATCTTTCAATATTGATTTGTTAATAATATCTTAGTATTATCGTTGTTTCGGGTGTTAACTTACTCGTTTTCTTTTATATGTTTTATAACGTAAGCCGTGCTTGTCATGGATAGGTTGTATCTTAATCATATCCAGAATTATACCAAGTCCTTAGATACTATTATTAATCATCAAATGAGAATTAGACTTGAATGGATATGATGGAGAATGAATCTCATCGCATTCGTGGAGACGGTAGTCTGTACGTACGCACGAGCGAAAATATCGTTCTTTTGATATTAAAATAATAAATAATTGGATGGTATATCATATATACAGAATCATTATAATGTTATATTTATTATTTTCATGAATTAAAAATCATCATTATACCCATCCAAATAATAATATATTGAATAACAATTACACCACGACGTGGAGACGGTAAGTCGTACGTACGCACGTATGGTGACATGTCATTCAAAGGATGGATAGAATAATCAATATGGTTGTACCATATTTATAATAATATTATAGTATATAGGATATACTGGATTCATTATTTTAGAATGGTAATAACAAAGAAAGAAGAAGTTGAAGAAGAAATGAATTTGAAAAAGGCTGGTGAAAACATTACCTCTTCTTCGGGTTCTTCCTTTTGATTTGATCAAAAGGGATCCAAAGGTTGGATTTCAGATCACAATAAGGCCTCTAGGTTGTAGTGAGAGAATTTTAGAGAGTATGTGGGAAGGTTTTGGCCGAGCCAAAGGGCTTTGATTGTGTGAATTAGTGAGAAGGGTGAGTGACCTTTTATAAGAGGGGTGAGGGGCACCTTTGGAAAAACTAAAAATATTATTTTATAATAAATTCATATTCGGTTTCTAGTGGATCCAAAGTGTATTATTTGACGGTTAAGGTGGGGATGGGTCGAAAACCACTCAAAAAATAGAATTTAGATAGTTTTGGGTCATTATAATAACCTTATCTTTAAGTAATAACTCTTAGTTAATTAGTTTCACTTTTACAATGTCTCTTTGTATTTTTTTTATTATATTGTTAATAAACATACTATATACATCCAATAGTCCCCCAAGTGGTCCATTAATGATACAAATATCATTATATAAGTCCTTTTGACTAACCTTAGATTTTTTTGGAATTTAATATCAATTAATAATATAATATTTGTTTTAAAAACTCTTTTATGTCAATTTTGACACTATTCAATAATAGATTTTTGTAAAAATCATAACAGAATTATTACTTCAAAAAATTTAATTAAACCAATAATAACATTTAATATTAACCTATAAAAGTATTGGTATTTATAAAAAGTCTCAAATTTCATTTATTTGGGTATTTATAATATCAATTATTCTAATGTTTCATTAATTAGGTAATTACTGCATCACCATTGTGTAATAACTAAATTACATTATATAATGTCTAAAAATTATTAAAAAAATACCATTATGTAGGAAATGTTTTTATCTTTGTAATGAATATTTACAATCGAATTTATATTATGTATAACCCTATATTAAAAATATTTTAGTAAATAAACATTGATTTTAACTCTTTTAACTCTTCTTTGAATTAAATAATAATAAATGTCCAAATCTAATACAAGTGGACCTAAATGATAATATTTTACTCCTAAGATTGTTTTTGGTCGAGATACACTTTTCCAATAGAATTAGGACATGTGTTAGGGTAATATTAATATCATTTTTACCCTTAATTACCCTATTTACTTGTAACAGTGGTAAATAAAAGTAAAAAGTTACTATTCACCAAAAATTATTTTTATCACATTGAACCAAATTTTACTCCTTGATATGAACCGTGTCTCTCGGATTTTTGAAATTCCACTCACAGAAGTGGTAAAATTCAGTTTTATGAAAAATTCTGTTTTTTAACTACCACTTAGTGGTTTCACTATTCATCAAAAAATGAAAGTTTTCAGAAAAATACCAAAAATTAGGTCTAAGATATATTTGATATTATGAATTCAAAAATGATTTCTATTTTACCAAATTCAAAAAATATCTGTTGCATTAATTAATTTAAAAATTAATTCTCGTCGTCAAAACAAATAGCGTGTTTTTAAGTGATAATAACTATCAAAAGATTGACACTTGTTTATGTCTTGTTTAAATATGAAATTACATCCAATGACCAACATTGTATTAAATGGTAAAAATATATTCTAAATATACTTTAAAACCACTCAAATTAATAATTTATCACTATTAATTATTTTGATTGAAAAAGTTGTTTTTAATTAAAATTTATTAATTTTCACTATTCATCAAAATATGAAAGTTATCCGAAAAGTACCAAAATTTCACCCAAATATAATTTCAATATCATGAATCCAAAAATAAAGTCCATTTTGAAAGAAAAAATTTATAAAATTTCTAAAATTAGGTATTACTATTCATAACAGCTAGTTTGATTGGTTGTGGTGTGTTAGAATCTCGAAGTTGCGTACAATGCACGCCATTGCATTATTGAAAGGGAAACGTACCGTGGAAGTTTGGGATGTTTCATTGTAAATTTTTTTGATTTTCCCATTCTAAAAAGTAAATTTATATAGTCAAATTGAATATATAAAAGTTTAAAATATTTGATTTAAAAAGGGTTCACTATTAAATGTTTGTAAAAGTGCAATACTGAAAATGAATTTGTTCTTACATTATGTCTAAGAAACTCATAATATGGATTCTAAAATTATAAGGATTGTATAAAGTTTAAATTTTAGTTAATACTTTTCATAACCACTTTTGAACGGCTTGTTTAGAAATTCATGGTGCGCTTGAACTCGGTGTTGCGTGTAGTGAAAGTTATAGAATTATTTTGAAGAAATAACACACTATGAAATCTTGGGGTGTTACATCTTAACCTCCTTCAGTAGTTGGAAAAGTCCTGCTAATTTGATACTAATATTGAACGCTTGGGAAATCAAAGATGGTTTTCACTGAGTCACCTAATAATTGTGGTTCTTGAGGATGCTCAAGACACATACGGAGGTTCTAAAATATATTTTACACTCCCTGTATTTTCATGGGATCACACGATCCTTCTATAACTATAATGAAAACAGATGCATCAAATAAATAAATGGTTCCATCCATTGGCATATGGAAGGAATCTTCTTCACATAGTGGAAGAGTCTCTAGAGGAAGCGGATACGAGCCTAGTAAACATGAGAGGTACCATCACTATAGCATCATCATTAGTAACTTATTTATTTGATACCAGTGGATCACATTCATTTATTTCAACACATGTTTATAATCTTATAAATCATCCTATGAATCCTAAATCTTAGGTCATGGATATTACTACTCCCTATTATATAAGGAGAGAGGATGGTCTCCATAGTCCCATTTGGGTTTTCTCTTTTTCAGATGTTTATCTCTATTGAAGTTTTTGGGTTCTCAACAAGAAACCACATAACATCATATTATATATGTAGTGGATAATTTATAATAAAGAATATATTTTTTATTATATACAATGGGTCTCTTTTACTACACCCGATGGTGTATGCTTTATCTTTCAAGGATAATGGGGCCCAAGGTCGTACAGGGTCGGATTGTTTTACCCAAAGTTACCAAAAGTGATATTTGTGTTTGACTTTGATTGGGATCAGTAATCTTTGATATATTATCTTACTCCAATTTCCATTATGTTTCCCAACATTTTTCCTTATGAATTATTTTATTTTCTCTCTGTATAGTGGTATATTTCTATATTTACATCGATCCAGGTAATCAACCATTTTCTATTCCTTTTAATTGTATTGAAACAGATGAAATCAAAGAGATGAAGACATAGTTGGGACATTCTATGTAGAAAGGATTCATACACTTGAGTGTCTCTCCATGGGCAGCATCAGTTCTCTTCATTAAAAATGATGATGGTTCACTATGGTTTTTTTATTATCAAAAACTCAATCAATTGATGATAAATAACAAGTATATGTTACAACATATTGATGATCTGTTTGATCACTTGAAATGGGAAAAATGGTTCTCGATGATTTATGTTCAATCTAGATACCATAATTTTAGTATAAAATAATATTACATTCATAAAACTGACATTTAGAGAAATAACATCTTTTATGAGTACCGTTTTATTCCATATGGTCTAACTAATTATCCTGTAGTCTGTATGGATTCAATGAAATGATTCATCCCCCATTATCTATATGATTTCATGTTATTCATTGTTATTGACATCATTATTGAATCTATATCTATGGAGGATCATGTGCATCATCTTGGAATCGTTTTGAGTTTTCTGAGAAATCACCAACATTATTCCAATATTTCAAAATATACTTTTTGGATTGAAGAAGTGATGTTCTTGGGACATGTGGTCTCAAAGAAAAAGATATCATTTTATCATGGGAAGGTAAAATATGTTTTGACATGGTAACAACCATGGAATGTTTTCATGATTCGAATATTATTTGGTCTACCTAGGTATTATTGTATGATCGCTAATGAATTCCCAAAGTTGGATTCTCTAATGACTGCTTTAACTCGAAAGGGAGTATATTTTATAGAGGTTGAAAAATGTTAGATCTATTTAGTTGAGTTGAAACGTCTTTTGTCTATTACACCAGGGTTGACTCTTATTAATATAGGGTAGGTCTATGTGGTCTTCTGTGATAAATTAAGATTAGGTTTAGGCTGTTTTCTTATGAAAGTTTATCATGTTTTCATTTATGTCTCTCATCATTTTAGGCCACATGAGAATAATTATTGAACTCGTGGAATTTAATTTTCAATTTTGTGGAACACACTTAAGAGTTCATTATATTTACATTATAGATAATGGTTTACCATGTTTTCAAACCATAATATCTTGAGTAATATCTTCCCTAAAAATAATTGAATCTCTACTAGAGGAATTGGGTAGAATAAATGTATTCCTTCAACATTGACATCACGCATACCCCATGGAAAGGGAATTTCATTGAAGATGCTTTGAGGTGAAAACATCCAACCCATTTCCTGAAGGTATCATCAAAATAGTGTTATTTGATGGCTATATTTGAACACTTGAATATTGGATTTAGATAAGAAGGGAATGAGGTTTCACTAGCCATTATTCAATTGAAATATGATCTTCTTGATTTGATTCCTCATGAAAATAGCATTATGATGAGTTTCATAGAATTAGACTGTATTTATGGTGTGGAGATAGTTGTTGAGTGGTAATTAACCATTGCAATCGGAATCATTTGTTTGTACCATTAGCGGCGAGGAAAGCTATAATAGTAGATTTTTATAATTCCTAGTGGGATATGTACCTAGGTACCACCAATATGTTCTATTACATGTAGTGTAGATTATGGTGGTCATGTATTAGATGGGGAATTACTGAAATTTATATCCCATATTAATATATGCCAATTGGTTAAGGATGAGTAGCATAAGATATTGAGTTTTCTTCAACCACTCTAATTACCTACATGGAAGTTGGATGATATGTCTAATGAATTTTTTTATGATTTCTGTATACCTCAATAAAGTGGAATAAAATATGAGTTTTGATCGATAGGCTGGAAAATTCAGCTCACATTATTACCATTCGTGACACAACCAAGGTTGAGTAATTGGGAAATATCACTGTTAAAGATATTTTTTTACATAGAGTTTCATATCATATAGACTCTGATATACATCCTGATTTAACTAATTTTTTATTGATAGGAATTTGAGATGCACTGGTATCTCAGGTCTGTCTGAGCATGACAATCCATCTGTAGCAGGATGTCCATATAGAAAGAGCTATATTGATTCTTGATCATATGTTTGGATATTGTGTTCTCAACATTGGTAGGTCTTGGTTCAATCACCTGGGTTTGTATTAGCTGTCTTATAACAATTATTACTAATCCATGACCAGAATAGATCCTTTTTATACCTTGTATCGCCTACCTTGTAGATATTCATTGTATTGGTTTATGATTTGTGAAATTTCCTAGGATGTATTAGACTTGTTTCAAGAGAATATAGAAAAACTTCCGTTCATTTGTCAAATTATTTTGATGGAATGTAGCTTCTATAAGTCTTATGTTGATCATCGTCACAGTCTATTGGAGTTTTTAGTTGGTGTCCATGTATTACTTAATGTTTCACCTGGGATGGTTTACTGATATATTTGGAGGAAAGGGAATCATATTCCTCACATTGTGGGACCTCATGAGAGTTTTTTGAGAAGGTGGAATGAATTTTATTACCATTAAGTGCTTCCACTGTAGATATAATCAATACATAATGTCTTCCATGTATTACAACATCGTATGTATCTATCTCATCCATCTCATGTTCTATGCTGGAGTAATCTTGAAAATGAACCTGATATATATGTGACTAAACAGAAAATCTGGATAGTTGATTCTAAAACTGAGGTACTTTATGGGTGAAAGATACCTTTTGTTTAAGTGATATGAAATCACTGTTCATATTATCATGAGACTTGGAAGGGATATGCACTAATAAAGAGAAGTGGTCTCACCTTTCAGAAATAAATGATTTTTGATAGGTTTTTAGGGACATAAAGTTTTTATGGTGGGAAAGATTTAACATACCATTATCATTCTATTAGGAATATCTAAAAACTAGCTGTGGTATTCGTTTTTTGTTTTCTAGGTTGGGCGGGAAGGAATAGAGATGGTACCTATAATGGTGAGGTCATAGATTTGATGGATTCTCAGCATAAAACCTTTTGGTTCTGTATTAGTGTGGATATTTACATAGTGTTTAAAGAGGTTACACATTGTGAAATCTCTAAAATAAAAATAAATCGTTTTCATGAATATTTTATTTGGTTTTCACCATTTTTTTATTTTCAAATTAGTTGAAATATAATTGGGATACAGGTCATATAAATCCATAATTATAGTTTTTCAATATGATGTTTTGTTGGAAAAAATATTTACACCCTCACTAGACTATGTATATATCAACCCAAGATCTACTACCAGGAAATTTAAGAGCCCTCATACCCTTTTGGGTTGTTTTTTTTTTCAGAAATCGGTCATTGTCATAGTTGAAGTTTAACTTTCCAGATAAGCATTCTCCCTGTATCTTTATCTCATTTTATTTACCCCCATAGAGTTTTATATATCATCTTGGTATTGATGGATCCATTATTCATTTTTTGACTCTTTTTTCTAGGTTGAGTTCCTATATCTTATACTACTACTTTCTTGTTAGATGATTATGTTGTTGGTATTGTGTTTCCGTGAAAGGTAGGTAGCTCTTTCATAATGTCCAATTTTTATTAACCCAAAATTGATTTAGTTAAATTCCACAGTCGATTTAAATTTAATTTATGTTTTAAATAAAATATCTATGAGTCAATGGATTAAAAACCCAATTCCATTGAATTTGGGTTTTTGGAAGTTGAATTTTGGCATGAAATTGTGAAAACCCCCAATTCAATCGAATTGGTGTGTGATTGTGAAATTTATTGAAAATTATAGAGATTTTAAATTTGAATTGATAGAAATTTTTTCAATTTAATTGTGCAATTTTATTGTGGGAATTGAATTGTGAAATTTAATTTTTGAACTTATTTCAAATTCTTATTCAGAAAAGATGGAATAAATTTTTTTGATAGAAACCTTTTGGGTTTCTCTTTGAAAAGCATGTTTTGATTAAAAATCTATTTTGGTTTTCAAATGGATTATTATCATTTTTTAAATGGTAGAATGTGATTTAATTATAGTTTATGTTATCTTTAAATTAATTTAACATCATTTTTTTGTACTAAGGAACATGCACACCAAGTTAGTAAGTGAGTTATTTGGGATAAACAGGTTAGTATGGGAATTCCCTTTACCCATATTGATGCTTTAAAACTCCAACATAAACATTTGGGAACATTTCATTCCCCAAGGGGATGTTGATGTTACTTATTTGACCAATTTCAAGGGATGCATTTACAAATTTCATTTATCATTACATATGTGTGTGAGGATACAAAACCTATAACTATCAGACCTATTAACACAAAACCTTGTTTTTCACTTGTTTATATATGAGATGTAAATTAATGATACTATTTGTGAACTATTTTACATGACTTATAATTTATTTAAACTATTTTATATAAAGTGTTGAATTAAGCCATTTGTTTATATGTATTTCTATAATTTTAAATGTAAAGATTAATTTTTGTCAATATGCTTTTCAATTTCCAAACATATTTATTTAAAATTGAAATATCCATCATTGGTTTATTAAATATTGGAATTTTTTCGATCCTTGGTGACACCCTACTAGAATTGTAGATCACACCCTATATGTGCCTTTAGGTGTTTTTAGATTATCTCATTCTAGGTTCGGGTAATAGTAAAGTAAAACTTGGAATTGGTTCTAGATTTTTATCCATGGACATGGAGAGTTGTGTTCTCCAGAATGTCGTATATTATTTCAGTTTTCTATTACTTCAATGTAGTGCTTTGGGTTGTTTATACATGTTTTAATTCTAGTATACTTCTCTCTATGGAGTTTCTTTCATATGAATAATGTCTTGTTATATTTCTAATACAATTTTTATTAAAAAATCATTATCACATTAATTTTATATAATTTCAAGGGCTAGTCCCGAACCCATGGGGTTTGGGAATGCCCTTTAGGATATGTCTATCATGGCTCAGTTATTAGGTTACGAGGGTACCTAGGATGGTTTGTGACAGTTTAAGTGGTTTATAGGATATAAAACACATCTCTGGATACACCATGTGGATGTGTCTCTATCATAGTATTAAATAGGATTAATAACACTAAAAAAAGAACATGGACTTTTAACATAATTGACACATAGTGACTAACAAAAAGGCCTTGTTTCATTACTATTTTAACACTCTAAGGGGATTTTCTTGGGTAAATTCACAAGAAATTCACAAACCCTTCTGAGGAAAAAATGATCATCAATTTTTTTCATAGGAAATATACCATTGATAATATATATTAAAACCAAGAAATTTATTAGTTATGGAATGAATGATAAATATGTTCGATGTTTATAATTTAACATTTATGTTTTATTAGACTAATTTTTATCATCCCAAATTTCCCCTTCATTTTATTTTATAGATTGAAATGGGAGGAATCGAGTCAAAATCCAATGTTATGAGAAATGTGTTGAATTTCCATATGATATTTTCATCCTAATGATAGAATGAGTCGAGGACATAATGGAAATAAATTATCAATTAACTCATATTTTGAACTGAAAAATGAATCTATGGGAAATCTCACATAGCCAGTGATTGTTTCAATTGATTCTTCCGTGTGACAATAGACTCCAACATTTAGTGGATATTATGATCCATAAATATTGTAAAATTTTATTAACTCCATTGAAAATATATTCTATATCCTTCATTGTAATGACTAATAGAAGGTTGTTCAGAATGCTTATCATATAAAAAAGAGAGACTGATAGACGGTTGAAGTTGATTACAAATATGAATCTTCGTTAAGAGATGGAATTGATTAAGCGGAAAAAATCATAATATATTTTTGGTATATATTTTCATCACACTCACTAAAATAAAATAGAGATGGATTTAAATTCCATTAAGAAAAAAGATGTTGAATCCATTATGGAGTATAATTTCAACCTCACTAGACTTCAAATATATACCTCTGGCATTGTTATTGTCCCTAAAAATAATTTTAACCACCTAATTAGTGGCATAAATTATAATTTATGAAAAATAGTGACACATTTTGACAAAGGAAGCTATAGTGGAATTTTCCAATGTTCCCCAAATGATGAAATAGAGATCATAGAATATCAAGGATATGATGAATTTAAATATATGTATCACATAATCAATTTTAATTCTATTTGTGTGATGGATAAATCATGGGTGAATGAAATACCAACACCCCACTTATCAAATTTTAATGAAGAAGAATCCTAGAAATTTCATGAAGGGGAAAATTAAATTTGTTATGTGAAAGATGGATGGGAACCTAGATAGAATAATGACAAGATAGATACACCAATGGGGTAGGTGAAATGAATTTTATAGTCAACCATAATCCTATTATCCAATGTTTTGACTTCATGAAACAAGGGAACTTTGTGAATCAATTTTCTTATCCAAGTATTGTCAATGATAACTAACAATAACAACCTCCATTTCCTAGAGAAAAATGGTGATCATAATCAATCCCAATTTCTATAGTGGATCTCAACATGAGGTGGTGATAGTTACTAAAGTGATTTTCAAGGATTATGAATATACTATTGGATTATTTTTCTATGCATTTCTTATTCTTAAAGAAGTTTAGTAAATCAGTTCATAAACCACCAAAAAATATGGAAGTGGAACAATTTCTAAAAATAAAAAACGGGGAAATTATTGCATCCCATGTATATATATTCTCCCACATTCATAATTATAGTATTAGACTTCCAGGGAACATTATGAAACTCCAATTATTGGAATTTTATTATTTTATGGTTATGGTTTATGTTTACGTAGAGACAACATAAATTTCTAATAAAAGGATATCCACATCCATATTTAAAATCACCATATAATTTTATACAGGAGAATGGAGGAGGATGAGTCTATATTAGTATCATTACCAAAATCATAGACATTACTACCTTATGAGAAATAATATCTAGCATAAATGATTGAGATTAAGGAAAATATCATCCTTGATTACATGCATATTGTGAAGGACTATTCTGATTTGTTTCTTTATGAATATTATTATCTCCCTCTAAGCCTTCATGTTGAGTTTTCAATTGATCTAGTTCCCTGATCTTTTAGAATATCAAAGAACCCTTATAAAAAGGCCATTGTTGAACTGTAAGAGATGAAGAAGAAACTATAGGAGAATCTAGATAAAGGGTTTATATAACCAAGATATTTACAATAATATCCACTATATGACTTCATCAAGAATAATGATGTGTCAATACACCTTTACATTTATAATCATAACCTCATTAAGATCACAATATACTACAATTAAACTCTTCCATGGATTGATGAATTTTTTTATATCAGATATATGGAAATGAGTTTTTATCATGGTGGATATTTGGTGTGAATATTATCAATTAATAGTGAAAAAAAGTATATCGCCAAGGATAATTATTATATTAGATAAAATAAGATTGAGTACAGTTTTTTTATTTGGACGCACTAATTATACAGTTATATTCATGGGGTTAATGAATAGATTATATAGATACTAACACTAAAAATTGATTTTATTCATTATAAATAATATTCTTATCAACTCTAAAAATCATTGATGAACATAAGGGGAATTTTAATACTTTGATGAAGAATATTTAAAAAGAAGAAAAATTGAATTATAGTAAATCTGTATTTTAGTAGTATTTTGTAACATTCCTGGGAAATGTTGTCACCAGACAATGGATAACTACGGATCCTTCAAAAATATAGGTAATTTAATGATGTCCTACAACAAAATAAAGTATGAATATTATTTTATTCCTTGTATTAACTTGGTACTATCATTGATATGTCAGAAACTTCTCATGATTTTCAATCCCACAAACCATGATAAATCAGAAAGGGGTAATCTTTTTCTAGAATAATAAATTAAATGAGATCTTAAAATAGTTAAATAAAATCTTAATCAATGCACATGTTCCCACATTACCCACTGGTACTAAAGAATTTATGATCTTTAAAGATGCATCCAAAAAGGTATTTTGTTGTGTAAAAATTCATGATGATAAATTGCTAGCCAATGAATCCTACCAATTAATGATCCCCCAGAACAACTACCCAATTAATGATATGGATTTTGATTCATTGATATTAAAATTGAAAATTTTGAGGAATTATATATATGAGTATATGTGTGACATATATATATAGTTTAAAAAATACATAATAATATATTCACATAAAATGAGCTCAATATACACAAAATATGGTGGATATAGAGTATCAAGGATAATGATTTTTCAAACCATTACCATCTTTTAAAGTAGAAAAAGCGTAAGATTCTCTATATAGAAAGGATCCTACAATACTATCTATGATGAGGACTTTAGGGGATCCAATTATCATATACATATTGTGAATTGGAAATTGAGTAATAAAAGGATATTCATCCTTCATTTATCAAATAACTAATCAAACATGAATTATTGAGAGGATCATGGTTGACCATTAATATGATGAGGAATTACAAAATATGGTAGAAAATATTGCATATTTATTCTTTTTTAATGATGGAGGTTTCGAACCTGGATATGTTTCAAAAAATATATAACTAAAGAGGTAACTTTTCAATAATGTATATTTATCATCCTTCTCTATAAATATGGGAATCACTAAGATGTATAGGGATCTGAACAAAAACATTTATTGGAATAACATGAAGAAGGAGATTGTGAAATTTTTATCTTGATACTTGGTATGATAATAACAAAAGCCTGAGTGATATATTTATAATTTTATGATGCAACCATTTCGCATACTAGTATGATAATTGAGATAAAAGATAAAGGATTTTATTAGAGAACTCCCCAGGACATATAAAGGAAATAATGACCTTAGGATGGTATTCAATTACCTTACCATGTCGGCACATTTCATTTCTATCATACAATATATCTCTCTTTTACAATTCTCCATGATATACATAAGATAAGTAGTAAGTCTATATAGAGTACCAGTAACCAATGTATCTTATTATGATCCAAGGATTACCTCAATGTTCATGAGAATACTTTTATATGTGTTGGATATAGAGCTGGACTTCATTACTAATTATCACTCTCAGATATATTTTATGAATGATAGAACCACTAAAACTCTATATAATATTTTTATATTATGTTAAATGGATTTAAAAGGATCTTGGGATCCTCACCTTCCCCAAGTAGAGTTCTGATAAAAAAATCATTCTATCATTCTAATTTAAACTAGTGAGGATTTGAATGGGAAGTTGGTTCAAACTCTGGCATGATTAAATAAATATGGGGACTAGAAGATGATGTGACATTCTTTATTCTAATGGATTATATAGAATTTTCAAATCATTCACTGTCATATAAAATCTATACAATGTTGGAAGAAAAGAAATGTGGACAAATATTGAAGAGAGATAGAGTTTGAGGTCATAGATATGGTGTTCCATTATATATCACAGTGTAAGAATGTTATAAAAGTTTCGAAGAATGTAAATTTTATTCATCGGCATATCACCCCTTTAAAATACATGATGTCATTAGTGCATAGATTTTTTGACTAGAACTCCCACATTACATATCCCATGTATGTGATTTGTTTCATGTATCACTCTTGAGGAAGTACAAACCACACCACTCCCATGTACTAAATCAATTTTTGGCACCCATGGAGAGTGATAATTAATACAAGGAGTATATAGTGATGATCATTGATAGTAGGGAAAAATCTCTACGGAACAAGACTACACTACTGGTCAAATTTTTGTGGTGGAACTACAAGATTGAGATAGAAATATGGGAACCAAAAGCGGTGATCAAAAATAAGTAACATCATTTTATATTTATTAAATTAAAATTTTTATGGAAAATATTATGGAGGGAAGAATGTAATTACTCAAACATTTATAAATGGAATTTCCTTTTTAAAATGAAAAATTTACTCATTAAGTAATATACTTACAGAAAACACATGCAATGCATTTTTTATTTTAGATCATTATAAATTATTTCCTATTGATTTTAAATTATCATTAACATTAATAACAATTTATAATATATATATTTTACAGTGAATTGTATGATTAGTTTTTATAGGGGGTTAGGGTAATGTCTAATTAACATACATAGAAGAAGTTATGTCCTTCACCGTTTGTGTCATACCTTATGAATCCCATTTCTCAAAACATTTGAGGGAGGTGGAATTATTTCTATTTTCCCTTGAAAAAATCCAAGATGAGATTCACTGACTAATGCTCAATCAAAACAATTTACATAATAAATTCAAGCATATTTATATCATGACTCAAACCACATTCTTTGAACCACCACATTAAAGAACCTCCATCACATACAATACACTTAGAAAACATTCTTGGGTAATAAGGGGTTACGTATCTATACCCTAGTAATATTTTTTTTATTTTTTTACATATAAAAATATATTTATTATATTTATCACTTATTTTATTACATTATACATGATTATATAATAAGTTTGATAAAAATAAAATTTTAATACGAATATATAAAAATGATATTTTTCAGAATTATGTAGTTTCAATTAAGTCAATATTTGGATAATTTAATATTTTTTGAATGAACATTGTATTGACAAAATATTTTTGATAAGTAATACTTTTTTAAATAAAACTGATTAATTAATGTTCTGATATTCAATATAATTTTATTATGGAAATTAAGTTGTTACTATTGTAAAAATAGTATTGTTTTAGTAAATAATGATTTTTACTTAAAAGTAATGGTATAAAATTTAGAAAATTTTTTGGAAAAATAAATATCATTTATAAATTCATCTCATTGAAACTAGTCACTGGTGATTTTTTCATAATTCCCTTATATAATAGATTTTTTGGGTAAAAATTAAATGTGGTATAAATAAACGGTATTTCTTATGACTTCAAAATAACACAAAAATGATCTAATAAATAGTATAAATAGAATATGTTATCAAAAATATTTTCCCCCATGAAAAATAATATGTTTTAAATGTTATTCGATTACTTTTATATATACTTGAAACCACTAAAACCTATATTATATTTTATGGTTTTAATATAAATTATTTATAAAAATTACTCACTTACACATAACTAAGGGTTCAATTTTAAGGATTTAGGTTCCTTGACATATATAATATTAATCACCACATCATTATTGAATAAACCATGAGGAAACCCATGTTATGGATTGTGTTTTTGATTGTTTTATCATATAGATTCCAAATAATATGATTAGAAATTAATATATAATTCCTCCAAATGGTTCTATAAATAATCTCCCAATCATCAACTCATCATTACCAAAAACCCATGTAGAATCAATTTCTTCTACCTCCCTCACTCTAAGTCCCTCTACTGTTGTTCCTATAATCTTAAAAATGTCCTACAAAGATTTTATAATAATTATATAAAGATAAAGGATCCAATCCTACTCCTTTTTATTCATGTAATTTTATTTTTTATAAGTTTTTAATTTAAATGTTTCTTATTGGAATTTGTTTTTACACACTCATTTAACTATCCTAATAATTTAAAATAATTGATATATCGACAATCAATTTCATTAACCCCTCACATAAACCATTATGTACAACTATTTTTTGTTCAAAATTATCCATCAATTTTCCATTCCACATATTTTTCTATTTAATAACCAACCTCATTTCCACCCAAGTGTATTCCCCTAGATTTAACTATCCTCCATTAAGTGGGACATATTTTTATAAAGCACAAATTTATTTATTGTTGTGTTAAAAGTCCTGAATAACATTCTTTTGTTGTATGATCAATGTGGTAGATAAATGTATGTACATGATATGAATATGATAGGTGGGCCATAACTATATAACACTCCAATTCATTGGGTAAAATTTTATCTAATAATATTTCATGTATGGTACAAAGAAGAATATCCTAAGAATACTATTTTATTATGCCTGAATGGATATCCATGACTTATGCTTATTATTTCATTTATATTTTGTATCTACATTCCTATTTTTCCATGATTTACTCATCTTATATATTTCTTCGATATTCATGTTTATGATTCTCAAAACTTTTATGTCACTTTGATATAACCCTTGACTAACATGTATTACTTTCACCATGTTATTATTTGATTATTCATTTATAGGGATTTATAACTCACCCCTTTATCATGTAAATCCTCATGTTAACCCATACAACACAAGAAGATCCATTCATTTTAAGATAATGCTGTAATGTTTTTAAAAAAATGATCTATTTATATTAGATTTTGTTTTTCAATGTATCAAATTTCAATAAGACACCAATCCTCTTAGTATTTTGAGATTTTATTTCGTGTTTCCAAATGTAATAAATAAATAAAATAGGTGATTAAAATAGATCATATGTCATATGAAATCATTATGAATATCAATTCTTTTCCTTAGGTTATCATTTGATAAAATGATGATATGTTTATAGAATCCATTCCCTCTATATGGTTTGTTATATGATGATATAATGAATGTTTTATGAACTTGTGGAACAACTATATATGGTTTTTATGATGTGATGGATGTGAATTGAATTATATATTCCTATAATGAATTATTTAATGGTTATAGAGTATTGAATTTGTATAGAGATGATGTTGTTAAGAACAGCTAAAGAGATGATGGATTTAAATATATGAATGTTACTTCCATGTTAATGTAGGAAATTACTGGGTAGAAAATTATATTAATTGACATTGTTGAAAATTATAATCATGGTAGTGAACCTTGATTATGTAAATTATTTTTTGTTATTATCTGTATACCACAAAATAACGTGTTATGCATATGATATGTCCTCAAAACTCATGATTAAATATTTATGATTCCAAAAATATAACACTTATATAATTTTTATAACAAATAAAAATGTCATGATTTATGATTAATGATATTTGAGTTATTGTGTATGTTTTTCATCAGAAATTATCATGTTCTCATAACTTTATACTTATCTTATTGTCATTTTTATCATTGATTGATATCTCTTCTATTTACCCTTACTATGAATCTAAAATAACCATTTCTTATGTTTTCATTCCCTAGGATCTGAATAATTTTTTTATGTACTAATTTTTTAAAAATTATACTTTTTGTGAATATATTTTCTATAGATGTTGAAGATCTTTCATGAAATAATATTAGTATATATATAGTCTCTAATACACTAAACCATTATAGTCCTATAGAAGGTATTTTTTTGATATATATTGAATATTCATCTAAAAGGATGTAATATATATTTATGAATTGCTAGGTATTCCTAATATTGTATGAGAATATGGTTTAGTTATGTTTTTTGGTAATATGGTTATAGAAAATTGTTCAAAATCATAGGGATAAGTGTAAGTATATGATAAAATCCTAAAATTTTAAGTAAAGTAGATATTTTTTTGGTTTTAATATAAAATAAATTCTTATATGGTTACCAGATACTAGATATACCTATAAAACATATTATCCTCAGTGTACAAAAGCTGATAGGGGGAGATTGGGTATTAACTCAACCATTATGGGTGCATGATATGTTGGCCTAAGACTAAACATCTGGAAACACACATATGGGGTATATGATCTAGTTAAATCATATTTCTTTATGATCCTTCATTGAGGATTTGAATATATTATAAACATGTATGATCTTGTTTAATTTTAATGTTTTATATATTGGAAAGAAGTTATTAAGACTTAGACATCTTATGGATGCCTTTTCATGATGATGTGAACAAACAATAAGATTTTTTTTCACAATATAATTTCTGATCTTAGTAAATGGATGAACCAAGGAGGAGTCATGCAAACACTATATGTGATGAGAAATTAAATGAACATCGTCATTGGAAACCAAATGAAATGGGGTTTTAGATGGGAAATCATGTGGGTATTCTTACCCTACTCTATCAATCTATGAATAGTAACATGATTTGTATTGATCTTCCAATCAAAAAATGAAGTAAACACTCGCTATTGAGACTTTTTTATGGAAACAACTATATTAATTTAGTGGTTACCCTACTAAAATAATTTCTATGTAATGGATCACATCTAATTAAAGGAAATCTTTTGTTCTTCAAATTTTGGACCATGAAATGGTTTTTTTATTAGTGTATCATTTTTAACCTGAAGTAAATAAATGGTGGAATATTATAAATAATAGTAAGAATGATAAGTAAATTGACTCTATTAAATGGGAAAATTTTATGAATGTGTTATTCAGTAAGTATTTCGACTATTATAATTATAAAAAATTAAAATGAAAATCCTAGAACAAAAGAAGAAATATGAATAATCTATTATTAATAATGTGGAAATTTTACTAAACACTCAATGTATTATTTCTGTTGTATCATCGGCCCTGAATGTAAATTTGACCAATTATATAGATTTATGATTTCATGCCTCCAAAAGGATTTAGATATAATGGAAATTTATTGCAATGAAAAAATCATTCAATGTTCTCCCATGATGATGATAAAAATTAGAGACTCTACGTGTTCTCCTGTTGTTGGGGGAAAAAAGTGAAACATTGAATTTATAGGAAATTATACTTATAAAACCCACTATAGAAAGATAATTAATATTTATTCAGGTCATAAGTGTGAAAAAATAATAGAGTTATTTACAATATGTGTTATGGTAAATGTTATTTGTGTGGAATTGAAGGTTATCAAATAAATAGTTAAATGATGGGAAGAGGCCAGTTAATGAAAAGAATGGTGAAAATATAATATTAATGGTCCACCAACATTCAAATTTTTTATCTATAAGTTGTGTTGAAATTTCACCAATAAATTCATAAATTTTAGTTTTATTTAAGGAAATTTATGGTATAAACCTATGATTCAATGAGATAGATGGAAATTTACTACTATCACAACTTTTGAAGTGGGTCACCAGAATGAATTGTTGAAAGGTACACTTACCTTCCACAATATAACTGGAAATGTTTTATAATATTCTATATCTGACCACTATTTTACTTTTCAATATTTTTCAATTGGTATCACATAAACACATCATCGATTAGATGGTGATTTAGTTGTAAAAACTACTAATGGTACATTGATAACATATCATGTCTATAACTCCAAATAATTAGAATCTTGTGAGGATTTTAATCTGATAAATCATTTCATGCTCCCTCTAGTAGAGTTTGAGGTGATTTTTTTATAGATATTCTATATTTATATAGATCCCATATTGACTATTGTGGAATTGAATTCATATTTGTTATTCTGAATCAACCTATAATCATCTATCAATGTGAGGATGAGTATAAACTTCCAATTGATGTAACATAAATTTCATGTGTTTTATTACCCATTTAGAAGGATTATTTATCTTAAATGGTTTAGGAGAATCTAAACAATAAATATATTCCAATTGTTTGAGATTATAATGATGCATTTGATGAAGTATTTCCATGTCTTCCACCAAACCATGAATTTGAGTTTTCAGTAGAACTCATATCATGTTCTCCACCCATTTTAATGACCACATATTGGATTCCCTTGATTTAGTTGTAGAAATTAAAGAAGAAACTATTAGAGAATCTTCATAATGGATTCATATACTATAGACTACAACCTTGGATTTACCTATTCTATTTTATGAATATTTATAGTTCAATGTGTCATTTCATTAGTTATCATAATTTTAACAAGATAAAGATTAATAAAAAGTACACTAAATTATATCAATGAATTTATTGATCAATTACAATGAGATAAATAGTTTTCCATCATTGACATTTTGTATGGATATCATCAGCTAATGTTCATGAAGTAGAACAAACCCAATATAAAATTCTATATGTGGTAAGGACATTTTAAATAAATAGTAATTCCCTTTGGACTTACCAATTCCCCTGTTATCTACATGGATTTAATGAATATATACTGTAGAGGTTAGCTTGATAATTTTATGATATTCATTATATATGATATTAATATAAATTATAACATGAATGGAGATCATGAAGAACATTACATAATTGTACTGAATACCTTATAGGTGGAAAAAAAATTAAAATTTACCTTATGGGAATCCTAAATTGAGAATGTTTTGTTCATAGGAAATTTATTCTCATGTAATGTTATATCATGTGATTTATCAAAGATAGATTTTATTGAACAATAGCCCAGAATAACTAGGGTAACTATTAACCATACTTACCATAGTGTAGATGGATACAACTAGTGCCATGTGAGAGATTTCACATGGCTATTGATGTAATAACCCAGAAATTCCATGTAATTTTTTTAAAATTATTTGGGATTATTATGAGCCTCTAAAAATTAACGACACATGATTTTGAGGCCCAGTGTGCCAGAAATATAAACTTGAGAGTTTTTTAAGGTGCATTCAGTAAATGTTTGGGAGAGGTTTTCTAACATTTTAACTGTTGCTCGGAATTAAAATCAGAGAGCACCGTTGAATCTGTAGTGCTTGGATTCGCTTAAGGGAAGCGTCACTTCGACCGAAGTATTTTGGAAGAAAAAGATAATTTTTCAAACATTTAAAAGAATAATTACGTAACATGAAATTGTTATTTTATTTTTCTCAAGCGGTTGAGAAATGGTGGTGGGACTGATGTGTTGTTAAACCATTTAATGGCCTAAATCTCCGTTATTTTTTACCGCACTATTTGGAATTGAGAGTTTCATTAATTAATTAACCTCAATAATTCCTTGATGTGTTAATCATCCTTTCCCCATATATTTAAATAATGCTTGGGTTATATTTTCGGAGATGTCTTCTTCAAGTGAGGAACCTATGACAAAGTGATGTGACGCCTTTTACCGACAGGGAATGGATGCTTAGACGTCGTCAGAGGAATCGAACTAGGAATGATGAATGATGGCGGATTCATCTAGGCACGAATTCTCCTTCCACCACCATGATGTCCCCAATGAAATTTGTGGTAGGGGTTTATATTTCAAATGATGTTTATCATTAATTTAATGTGATGTATAAATTACTCTCACCTATTATGATGTTTATGCGGAGGGTGTGGGACAAACAAACACGGACCAAACCCTTCGTTGCTTCATTTTTGTCACGATCATCGGGGGCGAACTTCCATGTGATTAGAATATATAATCTTGGAGCCGCCCAACGACGGAGGCATCTCAGAAAGGCTGAATGTGCGATCATAAATGAAAAAAGACCTCTAGAGCTCATCTGATGATCCACGTATGATTCTTCGGCGCGACCCCATCACGATGGCACTGGAAAATGGAACCAGCAGGCAAAGGCGGGGGCTGGATCTCACCAGCCAAGGAGGAGGGCGACGCCGATCGTTGTTATGACGGTCAGACAGGGAGCCTGCAACAGCTGGCCGAGGAGATGGGAGGTGGAACCCCAATGTGCACTGCGGTGAGACATGCCAGAGCTCGATGCCGCAGTGAAGGCAAGGTCCCGCTCCCAGCGTGCCCCATGAATGATGAGGCAGTGCCACGTGGCATGGAAAATTAAAAGACAGAATGGCTCTTTGAGCCGTTCGGGATCGAGGGGTCACAGCTTCAAAGCCACGACATAGGCGCAAGGGGCCCCGCTCCCTATGTGCCTTTTCAGTGACAAGGCGGCAACACCTGGTGCTGACACTTAAGATGTGGAATGGCTCTTTGAGCCATTCGACAGGGAGACCACGTGACCCCCGCTCAGGTCGCTCCAGCCGGTGGGCCAAGCCGCTGTGGCCCAGCCTAGCCGGAGAGGGCCGGGCTAGTCCACGGTCTAGTGGGCCAAGCCTGTCATGGTCCAGCCCAACCGGGCCAGCCTATGCCGGGTCAGACCTAGACTGGGTCGGGTCGGACCAGACCCGGACCCCTCTCGGGCCCAGAAACACTTAAATGTCTGTATCTTAAGAACCATATGTTAGTTTGACAAACCTTCTGCAGTGTGGGGATCCATGGAACGTGAGGGTCCTTTTGAGATACTCTATGAGAGTTTTGGAGAAATATAGTGTATGACCAGATTGGATCGACCCCAAATCCAACCGGGCCCTTGGAAATAAAATGCCAATAACATACAGACTGGTCGTCCGGTTGACGCATTGTCTATTGCGATGGAACTCGCATGATGTGGTGGTTCATCGGGTTACTTATTTTTGGGACTTCATTATGTTCGAAATACAATTGATGTATTGAGGATTCATTTCTCCAAGAATCATGGGTACTATGAGCGGGAATCCAGTGGCTTGCTGTGAGATGGATGTTAGAGATAGATCATATGATGGTTTGTACCGAGCGATCCTATATGTGTCAGCACCTAGAGATCTTTTGTGGCTCAGCACCTAGAGTTCCTATGTAGGTAAGAACCTAGCGATCAGGTGTTGATCATCACCTAGCGATACAATATGGCTCAACACCTAGATATTGTATGTGGATCAGCACCTAGAAAGCCTATGTGGATCAGCACCTAGCAACTCTCTGTGGATCATCATTCTAGAAGCACTGTGTGGATCCGTAGTGAACGACCTGATGAGGGCTTCCTTTAGAGAGGCCAATCGTTGATTAGCAACATACTCATCCTATGTGGTTTAGATCCTATGTGGGTCTTGGGGGGTTTTAGTACCTATCGATCCTAGGTGGGTCAGATCCCATGTGGTTCATTGAGGGTTAGTACCTATCGATCCTGTGTGGGTCAGACTCTATATGGTCAACAATAGTGCATCTTGACAGAATAAGATGGTCAAGCATTATGACTACTCATCTGTAATTATGTACATTAGTTATACTAGGTTATGAGCAGAGTAATTTACATTGTGCTTTGTGATTGAGATCATACATTTTAGTTTTCATTTTTGGATTTTTGAGAGACCATATGGGGTCTCAGTGTCCCTACTAGGTATTTTTATACTCACCCCTGCACGGGCTTCACTCCCACCATGTTGTTTCTTGTGTAGACAGTGGGAAACCTTGACTGAGGCTATGGGAGCTAGAAACTAACAGTGGATGGCAGTGATGGTTGACATGAAGAGTTGTGGAGATGATTTGTACCTACCCTTCAGATAAGATCCTTAGTGGATGATCTCATGAGTTGTTTTCTATTTTTATGTTTTATTGTATCTTTTAGTTAGGCGTGTATTCCGACCCCTTTACTTTCGGTACACACATTCACTACCGTAGTTTTTCTTCATAGTTTCTTCTTGTTGTGTTCTATGGCTGTGTGTTTGTACAGGTTTAAAATAAATTCCCTCCTGTTTACGAATATGCCATTCTAGTGCTAGTCGCTAACCCCTAGCCTATGGAAGGCGAGCTTGGGGTAGTCACGACGCAGGCCCTGGGGGATGGTTCGTGAAAATATGTTCCAATACCCATATTGGTATAGAGGTGATACAACTTCCAATGGATTGATGAATGTGTCGAAAATTAGAAGGATACAAAAAAGAAGGTTGGTCAGTGCACATGTGCTTACTCCACCATGTATTGTGGAATGTTTTGTGATCTTTAGTGATAAATAAAAGAAGCTCATGTGATGGGAAGTCATAAGGATGATATGGTGACATCTTATGCCTTTTACAATTAAAAATTCAAGAGTAAAATTACCCAACTGTTGATTTGGAGTTGGAAGTAGTAATTTCTATATGGAAATTATAAAGGAGTTATATTATTGGATAACAGTGTGATAAATACGTTGATAATTAAATAATTATTTATAAATTCACATAGAAATAGTTTAATATTCACAAATGAATATTTTTGTAATTGACTAAATCTTATGACTTCTTAATAAAATACTACCCATGTAAGGAGAATAAGGTGGATGATGGTCAATTTTAGAAATACTATGCTAGTTTATACATGATGAGGATTATAAGAGACCTAGTATTATGGGTCCAAAATGTTGGAAGAAAAAAATCATTAGGAAATGGGAAATATCATATATCTCTAACATTAATGATCAATAATCCATCCATGTGAGGGTTAAAGAGGCATAAAAGTAGGATGGGGAACTGAAGAAGATGGTGATAAATGATAATGAGTTCAACCATGAATGTGGTGGAATGATAATGTTCATGAACTGAATATGTTTACCATCAATACAGAACATGAAAAAGGAACTATTTGAAAAGTATCATTTTTTATCTTTCTCAATTTATCTGGAATGTATGAAGATGCATTGAGATTTGAAATATTATTTCTAGTGGGATAATAATAAATGGGATATTTAAGAGTATGTATCTCAATTCATGTTATCTAACAAATATAATGATGAGATACATAATTCTAAGGGGATTTTACAACAACTACCCATATTATAATTGTGATAAGAAAACATATCCATGGATTTCATTATCCGAATCCCCAAAACATCTAATGGAAACCAAATGTGTTTCATTGTAATTTATCTCCACAAGTAATCAGAACAATTAATTACCATTAAGGAATATTTGTCTCTTAATAAGGTTTCAATAATTTATAATAATGAATTTGTAATGTTCCATGGAGTTTTCCAGTTTAATATATCTCATCAAGATTAGATGTTTACTTGGTTGTGATATAGAAGTATTTAACATACCAAATATATAGTTTAGAGTTTCAATACTACATATCATACTCAAACAGATATTTAATTCAAGAGATACATTAAAATTCCATAATAAATGTCAAGATCTTGATCTTATGATTTAAAAGGTATTTGGGATCAACACATTCCTTTTCTATAATTTTCATTCAAAAATAGATTCCACCCATCCGTACAAGTTTCTCCTTATAAAACCAACTAAGTAAAAAAGTAACAAACTCCAATGTGATGGGATGATATTAGAGAAAAAAGTAAATTGGATATTAGGCTAACTATGTAATAAGAATAAATGTATATAACTATTCAACATAATGTCGTGGAGGCTCATAGTCAATTAAAAATTGATATTGATATACTTCAACAAGATCTGATGTGTGATGACGGTGACAAGGTCTGCCAATGAATATCTACATATAATAAATTTATGATAATCCTAAAGAAGGTAAATTAAATCCCTAGATATATTAGTCCATTTATATTGTATTGTCATATTAGGATCATTTATAATCACTTTAATTTTTAACTGAATCCCTAAAATGTTCGTATGTGTTCTCAGTATCTCTCCATAATAAGTATATACCTAGTCTTTCACATGTACCAAACATAAGAGACCTAAAAAATAGATAATAATATTTTTATGTGAAAAAATAATGGATATTAATGTTCAAAGAATGATTTTTTTTGTGAAATAAGGCCAATCACCTAGTCAAGGTTTTTTGGAATACCCCTAAATCTGAGGAAGCTACACTAGAACACAATGATGTGATTAGAAAGAAGTATCCTAAGTTGTTTTTGTTGGACTGATATAATATTGAGGGTGAAATTATTATAGGGTTGATAAATGTTAATAGACCAAGATTTTATAATATATTTCTTTTAAAAAATCAATTTCCATGATAGCTTTCATTACACGGAATACTGAGTCAAAAAAAACTGTGATATACTATAAAAATATTTATATTTAATGTGATGTTGATCACCTAGAAATTGGATTACTGTCCATTAATAAGACTATATAAATTATTAAAAATTACTTTTTTACATATGTATAAAATGAATTAATTATTTTTTCGTATAAATTAAAATAAAATAATTTCAATGTAAAATAATATTTAAAAAAACTATTTTTATGTTACCTATGAAATTTTATCATATTATTTTTAATAAATCACCATTGAAAAGATATGATAATTACATGTTAAAATATTATATTCAATAAAATATTTTAACATTCATCAGATATTTTTACATAGAAATAAATTATGTTAAACACAATTTAATGTTTATAAAATGAATTTTTCTAAAAATGAATTTATACTTTATTACGCAATAAATTTAAAATGAGTATATACATCTTATAGAAATTTAATCTCGTAAAATATATTCTATATATTTAATAAAAATAATTTATATTATATAAAAATTTAATCTTAAATTTTCGCTCTAATGAATATTAAATTTTTTAAAATTCAGTTATTATTGTTAGGGATACAAAGGGTTATTCATGGGGGTTATCCAAAGAGATAATGTATAAACTATGAAAAAACACTTTCTTTATTTCAATTATTTTATTATATTTTGACTTTATCCTTATTATATTTTATTCTTCAAAATTTCATAGAAATTTTACCCAAGAAACACAATTATATATTTTAATATTTTTAAAACATCCATGTGTGTCACCCCCTCCCTTGTAGAAGGAACCCATTTATCATCTCTTACTTACAATTCATGAGACTACTATATCTACTATGTACTTCCTAAATCTCTTACTAAATCTTTCCCCACATCTTAGAGGTCCTTGTTTGATCATAATTTTAAGAACCCGATTTTTTCTATAAAAGACTTTGGAATATTTTTGATGTTATTCCAGAGCAGCGCCTTCCTACAACAAGCAATTTTGAGCGCCGCTGTGGCCAGAAATAAATTTTCAGTGCGTTAACACTGGGCACGCCAAATAAATGGGATAAATCCTAAATGGAAATTCGGATCCTAAATCTAACAATATGGATGAGTCCGAAATGGGGTGTTTACCCTAGGAATGACATAGAACATGTCGACACGTGACGGTGAGACCCCTCACCCATTACCGGAACGTTAAAAGAATAAATAAAATAATTAATTAATTCGTTTAATGGTTAAAGTCAGCTGTCTCTTAAAAGGTAGATTGGATTGGAAAACTGAGTGCACCATTGATTCCGAAGCGTGTCTTTTACCCTAGGAGGAGTGTAAGTTTTGAGGGCGCAGACCTTCTTCGGAAAATGACTCCAGGGGCGTTTTTGTAATTTAGTACCCTCAGACGTTAAGTATTATAACTTTTGAATGGAGCGTTGGATTGAAATTCCAAGACCTTAGTTGTGCTAGAGAGGTGGTGTTTACCCTATGGGAGTCTTAACCTCGACCCCGTGGAGAATTTTAGATGTGGGTCCTTTCGTGGGTGATTAAAAATTAATTAAGTTAATTTTTAATTTTCCTTACTTAAGCCAAACCCACCACTCTCTCCCCCTTTGTTCATTCTATGGTGGATGCTCCCAACAAAGAGCCCATCTCCCTTCATCAATCCCTCCTCCCAACCACTCCAAGAAGGTGATTTTGGATCCGGCAAAGGCGGATTGCTTGTGAAGCTTCGGGCTAGGCCCGAAGAGGTAGGGATTTTTGTTTTGTATTTCAATTTCAAACATCCCTCTTTGAATTGCTATATATGCATCTAATTTCAATTATTTTGTTGAGAGAATCCCTTGGTTGCGTAGTATATGTTCTGAGCTATCCAACACTTGTTTCGGATTGAAATTTCGAGTCACGGGGAGTCCAAGGTGACCCGGGGATGTTTCCCGGCCAAATCCATGTTTTTCCGGTGAGTAGGGAGGTTTCCGGCAGGCGTAGGGGTTGTCTGGTGAGGTCGGCGGCAATGACTCTTCTCGGCGATAGCAGTGGCTCTCCTCCGCAGCAGAGGTCGGCACTGGGCAGCGTTGGTGTTGCAGTATGTGGAGGAAGTCCGTGCGAGCTGTTGGAGGTGTACCGGGCAGCGGGGGTGCCAGCTGGGGTGCGACGACGTGGAAGACCAGGGTCGCTGACCCCGGCCGGCGGATAGTGGACCCGCCATTGCGGGTCCCCGTGTGGATAGAAGACCAACCTCTGGGCTTGTCTAGTTCGGTGGACCGCGATCCATGCAGGTGAACCACGGGCCGCGTTGGCTTAGCCGACTGAGTAGCGGGCCGGCCGGCTTTGGGCTGGTCCAGGGGGTGTGGACCGGCCAGACTAGTCCAGTCCACTCTGTTTCAGACCATTAATGTTTAAAATACCCTAAAACGCAAACCGTGTATCAGATTTCTGAGTCGTTTGTGGTAACACATTCCTTGGCTCGAGACAAAATTTTTGAGATGTTCTCAGGAATTTTTAATTCCCGAGATGAGGGGCTTGATGGGGCAACATGTATGTTAAGTGGTTTGGCGTTTTTTTCGCGAGTTATTGTTTTGAGCGGTGCGGACACATCCGATGTCCATTTTGAGCGCTGTCAGTGGCATTGGGAACCTATTTCCAAGGTGGAGATTTCTATGGTGGTTTCAGGAACTGAATATAATGTTGATTCATGGGCTCCATGACACGTCTTTTATGCTGTGAGCAGTGTTTCGTAACTTGTTCATCGGAAGTCCGTTCTGGGCGTCCGAGCAGTCGTTTTTGGGTGTTTTTCCGAGGGCATTGCAATTGCGCAATCTGTCCACATTAATTCTGCACGATGGTGCGGGCCCCAAGAGGGTCATTTTGGGAGTTGGTAGTGATTTCTATCTTTATCACCAGGTGTCCATTTCAGAAAAGTGTATAGTCAATCTTTTGTACTTTTTTGAGAGGATTGCAACGGTGTGATCCGTTTATTGTGCTTCGGGACTGAGATACGGGTCCCATGAAGCATCGCTCGTGTGCGGTATGACGAAATGCATCTGTTTCTCTGGACTTCAGTTCCACATAAGTAAGCAGTATTTTTTACATGTCTTTCCGAGGAGATCACAACAGTGAGATGCGCCCCACTGTTTTCGGGACTGAGACTCGAGATCATGGGATGCTGTTTAGGCGTAAAGCAGTGTTGGAGACTTTTTCGTCGGATATCCATTGGAGGTGAGAAAATGGTCTATCTCTCATGTTTTTCCGCGAGGATTACAACAGTGTAATCTGTTTAGATGTGCAGAGTCTCATCCAAGATGTTATTAAATGTGGAATCATGAAAGGTTTACCGGTGGTGGTTCTTCATGCGGTGTTGGTAGAGAACCCTAGGCGTGTGATCGCGTTCCCTATTTGGAGAGTGAAGTGAAAGCTTAAATTGATGTGGTTGGTCGTGTTAGGGTCGTGGAAGAAGCAGGTTGGCGATGTTATGTTTACGCCTTTTTGCATTGACATTGGGTACCGTGTGCAGGATAGCCCATGGGCTGACAATGTGGCATACTCTAGGAGTATACAAGAATGTTTGGAAGTACATGTTGTAGTTTGTACCTGAGAATGTTTGTGATCTTGGTTTGGAGGTGATTTGGGGCCACGTGTCGTGTGGGCCCCATGTGTGTGTCGTGTTCTACTTTACGTACCTTTGACCTCTCGCGACGTAGAGGGTCCTCCTGTTCTCGATGGTTTCGACCAGCGGGGTTGAGTGGGTCCCCTAGTTCGGTTCTCGATGGTTTGGCCAGTAGAGTTGTTTGGGTCCCACTATTTTTTCAGCTATGAGGGGTTTTATTATCACATCCATTCGTGTTCCCTAATAGAGTTTTTGAGGATTTGGTGTGACCAATACACCATGCGGGCACCGATCCTCTAACCAGGAGGTTGTTTCTAGTAGGGATGGACAGAGAAGTTTCAGGTTTACCTTCCAGCAAGGCTGGGCAGTGGGTTGCTCATCGACTTCTTCAGGTTTACCCTCCAACGGGGCTGGGTAGTGGGTTGCTCAAGGAATTCTTCAATTTTTCCATCCAGTGGGGCTGGGCAGTGGGATTCTCATCAACTTCTTCAGGTTTACCCTCCAGCGGGGCTGGGCAGTGAGTTGATCATCAACGTCTTAGTGTTCACCCTCCAGCAGAGACTGGGCAGTGGGTTACCCAATGAAATCTTATATTTTTCCCTCCAGAAGAGACTGGGAAGTGGGTTACCCTATGACTTCTTAGGGTATACCCTCTAGCAGAGACTAGGCAGTGGGTTACCCGATGACCTCTTAGGGTTTACACTCCAGCAGAGACTGGGCAGTGGGTTACCCAATGACTACATAGGGTTTACCCTCTAGAAGAGACTGTGTAGTGGGTTACCCGATGACTTCTTAGGGTTTACCCTCGAGCAGAGACTGTGCAGTGGGTTACCCGACGACCTCTTAGGGTTTACCTTCCAGCAGAGACTCTGCAGTGGATTACCCGACGACTTCTTTCAGACTCTTCCCTTGCTACTAGGCTAGTCTGTGGATTTTCTCCATGATTACAAGAGCGGGGACCCTTGGTTGTATGGGTCACTGATGCGATGTCTTTGATTTTGAGAAGACCTCTCGACTGCGAGGTAGTGATGAGGTGTGGATGGACATTCCCCAGAACTCTCAAGTACGAGGGGCACTTTCCCCACCAAGACGCGTCCATGTGACACGACCTGAAACCGTACAGGCAATTCAGTGTCACCCAATGAAAATATTGTCAGGGTGGGGTGATTTGATCCCCTTGGCTTACAGTTCGGGGCAGACGTGGAGGATTCTTGGCATCGATGGTGTTTACTTGTGGGACTATTGGCGACTCACATTCTTGGGCTGAGCTATGGGATGAAGATCCTCTTACGATCTTGTTTAGGTTTCTTGACAGAGCATATATATATTTATACCTTGTTCCAGTACCCAAGTCTTGGGTTTTGGTTACTCTCCTTCCAGGAGAGGTGAAGACGCACTGGGTATGCCACGTGCTTTTCTTGTCTAGCTTCTCATGGTTGGATGAGTCGACTCTCCTTCTATAGGTAGCGAAAACTCGACGAGAAGTCCATATTCTCACCGTTTCAAGCTCCTTGTGTTTGGATGAGTCTACTTCCTTCCTCTTATTGGGTTGATTTGTACACTTTACAGCATTCTCGGTTGTACTCATTTAATTTTCCCGGTTCGATCTACTAATCACTCTTTGATACCTCATTTGTTTCTCCCTCGAGCCTTTGAGGTATCCTACCGCTTATTTTTATACTCACCCCTGCTTGGGCTTTGCCCACACTTGATGATTCCTTGCAGACGACAAATAGGTTGGTCATGACTTCAGCGGAGCTTAGGAGTTCAGGAGCTTGGACTGCGTATGGTGGTCATAGTCGGGTTCCAGGTGTGGGACTCTCCCAGCTGTTTACATTCATTTACCTGTTTTCAGGTTGTGGCACTTTTTCTAGTTGGGCGTGTGTTTTTCCCCCTTTTCTTTTTAGTTTACTTTAATCACTTTCTTTGTACATTTTATAGGTCGATGCACTTTGTGGTTTAATTATAGCAGTTGGTACTTTACTTTTTTTTACTCTGCACTTCTGCATTGAGTGTGCTTCCTATGTGTGTGCACGTACTTAGGCAAAGGAATCCCCGAGTTGTTTAGCCTTCGGTGCTGGTCTCTATCCCCTGGCCTATTGAGGCGGTCTTGGGGTAGTTGTGGGTCGAGCCCGGGTAGGGTCAGGTCGTGACAATAATACCATACATTCAAAGCCTAAGGTGTAATCCAAAATAGGTTTTCCAATGAACAAGCCTAACGAAAACCAAGTACATTCAATTTTATTTCTTATTCTAACTCATACAAATATGTGGTATCCATTATAAAATAATGGATTTAGTAATGATCCTACCATAGTTTGCCTCAATCCTAAAATGTGGCATGATCCACCTCCAAACCAAAGGTCCTTCCCAATCCCCATGGGATGTAAATTATCACATGATAATCAAACAACAACCAGAGGGCATAATTTCTCCAATCATAAAGAGAAAATCATGGAATAAATATATATATATAATAATGAAATACTAGAATTCCAAAAAATGTTCTATGATACTGAATGTATAAAATGAATACTCTGAAACTTAATCTTCCGAAAAAACCCAAAGTACATGTCCAACAAAAAAGGAAAACTAAATTAGAAAATAACCTCTTCAAATGGTAGTGTGGAAAAAATACCACTATCCACATAATAGCTACCCAATCTTGGTTGGAAGAAACCTTTACACCTCACTATAGTTCCTTTACATTCACTAAATCAAATTAACAAACAATCTCCAAAGACCACTGAATGGGTGTAAGGGTTTTTCACTAAATAGGCATAATAGGATCCCACCCCGGTGTTCCATAACATGACTTTTTTTTCAAATAAAAATATGATGAAATTTGAAGAAAATATGGAATGAAAATTATTAAAACTTTTTTTATAACAAAGGAATTTTAGATCATTTACCTTTTCCATAGTTTAAAATAATATAAGGAAAATAGTCTCAAAGAATATCACATATATCAAATTAGGTAATTGAATCAAAACATTAAAATTCAAAATCACAAGTAACATTGCTCAATGGATCACTACATGTCATGCTATAAATAGTACTCATAACCACTCATAAAAAATCATTCACATCAAGTCCTCATACATATGAATTAAATATAGAGAGTAGTGGAAAACCCCTGAATATGAACCAACCTACTGTGTATAAAATTTCTCCAGAACAACGTGCAAGGTAGAAATGGAAGAGCCCATGAGTGAACCCCCTAACTAAATAAATAGAAGATTCATTTTTACTAAAACTTAAACCTATGTACATAATTATTCTTATGTTATAAATTTTCTAAATCATTTCATTAAAATAATTCTTTGAAAACAAAAATTCATAAATATATTTGAATATGATATGAATATACCTGTTCTTTTACCAAACCATGGGCAAGACCACCTTTTCTCAAAATACCATTTCCAAACTCAAAAATTATTCATTAAAACTCATTTATAGTATAATTTATAAAACCATAGAAATACAATTAATCTAACATAATATAGGGACTGAATGACCCACCTCAATCTGAGGTCAAACACACCCGCATTGCGAACCACCAATATGAAAAAAACACAAAAAATACCATGGTTTCACAAAACTTTATTCCCAAATAATTGAATCCATGTAATAAGAAAAATAGTAAAAAAATGAGGTAAAAAACACATACATAAAATAACCCACACTCCACACCATAACCAACAATTGGGTTAGCCTCTAGGAGACGATTTCACAGTGGATCTAAAAGAAATCAACCAGAATGCCACCATTGGTTATATTGATCCAAAAAAACAATGCATGGTTCTTCCACACTCATTATTAATAATTAATAATTAATATTACTTAGTATATAGAAGTAACACAACCATTATAGAGGTAAGAAATTAAATGTGGGAATTTATATGGGGAATATATCATCCAAATCTCACCTAAGATCACCTAGGGATGGAGAGTTTGCTAAAAATTTAACATGAGGTATTACTAGAGTTATGTGTAATTGAATATTACTGGGTAGAAATATTTATAGTGTAAAACATGGTTTTATGGTGTAAAACCCCCATGAAACATGTATTTTAAAAAACACATCACATTAGGTTAAAAATCAGAGATTATGAATTTCATGCATTAACATAGGTCTTATGATGTAAAAAATTTCCAATGTATAATTAAATTTTCTACATTGAATGATTTTTGTAAACTAAATAATTTTCACAACATGTTCCCATTGACATATTTATGTCATAAACTACACATTTACAATTTATCTTATTTCTTACCAGCAATACCCAACCTAGACATTATAGTAACTCCCAAAAAAATTAATCCATTGGAACCAATAAACACACTCTTAACTATTTAAAGAGAATACCTTAAAATCCATTATGTTAATATCTCTCCACTATAAGACTATCCATCCTTAGTAATTCATTAGAATGAAGGGTGATCGATAAAAATGTGAGTCCACTTCTACCTTTTTCACGTTTCAGGATCCCAAGTCTCATGAGAATCTAATCCATGTCACCATTACAACCTGACCAACATGATTGAATTCACATGCATGAATTTCACTTGATAAGTGACGATCTCAACTCATTAATCCACAATAGAAATATCTGGTCTAAACTCAATCTCCTCCCGAAGCATATGATTATAGTGATGAGGTTGTTACCTTTATTAATTATATATTTAAAATACATAATTTATATCCTTTAGTTGAACTCGTAATGCTAACCAATAATCAGTATGCCCCAACTTCTTAGTGACCTCAAATGGTCTAACATATCATAGGGAGAACCTTTCATATTTATTAAGATTACAACATCCCAATAAAGTAGAAACGTTTAAGGAAACCCAAAACCAAAGAAAAAATCCAAAGGAGGATATCGATGATCCTAATACAATTTTGGATGACTATTTTTTGTAACTAGTAGTTGAAATATATCCTAAAAACTAACTGACATCTCTATACCAATAATTAATCCCACAAGAGAGGCCTCTCCCACCTCTACCCAAAAAATGGGTGATCAACATTGAAAAATATAAAAAGCCGTGAGCAGATCCATTATTTTTGAAAAATGATAACTATTAATATAAGAATATTCAACAAGTCCTAGATGGTTATCCCATGATCCAATGAAATTATAGTCCCATTCAAGAGGAATATCCTTGAGAATCTGAATCAAATGCTCCATCTGACAGTCTCTCTATTAATGTTATGTTGTTCTAAACCGGATGTGAGTGTTCATATCCTTATAGAGAATCTTCAAGAAACATGAGTTAATGCTTGGATCCCAATACATAAAATGGAACATGTAACCCTAAGTAATATCACAAACTCTAACACATACAACTCGCAAATGTCATTAACATTGGTGGTGTGCCTGATCAGAATGAAATTAGATAATTTCATCTACTGATCAATCACTATCTAGATAAAATTATTCCCTCAGTGAGTCCAGGGTAATCCAACATAAATTTCCAAGGAAACCGTTATCCATTTCCAAACTATATCAAAAACACTCTAAATCAAACAAGAAGATGTTAAATACTTTTCTATTATTTATTGGAAAGTGTTACTATGGGAAACATAATCTTTATTTTTTTACTTCATACTGAGTGATTGGACTCATCTTATCATGTCTTAATACAATTTCATATATCTTGTATGAATGGACCATAAAGAAATATGATAATAAAAATCTCCTCACTGATGTTTGGATGAAAAAATAATCTAAAAAATAGAGAGTACCATCTTAAGGGATAAACCATCCCGAAATTGTCTCCCCACTATAGTGGGTTTCTCTAATTTCTATGAACTCATCGTTTCAAAACTAAAACTATATAAAATACTCTAGGATATTCGATGATAATTGAAAACCAGTCATAACCACACCTAGAACATCCTTTTATACATCCAATTGAAACTTTGTGAATAGTTTCAAAAGATTCTACTCATTCTTTAATTCCAAAATAGACAAAGATGGGACATTCATGCTAAGATCTTCTATAATGACATTCCCCTTCCCCAGGGTATAGGTGATATCAAGTGAAACATCTTAATGTATTCTACACATAAACTATGTCTGGTATTCATGTTCTTATAAGAAAAGGCATAGATAAAAATCTTATGGTTATAAAATAATGTGAATCTTTATCTAGAAAATATTGTGAAACCATAACTTAATCTCATGTATAACTGCAAGAAGATCCAAATCATGAGTGGGGTAATTATTCTTATGTAGTTGAATATGAAAAGAGACCTTGGATACAACATAATCATCTAGGATAATTATCAAACCTAGAATAGAACAAGTAACATCATAGTATAACACATAACCCTTATCAAGATCATGTATGATTAGAATAGTTGATGATAGAAGAATTCATTTCATTTCATCAAAATAAGACCAAAATTTTAAATCCCCACTAAAAACCTACAATTCTTATAAAGACAAGTCAAATTTAACACCAACATCAAAAAATTCTTGATGAACCATTAATAATATCAGTCAAGACAAAGTAATATCAAAATATCAGATATATTTTGTGGATCCTTCCATGAAAAATAAATCCATAAACTATTCAATATTGATGGATAATCAACATTAAAAAATAATGTGACTTAATTAATTCACTTATTAGATTAGGATACTGAATTTTGAATGATTTTGATATAGATAGAGGCTTCTTAGGATTTCCAAAACCAAACATAGGTGGTTCTCATTCCCATGATCATATCTCAAATGAACCAAAATATAATCCACGATCACAACAAAAAAAGGGTTGAGATACTGATGTAATATCTAGTTCATTAATTCCGTAATATTATAAGAGTGTTAGTCAGACTAAAAGGAACCACAATATATTCATAATGGCCATACATGATCCCTAAATTCATCATCAAAATATTAGACTCCATAACTATTATCTAAAGATAAATTGGCCAAATATAGATCTTTGAAAACCAATTTTACCCCCTTAACTAATAAAAAAATAATAAATGTAGGGAAAATGATACATATTCACAATTTTCACCAATTTCATCTTCTTGTAGTCCATGAATAAATGAAGTGAACCATGTTTCTCTTGAAAAAATCAATAGGGTTTACCAAGACCAAACACTAGAGAGAAAAAGGTGATTCAACAATATTAGATTCAAAAGAATATTGATATCTTTCATATCAGATGGTTTCATGTGTTAATAGTGTATTGATATCTATTGCGTACCCTGCATTAAATCAATCATAGAATCTGACTCCCTCTCTACAGGAAGACCAAAGAAGTGGCCTCGGAAAACATTAGAAATATACCTTACTACCAAGGAAAGATTACAAAAAAAGTATTGTCATTGGGATAAACTATAAAGAATATAACTAAATTATGAGATCTATGGGAAAGGTCCAATACAGTCAGACCTTAGATAAAATTATCTGTTAAACACCTAAGATATCACATAAGTGTCAAGGAATGATACACACGAATGATAACTATTAGGTAAATCACGATGAAAGATAATCCAGTCTATCCTAATGATGTTGTCGAAAAGATTTATATTGATAATGATAAAATAAATAATAAATCCACATAAGCTATCAATAGTGAAAAAGGGGAAAACTAAATCCCCCACACTTTTCATATTCCAATGTTCTGTCACTAACTCCCCAAAAAAGGATTTGAGATCAATTTGATGTTTATGAATATCAAGAAAATGGGCATAAATAAATGAGTGGGAGGCATTCATATTAGATAAATAATTTGATAGACAAGATAAAATAAATATTGTACCTCTCACAATCATTGGAATTCCATAAACCTCCATCAGATACTCATCCACTATATGAAGGTGCATTGCTAGTGAGGCGTGTGGAAATATCCATATAGAATTTAAAGAATATTAATTACTTATTGTTTGATTTACATATGATGATATCTACCCATAATGAGGTGTAGCAATATCATGAAAGACCCTATTCAAATGGTCACAATGTCCACAAATATTGCATATCATTGCAGGTGAGAAACAAGAATACTGTGTGTGCTCGGACATGCCACATAGATTGCACATCAGGGGAACACTGCTAGCTATAACTGATGGTATAGAGGGGGCTTGATGTTGAAAAAATCTTCCACCACCTTGGGGATGTTCATTTAAATTCTTTGTATTTCCCTATAAACCACTAATGATACCATTGGGTGGAAGAGAAGTTGAAGAAAGAACAATATTTTCTATTACATCCATAGCATTTGTCATAACCCTATCTACTCTCCAATCATAGGATGAAAATTATAACATGAAGACCTATTATCTGATATCTGGTGGCAAAACATTCAAGTAAAAACTATCCTTTATCTAGTTATTCCAATCTATATATGGAGAAACATTAATAGGCTCTATCAATAGATCAGTGGATGATGACATCAATATCTCTCCATACTACATGGAGAGGAAATCTAAGAACATTTCTATCTTTAAAGACTCCCTAAATAAAATCTAAAATGAAAGGGTCTCAAAAATATTTCATTTTAATCCCATGTTACTATATGCTTGTATCATTAAATACGACCATCACTTTCTAGGACACTCAAATATGAACACCACACACTTCTCCTTGATATTCGTTGGTTTATCCAATAATTTGATGATCTAATAAATCTTTTTTAACTAATCCTCCACCTATTGGGGCTCAATTTTACACTTAATGGGTGATGTTCTCTAAATGAAGAACCCCTAATATCAATCCATTTCTCTCCCATATCCCATGTATGCCTCATAAACATTGATTTGGATATGTGATACATTTTAATCCATTATAGGAACTTCTTTCATGATAGTGTCTATATAATTTTGATCGAAATGGATATTCCATTGAAAAGAATATGCTGCACAATTCTATGAAACCCGTGAGAAACTTCCCCGAGGCATAATACCACAATTTAAATGTATAATAAAATGATCATATGAATCGAAAATAACAATTCAAACTTGAAAACCATAATAATCTAGATAAATATAATGAATATAATATAGGAGACACACATACTAGCATACCAAGATAAATTTATTCTCTACATGACAAGTGTTTTCCAAGAACTCACTGTAACCTATATCTCATGTTTTGAAAATCCATTATCTAGTTTAATTCGCATCCCAAGATACATAATAATGAGAAAAATCCTCCATTTTATACCAATGTATAATGTACCGACTTTGTTTTTCGTCAAACCATTCACCTGAAATGATCTACCACTTACCTAAAGGGAATTCCTAATCAGTACAAGATGATGACTATCACCCAGGAGTCCAACAACAACCAAAGGGAAAAATTTCACCCAGCATGGATCAAATATCATAGAATATATATATATATATATATATATATATTAGAGAGAAATATAAGAATACAAATCAGGAAAATATATTTCATAATAATGAAAAACATAATGAAATTGATACAACCTAAGTAGTTAGAAAAACCAAATGTACATGACCAAGAACAAAGTGCATCTAAAAAATTAACTGACACCTCTATGTGGTAGTATTGGAAAACTCCAACCATATCACTTCCAACTTCCCAAACTCATTTGTAGAAACCTCCTCACCCAAATGCGACATATTCCCCTTACCTTCATCATAATACATATCATTATCCACACATCTTCAATGGTGTGTACAAGATGTGAGATAAAAAGGATTTGTGGGATCCCGCCCACCTGATCCATAAAAAATATATATAAAAATATAAACATGATTAATATTAAATAAAACAAGGAATGATAATAAATTAATTTTTTTATATAAAATACATGGAGAATTCCCTTTTACATAGTTCTAAATAATTCGGGAAAACAGTATTAATAAATATCACAAATATTAATGAAGGTAATAATATCCTAATAGGAAAAACCAAAATCATAGGTAACATCATACCAAGGATCATTATCGGTCATTGTATATAGAACACTCATGCCAAGACACATAAAATCATGTGCATCAAGTCCCTAAACATATGAATCAAATCATGAGAGTAGTGGAATACCCCATAAAGTGACCCTCTCAATAGTTTCTAATAACTCCCTAAAACAATATTTCTAGGGATCACAGAAACTCCCCCTAAGTGACCCCCCTATAGTATTAATAGGTGAGGGATACTATTACACCTTCAACCTAAGTACCCAATTCATATCATGTACTAAATTATCAAAATCACTTCTTTAAAACCATGCTTTAAAAATAATTTCATAAATTCATTTCACAATGTATTGAAAATAAATTTTCATTCCCAAAACCCAGGGGTAAAGCCACCTTTTATCAAAAATGCATTTCCAATCACAACTATAAATAATTTTAATTATTTTATAAAATAATTTATAACACTAGAGAAATATAATTCAACCAACATAAGTGATATAAAAAACCACTTACCTTATACATGGGTCGTAAACGATCATAATGGAAACAACTAAAATAGAAAGAATGAAATGAAAACCATTGAGGGTCTAGAATTGATTCCCACATCAGAGAATAAAATAATCAGTAAATATGTTCATCCGAGAAGATAAATATGAACATACCTCAAAGAACCTACATGTCTCACCACTACCAACAAGAGGGTTAGCCGTCTTCAGAAGATAACTCAATGGAACATGAATGAATCATGAATAACATCACCACAAGGTAGACATATCCATAAACACAATTCCATTACACTGTTGTGACCAATGATGACAAATAATAAGATTGATTATTTACATTGGAAAGCAGTGTGGCCGCCATGAAGATCAAATGTTGAATTGAGTAATTATGAAGTATTAGAGATTTCAAACATCTCACATAGAATTTTCTAGAATTAGAGAGTCTGTTTTACAATGAATAAGATGGATTAATAGCATGAAATGAAATTAAAACCCATTGGTCAACAATATTTATGGTTTATACAATTCTTTTATGGTACAAAACCCCAATAAAATATTTAAATCTTAAAAAATGTAATGTGGGGTTAAAAATCTTGTCTAAAAATATTACAGATAAAACTTTTGTATTATGCTGTAAAATAAATTTTAAGAATAAAATGAAATTTTATAGCTTTCAATATTCTTGTGACCTAATGTTTTTCCCTACTTTTTCTTGGTGACACATTTACACTGAAAACTAAAGATTTATGTAGTAATTTGGTCCTAAAAACCCATCCAACACTCTATAGTTAATCCCATAACTACTTATTATGCCCAATAAATAAGAAAACACACTCTTAAACATCAAAATAGAATAACTTAAAATCAATTATTTTAAAATTTTGATAATTTGAATATAATTTTTTTCATTATGATTATTTTTTAAACATTTTATTCCTTATTTCCATCAAATGGGAAATGCAAGTATCACTCACGTGTGTATGTGGACTACCGCATCCACATAGATATATGATTCATTTTCCATTACCATCAATAAATATTATTTAATATGATTGATTTAATGTTTATATATGATATATTTGAAATAATTTCTTTCCTTTAATTATAATATCATACCTATTATCTCACCTTTACATCCTTTTGAAAATGATACCATTAATTCTGCGTATGTGTGGACTACCACCTCCCCACAGAAATGTGATTCAGTTTAAATTAACACTTTATATAAAGAAATATTAAAATTTATATGATGAATAAATATCATGAAATTTTATTATGAAATCTATAAAAATGTAAAATCCATGACCAAGGTTAATGTACTATAACCATGGATCCAAAACATGCAGGAAAAACTATTAATTTTTCACTGAAATATTAATTTTAAAAATGAAATAATTACTAGAAGGATAATTGGAATTAATAACAGAAATATACATAATATGTTATGTATGAATATAGTTCTGGAATAAATTTATAATAAATATATATTTATTATTTATTTTATTTTTACAAGTATGAAGAAAGACATGAATTTAGGTAATGTTTACAGTTTTCTTTTTATGATTTTCAATGAAAAATTTTCATTTGGGGATATTAAAAATAATGGTCTATTTTAGAATAAATGTTATGAAAATATTTTCCTACTATCATAGACATTATTATAATTAATACATCTTTTAAATTGTTCCTTAATTATTTTAAAATAAAATTATTTTTATAATATTTTTCTAAATATTTGTGAAATTTTATTCAAAATGAATTTTTATTTTCACATGTTTCCAATGAAAGGTTTGAATGAAATTTTACATATAATCTCCATAAATGTAAACAGTAATTGATGATTTTTAATGCTTCATCAGGTCTATAATCATATTTTACCACACACATTATTTCTATGGATGGATTATGATGATGTGGATTTAACGATTATTCTATAAAACCAGTTTATTTTTTACTAGTTAATTATTTTATAAGGAAACCTTTATGAAACCCATTTATTTTCTTCTAGTTATTCTACGATGAAATGAAAAATATTTATGAACCCCATTTCTTTTAAAAAAGTTATTATATGATGATATGATTAATGTTTTATGAATTTGTGTGACACACATGTTTTTTAAGTTATTTGACTGGTTGGGAAGGAATTATATATTTTTCCAATTAATTGGGAAATGGTGAAGGGGTTTAGAATCTCTTAATATATTATAATGTTAATAAATTCCTATGAGATGAGAGAGTTAACTTGATAGAAGTTGCACCTTTTTGAATTTCATAAATGACTAGGTTGGAATTTCCATTTTAGGAACATTTCCATAATGACATTCTTGGGAGTAAACCTAACTAAGGAAGTGATTTTCCATACTTATGTGTATGTCGCATACTTAAGTATTATTTATATAATATGTTTTCATGGATCATGACTTATTATTTATGATTTTTCATACTTATGACATATGTATTATTTATGACAAAGACTTATTACGTGATCTATAATTATTTTACTAATTTTAATCATTTTCAATAGTTATGATAATGCTAGCATTCCCTTATGCTTATCTTATATTTATTTATTATCATTAATGGATATTATTACCATTACAGATTGTCTGAGATCACCCTTTCTGATTTTTCCTTTCTAAAGATTATGAAGAATAATTTTATATAGGGTATTTCAAATAATTTCATAATGTGAGAATAACTTTATAGGATAAGTTGAATATATTTCACAAAATAATATTATTATGTATGTAGTGTCTAAAGAAGAAAATACATTATGGTTTTGGGCATGTATTCATATGAGATATATTGAATATTAATCTAAAATGAAGTAATATTTATTTATAAAATTTCAATATCATAATAACATTTCCATTATTTCAAATAACAGTGTACTAGATGTTGAAGTATTCAACTACAGGACCACATGATCATTATTTAAAATTCACTAGAGAATAAAAAAAATATTCTAGTTCATTGAGATTTTATAACAATATAAATAATAATATTAATTTTTATTCTAGAAAAATCACTTATTATGGGTCTACAAATTCAAATTCCCTTGGATTTTTACTTCCCATAATAATAAGGGTAGTTAAAAATATGAAATAAAAAATGTAATTTATATAAATACGCTTGGGAAAAAACAAAGAATAAGAAAGTTATTTTATGAATGATTTTATATGTAGTTCAAAAATAATTCAGTACTCATAAATTATTCCCAAGGATATAATTAACTATTCAAAAATCACCAATAAAATTTCTATACTCTAAATTTGAAATAATTTTCGGGCCAAATAATTCTCTCCCTTTGGGAATTGGAAACCATTAACATTTATGGAAAATTATTATCAAATGTTGTAACCTTTATTTTATGAATGAAATTTTCTAGATGTTACCTAATTAATACCCGACATAGATGAAAAATATTTGAAATGTGTTTTTAATCCTTAAATATTTTAGATTAAATAAAAAAAATTTCCTAAAAAGGATATATCTTGTTCCAACATCTGAACCAATTCTGTATGTGCACATAAGAATTTTTAGAGAAATGTAAAAAGAAACTATTAGAAGGAAACTATATATCTGTGTTCTAGATTATGACTATTTATTCTATACAATGGTTTGAAAAATTATTTTAAATATAAATTTCTATTATGTACATGAAAATAGTCAAAATTAGAATAAAAAATTATTGTCATTGATTTTTATCCAAAGGGATAATGTTTTGGGTTCCAGAATCTTTATTTCAGAACATTTTTATTGAAATGGGATTAAGGTGTAATTTTTCAACACCAAAATTATAAATAAAATTATTTATTAAAACATACATATATAAATGCAACACCCCATGGTTTATAATATAAATTTAAATGAATGAAACACTAAGTCTCTACATAATGAAACATTTTGATAAGGATATGTTTATAAACTATCCATTAAACAAAAGTTTTCTACTTCTATGATTTGAATTTTAAAAAACAGATGTACACGATAGTGATTAGTAAGTTATTTGGAGTCTTAAGAACTAACTTGTTTATTGGTGAATATTAACATACACATATTAATAGTAATATGAAACTAATGAATAGTGAATCATATTATTATTTTACTGTCTTGAGGTTATAGTACAATGACATCTTCATTAATTTCGCAAGGTGATAGAGTATGAGTTACATTTTTAAATTGTTATTTTTCAGATAAAATATGTTTTTATTTAAAAATTAAATTAAAAAATAGAAAATTATTTTAAAAAATATGAGTTCATTTATGAATTTTACATGTTAAAAAAATTTTAGGGTGAATTGTTTGGATTTTTCTAAAATTCTTGAATTCTTTATGAATAGTAAAATACCGTAATTTATCGTATATATACATTATCATTTAAATAAAATAATAAAAGAAACATGTCTGATTTAATAACCCTTGGTTTGAACTCACATAATGTCTTCACTGTTTTGGGTCACATGAATCAAGACTATTCATAATCTTGAGAAAAAAATAAACTAATGTTTAAAATAATAGAAACCCCTCTTCTTCTCCACTATAAAAACCTCACTCACATGCTCTTCCTCTCACACCTCTAAATAATTTAGAATTTACTAAATTCTTCCCAAAACCCCTCTGGAAGTATCTTCCCCACGTTCATGGCCTTCTGATCTCACAAAAATTACAATTCCAAAGGCCTTAAAGAGGATCTCAAGGAGAAGAGTTCAAGAGGAAAAGGTCATCATTTATTTTGTTTCATTTTCTTTTCAATTCTTTTCATTTTATTATAATATCTTACACTAAAATTGTCCAAGAGGCATAAAAGATCCAAAATATTATATATTCTATATGTTATCATATTAATGGAAAAAATTCATCAACCTACGTCTTCTCCTTCCCCACTTATTCTAACAATAAAAACATCATTCGTGATGTCTCGATTTACCGACATCGTGGATGATGTGTCTTCAATTTCCTTTACCTCCATAAAATATGGTCATAAAACCATAATAATAGTTGAAAAAAAATTTATTTTTTATTATATGACCTCTCTTGAGTTCTGTAATTAGATTATACGAATAATGTTAATGGTATATGATGAACAAGTTTGGGATTATCGAAGAACCGCCGAATTGATCTAAACGAATATCACTAATGATTTATCTAATGATTCATACTCATACCATATAAAAAATTATTTATAGAATCATTTAATATTATATAACAATGTTAATACCATTTAATTTAAATTATGGAATTTTGCTTCTATTTGACAGGGGAATCTTTTATGAACCGACCATGGAAATCATGTAAGGCATGAACTCGAAACAATGGGAGTAACAAAATATTAATAATAAATGGGTCCAATGATGCTATAAAATGATCTTAAAAGGTGTTAAAAAAATTATTATTCTTATATAAAATATTAATAACACACGTTTAATTATTATATAGAAGTTTTAAACAAGTTTTATGTGACACAAACCCGAGGTATGGGAATTCTTAACCCAATATCAATTCTTCGGGTTACCCTTATTTTTCTATGATTATATGGTACTAAGAAAATTTGTGTAATGAATTTTTTTTATATTATGTTTTATTATGATTATTTTTAGTGTATACACATATTCCTATCATTTTATTGATTCTCATATCACTTATATGATATTTTTAAGGGACTTCTCTAATAAAATTCTCTTTTAAACATCTAGTTTGACAATCTTAGAAATGAATGTTTTTATGCAGGTATTATTGTATGTTTCTTAGGTTGGAGTTCTTGGGAAATTTTTATGATTAATGGTGGGACCTATATCTCCCTCCAATTAATTATCTATGTGTATGTTGGAGGTCGGCCGTTTGGTTACTCCAAGTGTAACTGTGATGGTTACACCATAAGGAAGCCGTAAGGGTTATATTTTAAGGATTTGTGAGGGTTACTAAGGATAAGGTATAATAGAGGGTTACAATATAGCTAATTATTTCCCCAAGATACCCTTATGGTTGTATATTTATATTCTTTAAGATTTTAGGGAAATCTCATGTTTCTCAAAGTACATATATATGGGTGATAAGTATGCCTTTGTGAAATGATTTCATATGTTTATAAGTATTCCTGGAATAATGGTTTTTTTTTTCTTTATATTTATATCCTTTACTAAGATTTTTATAGTCATACCATGTTTTAAAGGTCATTAATAAGTTATATGGATGTGTAAGAGAAATAACAAATTCACGTTAAATGTTATGATGATTTGTCAAAGAAATCATATTGTTGTTTTTTGTTAAAAATTTTATATTTTGGAAGAACTTGATACTATTTTAATGGTACCCACATTGTATGCTTATGGGTTGATATATATGATTTATGTTCCAAAAATCTATAACTATAAACTAAAAAGATATTGGGAATGTAAAGAAGTTAAATCTAGTTTAAATAGCTATATAATGAAATGTTTAAGTTTGGGTCCTTAGAGTTGGTATCATAGTATGGATTAGAACACCTTAGGATTTCGTGTGATGATAAATGAATTCCATAAATTATTTTTCCATTTTTTTTATGTTGAAAAGGTATAGCATTTATATATTACCATGTTGTTTCATCTATGACATTTTTGTTTAGAACGATTTTCTACAGAAGAAATAGGGAAGCTGATGTTGGAAGGAACCGAGAGGCCGGTATCATTCTAAATCCGCATTTAGGAGTTGTTGGAATTGTAACTGATAAGTTAGTGATAGTAGTGGCTCAGCATACAAAGGAAATAAATTGTGGTGGAATCCATGCAAGGGAAAACTCAAAGATACCACAATGGAACATGATGATAGGGGAACAATTTATGAGGCAACCCCTCCATGTTTTAGTGAGTCTTTTGGCCCAGTAGCGGCTAAAGGATGGATTAAATCCCTTGATAATATATTAAATGTTTTGGTATTTTCATAAAATCAAAATGATAATCTATAAATTTATTGTTTTTAAGGGGAAGCTGATCAGAGGTGGTTAATGTTCAAGAATATCAGGGATAAAGTGGAGATTGAATTATTAGAGTGGGGTGAATTTAAAAGTATTTTCACTGAAAAATATTTCCCTAAGGTGGTTCGATGTATAAAGGAGAAAAAATTCCTTGAATTAAAGGAAAAAGAGGATGATCAAGTGGATGTGTATGATCCTAAGATCACCCGATAGGTGAGGTATGATCCAAATTTTTTTCTTGGTCTTAATAGAAAAATCAACCCTTTTTTACTCTGGATTGAATACAAGATATCGAAGGGAATTGGATTCTCATGAGTTCAAAAGTTATGAAAAACGTGTTTGATGTGTTGAGAGGGTATAAATATAGTTTTATGAGGATAACATGTACTTTTACAATAATAAGAAGAAGGGTTCTAGACGGAAAATTATGGATATAAAAGTTTATCTTCCAGTTTATTGAATGTGTGGTAAAATGATCCTTGGGGAATGCCTTGCTAAAATTGGAAAGTGTTTTTGGATGTGGTAAGTGTGGAAATATGGAATGAGATTTTAATAAAAATGATCCTAAGATTAATCTTGATGATAAGACTATAAAGTGTTTTAAATTCAGTGAGATGGTTCATTATGAAAATGCCTTCCCAAAGAAAGATCTGATTGATGGAAAGCAGCCAAACTATAAGTAGAAAGGTGTAGTGAGTTCCTTTATGACTACATCAGTAGATTTCGGCCCATAAAATAAATTGGTATTAGGTATGTTTTTTATTTACTCAAATTTTTCTAAAATATCATCTGATATGGGGTCTACATATACCTTTATTTATATGAAATTTTCTGGTAAATTGAAAATATTAGCTCAATAAATGAGACTAGATCATACTGTCAAAACACCACAGGGAAATGGTACATTAAAAATAATTTTAATTATATAATTATTATTATATATGTAAATACATTACCTAAAATATATTTTTTATCCCTTAATAGAGTTTGATTTCATTTTGGGTTTCCATTGGAATTCTTTTTATAATTTTAAGATTTATTGTGGAGATAAAGATGTTTTTTTAGAAAGAGTTTCACTTTGTATACAAGAATGAACACATATAATTGATAACGTATTTGGAATATGAGAAAGTATTGAAATATGGAAATTAAATATATACTTCTAAAATTTTTGAAAAAAGGGAACCATTCAGATTAGTGACATGACATTGGTTAATGAATATAATTCTGTTTTTCCTCATGAGATACCCCTTGTTATACATGATCGGGAAGTTGAACTTACTATTGACTTAGTTCCTGATGAGAAGACAATTTCAAAACCCCCTTATTGAATGGATATAGTAGAAGTTATTTAATTGAAAAATCAATTATAGAGTTGATTTGTAAATGCATTATTTATCCCATCACATCACCAGGGGGAGAACATGTTCTGTTCTTTAAAAAAAAGATGGCTCAATGATACTATTCATTGATTATAGAGCATTGAAAAATGTTACTGTTAAGAAAAAGTATCATTTTTCTAATATTGATGACTTGTTTGATCATCTCCATGGAGCTTAGTATTTTTCCAATATTTACTTGAGATTCCAGTACTATCATCCAAAGGTGAAGGAGGATGACATTCCCAAAATAGCATTTCGTACTATATATGGTCATTGTAAAATTTTTGTTATTCCATTTGGGTAAAAAATGAACCTCCTATATTCATGGATCTTATGAATAGAATATTTCATGATTTCTTGGATAATTGTTTTGGTTGTGTTTTTTGATAACATTATGGTATATTATAGACTTAAAGAGGATCATGAAATACATATAAGGGTAGTTTTTCAAACCATAAATGAAAATAAATTGTATGGAAAATTCAGAAACTGTGAATTTTTTATGAAAAAAATTTCTTTACTTAGTCACATTGTTTATAAAGATGTCATAACTGTTGATCTTGATAAAATTAAAGTTGTTGAAAAATTAACAAGACCCATGAATATAACTGAGATTCTTAGTTTTATTTGTTTGGAGGATATTACCATAGGAATTTTGAAAACATTTTAGGGTTATCTAGTCTACATACTATGTTAAATAAAAAATGAGTTAATTTCATCTAGAAAAATTAATGTGATAATTGTTTTCAAGAATTGAGAATAATAATGATGAATTCTCTTGTTCTGACCCTACCTTCGAAAAATGGTGATTTTTTCATCTATAGTGATTCTTCATTAAAGGGGCTTTGTTGTATTTTGATGTATAACAATCAGCTAATTCCTTATATGTCAGGACACCTAAAACCTCATGAGTTGAATTATCTAACACATGATTTGGAATTAGAAACTACGGTTTTTTCTATTAAAAATTTGGAGACATCAATTATACAGAGCCAAATGTGTAATATATACTGACTACAATACTAAAAAGAATATATTAACTAAAAAGGTATTATACATGGTGAAGAGGAGATGTCTTGAATTGATAAAGGATTGTGATATCAAGATCAATTAACATCCTAGAAAAGAAAAAAAAATTGGTAGATTTATTGAGTTAAAAAAATCATGCATCAATAAATATGTTACCACCTGAACAAGACCCTTTGTTTAATGATTTAATGAATTTTAGCTCGGAAGTTGTTGGTGCAGGAATTTCCTCTATTTTCATTCAGGTTTCATTGTAGTAATTATTATCACACAGGATTAAAAAAGTGCAAAAGGATGATGGGGAATTATAGAAAAAGGTATAATTGGTTAAAATTGGTAAGTTTCTAGAATTTAACATTGATAAATATTGTGTTATAAGATTTGTAAAGAGATTATGTGTGCCTATTGATTCTATCTGAAGAACTAATTATTGTGTGATGCTCATAGTTCTCTATTTTCAGTTCATCCTGATAGCACAAATATGTACGAAGACCGTTGGGAGTATTTATAGTGGGATCGAATGAAAATAGACATTGCATATTTTTCGGTGAAATGTTTTCCATGTCAACAGGTTAATGAAGAGAATCACATACTGAAGGGGACACTTCAGCCTTTACCCATGCCAGATTAGAAATGGAAAAATATATCTATGGACTTTTTTGTGGGGATAACAAATACTTATTGATGTAACAATGAAATCTAGGTTATTATTGAACAATTGACTAAATATAATCCATTCATTCCTATTCAAGATATTATGTCTTTAGATAAGATTTCTCGATTGTACATAAAAATGATTGTTTGATTACATGGAGTTTATCTCTCCATTGTATATGACCATGATCCTAGTTTCACTTCTAACTTTTGGAAAAGCCTTCAGTAGTCATTGGGAAAAAAAATAAAATTTCAGTAAAGCTTTTCATCCTCAATCGGATTGGTAGTCAGAATGGACCATTCAGAAATTGGAGTATATTCTGTGATCTTGTTGAATGGATTACTAGGGATGTTTGGATCAAAATAATTTGTTACTTGAATTTTCTTATGATAATAGTTTTCATTCATGTATACCGATGGTCCCTTTTGAAGCATTATATGTGAAGTTGTGCCAAACTCCTGATTTTTTGGATGTAGTCTGGGAAGGGATGATGATGTGACCAGAATTATTAGAGAAAATGGAGGAGAAAGTAAAGATGATCCAACACCACATGACGAAAGATCAGAGTAGGAATAAAATTTATGCAGATAATAGGAGGAAACAATTTTTTTTTGAGGTAAGTGATCTTGTTTTTCTTAGAATCACTCCATGGAAAAGTCTTATATGTATTGTTAAAAAAATCGAGCTAAGTCCATGATTCATTTGACCTTATGTAACCCTAGATAAATTTTGACAGTTTTCTTATTGAGTAGCTTTTCCTCTATGTTTTTGTTAGGTACACAATGTTCTTCACATATCGATGTTGAGAAAGTATGTTCCAGATTCATCTCATGTTTTGATCCCAGAATCAATTCATCTAGAAGAGAAAAATTTTTATGAAGAGAAACATGTTTTGATTCTCGATCGAAGAGAGGCCTGTTTAGATTCTCGATCGAAGAGAACAGATATCACAGAATAAGAAAATCCACCAGGTAAGTTTTTTGGGAGAAATATCTTGGATGAAGAAGAAATATGGGAATTTGAAAATTCTATGAGGTAACAATGCCCTCCCTTGTTTAATAAGTACATAAAATTATGAGGACATGATTTTCTGAAGGTGGGGAGAATGTAACGCCCTAGTGTTTTAAAAATAAATTGAAATGAAATAAAATTTGAGTCTCTACATAATGAAACATTGTATTAAGGAGATAGTTAGAAAATATATTTTAGACTTCATTTTTCCACTTCACTGATTTGAAATTTGAGAAATAGACATCTATGGTTGCGATCTGTAAGTTATTTAGTGTCTGTTAGAACCAACTAGTTTTTTGGTGAATAGTAACATACCCATATGAATAGTAATATGCCCCTTATAAATATTTTATTTTATTTTATTAAGGATATAAGAAAATGAGATATTGACTAATTTTTCAAGGTGATATAAAATGAGTTATAGTTTAATGATTATTATTTTTGAATGAAAATTGTTTTTATTTAAAAATTAAATTATTTATATTTAGAAAATTATTTAAAAAAACGGAGTTCATTTTTGAATTCTACACATTGAAAACTGTATATGGTGAATTTTATGATTTTTTTAAATTCTTGAATTTTTTATGAATAGTAAAATAAGGTAATTTACCATATATATATTATCAGTTAAATACCATATTCCTTGAATCATGGTTGATGTAAGAACACTTGGTTTAAAAACTCATTTTCTATTTTATATTTTCTATCACATTTAACCAATATTATTCATGTTTTTTAGAAAAAATATTAATGTAATGATTAAAATAATGGAAATCCCCTCCTTTCGTCGTGTATAAATACCACCCCCACGCCCCACATCCTCTCACACCTCCCAGGTTTTTATTATTGTACATATTATGCACAAAATCATTACAAAGACTCTTTCCCATGTCCAAGACCTTATGGTATCACCAAAAGTCCAATATTAAAGTCCATAAAGAGGATCTCCAGGGGAAGAGAACAAGAGGTAAAAATCCTCTTTCATTTTGTTTCTTTTTCTATTTTTTTTATTTTCTAATACCATCTTCCACTCCCCTTATCAAAGAGGTGTGAGAGCAATATAATATTATATTTTCTAGATGTTATCATCTTTATGGAAAAAATCATCAACATACCTCTTATCCTTCCCCACATATTCTAAAAATAAAAATATCTTTTGTGATGTGTCTATTTACCGACATCTTGAATGATGTGTCTTCAATTACTATTAATTCAATAAAATCTGTTCAGAAACCCATATTAATGGATGAAACGGATTTTAATGTGTATGATATGTCCTCTCTTATGTTTTTTAATTAAATTATAGGCATAAAATTTATGGTATATGATGAAACAAGTTCATGAATATCGAAGAACCGCCAAAATGATCTAAATGAATTCCACTAATGATTTATCTAATGATTCATCCTCATACCATATAAAAAATGATTTATGGAATCATTTATTATTTTGGAAACATATTAATACCTTTTCATTCCTATTCTTTAGTTTCTCTTCCATTCAATAAGTAAATACTTTATGAACCGACCTTAGAAATTGTGTAAAAAACGCACCTGAAACAAGGGGAGTAACAAATTATTATTAATAAATGGGTTTAATGATGTTATAAAATGATAATAAATTGCTATATACATTATTAAGCTTCTGAAAAATATTAATAACACACTTTTAACCATTTTACAGTCGGTTTTAACAAGTTTTATGTTAGATGAACCCGAGGTAAGGGAATTCCAAACCCAATATCCATTCTTTGTGTTAACCATCTACTAATTGATTATATGGTACAAAGAATATTTTTTTAATTATTTTAATATATATTATATTCTATAAAGTGGATTTACAGTGTATAGAAATATTCCTATCATTTTAACAATTCTCATATCAAATATATGATATTTGTAAGGGACTTATCTTATTAAATCCTCTTTTAAAATTATACTTTTACAAAATTAAAAATGAATGTATTTATGCAAGTATTATTATTTGTTGATTATGATATGGTTCATGGAAATTGTTTATGATGAATTATGGGACCTATATCTCCCTCCATTAGATTGGTTATATGTATGTTGGAGGTCGGTCATATGGTTACTCCAAGTGTAACTGTGATGGTTACACCTTAAGGTAGTATTGAGTGTTACAAATCATAATGTATCCACGATGATTAACATATAAGTATGTAATTACCAAATATAACATTATTTTTTTTATATAATCTTTACAGTTTTATGGAAATATCAAGTTTCACAATGTTAGTATTTATGGGTGAGAGGCTGTCCTTTGGGAAAATTATTTTATATGTTTATATGTATTCATGGACTAATGGTTTCTTCTTCTTTTTTATATCTATTACAAAAATAAATTCTAAAACCATGTTTTTAAAAGTTATTCATGGGTAATATGGATTTTTAAGAGAAATAATAAATTTATGTTAAATATTATGATGCATTTTAGAAGAAATTATGTTGTTTTTTCTTGTATTAAAAAAATTTGTTTTGGAAGAAATGTATAATGATTAAATGGTACCCTCATTGTATGCTTGTGGGTTTATTTTTAGGAGTTATGTCATAACATTCTAAAAATATAAACCAAAAACAATATTGATAATTTAATGAAGTGAAATCTTGTTAAAATATCAATATTATGTAATGATTACGGTCAGGTACTTATAAGAAGTCTCAAAAAGATTTCTCAAATTGTGTCCTGTGAATATATGTTTCCAAAATATCATTGGCCTGAGGCTATGAATACTCCCCTATTATGTTATTAAAAAAAATTTAAAATTATATATATAAATGAAAAAACACAATTAAATATGGAATGGTATAAAACATATGATTGAATAAATTATAATTTTACATATAATGGGTTTATAAAAAACAAATTATTTTCTTTGTAAGTTCAATTAATATTTTGGTTAATGAAATTTTTTATGAAAACATTCCATAAGAAAAACCTATTGATTATTCAATAAAAGGTTAAATAAACATGATAAAATTTTACTAGTGAAATTTAATAAAATATACCATTTTGAATAGTGTATATAAATATTTCAAAAAAGATGGTTTGGATGTGATTTTGATACCATGTATTGATTTTTAGTATATCAAGAATGAGACCACATAACTGGATTTTGTTGAACCAAAATGAGTGGAATAATATTATTTTTATCCATGAAACCAATAAATATCTTGGTATTATCTGATTTACATTATTATTCCTGATATAAATCAACCAGTTATAACTCAAAATTCTCACTAAAATAAATTTGTGCACGTTACATTTTAATCTCAATTTGAAAATAAAAATGGCAGTTTAGGACATTGGTGATGCAAATATGATAAAATAGATATAATAAAAGATCATGATATTTGATATAAACAAATTTTAGACTCTATTTGTGTAACACCACATGATTCCATGATATGTTTCCCTTTGAATAATGCAATAGCTTGCATTGTTCGCAACTTCGAGATTCTAACACACCGCGACCAATCAAACTAGTCATTGTGAATATTAATACCCACTTTTTGAAATTTTATAAATTTTATCTTTCAAAATGGACTACATTTTTGGATTCGGAATATCAAAATTAGCTTAGGGTGAATTTTTTGTATTTTTCTGAAAACTTTCAATTTTTGAAGAATAGTGAAAAACACTGCGTTAATGGTTAAAACCAAATTTTTATTTAAATAATTAGTTCATTTATTTTAATTTATTTTAGGTAATAATAGATATATAATGCATATATATGTTAAACATAATTCATTTGAGTCGTTTTATAATATGTTTATATATATATATATATATTTAATTTTATCCAACTAGTTTCCTTCTTTTACCCACCTCCTTAGAGCATTTGCAAAATAGTATAAAACATAATTTTAATGCTTCTATGAGTTTAATTTCAAAAATATGAGAGAAACAGTTAATATTAGTAAGTATAATGTGTTTTAATAAGATGAAAATAATTTTTTGTTGAATAGTAACCATTTAATTTTATTTATCACGGTTAAAAGTAAAGAGGGTAATTAAGTATAAAAATGTTATAATAATTACCCTAACACATGTCCTAAATCAATTGGATAAGTTTAATTAGACCAAAAATAACCTTAGGAAAAAAATATGATCCTTCAGGTCCACTTGGATTAGATTAGGTCATTTATTATTATTTTATTTAAAGAAGAGTTAAAAGAGTAAAAATCAATGTTTAAGAACTAAACCATTTTTAATATACTGTTATACATAAGGATATATTCGACTATAAATATTCATTAGAAATATAAAAATATTTTCTACATAATAGTATTTTATTAATAATTTTTAGACATTAATTAATTAAATTTATTTATGATACAATGATGATGAAATAATTACCTTATTAATGAAAGATTAAAATAATTGATATTATAAATATCCAAATAAATCTAATTTGAGAATTTTAATTAATTCCACTAATTTTTTAAGTTAATATGAAATTTTATGGTTGATTAAATATTTTTTTTGAAGTAATAATGCTGTTATTAATTTAACCAAAACAAAATACCAAATAGTGTCAAAATTGACATTAAATAGTTTTTATAACAAATATTATATTATTAATTTTTATTATATTCCTAAAAATATAAGGATTGATAAAAGGGATTAAATAATATTATATATGTCATTAATGAACCATTTTTGGTTTTCTTGGAAGTTTATAGTAAGTTTATTAACCATATATTATAAAAATAGAAAGAGACATGGTAAATGTCAAACTAATTAACTAAGAGTTAAATATAAAAGATAAGGTTAATATAGTGACCCAAACCTATCTAAAACCTATTGGATGGGTGGTTTTCGACTGATCCCTATATTATATTTTCAATAATTCATTTTCGATCCATTATAAACCAAAAATGATTTAATTATAATATAATATTTCAAGATTTTACTAAGGTGCCCCTCACCAGTCTTATAAAAGGTCACTTTCCCTTCTCTCAAATTCACACCTTCAAATCAATTTGGATCATCCAACCCTTTCCCAAATATCCTCCCAAATTTCCTACCTTCATCCAAAAGGCCTTCCTTTAGTTATAAATCCAACCCAAGGATCCCTTTTTATCAAATCAAAAGGAAGAACCCGAAGAAGAGGTAAATATTTCATTACCTCTTTCATGTTATTTTCTTCATCCACTTCCTATTTCTTTGTTTTTATCATTCTAAAATAATAACTCCAATATCTTATAGATACTGTCATATTATTATAAAAATTTTACAACCATATTCATTATTCTATCCATCCTATAAATGAAAAATTCACCATACATGCATACGTACGGATTACCGTCTCCACGTCGCGGTTTAGTTTGTTATTCAAATACTTCATCATTTTGATGGGAATAATAAAGAGTATAAATGATGTAAATAATAAAAATAACATGATAATGATTCTGTATATATGATATACCATCCCATAATATATGATTTTAATATCAAAAGAATGATATTGTCGCTCATGCGTACGTACGGATTACCGTCTCCAAGAACGCGATGAGATTCATTCCCCATTGTATCTATTCAAGTCTAATTTTAATTTTATGATTAAAAATAATGTTTAAAAATTTAATATAATTCTGAATATGAATAAGATACATCCTATCCATAAAAAAAGTACTTACTTAAAAAATCATATAAAGTAAAACGAATCAATTAACACCCGAAACGATGATACTACTGAAATATCATTGACAAGGCAGTATTAGAAGATCATAAATGATATAATATTTATGTATATAGTTATTGTATAATTTAATAACAATTATTTAACTATTATAAATGGGGTTAATCTACCCTTGACCCAGGAAAAGTACAAGGTAAGGGTTAATTTCACTCTCTCTTTATTATCCGAGGTTGTTTTTACGTAAGTATCTACTAGGACCTCTTTATCATCCACATCTGTGTTTTCTTAAAAATATTTTTGAAAAAATTTATTACTATTTTTTAGAAAATGGGTTAAAGTCATTTATACCCATATTTGACCTTATATGTTTTGCAAAAAATCTTTTTGTTGTTTTCCAAACAAGGTACTTTACGACCTTTTCGATAAAACTAAAGTAAGAATATTTTTTTAACTTTTACAGTGGGTGTAGCTATTTCTTTCTGTTATAACATCATCGAAGATTCCCTTAAAATATTATAATAATATTTTCAAAATCAATGTTTTATTTTATAATTAAATTAGTTCTAAATGATTTCAAAATAGAAATATATAATTCTCTCAAAAAAATTTGATGTCATCTATGTAAACATCCTTTGATGGATTTTAAGCATGTTTGATGTTGATTTATTATGATACTAAACATCCATATTGTATTAAAGGTTTTGTGATATGTTTGACTATGGATGTGTTATTTTTACACCATTCATGGTTTATGGATAATGTATTTACATTTTGTATTCTTATTTTAATACGAATGTTTATGTTATGTATAAAACATTTCATATGAGGAATGCATTGGACTTAATAAGTGATGGGTGGAGCTCGCTATAGCTCCTTGATGCATCGGTAGGTCTCATTAGACGAACTAGAATCTTGTCATAAGGCCTTGAAAAAATCTTATTTTTAGTCTTGTCATAAGGCCTTGACTATGTGGTTATAAAGTCTGAAATTATACATTTCATCATAATGAAAGTGGTTATTGATATTGCATGTGGTTATTCGACAATTAAAATATCCATGTGAATATGTAAATGGCATTATTTGATTTTATCCTTTCCATATTATGTGGAAGTTCAAGTTTAAAAGTCTTTTGTTTCAGTGTTACGTTGCCTTAAATGATTATACTTATTTATAAATGTTTCTTCTATTTTGTTATCCTTACTGAGCATCTGAGCTCACCCCTTTCTATGTTATATTTTTTCCAGGATGCGAAGAAATTTATTATGACTAATCTGTAGGGATAGTCTAAGGGGTATGAGTGTGGACTTTGGAGACTATGTTGTTTTAGTTTTTCATTTTATAATTTAATGTAAAACTTATGAATGTATCTATTATTTATAAGGCTAATAAACTAATCGGTCTTTTGAGACTTGATCTTTTGTGATCATGACAATGTTATGTAATAATTCACGAACTCTGGCTAACTAGGGTCAGGGCGTTACAGTTGGTATCAGAGGATGTTTTTTACAAACCATGAAATCTAGATTTAGAAAAACTCTAATTATAGAACATTACCCTAAGATAGACTTTGAGGATTAGTATACAAGAACTTCCTCGAATTTTGGTATTGTATAGATTTTGTGACTTTTCCAAGAAATGTATCCTTGTATGGATACGAGTAGGTTGAGGTGGCTCTAGCATAGATGTACCTAGGGGTAAAACCCGAAAACACCACTTTGAGCTAGACTCAAATGAGAACTGGTTCACAACAATGGGCCTTATTGCACTCTTGGTTATGACAATCCTGGGGGATTTGCTAAGGATAATTCTCATTTTTATTACAAACCATTATGAAGGGTTTATGAGTATATACTTTCTTAAAGAAAACATTTTTATTATTATGGATTATTTCCATAAACATTTAAATTTATGTTAAGTGTTTTACAAGTTTGGAGTTATGTATTGTGATTGATAAACTAATCTAGTGTATTCCATTATTTAGAAATGAATCCTAGTGGAAGGAATGGAAACTATATCAATTCACGTAATCCATGTAGGGATTTCCCTCCTACTCAAGATAATTATAGTGGAGCTGGTGAAGTAACTGGTGTTGATTATCTTTTCACCATATTGGGACAACTCATTCAGGTTATGAATAATTACCTTACCCATATAGAGCACCCTGATCCACAACGCGGGGGATAAATGTTTGGCCACTTCCAGAGGCAACAACCACCAACATTTAAAGGGAGTAAATATCCATTAGTAGCTGATCAATGGATAAATTCCTTAGAGAAAAATATTTCATGCTTTGGGGAGTACTGAAAGGGAAAAAGTTGTCATGGAAGTTTATCGCCTCATGAGGGATGCAGATCAATGGTGTTAATTGAATCAAAACACAAAGTGAGATGATGAAGTCTCAAATATGGAATGGAGGGAGTTTGAAGTTATTTTCTCAGAAAAATACATTCCTCGTGACCATCAAGTGGATTTGGAAAGACAATTTCTGAGTCTTAGGAAAAAAGAGGATAAAAATGTCGAAAAATATGAGGCTAAATTTACAAGGTTTTCAAGGCATGCATCATATTATATATATAACCCAAGGAGTAATATTTATCAATTCTTTGATCAGTAAAAACTATTTCTTCATTGAGAATTAGTATCACAATACTTCTCATTATACGAAGATATTGCATCATGTGCTATCAAGATAGAAAAATAATTCTTTAAGTCTTACAACTTTAAATCAAAGCAGGAGAAGAAGAGATCCGTTGAACACTTTGGAAGTGGAAATAAGGAGAAGATGAGGAATGTTTAATATCCATCTTGGAGTATATGTTGGAAGAAACACCCTGTTATGTTCCTGAAAGGAATGAGAGTCTGTTACAAGTTTGGTGAAAAAGGCCTCCAAACTCATGATTTCAAGGGGAAGAAAGACATTGTCAATGTTGAATGCTATAATTGTAGATAAAAGGGTAATTATTCAAATTAATGTCCTAAGATCCAAGTGAACTTACCTCAGAAAAGGCCATGGGAACAAGGCCAAGCCTATGAAATCACTACTGTTTTGTTTGAAGCTCCAAAAGATGTGGTGGCAGGTAATTTAATAGTTTCCTCAAGTTTAGAAAATGCTTTATTTGATTCTAGATCATCGTATTGTTTCATATATTCCTAGTTTGCTATAAAAATTAGATATTTTCAATTTGAATTAATAAGGGAGTTGTCAGTCAAAACCCCCAAGGGACATATCATTGCAACAAAGTTTTGTGAATCAGTTCCCATTAGGGCATATAAATGTTCTTTATCTGCCGACCTCATCTTCATACCCATGACTGAATTTTATATAATCCTTGATATAGATTGGAATTCAGACCATGATTCAATCATTTATTGTAAGAAGAAGTAGGTTACAATACTCAATGATGATAAAGATTACCTTATCTTTAGAGAGGAAATGTCATTACCTGATTCTTATCTAGATCCCCCCCCATTAGGTCTTCTAAATTAATTTTTTTTGGAGGATGAGAATGAAATAATTATGGGAGAGGAAAATAATGTCGGAATAGAGGACATACCTATTGTGAAAGAATATGTTGATGTCTTTCCAGAGCATTTACCTAGACATTTTCCAGAACAAGAAATTGAGTTTTCCATTGATTTTATTCCTGGTTCAAGGCCCATATCGAAGACCTCGTATATAATGGGCATTGTGGAATTAGTGTAAATAATAAAACAACTAGAGCAATTGAGTAATAAGGGATATATTTTCCCTAGTCTTTCTCCATGGGGATCCCCTATCCTTTTTTTAATAAGAAAGATGGATCTATGAGGTTGTGCATTGACTACAAGGAGATCAATGCTATAACAATAAAGAACAAGAATCCCCTACCTCACATTAATGATTTATTTGACTAACTCCATGGATCTCAATATTTTTCAAGGATTTACCTTAGATCTAGATATCATTAGTTGTGTGTGAAGAAGGAAGGCATTCCGAAAGCAGCATTTCAAACAAGGTACGAGCATTACGAGTTTACATTAATGCCTTTTGGTCTGACTAATGCACCCTTTGTTTTCATGTATCTAATGAACAGATAATTCAAGGAATATCTGGATGACTTTGTAGTGGTATTTATTGACGATATCTTGGAATACTCCAAAAGCTATAATGATCATGAAAATAACTTGTGCACCATTTTGAAAACCCTCAAAAGAAATGAATTATAAGGGATGTTTAGAAAGTGTGAATTCTGGATTCAAGTGATTTATTTTCTTGCCCATATTGTCTCTAAGGATAGAATATATGTTGATCCTTCAAAAACCAAGGGAATCCAAGAATAAAAAACACTGACGAGTATAACTGAGGTATGTAGTTTTATTTATTTAGAAGGTTATTATCAGAATTTTGTCTAGTATTTTGCCAGATTGGCTAATAAATTAACCAAGCTCACACATAAAGGGGTTAAATTTGTTTGGAAAAAAGAGTTTGAAAATTGTTTTGAATAACTGAAGTGAAGATTATTCAATGATCCTATATTGACTCTATCATCAGGGAATGATGGGTTTGTTATTTATAGTGATGCTTCAATGAAAGTTCTTGGTAGTTTCCTAATGCAGAATGATAGAGTTATTGCCTATGCATCGTGACAGATAAATATTAATGAGTAAAACTATCCTACTCATGATCTTGAGTTAGTAGCTGTAATTTTTGATCTAAAAATATAGAGACACTATCTCTATGATAAAAAATGTAAGATTTATACTGATCACAAGAGTTTGAAGTATGTTTTCTCACATAAATAACTCGACATGAGTCAAAGGAGATGACTTGAACTAGTCAAGTATTATGATTTCATAATACCCTACCAATCGAGGAAGGAAAATAAGGTGGCATATGCTTTGAGCAGAAAGGATCATGGAGTTTTGAACAAGATAAGAGTTGAAAGAGATCCTATTTTCATGGATCTAGTGAAAATTGATATGGAAATAATCATGGAAGGTGAAACATCAATACTTTTTCAAATGGTTGACAATCCATCTTTACTAGAAAGGATAAAAAGTACTCAGACTGACGATGAATATTTTTAAAAGAAAATTAAAGATTTGAATGATGGGAGGTTGAGTGACTTCATATATGAAGATGTGATTTTGAAATTTGGGAAGAGACTTTGTGTTCAAAATTTACCTGATCAAAAAAATAGAATTGTTGGATGATGCCCATAGCTCCAATTTCTCTATACACCCTGGAAGCACTAAGATGTATATATATTTTAAGGAACATTTTTGGTGGGACAACATGAAGAGGGAGACTGCTGATTCTGTGTCAAAATGTATGGTTTTTCAAGAAGTGAAAGTCAGAAGGCAGCAGCCTGGAAGAGTCATGCAACCACCTCCCATACCTGAGTGGAAATATGACAATATTATGATGGAATTTGTCATGGGGCTAACAAAGACTCCCATAAGAAATGATGCAATATGGGTCATTGTTGATCATTTTACCAAGTCAGCACATTTTCTTGCTATAAGATAAGATTTACCACTTGAACATCTAGAAAGACTATATATTAATGAAGTTATAAGACTTCATAGAGTACCTTTTTCAATTGTTTCTGATAGATATCCTCATTCTACATCAAGATTCTATAAATGTCTTCAGAAATCTGGGGATACTGAACTTTGTTTGAGAACTTCCTACCACCCACAAACTGATGGAAAATCATAATGGACGATTCAAACCTTATAAGACATGTTGAGGTCTTTCTCAATTGACTTTCAAGGTATGTGGGATCAATATTTATCTCTGGTAGAATTTTCCTATAACAATAGCTTCCATTAAAGTATGCATATGTCACCATATGAAGCATATATGGCAAGAGATGTTGCACCCCAATTTTTTGGGATGGTTTTGGTGAATGAAAACTTGTAGGCCCAACACTTTTTGAGGAAACGATGGAAAAGGTGAATGTTATCCAAATCCTCATCAAAGCATCACAAAGTAGTTAGAAGAGTTATGTCGATAACCGAAGGAAGGATTTGGAATTTCATGTAGGATATCATGTTTTCTTGACGGTATCTCCATGGAAGGGAGTTATACGATTCAGTAAGAATGGTAAATTGAGTCCCAGGTTCATTGGAGCTTTTGAAATTCTAGAACGAATTGGTGTTGTAGCTTACCGTTTTGAAATGCCGATAACTCTCTCCAATGTTCACGATGTGTTCCATGTATCACTGGGGATTAAATACATGCATGAATCAACGCATGTACTCAACTATGGGGAAATTGAACTAGAACCCGATGTATCTTATTTTGAAGATCCTTTCAAAATTCTTGATACAAGAGAACAAGTTATGATCAACTGGATGACTCGTCTGGTAAAAGTTCTACGGAGAAACCATAAGATGGAAGATGAAACATGGGAACCAGAGGAACATATAATGAAGAACCACCAGAATCTTTTTGTGTGGTAATATTATAGAAATTTCAAGGATGAAATTATTTGAAGGAGGGAAATATGTAACACCGCAAGCTTCCATGATATATTTCCCTTTAAATAATTCAATAGCTTGCATTGTACGCAACATTGAGATTCCAACACACCGCGACCAATCAAACTAGCTTGTTATTAATAGCAGCACCCACTTTTAGAAATTTTAGATATTTATCTTTTAAAATGGACTTCATTTTTGGATTTGAAATATCAAAATTATCTTAGGGTAATTTTTTTGGTATTTTTCTGAAAAACATTCAATTTTTGATGAATAGTGAAAAAACACTTCGTTATTTGGTAAAACCGAATTTTTCGTTAAATAATTAGTTCATTTATTTTAATTTATTTAAAATAAAAATTGATACATAATGAATATATATGTTCAATGTAATTAATTAGAGTAATTTTATAATAAGTTTAGATATATAAAATTTTATCGAACTATTTACCGTCTTTTATCCACCTCTTAGGAGCATTTGTAAATTTTCATAAAACATAATTTTACCACTTATATGAATTGAATTTAAAAATTCCTAGAGGCATAGTTAATATTATTAAGTAAAATGTGGTTAAATAAGATGAAAATAGTTTTTCGTGAATAGTAACTTTTTACTTTAATTTACCACGATTAAAAGTAAATAGGGTAATTAAGGGTGAACATGATATCATAATTACCCTAACACATGTCCTAATTATGTTGGATAAGTGTAATTCGACCAGAAACAACCTTAGGAATAAAATATGACCCTTTAGGTCTACTTGGATTAGATTTCGACATTTATTATTGTATTATTTAAAGAAGAGATAAAAGAGTTAAAATCAATGTTTAATAAGTAAACCATTTTTAACATAGGGTTATACATAAGATAAATTTGACTATAAATATTCATTTTAAATCTAAGAATATTTCCTACAAAATGGTATTTTATTTATAATTTTTATACATTAAATAATTATATTTATTTGTGACACAATGATGATGCAGTAATTACCTTATTAATGAATGATTAAAATAATTGATATTATAAATATCCAAATAAAACTAATTCGAGAATTTTAAAGAATTAAACTAATTTTATAGGTTAGTATTACATGTTAGGGTTGATTAAATGAATTTTTTTATTAGTAATGCTTTTATGAATTTAACAAAAACCAAATACCAAATAGCATCAAAATTGACATAAAAGAGTTTCTAAAACAAATATTATATTATTAATTGGTATTATATTCCTAAAAATATAAGGTTCATACAAAGGGATTAAATAATATTATATATGTCATCAATTAACCACATGGTGTTAGCTTGGAAGTTTATAGTACGTTTATTAACCATATAATATAAAAATACAAAGAGACATGGTAAATGTCAAACTATTTAACAAAGAGTTAAATATAAAGGATAAGTTTAATATTGTGACCCAAACCTGTCTAAAACCTATGGGTTGAGTTGTTTTCTACCCATAATCACCTTGGAATTTACATAATTCATTTTGAATCCATTATAAACTGAAAATAATATTATTATAAAATAATATTTCAAGCCTTTCCTAAGGTTCCTCTCACCCTTCTTATAAAAGAGCCCTTTCAATTCTCTCAAATTCACACCATAAAATCCATTTGACTCGGCCAAAACCTTCCCAAATATCCTCAAAAAATTCCTCCCTTATTCCTAGGGTAATTTATTTAGTTATAAATCCATCCTAAGAATCCATTTTGATCAAATCAAAAGGAAGAACCCGAAGAAGGGGAAAATATTTCATCACCTCTTTCATGTTCTTTTCTTCTTCCACTTCCTCTTTATTTGTTTTTTCCATTCTAAAATAATAACTCCACTATCTTCTCAATAATATGATTTTATTATAAAAATGGTACAACCATGTTCATTATTCTATCCATCCTATAAATGAAAAAGTCACCATATGTGCGTACGTACAAATTACCGTCTCCACGTCGTGGAGTAATTTGTTATTCAAATAAATCATCATTTGGATGGGTATAACAATCGGTATAAATTATGTAAATAATAAATATAACATCATAATTATTCTCTATATATGATATACCATACAATTATATAGGATTTTAATATCAAAAGAATGATATTGTCGCTCGTGTGTACGTACAGATTACCATCTCCACGGACGTGATGAGATTCATTCCCCATCATATTCATTCCTGATTAATTTTAATTTTATGATTAAAAATAATTTTTAAATACTTAATTTCATTATTAATATGAATAAAATACATCCTATCCATACCAAACATTACTTATGTAACAAGGAATACAATGGAAAACGAATCATTTAACACCCGAAACGATGATACTACTGAAATATTATTAACAAAGCACTATTAGAAGATCATATATGATATAATATTTATGTATATAGTTCTTGTATAATTTAATAACAATTATTGAACAATTATACAAGAGGTTAACATACCCTCGACCAAGGAAATGTACAAGGTAAGGGTTAATTTCATGATATCTTTATTATCTGAGGTTGTTTTTACATAAGTATCTACTAGGACCTCTTTATCATCCACAACCGTGTTTTCTTAAAACTGTTTTTCAAAAAAAAAATTTAATATTTACTAAACAATGGTTTAAATTCATTTATAACCTTATTTTACCTTATATTTTTTGAATGTAATCTTTCCGTTGTTTTCCAAACAATTTATTTACGATGTTTTTGACAAAATTATGGTAAGAATGTTTTTTTAACTTATACAGCGGGTGAATCTATTTTCCTCCATTATAAAATCATCAAAGATTCCCGTTCAAGATTATATGTATATTTTAAAAATAAATTCTTTCTTTTATAATTACAAGACTTCTAAATTATTTCAAAATAGAAAGAGATATTTCACTCAAAAAGTTTTGATTTCATATATGTCAACATCCTTTGATGGATTTAATCTTGTTTGAAGTTGATTTATTATAATACAAAATGTACATATTGTATTTAAGGATTTGTGATATGTTTGACTGTGGATGTGTTATTTTTATACCATTCATATTTTATGCATAAAGTATTGACATTTCATATACTAGTTTTAATACAAATGTTTAAGTTACATTTACACCTTTTCATATGAGGAATGCATTGGACTTAGTAAGTGATTGGTGGAACCCACTATAGCTCCTCGATGCATCGGTACTTCTCATAATACAAACTAGTGTCTTCTCAAAAGGCTATGAAAAAAATATTATTTGTATTCTTGGCATAAGGCCTTGACTATGTTGTTATGAAGTCTTCCATTATGCATTCATTCATTATGAAAGTGGCTAGTGATATTGCGTGTCATTATTAGACTAGTAGAATATCCATGTGAATAAGTAAATGGAATTATTTGATTTTATCCTTTCCATATTATGATGAAGCTAATGTTTTAAAATCCGTTGTTTTAGTCTTACATTTCCTTAAATGTTTATTTTTATTTATGAGTGTTTTCGCTATATTGTTATCCTTACTGAGCATCTGAGCTCACCCCTTTCTATGTTTTATTTTTCCTAGGATTCGAAGAATTATATTATGACTGACCTGCAAAGATAGTCTAAGGGATATGAGTGTGGACTATGGTGACTATTTTGTTGTAGTTTTTCATTTTATAATTTAATGTAAAACTTTTTAATGTATCTAGTATTTCTAAGGCTACTAAACTAATCGGTCATTCGAAACTTGATCTTTTGTAATCATTCCAATGTTATGTAATAATGCACCGACTCTGAGTAACTGGGGACGGGGCCTTTCATATTGAATGGCTGATCGGTATATTGGGAGGAAAAAAATTCTCCCATAACTATAATTGAATCAATTCAAATTATTCATTCCATTACAGTTAATATGAATTTCACACAATTTCATGTGAATATTAAATGAAATTATTTAAATTGTTTCATTATCTAAGATCATTATATTAAAAAAACAATGTATTTTGAAAATCCACATCTTTTATAAAAGTTTTTAGACATGAAGAGTCTCTTTATATTCTTAATCTTTCTGAAATTTCATGATATAAAAATTTATCAAATTTTCATTTAAAAAAAAAGTAAATTCAAGTCTGGCCTTTTTTATTATGGTTTTTTTCATGAATCCTTAATTTTTCAAATTTATGTTGTTGATATAATCCTTGTAACAACTCAAAAACAACTTATGTAATGTATTTTAATTATTATATAGATTGAATTAAAAATAATATTTAATCGACCACTAAATTTTGATCAAGTTTGTCATATTTCAAAAGCATTAAAGGGAACATTTTAGAACATTAAAAATAAACCATTAAACTATATAAACATTATTTCATAAAAAATACTTTAATTATAAGTACATATTTCCTGATAAGTTTTAATGAAACATGAGAAATATTATATCAAAATCATAATAGATGGATGATTCATAGATTACAATGCCTAAAACAAACTCAAAAAGACATGATTATTTCAGTATATCTTTATTTTTTTATTTTATATATATATAAAAGGATCTCATCAAATAGTTCTGAAAAAAACTAGTATATAAAAGTAACATTAGGACCACGTATATTATACAACATTCAAGTTTATTTTGTTATCTAACATTATTCATATATTAACTATAGTGTTTTCTAATTATATTTAAAAATAGATAGAAAAAATTTCATATTAATGGAAAATATCATGTGTCTATGTATAGAAAAAATGAACACTATGTTTACATTACAAAGGTTATGTTAAAAATATAGTATTCATGAGTTATTGGACATATTTTTTATGGATAAAACACAAAATTATATATTAATTTTTCATAAACCAAAATGAAAATATTTTTTTGATAGTGAATGTTTCATTTCCTTATAGAAGGATCAATTTGTTCAATAAAATAAATATCAAAATGATATTCAATATCACTTCCTCTTAGAACACATAACAAATAGTGTCATCCCTCTAAATTTCATCAAAATTAATTATATCATTTAATTATTTTCATAAAACCATTATACTATGAGTGGTTCAACATAATGAAATGGGAAATGGGGATGGTTAAATTTAAATAATCATACCCAATCCATGGAAATTATATAAATTCATCAATACACCCATAGAAATAGAACATTCATTTTCTTTTGGAAAATACTAATTTTTCAATATACCCATAGATATAATAGGTGATAAATAATTCATTCTAATAAAGATCATATATCTATATATAGATGAATATAGAAATCCTTTCAGTGAATTTAATATAATATAATTATTGAATATATTTCCAACCATTAGAGGTAACCTCAATATCTCATCTTTGTTTAATTATATAATCATATTTGAATATTTTTTGTTGTTTGAGAATTTAAACCATCATCTTCATATTATCCCTTAAATATTTATAAATTTACCCTTATGTTATAAATTTTAATACCATGATTATTTTTTATTAGTTAATTTAATATGAATAAAAGACAATTGTTTCTAGAACCTTCTATAAATGATATTCGATATACATTTTTTATCCTTATAAGATCTAAGGTTCAAGGGGTTACAAAATTTCATTAAATTAAGAAAATATTTTTACTCTCTTATCTCATGAAATTTCACATTTCTAACTTTATCATATATTATTCTCTTATATTTATATTCCTTATAACATTTCCCTAAGGTAATTATATTTAAACATAATGATGAATTCATGTCTTGGGATGTTAGTTGTGGTCTATTCAATGGTAATAATTGGTGTGATGCTTACCCATCCATGATCATTATATTTTTCACTCAATATAAATAGGAAAAAAATCATTCTATAATTCTAATCATTTTCCCTAAACCTCGATCAAATTTTTGAGTTTTCCAACAACTCTTTGATTATAATTTCCAAAGAAAAGTCTGGTTTCACATTTGTTATCATGTGTAAGGGTATTAATCAATCACATGATAAAATTTACAACAATTATAGTAGTTATTTGGTTTTTTAATGTCTAATCATAAACCAAAAATTATATTATAATTAATCTCATTAAATAAATGATGCTATGGTGTTTTTCTTTAGTATAGTGGTCCAATGATGAAATCTCAACACTCATGAATGGAATGTTTATTTTTCTTTAAAATACATCAAAATATGAATGGATTATAAATAAGGGTACATTAAAATATTAAATATATAAGTTATTTATTTCAAAAAATATAATTTTAGAAAATGACACTATAACATCACCTAGTTTATGTATTAATGCATTGATGACATCGCCTCTTAAAAGCAACAAAATAATATTATTTTATACAGAGGAATTATTTTGTAGATTAAAAGTATATTTATTCATATCTAATTGCATATAATTTTTTGTGATCCAACTCATTTTATAAATCAAACCTTTAATGGGAATATTATAAAACACATATACCATGATACCAAAAAATAAGTGCTTTATTAGAAACTGATATTTCAAGGTGGTGTATGTTATTGATTCGACCACTATTTTTTAAAGAACTTGATCTACATATAATAATTATGAGTAGATAAATACTATTTAAATGTTTAAGGTTGTGACCCTCTGTGAGAAATCCATTCAATAGCCCTAATAATAGAATAATTATCGTTTTGGATCTTACTCTATTAGAGAAGAAGATATTATGGATCTCTAATACTTCTAAGAGATAAGATCCATCATTTAAAAACAAAAGGTTATTTAAAATATATAAAATTAATACTACTCCTCCATTTCTCTTGTCTTTTACCACCTTCCATTCACCACAAAAACATTCGTTTTGAAAATAATTATTGATTAAACCTATTCTATTGTTTCCCGCCACTTGTTTCTGAACTAATCCCTCTAAATACAATAATATAAATCCATTAATAATAATATATGTTCATCGCTGCAACATTTATTCTCCACCTAATTCTCACCTCCTCTATATTTTCAACCATTCATTACAATATGTATATCATCCCAAGAGTCCATTATTTTACCAGTCCTATATCCATGTCTTCTCCTACTAGACCCACTGCAACCATACAACTATCTATTTCCATACACCCTCCCCCTGTTTCCAAATTACCTTATTTTTCCTCTCTAAAATTTACTAATAAGTATTTAATCCAATTAGAAAAATTACTAGATTACATTTCAACTAGCACACCATCTAGAACCAGGCCCTTTACAGCTCAAATCGAGACTAACTCTACCACTTATTCCTCAATGTGTTTATAAGATCACACTATTATTCTAGCACATCGTTAATATTATTATCCATAATTTAACCCCACCTACAATATATTGAACTCTAATATTATCCATGGATCCTTTTTTTGTTATCCCATTTCCATCATACACAAAATCTTTCATTGATCCAATAAATGTGTCCACCATTTTAAACGTGCTTAAATAACTCATGTATCTAAAAAAAATTAAGAATTGTGTGGTCTAACTTTAAATATAACTTTACCCAAACATCATAACATTTTAAATATTTTATCCACCAAAAATTATAGAAAACCCCCATCCTAAAATTTTCCTCCTCTAGAAGACACAACATCCAACACATTTTCCAATTATGTTATATATCTTCAATATTAAAATATTATGCTCTACTTATAAATTAATTAACTTAAAATAAAAATAGTGAGATATTCCAATGTTATTTTGTGAATATCATTAATTGTTTCCTTTGTTTTTGTAATTACATCAAATGATTATTGTTTTGTTTACTATTTTCATTGATGACTTTAAAATATCCACTTTTAATTACCATAAATATAAATAAATTCAATTAAAAAAATATTTTCTATCTATAGAAAAAGAATATAAAAATAATATGAATCTATTAATAAGTTTATATATCAAATATCAAAGTAAAAAATAAAAAAAACCAGGTAGATACACTAATATGAAAAATATGACTCTATTAAAGGAAAAACCTAATTTATGATCATCCTACAAGATCATCTCAACTATATAATAAAAATAATACTATAAAGATATCAATTATTATTTTATTTTATTATATACTTAAATATGCATATAAGTACACTAAATATGAAATATCAAAACTATTAGAGTTTTTATGTTAAAAAAACCAATGATGTAACATATAAATTCCTAACACAAATAAATGATTAATTATGATTTCATAAAATTTAATTCTTCAAGTAACACTCTATGAAATGGATAAATATTGAACTCTATATAATAGACTGAGTTGGTCACTCTAAAAAAATTGAAAGTTGAAAAATATAGAAAGGAGAATGTTGTTAACAAATAATTCTATTACTCACTACAAAACAACTATTGAAATTTCTACATATTAATAAAAATTTTCTTATATCATCTTGGGTAAATATTTTTGAATTATCAAAATCACATTTACATTTTCTTAATTTTTTGAGATGATCTGGCATAATCTATGAAAATTCACCAATAGTGTGTGAATCATTAATTTTAATTACATTAAAATTTCTCCTTTATTTATCCCAATTCATATATTAAATTTAACAATAAGATCCTTATACAAAGGACGCACAAATAAAAAATCCTACACATAGTAGACATAATATATTTTTGCAAGGAACAATTCTAAAAACCTGAAGCTATATATTTTAAATTATATGTAATTACGTATGAAAACACAATTAACTAGATTAAATGTGTTGAATATAATGAGAATTTTTTATCCATGAAATCATGACAAAAATATTTTATTCTAACATATGTATTGTTATATGAAAAAAATACATAAAATCTAAAATATGACAACAAAAGACACTCTACGTGAGATAAAATTCCATTAAATCATGTTTTGATCCTACAAATTCTAATTTTTCTTATTTCTTTTATTCTTCATTTTATTCATCTCCATTTTTTAATGCCCGTTCATAAAATCTATCATTTTTATTCTTCTCACACTTTTCTACTTCACTACCACTAGACCTATATATCAATCTCCAAAACTTTTATTGAAAATGAAAAATCCTGAAACTAAATTCCATTAAACTATTCTGTATTATTTTCTAGACATTTAATTAACTTAGAACATATTGAAACCCTTGTATATGATTTTGTGGATCAATGAATTGAGTATCAATGGTATTTAAGATTCAAAATAGGGAACATCTATAATCAATTGAATTCTTGATAGACATCATTACCATTGAATCTTGGACTTCATTGGAGTGTGTTGAAATCCATTTTATCTCAACCCGTTTTAACATTTCTAAAACCATTCTTAAACCACACAAACATACATCACCCTAACCTCCGTAAATATCATTTCTATTTAATCTAAAAATCACTATAACTTGTTCCATTACTTATTACCCCATTATAATTTTATATAAAAATTATTTATTCTCAAAATAATATGAATCTTTTTATTGTATTCCATATTTCAATATATAGAAGAAAAACTATCTTTTGACTACAATTTCTCACTTCCAAGGGTAGAAACCTCTCAATGTCTCAAATGTACAAGTAATCAGAACAACTGTCTGACCATAGAATGATCAATTTAATTTCAGTTCCCATATATACACATTAAAAATATCTCCATTTTTTCTCACTATTTCAATTCTTATCATCTCTTATCTCTTTAACTATGAAATTGATTTTTTTCATAGTATGATAAAAACATTTTGAAAAAGAAAGTAAAAAAAATACAAATTTCATCCAAAATCCTAGATTCCAAGCATAACATCCTATATTTCTCCCCTATGGTATTTTATTTAAACTATCATGGAATAGTTTCTATTTAATAGTTAGAAAAATATAATAAAATATGATTGTTTTCATAGTAACCAATTCATTTGTATTCTCACTCATGCACCACACCCATTTAGGATAATTCCATGATATAATGAGGTCATCATCACGTAATTTTACTTCAAAATATCATCCAAATAACTTCCAATAATTTCAAATCACTCTTAAAACTTATAATGAACTACAACTAACCTAAATCGACATTAATATACTAATATTTAATAGGATTCCAATAAAACAATTATGCATTGAAACAATATCTAATATCAAATTTATTAAATCATATCTATTGAATATTTAATTCAACTAACATCCCATTTGACTAACATCTCTTATTGGGGTTACTTCACTATCTGATATTTTATATGTCTTAATAAACATCTTCAATATGGTGATAATAGTATCCCAATTTGGTTTTTTCATTCAAGAATTAATATAAATAACTAAAAGATCTATGAAATTATTATCTACCATTAAACAAAAAATCACCCATTCAATATATCAATTAATCACCATTCTATTATTATAAGACTAAATAAGATAACTTAGTGTAAGAAATAAGAACTATAATAAAAATAAATTTTTTTCCCTTATTGTAACTTACATCCACATCATCTATTGTTTTTTCAAAACATAAGTAATCAAAACATATTAAAACAATTTATGCATTTTAAAGACATGATCATCCTTAGCAAGTGAATAATATAAATTAATATAACTATTCCCACACATCTTTAGTACTCTCTTACAAAAAAATTGAATTATTTCATTTTCACTTTTGAAAACTCCACAAAGAATATGCTCTTCCACTTATGAAAAAGTATACTCTTAAAATTTATATTATTATACTCCCCCTCAGAAAAAAATCAAATATTAAAATAGAAGTGATGGAGTCACCAAACAATATCCTTTGATAAATGATAGTTAAACTCCAATTATTAACATAATTTTAAAAAATGAATCCTTTTGTAGCATCTTGTAAAAAAATTATATTTTCCTTATTTGGAGTAATCTCTAATTTCAATGATAAAAGGTCCATGAAATATTTGATAAATTTTTAATTTATATTAAAATTCATTATTCGAGGATGGAAAACTAAATTCTGCGTTAAAATTATAACACTTTGATTATCACTTCACATGAGTAGTGAAAACATCATATCCACCGCGAGATATTCCAATTGGGATATAATACAAATAAATTGTGTTATATCTTGGGTTATAGTAACATATTACTCTTCTAGAGTACTCAGTATTTCAGGACCTGAAACATAAAACCCATCAAAAAAGGCATTGAATTAGTCTGTCGAGAGACACAATAGGCATTCCCAACCCCATGTGCAGGTGACTAGAACCATAAAAACCAAAAACAACCATAGATAATGATTTACACAACCTAAAATAGGATACATTGAATACATAGTAAATATATATCCATAAATAAATATTCAATAAACAAAATAGTTCTAATGGTAGTGATACAACAAAAATTATAATGCTTATAACCTAATATATATTTATAGAAAATTATAAAAAGGACAACTGAAACATCTAATAGTTACTCTTTATGACACTAGTTAAATATCCCACCATCTCACCACCAGCTAGCCATACCCACCTCATATAATCCTCTCTTCCTCAATATAATAACTTTACCATTTCTACTGAATATAAAACAATATTTAGACATTTCCATGGATATGATTATAGTGTGAGATAAACTGCCTCAGTTGGATCCCACCCAAGTGTTTCTTATCAATTCATTATTGTATAATCCAAGAATTAACAATTTAAAATAAATCATGGAATGATAAATAGACTCTCTATTTATATAAAATTTATGGTAAAATATTCCACTTTTTCATAGTTTGAAAAAAACCAAAAATATAGTTTTATAGATTATTTTAAATAATTCATTGATATTTATCAAAGAATTCATAATATATACTATCATATCCAGAGTAGTAAAAGGCCGATCAGAGTAGATATCACCCTAATGATAACATTTATTTGGATATCTAGGTCTCTTTAACCATAATAATATCATGACTAGCATACACTAAATTCTCTAGATCCAAGGAATATGTAATCTTTTTATAGAGGAATTCCTAAGACGGTCTACACCTTTATAATGTCAAGACCATGTTCCTTGATACAATAGATATATGATCAGGGAATAATGGAACATCCTAGAAATTAAACCCCCAGCCTATGGTGTTAAGACCAAAGGAAAAATACTAAATCCTCATCCTAGGTACCCAAATACCCAACATTCTGCATTTATAAAATCACATAAAAGGGCTTGTAAAATTTCGTAATAAAATTAATTATTACCAGATACACCAAAATCATTCATTAAAAAAATTCACAAACAATTTAATAAATCCTTGAAAACCATCATTCATTTAACTAAACAAGGGGGAAAAAATGGTTTCTAGAAAACCAATTACACAAAATAATTGGATCCATATCCAATAAGGAAAGAGAATGCATGAAGAAAATTGGAGTCCCTAAAAATATATTCCCACAACATAGATACATGTTTTAATAAGAATAATATTTATTTAAAGAATAAATATTAACACAAAACTCAAGGATAACCTGTGACACACCACAACCAACATGATATATAGTTTCAAGGAGAGAAACTAATAAATGATTTATAAAAAATGGATAATGAATCAACAAAAAAATATATCTAAACAAAATAGCATAGATATGCTTCCTATTCCAATTAGAATTAATTAACCATTTAAGAACAAGTGACATTCATTCAATGTTACATAAAGAGATCCAACGCATCAATGAACCCTTTACAAATGAAGAATAAAGATTCGAATATCATAATTCACCTAAAGAGATTACCTATAGACTAGTAGATAAAATTATATTTGAATTGTTGGAGTAAAGGGGTCAAATGGGGAGTCTAGGGATTATATTAATAGACTCATATAATTAAATTCCCATCACGTTGTTTTTCTACATAGTTTTTAAAAGTTTTCACCAACCATGTTGCATTTTCTGGGCAATTGGAATACATAAACAATTTGGCATCATGAAGAAAAACTATGTGAAAACAATACATAACACAATTATCCCATACCACAATATTTGAGCTGTTATTTTCATTTTTTTTACTAACCATTTACCTACCCATATATCATTCTCTAGAAATCCAACATATAGTGCATGAGTTTCTAGTAAAATATATTTGTATTTTACTAAACATGCACTATCTATGAAGATGCATATAAACCTTAAAAACAATAATAATCACCCAAAAAACTCAACGAAATATTTAAAAATTTAATGAAAAAAGGATAAAAATTACTAAAACATTTCCTCAGAATGTTTCAAAATACCTCAAAACATTTCATCCTTGTGTGCATTTCCACATGAATTTCCCTAATAAAAAAACTCTACCATATTAATATCTTATATAATCCACAATATAACCCCAATTCATTTGTAGATATCTAAATAGAATAAACCATCCATTCCAAACAAATTTTAGTTCATAATTCACTATGACATTAATGTATCTAATAATCACATAAGCATACAGAATATGTTTTATATATAATGTTGAAATATAACAGATAATTTAAAATCAAATTATAAATCCATCCGTTAATTAGTCGGGCAGTTAATACTCTCATTGATTATTTTGAAATACTATGAATTATCTTTCTTTTTATAATTATCACCTCATAGCATGGTTATAATGTAGATTGTGGTAGAAACCTACTCCAGATCATCCATTCCAAACTTTTTTAAAATATCTTGGACAATCTTTTCTTGAGATAGGGAAAAAAATCCTCAATATTATAAATTTATAAACATAAGGTATAAATCATCGCATAAAAGATAAACATCTAAAACATCTTATTCTACTTTATAAAGACCCCAAAAATATATTTTCCATTTTCAGTAGGGATTATAAAATCAATTTAGATAATAAAAATTATGGGTTCCAATTTATTTTCATTGCTTTATTAGTAATAATCCACTTAAAAATATAAATAAATTATAAATATTGAGAAATCATTATTATGGTTCTTATTTTAACCCACAGACCCTTATTTTACATGAAAAAAACCGTCACCAAATTTAATAAATAATCCTCTGAGTTCATCAACTTACACATTCCCTTACAGTAATCCAGTATATAAGTATGATGTAACATCCATTTAAAAGATCTTTTTTTATCTTATTAAAATGATAAAAATAAATATACAATTTATTTCAATCCTATAATGCACCAAGATAATATCATAAACATGAATTAATTCCAACCATAAGCAGACATTACACACAAGTATTTCCTTATTTCTCATCACCTCTACTTTCTTATTCAACTTGTTACAAAAATTAAACCATGTTCCCAAAATATTACTCATATTTAACTTTGTTATAAACTCTAAAGAACCATTATTCCTAGTATAATAAAGCTTCTCATTCATCGAATTGATCCAATATTATCCCTCAATTTATTCTTCCATATATAATGTCTCATCCTTATAGAACAAAGGGATATGTGTTGTTTTCCTCAAATTTACACTAGTTTGAATTATATATCCATGATAAAAGATAATATTCAATATATTAAAGAAATTTTTTATCTTTAAAGAAGTATAAAAAAAAATTTATTTATAACTAGTAATTATGAAATCAATATCTTTATCATATTCATCTTGTGTAATATCATTATTCTTAAAAAATATGTTCCTCGTATAAATAAATTTTACTTCATTAAATTCACTAATAAAACATAAATCCTGATTTTTAACAACATTATTTGAGTGTCAAATCCCTTTCACATAGATTTATACTAAATATTATATGTTTCATTGTTATATTAATGACACACTGTCTTGTCTAGGGGATAAAGAATTTGTACAACATCAACTTCCCTTCACTCACACATTCCCATGCTTTTACCTTTAACCTTGATAAGACATGGAATGATTGAGACACTATATTAATTCAATATAAGGTTATTATTATAATATATCTTATATGATATCTTATCTGAATGGGTTTGGCATAAATATAGTTTTTAATTGGAAATTCAATACTTATAAATTACCTCAAACAATTGTGATGTATCATGATTCACATATACGGTGAGAGATATTTAAACAAAAGTCATATTTTCCATTTAGAAACTCCATAATGTTTAGAGGTTTATTTTTTGAGTAATATATGATGATTAAGATTCTTTCCAATATATGATTTAAAATATCCACAAGTGCATTAAATATTTTTTTGATTTTGTAACATCATCGAGAAGAAAACACAATCCTTTTTCATATCTTCTAAAATTATTGAAAAATATTCCATACCTATGAATTATGTTTTTTTGAATAGAAATAATGTAATATGAAAAGTCAAGTTAATAATGAATAAAATAATTTTTTATTATCCAATTTCTTCCTCATAGGCCCATAGACATCATAAGGAATGATATCTAATTCATGATAATATAGAATCTACACATTATTTGTAAATAATTACTAATATTACCTTTTTGTAATATAGTCACATCAAATTTAGTTCAATCATTTTTATTTTCATATAAAAAATCCTTCTTTGGGTAAAATTTATCATATTAGTTTTCCAATGTGGCCAAGTATTTGACACGACGGCTGATTTCCAACCTTCATGGCCGAATAGTATTATTTTTTATAACCACTGACCAGATATATATTTCTCTATGATTTCTATCATCTCATTAATACATATCTATTTTTATTTGGTTTAATAAAAAACACCCCATATGAAAAATTACATTGTAGACTTCATCAAAAATAATATATTCATTTATTTATTTTTGTTCCAACAGAATCCTAACGAAATTATTCCACGATTTTTTCTTATCTAATCTAATGACTAATAAAAAAATCTATTATCTTGGGATACCCATATCTTAAAAATTTCACAAATACATATATTAAGAACTAAATATCTTTAAATATATTTAAATATTTTATCATGTTTGAAGGAAATCCACTATCAAATATCTATGGAAAATTATTTCATGATTCTTTAATTTTCACTTAAAATAAAAATAACATAGATTTTTATTTTTCTTTTTAAATTTAATATTTTGATCTATATTTCATCATATTTAATTAGGAGTGAATAATATTATGAAATTAATGGAAAATATATCATTTTACCCTACCTTCTATAAAATTCCTTCAAATATTTAAACATATTTTCTACCTTTATTCTCAAATATTCATATTGTTTATTTTGTTTTCTTACATAAAAGTTATAACTTGTTGTCAAAATCTTTCCCCCACATATTCATGATTATTGTTATAATTTTAATTAAACCCATATCCCATTTCAATGGTCCCAATGCCTCTAAAAAATAGTATTTATCATTATCTATGTACATTCAGTTCAAAACTACTTGTTTCCCAGAATAACATTCTTAAAGTTCTTACACATTTTTAGAATAAACCATAGACCTTCATTCAAATAGAATTATAGTATAATTCTATATTTTTTCATTTTGATATAAACCTTAGACCTTCTTTTGAAAACATCAAAATTAAATCATTATGATCCCATTTCAGTATGAACTCAATATGTAATTAATTAATTATTCCATCATTGTTACTATTAAAACAAGTGTTCTATTCCTTAATAAAATTTACATTTATTAAATTTTCACTATCTTCATTGTAAGTCTTAACTTCATCTCATCCATAGAACTATCATCATCTTAAAATTTGATAATAAAATACCATTTTTAGATTCACAAAACAATTAAATTTATAAATGGGAGAAAAAAATTCTTATTGGACATAAAATAATTATTTAGAGATATATTCTATTGATTCTTTTCTACCTCTTAATAATATACTTATTATTTTAAATTGTGAAAATTTACTAAAAATACCACATATTTTCACTCTTGAAACATTTAAGTTAAACCTTCCCTTTATTAATTCTTTTATCTCCATGATCATTACATGATATGAATGACATGAATTTTAATATTTCATTTTATTATTTTATTATTCTTTATATTTTTCTTTATCTTCATCGACATCTTACACACTCGTCTCCTTAATAAAAATTTAAGAAATCTTTTTTATTTTATTTACACTTACTCCTAAAATCACTTCCTTTCCCCATTTAATAAGTATATAATATACTATAAATATTATAAAAGGTAATTGTGTGGGAATCATACTCTTTTGTGTTAAAACCTCTGCATTTAACATTTATAGAATGATATAAAATTTATTTTTGAAACCAAAAATACCTTCATTCTCTCACCAAATCCACTTATCATGCTCCCAACTTCTCCAACTAGATATAACAATTTTTCCAATATTTAATCTTTATTCATCTAGATATCTTCATTTTTAAATATTGAAACCTGTAACATGGTTGGCTTAACTTTTTCAATACAATCAAAAATATATTCAAATTTTTCTAAAATTTAATTTTCTATAAAAACCCATTGACTTTGAAAAAATACTTTTCTAATTGAGTTGATAAGATGGAATTCCTTGAAATATAACGATTCATAAATTCTTTATATAAATATTTATTATATTATAATCATCACCATAAAGTGAAATTCCATCAGTGGTAGCCCCAATACTTCTCATATTAATGATAAAATATATAGAAGTATATGATCTTTACATATAAAATAACATTCCCACTGAAAATTGTATTACAAATTTTGGTCACTTAATTAATGTTACCCATATCTTGAATATAAATTTTTAAATTTTAACTATGAACACATAAGAAATTAGTTTCACTAAACACTAAATAGCTCATTCATATTTTAAGGAGTCATATGATGATCTTTTACAACCTGATAAGGGACAACTAAAATAGTTATAATTCAATAAGTGGGGACTGATTCTATGAATTTATTCTTTTTATGTTTCTATATAAAATAAACTTTTATGACTATTAGAATTAATTTAAATATCATTATACATAAACCACATAAATCCAAATTCAAACATGAAATGATTAGATATATCCTTAGCATGATCCAAAATTACCCTTGATCACAATATCTAATAAATTAAATATATTGGATACAATGAAAATGTTTTAATATTTAACTCATTGTAAACATGATTGTTTACATCTTTTTTAATTGTCTCCCACACAAGTAGAGATTTAGATTCATGAATATAATAATAATAATAATATAGTATTCACATCAGACAGACAGACATCAAGTTATTATTGTGAATATTCATATTTCTCTTCTTCTTCCCAATATTTTTTACATTATTATATAGTATATGTTCCTGACAGTACACAGAATCCATTATTTTCCTTCTTCTTAGACTCCACCCTTTAATTATTTCATCCTCTCAACCTTTAAATCATAAATTTGAATTTCAATTTCAATTTAATGAAATTAAATATTATTCAAACATTCCCAAATCTCTTCCATCCAAAAAATATGTTCAAATATTATATCACAACCTAGATATTATTGTGGTATTTAAATGATTGTGTTAGAATAAACCTTAAAGAAACAATTATTCCGCATTAGAAAAAAACAAGAATTTTTACATTCTCTGTCCCCATAACGCATTTGTCATTACCATGAATTACTAAAATAATTTTTAGTTCAACTAATTTCAATAGATCTAAAACCAATAGCAAACCACATTTCCTAGATTCAAATTGATATGTATAAAATTACCTCATGTTCAAACTCCAATTATTTATTCCTTGTTCCAAAACATAACCTCCCTTAATCATTTTAGAAAGAGATTTTTATATCCTTACTGTAACACCCCAAGCTTCTACGGTACGTTTCCCTTCGAATAATGCGATAGCGTGTGTTGTACGCAACCTCGAGTTCTAACACACACCACAACTAATTAAACTAGCCGTTGTGAATAGTAATACCTACTTTTTGAAATCATATATATTCTATATTTCAAAATGGACTTCATTTTTGGATTCGGAATATCAAAATTAGCCTAGGGTGAAATTTTGGTACATTTCGGATAACTTTCATATTTTGATGAATAGTGAAAATTTCTAAATTTTAATTAAAAACAACTTTTTTAATCAAAATAATTAATAGTGATAAATTATGAATTTGAGTGGTTTTAAAGTATATTTAGAATATATTTTTACCATTCAATTTAATGTTTATCATTGGACATAATTTTACAATTAAACCGAACATAAACAAGTGTCAATCTTTTGATAGTTATTATCTCTTAAAAACACGCTTTTTGTTTTGACAGCGGGAATTAATTTTAAATTAATTTCTGCCACTTCTGTGTTTTGAATTTAGGAAAATGGATTCCATATTTGGAATCAGGATGTTCAAATTGTGTAAATAGGTAACTTTTATTTTTAGACATTTTGAATAGTTACTGTGGTAAATATTTTATTTACCATGGTTAAAGGGTAAATCCGGTAAATAAGGGTTAAAAAAATAATATTATAATAATAAAAAATTACCCTAAAACGTGTCCTAACCTTATTGGTGGACACATACCCGACCATGGGCATCCTTTGGTCAATTTGGGGACCCCTTGGAGCCACTTGTATGTGGTAGGGACACTTTATATTAATAAAGTTAAAATAAAAATAAAAATGGCATAAGCTTACATCTTTTAGAAGAACAATTTTTACATAGGGTTATACATGTTGGATTTTCGATTATAAATATTCATTAGAAAGCTAAAACGATTTCCTACATAATGATATTTTATTTATAATTTTTAGACATTATATAATTTATTTTATTTATGACACAATGATGATGCAGTAATTACTAAAATAGTGAAAAATAAAAATAATTGATCTTATAAATACCCAAATAATTATAATATGAAACTTTTAATGAATTAAAATAATTTTCTATGATAATATGATATATTAGGATTGATTTAATTGACTTTGTTCGAAGTAATCAATCTGTTAGGAGTTTCAAAAAAATCAACTATTGAATAGTGTCAAAATTGACATAAAAGAGTTCTTAAAACAAATATTATATTATTAATTGATATTAAATTCCTAAAAATCTAAGGTTCGGCCAAGAGACTTATATTATGATAGGTTCCTCATTAATGGACCACTTGGGGGTCGCTTGGATGTATATAGTAAGTTTATTAATCATATTATATAAAAATACAAAGAGACATTGTAAAAGTGAAACTAATTAACTTAGAGTTAATACTTAAAGATAAGGTTAATATAAGTACCCAAACCTGTCTAAATTCTATTGGATGAGTTGTTTTCGACCTATCCACACCTCATCCTTTGAATAGTCAACTTTGGAGCCTTTGTAAACCGAATATGAATTTATTATAAATTAATATTTCTAACTTTTCCAAAGGTGCCCCTCACCCCTCTTATAAAAGGGCACTCCTCCTTCTCATTTCTTCACACCTTCAAAGCCTTTTGGTTCGGCCAAAAGCTGCCCAAATACTCTCCCAACATCCCTCAATACAACCTAGAGGCCTTAGTTTGATCAGAAAGCCAACCTAAGGAGCCCTTTTGATCAAATCAAAAGGAAGAACCCGAAGAAGAGGTAATGATTTCACCACCCTTTTCTAAGTTCATTTCTTCTTCCACTTCTTCTTCCTTTGTTCTTACCATTCTGAAATAATAACTCCAGTATCTCACATATACTGTGATGTTATTATAAATATGGTACAATCATATTCAGTATTCTATCCACCCTTTGAATAACATGTCACCATACGTGCGTACGTACGGCTTACCGTCTCCACGTCGTGGTGTAATTGTTATTCAATATAATATTATTTGGATGGGTATAATAATGATGTGTAACTCATGTAAATAATAAATATAACATGTTAATGATTCTGTATATATGATATACCATCCATTTATATATTATTTTAATATCAAAAGAATGATATTGTCGCTCGTGCGTACGTACGGACTACCGTCTCCACGAACGCGATGAGATTCATTCTCCATCGTATCCATTCAAGTATAATTATCATTTGATGATTTAAAAATGATGTTTAAGGACTGTATATCATTCTGGATATGAATAAGATACAACAACCATGGCTTATGTAACAAAACATATAAAAGAAAATGAGTAAGTTAACTCCCGAAACGACGATAATTCTAAGATATTATTAACAAATCAATGTTAAAAGATCATATATGATATCATATTAATATATATGATTCTTGTATAATTTAATAACAACTATTTCACCATTATACAGGAGGTTAACCTACCCCAACCAAGGAAAAGTACAAGGTAAGGGTTATTTCACAATCTCTTCATTATCCGAGGTTGTTTATACGTAATAATCTACTGGGATCTCTTTATCATCCACATCCATGTTTCTTCGAAATGTATTTCAAAACATATTTATTATTTACAAGAATATGGGTTAAAGTCATTTATACCTTTTTTTGACTTTTTATAAGAGGTTTATAAAGGAATCTTTCCGTCGTTTTCAAAACAAGGTCCTTTTTAACCTTTTCGACAGAATTGAGGTAAGAATGTTTTTTTTTAACTTATACGGCGGGTGCGGTTATTTTACGCCGTTATAAAATCTTCAAAGCTTTCCTTACAAGCTTATAATAATATTTTCAAAGAAAATGTTTTATTTAATATGGATCTTAAATGATTTCAAAATAAAAGGAGATATTTCTTTAAAAAGAATTTTGATTTCATCTATGTCAACATCCTTTGATGGATTTTAAGATTATTTGAAGTTGATTTATTATGATACAAAACTTCTATATTGTATTGAAGGTTTTGTGATATGTTTGACTGTGGATGTGCTATTTTTATACCATTCATAGTTTATTGTGAAAGTATTGACATTTCGTATGCTAGTTTTAATACGAATGTTTATGTTATGTTTAAACCTTTTCATATGGGAATGCATTGGACTTAATAAGTGACGGGTGGAGCCCGCTATAGCTCCTCGATGCATCGGTAGGTCTCATGAGACAAACTAGTGTCTTGGCACAAGGCCTTGACAAAATCTTATTTGTAGTCTTGGCACGAGGCCTTGGCTATGTGGTTATGATAGTCTGGCATTATGCATTCCAACATTATGAAAGTGGTTATTTATTTTTGCATGTGATTATTCGATTAGTGGAATATCCATGTGAATAAGTAAATGGCATTATTTCATTTTATTTATGCCATACCATGTTGAAAGTTCATGTTTAAAAGGCTTTTGTTTTAGTTATACATTGCCTTAAATGTTTATTCTTATTGTTGAAAGTTTCCGCTATATTGTTATCCTTACTGGGCATTTGAGCTCACCCCTTTTCTATGTTTTATTTTTCCCAGGAAGTGAAGATGTAAGTTATGAATGACCTGCAGGGATATTATGAGGGGATTGTAGTGTGGACTGTGGAAACATTATGTTGTTGTAGTAGTTTTTGATTTTATGATGTAATGTAAAACTTATGAATATATCTAGTGTTTCCAAGGCTACTAAACCAATCGGTCTTTCGAGATTTGATCTTTCTTGTGATCATGCCAATGTTACGAAGTAATGCACCGACTCTGGGCAACTGGGGTCGGGGCGTTACAGTTGGTATCAGAGGAAGTTTAGTACAAACCTTGGAAGCTAGATTTAGATAAACTCTGATTAGAGCACGTAGACCTAAGATGAACTTTGAGGATTAGTATAGAAGAACTTCCTAGAATTTTGGTATTGTAGAGACTTTGTGAGTTTTGCGAGCAATACATCCCTGTCTGGATACGAGCAGGTAGAGGCGGCTCTGGCACAGATGTACCTAGGGGTAAAACCCGAAAACACCGCTTTGAGCTAGACTCGAACGGGAACTGGTGCACGACAACGGGCCTTGCTGCACTCTTGGTTACGACACTCCCGGGGGATATGCTTAGGATAACTCTCACTTTCTTTACAAATCATTATGAAGGGTTTATGAGTATATACTTCCTCAAAGAAAACATATTTATGATTATGGATTATATCCATAGATAGTTCAATTTATGTTAAGTGTTTTATAAGTATGGGATTATGTATTTTGATACATAAACTGATCTAGTTTATGCCATTTTTTTAGAAATGGCGCCTAGTGGAAGAAATGGAAACCGTATCAATGCACGCACTCCATGTAGGGATTGCCCTCCTGCTCAAGATAATTATAGTGGGGCTGGTGATGCAACTGGTGCTGATCAGCTAATCACCGTACTGGGACAACTTACTCAGGTTATGAATAATAACCTTACCCGTATGGAGCACCCTGATCCGCAGCGTGGAGGATCAATGTTAGATCGATTCATGAGACAACAACCACCAACGTTCAATGGAAGTACAAATCCCTTAGTAGCTGAGCAATGGATATTTTCCCTAGAGAAAATATTTCAGGCTTTGGGGAGTAGTGAAAGGGAAAAAGTTACCATGGCAGTTTACCGCCTCACTGGAGATGCTGATCAATGGTGGTCATTGATTCAAAACATGAAGGAAGATGATGAAGTATCAAACATGGAATGGAGGGAGTTCAAAGATCTGTTTTTAGAAAAATACTTTCCTCGCGACCATCGAGCAGATATGGAAAGGCAATTTCTGAGTCTGAGACAAAAGGAGGATGAGAATGTCACAAAGTATGAGGCTAACTTTACAAGGTTAGCGAGGTATGCTGGAGATTATATTCGCAACCCAAGAAGTAAGATTGATCGTTTCTTTGATGGGTTAAAACCATTTCTCCGTCGAGCATTAGTCTCACAATCCTTTTCATCGTACGAAGACATTGTCTCATGTGCTATCAAGACCGAAAAGGAATTCTCTAAGTCTTATGACTTTAAAGAAAAGCAAGAGAAGAAGAGACCTGCTGATCAATCTGGGAATGGAAATAAGGGGAAGAAGGGAAAGGTTGAATATCCATCTTGTGGTAAGTGCGGGAAGAAACACCCCGGTGCTTGCCTGAAGGGAATGGGAGTCTGTTACAAGTGTGGTGAAAAAGGCCACCAAGCTCATGATTGCAAGGGGAAGAAGGAAGCTACCAACGTTCAGTGCTACAATTGCAGGGAGATGGGGCATTATGCAAATGCATGTCCTAAGCGTCAGGAGAACTTACCTCAGAAAAGGCCAAGGGATCAAGGCCAGGCTTATGCTATCACTACTGCTGAGGTAGAAACTCCGAAAGACGTGGTGGCAGGTAATTTAATGGTTTCCTCAAGTTTAGCAAATGCATTATTTGATTCTGGATCATCGCATTGTTTCATATCTTCCCAGTTTGCTAAGAAAATTAGATATTTCCAATTTTATTTAATAAGGGAGTTGTCAGTTAAAACTCCTAAGGGAAGTATCGTTGCAACAAAGTTTTGTGAATCAGTCCCCATTAGAGCACATAAATTTTCTTTATCTGCTGATTTCATCGTCATACCTATGATTGAGTTTGATATAATCCTCGGTATGGACTGGCTTTCGGACTATGATGCGAAGATTTATTGTAAGAAGAAAGAGGTTACGATTCTTGATGATAATGATAAGGAACACCTTATTTTTAGAGCAGAATCGTCACCACCTAATTCTTATTTAGACCCACCCCCAGTAGCTCAACTTAATTCAATTATTGGGGAGGAAGAGAATGAAATAACTGTCGGTGAGGAAAGGAATGTTCAAATAGAGGATGTACCTGTTGTGAAAGAATTTGTAGATGTATTTCCGGAAGATTTACCTGGACATCCTCCAGAACGAGAAGTTGAGTTTTCTATTGATTTGATTCCTGGATCAAGGCCTATATCGAAGACCCCTTATAGAATGGCCACTGTAGAGTTAGTCGAACTAAAGAAACAACTAGAGGAATTGAGTAATAAGGGATTTATTCGCCCTAGTGTTTCTCCATGGGGAGCCCCTGTTCTTTTTGTTAAAAAGAAAGATGGATCTATGAGGTTATGTATCGACTACAGGGAGATCAATGCTATAACGATAAAGAACAAGTATCCCCTACCTCGTATTGAGGATTTATTTGACCAACTGCATGGAGCTCAATACTTTTCAAAGATTGACCTTCGATCTGGATACCATCAGTTGTGTGTAAAGAAGGAAGACATTCCGAAGACAGCATTTCGAACCAGGTACGGGCATTACGAGTTTACTGTAATGCCGTTTGGATTGACTAATGCACCCTCTGTATTCATGGATCTGATGAATAGAGTTTTCAAGGAGTATCTCGATGAATTTGTGGTGGTATTTATTTATGATATCTTGGTATACTCCAAAACCTACGAAGATCATGAAAATCACTTGCGCATTATCTTGAAGACTCTGAGGAGGCATGAATTATATGGAAAGTTTAGCAAGTGTGAATTCTGGCTTCAGGAGATTTCTTTTCTTGGCCATATTGTCTCTAAAGATGGAATCTCTGTTGATCCTTCTAAGACCAAGGCAATCCAAGAATGGCCAGCACCTACGAGTATAACTGAGGTACGTAGTTTTATTGGCTTGGCAGGTTATTATCGACGTTTCGTCCAGAATTTTGCCCGATTGGCTAACCCATTAACGAAGCTCACACGTAAAGGGGTTAAATTTGTTTGGACAAAAGAGTGTGAAGAATGTTTCGAATAACTGAAGAGAAGATTAGTCAATGCTCCTATATTGACTCTACCATCGGGGAATGATGGGTTCGTTATTTATAGTGATGCATCAAAGAAAGGACTTGGCTGTGTCCTTATGCAGAATGATAGAGTTATTGCCTATGCATCACGACAGTTGAAAATTCATGAACAAAACTATCCTACTCATGATCTTGAGTTAGCAGCTGTGATCTTTGCTTTGAAGATATGGAGGCACTACCTCTATGGTGAAAAATGTGAGATTTATACTGATCACAAGAGTTTGAAGTATATTTTCTCACAAAAAGAACTCAACATGAGGCAAAGGAGATGGCTTGAATTACTCAAGGATTATGATTGTACGATACACTACCACCCGGGGAAGGCAAACAAGGTGGCAGATGCTTTGAGTAGAAAAGACCATGGAGTTTTGAACAATATGAGAATTGAAAGGGATCCAATTTTCATGGATCTAGTGAAGATGGACATGGGAATAACCAGGGAAGGTGAAACATCAATGCTTTTTCAAATGGTTGCCAAACCATCTTTACTAGAAAGGATTAAGAGTTCTCAGACCAATGATGAAGAATTTCAGAAGAAGATTAAAGCTGTGAATGATGGGAGATTGAGAGACTTTGCGTATGAAGGTGGAATTTTGAAATTCGGGAAGAGACTTTGTGTTCCCAATATACCTGATCTAAAAAGGGAATTGCTGGATGATGCTCATAGTTCCAATTTCTCTATACACCCTGGGAGCACCAAAATGTATAGAGATTTGAAGGAACATTTTTGGTGGGACAACATGAAGAGGGAGATTGCTGATTTTGTGTCAAGGTGTATGGTTTGTCAACAAGTAAAAGCTGGAAGGCAACAGCCTGGAGGAGTCATGCAACCTCTTCCCATACCGGAGTGGAAATGGGACAATATTACGATGGACTTTGTCATGGGGCTACCAAAGACTCCTAGAAGGAACGATGCAATATGGGTTATTGTTGATCGTCTTACCAAGTCAGCACATTTTCTTGCTATAAGAGAAGATCTACCCCTGGAACGTCTAGCAAGACTATACATTAATGAAGTTGTGAGACTTCATGGAGTTCCCCTATCGATTGTTTCTGATCGTGATCCCCGTTTTACTTCAAGATTTTGGAAAAGTCTTCAGAAATCCCTGGATACTGAACTTCATTTGAGCACTGCTTACCACCCTCAGACAGACGGACAATCAGAACGGACTATTCAGACCTTAGAAGACATGTTGAGATCTTGCTCACTTGATTTTCAGGGTATGTGGGATCAATATTTACCTCTGGTAGAATTTTCCTATAACAATAGCTTCCATTCGAGTATACAAATGGCACCATATGAAGCGTTATACTGAAAGAGATGTCGTACACCAACCTGTTGGGATGACGTTGGTGAAAGAAAACTTGTAGGCCCAGAACTGGTGGAGGAAATGGTGGAAAAGGTGAAGGTAATCCAAAATCACATCAAAGCAGCTCAAAGTAGGCAGAAGAGCTATGCCGATAATCGAAGGAAGGATTTGGAATTTCAAGTCGGTGATCATGTTTTCCTAAAGGTATCTCCGTGGAAGGGAGTCATACGTTTTGGTAAGAAAGGTAAATTGAGTCCCAGGTACATCGGACCTTTCGAAATTCTAGAACGAATTGGGGCTGTAGCTTACCGATTGGCAATGCCGCCAAGTCTCTCCAAAGTTCACGATGTGTTCCACGTATCTCTGTTGAGAAAATACATGCCTGACCCAACGCATGTACTCACCTATGAGGAATTAGAACTGGAACCCGATCTGTCTTATTGCGAAGAGCCCGTCAGGATTCTTGATACAAGAGAACAAGTACTGAGAAACCGGACGACGCGTCTGGTAAAAGTTTTGTGGAGAAATCATAAAATGGAAGAGGCAACGTGGGAACCCGAGGAACTTATGATGAAGAACCACCCGAGTCTTTTTATGCAGTAATACCCTAGAAATTGCGAGGACGCAATTATTTGAAGGAGGGCAGAATGTAACACCCCAAGCTTCTACGGTACGTTTCCCTTCGAATAATGCGATAGCGTGTGTTGTACGCAACCTCGAGTTCTAACACACACCACAACTAATTAAACTAGCCGTTGTGAATAGTAATACCTACTTTTTGAAATCATATATATTCTATATTTCAAAATGGACTTCATTTTTGGATTCGGAATATCAAAATTAGCCTAGGGTGAAATTTTGGTACATTTCGGATAACTTTCATATTTTGATGAATAGTGAAAATTTCTAAATTTTAATTAAAAACAACTTTTTTAATCAAAATAATTAATAGTGATAAATTATGAATTTGAGTGGTTTTAAAGTATATTTAGAATATATTTTTACCATTCAATTTAATGTTTATCATTGGACATAATTTTACAATTAAACCGAACATAAACAAGTGTCAATCTTTTGATAGTTATTATCTCTTAAAAACACGCTTTTTGTTTTGACAGCGGGAATTAATTTTAAATTAATTTCTGCCACTTCTGTGTTTTGAATTTAGGAAAATGGATTCCATATTTGGAATCAGGATGTTCAAATTGTGTAAATAGGTAACTTTTATTTTTAGACATTTTGAATAGTTACTGTGGTAAATATTTTATTTACCATGGTTAAAGGGTAAATCCGGTAAATAAGGGTTAAAAAAATAATATTATAATAATAAAAAATTACCCTAAAACGTGTCCTAACCTTATTGGTGGACACATACCCGACCATGGGCATCCTTTGGTCAATTTGGGGACCCCTTGGAGCCACTTGTATGTGGTAGGGACACTTTATATTAATAAAGTTAAAATAAAAATAAAAATGGCATAAGCTTACATCTTTTAGAAGAACAATTTTTACATAGGGTTATACATGTTGGATTTTCGATTATAAATATTCATTAGAAAGCTAAAAAGATTTCCTACATAATGATATTTTATTTATAATTTTTAGACATTATATAATTTATTTTATTTATGACACAATGATGATGCAGTAATTACTAAAATAGTGAAAAATAAAAATAATTGATCTTATAAATACCCAAATAATTATAATATGAAACTTTTAATGAATTAAACTAATTTTATATGATAATATGATATATTAGGATTGATTTAATTGACTTTGTTCGAAGTAATCAATCTGTTAGGAGTTTCAAAAAAATCAACTATTGAATAGTGTCAAAATTGACATAAAAGAGTTCTTAAAACAAATATTATATTATTAATTGATATTAAATTCCTAAAAATCTAAGGTTCGGCCAAGAGACTTATATTATGATAGGTTCCTCATTAATGGACCACTTGGGGGTCTCTTGGATGTATATAGTAAGTTTATTAATCATATTATATAAAAATACAAAGAGACATTGTAAAAGTGAAACTAATTAACTTAGAGTTAATACTTAAAGATAAGGTTAATATAAGTACCCAAACCTGTCTAAATTCTATTGGATGAGTTGTTTTCGACCTATCCACACCTCATCCTTTGAATAGTCAACTTTGGAGCCTTTGTAAACCGAATATGAATTTATTATAAATTAATATTTCTAACTTTTCCAAAGGTGCCCCTCACCCCTCTTATAAAAGGGCACTCCTCCTTCTCATTTCTTCACACCTTCAAAGCCTTTTGGTTCGGCCAAAAGCTGCCCAAATACTCTCCCAACATCCCTCAATACAACCTAGAGGCCTTAGTTTGATCAGAAAGCCAACCTAAGGAGCCCTTTTGATCAAATCAAAAGGAAGAACCCGAAGAAGAGGTAATGATTTCACCACCCTTTTCTAAGTTCATTTCTTCTTCCACTTCTTCTTCCTTTGTTCTTACCATTCTGAAATAATAACTCCAGTATCTCACATATACTGTGATGTTATTATAAATATGGTACAATCATATTCAGTATTCTATCCACCCTTTGAATAACATGTCACCATACGTGCGTACGTACGGCTTACCGTCTCCACGTCGTGGTGTAATTGTTATTCAATATAATATTATTTGGATGGGTATAATAATGATGTGTAACTCATGTAAATAATAAATATAACATGTTAATGATTCTGTATATATGATATACCATCCATTTATATATTATTTTAATATCAAAAGAATGATATTGTCGCTCGTGCGTACGTACGGACTACCGTCTCCACGAACGCGATGAGATTCATTCTCCATCGTATCCATTCAAGTATAATTATCATTTGATGATTTAAAAATGATGTTTAAGGACTGTATATCATTCTGGATATGAATAAGATACAACAACCATGGCTTATGTAACAAAACATATAAAAGAAAATGAGTAAGTTAACTCCCGAAACGACGATAATTCTAAGATATTATTAACAAATCAATGTTAAAAGATCATATATGATATCATATTAATATATATGATTCTTGTATAATTTAATAACAACTATTTCACCATTATACAGGAGGTTAACCTACCCCAACCAAGGAAAAGTACAAGGTAAGGGTTATTTCACAATCTCTTCATTATCCGAGGTTGTTTATACGTAATAATCTACTGGGATCTCTTTATCATCCACATCCATGTTTCTTCGAAATGTATTTCAAAACATATTTATTATTTACAAGAATATGGGTTAAAGTCATTTATACCTTTTTTTGACTTTTTATAAGAGGTTTATAAAGGAATCTTTCCGTCGTTTTCAAAACAAGGTCCTTTTTAACCTTTTCGACAGAATTGAGGTAAGAATGTTTTTTTTTAACTTATACGGCGGGTGCGGTTATTTTACGCCGTTATAAAATATTCAAACCTTTCCTTACAAGCTTATAATAATATTTTCAAAGAAAATGTTTTATTTAATATGGATCTTAAATGATTTCAAAATAAAAGGAGATATTTCTTTAAAAATAATTTTGATTTCATCTATGTCAACATCCTTTGATGGATTTTAAGATTATTTGAAGTTGATTTATTATGATACAAAACTTCTATATTGTATTGAAGGTTTTGTGATATGTTTGACTGTGGATGTGCTATTTTTATACCATTCATAGTTTATTGTGAAAGTATTGACATTTCGTATGCTAGTTTTAATATGAATGTTTATGTTATGTTTAAACCTTTTCATATGGGAATGCATTGGACTTAATAAGTGACGGGTGGAGCCCGCTATAGCTCCTCGATGCATCGGTAGGTCTCATGAGACAAACTAGTGTCTTGGCACAAGGCCTTGACAAAATCTTATTTGTAGTCTTGGCACGAGGCCTTGGCTATGTGGTTATGATAGTCTGGCATTATGCATTCCAACATTATGAAAGTGGTTATTTATTTTTGCATGTGATTATTCGATTAGTGGAATATCCATGTGAATAAGTAAATGGCATTATTTCATTTTATTTATGCCATACCATGTTGAAAGTTCATGTTTAAAAGGCTTTTGTTTTAGTTATACATTGCCTTAAATGTTTATTCTTATTGTTGAAAGTTTCCGCTATATTGTTATCCTTACTGGGCATTTGAGCTCACCCCTTTTCTATGTTTTATTTTTCCCAGGAAGTGAAGATGTAAGTTATGAATGACCTGCAGGGATATTATGAGGGGATTGTAGTGTGGACTGTGGAAACATTATGTTGTTGTAGTAGTTTTTGATTTTATGATGTAATGTAAAACTTATGAATATATCTAGTGTTTCCAAGGCTACTAAACCAATTGGTCTTTCGAGATTTGATCTTTCTTGTGATCATGCCAATGTTACGAAGTAATGCACCGACTCTGGGCAACTGGGGTCGGGGCGTTACACTTACCACATCATGTACCATTGAATAACCTCCCCCTTTCTATCCATAAATGATAACAACTCTTCAAACCAATTAATTTTATCTATCCTAGTATATAACACATAATGTTTCTACATTACCTACAATATTTTCAACTATTTCACCATGGCATGGTCGATGTTGTCTTCTCCTATACATAGAGAGATATACTCTCTATGATTTTCCATTTCATTTCTCTTCTCCTCAACATTTATCACGTAAAATCAGGGAATTACTATATCACATAGTGAGTGAACCCTATTTCATATATAGAATTTTTCAAATGGAAAAGCCATCCAAAAAATGGATCCAAGAAAAAAATGTATTGTTTTCTAATTTAAAATGATCATCACTATATTATGACATAATAATATCATCTTATATAGAACAGGAACTTCAAAATTTCCCATTTTTTAGGTGGTCATGATTTTTTTTATTTTTAGAGCATCAAAACACTGATTTAGTATCTTCAACATTATAGTTTTTCTACATTCACATCATCATTATTAAATGACACATTCAAACTTCTTCATATCACTTCCACTCAATCCCATACATTGAAATAATCATTATTTAACTAAAAACAATAGGGATCAATAGATATGAATTTTCTTTCACAAAATTGTTTATGTGTTCAAAAAATAATACAATATAGTGATTAAATAATTTCCATATATTATTCACTTGAATAACACCCCCACCCACACACACACACACTAAAATCATATCTTCATTCTCATATTTTTTTACATTAATCATTTAAAATGTTTCTCTATTTTCTGTTCCTAAAAATAAAAACATAAATTTTCCATCATAATTTGTATCTCTCTATAATCTTTTCCTATATGATCTAGAATGAATAATACATTTCTAAACACATGTTTTAAATTTAAACAATAATTTTACTCAAATACTATTTAGTAGATTAGGGAATAATTCCTCCATTATATTTGAAAAAATAATACATTATTAAATCATCAGTATTTGGGATGCATTACATATAATTACACCATATATAGATAATTCTTCTCCCATACATTGTATTCTTTTTTTTTTCTTTACATTTCATTTTTTATTTATGATAATTTTTTTATTTAATTTATTGCACCTTTCTATTTCTTCTATGACTATCACTTCTATCAAAGGATTCTTCAATATATATTTATTATTATACCTTTTGTTCCTAGTATTATTTTATTAAATATTAGAATATAATGTCTTTTCAAATAAATTTATTTTTTTAATAAATCCATGAATTTAAAATAATTTTATAAAACTATGTATTATGATTTCATATTTTTTGATTATTATGTATTCATGAGCTTATTTTTTGTGTTACTTAGCATAATGGACGCCCTAGTGTGTTTTTATGCCATATTTTAGATTATAGCGTGTATTGTGTTGTACCCATAGTTTTTTTAGTAGTATAATGTCTTACTAGGGGCATGGTGGTCAAGGAACTTGTTTACACTATTTATAAATTTGGATTTGTGATACTTAATTTGGTCATTTTGGTAAAGGTGTTGATATTTGTTTATCAAAGGGCATCATTTTGTTGAATATTTTATATATATATATTTTATCTATGATATATTAATTTAGTCACCGTGTATTGGATCTGGTTATGTATTATGGATTTTCATTATGAGCGATATGAAATTTAACTATATTTATCCATTAGTTCAATATTTATGATTTTTATGTATATATTTTATATTTTATATATTATTATTTCAGTATTAATTATTTATAGCTTATTGAAAAGTATTTGAATTATGTTTCCTCTTAGTGGTGTACACTTACCTTGAGTCTATTAGATGTGATCCCAAATAAGAAAAGATAACTTTTTTATAGACTCCAGTGGGGTCCTAGTGGCTTCCATCCATGCCAATGTGGTTTCAGATCAATTTTCCAAAGGATTGTGTTTTGAGTAAGTGAAATATAGGATATTTTTTCCAAATCAGTTTTTATTTATTTAAGATATAAGAAAATAGGTCCTATAAGAAAACACCAGATAAAAGGATAAAAGTAAGAGCTCAAGGGTCTTAAGTAGTATAAAACAAGAGAATGTCCAATCACTATGAAAACTACCACTAAGGGAAAATACCCCACATTTGAGAATAAAGCGACATGGTTTCTTTAGAAGTATAAATAGGAATGGAATTGTTTCACCTTGATCACTTCTCTCTATGTGTGAAAAAATATTTGTGGGTGTTAATGAGTCCCTTGAACCTTATGAAAATGTAGGAGATATTATTGGGGTTTGGGATAAATCTAAGGAGGGATTTCTAGGGGATTATGCAGTCCATTAAAACCCCCAAAATATAGGTATTATTATATATAAAATGATATGGAATGTATGCATTTCATTTTCTTCATTTAGAGAGAATTACTGCTACTGCAGAAATCTTGGAATGAAGGGATGGTAGATCCACATGAGTCCCAAACTATTCCTCATTCCCTAATGGATCCAATACTGAATGGTTCATCCATGTTGGGCTTCGCCCCATCTGGATGGGGATTCAAATAGACCCATCTACCCAAGGGGTTAGGGATCGAGAGATTGGAGAGAGGGGAAGAACGAAGGGGGTATAGAAAAGGATATTATTCATAATTCATATTAAAATGGATGAGATCAATAAAATGTTTTTTGGACTTATAATATATAGTCATTTTACTACAAGGGTTAGTTAGATGGAGAAATTTTTTTCTTGCCTACTAGATACACCAAAATACCACTCTATAGATCACACCACTTTTTGTCTTCTCTTGTTCAAGAAAAATTAAGACCCTAAAACCAAAAATTAGGGAAGTACGTGCTCATTTGATCCTAAGAGTGAATGAATTTTAATACACTAAATGATTTTATACCAACCAAACCAAGTCACCAACATAGAATATATGGGACCTAGTTTCTTTCTTTGGACTTCTATCACAGGAGCACATGTAAGATAGGTTAAATCCAAGTTTCATAATGTTGTTATCAACTGGTAAAGAATGGTGTCTGGAACACCAAACAATGAAGTTAAATACAGTTGGGATCATCTTAAGACAAATAAAATCTAACAATTTTAAATCTCATTATGTTCCATAAAAAAAAATATATATATTTCACAAAAAAAATCATGAAGGTGACACTATGAAAACCCATTTTTCCAGTTCGGATTTTAGCTCTATTTAATTGATGGAATATAGATGAATCTTGTCCTGAACAATAGAAATAAAATCTAGAGAATCACTTCCATGTCTGATCATGAAATCCAAAACTGGGCATCCCCAAAATGCAATATTGGTGCCCATCTAGTTTGAATTCCAGAAGATTATATCCCCCTTCCCACTGTTCAGTGGGGTGATGTTGTAGAGTTATGATGTTAGGTTGAAGCATGATCTAGGATGAAGATGGACTAAATATTGTTTGGTCAATCTCATTACCATACATCCCCAACATGAAAATTCCCCTAAAGTGTCCAAAACATAACTATATCCTATGCTAGTTGTGCATGAATACATTATATTATGCTATTGATGTTTATCACATTTATTCTGCACTCTTTCAAAGACATAGACATCCCACCCCCAAGGCCCAATTAAGTTTTCCATATGAGTGATAATAACATATGAAGGAGGATATTTTCATTTCAATACTAGTAAGAAAATATTTTTCCACAATGATATCTAGAATAAATCACATGAGGATAAAAGTGAGGGCAGTGTTGAACCTGGTTATTCTTTCACTGATTGAAAAAACCTATTTTACTGGTTCATAATATGACAAGTGATATATTCAAAAACAATTATCAAAATAGTGAATATAGATTCTTATAGGGGAAATATGGGCACCCATATAGTTGATTAGAAATGTTTCTTTTGTCATTATCATTTGATTCACTTGTGATCTTCCATGTTTTTCTTATTAGTGTTTCGAGATTAAAAAATTATTCTTCTAATAATTCACTAGTTTGCCACTCTAGTTTCAGTACCCCTCTAATATCTTTTGGAACCCACTGATAGACCTATTACAGGGATTAATAATGAAAATTATTTCATCAGTGAACATGATAGGATAAATACCTCCAGTTGGATACCTGCATTGGTATGGAAGGATATTCCCCATAATGATATTCTTGTTGATTTATGTGTCTTGGTAATAACCGTATTTTATAATGAGGTATAGATACTTTTAATTTTCTTTTAATTCATTTTTTTTCGACCTGATTTGGATTCCTAATGAGATAAAGGTTGTTTTGGGAGTCTATGTGGCTGATTCAAAGCCTTGAATGTTAGCCGGTGGAGAAATGGACTAAGCCTCATGGTAAGTTGAAACCATTTGAGCAGTCCTAATAGATTCCCAAACCATGCGAGTACTCAATGGAGAGTATAAGAAGGGATTACATCATTCTCTAACCATTCTAGAAGGTATTCATGCATGTTTGATTGGTCTATAGTTTTTAGCTACACCACCAAGAACTATTGGCACATGGTTTCTCAAGCCATGCAGTCTAACCATGCGGGTACCCTCCTTATATAGTGAGGCAATAAGGACTAGTTCATAGTTTCACCAACCACGCAACCAAACCACATTCCCCTATTTTTCTTGAGTAAAATGTCACACCCTCATTCCCTTATTCCATCAGACATGAGTTTGGTATTTTCTCCCATAAGAATCTCGTAAGTCCTATTCCATATCATCAGATCATAATTCTCCATTTGATGTTTTATTTGAGAACTTATCATCATATTGGATAGCCATTAGTATGTGATTAAATCCTTTAGCATATTTCTTCATTTTTCTTCCTCTCTATGAAACTATTTTTTTGTAGGATCATATTCTCTATTTTTAGGGTGTTGGTATATTCGTCCATTTACATCTAATCCAAACCAAAATAAAGGTCAATATGGGATGATGAGAGTGATATAGGCTTGAGTTTGGTGGTTTATGACTCATATTTCAATATTTTTTCTTTTTTAAACAATCTTCCTTGTGAACACACTAATTTGACCAGGCCTTTCTTAGTAGATTCATATTCATTTATTATAATAATTTTGTCCATATTATAGATCCTCTTTTATATATGATTGTCTTCATTGGTGAATTTTACCTCAATGATGACCTTAACAAGTAGATTTTTTTCCTAATTTATGCCTTTAGTGGTTTGTTATGACTATCTACACCTCCGTTCAGTTGTGCTTTCAATTTTCTTTAATAAAGGTAAGTGTTGAAATTAATGGAATTAATAGTTAATGGCTATTACATGTATAGTATGTCTTTAACATTCTATGGTAAGTGTTAAAATATAATAAATGAAACTCAATTGTAATTGAATGTGTATTTTATGTATCACTTGGCCTAGTTAATTGTAATTAATGGTAATTGGATTCATGTACATAGCCCTCATATTCATGAATATGAATTGTAAAGGAATGAACCTAATAATTTAATATGAAATGAATGTAATAAATGGTTTCATTTCCACATTAGACCTTATCAAACTAATGAATGGTATGGAATTAACTAATTGAATTATTAAAATGGAAGAGTATTACGTGGCCTAAATGGAGTAATGATATAAGTATGGAGTTCCTATTGAAAATGAACAATTTTATATTTACATGAATTGTTGGTCTTGGGCAAAGCTTAGATTGTAGATGGAATGCCTTGAGTACTCAAGGGACACCATTTCTATTCAAGGTGATGGTTTCTAAAGGAGATACCCACCTTGTTACCTATTCGTTTTATATAAGTAGATGCCTATAAAAATTATATAGGATCCCTTCACTATCATTTAGCTTTTAGGATTCCTTTGATATACTCCTTGTATCCAGATTGATGTCTTTGAAGATATGGCACCATGGATACTCCCATTGGGACCAGTCATTGTTTAGCTCATTATTAACTTGGATGAGATCCTTCAACTTCATTAAAATCATATTACAGTGTAATTCAATCGCCAATTACCATTGGAATAAATGAAGACCCCTTTTATCTAGGTTGTATATTATTACTACTTTGGCTTCCTTGGGGTTATAGATTCATTAGTTATTACCTTGGATATTCTTCTATTATTATCATCACTAAGGATTCCATGGTTATTTACGTGGAACCTAGATATTATTATCATTGTTGGGTGACATTTACATATCTTGGATCCTTTTACTAAACTAATTATAAACTGAAAAACAATTGATTATATGATAGATTTAAATATCAGTTAAGGATGAATCAGTTGTCATTGTATTTATATTGTTGTGAATACTTTACATTCATATTTAGTTTCAAACTAATTTAGTCTATATTCAAATATAAGACGGTATAACAGCCACTAGTGGTGGCCATATAATATAAATCTCACACACTATATAGGCCATTGATGGTACCCTGGAAGATTATATATATGCATGTTTTGATAGCAGGAAACATATAGGTTTGGAAACTTCATCATGATTGCTTTATTGGGAAGGGTCTTGGTAGTAGATGACCAAGATGGGACTCCAGTTTCTTGGACATTTTTTGGATTATTTTTTATTCTTTTGTTTAGAATGTATTTATTTTATCCATGTATACCCATTTTACTATTTTATATATTCATTACATACATTATCATTATAATTTTTTATATGATTCGGTTTCCATATTATGAGTTTATTATTGTTTCCTAGAAGTTTACTCGTTTTTTCTACTATTTAGTATTGATATCATGTTTCCTCTACCGTAAGTTACTAGCCTCGTTGTATTAGTGTATGTTATTTATATTTATCAATTATTACATCTGATGTGATCCACTTTGACATGACGTAATAGTATCCACACAGACACACCCTATACCCTCACTGCTAGTCAGTAGCCTCTGGAATACAGGGAGGCATCCTTGAGGTCGTGTGTCCAATCAGGCTCATGGCACCATTGGGTGGAACCCGAGTCTAAGACATCATAATGTTTTTTTGAGGAATATATCTTCTTCATTTAATATATTGAGACAATATATAGAAGATTAGAAACACTTTGGAACATTGATATAAGCCATTCATAGGAGTAAATGACCCATGTTAGGGGTAAATACCAAGTTTCTTGAAATATGCAGTGTTGTTATTTATTTTTATTATTACAGTTGATATTGTTTCACTAAAGGGTGATGAAGATGAATTGTGGTATTTGATATGCTTTATTAGTGTTTACCTTGTAAAGATGACATTATGGAAAGTAGAATTGTTACATGTCTCATTTTATGCACCTATAATTCACATTACTTACATATGCCTTGCCATAAAGGTGAATTTGATTGCTTGAATTTCTTATGTTTCATGTTTTTATTGAGGGTGAAATGAATTTTTATATATATTCCTTTGATACAAACATAATATAAAGGGTTGTAACATGGTTTTTTAAAGTATAAAAATCAATTATTATAGTGTTTTATTATATAGGTTGATGCTGGAATCTTAAATAGCTAGTTTCTACCCATGTCAGCTATGTGCCACTAGTAACATAAGTTGATCTTTGGTTATTATTGGGTGCTTTTAAATCTCAATATTTGAGGTGTATGGGACCTTGTGGATTTGAATCAGAAATTTTCTAAGTAGATATATTATATATTTACTATTATATTGTATGAAATAATTTAGATGAGGTTTAATGAAATTGATTGGATGTCAATTTCAATGATTAGGTGTATGGGACCTTATTCACCGGGAATGGTGATTCATTTAATTGATCCTTAAGATATGTATATAAGATAATAAAATCATAAAAGGTAAATCCTAACTTATAAAATGAAATGATTTTCTATAAATGAAGGGGCATGGTATATTTCACACTTCTTTTTTCTGGAACCCCTATAAATCAAACAGTATTTCTTACCAATTGATTGGCCTTCTAAGAGAGTAGTTGTGATAGTAGTACCTTCGGTATTGAGTTCTAATATTATAATATTCTTCGGATAGTGCATATATCTACTCTCAAATATTTATATAATGAATATTCATGGAATTTGTAGAGCTATTCCACCATAAAGTGATCGTGTGGTGTGCCAAGAAGGTGGTGATGACCACGCTCAAAAGATAGTGGTCCATGAGCTGTCAGTCTTACAACCGGGAGAACCACTTGAGGAACATCCTTTTTTCTCGAACTGGGCACTGAAATTCAGAAATGAGAGTGTTATATAAGTCTAATTTATTCCATATAGGGTTCTCCCCAACCTACACCTAGAATGGATAATCATAATTCTGAGTTACAGCAGCATTATCCTCCTACCTTTTAATGGTATAGAAGTACACATGCTGCTGAGTCTTTTTTGGTGGCCAATAAATCTATCATTGATCATATTGGAACACCTCCATAGAGGATGTTCGAAATTTGTTCATAAATTAGGTGTGATTCAACCAATAACTGTGGGGATGTGATTACTCGAGCTTGTCATCATCAGGGCATGGTCTAGGCATGCTTCTATACATCCTTCTAGGATCACTTTTGTCCTCATATACTGATAGTTAATTGACCTAATTAGTTCGTGCATCTAATGTATTGTGTTGTGTCTATTATAGAATATTATAAATTTTATACATATTTTCCATTATTTTCTCTGCTTCTAGATGGTGATGATATATCGTGAGTGTGGTGACTCAAGGATGCGATTATGTACACTCTCCATACAGAGGTGAATTTCATTCACCTGCCTATACTTTCTAATAACATTAATCAGGATCTTATCAATCAGAAAACCCTATGTCAATGAGGTATTTATAGTAATATAGGTTTAGTGCTGAGATAAGGAATTAGTTCATTTTGTAGAAGGAATCCATGCCTTGAGTTTTCTCTTTAGAGCACTTGAGGCTAGAGTATCCACACTAGCAGCTCTGTTATATACCATTAGTTGGGATATTAGTATAATATGAATCCTCGGTTTGATAAATTCCCTCTTGAAGACCATGATTATGGTTGTATCAAACATATTTATAGATCCTATCAGACCCTTCCATCTTATTCCAACAGTAGAGGATCCAAATTATATCTGACTTCAGTGGTAGGGCCTGTTAGGCCAAGCGAGGTAGAGAGTTAGTGTAGAACTGACATGAGATGTTGTGGAGGAGTCCAGGGCCATGGTAGGTAGACTTATAATCACTAGCACCATCATAGTGGACCCAATAAGAATAGTCATGTTGTACCATCAGTCATTGGATCAGGCTAGTTTCATGCCTTATAGTTGATACTTGAGGGTCATAGTTTAGGGCCATCTACAGTTCTAGGTACTATTCTAGTAGCCCTCAACTATGCCTTATTTGATATAGTTTCTTCACACTCCATTATCTATTCATTGACTGTAATAACACTCGGGCTAGAAATTCAGTGTAATAACATGAACATCAATGAATAAAATTCCATTTCTTTTAATTAAAAGCCTTTTGGATATAGAAAATAAAGGCACTTATTTTGTTTTATTATATCTAATTGGATCTAAATGAATATCATGTATAATTACCATTGATAATGTAGTCATTGAACAGTGATCACATGACTATTATAAATATAGGGTTCTAACAAATCCTTTTGGTATTGACATATGAAGTGATAGCCGCAACCAGTTGGATTGTACCCTATGACGCCCATTTATTAGATCTTTTGAGGGAGATAGATTTTCTAGTGTTTTTCGTAGACCATTGAAAATCTGATTTCTAACAAATTAAGCATTAGAGAATCAGTTTATGGAAAAATTTCACTCACATCAAGATTACATCTAAATCCATGTTCACCGAATGACCCCATGAAAGCCCCACCATCGCACACCTTACTCTTCGAGCGTATGCTAGTGTAATAAAAGGACATATAACAAGATCCTAGAATTATGATTATGTACATTATATTTCTATATAGTAATGAATATACTTTTATTTTATTATTGTTACTCTCAAAATGATTTTTAAAGCAGGGATTGTATTTTTTAATATTCAAATTAATTTAAAAAATATATTTTGTTGAATTAATGGATTTTTTAATTAAATAATATTTCAAAAATATATTATTTTTAAATAACATTAATTAAATATTAATGGTCACAAAATTTTAATGATTTCAAAATTAATTTTTATTAATGTTTGAAAATGGTTTTTGTCAAAACCCATCAATTTTCAATAAATGTTGGTTTTTATTTTTAATGTGAAAATTTACATATTTAAAAAATTATTTAGATCAAATGAATATTATTTTTGGAATCGGGATGTCAAGATTATCCAATGGTTAATTTTTCTTAATGTTCTCAGAAAGTGGAATTTTTGGATAAAAGATAAATACTGTATAAATATATAATTTGTTTTACAACATCATAAGGACAAAATAGTGATGTAGTAAAATACTATATAAGGGTATATTCGTCCAAATATATTTTTCCCTTTACAATAATGTGATTTTATATTTATTTTAGTGATTTTATAATTACTTAGTGAATCCTCTAAAATGTATAATATATTTTATGATTTTGAATTCATTTCCTTAATGGTGTGAGTCACTTCTATATAAGAAAGGATAATATTTTAATGTCTTCAGCACTTGGCCATATAAAATAATGTTTTTCACTACCATTTTCTATAATCCATGGTAAAAACCTTGGGTTGGTTTGTGGTTTTGATTATTTTAGAGTGTAGTGTCCAAAACCTAAATAATAAAGAATCCCCCCTCCTTTCCTATATAAACCCACCTAATAACCCATTCCTTTTCACTCAAACTCCTTTAAGATCATCTATTATCTTCTCTCTAATCCCTAGAGACTTCCCAAGGCACCCCCAATCTCCCAATAAGCCTCTCCCTAACCTTTGGGATCACACATCCAATTAAGGGATCCTCACTTTCATTCCATTCTCAATTTTATCCAAGTTTCCTTATATTGTTACACACTTTTATTTTCAATTAAAAATTATGGTGTATGTTTTAACACCACCCCCATACTACCCTTATTTTTTTCGAATAACGAAGGACCCATTTCGCTCCCATTAATCCTTCCCATTTACCCTTGTTACCACATCAAAATTATGAAAAGGATTTCTCTCTCCTCAATTCCATTCAAGAATTTATTTTATTTTTTCATCTCAAATATCATTTATTATGTTAGTATATTATTCTCCAAGCTCCCCTTACAGAATATTTCATGTATAAATGATTAGAGATCCCTTTATCTCTCATAAACCCATTTTATGAATCCTCATGTGATGTCGTTATGCTGCACAAATTGAACTACTATTTTCCATGCCAAAATCATCGTGTATTGAATACCATGACCATTTCTATATAATGTTTTTTCGAATTCATTTACATATACTTAATGATTATAGAATATCATATATATTTATTCCACATTCCTTTATTATGGAATAAATGACGGTGTTGAATGAATGCACGCTATATGATCTATGTGATACACTTAAGCTTGAGATTGAAATGCCAATGAATGGTGGAGCCTAGTAGGGATCCAATACATTGGGTAATGTTTAGTATCATGATATGACATGATGGGAAAGGGGTTTACCTGTTTTCTTTATAGGAAATTTTTTTCATCATGTTGGGATAGGGGTTTACCTGATTCCTTTAGGTTAATGATGATGTGCTTTAAGTTGTTTCTACAATCCCAGGATATGATCATCATACTTTATCATGGATTTATGTTCATGTTTCTGTTATGGTCCATTGATATTTATTTTTCCTAACATGTATATTATCCTTCATGTTATTCCTTGTTTACTCCATTACAAGTCTTTATAGCTCCCCCTTTTCCAATGTATGTCCTCAGGTTATCATATACAATGCAAAGTATGAAGGAATTTTGTGGTCATGTGTTATAATTTTTCAATAAATATGTTTTATTTTATGTCTTAAGGTTTCATGTAATGTTCTTAATCCCTAGAGACACTATAAATTTAAATCCTTTGGGTTTTATAGAGTGCATATATATGTAATAAATAATTTTTAAATGTGTAATAATGAGAAGGGTTGTTATAGTTAAAAAGATAGATTTAGTAATTTTCGTGATTAGAATTAGAAACCCCTAGTAAAATCTATAGGGATATGATTACGTATAATAAAAGAATCTCCACATTGGTTTGCGTATAGAATAAGTGGTTTATCAAGAAAATATGTCACTGTCTGAATATGAACTAGTAGAGGTGGCTATGACATAGATGTATTTAGGGGTAAAAACCAAAAACACTGATTTGAGATAGAATCGAACAAGAACTTGTTCATGAAAATAGGCCTTTCTAGACTCTAGGTTCGAAAATCCCAGGGGATATGCTTCATTAAATTCATAATATTAGTATAAAACATTATTTCAAGAAAAAATAAATCCCATAATAATATATGTAAGGAAATATATCACTAATATCTTAGATTAAAGCCTATAAATGGAAAACATGAGGAATAAAATGTAATTTATAAGTTACCTCCTTTTGTCGTTGGATTCTCCTTTATGTGTTTAATAGTTTAAAATATTTACCCCTAATTTTTTATTTTATTCTATCAAATTAATTTTAAAAGGAGGAATTGAGCTAACAACCAATGCAAAGATCAATGTGACGAATGTCTCATTGATATTCCATTTCATATGGGATCTCATGTAGGGCATATCATGATTTCTCAAAATCAACTACAAACAATCCTGAATAAATATTATCACTTTGTTGAATTCCCATGGATATAAAGGAAGAGGAAGACAAAATATAACGAAATTAAATCTGGTAAAGGTGATAAGTGAAGGATTTCCCAATTTCCAATGTAGTGTAATTGTTGAAAGTGGAATGAAGTAAAATTTCACAACAGAGTTAGGAGTTGTTTTATGTGTGGAAAGAAAGTGTAGAAAGTAATCAATTATCCATGAAAAAACTGGATAATGTTATGGATGGTAACATTATTTCATCTAAGGAATGATTATAATCAACAATCTCCTTGATCAAGGGATCACAAACATCCTTATTCTAGAATGTATAAATATGAATGAATTATATGTAACAAACTACATCAATATAGTGTATGTAATAATTTATTTCAATTCATGTCATATTAGTACATCTTTTACGTTGTCTAAAAACATTGAGTCCCCACCATAAATGATATTAAATAATTAGGGAAAACATCTATAAGTGTTGTATTACATGTTTAAGTTTGTGGGAATGTCATTATTAAAAATATTATAAGTATCCATTTTATGGAATTTGAGGAAAAATGAAAATGACATTGCCTATGCCTCAAGGAAGTTGAAAATTCATGTGAAAAACTATCGGTCGCCTGATCTAGAGTTGGAAGGTGTGATATTTTCATTGAAAATCTAGAGGCATTGTCTCTTTGAGAGAGGTTTGAAATATATATATATATATATATATATATATATATATAAGAATAAAATATATATTCACACAAAAATATATGAATGTGATCCAATAAAGATGATTAGATCTCATCAAGTATTATGACTTCTCAATCCATTACCACCCTCGTAAAAAAAAGGTGATGGATGCTCTAAATAGAAACGAAAAAATTATTCTGTAATGGATGATAACAGAAAAGGATCCAATCTTCTTAGGTTTGTTGAATATAGACATGGGAATCATAAATAAGGGAACATCATCGATCCTTTCACAAATTATTTCTCAAAAGTCTCATTTGTAAAGGTTAAATGATTATCAAAAACATGATGTAGGAATTCGAAAGAATGTGGAAACTATTATAAAATAGAAATCATTTGTGTTCAATGTCAATGAACAAGGAATTGTATGATTGGGTCAAGACTATGGGTTCCATTAAATCCAGAGTTAATGAAAGAACTTTTGGATGATTCACAAATTTCTAATTTTTTCCATTCACCCAGAAAATAAAAATATGTATCAAGATCTTCGAGAGAATTATTGGTTGGATAACATGAATAAGTAGATCGTCAAATATACATCTAAGTTCCTATTATGTTTTCAAGTAAATGATAAGAGGTGGAATTCCAAGGGGATGATGAAACCATTACCTATACCATCACGGAAATGAGAGAACATCACCACAAACGTTTTCATCGGACATCCAAATACATCCAAATGAAACAATTCCATCTAGGTTGTTGTGGATCATCTTATAAATGTGGCACACTTCATAGAATTTCAAGAGGATTTATCAATATATCATCTTTAAAAAATATTCATCATTGAAGTGGTAAGGTTTTAGGGTGTACCAATATCGATTATATCTGATTGAGATCCAAGATTCACCTCTATGTTCTGTGAGATTCTCCAACACACTCTGAATACTGAGTCGAACTTATATACGTATTATCATCCTCAAAATGATGGCCAATCTTAGTAAATAATTAAAACACTTGAGGAAATGTTGAGAGGATGATCAATGACCTTTAAAGGAGGATAGGATCAACATCTTCCTCTGGTTGAGTTATCTTACAACAATAGTTTCCACTCAAGAATCCAAATGGCTCCTTTTGAATCCTGTTATGGAAAGAGGTGTAGAATGCGCAAATATTGGAATAAAGTTGGGGAGAAAAAACTTCTTGGTCCAAAAACGGTCAAAGAAATGGTGAAGAAGGATAAGACCATCTAGTAGCACATCAGAGCTACTAAGAGTTGACAAAAGAGCTATGTTGACAACCATCGATGAGGCTAAGTGTTTAATGTTGGAGATATGTTTTTCTACACATATTTCCATGGAATATACTGATGAGATTTGAGATTGAGGGAAATATTATTCCAAGTTACATCAGCCCTTTTTAGTTCCTTGATCTCATAGAGGTAGTGGCCTATCGACTAGCACTCTCACCAAACCTATCTCAAGTACATGATGTGTTTGATGTATCGGTATTAAAAAAGTACATACTAGAACTATCACATGTACTCAATGAAGAAGGTGCTACCAATGGAGAATGACCACTCCAATAAATTGAATCTAGTGAAGATAAATATCATAGGAAAAATGTTCTATGAAATAAGACAATACCCCTAATTAATGTAATGTGGATAAAACACTATTTTGAAGAAGCAATAAGGGAACCAAAGGATGTTATGAGGCATAGTTAACCTTTTCGGTTTTGGTGTGGTAAAATGAAATTTCGAGGGTAAAATTTCTTAATGGGGTAAGTTTGTAAGAACCCAAAAATAAATGAATAAAATTCCATTTCATTTAATTAAATGACTTGTGAATATTGAAAACACATGCACTCCTTTTGTTTTATTATATAAAATTGGATTTAAATGGACATTATGTATCATTATTGTTGATAATGTAGCATATGAATGGTGATCAAATGACTAGTATAAATATAGGGTTTTAAAATATCTTTTTAGCACAAACAAAGGAATTGATGGCCTCAATCAGTAGAATCATACTATATGAAACCCATTTATCAGAGCTTCTAAGGGAGATAGAATTTATTGGATTTTTCCTAGACCAAGTCCAATATGATATCCAATAACTTAAGCATGAGTGAAATCATTTGTGGGAAATATTCAAGCTCATCAAGATCACGGACGAATCCATGTTCACTGAATGACCCTATGAAAGCCCTTCCATCGCACACCTTACTCATAGGGTGTATGCTAGTGTAATAAAAGGATATCTAACAAGACCCTATCATTATTATTTTGTGCATTGATTATTTATAGAGTAATGAATATAATTTCATATTATTATTGTTAATTTGTAAATGATTTTTAAAGTTTAAATAGTATTTTTGGGTTAATATTCAAATTCAATTAAGAAATATATTTTAAGGAATTAATGAATTTTTGAATTAAATTATATTTTAACAAAATATTATTTTTAAATTACATTTATTAAATATTAATGATCATAAAGTTTTATGAAGTCACAAGTAATTATTTGTAAGGATTGAAAATAGTTTTTCTCAAAACCCATCAATTTTCAATAAATGTTGGTTTTTATTCAAAAAGAGAAAATTAAAATATTTAAAAATTATTTAGATAAAATTAATATTATTTTTGGAATCAGGATGATAAAATTTTCCAATGGTGAATTTTTCATAATTTTTTGATGTAGTGGAATATTTTGGTAAAAATTAAATACGATATAAATATATAATGTGTTTTATGACATCATATTTACCTAATAGTGATGTAATAAAATAATATAAAGTATATATTAATCCATATATATGTTTTAGTTTAAAATAATGTGATTTTAGATTTAATTTTCTTATTTTAAAATTCCTCAGTGAATCCTTCATAATGTATAATATATTTTTGGATTATAATTTCATTTTCTTAAGGGTTTCATTGAACTCCACATAATCACGGATAAAATTTTAATTTCATTGGAATTAGACTTATAAAATAATGGTTTTCACTCCCCTTGTTTAGAATCTTTGGGAAAAAACAATTTGATGGTTTTTGGTTTTGACTATTTTAGTGTGTAGTGTCCAAAACCTAAATAATAAAGAATACCACAACCTTTTCTATATAAACACACCCAAGAACCTTTTCTTATTTACACAAAAACCATTAAGATAGACCTCACTCTTCTATCCACTCACAATATTCTTCCTACGACACCCCTAATCTCCCAAAAATCATATCCCACGCCTTTGGGATCACACATCCATTTAAGGGATCGTCACTTTCCTTCCTTTCCCATTTTTATCTAGGTTTCCATATATTGTTGCACCCTTTTATTTTAAATTACAAACAATGGGGTATGTTTTTGTTCCTCCCCCATACTAGCCTTATCAGTTTTGAATGATGATATACCCCTTTCACTCTAATAAATCCCTCCCATTTACACCTGTTACCATGCTGAAATTCCGTAAGGGATTTCTCTCTCCTCATTTCCATTCAAGAATTTATTTTATATTATGCATCTCAAATTTCATTTCATATGTTGGGATATTATGGTCCATGATCCCCTTACTACCAATTTCATTTCTAAATGATGATATAACCCTTTATCTCTCATCATCCCATTTTATGAATCCCCATGTGATGTTGTTATGCTTCTAAAATTGCACAACGATTTTCAATGAAAAAATCACTATGTAGTGAATACCATACACATTTATCTATTAAGGGTATTCCTCTTTATGAAAAATATACTTATTTATTATATACTTTCATTTATTTATTCCACATTCCATTACTGTGGAATAAATTATTATTTTTATTGAATCTATTTTATAAGATCTATGTGGCACACATAAGTATGAGATTGAAATGTTCCGAAAGGGAGCGCCCTGATAGAGCTCCAATGCATTGGGTAATGTTTAGTATCATTATATGTAATTTTGGGATATGGGTTTACCTGGTTTCTTTATAGGAATTTTTTCCATCATATTAGGACAAGGGGTTACCTGATTCCTTCATGTAAATTATATAGTGTTTAAAGTTGTTTCCACAATTCTGTGTTATGATAATCATGTTATATCATGCTGTAATGTTCATTTTTATCTTATTCTCTATTGATATTTCAATTTGATAACATGTATTGTATTCTTCATGTTATTCATTTTTTACTTCTTTACTAGGATTTATAACTCACCATTTTCTTATGAATGTCCTCGAGTAATCCCATGCAATCCTAAGTATGAAGGAATGTTGTGGTCTTGTAAACAATGTTTTCAAAAAATATGTTGTATTTTATGTCTTAAGTTCTTACGTAATGTTCTTAGGCCCCAAATACACTAGACATATCGATATTATCGTTTTTTTATGTGAACTTTTATGTAATAAATAATGATTAAATGTGTAATAATGATAAGGGATTTTATATTCAGTACTTTTGTGGTGTGATGAACCTAGACACACCATTGGGCGAGTGGTAAGATTGTATATTCCAATGTAGGGACTTCTCCCTTGAGGTAGGTAGTTACCCTATCTTATGGTACCTATTTCTAAAATATATGACCTGCTTATATTTTATTATTGAATTGTTTTGGATGGTTCAATATCACACCTTCATGAAATTCAGTCCCCATAGGATATAATTTACATAAATTGAGGGAATCAATTACCTACGTAAGGGTTATTTGAATGTACAGGCTGGTAGAGATGGACCAAAGATCATGGGTTATGTGGAGTGACCTTTGAGATTTATAGTCTCTTCCTGGACGATCAAGGAATACATTTGGTAGATTTTCCTCTTATAGTATATCAATTTATTGATGTTTTTTCTAATGATTTATTTGGATTAACTACTGATTGAGAGGCAGAGATAACTCTTTTACTTGTTCTTGGAGTAGTTCCTGTTCCTATTCCTTCATATGGGGTGACACCTATTGCTCTCCAAGATCTCAAGTGGTAGTTGAAAGATCTAGAGTCTAAAGGTTTTATCTGACCCAATCCTTCATCCTTTTGTCCACCCATTCTTTTTACCAAGAAGGTGGATGGAAACTTCATTTATACATGTATTAATGATGGTTGAACTATATTATAGTTAATAAATATTATTAAATTCCTTCAATAGATGATGTCTTTGAATAGATCCAAGGAGGTAGGGTATTCTCAAAGATCGACCTAAGATCAGACTATTATTAGGTGTGAGTCAGGCCTACAGAAATACCATGCATAGCCCCTTGTTGTAGGTATGGTCGATATGAGTATATGGTTATGTAATTCCTTCTTATGAACATGACCTTTATTTTCATGAGTTTGATGAATAAGTATTCCTTCCTCTATATGGAATATTTTCTCAATGTCTTTCTAGATGAAATCATGGTATTATATCAAACGTGTAGTGACCATGCTAAATAACTTGATATTATTTTCAATTCACTAAGAGAGAATCAAATTTATGGAAAGCTTACTAAGTTAAACATATGGATTGAAAATTCCACTTCTTGGGTCATATTTTCTTAGAACCTAGATTATCTATTGACCCCGAGAAGGTGAGTGTTTTGGTTTCATAGGAGAATCCTAAGTTCTAATATTACATATGAACTTTATTTGGAACAGATGGTATTATATTCATTTCATAGAAGAGTTATATTGGAATTATGCACCTCTTAAAGGTATTAAAATGAATGGTGTCAGGTTTCTATGGTCGGAAGCGAGCAAGATGGCTTTTTAGGTGTTGAAAGGGGGGATTACCTCTACACTGATCTTGATTCTTCCAGAGTTTAGAAGAGGTTATACTGGTTTTTGTGATGCATCATGTATGAGGATAGGTGTTGTGATAATCTAGGTGGATTGAGTCATTGCGTATAGATATCGTTAGTCAATGTCTCGTGAGGGAAACTACCTGAAACATGATCTCGATCTAGCAGCAACTATTCTTTCCTTACATTGATGGAGAAACTATCTGATTAGTAAGTACCTTGTAGTGTATATGGTCAATAAGATCATAAAATATGTATTTACACAATGTGACCTGAATCTCATAAAGTGAATAAATGTCAAATACCTTTAGTCTTTTTATTTGGTGCATGCCAATATTCCTAGAAAAAGAAATGCGGTAATGGATGTGATGAGTTGGAAAAATTAGCCATAGGTCATACTGAAAACCTGTGATGAATTGAAATTGATGGCCCTATTTTTTCTGTTGTATCTAGAGTTTCATGAGAGTCACAGGTAGTCTTATCTTACATCCTTGATAGTTTCCTCTACACTTCTTGATAGGGTGAAGAGGATGCAATTCTCATATCTTGAAGGTTTGGTTCTCTAGGTGAGTATTTCAGATTGGGACCCACCTCTGGATTGTTTTATTAATGTCCATGGAATCCCATGTACATGGGTGTGTTAGATCGGAATATACAATGTAACAAAAGAGGGAACGGATCGTGTCTTTTCAAAAAATTCCACATTTCTAGATTTTGACACCCACTGTGAGTTACGGGGATATGCAGTGTTTATATTCCATATAAAAATTTGATTTGAATAAATAGAGAATAAGAATAGAGATTTTTGTAGTGGTTTTTGGAAAAAAATCGCATATTATATTCTACCAGTTACTTTATCTATGATACTAGTAAATGTCACTCAAATTGTCCTCTTATCATAAGACCAAGAATCCAAAATTGAGTGCAGTCAGTTGATACCATTCGAAAAAGGCCAAAAAAACATTATTTTTGTTCTATAACATAGTATAAATTATCCATAGATTAGATCAATAAGCGGATACTCCACCACAACTGAGTACGAGCAGTTTAAACTCCAATAAGTCAAAAAAAATTGATATGAATTTTTTGGGTTGTTCTTTACAGTTACAATAGTAAGAAACTGACTTTTGATAGATCTTATTCTTAAAAAATAATATATTCATGAATGAAATGTTCTATAGAAATCCTTATTTCACAAATATCTTAAATTAAGAAATATCAATAAAACAGAGTAGCATCAAGCTTACAAAATAAAAAGATAGAACATGTATATCTCCAAACTTTTGTCCTATATAAGAGCTGTTTGTTTATTGTAGAACTATAAAAAATAATTTTAAATAATAAATTCACATATTTGAATGGATTATCATACACATATTTAAATCACTGCCGATTATCACCTACCGACCGTTCAAATTTCTGATGCTCTGATAATGTGTTAAACTGCACTCGGGTCAAATCCTCTGCGATGATACTTTTTAACAGTTGATTATTTTTAGTTGATTTTATTTTTATTAGAGGGGTTTGTCTGTAGAGATTAATTTAAATGATTGATTGATTTAGCAGCATAATAAATATTTGGGTGAAATCATTTTTATGGAGTCAAGCTTGTGATATCCTCAAGCTTTTCTTTAAATTTCATTTAAATTAACAACCACTTCACAAGATAATGTTGATTGGAATTCCTAAGTGTTAATTCTTTAATCCAAGCCTTAACATAAATGAAGGTTCTAATGTCAATAAGTTTTTATTTATGGTAGTTTATTTAGGGTTCCAATAATCAATGGAAACCACACATTAATCCAAACAAGTCATTAATCCATGACATGTTAAGTCCAACACACACAAAGTTGAATTAAAGAATACTCACCGAGAAAAATCTTTCCATTACTTAACATATCTAAATAATGACTCACCCAAATGGTAGATTTACTGATATATTAGGATGTTTATTAATCTGGTAATATATGATTATGGTGATAAAATATAAATAGAACAAAAATAATTGGATAAGAAAAGAGTAGTGCGTCAAACACACACGATCGTGGAAGAGAGTTAAAAAAACACTTTATTGAATGAGGAAGCAAAATAATGGAAGAGGTTTTTATATTTATTTAAAATACTTTAAGAAAATTAATATTAAACTATATATTGGTGATGATAATAAGATATTGTTAAGGATAGACTTTCAATAAACCATAATTACAAAAAAAACTTACAGGATTACAACAATGAAGAAGAGAAAAGTAAATGAAACCCAAGAGGGGAGGAAAGGTCTATAAAGTGTAAACATGGGTATGGAATTTCCTCCCAAGCATATGGAAATGATTTGGTCGTACAAATATATGCTCCTCTCTTCTTAAATTCTAACCCTTTCGAAAGGATAAGATAGGATGTATTTATAGCCCAAGGTGGTGGACTGTTTGCATCGCAAAACTACACATCAAATTGGTTCACCGATTTGGATATCTAGAAAGCTGAATATCAAGATATCTTCTTCTTAAAAGTTTTTGATAATAGTTTTTTTCTGAATACTCTATAAATTATAATCCATTTGGACTTATCCAACCCAATGTTATGGTTGTTGGAGTAAACAATTATAATCTTTCCATTTCAATCTAGACTTTTCAGAAGGTGGAAATGTGAATGGGTTTTTGAATAGGAATATTACATAAATAAAAATAGTTTCTTATCTCATGTTGTCCTCACATATATTAGCTTTCACACTAAAAAATCACAGCTTTCTTTGATGAATAGATCATGAGAAATTTCATGAATAGTGTCTCGATTTTAATTTCAATCCTGAATGGTGGGCTGGACATAAAATAAAAATTTGGGCCTCTTTTTATTGTAGTTAGACCTTAAATTTTTTATCCATTATTCCTTTAGATAATCAAGAAAATATATTGGAAAGATTACAATTGTAGACCTTCATAAAATTTGGGCTTCATGATTTTTTATCCATCATAGCGTTTTTCTAACCCTTCAATCACAGCTTTTTTTATCCATGATTCCTTTAGATAATCATAGCTTTATTATCTCATGTGGACCTTCAATTTTTTATCTTCATTTACTTTAAAGACCTTCATAAAATTTGGTCTTCATGATTTTTTCCAGTAACTCAATCATCATTGATGGCCTAGTTTCTTCGCAGATTCTTTGGGTCATCTTTTGATGACCATATGACCCTTAAACTGGATGAATTCCCAATGGATTACTTCTAATAATATATTGGAAATTGAATAATGAATCCTAAAAAACTAGAATCACACAATTAGGATTAGAATCATGATAGGTATAAAAAATAGCAAACTGTCTCAATTAGACTACTTCTAAAAATGCTCAAAAATTATATATAGTATTAAAACATTAATATTTCACAAAAATTATGCACATTTCACATAAAATCGGTTAAAGTATTAAATAATAAGTCATTATAATATTAATAAAATCAACTCCCCCATTATTAGTCTTCTTCATGTCCCTATGTACAACAAATATAAGAAATATCACAAAATCATTTTTACTAACCAACAAATATTAAAAAAAATTCCCTTATCAGAGGAGGTTTAGACAATTTCGCTCATCCATATTGAATTCCACCACATGTTGTTATAGAAACAATTTTCAAAAAACAATTCATTTTTTCATTCCCAAATTTAGAAATGGAAAATTGTGGCCCACAAAACATACTCATCTCAAGATGATAAAATTAATTTAAGTAGCTTCACACATTTACCAACCAAAAGTAAACAAATTAGAGTTTGTAAGAGCTATCAACTTCCACTCCCTACCTCAAAGTGATAAAAAATCAAGAGGTCTTTTTAGGGGTTTTAATATGGCTATGGGACGGTTGGAAGATGATAGCCAAAAGATAGGAAAAAGGTGGTAAAACACCAACATGGAAAAAAATGCACACTTTTATTGAAATAAAACATAGAAGGAAATGAAAAACACATATTCACAAGGGAATTATTATGTGAATAAATACACAAGATAGGAAGAAATATTGAAGTGTATGAGAAGATGAAATATTTACAAAACATAAAAAGTCCCCCAAAGACATAATTGTTCTTGTTTTTCTTTTATTTTATTCTTTTTTTTAATATTTCAAAAGTTGGATGTGAAAAAAGATCTCACACTCATATCCCAACCCATGACTGATCTCCTCACGAAACTAATTTTATAGTTATAACAAGATCAAAGGATGAGGAAGAGTGATTTTTGACCTACCCAAGACACAAACCATTTTTATTTCTTTTTTATTTATTTTTTTAGAACATATCATTAACATTTACAAAATTACATAATTAAAAGTACAATACATTTCCCAAAACACATTGAATGACAACGTATCCCCCACACAAAAATGGATGAATGCCATCACGCATATGATAACTCATTGAAAACCAATAAAAGGGCCCCAAAAAATGAAATACATCTCCCCCACACTTAAATTTCATTAAATAATGCAATGTAAATCCATGTGGATATTGGGTCAGATAAGGTATTGGGATTGTAATGTGGATATCAAAGGAAAGGATTTCATAGGCTCGAATGGGCTTTCAAATGGAGGTTTAATATAAGATAAATGAGAGGCTATTTGTCTATTGTGATTATCATGTGGTTTATAAAATTCCTCTATCATATTAATGCTCACCAATGTAGGAAATTCATCTCGAAGGTCCCCAAACTGAAGAATCATAAATGGGGGTAAAAAAAACATTTTGAAAATATGGTCATAGGTGGACATAGAATGAATGCTAATGTTGGTTATCATGGTTGGGGAAAATCATTTTCCAAATAAAAAATTAGCATTCAAAATATTTTGGGTTTGAAACAAAATTATTTATCCAATTTCATGATGAAAATGCAAATTTTTTGAGATAAAACCATGTCTTTCGACTCCCCAAAATGGTTATACAAGATTTAAAAAGTTTAAGGTGAGTAATCATGACTCTTTTTTCTATATTTTTTATGTGATTTTTAATTTTGTTTTTCAGGTTTTTAGGTTTTTAGGTTATTTTTATAAAGACACACCCACACAAAAGAGTAAATATAAACTGTGATGAGGATAGTGATAAAAAAATGAACGAGAGGGGAATAAGAAGAAAGACGAAGAGGGAGTTAAATGGAAATAGTTGCCCCTGGTTTGGATTTGGTTGGTCATTGTCTCCATCATGTGGTGGGTCTATGGAAGTTGTGGATCTGATGGAAGTCGATGTGGTTCTAGTATTGTGTTTCCTCTCATTGTGATGATTTAACCGATGTCCATTAACTTTGAATGTCCTTTTTGATGTGGGGTCTTGGACTTGCATGGTACCAAATGGGTAAACATTATTAATAAGAAAAGGACCTTCCCAACAAGAATTTATCTTACCTAGGTGAAGTCAAAATAGAGAATTGAAGAGAAATACATTTTCACCTTCATGTAATACATTAAACAGCATGTGTTTGTCATGGAGTACCTTGGATTTTTATCTATATAGAATATAATTCTCATAAGAATCAAGTCGAAGCACCTCCAGTTTAGCCAATTATAACAATCTTTCTTCACCAGACTTTTTCCAATCAAAGTTACAGGTTTTCACAGCCTTAAAAGACTTATGTTGGATTTCAACTGGAAAATGACATGCTTTACCAACAACTTTCCTAAAAGGGGACATCCAAATGGGTGTTTTATAAGAAGTTTGATAGGTGAATAGTGTTTTAATAAGTCTCTACAGCTAGTATTTTCTTATTGGTTTTACAATTCTCTCAAAAAATATTTTTTACTTCTCTATTAGAAAGTTCAGCCAGGCCATTTTTTTAGGGGTGATATGCAGTTGATGTTTTATGTACAACTCCATTACTTTTCAGAAGAGACTCCCCAATTCTATTACAGAAAATGGGTTTCTATGTCACAAATCAAGGCATGGGGAGTGAAAAATCGGTGGAATATTTGTGTCTTTAGGAACACATTAATAGTATGTCATTCATCCTTTCTAGTGGGTTTGGCCTCTACCCACCTAGAAACATAATCAACCAAAAGGATAATGTATAAAAATCCATTGGAAGGGGCGAATGGTCCCATGTAATTGATGCCCCAAACATTGAAGATCTCACAAAATAATTAATGGATTTTGGGACATTTCATTTCCCTTTGATATTGTGCCAAACATTTGGTAAGTGGGACATGATTGACTGAACTCATGTGAGTCCCTGAAGAGTGAAGGCTAGAAGAATCTAGATTCCAGGACCTTTTGAGGGGTCCTTTGTGGTCTAATGTGTCCACCACCAGGCATTGAGTGATGGAATTATAAGATGGAATAATGTTCATTTTCATCAACACATCTCCTAATTACCATGCCTTCCCCAGTTTTCCAAAGATTATTTTCTTCCTAAAAATAGTATTTTGAATCACTTTTCATCTTTATTATTTCTTATTTAGAAAAAATTTCATGATAAACACCAGAAACCAGTTAATTTATTATTGGGGAATACCATGGTATATTTGTAGGGAGATGTGAAAGGTGATCAGTTGGAAATTCTGGATCAATTATTTCAGAATGATAAGAATTAGAAATTCTACTCCAATGATCAGCCATTGGGTTTTCTATTCCTGGTCAATCAATGATTTCAAGGTCAACATCTTGGAGTATTAGCATCCATCTTATTAGCCTCGTTTTGGAATCACTTTTTTTAGTAATAACATTATAGTAGAATGGTTTGTGAAGATAATGATTTTGGAACCTAAGAGATAGGGCCAGAATTTATATAAGGAAAAAACAACTTCTAAAAGTTTCTTTTTCAGTCACAGGGTCATGATATTGAGTTCTATCCGATGTTTTTGAGTTATAATAGATCACATGAGGAATATTTTCTATTATATGACAAAGAACATCCCCAAATTCTCTATCAGAATCATCACACATAAACTCAAAGGGAAAGGAACAATTTGGGGGTTGGATTATTGGGGTAGATATAAGAGAGGTTTTTGGTTCAATGAATGCTCTCTTGAAAACCCCATCGAAATGGAAAGTGACATCATTTTGGAGAAACCGAGTGAGTGGGAGGGAAATCCTACTGAATTTAAGGGTGAATCACCGATTGAAACCGACATAACCAATGAATGAACAGATGTCCTGAATATAAATGGGTTCAGGAAGTGATTGGATCACTTCAATTTTGGTAGGATCAACTTCAATACCCTCATTTAAAACTATGTTCCCTAGAACAGTCCCATTTTTAACCATGAAGTTGCAATTTTCAAAATTCCACACAAGATAGCACTTGACACACATTTGAATAGAAAGGGAGAGTGAATTCAAGAATGATTCAAATGACTCACCATAAATGGTAAAGTCATCCATGAAGACCTCTATGCAGTGTTCAATGTTTTCAGAAGATATACTCATCATACACATCTGGAATGTTGCCGGAGCATTAGAATGGCCAAAATGCATTATTCTTTTATGCATATGTTCTAAAGAGTAAAGTAAAAGTAGACTTTTCTTGGTCCTTATGTGTGATTTAGATTTGGAAGTATCTATTGTATCCATCAGAAATGAAATAGTTTGATTTTATAGCTAATCGTTCTAGAATTTTATCAAGGAATGGAAGTGGGTAGTGATATTTCTGTGTTTCAACATTCATTTTTTGGTAATAAATTCACACAATACATTTGTTTTCCACTCTAGTTTTTCCCACCTCACCATGTTCATTTGTCAAAACAGTTATTCTACCCTTCATAGTTACAACTTGAGTTGGACTAACCCATTCACTATCAGAAATTGGGTAAATAATCCCATCTGGAAGAAGCTTGGTGATCTCTTCCATAACTAACTCAAGTAAGCGTGGATTGTGTAATATTTGTGGTTTTCTAATTGTTTTGGATGATTCCTCGAGATGAATGTGATTCATGAAAAGGGATAGGTTGATTCTTGGTATGTCATCTACGGTCCAACCTAAGGCCTTTTTGTTTTCCTCTAACACTTGAACAAGTATGGACCCTTTTCTTTCGATATGTTAAGTGAAGATAATGATAGGATTAAAGTGATCATGGAAAAGGAATCCCAATTTTAGGTGTTCATGAAGAGGTTTTAAATCATTATCATCTTTCATTTGTGGGTTATAATACTCGGGAATAGAGGAAGGGACTTTTGTTGCTTCTGATTCATTTTCCTTAGAATTGACTAAGGTGAAGCAGTAGAGATCAGATCTTATGTGGGATTCAAGTGAGTCTTCAAGATCCTCTAGATAGATAGAGTCTATGAATGAAATTTCCATACCAACTTCACCATTTATGACTTGGTTAATCATGGTTAATGTTTCACAATATCCTTTGTTATTATAACATGAAGAAAATGATGGATTGGTGTTCAATTAACTCTCAGTAGTGTCATCAAAAGCATGGATTTCAAATGTAGAGTGATCCTCATATGGGTATCACGTGGCTCGGAAAATGTTGAACATTTCCAGTTGGTCACAAAATTCCATGGATAAGATGCCTTAATGGACATCAATCTTGGTTTTCGCTGTTATTAGGAATGGTCTTCCAAGAATTAGGGGAGATCGAGAAGAGTTTGTCTCACCTTCCATGTCAAGGAAATATAAATCAGTAGCGATGATGAGATCATTCACACGAACAAGGACATCATCGACTATACACTCTAGACAATAAGTGCTTTGATTGGCCAATTGAATGACAATAACTGTTGGATGTAAGGTACCTAGAACAAATTTGGAGAAGATTGATATGGTCATAACATTAATTGAGGCTCCTAGGTCTATGACTGCATCATCAAAGTTGGAACATCCAATTTTACTTGGAACCGTAAAGGTCCCTAGATCATTGCACTTTATGGGAATATACTTTTGGGTGGAAACATTTTCGAAGGTCCTATTTTGCCTCTTGTCGGTGCACAATTCCTTAAGAATCTTTGCGTACCATGGTATTTTTTCATGGAATCTAATAGGGGAATGTTGACTTCAACACGTCTAAACATGTCAAGAATTTCAGGATCAAGTTTAAATGACTTCTTTAGATTAGAAAGGGATTGATGAAAATGAATTGGATTCCTAAGTGTAATGTATGGAGGTGAGGTAATGGCTTCAGAATCATTTTTATTTTTATTTTTCTCTTCATTTTCTATTTCAACATTCAATGGGGGTGTTGGAGGAATTATCTTGAGGCATATCAATTTTCTTTCCTGATCTAAGAGATATTTCACTTAACTTACATTTAGGGTTATGTAATGGTTGATCTAGGAGTTGGGAAGAATTTTATTGTTGTTGCTGGCTCATGTAGGATGCATGTTGACCGATTTGGGTTTCATTGTTTTTTAGGCTGAAACTAGTGAAAGAGGAAAGATCTTCTACAGTTCATTCACATGGTTTCTTGGATGAAATGGCGTGTCCTAGATTGGGATTACCATGATTTTGGTTCTTGGGAAAGTTATTTTATTAGTTTAGGAATTGGGAAGGCTCACTAGGATAGTGGAATCCAGGAGGAGGAGGAAGATGATTGATCTTTGAGGTTGAGGGACAAAATGGTAAGGTTGTAAGAAGTTATAAACACCTTAACCATATTGGAACTGGTTTGGGTTTTGAAGAGGGAGTTGAGGGGGTTGAGAAATTGGATTACCATACCTCATGCCTTGGTTGAAGGTAGAAGAGATGGGCTCAGGGTGGGGGTGGTCGAAGTTTCTTATGAACTGACCAGATTGTTGCGTGTTGGGGTTCCGCTGAGTATATACTGCATTGATCTCCATTGGTCCAGATGAATCAGATGGATCCTCTTGAAGTTGTGGACTTTTCTCAGTTAGATGAGATGGTGAGAAACATATTACATAGTTCTTGATATGTCATCGGAATAAATATTTTGGAGAAGATGAGGTTGGGGCTTTGTAAGCCACAACTAGTTTTCACACAAGACCGATAAGTTCACTCATCCTCTCTATCATCTTGTTCGACTCTATCGATTGACTATATTGGGCTTGTTTAACTAGAGTATGTTCTCGAGTTTGGAATTGTTGTGTGTTTACAACCATGTTACTTATGAGATCTCTTGCAGGAGTAAGAGTTTTATCAAGAAGATCACTTCCACTTGCACCATCAATGAGAGTTCTTTCCAAAGCATATAACTCCTCATATATGTATTGGATCAAGAGTTGTCAGGAATTTGGTGGCGTGGTCAGGTTGCAACAAGCTTTTTGAACTTCACATTGTACTCATAGAGTGATGTATTTGGGAATTGATGGATACTGCTTATTTCCTTTTGGATAGAATCAATACGAGAAGCAGGAAAGAATTTCTCTAAGAAAAGTCGAGTCATGTCATTCCAAGTGGTTCTGGAACCATGAGGGAGGTAGTAAAGTCATGTCATGGCAGAGTCAGCTAAGAAAAAAAGGGAATACTCAATGTTTGATTAGTTCATAAGAAACCCCTTGAGGCTTCATTCTAGAGCACACCACATGGAACTCTTTAAGATGGAGATGTGGATCCTCACTAGCTACCCCATGGAAATGAGGAAGAAGATGAATCAAACCTTATTTGAGTTCGATTTCAGCACCTATGTTTGGATATTTAATACCCATTGGATGGTAATTCATATCCGGGGAAACATGTTTTTTTAGTCTATGTTCACTTGGATTTTCCATTTCTAATTCAACGGTTTGGACAAGGAATGGTTCTTGTAACACCCAAAGCTTCCACGGTACACTTCTCTTATAATAATACAATAGCGTTTGTTTTATGCAACTTCGAGTTCTAACACACCAAGACCAATCAAACTAGCTGTTATGAATAGTTATACCCACTTTTTTAAGTTTTATAAATTTTATCTTTCAAAATGGACTTCATTTTTTGGATTCGGAATATCAAAATTAGCTTAGGGTGAATTTTTGCCATTTTTTTCAAAACATTCAATTTTTGATTAATAGTGAAGAACACTGAGTTATAGTTTAAAACCTAATTTTAATTTAAATAATTATTTATTTTATTTAAATTTATATTAGGTTAATATAGATACATAATACCTATATATGTTCAACGTAATTCATTGGAGTCAGTTTATAATAATTTTATATATAAAAAAAATTTATTGAACTTTTTACCATCTTCAACCCACCTCTTAAGAGCATTTGAAAATTTACATAATACTTAATTTTACAACTTTTGTGAGTTGAATTTAAAAAATCCAAGAGAAACAGTTGATATCAGTATGTAAAATGTGGTTCAATAAGATGAAAATAGTTTTTGGTGAATAATAACTATTTACATTTATTTACCAGGGTTAAACGTAAATAGGGTAATTAAGGGTAAAAATGATATTATTATTACCATAAAACATCTCCTAATTCTATTGGATAAGTTTAATTTGACCAAAAACAACATTAGTAATAAAATATGATCCTTTAGGTCCACTTGGATTACATTAGGAGATTTATTATAATTTTATTTAAAGAAGAGTTAAAAGAGTTAAAATATAATGTTTAATAACAATTTTTTTTATATATGGTTACACAAAATATAAATTCCACTATAAATATTCATTAGAATGATAACAATATTTAATACATAATGGTATTTTATTTATAATTTTTATACATTAAAAACTTTAATTTATTTATGACACAATGATGATGCAGTAATTACCGTATTAATGAATGATTAAAATAATTGATATTATAAATATCCAAATAAATATAATTTGAGACTTTTTATGAATTCCACTAATTTAATAGGTTAATATGACATTTTAGGGTTTTTTATATGAATTTTATTTGAAGTAATAATTCTATTATAAATTTATAAAAAACCAAATACAAATCATGTCAAAATTGACAAAAAAGTGTTTTTAAAAAAAATCTTATATTATTAATTGATATTATATTGATAAAGATCTAAGGTTCAGCCAAAAGACTTATATAATGATATTTTTATCATTAATGAACCACTTGGGGTTCTCTTGAAATATTATAGTAAG